>CM066320.1:145000-1600666 GCA_033807775.1 Saussurea involucrata | reverse complement strand
GAATAGCAAAGCCTATAGAATCCTAAATAAGGAGACCATGGTAGTAGAAGAATCCTTAAATGTTAGCTTTGACGAGAGTCCTCCCAAACCTAGTGCACCCTTAGCAAATGACAATATCCGTGAAGGAGACGTCTTAGCACAACAACTTAGCAACTTGGATTTAAGTACCCAACCTTCCACAAATAATATTGAATCTAGTGATGCCCCTCCGTGCTTTATTCCACAAGGTATAGATGATCCTAACCTTAGAACCGCTCGAGGCCATCCCGTAGATCAAATTATAGGTGACCTAAACCAAAGGACAACTAGATCACAAATCCATACCCATTGTGCTTTCCATGCCTTTATCTCAACCATAGAACCTAAAACCATAGATGAAGCTTTAGGTGATGAGGATTGGATTATGGCCATGCAAGAAGAGTTAAACCAATTTTCTAGGAATGATGTGTGGGACTTAGTGCCTAGCCCTAGTAGTCAAACCATTATTGGCACAAGATGGGTCTTCCGTAACAAGGTAGACGAGAACGGTGGAGTCACACGAAACAAGGCACGTTTAGTTGCCAAGGGGTACAGTCAACAAGAAGGTATAGATTATGACGAAACCTTTGCACCGGTTGCAAGGTTGGAGTCTATTCGAATGCTTCTCGCTTTTGCAAATGCTAAAGATTTTAAGTTATTTCAAATGGATGTTAAAAGTGCTTTCTTAAATGGTATTATAAATGAGGAGGTATACGTTTCTCAACCTCCCGGTTTTGAAAGTTTTGAAAACCCGACACATGTTTATAAATTAAAAAAGGCGCTTTATGGTTTAAAGCAGGCTCCGCGTGCTTGGTATGATAGATTAAAAACCTTTTTAATTTCTAGTGGTTATATTATGGGTAAAATTGATAATACTTTATTTGTGAAATATGTTCAAAATGATATTGTGGTTGTGCAAGTATATGTTGATGATATTATTTTTGGTTCCACTAATGAAAGATTGTGTAATGAATTTTCTGCGAAAATGACTAGCGAATTTGAAATGAGCATGATGGGAGAGTTAAAATACTTCTTAGGATTGCAAATAAAACAATGTGAAACTGGTATTTTTATTAGTCAATCTAAATATTGTAAAGATATGTTGAAAAAGTTTAACTTTGAAAATGTCAAACCCGTTGAAACTCCAATGACCACAAATTTGCAATTATCTCGTGACGAGGAGGGAAACGATTTTAATGAAAAGATTTATCGTGGTATGATTGGTAGCTTGTTATATTTAACTGCTAGTAGACCTGATATTATGTTTAGTGTATGTTTATGTGCTCGCTTTCAATCTTCACCTAAACAAACTCACTATGAAGCTGTCAAGCGTATTTTTCGATATTTACGAGGTACTACTAATCTTGGCTTATGGTACGCAAAGAAACCCGAGTTAGAAGTAACGTGTTTCGCCGATTCCGATCTTGGTGGATCTATTGTTGACCGAAAGAGTACTAGTGGGGTATGTGCCTTTATAGGTCTCTCACTTGTGTCTTGGTTCTCTAAGAAACAACAATCCGTAGCTTTGTCTACAACCGAAGCGGAATATGTAGCCGCCGCAAGAGCATGTGCTCAAGTCCTTTGGATGAAACACACACTTACCGATTTTGAGGTACACCTAACCAAAATTCCAATTATGTGTGATAACTCAAGTGCCATAAACTTAAGTAAAAATCCCGTTTTACACTCTCGTACCAAACATATTGAATTGAGACATCATTTTTTACGAGATAATGTTCAAAAAGGCACAATCGTGCTTGAAAAGGTTGATTCGGAAGATAATTTGGCCGATATTTTTACAAAAGCCCTTAACAAAAAAGCCTTCTTTAAATTAAGACTTGGTTTAGGCATGCTTGAGTATAACCCTTAAAAATACTAACTCTCAAATATTTCATATTTTGAGGGGGAGCATCTTTCGAGGGGGAGCATAAGCGACCTTCTTAAACCCTTTTTGCTTCGACAAAAGGGGGAGAGAAACCGAGTATGCTCTCGTGTTTAGCGTTGTGTTTGTCATCATCAAAAAGGGGGAGATTGTTGGTGCAAGTGTACCCAGCTTTAAATATTGTGATATATTTTTGGTACACATAAAATCACATCTCCATATTTATTTTGATGATTACAAAACACACCGCATTATTTGTTATCTAATATTTTATCTGAGTGTGCAGATATTTAAATGATCTCGATAATTTTTTATCTGAAGAATCCAAGTCTGAAGAGTTTCGTCATTTTATTTTAAAATGATAAACACCCTAAAATATTTTATCACTTGGATATTTCGTATCTATATAAATATATTTGAATCAAATATATATATAATATATATATGTTTTTATTAAATATATATATAAATCGCTGATATATATATACATATGTTTTTTATTTAAATCACATCTCATGCCTTTTACTGTTGCTGCAAAGAGTCTCAGCCGAAGTAACCCTGCGTTGCCATGCTCTCATTGGACAGAATGTCAGGCGGTATACCGCCAAGGTCCACGCGGTATACCGCGGGTACTGTTCACCTATCACATCTTCTGCATATGAAGCTTCCCTTGTCAGAACTTTTTTCAGGCGGTATACCGCCATGTGCAACGCGGTATACCGCGGGTACAAGTACCGTTGGTTTTTGCAGGGTTGACCTTCTCCTCTGCAGTACCTTTTTCTGACGCAGGTATACCGCGATGGGCTGCCGGTATACCGCGAAAGCTTATGCCCAGTGCTCATCCAGTATAAATATCATGCAACCTCCAGCATTCAAGTCTACACCAACTTCAGCAATAAATTCTCCCTCAGCATTTGATTATTATTCTGCTGCCTTCTTACTCACACTAAATCACTTAAACTGATAAAATTAATTTTTTGAGTAAGAAATCTTGAGTTGATAGCAGATTAAAATCTCTCGATTAGTTGAATCAGCAACACAACTCAAGTGATCAAACTCTCTAAAAATATCCAAGTGATAAACCTTATTCAAGAGTGATTATTCATATTAAAATTATACCCTCTTGAAAGTGTTTGAATAGAGTGAGTGATCCACATTAATCTCTCAAAGTAGAGTGTTTCGCGTTTGTTGTATTAAGGTTTGTGTTTCTACCGTAAAGAACACGTTTCGTATTGGATCTCCGAGAAGTGTTATTTTCTCGAGGTGGACTAGCCAACTTTGTGTTTGGTGAACCACTTTAAAAATATCGTTGTCAAGTATTCTCTTTCCCTTATCTATTTACATTTCCGCTGTGCATTTAAATTATATCTGTTTATATAATTGTTGTATACTTATTTATTTATACTCTGCTTTATTTATTCTGTATTTATTTGTAAAAAGAATTTTTTTGAAAGTAAAAGATTTAAAATACAACCTTACCCCCCCCCCCTTAGGTTGTCCAACATAATATATTCTTAGCTTCAAAGTTTAAACAAAAATGAGTTTCATCAGAAGTAGTCCATTCATCTATAGGTTTATCAATATAAACATCATCTTTCACAATGGTGGGTTTAAAATTCCCTTTTTCTATAATATTCCAAATCTTTTGATTTTTGCCACGCACGTGACATTCAAATAGCTCGGCCCAAATGCCAAACTTTTCAGTATCTATCAAAGGAGGTTTTGAAAACACGATATTAGTTTGTTGAGCCATTTATAAGAATAAGAGAAATTTATGCAGAATTTTTTGAAAGACCTGCTCTGATACCAAATGTTGGACAACCTAGGGGGGGGTAAGGTTGTATTTTAAATCTTTTACTTTCAAAAAAAATTCTTTTACAAAAAATACAGTACAAACAATACAGTAAAAATAAAGCAGAGAATAAACAAATAAATATACAACAATTATATAAACAGATATAATTTAAATGCACAGCGGAAATGTAAATAGATAAGGGAAAGAGAATACTTGACAACGATATTTTTAAAGTGGTTCACCAAACACAAAGTTGGCTAGTCCACCTCGAGAAAATAACACTTCTCGGAGATCCAATACGAAACGTGTTCTTTACGGTAGAAACACAAACCTTAATACAATAAACGCGAATCACTCTACTTTGAGAGATTAATGTGGATCACTCACTCTTATTCAAACACTTACAAGAGGGTATAATTTTAATATGAATAATCACTCTTGAATAAGGTTTATCACTTGGATATTTTTAGAGAGTTTGATCACTTGAGTTGTGTTGCTGATTCAACTAATCGAGAGATTTTAATCTGCTATCAACTCAAGATTTCTTACTCAAAAAATTAATTTTATCAGTTTAAGTGATTTAGTGTGAGTAAGAAGGCAGCAGAATAATAATCAAATGCTGAGGGAGAATTTATTGCTGAAGTTGGTGTAGCATTGAAGGCTGGTGGTTGCATGATATTTATACTGGATGAGCAACAGGGCAGAAGCTTTCGCGGTATACCGGCAATCCATCGCGGTATACCTGCGTCAGAAAAAAGTACACTGCAAGGAGAAGGTCAACCCTGCAAAAAACAAACGGTACTTGTACCCGCGGTATACCGCGTTGCACACGGCGGTATACCGCCTGAAAAAGTTTCCTGACAAGAGAAGCTTCATATGCAGAAGAAAAGATGGGTGAACAGTATCGCGGTATACCGCGTGGACCTTGGCGGTATACCGCCTGACAGTCGTACAAAGGGCAGTTGCGCTGGAAGGCTTCTTTCGGCTGAACACTCTTCTTCATTAAATGATGAACAGTAAAATGCTTTGGAAAAAGATTTTTTTTAGTTTACAAAATAGTTTAAAGATTATTTTAATAAAAATTAATAAAACTTTAGTTTTAAATAATTTTAAATATCTTTAATTAAAAACAGTTTAGGGTTTTATAAATATCCAAGTGGTATATTATTTTAGGGTGTTTATCATTTTAAAATAAAATGACGAAACTCTTCAGACTTGGATTCTTCAGATAAAAATTTATCGAGATCATTTAAATATCTGCACACTCAGATAAAATATTAGATAACAAAAAATGCGGTGTGTTTTGTAATCATCAAAATAAATATGGAGATGTGATTTTATGTGTACCAAAAATATATCACAATATTTAAAGCTGGGTACACTTGCACCAACAATACGCACCCTAGAAAAGTAGTATGTTAGGTTTATAGACTGCGCTAGTCGATACTAGGCAGGAATATAATGTTATTATATTAAATAAGATTTATATGTGATTCGCTCATACAGTTGCTATGAGGAATCTGTACGATACATATATATATATATATATGATTTGCTCATACTGAATGATATGAGGAATCTACGAGGTATAAATATAATTCGCTTATACAGTTGCTATGAGGAATTTAAATTGAGTAAATACCTGTATGAGTACAATTAAGGTGTAATGGATCCATAGACACTAAAGTTTGGGAAATCGAGGAATAGATGTAGATTTATTCGGAATTCCCGATTTCTAAGGAAAAGAAGGGATTGGCATGTGTATATTGTAATCACTATTTTTTTTTCAAGAAATGGGCATGTGTATATTGCGATTTCTTAGATGAAAGAGTTAATCAAGAAATGGGCATGTGTATATTGCGATTTCTTAGATGAAAGAGTTAATCAAGAAATGGGCATGTGTATATTGCGATTTCTTAGATGAAAGAGTTAATCAAGAAATGGGCATGTGTATATTGCGATTTCTTAGATGAAAGAGTTAATCTAGAAATGGGCATGTGTATATTGCGATTTTTTAGATAAGAGCATTAATCTAGAATCCGTAAGGATTCGTAGTGTGGCTCTTAGGCATGATATGATGACGGAATTATTGTCAGTCATATTCATGGAATGTGGAAATGGGCAAGTGTACATTGCAATTTCTGGAATGTGGAGATGGGCAAGTGTACATTGCAATTTCTAGAATAGATGTATATGGAGATGGGCATGTGCATATTGCAACCTCCGGAATAAGAGCATTAATCTAGAATCAGTGAAGATTCATAGTATAGCTCTGAGACATGGTATGATGATGGAATGTGTGTCATTCATATTCATGGAATTGGGAGAAATTGTGTGAACGGAATAGAGTTACACGTACGGTAAGAAAAGGAGTAACCAGGTTTGTTATAACTTGTTTACATTGTGTTGGCAAATATTATTGTAGAAACGAATGTTCTCACTAGGCGTTAGCCTAATCGTTTCAAATGATGTTTTCTTACCAGGTACCAGTTCGGGGAAGTAATGGGTTGTGGGACGAGCGTTTTGGCATAGCAGAGGTGGAAATTAACAAAGAGAAGTTTTTGATGGAATGCTTAGATAACTTAGTTAATCTGATTATAGTGACATAATTAGATTGATAGGTTATTTAAAGGATCCTATATTGTAAATATACTCTTGATGGTTAATTCACTTGTTATTTATATAAGTTGATGTTTATGTTGTCATAACCTGTTGTAACTTGAGGTTTAAATTAACCCTGTTTTTTTAGGGTGTTACACTCGGCCTCGGTCTGGTCAGGGTGTACAAATACCACATCGTTATTTATCAAGATGCTGGCATTACGACATACCCAGACACCGCAATCCGCATTCATCCCAGCCTGCTGGGGTGTATTCTTGGCGAACTTATGGCGAAAGAGCTCTGACCTATCGCGACGCCTCGTGTCCTTGACCCGACAAAAGAAGTCAAATAGCACATCTTTAAACCTTCTCATCTGGTCTTCCAATTGGTCTCTGAAGAGATTGGCACTATCGCTGTCATATATGGTCATGGTCATAGCGTCAAGCTCAAACACTCCAAGCAGCCAATGTTTGGGATGAATGCATATTGGGATGTACACCTGAAATATTACAATATTAGACAACTTAGTTAGCAACAAAACAACTTAAATAAAATAAGAGTAAAACGATTTACATACCACATCGAGGAGAGCCCAAGAAACCCCTTCCACGCCGTTGCATGAGTTGGCCACGGAGGCGGGACCTTGATGGGGGAGCACCAGGTAGGCAAAGAAAATACTATACATTATGGTCCACCTGGTGTCTGTTCCACAATGTCTTTGCAACAGCGAGACCCAACAATCGATGTGCTATACATAAAAAATAGATGGTTAGACATGTAATATAAACATATTTGATTATATGACTATAGTTAAACTTCATACTAACCACATCCTGTAACTCAGACTCCAAAGGGTCATCCGCTAGCAATATTTGGAAAAAGCGGGGGGTGATTTCCAGGCTCAAGTAAGGGACGAATATCATGGGGGAGAGGTGACCAGTCCGACACATCCTCAATATTTCCGATGCCGGTTGAGGCTCCGGTGAAGGCACCTTTCCCTTTTTCTTTCCTCCCTTCTTTCCCCCCGCTTTCTTTGCTTGTTTTTTAGCGGGCGGTGGTGTCGTAGATCCTTGTTGGCCAAACGGGTGACGAAACCATTGTGAAATTGATCGCGGCCGCTTTTGAGGGAGCGGGGTCACCTGTGGTGGTGGATCTACAACATCCATCGAGTCATCGTCAGGCTCCGAGAAGTGCTCCGAGAAGTGATCCTGGATAATAGGAGACCCCGTCTGAAAATTACGTTACTCAATGTTTTAAGTACAATTTAGAAAATGTTCACAATTAAACCAAAACTACCAAAATAACTTACAGTATGCATTTCCGGCCTGTAATAGTCATCGGCCGAACCGCCAAAGATGTTTGTGATTGCTGTGGTGGCGAACGACGGCATGTGTTGTGCCCCCGACATCCCGGCCTGCGTGACATTGATCATTAAAATAGTTACAAAATTAGGATTATCGATATATAACTATAATGGTTACTCAGTGTCACTAACACTCTCTGGGATAGTCGAATATGATGTGGTGGCGAACGGCGGCGGCATCTGCGAGGTGTATGCCCCCGACATCCCGGCCTGCGTGACATTGATCATTAAAATAGTTACAAAATTAGGAACAAACATATAACTATAATGGTTACTCAGTGTCACTTACACTCTCCGGGTTAGTAGAATATGATGTGGTGGCGAACGGCGTTTGGGACATCCCGGCCCCCGACATCCCGGCCTGCGTGACATTGATCATTATAAGAGTTACAAACTTAGGAACAAACATATAACTATAATGGTTACTCAATGTCACTTACATTTTCAGGGAATGACGGATGGGATGTGGTGGCAAACGTCGCATGTGCCCCCTGTTCGAACGGAGCGGGGATCGGTGTCGTACTCGACAGCTAAAACAAATTTAGAACGTAATATTAATATACAAACTAAATAAACGTGGCCAACAAATTAAGTTAAACACTAACATTGACAGCGCTAAACTGTCTGTAGACTTCCTCCAGATAGTGTACACGTGTCTCTAGCGGCCCGTGGACGTAGTCCCACAGGACTTCATGTGAGCCACGCTGTGGCTCGTAGGAAGGGGCCGCCTGATATGGATTGTAGGAGGAGGAAGGGGGCGCCTGGTAGGAGGAGGAAGGGGGCGCCTGGTAGGAGGAGGAAGGGGGCCTGTCGTCGTCTTCCTCATCTTCGGAAGTAGGGGGACGTCGAGCCCTTTCCGCCTCTGCGTCAATAAAGGCCACGCTGTCTCTGTACCAATCTGTGCCCATCTCGTCGACAGTAGGCACAAGGCGATCGAAAGGCAAGAGTGGCTGCTAAATATATGATAAAACATAAAAGAAATTAATAAGCGGGACTAACGTATGCAAATTGTAAACATAGTAAAAGAACTTACATTTCTAGACGCTTTGAAGAACTCAATCCAAAGCGACCTACTTAGGGTAACACGCTTGTCCCAACGGGTTCCCCTAAGTACTCGATCGTCGCGCTTGACGAAATATCGGATTGATGCGGGAAACACCTCCAAGATCCATATCTGGAATTAGACAAGAAGAGCAAGTACGTAAAAAGAAAAGCCAAACAGTTTGTATGTATTATTAACAATTGTTATACTACGTATCTAACCTTGAAGGCGTATGTAAAACCACAAAGATTCATCTTTGCATGTCGATCGGCGCGTCTGCCTATGGCTCGGTGCAGATTAGAGTAGCAATGTGTCCAGATATGGCTACCCCATGGGTAGCTGTTAAACAGCTCAAGGTCCTCGACGGCCCTAAGGACCGTCGATGAAGCATGCTGGCTATACTCACGGCCCAGGAAGCCCATATCCACGATCACCACCAAGCATACACGGACAACATCGTCGTCGGTTAGGGCACTAAGGCCCTCTTTCATCTTTTCCCGGGCTGCCTTCAGCTTCAAACGAGATGCTGAAATGCCGAAAACCCTAGGAACGAAGGAGCAGTCTTCTAAGGGAGGAAGGGGGGAGCCTCTCCAAAACGTAGTCCTGTAATTAGACAGAACTCCCGACGCCCAAAATGCAATTGAGAGCCGAAGAAATCAAAATGCATCTCCTCCGGCTCAGCGTTGGCGTCCTCGACCTCCAACTGTAGAAACATGTGTACTAGCGTAGGGTCGCCACCAGAGTAAGACACATCCATTCATGGCCCGAACGGTGTCCCTCTATAGATGGTCTCAAGGGTATCCGCGTGATCCCCTAATCCCCTAAACAGCGCTCCTAATTCCTCGATGTATGAAACTTTGCACCAAGTCGATGTTAAAGAAATCCTTCTACATAGTCATTCACAGATGTTATAGTTAGTGTTATATATAGATGCTGCAGTTTATTTTATTTTATATAGATGTTGCGGTTTATTTTATTTCAACGTATCATATTGTTATATATAGATAAAATGCGGTGGTATTTTATTTCAACGTATAATAGTGTTATATATAGATAAAGTGCGGTTGTATTTTATTTCAACGTATAATAATGTTATATAAAGATAAAGTGCGGTTGTATTTTATTTCAACGTATAATAGTGTTATACATAGATAAAGTGCGGTTTATTTTATTTCAACGTATAATAGTGTTATATATAGATAAAGTGCGGTTGTATTTTATTTCAACGTATAATAGTGTTATATAAAGATAAAGTGCGGTTGTATTTTATTTCAACGTATAATAGTGTTATACATAGATAAAGTGCGGTTTATTTTATTTCAACGTATAATAGTGTTATATATAGATAAAGTGCGGTTTATTTAATTTCAACGTATAATAGTGTTATATATAGATAAAGTGCGGTTTATTTTATTTCAACGTATCATATTGTTATATAGAGATAAAGTGCGGTTTAGGGACCCTAGTTGTCATTCTTAAAAGTTTAGGACCTAATTGGCATTCTTAAAAGTTTAGGGACCTAAGTTGTCATTCTTAAAACCGTAGGGACCTAAGTTGTCATTCTTAACATTTTTTTATAAAAAACACATATTTAACAATTTTTTTATAAAATGTGTTTTTTTATAAAAAATTGTTAAGAGTGTGTTTTTATAAAAAAATTGTTAAAAATGTGTTTTTTTATAAAAAATTGTTAAGAGTGTGTTTTTATAATTTTTTTTTTATAGTTTTATGGTTTTATGTTTGAATGTGATATTTGTATGTTATAATGTGTATGTTGTTATAGTGTGTTTTTTCATATAAAAATTGTTAAAAATGTGTTTTTTTATAAAAACACACCCTTAACAATTTTTTATAAAAACACACTTTTAACAATTTTTTTATAAAAAAACCTGTTTTTATAAAAAATTGTTAAGGGTGTATTTTTATAAAAAAATTGTTAAGAGTGTGTTTTTATAAAAAAAAACATTGTTAACAATTTTTTTTATAAAAACACACCCTTAACAATTTTTTTATAAAAAAACACTCTTAACAATTTTTATATGAAAAAACACACTATAACAACATACACATTATAACATACAAAAATCACATTCAAACATAAAACCATAAAACTATAACAATTTTTTTATAAAAACACACTCTTAACAATTTTTTATAAAAAAACACATTTTTAACATTTTTTTATAAAAACTGTTTTTATAAAAAAAAATTAACAATTTTTTTATAAAAAAACACATTATAAAAACCATAAAACTATAACAATTTTTTATAAAAACACACTATTAAACATTTTTTATAAAAAAACTGTTTTTATAAAAAATTGTTAAGGGTGTGTTTTTATAAAAAAATTGTTAAGAGTGTGTTTTTATAAAAAAAAACACATTGTTAACAATTTTTTTATAAAAACACACTCTTAACAATTTTTTTATAAAAAAACACTCTTAACAATTTTTATATGAAAAAACACACTATAACAACATACACATTATAACATACAAATATCACATTCAAACATAAAACCATACATATCATGTTAAACATAGAACATATTCAAACATAAGTTATAAACACTATAACAACCTACAAATCATATATCTTAACTTAAAATAACATAAGGAAAACATACCAAAGAGGTAATACGAGACATCTTCACAAAACCCGAACGCGTATTCCACACGACAAAATTGAGAGAGTGGGAGAAAATTGAGAGAGTTTGATTAAAAATTGAGAGAGTGATTAAAAAAATTGAGAGTGGCCGTGTCTTGGTCCCCCCCCCCCCCTTATATAGTGTGGCCGAAGAAACAATTAGGGTTTAGGGTTCGTCAAAGGGATTTTAGGGTTAACCCTGTGCCGACACGTGGCACAGGAGCCCACGATCGCGGGAGGTCAAAGAAAGTCAATCGCGGGCAGGGACCAAAAATGCACACGCGGGAATTCTTGAGGGGGGAAAGCTGTACCGCAGGTATTCTTGAGGGACCAACGCGGGCAAAGTGGGCAAACTTTGGTGACACGTGTAGCCCGCGATCGCGGGGGTCAATGAGTCAAACGCGAGCAGGGACCAAAACTGCACACGCGGGCATTCTTGAGGGGGGAAAGCTGGACCGCGGGCATTCTTGAGGGGGGAAAGCTGGACCGCGGGCATTCTTGAGGGACCAACACGAGCAAAGTGGGTAAACATTGGTGACACGTGGCCTGGAGCCCGCGATCGCGAGCTCCATCGTGGATTTTTAGGGCATTTTTGCAAAATGGGAGAGATTTTGGGTATTTCAGTAAAAGATGGTCAAACTTAGGGTATTTTAATTAATTTCCCTTAAAAATATATGTAGAAATTAAGGAAATTAATTAAAATACCACAATTTTGACTTTGACTTACCAAAATACCACAAATCTCGTTCATATTGCCAAAATGCCACAAATTTCCGCGATGGGGCCTGCGATCGCGGGCTAGGGCGTACGTGGCACCCAGGTTTGGCCAAAGTGTCCCGCGGAGCCCCTCAACTATGGCCGCGATGACACATTTGGTCCCTCCCCGCGGAGGTATCCCGCGATGGGCTGAAAATTTTCACTTTCAGCCCCTGTACTTGAACGAATCTTGCATGCTTTTACTGTTTTTTTCCACAATTATTGTACTTTGAAGAGCAATTTGTGGTTCAAATTCACTGGCATGTTTGAGATTTCATCCATAAATATCAGTAAAATACAATTTATAATTCACACCATTCCATCATTCTTTCTTGCTTTCTTTCACTTGCTTTCTTTCTTGCTTTCTTTCTTCAGTAAACAAATGGCATCGTCATCTAACCCATCGTCTACACCTGAAGGAATGCCACCTAGACTCCAAAAGGCGATAACAGCAAAGGAAAAGGAGATAGACCAACTGACAGAAGAGTGGAAACAGATTATCGCCAGGAAGAAAGTCCACTTGACAAGGATCGAAGTGGAAGAAAAGGAGATCAAAAGAATGAAATGGGATATAAAAGATAGGGAGGCTCGTATTCGTCGAGAAAAAGAAGAAATTCACCACTGTACGCAAGACTTCGCAATTCTTCAAGCGAAGATAAGCGACAAGCAAAGTTGGATTGATCAAACTAAAACAATTTTTCAGTAGGTGGTAGTACGGGTGTTGCTTTAGTACTTTGTTGTTTATGTGTTATTGTTTTGTATTTTTTTACTGTGTTGTTGTTGTTTTTTTTGTACTTTGTTGCTCATGAATAAAGGTTTTTAATTTATCTGGAAAGTAGTTTTTAAGTAGTCTGAAATTTGTCTGAAAAGTGGTTCATGTGAAAAATACAACTCATAAATGTTATACAAGATTATTTCATAGCAAACACATACTAGTAAATACAGTACAAATTTATCCAAATTTGAGGCTATGGCTAGTCTCAAAGTGTTAAGCTCCACTTTCTCGATGTACCTTTCAATCACAGTATGGCCGTCAACATACTGGCGTATGTTGGCTACTATTACTATTATTATTCTCTCCTTTTAGACTACTACCATTATAACGCACTATACATACAATACTTATCGTCCCAATCAAGGGAAATCAACGTTTAGATCAACAGTATCATATGATATAGTTCCATATGGTTCAAGCTCTGACGGGCCCGCGGTGTTACTTATTCGAGTGCTTGTGCGTCTACTCCTTGGCACGGTTGAAGGGGCGGGATTTGGACACTCTCCACGAGTATGTCCTACGCATTGGCACCGAGTACATCTTCGTTGTATCGAACCTTCACCACGTGATGGACGTCGGTCGTTCTTTCTCGGTCTCCCGGCTCTGTTCTTATCCATTAAAGGTGGATAGCATGGCGGAAGCGGGTCGGGTGGATACACCCATGCTTCAGGGGGTCCAGCTGGGTTTATTACCTCCACGTATGTTCTCCGGTAATATTCGGACGTGAAGAAAGGTATAGCCAAGTCGCTGCAATCTCTACGACCCATATGTCTTGCCGCAGCGATGGCATGGCCGCACGGTAACCCAGATTTTTCCCATTCGCGACACAAACAAGTGTGGTCGGTCATATGCACAATCGCGTGAAGATGGTCATCCTGAACCTCGTACCTCCCATACCCGATTTCTCTTACCGCCCATGTCGCCGCGCGACGCGCCCTGTTCTGAACTATCTCCTCCGCCGTTGGTGTGAGTGCATTTTGCATCTCAGCTCCTTTTCGGCGTCGAAATTGGTACCACTCTTGTTGAAAGGCCCGAAAGTAGTCCATAAGATTAACAATCGGACATCTACGCGCAAAACGGGATAGTGCATTCACAGACTCTGCACTATTGGAGGTCAGAATGTCATACCGTTGTCCAGGAAAATGGGTCGCGGACCACCTCTCCGGTCCAGCTTCGTCACAGAATTTGGCTGCTTCCTTGACACTAAATCGTAGCAGATTCATGTACCGGTTAAACTCCCGATCTGTATATGCTCTGCATGCCGCCCAGTAGACTTCCTTGTAGGTGGTAATACGTCTGTCCCTGGATTTGGCGTTCATCTCCAAATGTCGACAGCAGATGGCGTGAGGGGCGTTTGGGTACATGGCAGAGATTGCGGCGCTTATGGAAGGAGCCCTGTCGGACATAAACACCAACCCTTGCGGGTCTCCGATAGCTTGTCTCAACATGTACAGAAACCAAGTCCACTCGTCCCCGGTTTCGGACTTGCCTACGCCGAAAGCTACTGGAACGATGGAGTTATCCCCGTCCATGGCAACCGCCAGGAACATCATACCCAAGTAACGACCCTTTAAATGGGTTGCGTCTATTACCAGGACACGACGTAGATTTGCCAGAAATGTGCGGATCTACAAAAACATAGGTGGTTTTCCTTTGTAAATGTTATAGTTTATAATGTGTAAACATATGACGTGTTAAAATACGTACCGCGGGTCCAAGGGCCAAGAAGCACATCTCAAACCGTCCACGTGAATCGGTTCGTATCTCCGTGACAGTACCAGGGTTCTGCAGCTGCAAATTAAATAAATATGTTGGGAGTCGTTCATACGACTCCTCGAACGTGCCTCTCACCATAAGCAGTGCCTTGCATCGCGCACTCCAAGCTTGGTGGTAACCAATCGTGACGCCGAACTGCTGGTGAATATCGTGGACGATGTCCTTTGGACGCAATGACCTGCTAACATCAAGAAATTTGTTTTTCAGTATCGCACCCAAAGTCCTTTTGGTGGCTTGTTTATGGTGGGGATTCAGTTGCGTCCTCGTACAAGTGTGTACGTCGTGCAAGTTTCTAATAACTAACGCCCCTCCTTTGGGACCCGTGTGAATCGCGTACATCCTCCACTTACAGTTTTCTCTGGCACATTCAACTATGTATCTGCTTTTGTCAGATTTCGGTGTGTGACTTTCGAAACCCTCTTCCAAGAACTTAAGTCTGACCTGACTTGCCAAGTGATCCTTCGAATCAAATATCTGACTTACTCTTAACCTTTCACTGCGATTATAAGGTGTAGGTTCGTAGGTTTGTGTCTGGGTATTCTGGTCTGGAAGAATAGGGGGCATATCAAAAAAGTCATTTATCTGACTACATGATTTTCTACTAGGGGTATATTCTTCGTGATCATCACTATCGGTATCTGATCTGTCTATATCAGAATTACCCGTTCTGAAAACGTAGGTTTCGTCATCAGCAACTCCAGCACAACGCCCTTCTTGTGGTTGTGGTTGTGGTTGTGGTTGTTATTATTGCGTCTCCGGAACATAATCAGGAATACAGTCGTTAAGACCATATGCATGATCTAAATGAACTGTTGGGCCGTGGGACGCCTGAAATTGAGAATCAGGCTGCTCTATTTGGAGGTCACCGTCGTCATCACCGTCGTCGTCGTCTTCGTCGGATTTGGCATACACAAAAAGTAATGGCGGCCTTTCTGATTCGGCTACAAATTGCATAAAACCAGAGATATCCCCATCGTTGAATAACTCCACAAATGACCCATCACCATTGTTGAACGCTAACTTGCAAACAGCAGAAGGGTTGATTCCACATTTTTGGATGGCGTATGCAACAAACTTCTGATGAGTAAAGTTTACTGGCAATTTTACACCATGCTTAGATTTATAAGCAAAATTCCACTCATTGTTATCTTGCATCCATTCACCATCGAAACAGAAATATAGCTTAGCTTTTGCAACAGATGAACTCATTTTTTCAGTATCTCAAAAACAAAATGTTAGGACAACCTTAGGGGGGGTAAAGGTTGTATTTAAAAATATTTCACGAATAAAAATTCTCTTATCAAAATCAACAATAAATATTGCATGCACAACAAATATATAAATAAAATTAAGTGCACAACGGGAATATAAAAAGATAAGGGTAGAGAACGTTGATACCGACACCGAGATTTAAAGTGGTTCACCACCAACTGGCTGGCTAGTCCACTTGCCGAGACACTTCTCGACACACTGATTCACTATAAGTGTTCTTTATGGTAGAACACAAACCTTGATACAATGATAATAAAATCTCTTGCTTTTGCTCGAGAACGTGAATCACTCACACTATTCAAATACTTACAAGAGAATATATCTCACAATATTAATCACTCTTGTATAAGTATAACACTTGGATTTGTGAGAGGTTGATCACTCAAAAATTATAACTTGAATAAGTTATTAAATGAGATGAGGAGCTGAGTAATCTCTTTAGAAGCTAGGTATTCAATGTCTGCTTGTCGTCTGATAAATGCTGAGAAGCTGCATGTATTTAAGCTGGACGTGGCAACGGTCAAAAGCTCACCGCGGTATACCGCCTATATGGGCGCGGTATACCGCCCAGAAAAAGTAGCTGACCAAAAGTAAGTCAACCTGCAAAAGCAAACCTGCAAAACGGTGTAGCAGAGCCGCGGTATACCGCCATACACCACGCGGTATACCGCCTGACAAAGGTGGCTGACAGCAGGAAGGTCAACCTGCAAGAACCTGCCATATGTAACAGAGCCGCGGTATACCGCCGAGCATCACGCGGTATACCGCCTGAAAAAGGTGCCTGCGTCAGGAGTGACCATAGCTTAAAAAGGCAACTGAATTCCTTTTGTTTTATTCCAAAAAAAAGTCAACATTCTAAAATCAATTTAAATCAAAGATTTAAAAATAGTGTTGGGTTAGGTTTTTTAAAATATCCAAGTGGTATATTATTTTAGGGTGTTTATTATTATGAGATATATGATGACGTAAACACCAGTCTTGGACTCTTCAGATAAAATCTTCATGTTGTCCAATTAGCTGCACACTTGGATAAAATTGTTAGAAAAACAATAATACGGTGTGTTTGTAATCATCAAAATAAATATATAAAATATATAGAGATGTGGTACACTTGCACCAACAATCTCCCCCTTTTTGATGATGACAAACACAACCGCTAAACACGAGAGCATACTCGGTTTCTCTCCCCCCTTTTGTCGAAACAAAAAGGGTTAAGAAAGACGCTATGCTCCCCCTCGAGAGATGCTCCCCCTCAAAATATGCTTATAATTGAGAGTAGCATTATCTCATGGGTTATACTCAAGCATGCCTAAACCAAGTCTTAATTTAAAGAACGATTTTTTGATTAGGGCTTTAGTAAAAAATATCGGCCAAATTGTCTTCGGAATCAACTTTTTCAAGCACGATGTGGCCTTTTTGAACATTATCTCGTAGAAAATGATGTCGCAACTCAATATGTTTGGTACGAGAATGTAAAACGGGATTTTTACTTAGGTTTATAGCACTTGAGTTATCACACATAATTGGAATTTTGGATTGACGTACCTCAAAGTCGGTAAGTGTGTGCTTCATCCATAGAACTTGAGCACACGCTCTCGCGGCGGCTACATATTCCGCTTCGGTAGTGGATAAGGCTACGGAATGTTGTTTCTTGGAAAACCAAGACACAAGCGAGAGACCTATAAAGGCACATACTCCACTAGTGCTTTTTCGATCAACCATCGAGCCACCAAGATCGGAATCGGTGAAGCAAGTTACTTCTAGCTCGGGTTGTTTTGGATACCATAGTCCAAGATTCGTAGTCCCTCTAAGATATCTAAAAATACGCTTGACGGCTTCATAGTGAGATTGTTTAGGCGAGGATTGAAAGCGAGCACATAAACACACACTATACATGATATCAGGTCTACTAGCAGTTAAATACAATAAGCTACCAATCATGCCACGATAAATCTTTTCATTAAAATCGGTTCCCTCTTCGTCACTAGATAATTTTAGATTAGTGGTCATCGGAGTTTCAACAGGTTTGACATTTTCAAAATTAAACTTTTTCAACATGTCTTTACAGTATTTTGATTGACTTATAAAAGTACCATTTTCACTTTGTTTTATTTGCAATCCTAAGAAGAATTTTAATTCTCCCATCATGCTCATTTCAAATTCACTAGTCATTTTTGTAGCAAATTCATTACAAAGATTTTCATTTGTAGAACCAAAAATAATATCATCAACATACACTTGCACAACCACAATATCATTTTGAGCATATTTGACAAACAAAGTATTATCTATTTTACCCATAATATAACCACTTGAAATTAAAAAGGATTTTAATCTATCATACCACGCACGCGGAGCTTGCTTTAAACCATAAAGTGCCTTTTTTAATTTATAAACATGCGTCGGATTTTCAAAATTTTCAAAGCCGGGAGGTTGGGAAACATATACCTCCTCATTTATAAAACCATTTAGGAAAGCACTTTTGACATCCATTTGATATAATTTAAAATTTTTAGCATTTGCAAAAGCGAGAAGCATTCGAATAGACTCTAACCTTGCAACTGGTGCAAAGGTTTCATCATAATCGATACCTTCTTGTTGATTGTACCCCTTGGCAACTAAACGTGCCTTGTTTCGGGTGACTTCACCGTTTTCGTCTACCTTGTTACGAAAGACCCATCGTGTGCCAATAATGGTTTGACCGCTAGGGCAAGGAACTAAGTCCCACACATCATTCCTAGTAAACTGGTTTAACTCTTCTTGCATGGCCATTATCCAATCCTCATCACCTAAAGCTTCTTCTATGTTTTTAGGTTCTATGGCTGAGATAAAGGCGTGAAAGGCACAAAGGGTATGGATTTGTGATCTAGTCGTTCTTTGGTTTAGGTCACCTATGATTTGATCTACGGGATGGCCTCTAGATGTTCTAAGGTTAGGATCATCTACTCCTTGTGGAACATAACATGGAGGGGCATCACTAGATTCTACATTTGTAAAAGATTGGGTACCTAAGTCCAAGGTTCTAAGATGTTGGGCTAGTGCATCTCCTTCACAACCATTATCATTTACTAAGGGTGCACTAGGTTTAGGAGGACTTTCATCAAAGCTTACATTTAGGGATTCTTCTACAACCATGGTCTCTTTATTAAGGACTCTATAGGCTTTGCTATTCCAAGAATAACCAAGGAATACTCCCTCATAGGCTTTTGGGTCAAATTTGGTCAAATAAGATTTGGTGTCTAAAATAAAACATTTACAACCAAATACCTTAAGATGGGCTAAGGAAGGCTTTCTACCACGTAGGATCTCATAAGGGGTCTTATTTAGGATACTCCTAATTAGCACACGATTGAGGACATAGGTCGCGGTAGCTACGGCATCACACCAAAACTTTTGGGGAACTTGATGTTCATTGAGCATAGTCCTACTCATTTCTTGTAGGGTTCTATTTTTCCTCTCCACAACCCCATTAGATTGAGGAGTGCGAGGAGCAGAAAAATTGTGCGTTATACCATATTTGTCGCAAAACGCACCAAATTGAGTTTCATTATCGAATTCGCGTCCATGGTCCGTACGAATCGAAACAATCGTGCAACCTTGTTGGTTTTGAATTCGTTTTCCCAAAATCTTAAATTTTTGAAAAGCTTCATTTTTATGTTTTAAAAATAAAGTCCACGTATAACGGGAAAAATCATCTACAATTACTAGAGTGTAATAATTTCCTCCAAAACTTTGAATGGCCATAGGGCCAAAAAGATCCATGTGTAAAAGTTCTAAAACTCTTTTAGTTGAAATCACATTTTTTGATTTATGAGAAACATGAGTTTGTTTGCCGACACGACATGCATCACAAAAATGATTATCAAATTTTAATTTTGGAAGGTTACTCACAAGCTCCTTATTTTTCAAATTTTGAATTAATCTAAGGTTAGCGTGACCTAAACGTCTATGCCACAAAGTCGAATTATCATATACGGAAGATAAACAAACATTTTCATTTACATCAGTTTTACAAACATAAAGATTTCCTTTTATAACCCCATTTAAAAGAACTTTACCATTTTTCAGAATTTTGCAAGAGTTTTCTTCAAAAACAACAATTATACCATTTTTGCACAGTTGACGAACACTTAGCAAGTTAAATTTCAAATTATCAACATGCGTAACATCTAAAAAAGTAACATTGTTGCAAGAAATTGTACCTTTCCCAATTACCTTTCCTTTGGAGTTTCCTCCAAAAATTACTAGTCCACCATCACATGACTCATATGATGAAAAAAGATTATGGTTTCCGGTCATGTGACGTGTGCATCCACTATCAAGAATCCAATCCATATCAAGATTTATCTACAACATTTAAAGTACAACTTTTATGGTCCCCACATCTTATGGGTCCTTGACAATTAGTTTCAATGTCAACCAACATGCATATATATAAAGTCAAACAGAATATATATATATAATACATTACACAATATTAATATATATATATAATACATCAAACAATATTAATATATATATAAAACACACAAAGTATATATATATGTAGTGCGTAGGTATATATATATATAAACAGTACATATATATAAACAATATAAAAGTACATATACTATTATATTACTTATATATAATATATACAATAAATTATATTCAAACTATATATATAATATGTAACACATTTAAAGCCATAAACGCATACCACCGGGATTATCAACACTAAAGGAGCCTTTAGGAATCCACTTTGGTACCATTTTAATTTTACGATCATATTTATCAAAGACGTAAAAAGGAGCATGCATATTCACACTATTTTTTGGTCTAGAAAATTTACTATTATACATGCAAGCATAAGATTTCCTAGACTTATAATTCACATTATTTATGTTGGACATATATGAGGATTTTTGCACATACGGTTTTCTCATTTCAACATTTTTAGGTGGTTCAAAATATCTTTTGATAGGCATACATACGCACTTATCCTTACACATATCGGAACCAACGCCTTTTCTACAATTAGTGCTATTTGACATATTTAACATTTTAAGCACTTTCTCATTGCTACTTTGAAAGGCATGTGCTAACAAATTATCTTTTTCATGTTTATCACATTTTTCTTTTAGACATGCATTTTCCTTTTTAAGCACATCACAATTAGCACATAAATCATTTTCAACTATTCTTTTCTCAAGGCATGCAATTTCTTTATTTAAAATGTCACAAGAATTGCAAACATATTTTTCACTTAATTTATTTTCTAAATTTATGATTTTTTCATTATCGCATGCAATTTTTTGTTTGCTATCATGAATTTCCTTTTTACTTAATAATAATTCTTCCTTTAGTTTTGCGTTCTCATCTTTATAATTATTTGTAAGCATAACCATTTTTTGAAAGGCATCATTTAACATATCAAGATCATCATCATCATTACTTTCATCATCGCTAGAGTAATTTGAGTAACACGAGTTTACCTCATCGTCGCCTTCCGCCATGAGACAAGTGGCTTCATACTCATTTTCATCTTCACTTGCGCTCCACGCGCCTCCAACGAAGGCTTTCTCCTTCTTGAGTTTAGGTTTATTTCTTTTTGGACACTCGTTGGCATAGTGATCTTTGTCTCCACATGAGTAGCAAAAGCCCTTCTTTTTCTTGGCTTCTTCATCATCGCTTGATTCGCCATTTTTATTTATTTTGTCGTTCCGTTTATGGAACTTTCGGCTTCGGTTTTCTCCACCACGGCGATAATCTCCTTTTCTTTGAAACCTATCATTTCTTGAAAACCTTTTGTTAGCTAAAAATTTAGAAAAATTTCTTACCAACATGGCTACATCGTCAAGATGTTCGGGTTGATCCTTTGAGGAGCTAGCTTTCTCCTTCTTTTTCTTTTTCTCCTTCTCGTCACTTGAAGTTGAAGCTTTAAGTGCCAACGATTTCTTTTTATCATGCTCCCGATCTTTGTTCCTTTTTAGTGCAATTTCATGCACTTTGAGATTTCCAATGAGATCATCTAATTTCATCATTGAGAGGTCACGGGAGTCTTCCAACGATGTGATTTTCGGCATCCACTCCGGAGGAAGCGCTCGAAGAATTTTTCGTACGTAATCTTCGTTTGGATAAGTTCTACCAAGACCTTTCAAGCTCACCATGATAAGGTTAAAACGTTTAAACATTGAGTCGATTGACTCATCTTTTAACATCTCAAACATTTCATAATCATGTACAAGAATATTTATTTTTGAGCTTTTGACTTGAGAATTTCCTCTATGAGTGTTATTTAGATTTTCCCAAATATCGTGAGCAGTTTCACAAGAATAAACACGTTCAATCTCATCTTTAGTAAGTGCCGAAAAAAGAATATTTTTAGCTTCAAAATTTAAGCAAACCCAAGCATCCTCAGCGGCGGACCATTCCGCTACTGGTTTTTCACTAATTACTCCATCTTTGGTTTTGGTGGGTTTATAATCTCCATTTTTAATAATGTCCCAAATTTTTCGACTTTTGCCACGAACGTAGCATTCAAAAAGATTTGCCCAGAGACCAAAATTCTCGGTGTCAATTTGCGGAATTTTTGTAGAAATAATTCCCTCAGAGGTTGCCATTTAAAATAGGAACAAGTTTTTAAAAATACAACGATAAAAAAAAACTTGCAACCTGCTCTGATACCAATTGTTAGGACAACCTTAGGGGGGGTAAAGGTTGTATTTAAAAATATTTCACGAATAAAAATTCTCTTATCAAAATCAACAATAAATATTGCATGCACAACAAATATATAAATAAAATTAAGTGCACAACGGGAATATAAAAAGATAAGGGTAGAGAACGTTGATACCGACACCGAGATTTAAAGTGGTTCACCACCAACTGGCTGGCTAGTCCACTTGCCGAGACACTTCTCGACACACTGATTCACTATAAGTGTTCTTTATGGTAGAACACAAACCTTGATACAATGATAATAAAATCTCTTGCTTTTGCTCGAGAACGTGAATCACTCACACTATTCAAATACTTACAAGAGAATATATCTCACAATATTAATCACTCTTGTATAAGTATAACACTTGGATTTGTGAGAGGTTGATCACTCAAAAATTATAACTTGAATAAGTTATTAAATGAGATGAGGAGCTGAGTAATCTCTTTAGAAGCTAGGTATTCAATGTCTGCTTGTCGTCTGATAAATGCTGAGAAGCTGCATGTATTTAAGCTGGACGTGGCAACGGTCAAAAGCTCACCGCGGTATACCGCCTATATGGGCGCGGTATACCGCCCAGAAAAAGTAGCTGACCAAAAGTAAGTCAACCTGCAAAAGCAAACCTGCAAAACGGTGTAGCAGAGCCGCGGTATACCGCCATACACCACGCGGTATACCGCCTGACAAAGGTGGCTGACAGCAGGAAGGTCAACCTGCAAGAACCTGCCATATGTAACAGAGCCGCGGTATACCGCCGAGCATCACGCGGTATACCGCCTGAAAAAGGTGCCTGCGTCAGGAGTGACCATAGCTTAAAAAGGCAACTGAATTCCTTTTGTTTTATTCCAAAAAAAAGTCAACATTCTAAAATCAATTTAAATCAAAGATTTAAAAATAGTGTTGGGTTAGGTTTTTTAAAATATCCAAGTGGTATATTATTTTAGGGTGTTTATTATTATGAGATATATGATGACGTAAACACCAGTCTTGGACTCTTCAGATAAAATCTTCATGTTGTCCAATTAGCTGCACACTTGGATAAAATTGTTAGAAAAACAATAATACGGTGTGTTTGTAATCATCAAAATAAATATATAAAATATATAGAGATGTGGTACACTTGCACCAACACAAAATATTGAAGAAAGAAAGCAAGAAAGAAGTATGGAATCGGTGTGTGGATTATGGATTGCATTTTACATCTATTTATGGATGAAACAACCAACATTTATGACAACCAATCTGTCATTTCATCCACAAATTGGTATTCCAAAAACACTGATTCAACATTGATGAAAACATGCCAGTGAATTTGAACCACAAATTGGTCTTCAAAGTACAATAATTGTGGAAAAAAACAGTAAAAGCATGCAAGATTCGTTCAAGTACAGGGGCTGAAAGTGAAAAATTTCAGCCCATCGCGGGATACCTCCGCGGGGAGGGACCAAATGTGTCACCGCGGCCATAGTTGAGGGGCTCCGCGGGACACTTTGGCCAAACCTGGGTGCCACGTACGCCCGCGATCGCGGGATACCTCCGCGGGGAGGGACCAAAGGTGTCACCGCGACCATAGTTGAGGGGCTCTGCGGGACACTTTGGCCAAACCTGGGTGCCACGTACGCCCTAGCCCGCGATCGCGGGCCTCATCGCGGAAATTTGTGGCATTTTGGCAATCTGAACGAGATTTGTGGTATTTTAGTAAGTCAAAGTCAAACTTGTGGTATTTTAATTAATTTCCCTAGAAATTATCACCAACTATTTAAAAAAATATATAAAAGTTGTCAAATCATGTGTGAAATTATATATAATTTTGGGTGTTGCTAACCCTACCGCTGCCACAATTGTCCGCCACCATCTCTCTCACAAACACAATATGAATTTAATATTTACATTTTACACCCCTATACTTATTTAATAAATTTACTTTATATCTTTTACTTTTTAAATTTTTATTTTACATCTTTATCATATTAACACATAAAATCGTATATTAGCTAAAATACGTTAAAAAAATACATTTTAATTTATCTTTTAAGTATTTTCTTTTAAGTATTTTCTCTCTAAAAATGTTAAAATTTACCATTTTGTATTTTAAACGGTATTTGGGATTGCTTATTAAAACAACTTATGCTTATCGAACGAACATTAAAATTGAGATATATCGCGTTGCATTGTACGAGTAGACTTCTAACTATATTATAAGTTTTTTATGTTTATTTTCTTAGAAGTTCTTAAGTTTAAAAAATTTAAGTGTTTTGAATATTGTGTACAGTTATTATATATACAAAAAAATTCAGTTTTTATCTTAAGTGTTTTGAATATCGTGTACAATTGTTATATATACAAAAAAAATCAGTTTTTAAAAACACTCTTTATATATATCGAACGATAAATAATTTGATTTGAAATAAAGAAAAGTTGTTGATTTGAAATAAAGAAAGGTTATTGATTTGAAATAAAGTAAAAAAAATAATTCGATTATAAATCGTTCGATCGTTTTCATTCATCTCTCTCATTCTCTCACTCTCCCTCTCTCCCTCTCTCACTCTAACTCTCTCCCTCTATATATCCTTCATATATATATATATATCAAAGTTGCAGATGACAAACATGGGAGAAGATTTGACACAAACATTAGAATTTGTCACTGACCAGGTACAATATTATGATAACTAACATTTAGGTTTATTAATACTTACGTGGAAAAGTGAAAGTTATAACAAAATATAATAATTTCAGGTGTTCAGTTCTCGAGAAGAAATTACTGAATGGGTGCACAATGTGGGACGTTCGGTTGGTTGTGTTGTTATTATCAAAAAGATCAAAGGCTTATCCAAATGACGATGTTTATAAAGTCGTGTTTATGTGTGAACATGGTGGGATTTACAAAAGTAAGAAAGTTTCCAGTCGTCATACTGGAACAAGAAAGTTTAATTGCCCATTTGAGTTGATAGCGCTACGTTCGGCTAAGCATAATTGGTGGTCGTTGAGGGTTGTATGTGATACACATAATCATGCCCTTGCACAATATATGGAGGGCCACGCATATGCAATGCGGCTAAACGAGGGTGAACTTCAACTAGTTGAAGATTTATCAGTCCAACATGTCAAGCTACGATACATTTTATCCACGTTAAAGGGTAGAAATGTGGAAAATGCATTTACGTCAAAAACAATATACAATGAAGTTCAAAAGATTAAGACAAAAAACGATGCAGGAAGACAAAAAATGCAGGTTATTTTGGATTTTTTTGTTGAAAATACTTATGATTTTGAGACTCGTGTAAATGACGAAACAAACAAGTTGGATGATTTGTTCTTCATTCATCCAAAATCATTGGAGCTTTGGCGTGCATTCCCACAAGTGTTGGTCATCGATGCCACGTATAAAACAAATAGGTACCGTAATATGCATGTGTATTATATTAATGTTAATATTATTATTTTGTTTAATATTATTATTTTGTTTATGATCCAGGTTCGACATGCCTCTTCATGAGATAGTTGGTGTAACATCAACCAACAAGACATTTTGCATAGCATTTGTTTTCATGCATCAAGAAAAGGTATCAAAATATATTTGGGCGTTAGAATGTCTAAAGTCCAAAATATACGATAACCTTTACCCCGGTGCCATAGTCACAGACAGAGAGTTGGCTTTGATTAATGCATGCAAAGTGGTATTTTCGTGTGCCAAAAGATTGCTTTGTATATGGCACATCTACCACAATATTCTGAAACATTGTAAACCGCAGATACACGATACACAATCGTGGAATTCTTTTTATCATGCATGGTTGCAGTTACTTGAATCTCCAAATCAAGAACTGTACACATACAATTTGGTACAATTTCAAGAAACGTTGCTCAATTATCCAGGTATTATTGATATAAGATAGTTTAACCATTATTACTAAAGATATTGATATATATATATATATATATATTTGTTATATTTTTCAGGTGTTTTCGATTACTGAATAAGGTACGGTTGACGCCATATAAGGAAATATTGGTGTCTGCTTAGGTTTGATCAATTTTTACATTTTGGAAATCACACAACAAATAGAGTTGAAAGCCAACATTCCAAATTAAAAAAATATTTGGAGACCTCACAAGCAGACTTAATTTTTTTTTATCTCGTATTCATCAAGTAATTCAGTCACAAGACACGTCGATCAAAGCAAGTTTTGAAATGAGTAAAAATATTAGGAAACATCGATTTGAAAAACCACACTTTCAAAATTTGTGGGGCTTAGTTTCATCTTATGTACTTGATATGATTTACAGAGAATATGTGCGGTCTTTCAAGACTAACGTATTTTCTGAAAATTGTGGTTGTATAATGCGAACAAGTCATGGATTACCATGTGCGCATGAACAAGCACTATATACATGTCAAAGCGTACCCATTCCACTTGATGCGATCGACGTATTTTGGAAAAAACTTGATTTCTCGCCATGTGCGTCCGCACAAGATGATGATATTCAATGTGACGACGAAGTACAAATGTTTAGAGAAAATTTTAATAAACAATCAATTCCTGGTCGTAAGACCTTGCTAAAATATATTAATGCCATCAAAACCGTTGTTTGATGAACCCTCAGCTCATAGAACCACTCGTGGACGTCCTTCTCAAAAGAATCAAGCTCTAAAGAGCAAGATTCCTAAAGACCCTCGTAGACGTAGTTGTTCTAACGCGCCAACATTTATCAACTCTAAAGGTTTTGCTCATCAGGAATCAGCGAGGCATAACTCCTACTTCCCACGACAACCCACCCCCCCAAATCCATATCTTGATCAAATCCATAGTTTATTTCATCCATACATCACACAAATACAAGATGTATTGGGCGATGGAAATTGTGGATTTCGAGCCATATCTACTTGTCTGGGTGGTCATGAAGACCAATGGGACGATATCCGCAGAGAGTTAATTGTTGAATTAACTGAGTATCAACCGTATTACTCTTATGTGATTGGCAGCGACGAGTGTCAAAGAATTAACGAAGCGTTGAATTTTTTCCAGAAGGGCGTCTTTGCACCACCTATGCAATGGATCGTTATGCCTGAAATGGGAATTCTAGTTGCTTCAAGGTTCAATGTCATACTACATGCTCTCAATATGGCAGATAATGTGACATACTTACCATTCAGGACACCACCGCCGTCATCATCCCAACACGTGTCAATTGCAATAGTGCATGTTAATGGTAATCATTACATAAAAGTGGTATTAAACGGAGAATACCCAATTCCCACACTCACACACCATTGGACACGTTGTCGATTTCCAGTTGCAAGTACATGGATCAACCCATACAAACGTAGATTAGATATGTATGAAGAATATATTGAGCGTACTCATACTCGTGAATATAATGATTTAAATGAGTAATCAAAGTTGGAATTTGTTGGAATAAAAAATAATTTTTTAACGTATTTTAGTTAATATTGAGCTCATTTCGAAATAATATAATTAAATAAAAAAATAAGAAGGTATCGACGAATAACAATATAAAAAATAACGTAAACGTATGACATATAATAAAATAATTAAATCAAAAAATATTCAATATTGGCTCATTTCGAAGGTATCAATGAGATGATTATAATGACGTAACTTGTTAAAATTAAAAAATATTTTTAACGTATTTTAGTTAATATACGATTATATGTGTTAATATAATAAATATGTAAAATGAAAAATAGAAAATTAAAAGGTATAAAGTAAATTTATTAAATAAGTCTAGGGGTGTAAAATATAAGTTTTAAATAAAAAACAAAAAAATTAAAGTGTGTGAGAGGGGGTATACAAAAATGTGGCAGGGGATATACTTAGAATTGCCCATAATTTTACATCGACTATAAAAAAATGTGTGAGACAACTTAGAGCATCTTCAATGGGAGTAAGAACCTCTTTTTTATACTTTTTAGTGTCATCTCATTTTCAACTAATTAAATTGAAAATTTATAATGATAGTTCTTATAAGAACCTTAATTTTGTGTCCCCCATATATTTGTCAACATCAATAATTATTATATATTCATAAATAAAAATCAAATATTTAATTTAAACACCAATAAAAAGAGGAAATTGTCACTTTACACATACTTCATGGTAAAAACCAATGTTCTTAAACAAGAACCCAAATAGGATGAGGTTCTTATAAGAACTCTCCACGATGGTAGTTCATACTATAAGTCACGTCATTTTTTGTCTATAAAAACCTTGCATTGGAGATGCTCATAACTGAATCTTCAGGTCGCAAGTAAAATTGTGTGAATCTATATGTGATTTTATAGATGATATATAATTTGATCTTTTAAATATGTATCGTTTTCTTTTCATATGAGAAGTTGAGGCTAACTTGATAATTTGATTTGAACCTTATCATTTTTATTCTCAAGTTTGCCCATAACTCGTGTTTGATACGCAGATTAATCTGGTTCATCTCAATACGTTATATCTTAATGCATTTCATCTTAATATATATCTAGCACTTAATAATCTAGCATCTCCAATATTCATTTGAAAATGATTTGAAAATAACTTGAAGATGACTTTACCGATCAAAGATTTGGTCTTTCTTAAGTTTTTGAAAAATTGTTTGTGAGAGACAAAAGAAAAAGAGAGTACATTATGGTGGGACCAAATTAGTTTTTATATTTTTTTTTATTACTTTCAAGTCTTTCATTTCATTTTATCATTGTGGATGCCCTTAGGGCATCCACAATTAGGGGTGAGCATAACCCGACCGAACCCGATGACCCGAACCCGATAAAACCCGAACCCGATGAACCCGATTCTCCATTTCGGTTCGGTTTGGGTTGGGTTTTCCCAAACCCGAACCCGACCGAAGTTTTAAAAAAATATTTTTTTAAAATAAATTATAAATATAGTAAATATATATCTAATAATTAGCCAATCTCCACTCCACTCTGAATGGTTTAGTAATTTCTGAATGGTTTAGACGTTTAATAATATGTTTGAACTCAATTTGGTTTAGTAATCTGTTTGATTTATGAATGGTTGACTGGTTGTTAACTTGTAAACTTGTATTGTTGTTAACTTTCTTAAGTAGGAATTGTTAAGTTATGAGTTATGAAGTTGTGAACTGGGCCGACACCAAAAAAAAGTCAAAAAAAACTGGGCTGAAAATTGGGCTTGGACCAGGCCCAACCCGAATAACCCGACCGAATAACCCACCACCCGAACTGGCCCGCCACCCGAAACCCGAACTATACTTCGGGCGGGTTTCGGGGCCTATACCATCCACCCGAAACCCGATCGGGTTCGGTTTTTTTGGCCCGAACCGACCCGTGCTCACCCCTATCCACAATGATAAAGTTTTTAAGAAAAACTTGAAAAAAATAAAAATATATAAAGACTTGAAAATAATTTTAGTAGTATAATTTAATTTAATTCAACAGTATCACATTTTTAGAGATAAAATGATCAGTAGTACGTATTCAGATGTTTTCAGATTTCAGCTTACAAAAACAAACAGTCTTTCTGATTCAGATTTCAGATTTCAGCGCCACCACTTAAAAATCAGAAGTGAAATCAGTGTTCAGACTTCAGCACCACTTAAAAAACAAACGCCACATTTGTCTCCAATGGTCAACCCTTCTTCAAATCATTTTCAAGCTATCTTCAAATACCATTGTTGATACTCTAAACGTGACGTGGCTACCATTCCCTTTGCCATTACAATAATTGCCGATTTAAACTACGTTGAACTTATCTATATCTATATTAGGTGTTCACGTTGAAATTCCCTATCTATAGTTTAATCTTATACATGAAAACTAATAAAATAATTATTTTTTCACCTACTACTAAGTTTTAAAAAACTTTATAAATTTAAAGTTTTTATTTTATTTTATTTGTTTTAGATAATAAGATAAAGAAATTTATTAAAGCCAAATAAAGACCAATTTTTTTTTTAAAAAAAGCTGTTGGAGATGCTCTAATCTGATTAATTCAACCTGAAATAATCTAACCTAACTTAAAATTTCAAAATTTCTTTAATAAACCACATGGACCAAATTTATAGTTTGCTCTTTATAATATTAAAAATGATTCAAATTTAAAACATTTATAACTATGTAATCTAATACTAAATAAAAAGATATGAGATTATTAGCCCAAGTGTATTATATTTATTAAAAAAATCTATATACACACACAAACAATATGGTCCGTTTAAATTGCCAAAAAAGTCACTCAATCTATCGATCAGACCTGACCATCTAATTTGACAAATTTTCACACCAAAAAAACGTTAAATCACCAAAATCGATCCCGTTTAATTTGGTCTAACTTGTTTTTGTAATGCATTAGTTTTTTCAAACACCGTCAAGGACAAAAAAAAACCATTGTCTTCATTTATTTGGTTAATTCTAAATTGATGTATAGAAATTGTTTGGCAAAAAAAACTAGCTTATAAGCTAACTTATTTTTTGATACATGTTTGGATAACCATAAGCTAGCTTTTTGAAAAGCTACTTGAAATAGCTTATGGGTAGTTTTTTTGTAAATATTCCAATTAGGGAATTTAATTAAAATATCCAAAGTTTGACTTCGACTTACCAAAATACCCATTTTTTGGTATTTTAATTAAATTCCATAATTGGATATTTTAATTAAATTCTCTTCCAATTATGTCCTCATTAATATTAATTATTATTTATTAACTATTTTTTTAATATGTTCTTCTTGATCATTTAAATGCTTATAAGCTACTTTTTGTCAAACAAGACTTTTTCATCAACTAACGTATCATCTACCAACACATTATCAATCAAAAACTAGCTTATAAGTCATAACCTAGCTTGTCAGCTAGTTTAACAAACATAGCCTTAGCCACAAAAAGTGGAGCATTTACGACAAAAATAAAAGTTAATTGTTATTTAAAGCCCAATGGAGTTTAGCATCCATTCCCTGGGATATAAATTAAAGACCGGTTTGACGGCTTTTAAATTCATTAATTCTTTTTGGTATTAAAGCTCGTCACGTTAAAAAATTTAATTATTATGGACATCTAGTGGGAAAAAACACTTTTGTATATATGGTCTCAACCAAAAAAACTATGGGAAATAAGAGGATTTTCAAAAGATAGTTTATATTTTTCTTAAATAACAATATTAAAAAGTTAGATTTTAAAAAGAAATTATATTTAGTTCTAATAACTATTTTATTTTAGAGATTTTAATATCAATTATATTATTAAAATATTTAATATAATATTATTTATGTCTTTTAAATATTTAATTTAGGAAATTAATTAAAATGACACAAGTCAAACTTCATGTTACCAAAATGCTACAAATCTCTCCCAGTTTGCAAAAATGACACAAATACCCGCGATGGGAGCTTGCGATCGCGGGCAGTGGCATTTTGGTAAATTTTTACCCCGCGATCACGGGGAATCCGCCCGCAGTGGACCAATTTGGTTGGATTTGATGATTTCTAAATGAAATTTTACACTTTCACCCCCCTATACTTATTTACTTACTTTACTTTATACATTTTACTTTCATAATTTAAATTTTACATTTAACACATATAATCGTTTATTAACTATAATACGTTAAAAAAATACGTTTTAATTTTAACAAGTTACACTATTATAATCGTCTATTCGATACGGTCGAAATGAGCCCAATATTGAATTTTTTTGATTTATATATTTTAATATATATCATATACACTACATAAAAAATATTTTTTATCTGCGGAAATTCATGTTTTTAACGTATTCTCAATTTTGTTTTACACTCCTATCGCATTAACTATAAGAGTACCATAAATTAAATAATTAACTATAAAGGTATGAATTTTAAATATAAAAAATATTTTTATGTAGTGTATATGATATATATTAAAATAAATAAATCCAAAAAAAATCAAGATTTGGCTCATTTCGAACATATCGAAGAAACGATTATAATGGTGTAACTTGTTAAAATTAAAACGTATTTTTTAACGTGTTTTAGTTAATAAACGATTATATGTGTTAAATGTAAAATTTAAATTATGAAAGTAAAAGGTATAAAGTAAAGTAAGTAAATAAGTATAGGGGGTGAAAGTGTAAAATTTCATTTAGAAATCATCAAATCCACCCAAATTGGTCCACCGCGGCGGATTCCCGGTGATCGCGGGGTAAAAATTACCAAAATGCTACTGTTCGCGATCGCGGGCTCCCATCGCGAATATTTGTGGCATTTTTACAAATTGGGAGAGATTTATGTCATTTTGATAACATGAAGTTTGACTTGTGGCATTTTAATTAATTTCCCTTTAATTTAATGTATCATGTTAGTGAAAATAAATTAAATATTATTTTTCTCTTTTCTTAAACTTTGAGTTATAGGTATTTCTTCAAATTTAAAATCTCTCTCTCTCCCTTTTTCTATGATATATTATATTGTTTTTAGGGAATTTAATTAAAATATTCAAAGTTTGAATTTAACTTACCAAAATACCCATTTTCTAAACTATTTTATCAAAATACTCATTTTTTCCGCGATTAGGTTCGCGATCGCAGACCAGTGTCCATTTTGAAAATATTTTATCCCGCGATCGAGGGAGTGTCCCGCGAATAGTCCCGCTACCACTCAAATTTGTGATTTGTAATTGAAATTTACACTTTCAACCATTATACTTATTTACTTACTTTACTTTATACTTTTTACTTTCATAATTTTAATTTTACACATTTATCATATTAACACATATAATCGTTTATTGACTAAAATACGTTAAAAATACGTTTTAATTTTTACAAGTTACACCATTATAATCGTCTCTTCGATACGTTCGAAATGAGCCCAATATTGAATATTTTTTGATTTATTTATTTTAATATATATCATATATACTACATAAAAATATTTTATATATTTAAAATTCATATTCTTATAGTTAATTATTTAATTTATGGTGCTCTTATAGTTAAAATACGTTTTATTTATTTTATTATCGATGGTCTAAGTGTAAGTATTAAAATTTGACGGAGGCTTTGTGATGGACAGACATCGATCCTTTTGTGCATACTCTGTAACTGCAAATACTTCAGCTCCAAACACACATGAATCATCATTCGCCAAATACTCATTTTCACAATTCTTAAATGCAGTGGTTGATCCAGGAATTTTTCCTGTTGGGGGCACCTTTTAGATAAATTAAAATCCCGTAAAGTCATCCGATGTGTTTTTAGCCTAATTCCCACCGTTAGGAGAGATTTTTAAAGTTTTTTTTGCTTGATTTTAAGAAAATTTTAAGTTTTTTTGTCGATTCCGAGTGACTTTTTAGGTCTTTTTGGTTGATTTGAAGAGTTTTTTTAGTTGATTTCGAGGTATGTTTTTTGGTTGGTGGGGGGCGCTCTCTCTTTATATATACATTGAAGGGGTGTTTTGTTTTGATAGGAATTTGATGGACAATTGTCATATGATGAACATCTCCACAGAAGACATAGGGGATCCAACTTTTCACACCATCCAAACCTCAATTCAAAAACTATTTCCAGGACTTATCACATAAGCACATCAAAGAAGAAAGTGGATGTTTTGTTTACACATGTTAAGAGGGCTAGCTCATTACTCAGACTACAATTGCTTCCTCTTTTCCCTACTCATGATAAAGAGATGCTGATATACTTTGTCTTTGTTTTTTCTTCATGGTTATGTGGATGGGGAGTGGGAGAGATATCAAGGACATTTACACCCTACAGACCCCATCATCCTAGTTACTTATTATATTTTAAGGACATCCTCTCTCGTTTTATCGTCTTTTATCCTAAAATAACTATAGAAATAACAATTTTTAGAATAGAACACTAGAACTAACTGTCTAACTGAATACACTGTATAAATCAAAAAATTACAATATCAATATAAGTATATAACACATTAGAAATCAAATAGCAATCCAAAATACCAAATATCAACAGAAATAATAAGAGTAGTTGTAGAACTAACTGGACTGTAGTCTGTAGAAATCAAAAAATTAGGTTTAAGGATTTTTACCTAAATCAGTAAATCCAATCAGGAGTAGTCTGTAGGCGAGTAGAAGACTATAAGCGCTAGAGTGGAGGGGTTGAAGAGGGCCTCCGACCGTTCAGTCCAACAGGCAGTCGGCAAAATGAATTATTTTCTGTTTCGTTTGATCGTTTCATTTGAGGGCTGAGGCAGTCGGTCGCACAGAGGACTGAGAGAAGAAGAAAGGGAGACGACGGGCTAGAGTGTTGGACTGAGTAAGGGGCCTCGATTAATAAGTGTAGGGGCCCATTCCGCCATTTAACTGAACTTGGATGTAAAGATATATATTTTTTAGCTATTTGGACTTGGGCTGGTAGGGGGCCTAGGACCCCTACCCCTCCTTCTTCCATCCGCCGCTGCTTAAATGAGCCTAGTGATACCAACTTGTCAAAACCCCATTTCATATTCTTCTCGTGAAACCTTGTCCTATTGCCATTCACGATATCTATAAACACATACAAATAATAATTTAAACCGATTTAATGAATTAGTTAATATATGATTATTATGTTAATGCGATAGGAGTGTAAAACAAAATTGAAAAAATAAGAGATGTACAATAAATTAAATAATTAACTATAAGGGTATGAATTGTAAATATTAAAAATATTTTTATGTAGTATATATGATATATAATAAAATAAATAAATTCAAAAATATTCAATATTGGGCTCATTTCGAAGGTATCGAAGAGACGAGTACAATGGTGTAACTTGTTAAAATTAAAACGTATTTTAGTTAATAAACGATTATATGTGTTAAATGTAAAATTAAAATTAGGAAAGTAAAAGATATAAAGTAAAGTAAGTAAATAAGTATAAGGGTTGAAAATGTAAATATCAATTAAATTTCACAAATTTGAGTGGTAGTGGGACTATTCGCGGGACACTCCCTAGTGGGATAAAATATTTTCAAAATGGACCCTGGTCCGCGATCGCGAACCCAATTGCGGAAAAAATAGGTATTTTGGTAAGATAGTTTAAAAAATGAGTATTTTGGTAAGTCAAAGTCAAACTTTGGACATTTTAATTAAATTCTCTTGTTTTTATCATAAAAATAACATTGAATTTAAAAAAAATACTAATAACTCATATTAAGCCGTTTTTCCGAGTATTCATAGATTATATTATTTTATGATCAATTTGTTCCACCATAAAAAAACATTTTATGATATATCTTTAATATTAAGATTGACATAATTCGAGGTCACAGTAATTTAATATAAATCAATTAGTTTTTCATGTCACCTTATGTTAATGTTTTTCATCACCGTTTTAAACTTTTAAGGTTAAGGCATTGTTTGGCAAAAAAAAAGCTAGTTTATAAGCCAGTTTTTTGTGTGTACATGTTTGGATGGCCATAAACTAGCTTATAACCTAGCTTTTTGAAACGCTACTTGGAGTAGCGTTTTACTAGTTTTTTGTGAATATCCCAGTTATGCCCTCATTAATATTAATTATTATTTGTTAACTATTTTTTTAATATGTTCTTTTTGGTCATTTAAATGTTTATAAGCTACTTTTTGTCAAACGTGACTTTTTCATCAGCTAGCTTATCAGTCAACAGCTAGCTTATCAGCTACCAGTTAGCTTATCAACTAGTTTGCCAAACATAGCCTAAAACAAACTTTTCAAAACCATCAATCTTAGTATCAAAATCAAATGTTGGTTATAAATTGAGATCTTATTATCGTTTTAGAGATATGAGAATACTTAATATTTACTCACTCAATATTAGGTAATAAAAAAACAATAATATATGAAAATAAGAGTAGTTTTGAAATCCTAAATATATATAGTTCTCATTGGTAATTTTTTTTCAAAATATAGAAATTTTTTCTTAGTTAATAACAAAAAATCTACTATATTTTAATACAAATATATAATTCATGCAGGAATAATCAAAAGAGCAAGTGAGAGATAAATGAATGAGAATATATAGGCAAATAATTTTAGATTTTGATACTAAATAAAAAGAGTAATACTATCAAATGAAAAATCAGTTAACTTTTTACATATTTTATTTTCCAATATAATTAATTAATACATGTATGTTTGGGTTGTTAATATTATACTAAATTCATTTTGAATCTTATTAAATATTAAAAAAGCATTTCTCTTTTATTTACTAATCTTTTTGAACTAGTTGTATACTTGTATATACAAAAAAAATAAAAAATTGGGCCTTTGAATGGGTTTCTTGGGTTTTTATCCAAAGTCCAAACCACTTAAATCCAAGACAGAATTTACATTAAAAAGGTCCAAAGTCCAAATTTATGATGTTTGGGCTGTTAATATTATACTAAATCCATTGGTGAATTATGTTCATTTTGACTTTTTTTTTCCAATAAATTTCTTGCTTGACTTAAAAAAAAAACATCGATCCGTTGGTTTTGACGTTGTTACCGATAAATAAGCACTTAAGGGTAAATTTGTCATTTGCTAAACTAAATGATTACTTAATCTAGGGGTGCTTAAAAAACCGACCAACTCGATCAACCCGGCCAATCTAAGCCGAAAAAACACGGAAAAAATTAATCCGAGGTAACCTGACACGTAATCAATACAAATATAGGACAACCCGAATCTATTGGGTTGATAGTGGGTTATGCCCAAAGTAACCCGACCAACCCGACAACCCGTTGAAAGTTTTAGCGGCTTCTTTAAATATGTTTGTATTTCTTTTTAGAGTAAATTACTGTTTTGGTTCCTAAGGTATGTCAAAAATTACGAAACTGATCATTTAACTTCAAAAATTACCTTTTTGGTACCTGTGGTATGCTTTTCGTTACGAAATTGGTCCCTCGAGCTGACGGCCGTCTCTTTCCTCAGTTATCATTAAGGACATTTTTGTCTTTTTATATTTCTTTCTTTTTACACTTAAATTTTACTGAGTTTTTATTTTTTCTTATTTTTAAATGACCAATTTGAAAATGACACGTGTCAATATGTTAAAAAAAACTTTTTTTTCTTCTCCTTTCTTTCTACTCTTTCTTTTTTTCTTCTCTGCAACTTTCTTTCTTCTCTTTCTTTTTCTTTTTCATGGTGGATGGTGGAAGAAGATGGAGAAATGTAATGAGAAGGTGGTGGGTTGACGATGGTGGTGGTGGGTTGATGATGGTGGTGATGTATGTGTATATATATATATTGTATCCGTGTGTGTATATATAAAGAAAGAATCAGAATAAAGAAAGATGGTGGTGGTGGGTTGACAATGGTGGTGGTGGCTTCTTTAAGTAAGTTTGTATTTCTTTTTAATATTTACAAGTTACCAAAAACAACCCAGCAACAATGAGCAACACAACTCATCAGAGGATAATATTGAAAAGCTACATGTAATTCTTAAATACTTTATGAACTCGTATATACTCTTGAATGATCTATCGTATTTCAAATGAAGGTTTCTCTATTTTCATGTTTTCATGTTTTCATTGTTGCTTTTACTTTGTTTAAACACAACCCGACCAACTCGAACGGGTTGGGTTTAGGAATGGCAATGGGCCGGGTTCGGGACGGTTTTTAGGGTCCCCGTCCCCGAAACCGATAAGCAATCCCATCCCCAAAACCGTACCGATCCCCGTCGGGTATTTTATCGGGGATCCCCGTCGGGTCCCCGCGGTTTCCCCGATCCCCATTGGGGAACCCGTTAAGGAAAAACGTCGCCGTTAACCGTTGGTTTTCCCCAAACCCGACCCGACCCGAAACAAAAAACATAAGTTTAGACATAAATTAAAGAAGTAAAGAAGTAGCTACATCGAAATAAATCATGAAAAAAAAGATGCTAAAATAGTTCCACCTATTTTAGTTTCCTGCCTAAGATTGATTAAAAAGATTTTATTGTGTTCAAACAAACATTAACCCTATTATGTTCTTTAATCAATCATATAACTAACTAATTAAGTAAATTGATTGAAAAAACAAATGTTATTATATAGCTAGATGACAACTTACATAGCTATTGATGACCAACTTTAAAAAAACATATTATTAGCCTCATAGCACCACCAACTTGGAACAAGCACAAAGGAAATTGCCATAAACCCACATGCTGCAACTAGACAATCACCAAGGACATAAAAAAAACAAAAAAAAACCTGCACTCCACGAGTTGATTAACAACAGCAGCAGGAACGAATTTCACTAGTTGATTAACAGCCGCAGCAGCCACGTCACGAGAGCAAGGAATGCGATTAATATTTAGTAATTTAGGGACTTAATTGGACTTGGTCAATGGTCAATTGGTATGTTGAACTTGATTTGAATTAGGTGCTGGGCTTTGGTCTTTTAATACACATATATAACATATTTATCTTATAGCCCAATACAAAATTTTGATTTAAAATGTATACATATATAATATTATATATATATATATATATATATATATATATATATATATATCAGGCCGGGCCGGGACGGTGAGGATGGTCCCCGTCCACATCCCTGTCCCCGTTAAAATCCCCGCTATCGTCCCCGATCCCCGCCCCGTCCCCGTTAACAAGCCCCCAAAATCGACCAAAATGTTCGGTTTTCGGTTTTCACCGTCGGTTTCGGTTTTTTTTGCCATCCCTAGTTGGGTTGGGTTGAAAATTTTGAAACCGTCAACAGTGGGTTGGGTTGTTCAAATGCCTTCAACCCGATCAACCCAACTCGTGCGCACCCCTAACTTAATTAATGCATAAATATTTACGAGTTGATAAGATAAATAAATTACTTAAGGGTAAAGTAGTCAGTTGGTAAACTAAAAGTTTAATAGCTATGCATGTTTAAAATTGTATGTCATTTTCACATCGGACACTCGTTTTCGGATCGTAAACTAAAAATGAACGCTTTATCTTTAAAATTGCATATGATTCTGAAGGGAAGAAAGCTAATTTTATTGATAAATTTCAACAAGGGTGTGTAATAAGCAGTGGCGGACCTAGCCTTGGGCATACGATGGCACGTGCCACCGTATCGTTCGTTCGGCGAAGGGTAAAAAATTTTAGTCGTGTGAAGAGTGCAATCGTATCGTTTTAAATTGTGCAACCGTATAAAAAAACTCTAAAATCAACCAAAAATCCCAAAAAAAACTCTTAAAATCAACCAAAAATCCCCAAAAAACTCTTAAAATCAACAAAAAATCCCCAAAAAAACTCTTAAAATCAACCAAAAAAACCCGAAAAGTTCGAGATTTTTTTTCTCAAACCAGTGGAATTAGGCTAAAACAACATCGGACGATGTGGAAATTTTTTAGGTTCGTCAAAGGTGCCACCGTAAGAAAAAAAATTCCTGGGTCAGCCTCTGGTAATAAGAGCTATTATTTCTCATATAAGGTCCTATGACCCTCTTCTCTATACTACACATATGCCATTGGCTTTGTCGTCGTATAAACTTTATTACTAGATAACTAACGTCCGTTTAAATTACTTGGTATCACTAGATATCGGCACGTTAGAAGCCTCATGAGAACCTGTTTGAATCTGTAACGATAGAGTTTGAGAATGTGAAGAAGCGGACAACGAAGTAGATATGAAGAGACGGTGTTTGAATTGCCAAGCAAGATTTAGATCAATCTTGAATTGCTTTCAAGATTTTTGTCGCAGAAACAATTTGCGGAGGTGGAGGATGTGGGTGACGTAAGCAATCAATAAGTTGTCTTATGCGATTACGAACACGACGACTCCAGAAGTATAAGCCTACAAAACCACCTACTCCTGTAAACATCGCTAGTGCCACGGACGGCTCCATTTACAGATTCGAGTGACGGAAACTGTTTCGTGAGTATGGATTATGTTGTCGATCGATCTTGTAAAGCTAAGAGATATTAATTTTTTTGGTTTCTATGACCCTGTATGGCTTTTATAAATAATATAAAGTCACCAATTACAATAAGATGGCAGACAATAAGATATTAATTGATGGTGTAACAGTTTTTGTAGGTTGTGGTTTATGAAATGTAACATTTGTTATTAATTCTTCAAGTGTGGTGGTAACTGTTTTGCCATCAATGCATGACAAATATGAAGTCAGATCAATATATTGTTATTTAAGAAAATTATTTAAATATTATAAACATTTAAGAGCTGGTTTCCTCAAAATGGAGAACCAAAAATCAAAATCTCAAAAAAAAGTTACATTCATCTCCAATAGATTTCTCATTTTGAATAGAAAACAATGATTATAAATATTAAAATATTGTATTTATCTATTAAAATATTCTCTCTAAATATTATTTTTCAAAGATTTCTATTAGTGCTCTCACTTAGTAATCATTTTTTGGGTTAACTCCATATATGGAGAAAAACTCTCTCTCTCTCTCTCTCTCTCTCTCTCATATTTTCTCCATTTTGAAGATAGTTTTGAGAAAGTTGTTGAAGCAAAAAAAACAACCTACAATCCTCGTATTCTCTATTTTCTCTAAAACGGAGAAGCTGTTGAAGATGCTCTAACGTTCCCATTCTACCCTTAAGATGAAGAAAAATTCTCTCTCCGTATTATTAAGTGTAAAATTGTTTTTCGATTAGTTATAAAATGTAAACTACATATTTATAAGATTGTATGTCATTTTCATTACGGACATTTATTTTAGGACGAAGGAAGTAACAATTAATTTATTTTAATAAAATCACTTATTTAAACACATATTTTTTTCAAGATTTAGAACTAATAAAGTAATTTAGTTAAAAAGTAAAACAATACCTATATTAAATTAAATCCACATAAAATAGTTGAAGGTTGGATCTCAAGGCCAACATATTGGATAATTCTTTGCACCTTTTCATACAATCAAGTACATAATCTCAAATTCTACAAACTACACCAATCTCAAAATTAAATCTCATCTAAAATAATTTGGGCTTTTTTACTTTGGTTTTTTAAATTTGTGGTGTTATTAGATATTTTTACAGATTAAGGGTGCGTTTGGTACACTGGACAAGACAGAACAGAACAAGATTCATTGTCCCATGTTTGGCAGAACCTTTATGTGGAACAGACTGGAACAAGGTGGAACATACTTATGTTTTACCAATATAACCTCAAAATAAAATCAAATTCTTTTCTAAAACATCAAATAAACCTTCTATTTCATATTTTGTTCATTCTTTAAATTTAGCAAAGGTAAATTGGTCAATGTTATCTGTTCTGTTCTATCCAGTTCTGTCTTACCAAACGTGGAACAATTGTTCTGTCCTGTCCTGTTCTATTATGTCCCACATTGTCATATCCTATCCTGTTTGCGTACCAAACGCATCCTAAAAGTAGATGACAGTTCTATATACATCTAATATTTCTTGGATGCTGTTTTTGAATGAAATATACATCAATTTTCACAAAAAAAAAGGTCTTTATTTTCAAAGACATGCTACCAAAAACATATACAAATTTTATAGGTTTCTAAATAAAATTACAAATTATAAATAAAATAACTGATTGTCGATCAACACGAACAAAACAATATAAGACGACATTCTACTACACAGATGAAAAACAATTTAAATTGAAAACACAAGACAATTGTACATTCTGAAAACGTTAAAACCAAATTTATTATTTATAATTATTAATTTAGACTTATATAACGTGATTTTGGTTTGATGAAAATATAAATATCGACAATTTGTTCATTATTCTTTAAAAATATGTAAATAAGAAAATCGTTGCGAAATCGCATATCTCATATATAGACATTGGCAAAACCGATCTTTGCTTCGATATGTTATAACCAATCTCGGTTCTTGACCTTGCTCCTTTATCCCGTTACTCCATAACCGGCTGTCCGGCTCAGTCTTTTAACTCGTCTTCTATATAAAACATTTTACCGATTAATAATTAATGAAACAATTTTTTTTCATCATGATCACATGAACCAACCTTAAAACCCAACTTTCGGTCGGAATACTCTTTGCTTGGTAAAATCATGCAAACCATAGGATATAAACATACAAGTCCGGATACAGTATACGAACAGAATAAAATGTTAAAACCATTAACATTTTGTTCGGATATTGTATCCCGACATATTTCATGGTAGAATAACGCAAAATCATAAGATAAAAATACATGTCAGGACACGGTACCCGAACAGAATAAAATGTCAAAATCATTTGCATTTTGTTTTATTCGGATAATGTGTCCCGACATATTACATTTAAAAAGTAAAACACCATCCGCACAAAAATATCGTCTTTTTTCAATATAACAGACTTTTCAACTGTCCTTCACGTAGATCAATACATCACATCAAACAAATACTATACGACAACAATCGCCACCCCACTGGTCGGGATTCAGTCAGAGCTCCGGGAACAAAAAACAAAAAGGAATCAAGAATTATGAAGCCGTTGCATCAAAAGAAATCAAATTCAAGATAATTATCAGACCCCTTTTTCTCCGGAGCAACTGCAATAGCAGCAGCTTTTTTCTCGCCGGAATTTGCCACCGGTGACGGAATCCGGTCAATCTCAACGGGCCTCGGGATCTCTGGCGGGCTTGCGCAACGGATCAACGCCCAATTAACACCTTCAAAGAAAGGGTGTTGTTTGATTTCAGTGGCTCCCCTTTTGTAAGCCAATCGGTGTTGTGGTTCTTTCACTAGCAAACCTCTGATCAAATCACGAGCCGAAAAACTAACCACCGGTGACTCAGGGAACCGCAGCGGCTGACCCACCACGTTCATCAAAGTGGCTCGGTTTCCAGACCCTTTGAACGGAGTTTTACCAAACAACAACTCGTACAAAAAGATCCCGAGGGTCCACCAGTCCACCGCGCTACCATGCCCTTCGTTTTTTATGATTTCAGGAGCCAGATACTCGTGGGTCCCGACAAACGACATTGACCGGGCCCCGGTTGGCTCAGCCATGAGCTCTGGTAACGGGGTGACTTGGTGTCGGATCTCCGGCTTGGTCTTCGTTTTGGATTTGGATTCTTTTTTGGATTTGCTCATGAAGAGTCTTGGGGAGAAACAGGATGTGGGGACCACACACGAGGGTTGGATACACGAAGGCGGCTCGATGCACGCGGGTTGGACACAGTAACCCGAGTTCTTTCGAAGGGGTTCGTTGTCTAGAGACGCTGATTTCACGAGTGTGGGGCTCACGGAGCAACGAAGGGAGAGATCAAAGTCGGAGAGCATTATGTGACCGTCTTCTCTCACAAGAACGTTTTCGGGCTTCAGGTCACGATAGATGATTCCGAGCATGTGCAGGTATTCCATCGCAAGGAGTATCTCCGCAACGTAAAACCTACAATGCGCAAGTCTCGAGATTAGAAAAATTGAATTCAAAAGTCCTATACTAGCAGTGAACTCGGAAACAAACCAAACGAGCCCAGAATGTCCCACCCGGATGTGGGCCCCGGGGATGTACGCACACTTGACCTCTACCGCGAAGAGTAAAACGGTTGTTTCCATGAAGACAGTAACGATCTTAACCAAATAAACCGTAGTGACTTGATTGTCAAAATCCGAAAACTAGAATGACTAAAATATGGGATTTTCCAAACTCCAATATAAACCAAACCAAACCAAACGGACCAGTAAGGGGCTGTTTGATTGGTTTTCCAGTACAGATAAAATTGTCTGTGTGGATTAATCTGCGGGAAGGTTTTTGTTTGGGAGTGTTTTTTCATAGATAGAAGAATCATGTTTTTTTTAACCGGGAGGGGCAGGTTTGGAAAAAAATTTGGCTTTCTGCATAAAGCTCCCCTTAGAAGCTTACTGAATAAGCCACTTTCTATATCATTAAGCCACTACCAAACAGTCGTATATAGTTGACCGAATAAGTTGCGAGTCCCATTAAGCTAAGAACAAACATACCCTAAATCTCACACAGAGATGGGGTATGAGGGGTATAATGTATGCAGACCTGACCCCGGACCCCACCACTTCAGGTGGGATAAACCGGATTATTTTGGTTTTGTTATAGTATATATGATCAATAAAATGTAGTCATTACTTCAAGTATATGATAAATTTAAAAACTATGAACCAAATATAAGTAGGGATGAAGGATCGTACTTTACGGCTTGTTCACAAAACCGCTTCCCGGGTTGCCTTTGACGAAGCGTGTGTAAATCACCTCCTGGGCAGAACTCCATGACCAAACACGAGAATTTATCAGTCTCGAAATGAGTGTACAACGTCGGAAGAAACGGGTGATCCAAAGATTGCAGAATCTCCCTTTCGGTCTGAGCTCGTAACAGTTTCTTGCGGCTCTCAAGCGACACTTTATCCATAACTTTCATGGCGAAATAAGACTTGGTACCACTAAGCTCGGAAAGATACACACTCCCAATATCACCACAACCCAACCTCTTCAACAATCGGAAATGGCTCAAACCCAACACACCATCTTTTGATCGGACGGCTTGGATCGCTTCCCATCGCGAATCGTTAGATTTATGGGGTTTACTGATGCTACTACTTAAACTGCTACAACTACTTTCGTCACTTACATCAGTGCTCGTGCTTCCCCGACACATACTACTCTTTCCGCTCTCAACAAGATCGATTCTTTCGCCGATTTTCACATTTCCGCTAGTTTTCAGAACGCTGCTAACTCCATCGCTTAGATTAATAGATCCCGAGCTTTCTTTATGAGTCTTTTCTTGATTGAATGTAGCTTCGGATGAGTTTTTTTTGTTGGCGGGTGCAAAAGATAGGGTTTTTTCGATCTTTTCGGCTAAAGATTTGGAATCTTGGTTGTGTTGAGACTTCTTTGACTCAACTTCAATCTTTTCGGATGATTTTGTGGGGGTTGCAGGCTCTAAATCACTAGTTTTTGAGATGTTTAAAGGCGAAGGGAACTGAATACCGACTACTTTGCTACTAGATTTAGAATCCATTTAAGAAAAACTCCAAATTTTCTATATATATCAATCAAAGCCAAAATCACTATTGGTATCAGTTACAGAAGGCAACATCCCCAACTCAAGAACAACTGTATAGAAACAGATAAACATATAATTAATTATAAATTTATAATATCAAATTATCAATCCAGATAATCTTGATCACAAGAGCAAGAACCAAGATATCAACATTGATAGATCTGCAGTTAGTTCTAAATTTAGGAATCTTTAAAGACGAAAATCGCAAAATCTCACAGAAATCAAGAAATCCCAGCTACAATTTCAAGAAACTAGAGATGTAAAATCAAGATTAGGGCAAGAAAATTTAGGGGAAACAATAAATAGAAACAATTTGCAAACCCAATTACCCAAATCACTATCTTTGATCAAGATTAAGCTATTCTAACAACTCAAATTAGAAGCAATACAGCTATTCAGGTGTTCATCTACCTCAAATTTGGAAGAAGAAAAAAGCAAGCTTTGAATGGCGATTTATCAAGAACAAATAAATGGATTTTGCAAAGTGGAAGTGACGATATTAACATCTTGATATAGCAATCAAAGTCCATGACAAGATAAGAACAGACCCATGAAGAAAAAACAAAGGTAAAAAGTAAAAGGGTATATGAAAAGCAGACAGATCTTGAAAACAGACCCACCTCTCTTCCATTAAAACCTTTACCAAATTCATCCCCACCAAGAACCCTAATCCAAAAATCAACAAAAAGCAAAACCCACTTCACATTAGCAATCAAATGACCATTTACTATAAAAAAAACAAACCTGAAGATTTACAAAGATCAGAACTTTAGGGTTTCTTGAAAGCTTCAATCAACAATAGAAGAGTTCTCAATAGTTAAAGTGAGATAGATAAAGAAATGGAGTGATCTCTCTCTCTCTCTCAATTGTGGTGGAGGAGAGATTAATGTGAAAATTTGGAGTTGGGGTGTTTGTAGGCAACCATGGAATGGATGAGAGAGAAAAGAAGAAATTGAGGAATCGAGGGTAAAGTTAAAGGTTTGCCACGTTCTTGGTGTATTATTATATTGATCTCAAGAAAGAAAACATATGGGGTTTCTGTGGTTCCAACCTGTAACATCATGGTTTTAGCTTTTAAGGCAACTCACAAATTTTCTTTTTTCCCATCTTGGTCTCAAGAAAAAAAGAGGCTTCATATTGTTCTTTGAAGTTAGTCTATTTTAGATAGAAAGTAAAAGTGTTCAAGTCAAAATTGTTTGATTTTTGATTGAACAGATTAAACCTAAGTCAACCACAAATAAGTATGATAATTGGTGAATTTGATGTTGGTATGTTTGTAAATATTTGATTATACACGGTTAATGAGTAAATGGGATTCGAGCATTATAATAGATGAAAACAAATATAAATATAGTTTGAATTAGAGTTTAACGATTGGAAACTTTTTCATAAAAAAGAGGGTTTATATTTTTCTTTGAAGTAAATCTATTTTTGATTGAAACTAAAAGTGTTTTAAGTCAGAATTGTTTGATTCTTGATTGAATAGAATAAATCCAAGTCAACCACAAAAGGGTATGATAATTCGTGAATTTGATGTTGGTTCTTCTGTGTTTGTAAATGTCTGATCATATATATTTAACGATTAAATGGGATTCGAGCATCATGATAAATAAAAACAGTTTAAGTTAAGAGTTTAGTAGCTGAATAAACTCGTAACATATTAGACATTTGATTCAAATTCCATATTAATATATTACACGATAAACCATAAAGAAGTTGTCAATGAATAGATGGTGAAAAGAATATATGAAGCTTGTATTTAGGAGACAAAGCTCACCTCCTTTCTTTATCCCTAATTTACGATTTTTGTTGCTTATTCTTAATAATGAGTTATCAGTTCCATTCCAATTAATTGTTTTGACAATTGTATGTGTTTGGTACTCGAGATGAGTAATTGTCTTGTCACCTCAAATTTGGACCAAATTGGTAACTTCTTATATATATTCTAGAAAAAAATATTTGAATGAGCGCAACTGCATTGATAACACGTGGGGCCTAGTCTGAAACGTTATGTTTGCAACCGAAACTTGAAAAGGAAAAAAACATTATCCCTCATTTAAGTTTTACGAATCAAAGTTTATCACTATTTCATTAACATTCCTTTACAATCCATGAGCTTAGGGATTAAACTTATTCTTTATGTTTCTTCTAGTTTGAATATTAACAACATATGTGTGATCTAAGATTGACAACTTTGGTTCTTGGTATAAATGCGTACAAGAAAAAGTTGACACGGGTACTTTTAATAATCAAATGCGACTTTTACGGGATAAATAACACGAGGAGGAATAACATCAACCTTCTTTTAGTACTTGCTTATGTGACGATTCAGTGAATAAAACACAAAACCAAAAGGATCGTTCATCAAGAACCGATGCTTTAGAGTTCCCACTATCAAGAAATTTTTTCTAGAACAAAACCAAAAAGATTTTCTAGAAGAAATTTATATATATATATATATACTCCAAATGAAGTGACGTATGATCTTGAGACGAGGTTAGACCATAGGAGTCATGATGTTTTTAAAGTGTGATTGAGGATGACAAATACTCCAAATGAAGTGACGTATGATCTTGCGACGAGGTTAGACCATAGGAGTCATGATGTTTTTAAGGTGTGATTAAGGATGACAAATATATATATATATATATATATATATACAAACCAAATAGATTGTACAAACTTTGCAAACCACTATATTAAGAAACAACAGATATATTTATGGTAATTATTATGATTCATTAATAATGATTGTGATATATATGGGAGATGATAACGTTCATTAATTATGATCATGACTTTAGATTATGAAACATAATAAAACCAAATATTGATTAGAGTTGCTGAACGGCTAAGATTGGTTTGCAGGGTTTGTACAATCTATTTGGTTTGTAACGGAAACGGACCCTATATATATATATATATATATACACATATATATTATTGATATTGATCAATTCAAGTTTATATAGAAAGAAGAAAAATAATACATTGATATCAACATGCTTTGGCAGTGTCTTGCAATAACAACCATTGTGAGGATTAACGAGACGTGAGCGTCGTGCTTTTAAGTAATGAATAATACATTTGATGGTCTTGTTCAAACTAGGTGCAATAAGCATTTCTTAAACTTGGACCTCATTGAAGTGAAATTTCATAGACCATCTACCCATCAAGGAAAAGATTAAACATTGAATAGTATGAAGAACAGAAGAAGTAATGGATCATGTTATGTTTGACCAACTTAAAAACTCTTAACATCATCATCTTTTATTTAAAACTATTATGAAAAACAATACAAATCTTCAACAGATATGAAGAACAAAATATCAAACCCTAACTAGAATAGTAAACCCTAATCAGAGAGAAAAGAGAATGTGAGAGCTATCCACTAAACAAAAAATGAATTCAGTATTCTCGATTCTTCAGCAAAACTCGTTTATTATACTCCAACTTTAGCTTTACAACTTTAGTCCTCCATCTTCCTACAAATGTGCTCCGCTAACCTTATAAACTCAGAAGAAGTGAGGCGCAGTCCATATTTACCAGAGTTTCCTAACTTTGGTCCCTGAGATATTAACCAATCAACACACCAATACCTTAAGTTAGAAAAGTTAACAGTAATTAACATTATAAATAAATAGTGACAAGATTGACCAAAAATGTAATTGTTTCAACACCCTCCCTCAATCTTGACACTTGAATAAGTCAAACATATGTAACTGTTCACAAAGATAATTATGTTGACTTATTCCTAAAGATTTTGTGAAAATATCAGTTGGGTTTTCAGATGAATCAACCTTAACAGTTCTGATCATTCCAGATGCAACCTTTTCCCTAACTTGATGAACATCTATTTCAATATGTTTTGTACGTTCATGAAATACAGGGTTATTTGCAATCTGAATGGCTGACTTATTATCACAATTAAAATTTACTAGAAGTAAATTTGTTAATTTTAAATCTTTTAACAGACTAAGAACCCAAATAATTTCACATAGAGCTGCAACCATTGCTCTATATTCTGATTCCGCAGAAGAACGAGAAACACACGTTTGTTTCTTGCTTTTCCATGAAATCATAGAATTCCCTAAAAACACACAATAACCACTTACAGATCTTCTCGTAGATAAGCACTTGCCCCAGTCAGCATCCGCAAAAACATTCAATTTAAACTCAGATGAAGCAGAAAATTTAATACCTTTTTCTGGTGACGCCTTTAGATATCTCAATACTCTTAAAGCTAACTTTAAATGAGATTGCCTTGGTGCATGCATAATGTAACACCCGGAAAATCCTTGTAAGTAAAAATAGTCCTAATATTCCTTTATATTTTGACTTCTTAGATTATAATTGAATTCCTAAGTAATTCCCGTGATTGTTACTTGTTATTTGAGAACTTCCGATAGAAATCCGTAAGTTTATTCCTTAAGGAAATTAATGAAAAATAGATAATAAAGTTAAATATTAGATTTTATGGATTAGTTGGATGGGTAATTCGAATACGAGTCCAACGGTACTTTCCGGGGTAAAAACGGAGTTTTAACGAAGAAGTTACGGCTAATTTAGTGGAAATTGAGAAGGCTAGCAAACAGAAGCTGGCGCCGATGGTTTGGCGCCGATGCATCGGCGCGGGTGATCGGCGCCGAGCACCTGACATGCTAAAAGGGGATTAAACCCACCTCTTTATCCTTAGTCATTCACTCTTTTCACTTAAGAACTCTCAAATCCGATTTTTGTTCTGCTATCTTCTTCTCAAGCGATTCTTCATCTAAATCTAAGGTAAATTCATATTTCTTAATCCTAATTCAATTCAAACAACTATTAGATGAATCTTATCAATTAAACTTGATTTAGGGCATTACATCTTCATCCTTCTTGTTGGAGTGATTAAGCTCAAGTATTCAAGTTAGGGTTATACCAATTGAAGATTTAAGGTGAGTAACTTGTATCTAATTGGTTGTATTTTACTTTACTACCATTCTTTATCTTGATTTTGGTATTGATAATGAGAAATCTTGATTAATAAGCTCTTAATGGTTAAGAGGGAAACAAGAAGAGTTCAAGTAAGTTATGATGGATTAATTGTGTTCTATTACTTAGAATGCCATGTTAAATGTTAGTGTTAAAAGTTTGGGTTTGATTATACATCATTGGTATGTGATTATGATGATGGCTTAATATATGTCTTAATGAAGTAATGATGGCTTAATGGTCAAAATGGACCTATTATTGAATTGTAAACATGGATGTTTATTATTGATATTATATAGAATGTGATTTAATACATATGGATGTATATGAACTACATGGAAGTAGTATTGATCATGTTAAATGGTTGGACCATTGTTATGTGTTACATATGTTTGAATATTATTTGGATTAATATATTTGGTATTCACATAATTGGAGGAGCACCTAGTAGGCATTGGAGGATATATTCTTACACACCGTGGGGTAAGTGTAATTGATTCATACCTTCGGATACCGTGGGGTTTTCCGTTGATTTATGCCTTGTGACAATACCGTGGGGTACCGATCAAGGTATATCTTCAATTATGATGTAACTGGGTAGCGATATGGGCCTTCTCCATGGAATCCAATTTGTGAATATATCGAATTGTTATTCCTACATGCTATGATTATGCTCTATGTGCTATGTGTAAACCTCACTTAGGCTTTAGAAGCCTAACACTTGTTATGTGTTTTATGTGTTACAGATATTAGTGGTTCCGGACACAATAAGGTTTAGAATGGGGTTGTGAGCATGGGATCATTGTGGAGAGTTAAAGATTTGAAGATTATGATAGAACTTTCCGACACCTTTTGTTATCTGATTTCTATAATAGAGATCCGATAAGCTAGTGGTCCATTATTAGTTATAAGTAACTAAATCTTCGTATTAATGGTTATGTAATGATTTATGAATACTTTTACTTTAGAAATGACTACCACTCTTCCGTTTTATGGAAGTTTTTGTTGACCCTCGATTTTGGGGTGTTACAAGTTGGTATCAGAGCTTTAGTTTAAGTGAACTAAGTATGATGAGAAGGTACTTAGACTTAAGCTGAGATGAATTAAGTTATGAATCGTGAGATTGGGTAGAAGTATTAAGACGGGATGGCCTTAGGGTCGACAGAAATACGTGAAATTAGTACGGTAACGACGGTAATGAGGATTCTCATGTATGGTATATTCACAATCTCAATTTGCTACTGTTATTATGAATATATTGTTACATAAGCATACTTGTTTCTAAATTGTTCCAGTGACTAATGATCGGTAAAGTACGTTTCGTGTGTCTATATTCATATAACCATTTCTCAGGGTTATCTTTTGTTTTATAACATAATGATGGTAAAAACGCCACCAGGTCTTTCAATTCTTTGGAGGACAGACCGGTAAATGATTGAGGGTTGGAAGGACAACCTGGAACTGGCGGGACTCATGAAAGTCCGCCGAGACAACCTTAAATAAGTGGATTAAAATGTGTGGAAATAGAATGTAAGATGTTTGATCAAGACGGGAATAGTATGAAATGGTTAAGTAAGTGAGCCTTGGAAGGCAGGTATAACAAGTGTTAGAAGGTTGAGAGGGTAACCACTGGTTGGAAATAGAGGCATAAAGCGTCAATGATAAGTTGCGTAAGTTAAACGATAGACCTTGTTTGAGTGAATAGCCTTCAATTGCATGTAGAGTTTTATGCATGGTGTCCTCGAGTGTGTGTTACAGGGGTTTTCGTGATTTCAAAACAAAGGCATAAATAGCAATTTAGTCGATGATGAGTCAGTATGTGCACGCGGGTATATAAAGAAAAAGGCAATACCATTTACGTCGCACAGCGAAATTTTGAGTTTAGCAATTTGCAAAATACTTCATACTTTACAAGAAAAGTTAAATATAAATGAGTGTGAGAACCGACTAGCTTACTTCGTGTCGGTAATTTCTTTCAACTTTTGTCGTATGAAAAGATTTTCATTAAATATATTACGGTCATAACAACATCGTTTTGGTTGAAAAAGATTAAGTTTTTCGGAAAGTAGTATGCAATTGATTCTCGTGATCGTTGTGTAGTACACTGAAGTTATAAGAATTTTGGGGTCATGTGTACCCAAGTTGCTCCAAGTGTTGTTCTTTAAAATGAGGAAATGTGCGAAATAATATATTTAATACATTGTTATGCATGAAGGCTATGAACGAACTAAGTCGTAAAATATTACTATAAGCTAAGAAAGAACTCTGAGAATGGAGAGGTGTTGGATAAATCATGGGAGAATGTTTGTAGTTTTGGTAATTGTGTTCAAGAGGAAGGTGAACAATGGGAGAGTTGAAAGTGGACTTTAGTGTCGGTTGTAAGAAGGTCTATACCCTTGTTTAGTAACTAGAAATACAGTTGGCAAGGGACGGTTGTGTCCGGAGGAAGGATTAGTAGTCATCAAGGTGATGGAATTAGCAAATTGCTATGAGTAGTGTGATGAGACAGAAAGGAAATACCCTCGACATTAAATAAGAATTTATGGTGATCTTGTGATATTAGTATTGCACGAATAAGTTTGAAATGAAGACGATGAGATGTAAATTGTATTATGTTATGTTGAAAGGATTAGGTTCAGTCCTTGTTAATGAATAGATTAAAGAAGTATCGATAGGTCGACTATTGACATTGAAGTCGGCAGTTGTGTAAGATGTATGAGGCCTTTTGCCTGTCACATGGTGCGGTCTGGGTGCGTTCCGCGTATGCCTGTGCGGGCAGAAACAAAACCGTGAGCAGTACCGGCATGCTGTTATGCAGAGGGTATGCGCAAAACGGACAATATCGTGTACAGTGGACTGGGGATGTTATAGAATGTTATAGAATGCGGACAATACATATCTTGTGAAACACCACATGTGGGGATTTTGAGTGATTGACGAATAAATCACGAGTGGAAGAGGTTTTGGTTAAATTATTACATAAGTGAAAGTTAGGTGGTCAAAATACGCTTTTAGAAGTTTATTGTGGTTGTGCAATAATTATGGTGTGTTATATGCTTAATCGCATTTTTTTTTAAAAGTGTCGGTTTAACTATTGGTCTTATGTGTGAGGACCGTTTGATGATCTTGTATTCTTAGTACCGTTGGGACTAATGAACTTTGGCAAAATAATATATATTTATATATTGTGGAGTATATAGAGTTGTATATACGTGTACATATAGATACATATATGGATTGACTTCATTGGGAAAGTAGTAATGAAGGGGTCGTGAGATTATCATGTCTCGAAGCGTGTGTTGCATGATGTGGGATTAGATGTATTTTAAATTTCATGAGTTGATATTGATAAATGATCAATAGACCCTTTGAGCAGATGACTTGGTTGTGGACTCGGTTGAGTCTTAAGGGTATTCGTCGGTTTAATTAACTTGACATAGGCTTGGGGGTTGGAATTTCATGAATTGTATTATAATTAAAGTTTACATAATGTGAATACATTGATTTTTCTTTTGAGATCATGTATGAATGTTAAGTTAGAATCGGAAGGTTAAAAGTTGAAGGATCACCTTGTGGGGGGTGTTAGGATAGTGAAAGACTATTGTTATAGAAGAACATTCTACTTGTGATGTAGATGGTTTATATAGAATGAAGAATTAGGCACGAACATGGTAAGGGTATGGACAATGTCGATTTGTGATGGAGTGTGCACTGTATATATAATGGTTTGGAATCACAAAGAATTAGTAAGAAGCGAGTAAGTTTAAGTTAATTAGAAACTCGTGAGTTGTAGTTCAAACTAAAGTTGGGGAAGAATAAAGTAATGAAATAGATTCGGTTAATTGTGCGGGAGAGCATGAAGGTAAATTTGAATTGTGTACGAATGACCATGAGGGATCTGGTCTGCTGTGAGATGTTATGGGTGGAGAATGTACGAACGAGTAGTGGCATTAATTGTCAAGATAAATGTGTCAACCAGTAATAAGAAGTTATAAAGAGGGAACATTAGATGAAAGTCTTTTCGGGGATTCCAGATGAATAGTACTAGTTGTCAATAAAGCTGTTGGAAATATGTGGTTGTAAGATGGTGTAGTGATTTGGCTATTATTGGAATAGAATGTCGAGCGGTAGTGTGAGTTTATCCAAAGTGATTTTGGTTGTGTGAGTCGCTAAATAAGTTTATGATTTTGAATCATAGGAAGTTTAATAAAGATGAGAAAGTGTTATCGGTATGTGGAAAAGTTGGGAGAAAGAGACAAATAATGATTGGAGGGTAGTACTCCATGCTAACGTAGGAAGTAATGATAGAAAGGTCGGACCTAAGAATGTAGTTATACTACAGGTTCAATGGAATTATCACCTTTGATATATAATATTTTAGTGCTTGGTTGCAATGTGGTCGCGTAGTGCGATATTGATGTGAGGAAGTGGTAGTACTTTATACTGAAGAAACGTGTGGGTCATATATGTAGTGATGGTTGCCGTAATTATAGAAGTATTCAAAACTGGTAAGTATGCTCAATTTAAAGTGAGTATGGATTTTCAAGCAGTATACATTAATGTTATTTTAAGATCTGGAGATTGAGATGTGGATGATGACGGTATTGAAGACCAAGCAATAGTCGGATAAAGGTTTAATGATAAACAGTTACTCTAAGGAGGCTTACAAATCTAAGTTGGGGAGCGGATAATGAGTAAAGAAGTAAGGTTCAGGAAATATGAAAGATGAATCCTTGTTCCTTCTAGATTTTTAATTGTGAATAAGTATATAAGACTTGAAATGAAGAGATGTATACAAAATATTTGGTATTGATATGATGTGATTTCACTTGTTAAAGTGAGAGCGAATGGTATGAGTCGTTGGGTGAAGGAATGGGGAAACAATCTTAGAGAGATCATTGAGAAATTGCAATAGAGGAATGGGGTTATAGGTACAATAGTATTATATCAATAAAATGTTAATGTGACTTTAGAGTTGGAAGAAGATATGAAGATTAAATATCCACATTTGTTTTCCAAAATCTAAGATTTCGAGGACGAAATCTATTTCAAGTGGGGGAGAATTGTAACACCCGGAAAATCCTTGTAAGTAAAAATAGTCCTAATATTCCTTTATATTTTGACTTCTTAGATTATAATTGAATTCCTAAGTAATTCCCGTGATTGTTACCTGTTATTTGAGAACTTCCGATAGAAATCCGTAAGTTTATTCCTTAAGGAAATTAATGAAAAATAGATAATAAAGTTAAATATTAGATTTTATGGATTAGTTGGATGGGTACTTCGAATACGAGTCCAACGGTACTTTCCGGGGTAAAAACGGAGTTTTAACGAAGAAGTTACGGCTAATTTAGTGAAAATTGAGAAGGCTAGCAAACAGAAGCTGGCGCCGATGCATCGGCGCGGGTGATCGGCGCCGAGCACCTGACGTGCTAAAAGGGGATTAAACCACCTCTTTATCCTTAGTCATTCACTCTTTTCACTTAAGAACTCTCAAATCCGATTTTTGTTCTACTATCTTCTTCTCAAGCGATTCTTCATCTAAATCTAAGGTAAATTCATATTTCTTAATCCTAATTCAATTCAAACAACTATTAGATGAATCTTATCAATTAAACTTGATTTAGGGCATTACATCTTCATCCTTCTTGTTGGAGTGATTAAGCTCAAGTATTCAAGTTAGGGTTATACCAATTGAAGATTTAAGGTGAGTAACTTGTATCTAATTGGTTGTATTTTACTTTACTACCATTCTTTATCTTGATTTTGGTATTGATAATGAGAAATCTTGATTAATAAGCTCTTAATGGTTAAGAGGAAAACAAGAAGAGTTCAAGTAAGTTATGATGGATTAATTGTGTTCTATTACTTAGAATGCCATGTTAAATGTTAGTGTTAAAAGTTTGGGTTTGATTATACATCATTGGTATGTGATTATGATGATGTCTTAATATATGTCTTAATGAAGTAATGATGGCTTAATGGTCAAAATGGACCTATTATTGAATTGTAAACATGGATGTTTATTATTGATATTATATAGAATGTGATTTAATACATATGGATGTATATGAAATACATGGAAGTAGTATTGATCATGTTAAATGGTTGGACCATTGTTATGTGTTACATATGTTTGAATATTATTTGGATTAATATATTTGGTATTCACATAATTGGAGGAGCACCTAGTAGGCATTGGAGGATATATTCTTACACACCGTGGGGTAAGTGTAATTGATTCATACCTTCGGATACCGTGGGGTTTTCCGTTGAGTTATGCCTTGTGACAATACCGTGGGGTACCGATCAAGGTATATCTTCAATTATGATGTAACTGGGTAGCGATATGGGCCTTCTCCATGGAATCCAATTTGTGAATATATCGAATTGTTATTCCTACATGCTATGATTATGCTCTATGTGCTATGTGTAAACCTCACTTAGGCTTTAGAAGCCTAACACTTGTTATGTGTTTTATGTGTTACAGATATTAGTGGTTCCGGACACAAGAAGGTTTAGACTGGGGTTGTGAGCATGGGATCATTGTTGGAGAGTTAAAGATTTGAAGATTATGATAGAACTTTCCGACGCCTTTTGTTATCTGATTTCTATAATAGAGATCCGATAAGCTAGTGGTCCATTATTAGTTATAAGTAACTAAATCTTCGTATTAATGGTTATGTAATGATTTATGAATACTTTTACTTTAGAAATGAGTACCACTCTTCCGTTTTATGGAAGTTTTTGTTGACCCCCGATTTTGGGGTGTTACACATAAACTGACTAAGACAATGAACAGAAAATGCTATATTTGGTCTTGTAGCCAACAAATAAATCAATTTTCCAATTAACTTTTGATACCCAGTAAAGTCTTTTAACAAAGTGTCATTTGAATCAGAACCAAGAAAATATGTTACAACTAAATTCATATCCATTGGAGTTCCTATAGGTTTAACACCCAAATATCCAAACTCATTTAAAAGTTCTAAACAATATTTTCGTTGCGACATGCAGATTCCTTTTTCTGTCTTCAAAATCTCTATTCCTAAAAATAATTTTAACTCACCCAAATCTTTTATCTTAAAATTTGATTGCAAATGTTTCTTTACTTTATTGATTTCAATTGAACAATTACCAGTCAATATTATATCATCTACATATACCAACAAAATAATAAACACATAACCTATTGATTTTGTAAACAAAGAGTAATCACAAGAACTTTGACAAAAACCATTTTCAAATAAACAAGATGAAAGCTTTTCATACCTTTGCCTAGGTGCCTGTTTCAATCCATATAAAGACTTAACTAACTTGCAAACACGTTTTTCATTCTTAGAAAAATATCCAGGAGGTAATGACATATAAACTTCTTCAACTAAATCACTATATAAAAATGCATTATTTACATCTAACTGATACAAATTCTAATTATTCTGTACAGCAAGAGCAATAACAGATCGTACAGTAACCATTTTAACTACTGGTGAAAAAGTTTCCTCATAGTCTAGTCCCTCCCTCTGTGAATACCCCTTTGCAACTAATCTGGCCTTATATCTTTTTACCTCACCTGTAGATTTATATTTGATTTTGTAAATCCATCTACAGCCTATTGGCTTTCTACCCGGAGGTAAATCAGTTAACACCCAAGTCCTATTTCTATATAAAGCTTCCATTTCATCGTTCATTGCATTTACCCAATTTTGATCCTTAGATGCCTCAAAAAAACTATTTGGTTATACTGCCTTATTTAATGTGGAAACAAAACAAAACAATTCTTTATTAAGAAAAGAGTAATTAACTACTTTTTCAAGCCCATACTTTACTTTCCCTTCAAGTACATAATCAGTAAAATGTTTAGGTAAGTTGGAAGCTCTACTAGATTTTCTAGTAGAAACATCCAATTGGTTAGAATTACCCTCAGAAGGGGACCTCAAAAATTCAGCATGATTCTGTACTCTTAGGGGACTATAATCAGTATCACCTAGATCACCGGCAGCTACCTCAGTACCACCAAGGATCTGTGATTCGATAGAATTATTAAGATCGTTCAAACTTTCATTTGTCTCATTGACGAATCTATCTGGGCTACTACCTAGGTTATCAGGATTACTATGAGTATCAGTATTACCAAAATTTGGCTTACTTTGAGTATGCACCCTATTATCATCATCGGGTATTCCAGAAGTAAATTCATCAGTCTGAACAAACACTGAATCAAAGAAATTTAATGTATTTATGTTACTAGAATTGTTGTCTTGCTTGTCACTACTCATTTTAAAAGGGAATAAAGTCTCATAGAACTTGACATCATGGGAAACTATAATTTGCTTCGATTCGAGACTATGTAATCGATAACCCTTTTTTGAATTTGAATACCCAAGCAAGACACATTTCTCAGCCCTAGCAGAAAACTTATCATGAATATTTGGTTTCATTGCAAAACAAAGACATCCAAAATTACGAAGATGAGAAAGAACAGGAGAGAAACCAAATACCATTTCATAAGGGGATTTACCATTTAAGACAGATGAGGGAGTTCTGTTTATAAGATAGGTGGCTGTGAGAATACACTCACTCCACATATTTAAAGGAACATCCCCTTGAAACATTAGGGCACGAGCAACATTAAGCAAATGTCTATGTTTACGCTCCACAATACCATTTTGTTGAGGAGTATAAACACAAGATGCTTGATGTATAATACCATTTTTCTTAAAGAAATCACTTAACCTTATATGAAGAAATTTTGTCCCATTGTCACTTCTAAAAATCTTTACAGACTTTCCAAACTGAGTGACAAGTAATCTGTGAAAAAACACGATGGTATTGTACACTTCATCCTTATGTTTTAACAAATAAGTCCACACTGAACGAGTATAATCATCCACAACAGTTAAAAAATATCTATAGTCTTCCCTACTGTTCACACGATAAGGTCCCCAAAGATCTATATGAACCAAGTCTCCTAAACTAGTAGTGGTATGATTACTTAACTGAAATTTGTCCCTAGCTTGTTTAGCTTTGTGACAAATTTCACAAGGAATTAAATCACTACTATTCTTAATTTCTAGTTTATCTTTTAAAACATTTAAGACTTGATCTGCAGGATGTCCTAATCGTGTGTGCCAGAGGTGCCGTGTAAAGCCCGTATCCCGGTATGTATTCTCGTTATTCCTTTTTTTTTTAAAAAGGAGCATTTAATTAATTAACGTGGTTTCCGTTAGCGGGGTTAGCCGAGTCGGGCCAAAAAGTTAAGTGAAGTAACCTTTGTGGGATTTTGCTAAGTGTAAGTTGAGGGGCTGTTTGGGACTTTCTCCATAGTTGGGCAAGAGGATCGGCCAAGAGGCACGACCCCTCCCCTCCCCTTCGGTTTCATCTTAACAATCCTCCCCCAAAACCCTTAGCCATTTTCTTTCCCTTCCCCTTGTTGTTTTCGGCCAAGAAGAAAGGGAAGTGAAACCGAGAAGAAAAGAGAGAGAGACCGAAAGAGAAAGAGAGCGAGAGTCGAGAGGAGGAAGGAGGCGATCACCGGCGTGAGAGAACCAGCGTCGGGACTGGTCGGAAAGGAGGAAGAAGAAGGATTCCGTTAAGGTAAGTGTCCCGTTCGTTTTATTGATGTTTTCTTCGTCGGAAATTGTAAACCGCAACCACCGTGTCACCGCCAATCACCACCACCTCCGGAGGCGGCAGTGGGTGGTGCTTGGTGTGTTTCAGACCATGGTAACCCTAAAACAGTAAGTCAAGTTGTTTTGCGGGTCTGTTTGGATTAAGACGTCTTATTGGGATCAAGTTCAAAAGGTTATCATTTTATGTAATTTTTTTAGTGTTATGTCCAGTTCTTCAATCGTGCGTAACTTTCTCGTCGTAACTCGGATTGAGGCGAATCCGGTGCCCACGGTTCACATTCTGTGTCGGGCACGTTTTTCGTGTTTTAGAGAAAGTTTGGTTCGGCCTCTAGCTAGGCGAAAAAGTGTGGTTTTTACAGCAGGTCGGGATTTTAGACAGCTTTCTGTCCCTGTTTTGTATGGAGCATAACTCCTGATAGGAATGACGGATTGGGATGAAACTGGTGTCACAAGTTCCCATTCTGAGCCTAGTAACTTTTCTATGTTTTGGGGAAAAACCAGTTCGGACCGTAGCCTATGTCAAATCGTCGTTTTGTACTGAAAGGTTCTGTTTCTCGCTGTTCTGCGAATCGTTCTTGTAAAATCCATATTAAATTATAGAAAAATCGTTAGGACGCGTGCGATACGTCCCTGGAACCGTGAAACTTAGAACTTCGTGATTATGGAATTTGATTTCTGTATTTATCAGTGTTTAGGGGGTAAATCAGGTCCCGAACAGACCCGTGTTTTAGATAAAAAGCTGGAATGTTTAGTCTTATAAAATCTAGTAAAGGTGTCGTGAGTTGGGACCTTTCGTTGACGTTTTTAGTGCGTAATTAGGTGGGAAAATGTGAGGAAGGTTGACTTGCTGGTGTTGCGGCTCGGGAGCGCGTCGCTTTGCTTTGAGGTGAGTTCTCTCACCGCGTAGTTAGGAATTTCATGTATGTCGTTCTTTTGTGTTACATGTTATTACGTGTATTTATGTGCTTACATGAATTAGATGGGATGTGATAACTGGTTGTGATTTGTTAAATTCGTATGTGGAATATATATATATATGCATGTGTACACCTCGGTGGGACTGAGGGGCTCGGTGGGACCGAGGGCTTGGTGGGACTAAGCTAGTACAGTAATCTTTACTCGGTGGGACCGAGGGCTTGGTGGGACTAAGCTAGTACGGTAATCTTTACTCGGTGGGACCGAGGGCTCGGTGGGACTGAGCTTGTATTAATGTGTTTTGTGTACTCGGTGGGACCGAGGTTCGTACTTATATAATAATCATTATGTGGCTTGATATTCGTAGTGATGGTGATGTTGCCTACTTGCGAGTAGGGGTGATATGCGTGGGGTTGCTACCTACGTGTGTGGTTGGATTCACTAAGCGTTTAGCTTACCCTTCCCCAATATGTTGTGACTGCAGGTGCGAGCGGCAGTCGGGCTTGACGGTACACACAAAGCGCAGGCGTCGGGAATTGTTGGAATTTACACTTTTGAACTTTTAGATTTTATTTATAATATTTCCGCTGCATAAATTCTTTTGACTGTTTGAGTTGACGATATTAACTTTAATTGAGTTACGGTTTATTAAAAATGTGGTTGTTTTATAATGGAATATATGTTCTAGAAAATTTAAATTTCCTTGTAATTTTTGGGACGTTACAACTTGGTATCAGAGCACAACTTGAGTGAATCAAACACATCTCGGTGTGTTTGGTCTCAAGTTGCGGCTATGAAGTTTTTTAAACTCTCTTATTAAAATCTTTGAAAATAAATGAACGGAGGAAGCCCGTTTGGGAAACGGTGATCGTGGGCGCAGTGTGTACAGTCAGCCGACGCCAATTGGGAAGGTACAGCACTTAGTGTATTTATTGCTTTCTAGGCATAGGGTATGCATGCTAGATTGCCGAGGTTGTTTATACTGTACTGTACGATGACTGCTTGCTAGTAGGAATCAATGCTAGTTATAGTAGGTTGTCAAGTGAAGGCCCTATAGGTTGCATGCAGTAAGAATCATATAGCCTTAGAATATTTGATTTAGTTCTATTGCACAGCTCTTGTTTGAGTCCAACCGTTCTAGGATAGAATCTTGTATTCGAATGTCTATTTGATTCACGTTGCGTGCGACTGGGTATTCGTGAGGCAACTCGTTATGGCTAACAGGGATTCCGTTGTAGCAAGAGTAGTGGGATGAGATGAAATTCCTAGTGAGCTGGGAATAGCGTTTACATATGAGTACGTATGCTAGATTGCTTTCTAGAACAGAGGAGTATGTATGCTAGATTGCTTACGTGGATTTTGTGGTACTGTATACTTGTTACTTGCTATTAGGAACTCATGCTAGCCTTGATAGGTTGTTATGTGAATGCACCTTAGGTTGTATACAGTAGGAACTAAATAGCCTTAGAATGTTGGATTTAGTTCTATTGCGCAGCTCTTGTTTGAGTCCAACCGTTGTAGGATAGAATTTTATATTCGAATGTCTATCTGGTTTCACTGTATACGACGGTGCGTTTACGAGGCGACTCATCAGGGCTAGTGGGGGTTCCGTTCTAGCAAGGGTGGTGGGGTATTACGACTTTTCTAGGGAGCTAGGAAAAGTGTTTGCATATGCCGGAATGGGCATATGTGTTAGTTTGTGGTAAGCAACTACTTGGACGTCCCGGGACAGGACTCGAAACGAGTAAGGATAGGTGTGAAGGGTAGTAGCAGAGCTCCTACTATCTGAAGCACAGGATCCGTGCTCGAGTCGGGGAAAGTCACGGAGAATCCGAAGAGTTGAGTGTGAGCGTAGTTAGCAGGTTTTAATGTGTGCTAGTAGCTCGTTAAGGAGGAACAACAATGTTGATCCAGATGCTGATGCTGGAATTATTGCTGATCAGATTCGTGAGATGTTTGCGGTCGAGGTGACGCATATTTTGAGGAGGCGATCCCCGAAATTATTACCGCCATTCGTGATGAGGTAATAGTGTCGATGGAGGAGCGCATCGCGGCGATTCCACCCCCTGCGGGTGGGCAGCCCCGAACAAGAGGGTCGGGATCGGTTATAAAGTGCACATTCCTTATCGGTGGTTGTCCTGCGAACTAGAAGGTTCGCTTCGCGGTGAATCTGTTACGAGACGGAGCGAAAGACTGGTGTGCTATTGCTTTGACGCTTAACGGGCGCACTACTTGACCTGGGAGGAGTTCGTCGTATGTTTCGTGTAGAGCATGTGCCTCTAGTGGAGATGGAGAGGAGTGCCAAAGAGTTCTTGGAGCTCTATCAGACTGCGGAGGCCATAAAGGAGGTGAACCGAAAGTTTACGGAAATGACATTATTCTATCCTTAGCATGCTGCTTTTGAGGACATGAAGAGGACACGGTGCAAGGATATGTTACGTACCAAGATCAGGGAGTTCGTGAGTACCGCGCAGTATGCTTCACTTGTTGTAGTGATGGAGGCGGCCCGAGGTAGAGTTCGTCAACTGGGAGTGGAGGAGGCACAAGCTACGTATAAAGTGGTGACAGGTACGTTCTTGGTTAACTCGGTGCTTGCTATGGTGACGATTGATAGCAGGGGCTACTCATCCTTCTGTGTCTCACATAGTCAGTGAGTGTTTGGGGCCGAGTTGTAGGACGGTTAGGCTGTCCACTTGTGGTTGCAGTTGCTGAAGACAGGACCTCGACGGTTACTGACGTGTACCGGGGGTGCACTATGGAGATCTCTGGTGTGAGGTTCCTGATTGATTTGATTCTGATCGCTATGCGGGAGTTGTGCGTGACTGTGGGCATGGATTGGATGGATGCGTACGATGCGGAGATTGTTTGTCGTCGCAAACAAGTACGAGTTCGAACCCCAAGTGGGGGAGAAATGCTAGTTCAGGGCGGCTTGCCCAGGCGGACCTCAGCGATATGTTCGGCTGCGAGGGCTCAGAGGTACTTGCAGCACAGTGGTCAGGGAATTTTGGCGTATGTGATCGACACGCGTGTCGACGGAGAGAAGAAGTCTGTGGAGGATGTGCCAGTTGTACGGGAGTTTGCTGACGTATTTTCCCGAGGAGTTACCGGGGATACCTCCCGAGCGACAGGTAGAGTTCCACGTTTATTTGATTCCGGATGCTGCTCCGGTGGCCAAGGCACCTTATCGCTTGGCTCCACCGGAAATGAAGGAGTTGTACACTCGTTGCAGGAACTTATCGAAAAGGAGTTCATCAAGCCGAGTTGTCCACCGTGGGGAGCCCCGATTCTGTTTGTGAAAAAGAAAGACGGGTCCCAACGGATGTGTATAGACTATCGTGAGTTGAATAAGCTTACGGTGAAGAATCGTTATCCTCCGCCAAGGATCGATGACTTGTTCGATCAGCTTCAGGGAGCCTCGTGGTTCTCTAAGGTTGATTTGAGATCGGGGTATCATCGAATGCGGGTGAGGAGAGAGGATATGGAGTAGACGGCCTTTCGTTCACGTCATGGCCATTTACAAGTTTGTGGTGATGCCTCTCGGGCTCACCAATGCACCCGCAGCGTTCATGGACCTCATGAACCGGGTATGTAGCCCTATGTGGGATCGATCGGTGATCGTGTTCATCGACGATATTCTTGTGTAATCGAAGTCGAAGGAAGAGCATGAGATGCATTTGAGAGAAGTTTTGGAAGTTTTGAGGCGGGAGAAGCTGTATGCTAAGCTCTCCAAGTGTGAGTTCTGGTTACGAGAGGTCCACTTTCGAGAACATGTCGTGAACCAGAATGGTATTATGGTGGATCCGGCCAAGATTACGGCTGTGATGCGGTGGGAAGTGCCAAAGACTCTCACTGAAGTACAGAGTTTTCTTGGGTTAGCAGGGTACTTTCGGAGATCCATTCAGGATTTCTCCAAGATTGCTTTACCGATGACCCGATCGACGAAGAAATCTGCGGCTTTTAGTTGGGGTGAAGAGCAGCAGAGGGCTTTGGGGAGCTACGCAGGCGTTATGCGAGGCTCCGATGCTGACTTTGTCGGAGGGTATGTAAGAATTGGTGGTGTTTGCTCTCAAGATTTGGAGGCACTATTTGTATGGCGTCAGGTGTATACACTAACCATAAAAGCCTCCAGTACTTGATGACCGGCAAAACCTCAACATGCGTCAGAGGAGGTGACTTGACGTGGTCAAGGATTATGATGGTGAGATACTTTACCACCCCGGTAAAGCGGATGTTGTTACGGACGCACTTAGTCGACATCTGGATGGTGAGCCACTGTGGGGCTTGTGTCAACGGTTAACAGTGGTTACACCTCTTCTCGAGTCGATAGGTAGTGCTCAGGAGGTGGCAGTTTTGGAGGAAAATGCCAATAGCGAGAGAGTTTCGAGGGAAATTCCGAATTTTGTCCGTGATAGTCATGGGTCAATTGCTCGGTCTTAATGGAAGGTTGGGTATCCCACGCGTGTGGGTACTGTAGGCCGAATAGTATCGATTAGGGAATGCTGCCCTTTGTAATAAAGAGGATAAATGCGTAGAATTTTTGAGGTAAATAGTATACTTAGGTGTCGACTTTCGGGCTTAAGGCCAAATGCCTTAGTGTAATTGGGGAATTGTAGTCGATTTTAAGGAAATTATGTTGATGGTAGTAGTAATCCTGAGATGTTTGCTTGTGGTGAATGGTTGTGGTGGAGTGACCTTCGTGGATGATTATAAATTTACTAGTTTGATAATTCATGTGGAATAAATTGTGGGAGTCTAATAGAACTCGTGAAAGTTAATCGACAGTTAATGATAGGAATGATCGAATTCGAGTATCCTGTAGGGTATATTGGTGAGCAACTTTAGAATGGTTAGAGCTTGAAATTTGAATCGGGATGTTTTGATTATCTATGGTTGGGAGACAACCGAAGTCGTTTGACTAGGAATGAATCCAGTTGTTGGAATGTTCCTCCGATCATACTTGCGGTGTGCTTGAAGGAGTTTTGTGGTAAGAAAAGTATTCGAGAGATTTTTAGGCGGTGTGGGAAATCTTAAATTCCAGTTAGTGAAGGTCTAGTGGAAACACCGAAAGTGTTCCGAGTGAACTTGGGAACCTGAGGTTGAGATGTGGGAGATCTATCTATAGCTATTCACGGGCATAGACTTCGAGGACGAAGTCTAATCCAAGTGGGGGAGAGTTGTAAAGCCCGTATCCCGGTATGTATTCTCGTTATTCCTTTTTTTTTTAAAAAGGAGCATTTAATTAATTAACGTGGTTTCCGTTAGCGGGGTTAGCCGAGTCGGGCCAAAAAGTTAAGTGAAGTAACCTTTGTGGGATTTTGCTAAGTGTAAGTTGAGGGGCTGTTTGGGACTTTCTCCATAGTTGGGCAAGAGGATCGGCCAAGAGGCACGACCCCTCCCCTCCCCTTCGGTTTCATCTTAACAATCCTCCCCCAAAACCCTTAGCCATTTTCTTTCCCTTCCCCTTGTTGTTTTCGGCCAAGAAGAAAGGGAAGTGAAACCGAGAAGAAAAGAGAGAGAGACCGAAAGAGAAAGAGAGCGAGAGTCGAGAGGAGGAAGGAGGCGATCACCGGCGTGAGAGAACCAGCGTCGGGACTGGTCGGAAAGGAGGAAGAAGAAGGATTCCGTTAAGGTAAGTGTCCCGTTCGTTTTATTGATGTTTTCTTCGTCGGAAATTGTAAACCGCAACCACCGTGTCACCGCCAATCACCACCACCTCCGGAGGCGGCAGTGGGTGGTGCTTGGTGTGTTTCAGACCATGGTAACCCTAAAACAGTAAGTCAAGTTGTTTTGCGGGTCTGTTTGGATTAAGACGTCTTATTGGGATCAAGTTCAAAAGGTTATCATTTTATGTAATTTTTTTAGTGTTATGTCCAGTTCTTCAATCGTGCGTAACTTTCTCGTCGTAACTCAGATTGAGGCGAATCCGGTGCCCACGGTTCACATTCTGTGTCGGGCACGTTTTTCGTGTTTTAGAGAAAGTTTGGTTCGGCCTCTAGCTAGGCGAAAAAGTGTGGTTTTTACAGCAGGTCGGGATTTTAGACAGCTTTCTGTCCCTGTTTTGTATGGAGCATAACTCCTGATAGGAATGACGGATTGGGATGAAACTGGTGTCACAAGTTCCCATTCTGAGCCTAGTAACTTTTCTATGTTTTGGGGAAAAACCAGTTCGGACCGTAGCCTATGTCAAATCGTCGTTTTGTACTGAAAGGTTCTGTTTCTCGCTGTTCTGCGAATCGTTCTTGTAAAATCCATATTAAATTATAGAAAAATCGTTAGGACGCGTGCGATACGTCCCTGGAACCGTGAAACTTAGAACTTCGTGATTATGGAATTTTATTTCTGTATTTATCAGTGTTTAGGGGGTAAATCAGGTCCCGAACAGACCCGTGTTTTAGATAAAAAGCTGGAATGTTTAGTCTTATAAAATCTAGTAAAGGTGTCGTGAGTTGGGACCTTTCGTTGACGTTTTTAGTGCGTAATTAGGTGGGAAAATGTGAGGAAGGTTGACTTGCTGGTGTTGCGGCTCGGGAGCGCGTCGCTTTGCTTTGAGGTGAGTTCTCTCACCGCGTAGTTAGGAATTTCATGTATGTCGTTCTTTTGTGTTACATGTTATTACGTGTATTTATGTGCTTACATGAATTAGATGGGATGTGATAACTGGTTGTGATTTGTTAAATTCATATGTGGAATATATATATATGCATGTGTACACCTCGGTGGGACTGAGGGGCTCGGTGGGACCGAGGGCTTGGTGGGACTAAGCTAGTACAGTAATCTTTACTCGGTGGGACCGAGGGCTTGGTGGGACTAAGCTAGTACGGTAATCTTTACTCGGTGGGACCGAGGGCTCGGTGGGACTGAGCTTGTATTAATGTGTTTTGTGTACTCGGTGGGACCGAGGTTCGTACTTATATAATAATCATTATGTGGCTTGATATTCGTAGTGATGGTGATGTTGCCTACTTGCGAGTAGGGGTGATATGCGTGGGGTTGCTACCTACGTGTGTGGTTGGATTCACTAAGCGTTTAGCTTACCCTTCCCCAATATGTTGTGACTGCAGGTGCGAGCGGCAGTCGGGCTTGACGGTACACACAAAGCGCAGGCGTCGGGAATTGTTGGAATTTACACTTTTGAACTTTTAGATTTTATTTATAATATTTCCGCTGCATAAATTCTTTTGACTGTTTGAGTTGACGATATTAACTTTAATTGAGTTACGGTTTATTAAAAATGTGGTTGTTTTATAATGGAATATATGTTCTAGAAAATTTAAATTTCCTTGTAATTTTTGGGACGTTACATGCCGAGATATATTACAGAATATTGACGTATTTGAATTATTAACCCTATTATTTAGGATATTAGAGTCAACAACTTGATGATTATTGACCTGATAAAAAATATATAACCCACCACGTTCACTACCAATCCCCACTATGTTCATTGCAGGAAAGTCCTGAATGAAAAAACACTTATATTCATTAAAACACACAAATATTTTGTTATCTCTAGCTAATTTATGTATAGATAACAAATTAACATGAAAATCAGAAATTACTAGAACATCAAACAAAGTAACTGTATTATTTAGCTTAAAATTTCCAATTTTATTTATAACAACTTCTTCACCATTTGGTTGAGTAACTTTTAGTTTTAAATCAGCTATATCAACCACATTTTCTAAATGAGCAATAGATGAGGTCATATGCTGGGTTGCACCAGAATCAATAATCCATCCACGCTTATTTAGATTATTTAATTTAGAAGTAACATTGGAAGTATTAGCCATTCCACAAAACATACCAGCCATATTAACAGCAACACCATCGTTTTGTTTCTGGTCTAAAAGAGACAGCAACTTGTTTATCTGTTCTTCAGTAAGAGAAGCTAACATAGGGGGATGACTAGAACTTTCAGTGGCAGTAACATTGTTAGAAAAAGATTTTCCAGATGGATTTGATTTACTTTTAGTAAATTGGAAATCCTTTGGAAAGCCAATTAACTTGAAACATCGCTCAATAGTGTGACCATTTGCACCACAATGCTTGCATGACAGAAAACCTTTTCTAGATTGTTTTTTGTTATTAGAAGACGTTTTTCCAAAATAAGCAGTATTCTGACTTTTAGTATCAATATTAGGACGAGGGATGCCTCGGTGTGACTCCTCCCTTGACACCAGGGAAAAGGCAGTTTTGACTGATGGCAAAGGATCAGTCAATAGTATATTACTCCTAATATTAACATACATATCATCAAGACCCATCAGAAACTGCATTAATTTTAACAGTTGATTGTGTGTAGTAAACTCATGAGAAGCATTGCAAGTGCATGATGGAAATTTTATCAAAGCATCAAATTGTTTCCAGAATGAATTTAACTTGTGATAATACTCAGAAACAGGTAAACCATTTTGACTAAGAGCATTGATTTTCTGATGCAAATTAAACATAACAGATCCATCAATCTTATCATATGTTTCCTTGAGTTCTTCCCATACTTCAAAAGCAACTCTGGAAAAAACTTGACTCACAAACAAGTCATCAGAAATGGAACTAAGAATCCAGGATAAAACAACAGAATTACATCTATCCCACTGTCTTCCTAAAACTTCATTATCAGTTGGTCTAACTATGGTACGATTTATAAAACCTAATTTGTTTTTAGTTTCTAAAGCTAAAATCATAGCACACGACCACACTTTGTAATTGTCAGTACCACTTAGTTTCATGCTCAAAATAGACGTACAGGAAGTATCGCTACGATGAAGATATAGGGGATCCCCAAAATCAAGTTTAGCAATAAGAGATTGCTCCACTTGATTTTTAGGACCATCCTTTTCACCAGACATGACTACAAAAGCAAGTAACACACAAGGTAGAACCTAGGAGACTTAGACAGGATTCCTTGCCACTTGAAATGGTAGGTCAAGTCAATCTCCTAGTTACCAAACAAGAAACGAAGAGATATAGAGAGTCACACAGAAGGTTGAGATGTAAGATAACTTACAGTGAGTTTTAAGATTCACAGCAAAAAGAAACAACACACAGAACTTACAGTGTTCTTTAAAGTGCACAGCGAAAGTATAAACCAGCGTCTCAAAGCTAGAGACAAGATTTAAACCTGAACAGAAATATAAGACTAGAGATAGTCACAGTTCAACACTGAGATGGAGGACATCATCCAGATAAACCATCACAAGTGCAGATCTGATCAGATCTAGTCAAGCGAGAAACAGCCTCAACTAAGTCTCACAGGCAAACAAAGTCAGTAATAAACCACAGTTTCGTACAAAAAATCTGTACAGAAATGTAAGCCAAAAAAAGAACGAACATGTAGATCTAAGTTCTAGATAACCAGATCAGAGATCAAGATAAAAGAAAAAACTCAGATCCAGGAACAAACGTGATAAGATTTATATAAACCCTAAACCGGATCTTTAAGCTCAAGAATGATTAGTTCTAGATCATGGAATAAACATATACAAATCACAACATGTTGGGAACTGAAAATGAGCTAAGTATGGATAGTGCTGCTAGTCCATGATTTCCATGATTTCTACTGCTAAGTCTACATTAATACTGCCAGAAGAAAGTTAATACTGCTGGGCAAGATTACTACTGCGTATACATGGTTAGTACTGCTAGACCAAATTACTACTACAAGACATGGTTAGTACTGCTAGACCAAATTACTACTGCAAGACATGGTTAGTACTGCTGAGCTGAGATACTACTGCTAGAAGACTGTGAAGGTTAATACTGCTGAAGGTCGTTAATGCTGCTAAGTCAAATCATTGTTAATACTGCTGACTTGATAAGTTTGGTATGCGATACTTTTGGAGACAAAGAAGGAATTGATCAAGATATGTTTAACGAAGATTCAAAAGATCAATTTACTTTTTGATAGTTATCTTGTAATTATTCTTGTATAAATAGTATTGATAGATAGCTATTAGAATATACATCATAGACGAGCTAATATACGTGTGAAATAGAATTCGATATTGATTCAAGAGAGAATTAACCTCAAGGTGTAAGAACCCTATTTCTAGAGAAGTAGAAGTCGTCTTGGTGAGATCTGTTCATCAAGATTGAGGTTTGGTGTAAAGCTTGTGAGTAATACAGTTTGATATATACAGTGTGTTGAATTCTATTGATTGTTCTTTAATTGATTTAGAGTTCTATTCCGCAAGATTCTCTAAATTATGTTTCTAAGAAGTTTAATTCTTGTTAAGAATCGATCCTGACAAGTGGTATCAGAGCATTGGTATCTTAGAAGCTATGGACAATTCAATGGATACTCACAGTACTCTTGTTTCAAAGGTTCCCATGCTCAAACCCAATGAATTTGACATGTGGAAACTGAGAATCAAGCAGTACATTCTTCTTACTGATTATGCAATATGGGACATCATAGAAAATGGCCCATGTGATGAAGGAAAGATTGGAGCAGATGGAAAGAGACCTCCTCCCAAGACAAGACAGATGCTGAAAAGAAAGTCAGACAAACAGAGATGAAGGCCTTAAGCACTCTGCTTTTGGCTATTCCTAATGAGTACCAACATCAATTCCAACACTGCACAGATGCACAGATGTTGTGGAATGCTCTGGAGAAAAGATTTACTGGCACAAAGAGCACAAAGAGAAATCAAAAGGCCATTCTCAGGCAACAATATGAGAACTTCATGTCTGCAAAGAATGAGTCTATGACTCAAACTTTTGACAGATTTAACAAGTTGATTGGAGAATTAGCTACTGTGGGTGTACACATGGATGCTGATGATGTCAATAGAAAGTTCCTTAGATCATTGGGAGAAGAATGGACCATGTACACAGTCTCATTCAGACAGAATGACCAATTGGAGGACAAAGAGCTAGATGACCTCTACAATGATCTGAGAGTATTTGAGGCTGAAGTTGAAGCCAAGAGAAGGCCATCTGGATTTGTTTATAATGCCGCTTTATTATCTTCATCCTCTGATAATGCTGCTAACCCTGATTCTGTTAATACTGCAGGTTCTGTTAATGCTGCTGGTGGAACTAATCAAGAGAAGACTACAGATTCTGTACTAGAAGCATTCTTTTCTAGTCATGTTCACTCTTCTCTAATCAATGATGATTTAGAGCAGATTAATGCTGATGATCTGGAAGAGATGGACATCAAGTGGCAGATGGCTATGCTATCAATGAGGGTGAAGAAATTCATCAAAAGGACTGGGAGAAACAACTTTTCCCAGAGAAGAGAAGATGGTGCAGGCTTTGACAAGTCCAAGGTTGAGTGTTATAAGTGTCACAAGATGGGACACTTTGCCAGAGAATGCAGAAGTGGAGGATCACATCAACAGGCTCAAAATGGAAACCAAAACAGAAGCTCCTCTCAAGCCCTTGTTTCTCAACAAGGAATGGGATTTGATTGGAGTGATCAAGCTGAGGAAGCCTGTCAGAATCAAGCTCTTATGGCAGAAGTATCTGATATTCCCACTGAGGTACAATCTAAACTCTGTTCTCAAGCTTGCATTGATGCTGTTAAAAGATATAGGGATCACAATCAGGGTATGTGTGATAACCTTAAGAGGCTAGAGAAAGATGTGAAAGATTATGTTAGGATTGTAGAAAGGTTTGAGGAACAGATTAGAGCTTTTCAAGCTAATGAACTTCAACACTCCTATGATACTAACTATTGGAAGTGGGAGAAGAATGAGTATGAGATTAAGCTGAAAGTGTCTGGGGAGGAGAATGAGAAATTAAAAGAAGAGCTTAAGAAGGTTAAACTTGATGTTGAAAAGTTTACCTGTGCTTCTAAAACCATGGATACCATCATTAAGGCTCAAATCCATGACAAGATGAAAGTAGGGATAGGGTACAATGCCACACCTCCACCCTACAATAACAACTACATACCTCCTAAGTCTGATTTGTTAGAGACCAAGGATAGGAAGGATCCTGAATTAAAGATTAATATAGATCCTTGTGAAGAAGAAGTAGTAGTTAAGGATAAAACAGAGAAGGAAGAATCTAAGAAGAATAAGAATGTTAGTAGTAAGGTTCCCTTAGACAATGAAATTGTGACCAATGAGAAAGATAGAGATCCTTGGGGAAAGAACAATGAGATAAAAAGGACTGAAACAGAGGAGGGAGTTAAGAACAATGGGATGAAAAGGACAGAAACAGAAAAGGGAGTCCATTACACACATACCACAGTTGTGGCTCCCAATTCCTGTAAACATTGTTCTTGTAAGAAATCTCAAGAGCTTAAGCCCCAAAAACATGATAACAAAAGGGGTAATCAAAGAAATTGGAATAACCAGTGGGCTATGAGACAAGGAGTTGATCTGAACAGAATTAATAGGCCAAAACCTTGTTTCATCTGTGGTAAGCTAAATCATTTAGCCAAACACTGTTATTTCAATCCTGTTAACCAAAGGTTTAATGCTCAAAGATCTTTTCAAAAACCTGGTGGTTACAGAAAGAATGGTGGCTATAAAAAATCTGTGAGGAAAGTTGTGGCAAAGAAACAAGTTAAAACCAAAAGCCACATGAAAAGGCAGAAACAGAAAGTGTTAGAGTATGGATGCCTAAAGGTACTAATGATAATACTGCCAACTCAGTTAGTACTGTTAACAATGTTAGTACTGCAGGAAGCAATAATGTTGCTAGCAGTGTTAGTACTGCTAACACAGTTAGTACCTCTTCAACAATTAATACTGCTTCTAGTGTTAATACTACTAAGTTAGTTAATACTGCTGAGAAGGCTAGTACTTCTGGAAGCAGTGTTAGTGCTGCTAACACTGTTAATGCCTCCTTAAAAGATAATACTCCTAACAATGTTAGTGCTGCTAACAAAGTTAGTACTTCTGCATCAGTTAGTACTGCTTCTAGACCTATCATCAAAACAAAGTACTCAAGCACTGATGTTCCTCACTTTGACAAGCTCATCAAAACAGAATGTAAGTATTTTGATGATCAAGGGAGACCCAAGACCACTATGGCTTGGGTCCCTAACAAAAACTAACTGTTTTATCTAATGTGCAGGGCAATCAACAGCTTAAGGGGAGAAGCATTTGGCATGTTGACAGTGTTTGCTCTAGGCACATGACAGGTAACATGGCATGCCTTCAATATTTCAAGAGGATTGATGGAGGGCATGTTACTACTGCCAGTGCATAGTTACTACTGCTTGTGCATGGTTACTACTGCCTGTATCTTTAGTTAATACTACTGCTAGTCTGAGTTAATACTGCTTGTGTAAGTTAATACCTCCTTTGTAGTTAATACTGCCCTGTGATTACTACTGCTCTGCAGTTACTACTGCTTTGGGGTAGTTAATACTGCTTTGAGTGGTTAATACTGCTTTTGTTAATTCTAGGGTTAATACTGCGTATAAATACCCTGTAAGCCCGCCTTCGCTCATAACGTCTCTTTGAACTCGATTCTCTCTCACTCTCTTTCTAACCTATTCTCCCAAGAATTTCTGTGTTTGCTCAAGGATTTTCAGATACAATGGCTCAAAGAGAGTTTGTTGATGAACACAATGAGATTGCAATGCTTCAGAAGCCGAAGCAATCTGCAGGATTCCATGAAATTGTCGATTTTCTCAAGTCTTCGCATATCTCCTGTGCACTAACAGTGGCTCCCAAGATATTCATTAAACATCAAAAACAATTTTGGGATAATGCTACTGTAGTGACAGAAAACGGGCAAACGGAGATTCGAACCAGGGTTTGTGATAAACCCTTGACAGTAACAGAGGAAATTATTCGCATACATCTTCAGTTGAATAATGCTTCAGGTATATCTTCTATTCCTAATGAAGAACTCTTTTCTACCATACAAAGAATGGGGTATGAAGGCTCTATTGGTATTTTCAAAATTTTCAAGTCAAAATTCTTTTCCCAATGGAGATTTCTTGTTCATACCCTTATGCACTGCATCTCAAAGAAAACAACTGGATGGAGTGAGTTCAGCAGTACCACTGCTTATGCTCTGGTATGTTTGGCCACTTCCAGAAAGTTCAATTTCTCCCAAATGATTTTATCTGATCTTGTGTCAAACTTGGAATCCAAAAAGAGCTTTTACATGTATCCAAGGTTTGTGCAAGAAGTTATTAACAAGGAATTGATGGACTTACCTCAGTTTACTGAGGTATATGTACCCAAACCCCCTAAAGGGAAGGTTTTCTCAAATATGAGAAGAATTCCTAGGGACTCGGAAGGAGTTGACACACCATTGTTCTCTACAATGATGGTTGTGTCCCACCCCTCTGAAGGTATGGCATCAGGATCAAGGCCCTCATTAGATCATCCCACTGATGGCCAAACCCTATCTTCACTCACTATAAATATCCCTCAGCACATACTTCAAAAGCCCACTCCTGTTTTATCCAACAAGTTTCAAAGAAGAAAGGTGCACAAGGTTCCTTCCCTGGATGTACCTACTCAGAGCCCTAAGCCTTTAAGCCCTCAGTTGGAGCATTCTCCAATTGAGAATATCAACAGGGAAACCACAGGGGTGTCTCCCAACCCCAAGAAGGTGCTCTCTAAGGAGAAGGATGAGCATATGGGTGCTAAGGCTGCCACTACTTCTGCTAGCACAGAGAAGGACAGTGGTAACATAAATAAGACCTTCCCCATGGCAACTCTAAATGAGAAATCATTAGGAGGACCCAGGTGCCAAGAAACCAAGGGGGCAGTCAGTGCTTCTGCTAGGCAGAAGGCTTCTGCTAAAACTTCCAAGGATCCCTTAAAGAAGGTAAAAACTTCTAAAAAGGGTGAGGATAGACATAACAAAGAGGAATTGATGGCTACTTCCAGTGATCCTTTAAAGAAGGTAAACACTTCTAAACAAGGTGAGGATAGATATAACTATGATGAATTAATGGAAACCATTGGAAATGTCAACTTGGATGTTATGGCACAGAAGAAGGAGATTGAGCAACTGAAGACTGTGGTCACCTACCAACAGTCTCAAATTGAGAAGCTCAAGAAGATGGTCACCAAGTTGTTGCACAGAAAGAAAAAGGCAAGATTTGTGCTGAGAAGAAGAATTCCAACTGATGATGCTCCCAAAAAGGGGGAGTCAGAGTCAGAATCAGAAGCAGAACTGAATATGAAGGGTCTACAAGTTGAGGGGGAGACAGTTCAGATGGAGACTGAGATGGAAATTGATAATGCACAGTTTAAGGGGGAGTCCAGTGCACAGAATAAGGGGGAGACAGAAAAGGTGGAAGAGCTTGTTAAAGAAGCAGAAACTGTAAAGGCAGCAGTAACTGAAGTTCCAAAAGAAGCAGTAACTGAAGTTGAAGCAGAAACTGTTAATGCTGCAAATGTTCATGAAGCAGCAGAAATCATACAAGAAGTAGTAACAGAAATATTGAAAGCAGCAGTAACAGAGAAAGAGCCTGAAACTGAAGTAGCAGCAGAAACTGTTAATGCTGCTGACTCTAAGCAAGCAGCAGAAACAGTTAATGCTGCTCAATCTACAAAGAAAGCAGTAACAGAAACAGAAGCTGAAACAGTAACAGAGAAGCTTACAGTAGAAGAAGTGGAGGTTGCAGAGGCTTTAATCAAAGCCAAACATGATACACCTCCAACTGCCAAGAAACAGAAAGAAACTAAGGATGCAAAGATGGTTTTCAGCAGAAAGAGAACAAAGTCTGTGGGTACTAAAAAGAAGTTTGTAAAGAAGCAAAGGGTAGAACCTGTTGAGAAACCAGTGGTAGAAGAGAAAGAAAAGGAAGAAGTTGCCAAGGATGAAGGACAAGGAGATAGTAAGACAGGTCAATCCAGTAATGCACAATCACTTAGCAATGAACAATGTGACTTGTACATCACTATGGTTGATACTGAACCAATCAAAGTGACTCCATTAGATTCAAAACCTCCTGAAATCAGTCACTGGGATACTTTGATATATGAGAGAAAGGAGTATATCAGACTCAAGAGAGCTGATGGGCAGTTTGAAGTCTACAGAACATGGGGACAATTTATAAGAAGATGCTCAAGATCTGACTTGGAAGAGATGTTCAAAGTAGGCATGCAGATCTATGGTAACATGTTGACAGAAAGAGGTATGTCTATCACAAAGATGGTGTTAGAATACCTATGCCTAATGTTCAGACCAGAAGTAGTTCAGCACATAACAGCAAGACCTTTTCAAGCAGTAACCCACTGGATGCTCTATGAAAATTGTGGAGTGTATGTTATATCAATTGACAACACATATCAGGAGTATTATCTGGTGGATGAAATCTACAAACACTGCATGAAAAGACTGAAAGGGATGTTACATGTAAAATTGGTCTGCAACAAAGACTCTGCTATGGGAAGATTCTTGGTAAGAAGGATTGTAAATCAGAGTCTAGGTTTAAGTCCTGATCTATGCTTATATGATGACTAAGTTTTGGTAGCATCATTTGAAGAACTTGACTTCTTTTCTTAAAAGTCAAGTTAGGGGGAGATTGTTGGGAACTGAAAATGAGCTAAGTATGGATAGTGCTGCTAGTCCATGATTTCCATGATTTCTACTGCTAAGTCTACATTAATACTGCCAGAAGAAAGTTAATACTGCTGGGCAAGATTACTACTGCGTATACATGGTTAGTACTGCTAGACCAAATTACTACTGCAAGACATGGTTAGTACTGCTAGACCAAATTACTACTGCAAGACATGGTTAGTACTGCTGAGCTGAGATACTACTGCTAGAAGACTGTGAAGGTTAATACTGCTGAAGGTCGTTAATGCTGCTAAGTCAAATCATTGTTAATACTGCTGACTTGATAAGTTTGGTATGCGATACTTTTGGAGACAAAGAAGGAATTGATCAAGATATGTTTAACGAAGATTCAAAAGATCAATTTACTTTTTGATAGTTATCTTGTAATTATTCTTGTATAAATAGTATTGATAGATAGCTATTAGAATATACATCATAGACGAGCTAATATACGTGTGAAATAGAATTCGATATTGATTCAAGAGAGAATTAACCTCAAGGTGTAAGAACCCTATTTATAGAGAAGTAGAAGTCGTCTTGGTGAGATCTGTTCATCAAGATTGAGGTTTGGTGTAAAGCTTGTGAGTAATACAGTTTGATATATACAGTGTGTTGAATTCTATTGATTGTTCTTTAATTGATTTAGAGTTCTATTCCGCAAGATTCTCTAAATTATGTTTCTAAGAAGTTTAATTCTTGTTAAGAATCGATCCTGACACAACATGAACAGCGGAATTAAACGACAGATTTGTATAGCTAACAAGATTCATTAATTTAAACATACTGATTACATACTCACGCCCCAATTTGTTGACCTAAGTTATCAACAAACGAATACTTCTTCTCAAGTATTAGGATTAAGAACCTTGGGGCTCATGCACACACATCTACACGTTTTTGTTTAAACGTGGGTTTCAAGAACGTCTAATTATATATCTCTAGGTTTCTTTATATACTAGAAACCTAGATAAACTAGAAACTAGATAAATACCAATCCTAGATAAACTAGGAATCCTAGATAAACTAGAATTTACAAGGATAACTATAAAATAAACATATTACAATTCGAACCCTTGTAAGTTGAAGTTTTGACACATCAAATCTATATGAAATATTCCTAACAAAACGGCTAGATCAAAAGAATGAGATCACTATTTCAGAAGAAAACGTAACAAAAAAATACTAGGTATACGAACAAAGGACCACACACGAGACAGTAGATTTAACGAGACAACGAAACTAGGTTACAATCTCAGAAACTACTGAGATCCGAGAAACACCTCTGATCGTTATAATCTCACAACGTCACTATCAGCGTATGTAGTATTTTGTGATTTAAAAAAAATAAGACTATGTAAAACAAGATCTTATTAAGATCCCTCAGATTTGTCGATAACAACGAACCATAAGGACACACAAAAAAACGTACATGAAAACGTTTCGATCTGAAAGAGAAACACCTTTAGAACGTTGAGATCTAATAAGATAACAACAATAATAGATGTAAACTACAGCAGGAACAAGATCTTTCAGAGATGGTTGAAGTCTAGTAAGAAAACAACAACTACAAAAAAAACCCTTAAGAAATAACAGATCTGAAGGAACTAAGTTTCAGAAAACTCAAAAAAATTGTTGAGATCTAAAAAGAAAACAACAACTGAGAACGATATGTACTCACAGAGAGGAGATACACTTTTAAGACGATACAAAGAATAAAACCAGATCTGTTTATGACAAGGTTTCAAAAAAATAGTTGATAACCAAAGGCTTTTAAAACGATTTTGTTCATGAAGAGAATAAGATCCACAACAGCTTACCATGAAGATGATGTGCAGAGGAGAAGGAGATCGGAGTCAGGCTCTAATACCAACTTAAAAACTCTTAACATCATCATCTTTTATTTTAAACTATTATGAAAAACAATACAAATCTTCAACATATATGAAGAACAAAATATCAAACCCTAACTAGAATAGTAAACCCTAATCAGAGAGAAAAGAGAATGTGAGAGCTATCAACTAAACAAAAAATGAATTCAGTATTCTCGATTCTTCAGCAAAACTCGTTTAATATACTCCAACTTTAGCTTGACAACTTTAGTCCTCCATCTTCCTACAAATGTGCTCCGCTAACCTTATAAACTCAGAAGAAGTGAGGCGCAGTCCATATTTACCAGAGTTTCCTAACTTTGGTCCCTGAGATATTAACCAATCAACACACCAATACCTTAAGTTAGAAAAGTTAACAGTACTTAACATTATAAATAAATAGTGACAAGCTTGACCAAAAATGTAATTGTTTCAACAGACCACATAGTTAATAAACTAGTTATTGGTTGATTAGGTTAATTGTTAACTATCAGCTCGTAAACTAGTCACGTTTGATAAAAAAAGTAACATATAATGTACAATCCACTAGCATGGTATCGTTTACTGTTCAAATCAGTACAAGTGATATTTTTTCCTTTTATAGAAAATAGCATAACACTAGTTCAAAATAGTAATTTCTAAATATCTTACATGAAAACTATTTTTTTAACATCTTAGAAAATTTAATACGAAACATTTTTGAGTTAAAAATCAATAATTTTCAAAAGAATGTAATATTATGATTATAACCAGATACCTACGCATGTTATGTTCTTACTTCAAAACAATTTATATATTACTAGTAGTTTCTTTTGATTTTCTTGAGAATATTCAAGTTATAGTTATTTATCGATTATTTATTAATTTTTTTGTTTTTTTTTCAAATTTTACGTTACCGATTTCTTATTTGATTTATATTTCTTTTATGTTTTGTAAAACATCGTGGCAAACTTATTGTGAAGTTAATTTTTAAAATATATTTGGATTAACTACTGAACTCCTTAGTTTGCGTTAAAACTATTTTTAATTATGCATTTTGTATGTGTTGGAATTTTTTATTGTATGGAATACGGAAACGTTATTGTCTGATTTATTTTAAAGTTGTGATTTTATAATCATTGGATGAAGTGCGTTATTAGGTACAAACCACATAAACTGCACCCGATGTGATTTTGAAAAAAATTTCAAACCACATATACGATATGATTTGATCCTAAACCGTACCACGAACACCTCTAATGGGTCTTCAATTTCAATCACATCGTTCAAATTTTCGAAACAATTCAAGCGAATTCATGAAACATTTTTGTATTACATTTACAGCTTCTTAAATTACAATTTAGTCCATAAAGTTATATATTATTTTCAGTTTTTGACCCAAGCAAGATAATGGGCCAATGCCCCAATGGCCCATCCATATAGTGTTGGACTTGGTGGTTAGATTTAAAATCGGTTATTATTGTTCGTTCGTACCAAATTATTAGCTAGATTTTTTTAAAGGGTATTCTAGCATTTGCCTAGACTAATCCCTGACATTAATTGACTGTTAAGCATGCAGTCCTGAGATAATTCTTCAGTGGCCACAAGTTGCCAACGCTTGAATTCGAACCCGAGATAGATGGGTTTCTGAGGTACATCTCCCAAGACCTTAACCAGTACGCTACAAACCTTGTGGTTTTATTTGCTAGATTTGAGTAGTGGTTTTTTACAATTCAAGAAGTAGGGGTCGTCAAACTACATAAACTATTTGTATAATTAGTCTTTATCTATTATCTATTTCCATGAATAAAGCATGAACTTGATAATCCCATTTCCTCTATTTCCTCCCTGCAATTTAGACGTGTCACCAAAGGACATTTGGCCTAACGGTATCGGAGTCCTTGGCCTTGTAGGAGGTCATGGGTTCAAACCTCACCAAAGGTGAGGAGGATGTGTGGGTTTATTTGTTTCATTTGCCGTATATAAATATTATATACTTTAAAAAAAAACTTAGACGTGTCATCTGCTAATTAGTGTTACAAAATCTTATGAAATCAAACAAAATACTTAAATAATCTTCAAAACAGTAGAACTTGACAAACAAGAAAACACATCGGATAACTTTCTTGCCCTTTAATCCACTTTAAACGTGCATCCGGTCAACAAAAATCCTAAATCTGTCACCAGTGTGTTACAACAGAAACAAACATAATCTTAACTTCATCATTCAAGAACTTGTGGATTCAAGTTTGAAACATTAAAACGGAGCTCAGATGAGATCTGGATAAGAGAATCTGAGTCATGTTTTAAATTCGAAATGTACCAGTCGTTCTCGTAAATAGTTATCGTTCTCGTTTGAACCTTCTTATATATATATATATATATATATATATATATATATATATATATATATATATAGAGAGAGAGAGAGAGACGAGTTCAAACGAGGAGCGTACCAATTTAAGAAAACGCGAGGAGCACCGCCCATGTACTGAATCACATGTGATTCACAACTGATTGGGGGGCTTGCGCCCATGTAGTGGATCACATGTGATTCACAACTAAAATCATGTGTGATCCGGGCGACTTGGCCGACTCGCGAACCAGGTCGCGACCCAGGTCGCCCGCTATCCGAATTTTTCGCAGTTGTGGATCACATGTGATCCAGTACATGGCAGGCGCTCCTCGCGTTCTCGTAAATAGGTACGCTCCTCGTTTGAACCTTCCTCTATATATATATATATATATATATATATATATATATATATATAGAGAGAGAGAGAGAGAGAGAGAGGGAGGTTCAGGAGAAAACCTCAAATAAATGAAAAACTAAAAAACACTTAATCGACCGTTAGATTATATATATATATATATATATATATATATATATATATATATATATATATAGGGGTGGGTTCAAATGAAAACTCAAATTCAATTGTAAACGTGAGGACAAACCACAGTCGTTGATTAATAATCTGGTAAAGAGATCAATGGCAAAAAAACACGGTGACAATTTTGTAAATAAGTTGAAAACTCTGTCCATGGCTTAATGAATATTTAGCGTGCAGGGGTAAAATTGGAAAGATGAGAATCAACGCCTATTTTTGTTGAATTTTTATTTTCTTTTTTAATTAAAAAACTTTTACCCCCTAAAATTTTAAAATAAATTATCTCAAAAATTACTAACATTTTAATCAAACAAATTACATCAAAAAAACGAGAATTTCGTGCTCTTCGATATGACATCCATCATGATATAGTTTTTTTCGATTTAACCGTTTTTTACGTAAAATCGTGTATATGTGTTATATTCAGACTGAATATAACACATATACATGATTTCACGTTATAACACATATTCAGACTGAATATAACACATATTCAGACTGAATATAACACATATTCAGACTGAATATAACACATATTCAGTCTGAATATAACACATATTCATCACTCACGTCTTCTTTTGTTCACATCTATTGCTGCATTCTTTCACATTGCATATACATGCCACGCATGCATACTAAGGCCATTCTCCCTTAACCATTTGTGTTGTTCATCGAATATTGTTGCTGTTATTATCCATCTTTGGTTTTCTTGGTGACATACATATCAATACATCGCATGAATTTTTTTGATTTGGTTATTGTTCAACTACCGCTAGCCTCATATTTTTCAGCTACATCTCGGTTTGAAGAACTTGATCATCACGTGATATCATATACCACATATTAGGTTTTACCACACAATTATTGGCCTGTGTTTATCGCATGGTTTTATGTGTTATATTCAGTCTGAATATGTGTTATATTCAGACTGAATATGTGTTATATTCAGTCTGAATATGTGTTATATTCAGTCTGAATATGTGTTATATTCAGTCTGAATATGTGTTATATTCAGACTGAATATGTGTTATATTCAGACTGAATATGTGTTATATTCAGACTGAATATGTGTTATATTCAGTCTGAATATGTGTTATAACGTGAAATCGTGTATATGTGTTATATTCAGTCTGAATATGTGTTATAACGTGAAATCGTGTATATGTGTTATATGCCTCGATATGATTTGGCCAATGTTCTTTCATACGAACAATTATCATCCTCCTTCAAAGCTTTTACAGCAACTATATTTTCAGACGATCCTATTCAGAAGCTGTCAAACATAAGGAATGGGTTTTGGCTATGGAACAAGAGTTACAAGCCATGAAGGACAATAATACATGAACGATCGTTCCTTTACCACCAGGAAAGAATAAAGTAGGATGTCGATGGGTTTATAAACTCAAGTTCAAGGCCGATGGTACAATTGAGAGGTACAAGGCACGGTTAGTAGCTAAGGGATTCACTCAACAAGAAGGAGTCGATTATATGGAGACGTACGTATAGCCCAGTTGCCAAATCAGTTACTATCAAAACAATGCTTGCTTTAGCAGCAATTCGAGACTGGAAATTAGTTCAATTGGACGTAAATAACGCGTTTTTACATGGTGATCTGGATGAGGAGGTGTACATGCAAATTCCTCAAGGATTGTCAACCAAGGGGGCGACCAATATGGCTTGTAAGTTACATAAGTCGATATATGGTTTAAAGCAATCCTCAAGACAATGGAATGCCAAATTTTCTAGTTTCTTGATGAAAATTGGTTTCAGACGATTTCACGTTATAACACATATTCAGACTGAATATAACACATATTCAGTCTGAATATAACACATATTCAGACTGAATATAACACATATTCAGACTGAATATAACACATATTCAGACTGAATATAACACATATTCAGACTGAATATAACACATATTCAGACTGAATATAACACATATTCAGTCTGAATATAACACATATTCATCACTCACGTCTTCTTTTGTTCACATCTATTGCTGCATTCTTTCACATTGCATATACATGTCACGCATGCATACTAAGGCCATTCTCCCTTAACCATCTGTGTTGTTCATTGAATATTGTTGCTGTTATTATCCATCTTTGGTTTTCTTGGTGACATACATATCAATACATCGCATGAATTTTTTTGATTTGGTTATTGTTCAACTACCGCTAGCCTCATATTTTTCAGCTACATCTCGGTTTGAAGAACTTGATCATCACGTGATATCATATACCACATATTAGGTTTTACCACACAATTATTGGTCGTATTTATCGCATGATTTTATGTGTTATATTCAGACTGAATATGTGTTATATTCAGTCTGAATATGTGTTATATTCAGTTTGAATATGTGTTATATTCAGACTGAATATGTGTTATATTCAGTCTGAATATGTGTTATAACGTGAAATCGTGTATATGTGTTATATTCAGTCTGGATATAACACATATACACGATTTCACGTAAAAAACGGTTAAATCGAAAAAAACTATATCATGATGGATGTCATATCGAAGAGCACGAAATTCTCGTTTTTTTGATGTAATTTGTTTGATTAAAATGTTAGTAATTTTTTAGATAATTTATTTTAAAATTTAAGGGGTAAAAAGTTTTTTAATTAAAAAAGAAAATAAAAATTCAACAAAAATAGGCGCTGATTCTAATTTGACAAAAATACCCCTAAAGCTGAATTTTAGGAATGACTTAAATATGGCTGCGATCAATGGACGAGATTTGTCCTCATGTTTACAATTGAATTTGAGTTTTCATTTGAACTTTCCTATATATATATATATATAGGGGAAATATCAATTGCAAACCATGCAGATCATGCAAACTCTGCAAACCAATCTTAGCCGTTGATCAAGTCTAATAAATATCTGATTTTATTATGTTTCATAATCTAAAGTAATGATCATAATGAATGAATCTTATCATCTTCTATATATATTTCAGTCTTAATTAATGAATCATAATGATTATCCATAAATACATCTATTGTTTCCTAATATAGTGGTTTGTATAGTTTGCACAAACTGACTGGTTTGCAACGGATACCTCCCGTATATATATATATATATATATATATGTTACTACTTTCCATGTTTATTATTATTCAAGTCCCCACGTTCAAATTTAAATAAAATCCAGCTTTCTTTACAGTCATTCATCATAGATATAAAGCAGCCTGTAAGTATACATACCACAACAATCAGTTTCAATCCAGATTTCAACTTCAAATTCAAGCTGTTCAACAATGAAAATGGAGGTGGTGCCGTACACTGATCCTAAACAAAATTCAATCACACCGCCGTGGCAAGAAATGTTCCGCTCAGCTTCCACCCGCAAGCCGAACAGTCAGCCACCGCCGCCGGTGCTTGATCCACCGCAATTCACCACCAACACAGATAAGGCGGCGGAAGCGACGGTGGCGGAGGGTTCTTCCCTCTCCGGCGACCCTCAGGTGCGTCTAGCTCTCTACATAGCCATGGCTCACGCCGGCTTCGGCTTCGCTTTCTTTATCTTCTACGGCGTTTATAAGTTACTTGAACAGTATCTCCGGCCGATTCTTTGGGCTGTTCTTTGTTCAATTCCTCTTAGAGGAATTCAACAAACCCTAGTTTCGTTTTGGTCTGAACCCTTGAAATTAGGGCTTACAGAAACTATACTGGCTATACCCGTGTCAATGTTTAGGGTTTTTATTGGAGCCCTTGTTGAGTTTCGAGATATATTTTATAAAATTATTCGAAAAAGGAAGAAGAAACCGGATGTTATGAAACGAAAACGAAGTGGGTTTTCGATTTTGTTAAGATGGTTGTTGTCTTTTTGGGTTTTTGTGATGGTTTATGAACAATTTGGGGGTTTTGGTGCAATCACTCTGTTAGGGTTAGGGTTTATGTTCACATCCAGCAATGTCGATTCCACCATGTCTGTTGTTTCGTCTTTTCGAAGCAGTAGCTTTAAACGAAGCCCGTATTCCGCCATTTTTACGAAACGGATCCTGAATCGTTTAGAAACTGTTGTTGCAATTGGATTAATTGTTGGGATGATTGTGGGTTCTCTAGCAACTGTTACGTTCTTCTCGTATAAGGTTGGAATTGAGGGAAAAGACGCAGTTTTTTCGATTAAATCCCATGTTGAAGAAAGTAATTATGCCGAAAAGATTGGTCTGAAACAATGGATGGATGAACACGATGTGCCTGCAATGGTGGATCGTTATACGAATCAGTTTTACGAAACTGTATACGAACAGATTGATAGTTTAGCAATGCAGTATAACATGACTGAAATCGTTGAGGAAATGAAACAAATCGTTTCGCCAAAATCCACAAACACTTCTGTACGATCAAACACATTAGCAATCCCGAATCCGTACGCTGAGAAAATTCTCAGTTTAAGAAGACGGGTTTCTAATCGCGAATGGGCTGAAATTTATCCAGAATTCAGCTCTTTGTTCAAAGAAGTAGTGATAAGCCGCGAGGATATAGCTGAAAAGGCGAAATCGATAGCTTTTCAGGGGAAAGATGTGATTCAACGTGTTTTCGCTAGTAGTAAATCTATTGTTGGTGGCAGTACTAAGCTTGTTTTTGTCGTTATTCAGTCGATTGTATCTGGAGCAGCTGGTCTTTTGAATTTCGTTTCCCAAATGATGGTTTTCATATGGGTTTTATATTCTCTTATAACGTCTGAATCGGGTGGGGTTACTGAACAAGTTATGTTTATGTTTCCTATCTCGAAATCAGCTAGAACAAGATGCGTTGAGGTTCTAGATAAGGCTATTTCTGGCGTTCTTTTGGCGACTGCGGAGATTGCTTTCTTTCAAGGATGTCTTACTTGGCTTTTGTTTAGTCTATTTGACATCCATTTCTTGTATATGTCGACAGTTCTTGCGTTTATCAGCCCGTTTTTCCCGATAATTCCGTATTTTATTTCAACGATCCCTGCGGGATTGCAATTGGTGCTCGAAGGTCGATATATAATCGCCATTTGCTTGTTCGTGATTCATGTCGTGCTTATTGAATTTGGTATTACTGAAATTCAAGAGGATATACCTGGTCATAGCGCGTATCTCACCGGGCTTAGCATCATTGGCGGAGTTGCATTGTTCCCATCGGCAGTTGAGGTAAATTTAGACCATCTCCAATGAACCCTCTATTTTACTTTCTAGAACAGAGAAATGAATAGTAACTCTCTATATATATAGAGTTACTATTCATACTCTCAATTTTTTTCTAACTTTTTGATAATTACAAAATGGTCCTTCAGTTTATTAGATTCTTGTATTTTTATTTTATTTGTTGTCTAATACCAATTTTAATAAACTAGAATTATATTTATTTTTAAGTTTTAATATGATAAAGTTAATAAATATAAGGTTATTGTGAAAATAAAAAATATAAGGATGCAATTTATAAAGTTAATAAATATAAGGGTATTATTGAAAATATATGTAATCAAAATAAAAGATAATATACTTGGAATATTCTCTTTTAGAGTAGAAAATAGACTAATACATTGGAGATGCCATAACACACTCTATTTTTTACTCTATAATAGAGAGTAAAATAGAGAAATACATTGGAGATGCCCTTACGAAGATATCCCGACCCTCAGTTGCTTACTTTTTTCATAGGTGTAGATTCAAACGACAACCGTAAATATTTTGATTTTGACAACCAGTTAGTGAGGTCCCACCAAAATAGGTGGGATAGACATAAAGTAGTCGAGATAATATAGGTAAATTACTAAACTACCCATGTCAGATTAAAACCTTCCACAACTATTTCACCGGCCTACTACGTTGGTGAATTACTAAACTACCCATGTTGAATTAAAACCTTCCACAACTATTTCACCGGCCTACTACGTTGGTGAATTACTAAACTACCCATGTTGGATTAAAACTTTCCACAGCCATTTCACCCGCCTACTACGTAGGTGAATTACTAATCTTACCCATGTCATGTTAAAACCTTCCCCAATTCTTTCACCTGTCTACCTCACATCTCACATTCGCCAATATCCTGGTCTGAGTGAGTACAAACACACAAATTATTCATGTTGAATATCTTGTGTTATATGTTCATAAATATCATGAATAATGAGAATGCATGGTATTCATTATGAATAATATTAATGAATATTTTGGGGTTATTCATCATAATTTTTGGTACGTTGGTTTTGAAATTCTCAATATATTTACGCTTCTCCTTTAAACTTTTCCATATTTTCCTTTACTTTAACAAGACCCAACCTGCTATCTATCATCCATTGAGCATCTCCAACAGATTCTTCAAAATGGAGAAAAGTGAGATTTTGGAGATTTTAGCATGCTTTTTTCTTCAAAAAATTCTCTAAAACCTTCTCCAGAAGCTTAAAACTATCCAAATTTAGAGATTTCTCAAAAAATATTGCTAACCAAGAGCAAATGTTTTTTTATATTGTTTTCACCAATGAAGTTAATTGTATTGTATAATATTTATTTGAAAATTTATTTGAATTTTTAATCTCTTGTTGTAATGTCTAAAATGGAGAAGTTGTTGGAGTTGAATGTAATTTCTTTCTTGGAGATTTTGATTTTTGATTCTCCATTTTCTGGAAATTTTGGAGAATCTGGTGAAGGTGCTGACGTGATGCTTATAGGAAGTTATGGTGTTTTTTAATACGGATATCAGGTTTTAAGTGTGGAATATGGTGATGCAGGGAGCGATAATGGGCCCGTTGATAACGACAGTCGTTATAGCTCTCAAGAACTTGTATGTAGAGTTTGTTTTGGATGAAGCCAAGTGAAGAAGCAAGGAAGATTGTTGATTTTGGTACATTATTAGTGGAAATATGGATTCATGACACCCTTTGGAGAGCATATGGTGTTGTTGGAGTGATTTTGTTAGGGTTAAATGATTTATATTCTTTGAAATTGTATTCTCGGCTCAGTTGGCAAAGGGCGGAGCGATTTTGCTCAACTTCTATTGGTTTGTATGTATGTAAATTACTGTGTACCTACAAATTTGTAAAGATGACATCTTTGTCGTGCTTTCGGATGTTTCCTGTTTTTTATGTAGTTGATAAAAGTCTCTATGGCTTTTTGATTACCGGGTTATAAGACCATCTCCAATGGGACATCAGATCTTCCACTGAATCACTCTGGTACAAATACTAAGAGGATGTTTATCAAATGCGTACAGGGTAAGTGCTGACCTTACCAAGTGAGCATGACAAGAACCAAAAATCTTATCCGGTAAGAGGCCTAGAACGACCGAGAATCTTACCCGATAAGTGAGGGAAAAGACTCTTACACGGTAAGCGTTTATGGCCGAGAATGTTAGCCAATAGGGTAAGTGAGAGTCGTGATTCTTGTCGGTAAGTGCTTACCCAATAAGTGATTGGTAAATAGTCCCGAAATCTTACATCGAATTGGGTGTAATGAAAAGCAACACACAAAATTTGGTGTAACACTATTCGTACACCAAATTTGGTGTAACATTAACAAGGAAAAAAGAATATATACCTAGAACCTTGTATTTTAGCATGCCATTTGGTGTTAGAGCATCTATGGTTCTCTATAGTTATTCTAAAATAGACAATCAAAGAAAGATATACGAGTGGGTAAAGAGGTGCTGCAAAAATCTTTCATTGGATTGGAAGGGGTGGCTCGTTGGACCAAATCTATTCCACGTGTACATAACCATTAGTGCCTATGGATCCATTACACTTACTACACCCCTGCCTAGTATCAAACTAGCACAGTCTTTAAGCCTAACATACTACCATTCAACTGTAAATATGTTCCAGCTATTAAGATTGTATTTCAATGCCTAATTAGTACCTTTCCAGAAATCATCAGAACATAAAATTCTTAATTTCTCAAAAGTGTCCGGACAACAGGGGTTTCCGGATGACTTAAACTATCCGGACGATTACACTTTCCGGATAACTACAACTCACCGGGTAAACCATACTTTCCGGATACCTTCTAATCCGGACAACATACGGAGACTAAGACAATCCGGATACCATCCGGTAACTAATTCTATCCGGATACTTACAAGAAGGTTGAAACTTACCGGATACTCTGCACGTCCGGAAACATTCTTCACAGGGGTTTCCGGATACGACTTTTTACCCGAAAACTTCGGTCTGCAGCCTAAAATTCGATCTAATTCGATGTCTGTTCGATTCAGCTCATTCCAGACCATTACATACAGTCCACAAACAGTTTATACAGCTATTACAAGGTTTAATTTAACATATAAACATTGATTTAAGCAAACAACAAATGAACTCACCTTATTTTGCAAAACCCACTTTTCTGCACGATTTTGATTCCAATCTGTTGTTACTGATTTTGAAAACCTAATCAACAAACAGATTCGTTTACCACTATGCATCTACAACAAATATTATCTGAATCTAAGGTAAATTTCTTACCAATAATGAAGACAAAATCTTGTTTTCTTCTTCTTTCTTCTTTCTCCCTTTTCTCCCTATTCTTTCTTTCTGTCTTTTCTAAACCGACCCAAATCAGGAGAATGAGATGTTATCTCAATTCTTCAGCCCTTTTATCCATACACACTTTCAACAATAACCAAATGCACCCTTAATTTTCCAAAGGAACCAAATACACCCTCTACTTCCAATTCTCAAAGTTAACATCAAACTTTGGTTAATTATCTTTTAACCCCATTTATATATTAACTTCAATACACTTCAAGGTTTAAACCAAAATACAATAGATCCTAATTCTCATTAAAATATTATTTAAGGAAAATTTAGGATGTTACAGCTAGTTTGCCAAACATAACATTAGTAGCTTAAATAGCTTAATGAGACTCACACGTCTTATTTTATCCGATATATATGACTATTTAATAGTGGTTTAAGGATACTTATTCCAATAAATTTTTAGGGGATAACTTTATAAAGAAAGTCACATTCTTGCAAACCTACCTCTCCCAATTAAAATACATGTTCATTCCAGCTATGTAAAACATTCTAAATCTATACAAAAAGATTGATCCACAATTCCACGTAGACAATTTTACCCATACGAAAGTTAATGAAAAATCACTCGAACAACACTTAACAGTAGGTTCGTGGTTTTATAAAACATGCTTGTTGATTTTTCATATGTTCTCTGGAATTTTTTTAATTATAATGTAAAGACTTTTTTAATGATGACAAATTTATAAAACATTCTTACTGGTATGTGGTTTTGTATATATTGATAGCATTTATTACTTCTATAAAAATATGATGTCTACAACTAGAAAATTTGAGTCGGATAATTTTAAACGTCAAAAATGAAAGCAAAGATGACCAAAATTTTAAAATAAAAAGAGAACCACTGATTGATTTATTATTAAGCATATGTCGGAACATAGTAAAAAGTAACTTAATTAATAGTATATTTAGTTTTTGCATAATTTTCTTTGATTTTTTTTATTTTTTAAGTAAAAGGTAACTTAATTAAGTATAATTTTCTTTGATTATATAATGGAATTTAGAAAAATCAATTTAAATTTGTTGATTTTTTATATGTTCGTTGGAAGATTTTTAATTATAATAGAGTTTATTTAACGAATATAGATTTATAAAACGTTCTTGCTGGTATGTGTTTTTGTAATCATCGATAGCATTGCTTACTTATATGAAAAAAATATGACATCCACAACTACAAAATTTGAATCAGATAATTTTAAACGTCAAATAGGAAGAAAAGATGAACAATTTTTTTTAAAGTGAAAATAAGAACCATTGATCAATTTATCATTATTAATCATTGATCAATTTTTTAAAGGGTCACATCTAATTTATCGCATAGGGCCTTCAAAATGTCAGAACCAACCCTACTTAACAGTTACAACCAAAAATAATATGTTGTAGCAAAAGATCCATTTGAAATTTAATCATGATTAAAAATCAAAATATGTAAACTACGCATAGTTTTATCAAAAAGTAAACATTATTGTATATTTTATCAAATAATTATTATATTTTTATTATTATTTAAATTATATATATATATATATTATTTATTAAATTGGTTATATCCAATCCAACTATCCAAGTGTCTAGGACAATTTCTTCTCTCAAACTCGTCGGGATTAGCCGAGGCGAGGACAAAACTGCATTTCCCCAGCCTCGTTTTTCTTGTCACGTGACACTTTAAAAATTATTTTTGTCTAAAAGATAATATAAATTAAATATTATAATTAATTTTAGAGTAAACTACACTTTTGGTCCCTGTGGTTTGGTGTTTATAACACATTTGGTCCCTACAGTTTAAAAATTACACTTTAGCCACTACTGTTTGCCATTTGGTCCGGATTTGGTCCCTCTGACCAACGTCCGTCCATTGTCAGACGTTAGGGGCAACCATGTGAGATGCACATGAGGGTAAATCAATCTTTTTCCCTCACAGGGACCAAATCCGAACCTTTACTCAAACCCACCCCACCCCACCCCACCCCTACTCCCTTTCTCTCTCCTATCTTCTTCTTCCCCAACTCAATCCCTCCAAAAACACACACACGCACAAACCCACTTAATACACATTAACACACACACACACACACACACACATATACAATTACCATCTTCCTCTTCTTTTTTAGACAATTTTGCACATCAAAACCCTTATACCATTACCTTGAGGAACTTGGGTTTTGGTGTGCAAAATTTGTCTAGAAAAATAAATGGATAAGCATCATCATCAGCTTGCTTTTCTGAACAACCAACATTTTGTTCATCAAATCGCTTTCGGTACTGCTTTCGATCCATCTCTTTGCTTTTATTTTCAATCGAGGTTGTGACGATTTATTTCTGCATTTAATTTTTCCGAGCATAGGTTTGTGGTGGTCTGCAAACGGGACGAAGGTAGGGCAGTGGTCGGTGCGTGTTCTTGCTGCTGTTGTTAGAAACAATCGAGAGAGAAAGAGGGGTGAGGTCGATTACAGGTCTGCAATCGACCAAGAAAAGGGGGAAATGGAGAGTGGTGACGAAATCGAGAGGGAGGGCAGATTCTTACCGCTGGCGAAGTGGCGGTGGTAGGAGAACTCAGATTGGTGGCCGGCGACCTGCAGAGAAGTGGTTGCAGGTCTGTAATCGAGAGGGGGGTCGATCTAGAGAGCGAGAGGGAAGAAGAGGGGGAATACCGAGAGTTCAGAGATGCGTGAGAGAGATGGAGAGAGGTGGCACCGACGATCTCTGGTGCGGCAACGAGAGTGATGTTAGGGCAGAAAATCGAGAGGGTAGAGGAGAGACGAGAGTGAGAGAGAGAGACCTCTGGTATGGTTGGTCGCCGGTGGTTGAATGGTGGTCGGCGACATGGATGAACTTTCCGGCGATATAAACCCAGTTCCCGGCGAGATCTCGATTTTCCGGCGAGATTAGCAGTTTTCGGCGACTAAAACCCAGAAACCGGCGAGAGAAAGGGTTTGAGTAAAGGTTCGGATTTGGTCCCTGTGAGGGAAAAAGACTGATTTACCCTCATGTGCATCTCACATGGTTGCCCCTAACGTCTGACAATGGACGGACGTTGGTCAGAGGGACCAAATCCGGACCAAATGGCAAATAGTAGTGGCTAAAGTGTAATTTTTAAACTGTAGGGACCAAATGTGTTATAAACACCAAACCACAGGGACCAAAAGTGTAGTTTACTCTTAATTTTAATTTGTAATTAATTATGTCGATGCAAATTTAATTGTATAAAAGCACAAACCCGATACAAATATTTATGTTGCTTTCCACGTGTTCAGTGGCATGTCACATGTGATAAGTGAGACTCATGCTAGCGAGTAGCGAATAATGTGTCAGGTAAAAAGAAAAAGAAAAATAATATTAATAAATGGTTGAAAATCAGCTGCCTTTCGTATCCAAATTTACGACTTTTTTTTTCTTTCGATAATTATAATGTGTGATGTTAACATATGAAAAAGAATTTGATTTGTTTAAAAATCATTTTGTTACTTTAATTTTAGGGAAATTAATTAAAATACCCTAAGTTTGAAGTTGACTTACCAAAATACCCAAAAAAATGAAAAGTTTACCCAAATGCCTCAAATTTCCGCGGTGGAGTCCCGCGATCGCGGGCAGGAACCATTTTTGAAATTTTATGTGCTTCATATTTACACTTTCAGCCCTGCCTGCGGTGGAGTCCCGCGATCGCGGCCCGCGGCGGTCCCGCGGTGGGGAATGAAAGTGTAAATAATCTTGCAAAAATTTTCACAATTGGTCCCTGCCCGCTATAGAGGGCCCCCTCCGCGGAAATTTGGGGCATTTTGGTAAACTTTTCATTTTTTGGGGTATTTTGGTAAGTCAACTTCAAACTTGGGGTATTTTAATTAATTTCCCTTAATTTTAAATATTAAAATTTTAAATGTCTTTTACGTTATTTTTTCCATTCACAATTATTGTAACTTTCTATTAGTTCTTGATTTATTGTTAAAGTAATTAAATATATTTAAATTACTTTTTAATAATTTTGAAATATTTGGGTATTATATATATATATAGTGGCGTAATAATTTGTAACATTTTTTGTGTGTGTAAACTTTAGAGTTCATATATTTTATAGATGAAATTGTTTTATGAAATTGTTTACTTTAATGAAAATGTGTTTCATATAATTTATTTTTTGATGAAATTGTTTCATATATTTGTGTTTTTTATGTAGTTTCATATATTTTTTCAAGCATATGAAATTGTTTCATATATGAAACAATTTCATCAAGAAATGAATTATATAAAACAATTTCATCAAAATAAACATTTTCATAAAACAATTTTATCAAGAAAAACTGTGAAATCCGAAGTTTACACAATTTTTTTTTACAAAATAGTATGCATATATATATATGGCCAGGTTCAGAGAAAAACCTAAAAAAACGAAAAACTAAGGAACACCTTGGTAGCCCTCCATCTGGACGATATGCACTTGTGCATACACGTAATTTGTAACATGCACACATGCATATATGCACAAATGCATGATGCACTTGTGCATAAAACCAAAAAAACAACTTAACTTACTTGTATGCACAAGTGCATACCGTGTAGATGAAGGGCTATTAGGGTGTTCTACATTTTTTCATTTTTTTGAGCTTTTCTCTTGAACCTCCCCATATCTCTCTCTCTCTCTCTCTCTTTCTATATATATATATATATATTAACAAGCGTGGGTCAATGAATTTGTGCGATTTGGATATAAAAGGGTATCAAAAAATCCAAAACTAAAAATCAATCTAAACCAAATGAGGATCAATAGGCGGTAACATTTTGCTTACATGTAAAAAAAATATTTAGAACTTTAATCTTTAAGCTCTTTATTATAAATATTGTGATATAACTAATTTTTATATTCTTAGAGCATCTCTAATGGTCAAATAAATGACTTGATACTAAAACTAACCATTGGAGTTAATACTTTTGTGGTCTGAGACGAAGTTTGGTAAAAAGCTTCTTGAAGGGTTTGGTTTGTGGTTTTGTCTCAAAACCACACTATACCGTACATTGACCACTATGATGATTGGTTTACAAGTTTCTGCACCATTCTATCTTATTTTGTAGAGAAAAACTATTTTTATTTAATAACTTATTCATTAAACCATTAGATAATGTTTATTTTTATTTAATTTTTAAGTGATGACTAAAGGGCTGTTTGACAGTTGCTGAATGATTTGGTGCAGAATGATTAATTGGTCAGAATAATTGAGTAGGAGTGCTCAAATTTCTGACCAACCCAACCCGAGGCAAAAAAACTCAAACCGAGCCAACCCGATGTATTATCGATACTATTTTTGATCAACCCGCACATATTGGGTTGAAATCGGGTTAGACTCAAAACAAACTGACCAAACCCGACAACCTGTGAAAAGGGGCTCCAAATTCCAATAGTCCAAACCCTATACTCCAATTCATTTACAGCCTCTCTTCCTTTGCACTTTCTGTGAAAAAAAAAACAATTTATAAATAGAACATTTATAAGCAATCTTTTACTAGACGATTTAGTAATTTATTGAACATTTAAATATTTAGAAACATTTAGTAATTTGTTTAGACACGATAACTTAGTTAAATGGTGAAATGATCAATAAAAATTTCAATCCGACGAACCCAACCCAACCCGAACGGTTTGGGTATTAGGTTTCACTTTTCATTGGGTTGGGTTGGGTTGAGATTTTTCAAATCGCAATGATTGGGTTGAGTTGTTAAAGTGCCTTCAACCCGGCCAACCCAACCCGTGAGCATCCGTAATTAGGAGGCTTTTATGATATAGTGCAAAATGAAATATGGTTGTCTCGTATCAGTTTAAAATGAAATCAGAGTGTTGAATGGTTAAGGGAGACCCAATATGCTAAATCATTCAGAGGATTTTAGAACTATTAAGAGACAAACTTTTTTTTTGTCAAACAAGATTCATCTCTGAGCGATTCAGAAGTTGTCTCTTAATGGAACTATTAAGAGGTAAACAGACAACCCCTAAGCTAGATAAATCATCATGTATATGTTATTCATATTTAACCATCTTATTTTAATATATCGTAATAAACCATTCTTATAAACATGATTTAAGTTTAAGGCTATAATGTATATTTTTTTTACCATGTTCTATGTCTCGTGTATGTATATATATTAACACACACATTCCAAGATATTTAATTACTTTAACTTAAACATGTGCTGAATATTAAAAGATGGAGGGTGAATATTAATTTTACTTTTGCATATAATATAATTTTTCTTCATAAAAATGCATTTAATTAATCTCTTTATAGTCGTTTAATATTATTTAAAATAATAAATAAAGATTACTTAAATCAAATATGTTAATTTAAAGAGTGAATTATATTTTTTGGTCCCTTGTTTATGGCTGCTTTATAGTTTTCGTTCCTACAAATCATAAAATACATTGATGGTCCCTTTTTATGTTTTAGGAACCAAACTAGCACATGATACTTAACACCATTGGAAGAGCTCAGGGTAAATACAACATATGCCCCTCACATGAGGGACAATATGTCCTTTTACCCTTTCTTATTTTCACTTAGGGTTTATGAAATGTCAAGAACAAGCATGGTGGCACCATTTCTTCAGCAACCCAACCCCTTATTCCATTCTCGGGTAAATTCATATCACCCCCTCCGTGTACCACCCCATCAAACTCCTCCGACTAATGAAAGAATGAAGCCTACGTGTACTACTCCATCAGATTAAGTTTGGAACTCGAAGAGGTGATATGGAGATCTTCGACGAATGATGCAAACCACGAGAGATGATGCCCATAGTGGTAGGCAGTGCATCTTCCTTTTGACGTCAACAAAAGGGGAGAGAGAAGGAGAGATAAATGAGTGACATGTGACAATATCCGGTTGGTGTTTGGAAAACTTTGTTTGTTCTTATAAAATGACAAAAATGCCCTAAAATTGAATCTATTAACTGATTTTTCTTAGTTGAATTAGGGCAACAAGGAACCAGAGGCGTATGAAAATGCAATCCACATGAACGTTTTTCATGATTGTTTTTATTTAGATACGTAGAAAATATGATTTCGTATAAACCACAAACCAACCAACCTTTGGGGATGTAGTGGAAAATCTCATCTACCGAATGTTCAAATCTAGGCACTACTAAAGTTCTTGTGACCATAGACGTTCTCCTACGATGAGATTTAGTCGACCCAGGCCATTCGTAGTCGTCTAAGAATTAGTCGATCGTACGCAAAATGGCCAGAAAACCCGATGGTTACCAATTTTTATTTATTTGCGAGTTGTGACCCTTATTTGACCATACGATTTTTTTTTTGTTTTTTTTTGTTTGCAGCCATACACCACTGACTCACTCACACACTACTTGTGTGTGTATCACATTATTCAGCAAAGTACAGCAGCATCTTCTCCTTACAAATACCCCACCCAATTCCCTCTCTCTACAAACACACACACACTCTCTCTAGACTTTGACGAACAAATCATCAGCATCTCAAGTTTTTTTGCCCTTCTATCACTTGCAAATTCAACAATGAGCACCGATCTGAAGTCCAAATTTCTCGAAGTTTACAATACTCTGAAAGCAGAGTTAATTAATGATCCTGCTTTCGAGTTCGATGACGATTCTCGTCAATGGGTCGAGAAGGTAAAAATCTGAATCATATTCATCATTATGGATGTAACTTAATGAGATTTTACCGTTTTATGTGTCTGTTCTTCATCGTGTTTTTTTTGAATTTGCAATTGACGGATTTATCTATGCATGTATGCATCGACAAGGAACTTTAATTTGCTGTTATATAATCGTGTTTACATTGATTTGGAGTAAATTTATTGCGAGAATCTGGTGGTTTGCTGCTAATTGCTGTTATTAGGTTATAGATTCCGTGATTTATAGATTTAAGGAGTACTTTCTCAATTCATAACTATGTACAGCTTTCATAAATTAGTGCCGAAAATAGACACAGTTCAAAACAGGTTTGCGATTGATTATTGGAGTTATCTTTGAAGGTGTGATAACTACATTAGTATTAGGCTTTTGCAAACTTGATAGTAAAATCAACATGTTTTGAACTGTGTCTGTTTTGGGCAGTAATTTATAAAAGCTGTAAATAGTTATGCATTGAGAATGCTTTGTGTACATAATTTTCCTTTTCTCTCTTCTATGTAATGGTTCAATTCAATCTCATATTAATGTGTGTATTGCTAAAAACAAGACAGAGTAGATGATATAGCAGATTTTTTTTTCTTCAAAATAATTTGAGCAAACTATTATGTGCCAAACATTCTAATACATTTCTAATATACAATCTTCTAAAAGAGAAGGACTATCGCTTTCCAGGAACTATATAGAGCAGTTTATATATCTCTTATATTTACTTTGTATGGGTTGGGGTCCCAGTGAGAATGAAAGTTATGGTGAGAAGGGTAAGAAGGGATCTCCACCCTTGGATCAATCCTAATTGATCAACACTAATGAGATGCATCAGATCAATTCCCTTCTAAAGTGCAATTCATGAGTTGTATTGAGATTAAAAGTGATCAAGGGTCCAAATCCCTTCTTACACTTCTCACCTTAACTCTTCTTTCTCATGATTCTTCATCTACCTTGTATTAACAAAATATAAAATCATCTTCCGAGCAAAGATCCATTAATAATATATCCAAGTTTGATTGTTTTTATTTGTTTTTTACTTTGCAGATGCTTGACTACAATGTACCTGGAGGTAAGAATAGTTGCTCCATTTCCTTTCAATTGTTTGATTGCAAATCATTTTGTTGTATTTAAAGAAATATTCAACTGTCATGCTTGTAGGAAAGTTGAACCGGGGTCTCTCCGTAGTTGATAGCTACAAGCTACTGAAAGGAGGAGAATTGGCCGATGACGAGATTTTTCTTGCATCCGCCCTTGGTTGGTGCGTTGAATGGGTAAGAACTTTCTAGAATATGTTTTGGGGCTAAGTAACTGTTGCCATTAGGTCCTTTCGTTGCATGGTATACTTAAAACTGTTTTTCCCCTTTTTTTGGATCTTGCAGCTTCAAGCATATTTTCTTGTGCTTGATGACATCATGGATGAGTCTCATACACGTAGAGGTCAGCCCTGTTGGTTCAGATTACCCAAGGTGTGAATCTACAACAATAAACTATTCTTTTATATTGTTGCCATTTGATTATGTGCATACCTAGCCTTATTTGATTTTAGGTTGGTATGATAGCTGCAAATGACGGAATCATTCTTCGCAACCATGTCCCAAGAATTCTCAAGAAACATTTCCGAGGAAAGCCATATTATGTGGATTTAGTGGACCTATTCAATGAGGTTGGTTTTCTTTCACATACTCAACGTATCAGTGGTTATATATACTTCTTCGATACTTAAAAAAGTAATCTTCATCCTGTATTTGAGCAGGTAGAGTTCCAAACAGCTTCAGGACAGATGATCGATTTGATTACTACACTTGTTGGAGAGAAAGATCTCTCAAAGTATTCATTGTCTATGTAAGTGGCCATCTCCATGGTTTTAAAATCGTTTGAGGCGTACGCCTCAAATGATCTGGCTTTGCTAATTGTTTTTGTGGCTTTTTTTATAAGCTTTATGGCAGTACTAGTACTTCTCTTTACAGTATAAGTGTCTTTTTTTATTTCAAAAAACTAATAAAATCAAATCCCAATGGCCCCAATGTGTATATATATTTCTGCCTTGGGGCTTACGCCTCGGACTCGTTGAGGGAAAACGCCTCTGGCCCGATTCTGCCTTTTAAAACCTTGGCCATCTCAACTATTTCTTCTTACACTCCATCCAATCTTATTTATGTCTGTATTACATTTTCTAAAGTACACGATGTTGTCTTGTGTTGCAGTCACCGCCGGATTGTTCAGTACAAAACTGCTTACTACTCATTTTACCTTCCGGTGAGTACATTCCTCCATTCATATTTTGCACAAGAAAATAATAACACCATAATGCATCTTTCAGTCACCATTGGGAGTACTTGTTAAATAATAATCTTTTCTTGGTTGCTCAAATCAACGAAAGTTCTATCATACTAGCATGTTTGTGTTATACGGGTAACGGATTTTCCTAACAAAAACATAACTGATTTATTGTTTATTCATTTTAAAATTCCCAAAGCGGTGTTTTCACTGCGCTGCATAGTGGGGTACAAGGTTGAAGGTTCTACCGTTCTAGCTTCTAATCTGTAGTCTTCAGATATGATATGAAGGTTTATTTAAAAAGTCTATCTTTTTTATGCTAGTTAGAGTTGTGCTAACATTAGCCCACTTCATTTTACAACATTTACCTTTTTGTTGTCTTTTCTGATTATGATACATGCTTCACTTCTAGTGGACAATCAAATTTACCATATGGGTTACTTTGTATTATTTTCTGTTCAAGGTTGCATGTGCACTCCTTATGTTCGGAGAGGATTTGGACAATCATGTTGCGGTGAAGGACGTATTGGTTGAAATGGGTACCTATTTCCAAGTGCAGGTATGTGATTTATCACTTGCAAATTATTTAATATTTATATTCAGTTTGGTATTACCTAGATGTTTTACAAGAATCTATTGTGACCATTTTAAGGTTCTAATTTTGCACCACTTTTCTCCAGCTCTTTGGTCATATGTACTCATTACCGAGTATTTCAACAACTATTTTTTGTGATTGTGAATTTATAAACATTTGAATTATTGCAGGACGATTACCTAGACTGTTTTGGTGCTCCTGAGGTGATTGGCAAGGTAAGTCTCACAATAGAGATGGAATGAAAAGTTAGAGTTGGAATGAAAAATGAAAATGAAAGGGAATGAAAATGAAAATGGGAATAAAAAATGAAAATGGCAGTGAATGAAAACGATTCCCCCAGTTTCACCTGGAATGAAAATTTGGGCTTATAGGGGAATGAGCTCATTATATTATAAAACCAAAACAGTTTCTTTTATTTTTATTCCTTTTGATTCTTGTTTAACAATGCCTCTAACCAAACACCCCCTCAATGTATTATTTATTTAGTTCATAATTCGCAGTGGAATTGGAACTCATCTACCTCATTGTGACAGATTGGAACAGACATTGAAGACTTCAAGTGCTCCTGGTTAGTTGTGAAAGCATTGGAACTTGCCGATGAGGAGCAAAAGAAAATCCTACATGTAAGCAAGAACCACTTCTATTTCATTCATGTGCTACCATATGTGTGTGTATATATATACATACATATATATCTATATGTGTGTGTGTAGAAGTGTAATCATATATGATATTGAGACTTCTCGCCTTCTTTCAAAAAATTTACCTTCTCGCCTTCTTTCAAAAAATTTACCGTCTCGCCTTCTTACAAAATTTTTACCTTCTCGCATGATCCTTCCTCCCTCTCTCTCTCTCTCTCTCTATATATATATATATATATATATATATATATATATATATTTATACACACACACACACACATATATGCATACATACATATAATACAATACACCAAACACATGCACACATTCATAGACACATACATAAATACACCCATATTCCATACAGTATACATTCATGCACAAATACGCAACGGTGATTCTGCTAAAATTTAGTAAAGGGCCTAACCCTATGCTACACACCATATCCCTACACCAGCAGAAAAGTAAAAAAAAAAAATCCAAAACATCATTTTGGGTGCACCTATGCACAATCTGTCTTACAAATTAAAACAACAAATATGTCTTAAATTGACAAAGTAACGTATGAAATTCACTTAAATGGAATCATTCTTGGAACCGGGAATCGCAAAATTGGCTAAAACAGTAAAAAGTAAAAACCTATAACAATTTAATCAGGTAATGGCTAAAACATGTATAATCCGTTAAAACTCACATATTGGAACCCCCTCAGGCACGGATCTTAATGTTTGCTTACCCCTAACAACTTGTTTATCCAGGAGAACTATGGGAAAAAAGATCCGGCTTCCGTTGCAAAAGTGAAGGAACTATACCACACTCTCAATCTTCAGGTTTTTGTGGCTTCTCCCTAATCTATGTGTAGATTTGAATACAAATTGTTTACCAACTTTTCTATTAAAAGTCTATGTATGGATAATTTGTCTATCTGGATAAATTGTATGTTGTTGTTTACTTTTTTATGTGAATCATCGGTCTGAATGACATAAATGACCGATTTACCCATGAGTATGGCCGGATAAATTAGTTGGGTTGTTCACTTTTTGTTTGGTAAATATAGGGTGTATTTGAGGATTATGAGAACACGAGTTACGAGAAGCTGATCACGTCCATTGAAGCTCACCCAAGCAAAGCCGTACAAGCGGTGTTGAAATCTTTCTTGGGAAAGATATATAAGAGGCAAAAGTAAGTGGAAAAGTGATCGAGGAGAGAGAGATGTCTGTCTGTCTGTCTGTACTTTTATTCTTTCCATTGTATTCTTCTTGCAACTATTGTTCTGTTTCCTAGTATTGACTTGGTTTGCCAATGCCCTTGTGTGTCTTAATCTTTAGCATGTGTAATAGGACATGGACATCCTTGTCATTTATAAGAACCGATTTGGAGTTGTTGATTTATTTCGTCTCTAGTTTCGGTTGTGCAAACTTCATTATGATTTTTAGAATTTCTTTTTTCTTTTAATGGCATTGTGGCAAGAAAGTATGAAATAAATGAAGTGAAAATTGATAAATTGAGGTTTGGCCTTTTTGCAATGAGAAAAAGTCATTTTATAGAGTGAAAATTGCTTAAAAAAGAAAAGAAAAAAGGGCAATGAGATGATTATATTTATACGAGAGAAAAACTATTGAAGCCTGTGAAATTTGTTTAAATCTGTGTGTGACATGTTCTTCACGAAAATAGCCATTTTACTCATCGATTGGGTCTACTACATGCATTTCATCTCCTTATTCCCCACCTACGACTGAATTAAGTTGGTTTGCTTTGTGTAATAACCTTGTTAGAAGTCTAGGGGTATTTGATGTTACTTCTGTATAGTATAGGTACCTATTTTGTAACTTCAAAAAGAAAAATGATACGTGTTGAATATCATATCATATGAGGTGTAGCTTTGTTATGTGGTTTCTTGACAAAACGTGTCAACTTTAGGGTGGTTTTGAAGTTTAAATATAAAGTTAGTTATATTGTTGTTGAATGGAAAAAAATGCACATTTCTTTCGATCTCAAAGTTGCTTAGGATTTAGACGAGAACCAGAAACAGAAACAATCACATTTTCAGGATTGTGGAATAATCTTGACGGTAGATGGAATTTTTAAGCAACAACGTTAATAAGGTGAGTTTGCTTTTAACCATTTTCGAACTATAATGCATTTATTATAAAATGGTTGATCTTATAATATGAATGATATCAGTATGTGCGAGTTTGTTATAAATGGTTATGTTACGGTATTGCACTATCGCGCTTAGCTAGAACGCCAACAACACCATCGCGCTGTGCTAGAACGCCAGCTTCACTATTATCGCGTTGTGCTTGAACGCCAACAATATTGTGAGATGTTGTGCTTGAAGGCCAACGGAGTGAATTGTTGAGTTGTGCCTGAGTGCCAACGATTGGATAAATTAATCAAAGATTTTATATAAACTGTTTTAATACATGGTTTTATATAAATTGGTTTTATAACGGTCTTGAAATGACAGGGATTATCTCACTAGACCATTTGATCTAACCCTCATTTTGTTTTCAAAACTATGTATTCCAGGGTAAGCTCGTGGGTGGAAAAAAAGGGATTGCTAACTTGGAAAAAGGGTATTTGAGGGTGGATTCATTTACCGGTTTGCTAGTATTGATTGAGTTATTTATATTATTTTATCAGTTTGGGTGGTCGGAGATCGGTAAGAATATAAATATTCGGTTATAATTTATTATTGCGATTAGAAATATTCTTACCGTCGTTGTATTTGAGACGATTCTGAAAAGATTGTATTATCCGATCAGTTTAAGATAATTATTGGTTGGTTTCTGTATTTGTGGCAATTTATGATTTTTTAAGGTGATTTTTCTAGAGACTGGGTCGTTACACTTTGTCACGACATTCATTATGAATATTTTATCATGTTATTCATCATGAATACTCATAAAAAGGGCGGTTCGTAGGTTTTTCTAATTTTTTAAATAAACCTCCCTCTCTCGCTCTCCCCTCCCCCCTCTCTCTAGGGAAAAATTACAAAAATTGAAAACTAAGGAACATCCTAGTAACCATTCATTTGACGGTGCATACAATTTTTTTACGGTATGTACATGTGTATAAAAACCAAGAAACTCTTCAATTACTTGTATGTACATGTGCATACCGTACAAATAAACGGTTATTAAGGTGTTTCTTAGTTTTTCTTTTTTGAATTTTTCCCTAAACCCCTCTCTCTCTCTCTCTCTATATATATATATATATATATATATATAACATATATATGTTATGAATTAATAATGCAAATCGAAAAAAGAAAAGCAAAGCAAGTTGCTACATAAATACAAGGCGCACGAAGGTTGATATATGAGAAAATTACTTCTTGCATCCCCAGTTACGGATTTACGGAATAAGGACCACAAATAAATGTTCATTAAATAAGGTCCACAAATAAACACGATTATAAGTAAAAGGACTAAACTTGTGCACGAAATAGTTGAGGGGGTAGTAATGAATGAAGAATGAAAAATGAAAAAAAGGGTTCCTTGGTTGATTACGGATATACACCCTATCGCCATCACTGTGACTCACATCATTATAGATGAGGTCGTTTTTCTGTTTCCCATTAATACTCGGATAATCACACTATTTCTTCCTCTTTCTGATTTCAATTCGATTGATTTTTTTGGTGGAAATCGTATTCTCTTCGATATTTGTCCCTAAATCCACAGAGCTTCCAAGTGTTTCTCCATTAGAGCACACATCTGACAGTTTTCCGCAAGGTTAGTTTACATCGTGCATCCCTATCCTTTTCTTTTGTATAAGATTGAATCTTGTGGACGCTGCGAGATCCGTGATGTTTATTGTTGGATAATTGTCCGGTTATTGTTTTGGATTGTGAATTATGATTTAATCATTGAATCGAATCATGTGTCGGGGTTATGGAGGATCTTGGTGTATGCGAATTGCTGCCATTTAAGGATCTAAGATACGTATCTACTTGAATTTCGTTGTTTCGAGTCTTTCGTTTTAAGTACATCTCGAGATCTGATAATAAGTTCTAGAAGGTATCGGATTCATTCGTTGATGATTGCCTGTTAGGTTGTTGAATTCTTCTAGTTACTTAAATCATGGTATGAGCCTGCTATTGTGTTGAAAGAATTCGTTTCTGTTGATGTCAACGTTTGGCTCAGAATTCATGTTTTTAGCCTGAAACAGACCCAAGTTTCAACTTAAATTGGTGTGTGGATGTTCATCTACTTGAATTGGTTTATTTGAAGTTAATTGTTTTAAGTATCTATTGAGATCTGAGAGTATATTCTAGAAGGTATCAGATTGATTTTTAATTATGATTTGCATGTTTAGTTGGTTAACCTTTTGAGTTACGGTACTTATGGTTTCAACCTGCTTTGTGTTGAAAGAAATTGTTTCTACTCATGTCAACCTTTGGACCAGAATTCATGTTGTAGCTTGGAATTAACCAAGGTTTCAACTAAAATTGGTGTGTAAATGATTCATATCCTTTTGCAACCATTCATCGTGTATGTTGTGACAAGAACAGATGTGTAGAAATCATGGCATACATCAAGGAAACCATGACATTAGAGTAAGGAACACGGGACATGTGGGCCTTATATTATTTGGTAATCGGAAAAAGAGAAGCTGACAAATGAAAGTGAGGTGCTAAGGGTGTAAACCTACTTAACACTCTGCATGTTGAAATGTGAAAGAACCTTCTCGAGACAACTCTTTTGGCTCAAACACAACATATCATTTCTTCAATTCTTGCAAATTTCCATCCCAATTATCTTCTTTGTACTTCGCACCTTACTCATTTTGAAGGTTGGAATGTACATAATTGAGAATACCTTTGGTTGTATGGACTGAACTTTGACATCTTACTCTCTTTTGCTTGCCAAACACACAATACTCTCAGAAAAAAAGTTTGCTAATAGTCTTGTAACATCTGGATCAGACAGGTACTTTGAAGCTACATCGCATTCCCCATAATTTTAGCCCTGCAAAACATACAAATTTGCAGTCTTTTGACAACCTTTCATAACCACAAGAGAACCCTTGCAAACCTTGATGGCTCCACCTTCACCGATGTATCAATAACCCTTCTGATCAAGTGGACTCAGAGAAATTAGGTTCCTTCTCAAATTGAGAACACCAAGCATGCTTCACACTACCCAACGTACTGGCCACACCATTGAACATCTTTAATTCGAACTATAGCAGTACCTTATACTTTGAATGATGTACCATTTCCTATAAGAGATAACGGCCATAGAAGATTCATATGAACGACTCCCTGCCTAGTCCTCTATCAGTTCCTATCGGAGATGCCTGTTAGATTATTTCAGTAAATAGTGATCAATTGTCAGAATCTCCTTGTGCAGAATCCTTTCCATTGTTGTTGCTTTCGATTTTTTTGGTTTAGCGCCACTGCAACTAGAAGCCACTGTTCAGAAATTTTAGAGAGAGAAGTCAAAAGAGTGAGAGCTATGCTGTTAAAATCGCGATATCTCGGCGAGATATCGGATATCGGCCCTAAGGTGCAATATCGGTACCAAATATTGGGAAGTATCGCTGGGCGATGTATTGGCGATATTGACCGATATATCGCTTGTAGAGAGTTTTTTTTGGGGGGGCTTTATTAATGAAGGCAGATGGAGTTATGGGCTTTTTTTTGTTTTAAATAAGTATTGGGCTTTTTAATGAAGGCTTTTTTTAAGTTTTTACCTAAGTTAGGTTTTTTTTAATACATCGATGCTTTCTTCTTCTTCTTCTTCTTCTTCCCACTTCCCAGCCCACGATCAAACAGAAGAACAGCACTCCAGTCATCTGTTCCAGCTTCCGGTCTTCCACAGCCCACATGTTGATCTTGTTTTAGAGTTTTATTTATTTTAGAGTCGATCTCTTCCAGCTTACTTATTTTAGAATAACTACTTTCTGTCCAGTTTTAATTACTTGTTTTCTATGCTGTTAATTACTTCCATTACATATTGTGTGTATATATATATATATAATTAAAACAAGAGAGTAAGCTGGAACAGAGAGTAATTAAAACAAGAGAGTCTTATTAATTTATGTTTTAGTGTGTTATATATATAATTCTAAGAAATATTATACGAACCGATATTCTTGGACCGATATATCACCGATATCGAATATCGGTCCTTGACCGATATCGCACCGATATCCGATATTAACAGCATAGAGTGAGAGATCACATGTCATGAAACTCTGGATGTCTATTTTCTTGGTGAAGTTTTACTCATTGGCTGCCATTGTCGTGGATTGAATTGGCTTGACATCAATTGTAAGGAACTCAGCTGTAGCCAATGCTTTAAAACATAATACTCATGACAGGATGAGTTTAGAGGGTTAAGAAAGACAAATGCGAGAGAAAAAAAGAAAAAGATAGGATAGAGAGAGAAAGCATATCTCATTGAACAACTTATATTACATCCTTTACCTATTCATAACAACATGAACTGATTCCAACAACTCTCTGCTAGAATCTGTTATAACAAACCTTGACTTTTGTAACACTTTATTTAGAATTCACCCCCTTCTTTCCCACTAATGCCCCTCACCAACAGGTTCCTTTCATAAATTGGTAGACGAAGAGCCAGCGATGCCAATTATAAATAGCTTTAACATTCCTCCTAACATTTGACCACCTTCGCACGATGAGAGACACATAATGGCATCAATCGATACAAACTGAATGAACACAACCTTTACTTCCATTGTAAACGCCGAAGGTGACTTGGATAGATGTATTTTTAAATTAAATAACTTTCTCTTGAATGGGCATTACTTTAGAAGACTCGAACCCAAGACCTTGTGGACCACTTACCCGTAATAGAATGATACCATGCCAAGCCACTGAGCCATGTAAAACCGAGGATGGTACACATATGGATTAGGGCCCAGCAATTTTATATGGCTTCAACAATGAAGAATTCAAACATGAAGGCCTTTATTGTTAACTAGTGTCACTTTAAGAGATCACGTCAGTAGATATATGTGCAACACCCATATGTTCTATGGCCATCACTCATGTGATTAAAAAAGATTAGTTCGCTTTACATGGTAAATTGTGTGATATTTATCTCCAAAACGACTTCATATAAATTAAATGTTATCAAACTCATATTCATGAAAAGATTTGAACCAAACCAATTGTATTTTTGCTGAATAACAATTTAATAGACAACAACATAGAAGCAAATGAAAATGTCAGTGTTGATCAAGGTTCCAGAAAGATCTCTTTGTCCAAGTACTTGGAAATATTTTCATATTTTCTTTTGTACTCTCGAAAGCTATTATAGCAAGGTTTCCTGATGAATTACTATTTTGCTTCTTACAGATATAATTTGATTGCTCCTCTCATCAAGTGATTGCAATTATTTAAATTTTAGCAGCAATAGGAAATGGTCAAAAGGTTATTTCTCTCTTTCAGTTGTTACTACCTGTTTTGCATGTTTTGCATGTAGTAATATGCTTTGACTTTGGTTTTGTTCTTTCTCTTCAGGAGCAAGTATGGATTATTTTGATGTACAACAAGTACCATGTCTCAGTGCTTAGAGGGGGTCAAGCATTTGTGTGCTTCCCTGCTACACTGCTGTGATCTTGAATCGTACAAACAATCAAGAGGCCTTGAAGATCCTGAAATTCTAGCTAGAGAGACAGTGTGTAAGCAACTAGTCTAAGATATTACATTGCAATTTTGATCTTTTGGTTTAGAGTATATATATAACATTTAAACCAATGATTAGATGAAGCTTAAACTAGTTTTTTTCTCAGTAATTATGGAAGTTCAAATTAAATCGTAAAGCCACAATAGGATGTATTTGAGCCTATATTGGCCTATGAAAATTGTGTATGTGATATGACTGACTGACGATTTTTCCTTTTTTGGAATTTATGATCAGATAAATCTGCTTAATGTAGTATATATGCTTATTTTTGGGTCGTTATGGAAAAAGATCATTTTAAGCTTTATCTTTGTTTCATCATGAGAAAACAAGCTGACCTCGTACTGAAAGATATTATGTTTTGCTTAATTTGCAGTTAGTGTAAGTGAAATTGAGGCACTCTATGAGTTATTTAAGAAGATAAGCAGTGCAGTTATTGATGATGGGCTAATTAATAAGGTCTGTACCGAAGCTGTTTTGACTTCTTCATCTTAAGTCATGATTGCTCACATGGCAGCATCCATCGAACTTTCTATGTTTTATCTTTCTTTTATTCTTCTATGTTTTTTTCTTTCTAAACCTTAATACATATTGCAGGAAGAGTTCCAGTTGGCCTTGTTTAAGACAAATAAAAAGGAAAGTTTGTTTGCTGATCGGGTATGTGATCGTTAATAACCAAATAATTTCAGGTGTTAAATATTTTAACCCCCCCCCCCCCCCCAACCACCACACACACACACACACAGCATGGTGATAAAGGAAGAGAAAGATAGATGGTAGGATCGAAATGGTAGGACATCTTACACTTTCTAATGCAAGCCCTATACATGTGCTGCAGGCTTGTGTCTCTCTCACTTGGTTCGTTTAGAGAAGTTATCTAATTGATCACTTAATTTCCATTATCTCATAATATACATTACAAATAGAAAAGATCTAGCAGCATGAATAGGTTTTCTCTTCATGATAGACTTGTAAGAAGAAAATGTAATATGGCAGGGATTGAGAAGCATTGCTTGAATTTTTTTTATTATAATACATTTTATGAAACCCTCTTCCTATTGCTTGACTCCAGGTGTTTGACCTGTTTGACACAAAGCATAATGGAATCTTGGGCTTCGAAGAGTTTGCTCGTGCACTCTCGGTATTTCATCCAAATGCCCCTATTGATGCTAAGATTGAATGTAAGTTGAAATATTTTTTCTATTAATATATATAATAATATGAATGTTGCAAATTTCATGGAACTGATGGAGTATATATACTTTTGTTATACAATCAAGAATCTCTTATTCTTTTCGTTCTCTATTTGCAGTTTCCTTTCAGCTTTACGATCTCAAGCAGCAAGGTTTCATAGAGAGGCAAGAGGTAAATTATTTTCTTTTGTACATGCAAAAGAAACCTGTTTCAATTGGCTTTTCATGTGTTGAAGTAAGATCTGCTTTGTTCCTAAAGTTATCCAAAATATGCTCATCGTACACACAAATACATGTATGTGTATGCATATTGTCTCATACATATACCAACTCGTAACCGAATACACACATATAGATACATGGTGTTTATAAGAATGAACAAACGATATTTGAAACATATTAATCAACAAGCCCTGTTACAGCCAGGACAACTAGAGTCAGATAAGGATTAAAGCTGAATCGAGAGCCAGCCGAGCCAAGCTTGGGGTGATCAACTTCAAGCTTGGGTTCTAATTCAAGCTGAATTAAGTTTTAGTTCGACCATGATATTGCTCTAGTTAACCCAAGTTTGCTCTAGTTCAACTCGAGTTAAACTCAAACCTTAGTGGAACCTATGAAAACAAGGTCAAGCCATATCCATTTAAGTTACCGCCACACTCAACTGTGATAATGATGTTCTTTCAACTCACCCAGATGAAAATAATTTTTTCTTTATAGGGATTTATATTACTACACCCCAGAATCCATTTCCTGGTTACAAGCTCTATTTATTGTTCCTCCTGTCCCTCAAGAATGGGTCCATTTTACACTTTTCTGTATATAAAAAAGAATCGTGTTTTTAAATTTAGCATTCAGATAACTTTGATCATCCTAGAATGACCCTCTTTTCAAGTCATTTTGTCCTTGTGTTTGATCATGTGTCCAGAAAAGTCTCTAAATTCTTTCTAGCTTTTAGAAATCGACTATTTGTTTGGAGGTAGCATTATCTAAGTTTATGCCGAGTAGCATTATCTAAGTTGATATTATTTTATTTTATTCTTATAATCATCCTCATATCTGAGTAATAATCAACAGACTGATCATTGTGTAAATGTGTAGGTAAAGCAAATGGTGGTAGCTACCCTTGCCGAGTCTGGCATGAATCTTTCAGATGATGTCATAGAGAGCATCATTGACAAGGTACTTCAGCTGATCCTACTTATTGGTTCCCTGCTTTGGTTTCATATCAAGCATATGGGGGGTTAGGGTAATTTGTTCCTGAATTTCAAGATATTTTTGGTAATAATTTATACGACCTCTTCTATTACACACACCAAGAGTGAAAATATTTATTGGAAATCTGAGCTCCTAAAAGGTAGACGAATTATTGTATAGCTATTAAAGATTGGTAAAGGTGAGGGTTTGTATTTTGTACTAGGGATCTAGATAGTCGTGAGTGGTTGTGCTTAACCAAGTTCAACTACTAAACAGTTGATTCTACTGCCCGGTTATGAGGACCGCACAGGTTTTGGGCCGGGCCCAAATCGGTCCCCCTTATTTATTATTTATTTTTTTGAAAAATTGATTTTTAACATATAAAAAATATTTTTTTGAGAATTTGGTCAATCAAATACACTAACAAATACGTTTTTATTATAACTGGGGCAATCAAATACACTAAAAAAATACATTTTTATTATAACTAGTGACTAATGGTTGATATAGTGTTGCTGTTATGTCACAACCTAACTAACCCAATCACACGGGTTGAGTTGGGTTATGCTTTAATATTTTTTTTAACGGGTTGAGATTTTTCGAAGTGCACTAATTGGGTTGGGTTGTTCAAATGCCTTCAAACCGGCCGACCCATGTGCAGCCCTTCCCCACAGTGTTTGTTGCATAGAGTAACCACTTGCTACGTTGTTTAGACCTTTGAGGAAGCTGATACAAAACACGATGGGAAGATTGACAAGGAAGAATGGAGGAGTCTTGTACTGCGACACCCATCTCTCTTGAAGAATATGACACTTCAGTATCTCAAGTAAGTTTCATTTAATATTAAAAAGTTTTAAATGTTTATTTCGGAATAAATGTTTTAAATTTCTAAGCGCGTTTTGAATTTTGTGATTATTAACAAACAGGGACATCACGACTACGTTTCCAAGCTTTGTTTTTCACTCGAGAGTAGAGGATTCCTGATGGAGATGAGGAGAGGAATGTGGGGTGGAAGTTGAAGATTTGTGTTGTTTTTTTGTGTTTGTGGTGTGGATTGAGGCTGGAGCCTAAATTGTTGAATGGTTTTGTTTCCATGTCTGTTTCAATTGGTTTTTGAATGATTTGATTATTATTTATTATTATTGTGACTCCAACCATCAAATATCTGTTTATAGATACATTTATTAGACTATGATTATTGAATAAGAAATTTGTTGGCTTCATCTACTGCCTGCTTCTATCCAAATTGGTAATTTTTGGTTTCAAGTATGTGGTTTGTTTGTTATGGATTGTATCCTTTATCTTCATTTATTACACAGTAAACCTCCACATGTGGATTTGGTCTCTCACGTTAATTGTTCATCAACTTAGGGGTAAAACAGCCATTTCCCTCCTTTCCTTAAATTTTAACTAAATATTTAAGAAAAACTATTTTGTATCTTATTATTCTTTTCTTTAATAGAAAAACCCCATAAAATTGTTCCTAACCTCTTATAAATTGAATTGGTGATTTGAAGGGATCGGAGCAAAACAATCACAAAACGGTTTGTGTTCAAAAGAGTAGACTAACTCTCTCTTAAAACCCTCAGCTTATGGAAAATGCATGAAAATTAGATACTCGAGAAATCAAAGGTTCAAATAAATAGAATAAATTCTAATTGAAAGACTCATATGTGAATCATTAAAAAGTTTATTTATAGATGCATATATACGAACGTACATGAATAATCTTTAATCTTTATTGACATATGCATCTCCATTCTTCAAATGGATTTTTTTCATTAGATATTTTAGCACACATGAATCGTCCTTTCTTAGAATGGTTTGGTGCAGAATGATTAAGTGGTTAGAATCATTAAGAGGCTCTTATGATAAAGTGCAAAACAAACTATGGTTGTTTAATAATTGTTCAGAATGAAATCAAGGCACTGAATTGTTAAGGGAGTCCCAAGACACTAAATCATTCATGAGGGTTTTAGAACCATTAAGAGCCAGACTTTTTTTGCCAAACAAGATTTACCTCTTAACAATTCAGAGGAGGTTGCCTCTAAATGAGGTAAACAAACATCCCCTTACAGTGCAACATTTAACCTACCTTTCTGAATAGAAACACAACCAAAAAAAAAAAGAAAAATACACTAACCTCACTGTTTATCTCTACAACTACCGGACTACCCTAGTGTTAACAATACAAATTCTGTTGTTGATTATTATTACAAGTCACTCCTTGAATTCCCACATGATCCTTCCATCCAACACATTCCTTGTAACTCAACTGTAAACATGGCACAAATGTTAATACTAAAACCGACTGATGCCAAAAACAGCTTTAAATACTGCTATTAAGTCAAAACAAAACATGCAAAAACATCCATAAAACTTGTCTATCAATGCAAAGCTGCTGACTTAATCATCATCATAATAATAAAAATAATAGAAAAAAAAACCAAAAGAGAATGAATCTCTCTCTCTCTCTAGTCAACTTCCTCCATCTTGCTCCCATCAGCATCAATATCAGCCTCTTCAAGAGCAGGTATGTCAGCATCACCCTCACCACCAGCATCCTCATCAATGCTCAGTCCCAGCTTCAACATCCTGTGGATCCTGTTCCCAAAGGTGTTTGGCTCATCAAGGCTGAACCCAGATGTCAACAATGCAGTCTCAAACAGCAACAAAACCAAGTCTTTCACCGACTTGTCATTCTTGTCCGCATCCGCTCTCTTCCTTAACTCCTCCATGATCGGGTTCTCAGGGTTGATCTCCATCGTCTTCTTGCTCGACATGTACCCAGCCATGCTCGAGTCCCTCAATGCCTGAGCCTTCATGATCCTTTCCATGTTGGCGGTCCATCCGTATTCACCCGTCACCAAACAGCAAGGAGAGTCCACCACACGGTCTGAGACCACCACTTTCTCGACCCTTTCACCAAGAACATCCTTGATCACCTTGCAGAGACCCTCAAACTTCTCCTTGAGAGATTCCTGCTTCTTCTTTTCATCCTCGGTTTCTTCAAGTTTTAACCCTTCTTTGGTGGCGGAAACAAGCTTCTTTCCCTCGAATTCCTTCAACTGTCCCACAGCGTACTCATCAATGGCGTCGACCATATACAAAACCTCATATCCCTTCTTCTTCAACTTCTCGAGGAATGGGGAGTTTTCTACGGCTTTCTTGCTTTCACCAGTGATGTAATAGATGTCGTTCTGACCATCCTTCATCCTTGTAACGTAGTCTTTCAAGCTGGTCATCTCGTCGCCACTCTTGGTGGAGTGGTATCGTAGCAATTCAGCGAGTTTGGTTTTGTTTGTGGAGTCCTCATGGATGCCAAGCTTTAGGTTCTTGGAGAAAGCCTCGTAGAATTTTGTGTAGTCTTCCTTGTTCTCTGCAATCTCCTGGAAAAGTTCAATGCATTTCTTTACCAAATTCTTGCGAATAACTTTCAGGATCTTGTTTTGTTGCAGCATTTCTCTTGAAATGTTTAGAGGAAGATCTTCAGAATCCACAATTCCCTTGACGAATGAAAGGTATTCTGGAATGATCTCCTCACAGTTGTCCATGATAAAGACTCGGCGGACGTAGAGTTTGATGTTGTTGGGCTTCTTCTTTGTGTCAAAGAGATCAAAAGGTGCTCTCTTGGGTACAAAGAGAACAGCCTTGAATTCCAGCTGCCCTTCAACCGAGAAATGCTTCACATTCAAATGCTCCTCCCAATCATTGGTAAGACTTTTGTAGAAAGCTGCATACTCTTCCTTAGTGATCTCCTCTGGCTTCCTCATCCAGATGGGTTTCTGTTTGTTCATTAATGACCACTCATGTGACACTTCCTTGATCTTCTTCTTTTTCTTCTCTTCTTTCTCCTTCTCTTCATCCACCTCCTCAACTTTGCCTTCTTCCTCTTTCTTTTCTTCCTCATCCTCATCGTCAGAAATCTCCTTCTCAGTTGTCTTCTCAACCCAAAGAGAAATCGGGTAACTAATGAACTCGGAGTGCTTCTTGATTAGATCCTTAAGTCTGCGCTCTTCAAGATACTCAAGCTGGTCTTCCTTTAGAAAGAGAGTAATCTTCGTTCCTCTGCCGAGTGGCTCACCGCTGTCTCGGGTAATAGTGAATGAACCACCAGCTTGGGACTCCCACACATACTGCTCATCATCATTGTGCTTGGTTGTGACAATAACTTTCTCAGCAACCAAGTAAGCAGAATAGAAACCCACACCAAATTGTCCAATCATGCTAACATCAGCACCAGCAGCAAGAGCTTCCATGAATTCCTTGGTACCAGATCTTGCAATGGTACCCAGATTGTTAACCAAATCTGGAAACAGATAATTAGCATAAAGGTTAGTACAGCTAATGAATACCAATGACCAACATAGGCAAAAAAAACATGATTATGACTTACGCACCAGCCTTTGTCATCCCAATACCACTGTCGATAATGGTCAATGTGTTGTTGGTCTTGTCAGGAATAATGTGGATGAAGAGCTCTGGTTGAGAATCCAACTTGCTCTTATCAGTCAAGCTCTCAAAACGAATTTTATCCAAGGCCTACATAACACATTTCAAGTCCATATAAGAAAAGTTTTCACATAATTTACAGTAGCAAGCTATAACTAAACCAACCTTGCAAAATTAAAGGTATTTCAATGTAACAAAACGACACGGTAAAGAACAGTAATATCAACCTAATAGAAAATTCAGTATACACTTGCACCATTTAAGGCAAATAATATAAACACCATATCATAGGCGGATCCTTTGGAGACAACTACAAATAAATATCTATCTTCGAATAATCCTAGTAAATCTGGCATTCAAATTAATAAGCTCTGTTAACCTTGTGGTGTTCGTCATTGATTATTACAAAATATAATAGGGTTTATTAACCCTGTGGTGTTCGTCATTGATTATTACAAAATATAATAGGGTTTATTAACCCTGTGGTGTTCGTCATAGATTATGCTTTGAACCAAACTACAAATAAATATCCATCTCGGAATCAACCTAGCACCTCTGTGATTCAAATTATTAATGACAAATTTGTGACCTCGTGGGATTCGTCATAGATTATAGAATAAAACGGAAGCTACTCAACGCATTGTGAGTCAACGAGCAAATACAAATATCATGATATTAGATTTTTCATCAGTCCTACACATAGGAACACAACGCACAAAATCTGATAAAGTAATGCGTAGACACAAATGGCTGAAGAAAGAAGAAGAACAGAATACAATCAAATATAAAATGATTTAAGGAACAGTAGACAAACAATAACAATAAATTAAATATATTCATTTGATGCATGTTCCTCTCTCCAATTTCCACGGAAAACAACGAAATCAATTGCATAAACACGGCTTATAAATGATCGATCAAGAGAACAATGTACAAAAGGATAGAGAGAGAGAGAGAGAGGCTCACATCGGAAGCGTTGCTAACAAGCTCACGAAGAAAAATTTCTTTGTTGCTGTAGAAAGTGTTGATGATGAGACTCAGCAACTGGTTGATCTCTGCTTGGAAAGCAAACGTCTCTGCATCCGCCATTGTTAACGACGACAATCAGATCTTCTACAATAATGACGAAGTCTAGGGTTTAGAGAACGAAAAAAAAACACAAGTGTGGGCGTTGGTTATTGGTTGCGAATTTATATAGTCAGGTCGCTAGGGTTTCTAGATCCTTCTATCAGTATTAACCGTTTGAATAATTTGCAAATCGTACCCTGATTGTTTGCTCAACATGTCACTTTATACCTTAGAACTCCTAAACTAACATCTTACCACCTCTAGGTTCTTACCCGCTTACGAGTTGGGGTGTTTATCGAAACAAAATAAAGCTCTGACTGATAGTTAATGACGCTACCCTGACAGAAGAAAGAGATTCGAATAAAGCTTACTACAGTTAATGTGACCTTTTTATGTATTTAACCTCCCTTTATCTGAGATTATCCCTCCAAAACTCGCATGATGACCCATTTTCTTTTTTTTAGACCAAATTGGAAGGCTCTCGTTGTTGTCAATGCATGTGGTGGTTGCCATCCGCCACATACCATCAGGATTCTTAGGTTATGCATTATTCACCACTTGGCCAACAATTACAAACCATCGTAATCGAATACTCAAGACCCAAATACCAAACCACGGTCTGTTCCCCATCAAATATTACCTAATTCCCATAATTAACAGGAAATAACACCCAACAAAAGAATACATGAATAATAGGATTCTTGTTGAGCTTTTAAGCGCAAGGAAGACCAACAAGCCCAACATCAACTATAACGACATTAGTGTCAACATAAGTGTATATCATTCATGATACCTCATGGTCATTTCTCGAGATAGTTGATTCCTTGGGTCTATCCATGAAACGAGGATAGACCCAAAGAAGTGGTTTTGCCTTGGTGGAAATAAAAAGAGTGAATGTGGTCATCATGAAAAGATAAAGTAAAATTATGAGAAATCACTGACATAAAAAGACAAAGGAAAAATGTAAATGAAATTTTCCTTGGGACAAAGAGGGAGACATGTGGTGAGATGAGGGGTACATCTGTCATTTTTACTCAATCAACAGATAATTCAAAACATCCTGATAAATAATAATTTTTAGTTAACACTTATTCAATCAGATCTCATACCCTATCATCACTTACCTACAAATTTTGGTAAATACACTCTTAGTCAATATTCTAAAGGACCAACGTTGTAAGAATAATTATCCAATGGATCATTTGTGTAACATACACACAATTTGAAAAAAGAAAAAATTATCCGTTTCCTTTTGTTCAAGCCATCAAGGCTCCACCCCACCCCCTTATCCATTGCTTGCAAGTTGCAACCTTCCTCACTCTTGAAAGCAATCCATCTGGAGCCATGGAATCTTTTCCATTCCAAAACCTAATCGGCGTTTTCAATTCTCAACGGTATCACCTTTTTCTATTAATGGAGGTGTTTGATTTAGCATTACGCCTTGCCAATTTTAGTTTTGAATTGTTAATTTAGTAAGCCCTAGCGTCAATATTCTCTGTTATTGTATCGAGAATGATTTTTGGGCTGCTAAGAAACTTGAAACGATTCCATGGATTAGGGGGTATTTGGTAATTGTGAATGGTTTGGTGTAAATATGATATAGTTTGCAAAATGTAATATGGTTGTTTAGTAGTAATTGTTAAGAATGAAATTAGAGCGCAAATTAGAGCGCTGATTGGTTAAAGGTGGTCAAGATACAAATCATTCAGAGGGTTTTTGAACAAGATTCAACTCTTGGTGATTCAGAGTTGCCTCATAATGGAACTATTAAGAGGTAAACAAACATCCCCTTACTATGTGATTGCAAGAAGAAAATATGAACATCTTACTAATCAGTGGTTATTGTTTGATCGTAAAACTGTGTCCTATATAAGCTATGATTTCCAAATAGCATCAAGTACCAAATGCGTGTTAGCCATGTGATTGCTTGTTAACAGGGTTTTTACATTCGAACAGTATTGGTGAGATTCTCATATTTTCTTCTTATAATCACATAATAACAATGCCTTCATGGTTGTTACTCAAACAAACCTATTTTGCTTAACAAGCGGTAATTACTTACTAATTAGTTCACACTGATCCCGTGTTTTATAAGCAAGACACTAAATTCATGCATAATTGCGTATCATTCTAATAACAAAGTTGAATCAAGTTATAGCTACATAGCTCCAGCTGCAATTAAGCTGGAAAGTACGAAATTATACTCTACTTGACAACCCATGCATGCGTAATGCCTAACGAAGATTAGTTCATGACCGTGAAATCTTAGCCAAACACAGTTTTCCGAGATCTGGTCAATCAAAGAGTTATGTGGCCCAAAACTCAAGCAGCCAATTGCCAACAAGCAAAACGATTCCAAGAAGGAGGGTTTTGTACTCGTTTGGATTCATGCCGATTTTAGTGAACGCTCCTCTCCTTGCTGAAGCTCTGGAGATGAAGGAGCCTGAGGTTATTAGGTATGCATTCTATGAAGTTCTTTATTTTATCAGTTAACTTCTTCAACTTTGTTTTTAACGCTTTATCAATTGTTGCTCGAATTTGTGCAATTTCTATTTTACTTGGAAGTATTCAGGACCGAGAAGCTTGATAGTGGAGTGCGAATACAAGGTAATTTCTTATTTTATGTTCATCGCTTAATGTGCAAGATTATCAGGTAGCCTATGAGGTTTTAAGTGGTTTAATTAGGCATGGATTGAAATGAAATGGACTAATTTGGCCCAAATTTATTGCTTCTAGCCCTTTTGTGCTTCTACAAGATTCTATGAGTTAGAACCTTGCATTCTCTTTGCAGAACTAAAAGCTAGATCCTTTTTTGGTAGTTTACCGAATAATTGGCCAACCTTATGATTGGTACCAGAGCCACACAGATTTTCACTAACGAGGTTTGTATAGGAATATCATATTGGGGTTGGGTTCCGGTGAGAAGTTGAGGTTAACGTGAGAAGCGTGAGAAGGGTTATCAACTGTTGGATGAGAAATGGATGCACATTAGGATGAGCTGCACCGAGATGCACCGGATCAATTCCATTCTAAGGCGCAATTCATGGGAGGGCATTGTGATCAACGGTTCAGATCCACTGCTCACGTTTCTCACGTTAACCTCAACTCCTCACACGATCCTTCGCCTGCTGTTACGATTATCTCAAAAACATATAAACGGTCCAACATGCATCCATACCTGTATGTTGAGTCACTTTGCCTTATTATTTGTATGCTAGTTCATCGCGTTTTCTTTTGTAGATATCGTTGATGGGGAAGGTCGAGAGGCTCATGAAGGGGATCTGGTTGAAGTCAATTATGTCTGCCGGCGGGCAAATGGGTATTTTGTACACAGGTAGGATCGAAAAATTTCTTTCACAGTTATTAATCAAACGTAGAGTTTAATCATTTCTTTAAATGTGCAGTACCGTGGATCAGTTTAGTGGAGAAAGTTCACCAGTTATACTTCCTCTAAATGAGAAGGAGGTTAGCGTTGTTTAAATATTAGGCAGCATGAATTCTTTTGGTTGTGTTCTGTGAGGATGGCTGCAAGTACTAAATAAGTTAGGGCCTGTTTGTTAGCAGCTTAATGAGCTTAATGGGACTCACTACTTATTCGATCAGCTATAGCTATACATGACTGTTTGGTAGTGGCTTAAGGATATAGAAAATGGCTTATTCAGTAAGCTTCTGGGGGGGGAGCTTTTTATGCAGAAAGCCAACTTTTTTTTCGAATTTGCTCTCCCACTTGAAAAAACACGCTTCTTCAATCTTAAAAAAAACCCAACCAAATAAAAAGTTTCTAAATCTATACGGACAGATTAATCTATACAACAACTCTATCCATATTCCATACGGGACTTAATGGAAAACAACCAAACAACCCCTTAGATCAACTAGAAATTATGCCATCCTTTGAAACAATGACATGTATATTTTGGATGAATTTAGATTGGAAAATGTAAAAAGGTTCATATATCTCTTTATCATTTGGTATTTTTGAAAGTAGTCTGCTAGTTAATAATCTTTGGCATGCCACTTTTCCTGCAACTGATATAGCTAGTTGTTTAATTTGACAGATTATAAAGGGTTTGAAGGAAGTCATAATCGGAATGAAGGTTGGAGGTATGTATTTTAATCACATATGTTAGTTTGGCATTTTTCTCTAACTTATGTTTAACATTATTATGTATACCCACAACTCATGAAAGACCAGCCTCTGCTTTCCTCAATAAGTGACCTTTTTTGGCTTTTGTTAAGCATACGCCTTCCGGTTTCTCAAAAAGTCAAAATTTTAAGCAATGATCATAGCCTTTTCACTTAAAGTTTGTTAAAACATTTGATAAATTTCTACACTGGTATCTTGAAATTATTTGTCTCATAATTATTGACTTAATGTCCTTCAATATGTGTGTTTTCAACATCTCACTTGTGATAGCTCAAACTTTTTAGTAAACAATCAAAAAGTAAATCTTTCTCAACATTTTTGTTTGCTTTTTAGGTAGGAATTGTTTTAAAAACTCCCTTTTTTTAGCAAAACTGTGGCTTATAGTTGTGCTCTCAAAAATTTTACTTGAACCTTTTTCGCAAACCGAGAGTTTCTTGAAGGTAAGGTTAGCATACATCCCACTCCCTAGATTCTACCTCCGGGTGGGATTTGCTGGTGGGTTTTGGTTTTAATGATAAAATGCGTTCCAATCTTGTAGGTACTATAAAAATATCGACTTGTTTGATGTTCTTTACATTTACTGTTTCAGAAGTTTCATTTGTTTTGATTTATGAGATGATAAGTGCATAAAATATCATCTCGGTTCATTCTTTCAGCTTTGCTAAATTATTTCAGCATTCTTCTACTAGACTAATCAAAACTTAGGTTTTAAACAGTCTCGAAGTTTGATCACAACTAGCATACATCATTTTCAGGGAAAAGAAGGGCATTGATACCACCTTCTGTAGGATATGTTAATCAACACTTGGGACCAATTCCAGATGAGGTTTGCCCAAATTCTCCTCTATATGAACATGAACATGAACCTGACTGTTTGTTGTATTCTCTATAAGTAATTTGATTAAAAAATTCAATTATTAGTAAAATAATCTAATACATTATTTTTGCAGTTTGGTCCTCGACGGAGTCTTATGTCTCATGTTAAGGAGCCCTTGATATTTGAGGTGCAACTTTTGAAGGTTTTATGAATCTTTGCACAATGTGAAGGTTGTAAGTTGTAAGTTGTAAGTTGCAAGTTGAAAGTCATTTGGTAAGCATATGGATACAACTATAATGTGGTCAAACATGGTAGTGATTATGGAAGAAGTTGTTATGCAACACATTGTTTTCAACCTCTAATAAAATGATCAAGACTAGGGTTTTGCATATACTAGAAGGGATTTTTTTAAATGGTGGTATCTCGACCAGCTTGCTTGTACACACGTCAACTAATCATATGGGGTCCTGATTCCAAAAATTTATTCTGGTTTTTTTAATCTTGTTTCCTTCCAAAATATTGTATTTCTATGCACGCCATTCCTAGGCTTTAAATTAAAATTGAAATAAATTAGAATTCAATTCTCTACGACGTCTAGATGGTAAAAAAATTGAGGAACAATCAAATCATAATTTGTTTATGTCTTGGAATGGATTCATCAAAATTATTCTTAGCAACATTTTTTGGTTTTCGGTATCTATGGTTACTTTACTACTTTTTTTTAATCAACGGAACACCTATGATTTGATCTTGAGAGAGTGATCAAGAACTCACTATTTCTTAGATTTTAGGACTCAATTCAATTTAGTGGGATCTTTCATTCACATTTTCCCCAAGAACGCTTTATGAAGTTGTATGACTCCTCGATTTGGAGTATCCTGCACAAAATTCACAGGGTTCGATAAGCAAGGAGGAACTTTATGTCTTAACGAATCACACGTAGAGTAACAACCAAAAAAATCTTGGAAGTCTTGAGAAGACTCGAATAAATAACCTATGGGAAAGAAACCCTAATCCTCAAAGTTACAGGATAGATTCTGAAAGTCAAACTAGTTGACCAAAAGATGTTATGTTGTTTTCTATTCATGGTCCATGACCTATGTATGCTAGTAGTCTATAGTCCATAGTCCATAGAGTGCATGCAAAGTGATCCATTTCAATCATGCTATTTTGTCTTTGTTATCTTTGTCTCTACTACTACTCCATATGATACATGCAAAGTGCCTGCCAAAACCTTAGCCTTGATTTTGGTTTTTGAGACTTTTTACTACTCCACATTTATTGTAGGGAAATTGACTAAAATAACCATTTATTTTACGCATGTAAGTTGGTTTCCTAGTCATTCTTCTCTTATTTTTATCAAAATATGACTACATCTGCAATAGTCATGTTTGTAACTTGCGGACCTAGATGAAAAACACAAAAAAGAAAAAGGAAAAACACGAATCTGATCAATTATTCCTTTTTTTGCGAACATGGGTCATAATCTTTTTCTTTAAGTAAAATCGATCAACTTCATTTTTTTGTGTTTTTTAGCCTTGTGGACCTGAATATTGCGGATGTAATGACATTTGGGCCAATCCGAGAAAGTAATGGCTAGGAGACCAATGTAAGTGTGTATAATGGCTATTTGAGTCGATTTTCCTTTATTGTATTATTAATGATTATCACAAAATGTAGAGTATATGATAAAATAAGGTGACCGAGTTTTTATGGTTTTTGTATTGCATAGATTTGGCCATTGGCAAGTAGCTTAGTTGGTAAATGAGTGAGTCGACTTTGTCCAAATATAAGACAAGTCTTGGGTTCGAACTTGAGCCCTTCAATTCACTAGCCTCAATCGTTGAGTGAGTCGAAAAAAATGCACCCTTACATTAATGTCCTTGTCTCTTCAAAGTCGGGTTCAGTGTGGGATCGGTTGGAGTTGCTAGTATTCAATATTGTATAGATTTGTTAGTCATGTATTTATGTAGTTGGGCTGTTTAAATGACGTTAAACTGTCAAATCTTACCCATGTGCACCTCTAAAATAGGGGTGGGGGGGGCGACTGTTGGCAGAAAACTAGAAGCGAGGGAGGGAAATGGGAGAATATCGTAAGGGGAAAGGGAGTTCAATGAGAGAAAGGGTGTAAAACAATCATTTTAATATTCTTGAATATTATGGTTCTCTTCTTTAATAAATTCCTTTAAATTGAAATTGAATTGAAAGGGGAGGGGAGGGGAGGGGAGGGGGTATAATAGTTATTTTAATTTTTCTTTGATGAAATTTTGATATAATTTGATATAATTGTCATTAATCATAAAGTTGGATAACTATTCATTTAAGTGGCTTACCAACTTCATTTATGAAATTGAATGTGCTTTAATACCAATCAAAATATAACCAACTCAACACCCAATCTAGGTTTTTCTAGTTTTATTAGTATCATCTACCCATTTATCTCTCTCATATTCATATACTAATAGGTGAATTCACTTGCAAACATACTTTTTTGTAGATGTTCAGGACATTCATTATTAATAATAGACGTGAATTTTTTACAACGTTCACAATTAATGTTACAACATTCATGATAAATATCTCGTGAATGTTCGAGACATGTGGTGTATTCTCGTTTGTCCTCCCGGTTTGCATTGGAATTCGGGTTCACAATCAAACATGCGCTATATTATGTAGTTTTATTGGATTTGTAAATGATTGCATATCTATATAAACACATATGGGACAATTTCGATCAATCTATTTAAAGATATGCTGAATCTCTATGATATTTCATCAACACATTAAACTAAAAAACTAGTTAAAAAGCATGTTAAATAAAAAATAACCTAAAATATATTTAAATGTTTATTTCTGTCCTTTATTTCACTATATTAGAGCCACTATAGTATTATATAATAATAAAAGTTGTGTAACCATATAAATTTTAAAATTGAAAAGGAAATTTAACAAATCAACCTGACCCAACCTAACATGTTTGTGCCAATATTTTTATGCTTTTTTAAATAAAAACCGATTATTTAACATGCCCGTTTTACCAGTTCTAAGCATATTCGCAAGACCCCTAAATCAAGGATGGATTAAGACATGATTTTGTCATTAGGGGACATTGAAAGGGACTTGATCAAAGTGATTTTGTTTTAAATTCCTAAATGCTAATTACACCAAGTGTTGATGTGGAAGTCAGAGTCTTGACTCCAAAACCTAATTTATATCATGTTAATTACTCCATTCTTATAACCAACCCATCTATTTGAGTACATAATGATTATTAACCATGTAAAGATTTGTTGAAAAATAATCAATAAGTCAGATATACAAATATAAAATAACAGGGAAAAATGATATTACAAACAAATCCTATAAAATCTCGTGAATGCAAACTACCCTTATGGGATTTTGTTTGGAAGTACCCCTATAGGATTTCTAAATCCAATATTTGTGTTGTGGGATTTCATTTCAAAACTAAAACTCTAGAATTTTCTTTTAAACTAAATGTAAAATTGGAATAAAATCCAATTTTAGATCCTACAAACCAAAGGAGCTATATATAGTAGGTTAGTTTATTTATAAAAGTGTGTACCAACAAAGATTACCCAAATAATTTGAAAGCAAACCATGTACAAAAAGACAATGGATCGGTCTGAATTAAATCTGAGGTCGAATTAAAAATAAAATGAGTCTAACAGGTTGAAAGTCATTCAAAATCTATTCAAACACTAATGACATTTTAAATCTTTTTATACAAAAGAATTAAATTATTGATTTTATACTTTATAAAGTTTTTTAATCATATATAACATATTTAATTATTTAAACAAAAAAACATTAAAGTATTACCAGATCAATTCAACTTATTTTAACTTTTATATTTTTAACATATAATAATTGTATTTTTTTTTTGTTGACATGGGTTCTGGGTCAGTTTGTACACATCTAGACTAATCTAAGAACTTTAACATAAATATGAAAGGATGATAAACGAGGATATGCATCATTAATATTATATAGATAATGGTCTTGTAGAACTTAAACCGGTGACCTTTGAGGAAAAATCTCTAGAACCCAAGTTTTAATAACTACAGTATTTGTAAAAACTTTTTAAAAGTGAGATATATAAGTAGGAGCAAGAAACAAAGATGGCTTTTTCTTTCCATGAAAACCAGGAAGAAGCTTTTATAAAGGTAATTGTTTTTCCAGAGCTAGAATCACTAAATTCAGAACAATCATGTTGTGGTGATTTGTACAATTTGTTTAAGATGGTATACATTTGATGTTTTGAGTGTGGGACAGTGGGAGTGGGACTAAGAGATTGGGGCCATCGACCGCCTTTCCTGATCCATAATAGTTCTTTTTTTTACAAGAATAAAGGCCCAAAACCATCCATCTAAAAGTGGGTTTTTGAGTTTTTAACGTTTGGTCCCCCATTTCACGTGGCACAGAAAATAACAACTTATGCAGGGTTAATTAAGTAAAGGTAAATGATAAAATTGTTTAGAGTGAATTACACGGGTGGTCCCTGTTGTTTATCCAAATTTTGGATTTGATCCCTAAAGTACACTATCTACGGTAATGATCTCTAACTTTTTAATTTACTTTCACTCATGGTCCTCCTATGTTTAATTTACTTTCACTCATGGTCCTCTTATGATTAAAATAAAAGGACCATGAGTGAAAGTAAATCAAAAATTTAGGGACTACAGCTATAAATATAGTATACTTTAGGGACCAAATCCAAAATTTAGGTAAACCACAGGAAACACTGTGTAATTCACTCAATTGTTTATTTGAGTTAATCTATCTGTATAGAATATGAAAAAAGATCGTAAAGAAAGTTTTTTCATATATATAAAATGAACATGTTTTTTTAATCAGAGGAACCCGCTTATTTTAATTATTTTATAAACTAAAAACTTCATTATGAATATTTTATCATAACATTTTCTATGAATACTTATAAAAGATATATAAATATAATTTTTTTTCAAATAACTGAATGCCAAATTTACCTTTTAATAATACAACTATACAAGGCAAATCTTTTATACCCCTATTTCTCTCCATTTAATAAATATCCATGTGTAATAATTAAAGATAAAATTAGAAACTTAGTAAATTACATTTATCTGTTTTTGAATGTAAACATTTATTTTAATTTGTCTCATTATTGTGTGCAAAATAGCAATAAATACCAAATAGTTTTTATTTTAAATCACATTGTGACATATAATATGGGATACCTTTTATTCTAAATACCTACATTAAGACTAATTAGTTGATAAAAGTCTGCAAATCTCTTTAATCCATAAAACTCAATTTCAATCTTCCATCTAGCTAGTCTAATATATACCATAAAGGAATCTCAATTGTTTTCCTAATAAAAAATATTGATTATATATATAGGGTCTCCTTCTTTTGTTAACTTTTTCATGTATTGCATATGTGCACATATTACAATTGCCCGATGTGCATATATGTACTGGTTAACAAAAGAAGGGGACCCTATATATATAATTATTAATTTAGAAATGAAAAGGAAAAAGAAAAAGAAAAAGAGAGAGGGGTGTGTTTGTCCCTTCCTTTGATGGTATATGATGTTTGTATGTATATTTTCTTTCTTTTAAGGGTTCAACATCACTTTCTTTCCCCCTTCTTAACTTTTTTCTCCTTCCTTTTTCCTTTTGTGCTATTTTCTGTATGTGGTTTTGGACCTATGCAGGCCCCACATTTCCCACATATCAACCATATGCCTCATTTCACCCTCATTTATCATGTCATTGATGTGAACATTTTCAGATATATATGATGAGAGACTCAAATATTACAAACTTATTTCATCTTTCTTTACTGCTTATAATCTTTTTCATCATTTATTCATTAACATGTTTTTATCTCTTGCAACCTGTTGTACAACCACTGTTGTTAAATCACACTCCAATTGTTTGTCTGCAAATTAATACTGTATGTTTTTCAAGAATCTTCCTTTGGATTTTATCTTTGACCCATGCTTCTGTTCTAATTTCATCGCATGACCTAAATTAAATCAAATAGTTAACTCAGTCCAATGGATCACACTATATTTTACACCAAATTCTAAAAGTAGTGTAAATAAGATTTAAATTTTAGTGACATCATAAATACATGATTTAATTTTTTTATTTCATGTATAATTTATCAAAATTTGTTTACATTATGTGTTGGGTTTAAGTTTAACCATACCCCCCCCCCCACACACACACACACACACATATATATATATATTTCTACTATTCAAAGAATTATAAAAGTCGTATTACATTTTGTCTTGTTTTAATAATACTAACAAAGATGATTGTTATTTATGAGAAAACATATGGTGGATAGTGGTCCGTGACCTAAGAATGCTCCACCAGGGGTGGCAGTGGCCGATCTCTAACATTATAAAATAAACACAACTCTAATTTTATTTGAAAATAAATTAAAGCCCCCCGACATGATTTACATTTTTATTAATTTATTCTCATAAATACTTTTTATTTTTATTTTTATTTTTATTTTTATTTTACAGAACCTATTACATACTTTTACATAAAGATTGAAACGTATACTAAATTTTTTTCAAAAAAAAAAATTAAAAAGTTTTTTCTGTAAATAGGATATTACATTTCATAGTAGTTATAGATTTTGTCTGTTTATTTATTTACTTTTAATTAACCAATGGTTATGATATGCATGTGGTATACAATAGAGAATGAGATTTGGTATCCACATTAATTAATAAACAAACAAACAAACCCTGTTTAGATCTCAATATTTATTTATAATAAAATAACAATTCAGTTTCATGCCACTTTCTCTCCTTTTTCCTTTTTTGCAATTCTGGTAAAATCATATTAAATCCCCAACTTAATTCCTTCCTATTAAATCAAACCAAACAACCTCAATAAATTTCATGTTAAGTGTTGTTTTAATTCCTTCAACATTTTTATGACAAAAACTACATTTGTTTTCTAAAATTATGATAATATGTGGAAGCCTATTAGATTACTCTCCAAAATAGTCATTTTAACATACATTGAGAAGAAAATGTCCAAATCTAGCTGATGTGAGACTCTAACACACCCCTCTAAAGAAAGCTAAATATTTAGTATCACATTCCTTTTAAAGTCGTAGACTTCATCTCTGATATCATGTAAAAATATATGGAACCTTATGAAATTACTCTCAACAGAGCCATTTAAGGAGAGGAGTTTCCTACACATATTAAGAATAAATGGTCTAAGTCTAACCAATTTTATTCTTAACTAACAGTATATATATATATATATATATATATATATATTGATATGTCCCCAACACCTTACACCTCTAACTGGTACATATAAAGATCTAAAAGTAAATGGTTGAGTTTGAAATGTTTGGTTTTGATTTTGTAGTTGGAATTAGTAAAAGGAAGTGTTAGATTTGTGAGTAGAGAGACATGTAGGCTGTCTTTGTCTCTGGTTCAACTTCAAATCCCATTAGCCTAAAATATAGTAACATGGGGATGACCCTCCCTTTGAGTTGTTTGGGTGGTCACCACCCTAATACTAATAGATTTTATGGTCAATGGACCACCTCTCCTTTGGCTTATATAACCTCCTATCATAGGTTTTATTTACAAACAAAAACATACTACTCCCTTCTACTGGACCATTAATCGTATGGTATCCAAAAAATTTATCTCACCATTATATCACCAACTTAGACTATAGGACCGTTTACCAACACAAATTGGGTAAAAGTGTGATCTGGATCAACATTAATCACTGACTTAGCTTACCATGTCAGTATCCCGATTAACATCATGGACCGTTAAAATGGGGATTAACAAATAGCAGTAAGCAGGTAGTAAATAAGCCCTAAGACCCACAAATCATGTATCGATAAAAGGGAGAGAATTTACCGTGGTTGATGAAACGCTAGGAAATTCGAAACCAGAGCCATTGACATGTTAAAGAGAACACGTCCTGATGAAAACAAATAAAAAAAGGGTTAAATGAGAAAAAAGTAAAAAAGTAAAAACATATATATAGGTGGTGTCATGGAACTATATGTCTAGTGCTGACAGTTACTTCCAATGCAAACTATAACTCAAAACATGCAAGAAAAGGGTACCAAACCCCAAGATTTAACATCCACATAGCTAACTGCCAAAACACCTTTAATTTTCACAACAGAAAAGCAAAACAAACACTACCCAAATTTCACCTTTATTCACTTGTTAGTAACTTTCAAAACATTATGGACTTCAAATCCAACTAATCTGATTTAAGACTTGTTAAGAACAACCCTTGTTGATGTGTGATTTTAACACCATTTATTATTATTATTATTTTCTGTAATGGAATTATATCCACTGAGTGTGGTTCAAGTATTCTTCTTGAAAAGATTAGTAAGAAAAATATTATTAAAAAAAAATGAAAGTGCGCCTGGATTCAGATCTCTTCGACTGCAATTCTTGTATAAACAAAACATGGGGTTCCTCCCTCAACAATCCCAATAAAACACACATCTCTTCTCTTCTCTTCTCTCCTCACAGGAGCAATGCCTGCACCCTTAAGGAAGCCTAAAGTCTTCTCTTTTTTCACCTTTCTTCTTTCCATTAACTTCATCTTCTTCTTTCTTGATACCTGCCACTCCATTGATTTACAGGGTCAAGCTCTTCTAAAATGGAAAAACACCTTAAACAGCTCCACAGATGCATTGAAATCTTGGAATTCTTCACACCCAAATCCTTGCAATTGGTTTGGGATTCATTGCAACTCAAATGGATATGTGGTCACCATAGACTTAAACTCTGTGGATATACAAGGACCGTTGCCTTCAAATTTACAGCCACTTAAGTTCTTGAATTCTCTCATCCTTTCATCCAACAATCTCACTGGCACCATTCCTAAAGAGTTGGGAGATTATCTTGACCTTACCCTCATCGATATATCAGATAATTTGATTACTGGTCAAATCCCACCGGAGATTTGTAGGCTCAACAAGCTCCAAACTTTGTCTCTTAACACCAACTTTCTTGAAGGTGGAATCCCTTTGGATATTGGGAATCTTTCCAGCCTTAAAAACTTGATGCTTTTTGATAATCAGTTGAGTGGTGAGATCCCAAAGAGTATAGGGAGATTGGAAAGTCTTGAAGTTATTAGAGCTGGAGGAAACAAGAATCTCGAAGGAGAGTTGCCGGAGGAGATTGGAAACTGTAGTAGTTTAGTGATGTTGGGTGTTGCAGAAACCAGCATTTCCGGCGGTCTTCCAGCGACCATCGGAAAGCTGAAACGGGTTCAGACAATAGCGATGTACACATCGCTATTGTCGGGTCCTATTCCGGAGGAAATTGGGAATTGCAGTGAGCTGAGGAACCTGTATTTGTACCAGAATTCGATTACTGGTTCGATCCCTACGCGAATCGGGGAGCTTCGAAAGCTTGAGAGTGTGTTGTTATGGCAGAACAGTTTGGTAGGGGCGATTCCAAATGAGCTCGGAAGGTGCACTGAGCTTATGACGATTGATTTATCGGAAAACTCGTTAACCGGAAAGATTCCGATAAGTTTTGGAGGGCTATTGAATCTTCACGAGCTTCAGTTGTCTGTAAACAAATTATCGGGTACCATACCGACGGAAATCACGAACTGCACTGCTCTGACTCATTTAGAAGTTGATAACAATCAACTCACCGGTGAGATTCCGATTTCGATCGGGAAATTACAGAGCATGACTCTGTTTTTTGGGTGGCAGAATAATCTGACAGGTAACATTCCAGAGTCTTTATCCCAATGTGAGAACCTTCAAGCTCTTGATCTTTCTTTTAACCAACTTTCTGGTACAATACCACGACAGATTTTTTCACTGAGAAATCTTACAAAATTACTGTTGCTTTCTAATGATTTGTCGGGTTTTATCCCATCCGACATTGGAAGCTGCACAAATTTGTATAGATTCAGAGTCAATGATAATAGACTTTCGGGTACTGTTCCATCAGAGATAGGGAATCTAAAGAATTTGAATTTTCTTGATATGAGCAACAATAAATTCGTGGGAGGAATTCCTCCGTCGATTTCAGGATGTGGGAATCTTGAGTTTCTTGATCTCCATTCAAATGGGTTCACCGGGGTTTTCCCTGATACACTTCCTAAAAGCTTGCAGTTTGTAGATATGTCAGACAATAGGCTTACGGGTGCGTTGACTCCTAACGTTGGTTTGTTGACCGAATTAACCAAACTTAATTTGGGAAAAAATCAACTTTCTGGAGAAGTTCCAGGAGAGATCCGATCTTGTAGTAAGCTACAGTTGCTGGATCTTGGAAAAAATGGTTTCTCAGGTGAGATACCTAAAGAATTGGGTCAAATTCCGTCGCTGGAAATCTCTTTGAATCTTAGTTGCAACCAGTTCGCCGGAGAAATACCATCGGAGTTTACGGGTCTTAGCAAACTAGCAAGTCTAGATTTATCCCATAACAAGATTAGCGGCAAACTAGACATCCTTACAAACCTTCAAAACCTCGTTTCCTTAAATGTCTCATTCAATGATTTCTCCGGTGAATTGCCAAACACTCCGTTTTTTCGAAACCTCCCACCCGCCGATCTATCAGGAAACCAAGATCTTTACATTTCTGGAGCAATCATCACTCCAGCTGACAAAATGGATTCTGCTGGCCATGCCAGGTCAACAGCAAAACTTGCCATGTCAATCCTAGTCAGCATTAGTGGGGTACTGGTCCTACTAGGAGTTTACACATTGGTCAGATCCCGTTTGGCGAACAAAGAAGTAATAAGCCAAACATGGGAGATGACATTTTATCAAAAGATGGAAGTTTATGTTGATGATATAGTTCATGAACTAACATCAGCGAATGTTATTGGCACCGGAAGCTCGGGAGTTGTATATAAAGTGACAACATCGAATGGGGAAACAATGGCTGTGAAGAAGATGTGGTCAACGGAAGAGTCTGGAGCATTCAGCTCTGAAATTGAGACATTGAGTTCGATACGACACAAAAACATTGTTCGTCTGTTGGGATGGGGTTCGAACCAGACGATTAAGCTTCTGTTTTACGATTATTATCCTAATGGAAGCTTGAGCTCGCTCCTTCATGGTGCTGGGAAACGTGCAGCGGAATGGGAGGCGAGGTACGACGTAGTCTTAGGTGTGGCCCACGCTCTCGCGTACCTACACCATGATTGTGTGCCTGCTATTTTACATGGAGATGTGAAAGCCATGAATGTGTTATTGGGTCCTAACCTACAACCTTATCTTGGCGATTTCGGGCTAGCTAGACTTGTTACAAAAGGCCAAAATGATATAACGAAACCGAGACCTCAGCTAGCTGGTTCTTATGGATATATGGCTCCTGGTAATCAATTGTATATTTGTATACCCTTTTTTATTTCTCTTTTCAGGCTATGTCAATTTCAGTTGTTTAAATTTACTTATTCTGATTGGATTTTGGTTTTGGTTTTGGTTTTGGTTTTGATGATTTCATCAGAACATGCTTCGGCGCAACGTATTACTGAAAAGAGTGATGTGTACAGCTTCGGAGTGGTCCTTTTGGAGGTGTTGACAGGAAGGCATCCACTAGATCCAACTTTGCCAGGGGGTGCACACTTGGTCCAATGGGTACGGGACCACTTGCATGGTAAGCGGGACCCAGTTGACATTCTTGATCCGAAGCTCAGAGGAAGAGCCGACCCTCAGATGCACGAAATGCTCCAGACACTAGCAGTGTCGTTTCTCTGCGTCAGCCCACGTCCCAACGATCGACCAATCATGAATGACGTAGTGGCAATGCTCAAAGAGATCCGCCACGAAGATTCCATGAGGCCAGACACAGAGTTACAAGGGAAACTATTGGTTCGGCCTCCATCCCCGGACCCCACTAGAACGATGGTTTTACAAGGCTCCTCTAACTGCTCGTATGCGTTCTCAGATGACTCAAACTAACCGCTTTTCGGTGAAGATATTTTATATAAGTTTCTACCATGCCTTATATAGTAGCATCTTTGAGCAGATTTGTACTAAATATAGAAAAAATGTACAAACTGTGTACTAGTTAATGAGGAGGTTGTAAAATAGGATTAAAAGTGTGGATGAAGTGAGATGACCCAAAGATCTGTGTTGGGTTGGGTAGTCAGGGGAAGTGTATGTAGAGGGTGGAGAGATGTTTGGTTTGATTTGGATCTAAATAATTAGAAGTTAATGCAAATAATCTGGTGTCTCTAGTCTATCTACATGAAGTCAGCCATCAAGGCATATTGCACATGGTCCCATGCTCCTAATATCACGTGACCATGTGAACTTTACAGGCTTACAGCAAAGCAAGAAGTATTATAAAAGACTTAAAACTTTTTAAGCAGGATGCATACAAAACAAACACCATGAGACACATGGTGGGTATTGGCGATTGCTTCATGTCGTATTTACTCAACTTGGAAGCAACTACCATATTCATATTCAAGATTTTCTTTTCTTTTTCTTTTTTTAATCTCATGGCAAGTCGCGATTGTGGGTATCACCCACAGTTTGAAGTAAATCTTTCAGTGACCACAAGCGCCTACGTAGATTCGAACCCAAATTGATTTTATCATCCCCTTGTCTTTATCCACCATGCAGACCACCCTTATGGTTAAGATGGCTTATCCTTCTGATACAAATAAACATTAATTTTCATGATAAGCTAGAGGTAGGGGCTGTATTTATTCTTTTTCTTTCCAACAAGCCATGTATGCATTAAAGCTCATTGAATTGTATGTGTTGGGAACTGAAGATATGCTAAGTATGGTTAGTACTGCTAAGTCTTCATTACTACTGCCAGTTCTTCGTTACTACTGCTGGGCAAGGTTACTGCTGCTAGATGAAGTTAATGCTGCTAGACGAAGTTAGTGCTGCTAGACCAATTTACTACTGCTAGACATGGTTAGTACTGCTGAGCTGAGTTACTACTGCTTGAAGACTGTGAAGATTAATACTGCTGAAGGTTGTTAATGCTGCTGAGCCAAATCATCATTAATACTGCTGAGTTGATAAGTTTGGTATGCGATACTTTTGGAGACAAAGAAGGAATTGATCAAGATATGTTTAACGAAGATTCAGAAGATCAATTTACTTTTTATGGTTATCTTGTAATTACTTTTGTATAAATAGTATTGATAGATAGCTATTAGAATAGACGAAAAACAGAAGATAGATAGTATACAGAATTCGATATTCAAGAGTGAATTAACCTCAAGATCATAGATCCTATTTCTAGAGAAGTAGAAATCGTCTTGTTGAGCCTGTTCAACAAGATTGAGGTTTTGGTGTAAAACTTGTGAGTTATAACTGTTTGATATATATACAGTTTATTGAATTTCTATTGATTGTTCTTTAATTGATTTAGAGTTCTATTCCGCAAGATTCTCTAAATTCTGTTTCTAAGAAGTTTAATTCTTGTTAAGAATCGATCCTGACAAGTGGTATCAGAGCATTGGTATCTTAGAAATTATGGACAACTCAATGGATTCTCACAGTACTCTTGTTTCAAAGGTTCCCATGCTCAAACCCAATGAATTTGACATGTGGAAACTAAGAATCAAGCAGTACATTCTTCTTACTGATTATGCAATATGGGACATTATAGAAAATGGCCCATGTAATGAAGGAAAGATTGGAGCAGATGGAAAGAGACCTCCTCCCAAGACAGATGCTGAAAAGAAAGTAAGACAAACAGAGATGAAGGCCTTAAGCACTCTGCTTTTGGCTATTCCTAATGAGTACCAACATCAATTCCAACACTGCACAGATGCACAGATGTTGTGGAATGCTCTGGAGAAAAGATTTACTGGAACAAAGAGCACAAAGAGAAATCAAAAGGCTATTCTCAGGCAACAATATGAAAACTTTATGTCTGCAAAGAATGAGTCTATGACTCAAACTTTTGACAGATTTAACAAGTTAATTGGAGAATTAGCAACTGTAGGTGTACACATGGATGCTGATGATGTCAACAGAAAGTTCCTTAGATCATTGGGAGAAGAATGGACCATGTACACTGTCTCATTCAGACAGAATGACCAATTGGAGGACAAAGAGCTAGATGACCTCTACAATGATCTGAGAGTATTTGAGGCTGAAGTTGAAGCCAAGAAAAGGCCATCAGGATTTGTTTATAATGCTGCTTTATTATCTTCATCCTCTGATACTGCTGCTAATCCTGATTCTGTTAATACTGCAGGTTCTGTTAATTCTGCTAGTGGAACCAATCAAGAGAAGACCACAGATTCTGTACTAGAAGCATTCTTTTCTAGTCATGTCCACTCTTCTCTAATCAATGATGATTTAGAGCAGATCAATGCTGATGATCTGGAAGAGATGGACATCAAGTGGCAGATGGCTATGCTATCAATGAGGGTGAAGAAATTCATCAAAAGGACTGGGAGAAACAACTTTTCCCAAAGAAGAGAAGATGGTGCAGGCTTTGACAAGTCAAAGGTTGAATGCTATAAGTGTCACAAGATGGGACACTTTGCCAGAGAATGCAGAAGTGGAGGATCACAGACTCCAAATGGAAACCAAAACAGAAGCTCCTCTCAAGCCCTTGTTTCTCAACAAGGAATGGGATTTGATTGGAGTGATCAAGCTGAAGAAGCCTGTCAGAATCAAGCTCTTATGGCAGAAGTGTCTGATATCCCCACTGAGGTACAATCTAAACTCTGTTCTCAAGCTTGCATTGATGCTGTTAAAAGATATAGGGATCACAATCAGGGTATGTGTGATGACCTTAAGAGGCTAGAGAAAGATGTGAAAGATTATGTTAGGATTGTAGAAAGGTTTGAGGAACAGATTAGAGCTTTTCAAGCTAATGAACTTCAACACCACTATGATACTAACTATTGGAAGTGGGAGAAGAATGAGTATGAGATTAAGCTGAAAGTGTCTGGGGAGGAGAATGAAAAGTTAAAAGAAGAGCTTAAAAAGGTTAAACTTGATGTTGAAAAGTTTACCTGTGCTTCTAAAACCATGGACACCATCATTAAAGCACAAATCCATGACAAGATGAAAGTAGGGATAGGATACAATACCACACCTCCACCCTACAATAACAACTACATACCTCCTAAGTCTGATTTGTTAGAGACCAAGGATAGAAAGGAACCTGAATTAAAGATTGATATAGATCCTTGTGAAAAAGAAATAGTTGTTGAGGATGAGACTGACAAAGTAGACTCTGATGAGGAATGTGAGAGTCCATGTGTCAAGAACACAGAGATCAAAAGGACTGAAGAGAAAAAGGAAGTTCATTACACACAGCCCAAAGTTGTGAACTCAAATACTTGTAAACAGTGTTCCTGCAGGAAATTCAAAGAGAACAAGCCCCAAAAACATGATAATCAGAGGGGAAGTCAAAGGAACTGGAATAACCAGTGGGCTATGAGACAAGGAGTTGACCTGAACAGAATCAACAGGCCAAAACCTTGTTTCATCTGTGGTAAGCTAAATCACTTAGCCAAACACTGTTATTTCAATCCTATTAACCAAAGGTTTAATGCTCAAAGATCTTTTCAAAAACCTGGTGGTTACAGAAGGAATGGTGGATATAAAAAATCTGCAAAGAAAAATGTGGCAAAGAAACAAGATAAACCCAAAGACCACATAAAGAAAACAACTGAAAAGGAATGTGATAATATGTGGGTTCCAAAAAGCACTAAAAACAATACTGCTGCTAGCAGTGTTAGTACTGCTAACACTGCTAGTACTGCTTCAAAAGTTAGTGCTGCTAGCAGTATTAATACTGCTAGTAATCATTCCAAAGTTAGTGCTGCTAGCAGTATTAATACTGCTAGTAATCAGTCCAATGTTAGTGCTGCTAATACTTTTAGTGCTTCTTCTTCAGATAGTACTGCTGCTAGCAGTATTAACTCTGTTAATACTGCTGCTAGCAGTATTAACTCTGTTAATACTGCTTCTAGCAGTGTTAACTCTGTTAATACTGCTACCTCTGTTAGTACTTCTGAGGATAATACTGCTGCTAACAATACTGCTGCTCCCAGTATTAGTACTGCTAGCACTGTTAGTACTGCTGCTAGTGCTGCTACACCAATAATTTTGACAAAGTACTCCAGCACAGCAGTACCCAAATTTCAAAATCTCATCAAAACCAAGTGTAAGTATTTTGATGAGCAAGGGAGACCCAAGACCACTTCGGCTTGGGTTCCTAATAAAAACTAACTGATTTATCTTGATGTGCAGGGCAACCAACAGCTCAAGGGAAAGAGCATTTGGCATGTTGATAGTGGTTGCTCCAGGCACATGACAGGTAACATGGCCTGCCTCAAAAATTTCAAAAAGATTGATGGAGGACATGTTGCATTTGGGGATAATCCTGCTGGTGGAAAGATAAGTGGTAAGGGTGATGTTTCAAAGGGTAAGATGACCTTTGAAGATGTATACTATGTTGAACAACTGAGATACAACCTGTTAAGTGTATCACAGGTTTGTGACAAGAAGCATAGTATTTTGTTTACAGATTCTGAATGTATTATCCTTGCTCCTGGATACAAAGTGGTTGATGAAAACATGATACTTCTGAGAACTCCTAGGAAGGATAATGTTTATTGTTTAGATTTGGAAAGTGTTTCATCTGATTCATCTCTAAATTGCTTAGTTTCAAAAGCTTCTTTAGATGAATCATCACTTTGGCACAGAAGGATGTGTCACATGAACTTTAAAACAATAAATAAACTTGTTAAGAATAACCTTGTAAGGGGTTTGCCATCCAAAGTATATTCATGTGATGATCATTGTGTTGCTTGTCTCAAAGGCAAACAACACAAAACTTCTCATAAGTCCAAAGAGATAAACACTATATCAAATCCTCTTCAACTGTTACATATGGATCTGTTTGGTCCTACCAATGTGATGAGTATTGGCAAGAAATCATACTGCTTAGTTATTGTTGATGATTATTCTAGATTTACTTGGGTATATTTTCTGAGAACTAAAGATGAGACAAGTGGACTGATCAAATCTTTCATTCTCAAAATTGAAAACCAATCAAATCAAAGAGTGAAAGTCATTAGATCAGATAATGGAACTGAGTTTAAAAATTCTGATCTAAACACCTTTTGTGAAGAAAAAGGAATTGAGAGACAATACAGTGCTCCTAGGACTCCACAACAAAATGGTGTTGCTGAGAGAAGGAATAGGACACTGATTGAGGCTGCTAGATCTCTGTTAGCTGACTCAAAGTTACCAATTACTTTTTGGGCAGAAGTAGTTAATACTGCCTGCTATGTTCAAAACAGAGTTTTAGTTGTAAAGCCTAAAAACAAGACACCTTATGAGCTTTTCCATAAAAGGAAACCATATATTGGATTTTTCAAGCCATTTGGATGTCCTTGTACTATTCTCAATACCAAATCTCACTTAGGCAAGTTTGATAGCAAAGCAGATGATGGTTTTCTTGTTGGGTATTCATCTCAAAGTAAGGCCTACAGAGTTTTTAATACCTCTTCTAGAATAATTGAAGAAAGTGACAATGTCAAATGCAATGAGAACACACCAAACCCTATTGGTTCAGGTCCTAATTGGCTATTTGACATTGATTCACTCACTAATTCTTTGGGTTTCAGTGGTGATGTATATTCAGGACAAAGGGATACACCAACATCAGAACACAGAATTCAATCTGTGATCTTTCCAATCCCTTCCATTGATCCTGTTGAATTCTGTGAACACCAAGAGGAGACTGAACCAATTCAGAATGAAGAAGAGAGGAGAGCAGAGGAAAATCAGTCTTCAGGTTCAAATTCCAGAGAATCTGAGGTGACTGAAGAAGCAGAAACAAATCCAGAATCAAATGAGTCTAATCTGGATGAGGACTTACAAGAGGAAGCTGGTCATCAAACAAGAACTCAGAAAAATCATCCTCCCGAGTTGGTAATTGGAGACATTGCATCTCCCATGATGACTAGAAAGCAAAGCAGACTCCAAGAGTTGCAAGAGCAGCAAAATACAGTTAACACTGTTCTTACTTGCTTTCTGTCCCAGATTGAGCCCAAAAAGGCTTATGATGCCATGAAAGACCCAAGCTGGATAGAGGCAATGCAAGAGGAGCTGCTACAGTTCAAATTACAGGATGTTTGGGACTTGGTAGACCTTCCAAAAGGTCATAGAGCAATTGGCACCAAGTGGATTTTCAGGAACAAGAAGGATGACAGAGGGATTGTAATCAGAAACAAAGCTAGACTGGTTGCACAAGGGTACACTCAGGAAGAAGGAATAGATTATGAGGAAGTCTTTGCTCCTGTGGCAAGGATTGAAGCAATCAGGTTATTTCTAGCCTATGCCTCCTACATGAAGTTCAAAGTGTACCAAATGGATGTCAAGAGTGCATTTCTGTATGGAAGCATTGAGGAAGAAGTATATGTCTGTCAACCCCCTGGATTTGAGAATCCATTGCACCCTGACAGAGTATACAAGCTGAAGAAGGCTCTCTATGGTTTGCATCAGGCCCCAAGAGCATGGTATGACACTTTGTCTACCTATCTCTTAAAAAATGACTTTGAAAGAGGAGTAATTGACAAGACCCTGTTTATCAAGAGGAGAAAGAGAGGTACTTTACTTGTTCAGATCTATGTGGATGACATCATCTTTGGATCCACCAATGATCAAATGTGTAAAGAGTTTGAAGAATTGATGCACAAAAGCTTCAAGATGAGCTCCATGGGAGAACTTACATTCTTTCTTGGGCTTCAGGTAAAACAGAGGAAAGATGGAATTTTTATTAGCCAATCCAAGTATGTGAAAGACATCCTGGACAAGTTTGGTTTATCAGACTCAAAGTCAGCAAGCACTCCAATGGAAACACATAAACAGATCACTGCAGATCTTGAGGGGGAGGATGTGGATGTCCATCATTACAGATCAATGATTGGATCTCTCATGTATCTCACAGCCTCTAGACCTGATATTATGTTTTCAGTCTGTGTTTGTGCCAGATTTCAGGTTTCTCCTAAGCAATCACACCTTCATGCTGTCAAAAGAATATTCAGATACTTAAAAGGGCAACCTAGATTAGGTCTCTGGTATCCTCATGAATCCTCTTTTGACTTGCTTGCATATTCAGATAGTGATTTGGGAGGAGCCAACATGGATAGGAAGTCTACTTCAGGTGGATGTCAGTTTTTGGGTACAAGACTAGTATCTTGGCAGTGTAAGAAACAAACCACAGTGTCCTTATCTACCACAGAGGCTGAGTACATAGCTGCTGCAAGCTGCTGCTCTCAGGTTCTATGGATTCAGAATCAGATGTTGGACTATGGGGTAACATTTCTTCACACACCAATCTTCATTGATAACAACAGTGCTATTAGCATTGTTAATAATCCAGTCAAACACTCAAAAACAAAGCATATAGAGATAAGGTATCACTTTATAAGAGATTGCAATGAAAAGAAATTAATTCAGGTTGCTAAAGTTCATACAAATGACCAGTTTGCTGATCTATTCACAAAAGCTTTTGATGTGGGTAGATTCACCTTTTTGGTAACAAGTGTGGGCATGATCAACCTAGAATAAATTCATGACTTTCTGTTTTTATACCTATATTTCTTCATATATTTGGTGCTACTAACTTTCTTTCTCAGGATCCTCTGTTTTCCTCAGATTACCAAGTGAAGAAAAGTGTAAGTGTGGTTACTACTGCCAGTACAGAAGTTACTACTGTCTGTGTTCTAGTAGTTACTACTGCTTGTGCAGTTACTACTGCTCAGTAGTTAATACTGCTCAGCAGTTAATACTGCTAGTGCAGTTAATACTGCTAGTGCAGTTAATACTGCTAGTGCAGTTAATACTGCTAGTGCAGTTAATACTGCTAGTGTAGTTAATACTGCTTGGTCGTTAATACTGCTCAGTAGTTAATACTGCTCAGTAGTTAATACTGCCAGTGCAGTTAATACTGCTAGTTAATACTGCTCAGTAGTTAATACTGCTAAGTAGTTAATACTGCTCTGTAGTTAATACTGCTCAGTAGTTAATACTGCTTGGTAGTTAATACTGCTAGGTAGTTAATACTGCTTGGTAGTTAATACTGCTCGGTAGTTAATACTGCGAGGTAGTTAATACTGCTTCTGATAATCTAGGGCATATAAATACCCCTGTTTGCCCGCCCATGTTCATAACGACTCTTCGCATTTACTTCTTCTCTCTCGTTCTAACCTAGCCTCCCCAGAATCTCTGTGCTTTTCTTTCAAGAATCCTTAGGCATCATGGAGTTTGTGGATGAGCACAATGAAATAGCCATGCTTCAGAAGCCGAAACAAGCTGCGGGATTCCACGATATAGTCGATTTTCTCAAATCCTCGCACATCTCCTATGCACTCACGGTGAGCCCAACAATCTATATCGAACATCAGAAACAATTTTGGGAGAATGCCACTGTTAGTGTTGAAGAAGGGCAGAAAACCATTCGAACAAGGGTTTGTGATAAACCCTTGAAAGTCACTGAAGAGGTTATTCGCATCTCCCTTCAGTTGAATGATGCTTCAGGTATATCTTCTATTCCTAATGAAGAACTCTTTTCTACTTTACAAAGAATGGGGTATGAAGGTCCCATTGGTGTTTTTAAATTCTACAAGTCAAAATTTTTCAACCAATGGAGATTTCTTGTTCATACCCTGATGCACTGTATTTCCAAGAAAACTACTGGATGGAGTGAGTTCAGCAGTCCCATTGCATATGCCTTGGTCTGCTTATCCACTGCCAGAAAGTACAATTTCTCAGCAATGATCTTTAATGATCTTGTATCAAACTTGGAATCCAAAAAGACCTTTTTCATGTATCCAAGGTTTGTGCAAGAAGTTCTTAACAAGGAGTTGATGGACTTACCTCAGTTCACTGAGGTATATGTACCCAAATCCCCTAAAGGGAAGGTTTTTTCAAATATGAAAAGACTTCCTAGGGACTCGGAAGGAGTTGACACACCATTGTTCTCTACAATGATGGTTGTGTCCCACCCCTCTGAAGGTATGGCATCAGGATCAAGGCCCTCATTAGATCAACCCACTGATGACCAATCCCAACCTTCCATCTCAAAAGACATCCCACAGTCCATTCTTGAACAGCCCACTCCCACAATCACCAAAAGGTTTCAAAGAAGAAAGGTGCACAAGGCTCCTTCCCTTGATGTACCTACTCAAAGCCCTAAGCCTTTAAGCCCTCAATTGGAGCATTCTCCAATTGAGAATATCAACAGGGAAACCACAGGGGTGTCTCCCAACCCCAAGAAGGTGGTCTCTAAGGAGAAGGATGACCATATGGGTGCTAAGGCTGCCACTACTTCTGCTAGCACAGAGAAGGACAGTGGTAACATAAATAAGACCTTCCCCATGGCAACTCTAAATGAGAAATCATTAGGAGGACCCAGGTGCCAAGAAACCAAGGGGGCAGGTAGTGCTTCTGCTAGGCAGAAGGCTTCTGCTGAAACTTCCAAGGAACCTTTAAAGAAGGTAAACACTTCTAAACAAGGTGAGGATAGATATAACTATGAGGAATTGATGGAAACCATAGGGAATATCAACTTGGATGTAATGGCACAAAAGACAGAGATAGGGCAACTTAAGACTGTGGTCACCTACCAACAGTCTCAAATTGAGAAGCTCAAAAAGCTGGTCACCAGGTTGCTGAACAGAAAGAAAAAGGCAAGATTTGTGCTAAGAAGAAGAACTTCAACTGATGATGCTCCCAAAAAGGGGGAGTCAGAGTCAGAAGCAGAACTGAAACTGAAGGGTCAACATATTGAGGGGGAGACTGTTCACATAGAGACTGAGATGGAAATGGAGTATGCACAGGTTAAGGGGGAGACCAGTGAGACAGAAAAGGGGGAAGAGTGTGTTAAAGCAGCAGAAACCACAGCAGCAGAAACCACAGCAGCAGAAACTGTTAATGCTGCTGAGTTTGAACAAGCAGCAGAAACAGTTAATGCCGCTGAAGGCCAAACAGTCAAAGCAGCAGAAACTGAGCAGGAAGCAGTAACTACATCTCAAGCTGAAATAGATGAAGAAATTTACTGGATTGTAAAGAACTGTATTGAAGCAGCATCACTACATGTACTAAGAGAAGCAGTAACAGCCATAGCAGCAGAAATGGTTATTGCTGCTGAAAAACTTAAAGCAGCTGAACCAACTCCTGAGGCTGTCAAAACTCTTAAAAGAACCAAGATGATGTCCAAGAAAAGACCAAGAACCCAGCCCATAACTTCAAAGAAGAAAAATGAAAAGAAGCCAAGGGTGGAGTCATCTGCAGAAGAGGCCCAGGAGGAAACAGTGAAATCTGATGGAAAAGTTGTTGAAGAAGAAGTGGCAACTCCATCAGGGCAATCAGGCAATGTGCAATCACAAACGGATGCCCAATGTGACTTGTACATTACTAGTGTTGACTCTAACCCAATTCCACTTCAGGCTGAACCAATATCATCTAAGGCTCCTGAAATCATCTTTTGGGACACTTTGAAAGATGGTAGAAAGGAGTTCATTAGGATAAAAAGAGCTGATGGAAAATTTGAAGTATTTTCTACTTGGGGAAAAATTGTCAGAACTTGCTCAAGATCAGACTTAGAAGAGATGTTCAAAGTTGGGATGAAGATATATGGAAACATGCTGACTGAGCCAGGGATGTCAATTTCTAAAATGGTACTTGAATTCTTGTGCCAAATGTTCAAACCTGAAGCAGTTCAGCATAGGTTAAACACACAGTTTCAAGTCATTACCAACTGGATGCTCTATGAAAACTGTGGAGTATATGTCATCTCCCTTGACTCTGCAACTCAAGAATACTATCTTGTAGATGAAATATACAATCACAGCATGAAGAGGCTGCAAGGAATGTTACACACTAAGCTGACCTGCAACAAGGATTCAGCAATGGGTAGATTCTTGGTAAAGAGGATTCTAAATCAAAGTCTAGGTCTAAGTCCTAATCTGTGTGTACATGATGACTAAGTTTTGGAAGCATCATCTGAAGAACTTGACTTCTTTTCCTAAAAGTCAAGTTAGGGGGAGATTGTTGGGAACTGAAGATATGCTAAGTATGGTTAGTACTGCTAAGTCTTCATTACTACTGCCAGTTCTTCGTTACTACTGCTGGGCAAGGTTACTGCTGCTAGATGAAGTTAATGCTGCTAGACGAAGTTAGTGCTGCTAGACCAATTTACTACTGCTAGACATGGTTAGTACTGCTGAGCTGAGTTACTACTGCTTGAAGACTGTGAAGATTAATACTGCTGAAGGTTGTTAATGCTGCTGAGCCAAATCATCATTAATACTGCTGAGTTGATAAGTTTGGTATGCGATACTTTTGGAGACAAAGAAGGAATTGATCAAGATATGTTTAACGAAGATTCAGAAGATCAATTTACTTTTTATGGTTATCTTGTAATTACTTTTGTATAAATAGTATTGATAGATAGCTATTAGAATAGACGAAAAACAGAAGATAGATAGTATACAGAATTCGATATTCAAGAGTGAATTAACCTCAAGATCATAGATCCTATTTCTAGAGAAGTAGAAATCGTCTTGTTGAGCCTGTTCAACAAGATTGAGGTTTTGGTGTAAAACTTGTGAGTTATAACTGTTTGATATATATACAGTTTATTGAATTTCTATTGATTGTTCTTTAATTGATTTAGAGTTCTATTCCGCAAGATTCTCTAAATTCTGTTTCTAAGAAGTTTAATTCTTGTTAAGAATCGATCCTGACAGTATGTATAGATTTAGATAAAATTTTTTTTTTTTGTGATGAATAAACTGTCCAGACGACAAAAATGACCATTTTACCCCTCGGTCTAGATTACGCGTTCAATTAAAATGATTGTTCGATAAATATGTTAGAATGCAAGTTCTGAATGACACAAAAAAATATCAATTTAACAACTATTTAAATAGAAATAATTTGATCAATGATATTTCACAATAATATTAGTACCTAGGGGCCGGTTCAAATAAGGTAAGAATCGAGGATTAAGTAAAGGTTCATATGTGAATTATTAAAAAAAATCCGAAAAGAATCTATTTGAAGATGCATATGTGAATTGAATCAACGTTACTGATTATTTATGGGTTCACATATGGATCTTTAAATGGATTTTTTTCAACGATTCACATATAAACCTTCCCTTATTACCTTCTCACAATATTTAGCTATTTATTTGAGCCTCTCACTTAGTACCTTATTATAAATTTATAATTAAAATACTTGAACACCATAGTTATGTGAACCTGTAAAAACAAGAAGATATTGAACACACTAAGCACTTTTATAAGCAAACTCGTGATCATTATACAGGTACATGTATCTTGGAATAATTGAGAATGCAATAATAAAGGGAAAATATGTGGTTTCTTTACTCTTCTAATAACATAAGTTGAACACCTACAGCTCGTCTTTGTAGCCTATTTGGTTGCAATCACAGGAGATCTAAGTCATCAAGAGAAATTGGGTGCCATCTTATTGGCATTAAATAGATGAAACACTGGCAGACTAGGTATAGAGTAGGTAAATTAAATAAAGATTTCAATGCCTGAGATCTAGGCCAACAAGAAACAGGGCTTTAAATCATAATTTAATTAGCAGTAAATGACCAAACAATAGGTTTATAGATTGCAGGTTGCACAAGCAAAATAGGAACAGATCTTTCTTCTCAAACCAATCAGGTAATAAACTAAATGGATCCCACCAACACTAATGGTAGATACTAAAGATCTAAAGTATAACATAAAATTATGGTGCATTTTACAAAATTAGGTGGTGCCACTAGTATTTTATTTTTAGGCTGTAACAAAGGAAAATTTCACTTTGAACATGGTTGGACTGTCGGCACGACTAGGACCGGACAGAACTGTGCTGGACAAGTTGCCTGTCAATGTTGTTTAATGATGTCATATGGTGGTTACCGGTAATGGTGGAAGAAGGTGGTGATTGTGGCGGAGGCGGAGGTGGTTGGTGGTGATGGTGGAGGCATAGGCAGTGGTGGCCGCCGGCCGACGGTAGTTGTGGAGATGGTGGACGGTGGTAATGATGGTGGCCGAATAAGCACACAGGTATTGCTATACTCATTTTGACTAAATATTCAACCAATGATCAAATTCAAATGTCAATGTTTCAGTGTGTTGAAAAGGTGTAAAGAGAGTTTAATTTCCTAATAAGTGGATATTATGCAAATGCTCAATTAGATATAAGGAGTTTATTTAGGTACATAAAATGTGGTTACTTTTAGATTTATTTAGACCAGGGCCGGCCCTGGGCACGTGCAACCCGTGCGACCGCACAGGGCATCAAAGGCCAAGGGGGCATCACGTTGTCATTTATTACTAGTTTTGGGTTTAATAATTTGGGAATTGGAAAACTAAGTTTTAACTATAAAAACAGACCAAGGCAACCGGTGAACGCTCAACATTTCAACAACTCAATTCGATTTCTATTTAGCATCTTAACGAATAAACACAAACAAACAAATTTTCTTAATGAACGAATATGATCATAAAAAGTTTCGTTCGTTTACGTTCATCGGTTTAGCATCCTAACGAACGAACATTAACGAACACATTTTCTTTACGAATGAACAAGAATACCTAAAATTATGTTTGTTTTTCGTCTGTGTTCGTTCGTTTAAGTTAACGAACGAACAAGAACACAAAAACTTTCGTTCATTTACCATTCATATTTGTTAACTTGTTCATTTAAGTTAAACGAACGAACACAAACAAGCATCCTTTCGTGTTCGTTCAGTTCGTTTGCATATTGAAACTTGCAATGCACATGAGCACATCACTATATCATCACAGTTGGAGCACGCCGCACAACAATGACAACATATTATGATATTGTCTTATTGGGCATTTGTTATTTGGAATGCATAATAGCATATATTATGCATTTTACAATTTACCGTTGTTCTTTTGACTTTTGTTTACTTTAAGGTTTGTCATTACCATATTAGATTTATAATTTAATTATCACTCTTTGCTTACTATGACATTAGCTTCCATGTAATTTACTATTTTAAGTTAAAACTAATTATATTTTCCTTACCTTTTAGTTAAAGTTTCACATATTGAAGTATTGTTCTATTGTGCTAATTTCAATTTGGGAAAGGGAAAACCAGAAAGCACAATCTAAATTCTGTTTTTATCATTTTACCATTCTATATTTTATAATTTGGGGGTTTGGTTTTTTTGCCCCCATTGTATTTTTTTAATTATAATTAATAAAAATTTATATGAGGATGAGTAACCTAGCTTGACCAGGTTCCAAACCCTTTAAAAATCGCACGTTTTGTCATTTCATTTGCTTATAAAATATGCATAGGGGCATCTTTTTTGCATTTTCGCACAGGGCATTAAAAACCCTAGGACCGGCCTTGATTTAGACATGAAGATTAAAATTTTAATGCTATATTATTTTGATACAATTATTGGTACCAGAAAGATTCTCTTTGAAGTTGAAAAAAGTGGATTGATGAACAAAAGCTGACAGAAGCAGATTACTTCCTACTTAAATCTTTTGAAACACTTAAATTCATGAAGTAGTTGCCATCTATTGGTGATTTTGGTGTAATTGAGATTTACACAAGATCAAAGGGATTTAACTTAGACTATAATTCGAGTTAGGAGATGCAGAGATCACGCTTGTACAATGCAACTTGAAACCGGAATCGTAGTAGATCGCTGAATGGCGGGAGTCAAGGGTGTTAGAGCCCTACGTCGGCCAAAAATAATTTAGCATTAAAACATAATGGTTTTTCTGTGTGTGTTACTCTCGTATTTTGTTTGAATCAGAGTGCGAATTTGAATTATCCCCAAGTAAACTTCGTGAAACCCAAGACTGTAATTATTTTCGGACAACATTCCTTACGATCCAAGATTCTTTCCAAGTCTTATTCGATTGATGCATCATGATACCCTAGATATAACACCATGTTACACATGCAAATAGAGGAATGTTACACAACTAGAAGCAATCACAGAATAAGCGCATACTTGCTTCATACCTTTGACCCCAACTTGATGAAGACCATCTCAATGGAGAAAATGCTTCCACGTGCAATATACATAGTGATCAGCCCTTGAAGCGAACTTGCTAAGTCAATAACTGCTTAAACATAATAGCGTGGACAACGAATCAGAATTTTAGTTGGGGATTTTAACTGAAGTTCACTCGATGAAACCAAAAAGTTTGTACTCTATACGAAGATATAAAAAAGAAAACAAAACCTACAGAAGGTTAAATAGTAGGGATTATACCTAATTTAAATCAATTATTAAAATACTTCCCAATTTCTTATCCGAAAGCAAGCCTATCCTTCAATTCTTCCCAGCATTTCAGTAAATTAGGGTTCGTAAATTTGACGCATTTCAAAATTATCAAAACCTTTAATAGACGGAGAAGAATGGCCAAGTTCTACAGAATTTGAGTATCTATGAAAGCTCCGAAGAGAGTTATCGGATCGTCTTTTATCTACGTGATCCAATGAACTGATTCTCACGTGAAGAACTTGACACAAAAACCTCGAGTTTTTATGGCAGCATATGCAGATAGTTTAGGAATTAAACAGAAAATAATTTACCAGAGGACTGAAGTTTGAATGCAGAGCTGTGGATGACTTCTCCTGCAAGAGATGCTCGCCATTTGGTCTCGAATTTGAACAAACGAGCTATAAAAAGGCTTGGAAGGCGGTAAATTCATATTGGCATGAACGTATTTTTCATTTTAGCCCCTTGAAATTTCGTGATTGGCAAAAGTCTTCTTGCAAGTTCTAAATATGACCAAATTACCCCTAGCTTTGTTCATCTTTCGTGACAATCCATCTCATATTGGTTATAGATTAGAAGTAAGAATCCAATGGGTTTTTCTAATTTTTCATATAAAATAAACGGTAAATTTTACTATATGGTTTGGAAACGGTAAACCTGTCTTATATGGATTATTAGTAATATGTTAATTAATAGTTTTTCAATAACTTAAAAACTATTGCATCAATTGATTTTAAACGTTATATATGTGTATCTAGTTTTACTAGTAAAGAAATATAATAAATGGTTATAAATAAAAAAGTAAGTTACATTTTGGTCCCCGTGGTTTGCAAAAAATTGCAGATTTCGTCCCTGTGGTTTTAAAATTTCGGTTTTCATTCCTATGGTTTGCGATTCGTTTTTATTTTCGTCACTGAAGCCAAAACACTACTTTTAAGTATGAAGGACTAAAATAGAAATGAACTGTAAACCATATGGATGAAAATCGCAATAAAATTTGAATCATAGAGACAAAAAATGTGATGAATTATAAACCACAGGGATGAAAATCGCAATTTCAAAACCATAAAGACGAAAATAGAAATTTTCAACAAACCACAGGAACTAAAAATGTAATTTACTCTAAACAAAAATATATACTTTTTACTTTTACCCGCTCTCATACCGGATTTTGCCAGAGCCACGTAGACATGTCCAAAAGGTCGCGCCAGGCTAGCCTGGACCGGGCTTTGGGCGGGCCCGGGCCCAAACACTATTCACAAGCCCGGGCTTTGGGGAAAAGGGCTGGGCCCGATCAGGCTTTTCAAAAGACCGGGTCTACCGGGCCGGGACCGGGCCTAAATCGGGCTTTTTAAAAAAATTGTATTTTTTACATTTTTAGTAAATATTATTCGTATCCACTATAAAATACTTAATTGGGTCACTCAAACATACTTAAAAAATACGTTCTATTAGAATTTCATATATAAAGAAAAATACATTCTATTAATTTAATATAAATTATAAAGAAAAATACCTTTAAAGAAGTACATTTATTGAATTATAAAGAAAAATACTCTTAATCCTCGTCCTCGTATGGTGGATAGTATGCAAGAGTTCCGGTCGTTTTAAGTCTAGTAAGAGCCGTAGGATCATCGAGTTCATCAACATCGAGTTGTTCTTCAGGGTCGGTCTCGTCGTCGTCGTAACGTGATACATTACTTTCACAATCGGTACTTGGCGGGGTACTTAGTTGGGCACCTTCGTTTTCTTCAAGATTTTCTTCCACTCCATCAAGCTCCGCCTCTAGGGTCGTTCGGTCTTGAATTCTTTCAAGACTATCCAAGTAGTCCTTCAAACAAACGCAAGCTTCTACTGACTTCGGGGTTAATCTTGTCCGACTGGCCGAAATGATCCTGCCACTAAGAGAAAAAGCGGACTCCGAAACTACGGTACTAGCTTTGACTGTTAGTATATCACGGGCCATTAATGCCAAAACCGGAAATGCTTGTTCTATTTCTTGCCAAAATGCTAATATGTATAATTCTTCAAAATTATCAACTTGAGTATTCCAAGAGAAATTAGTATTCATGTAAATTTGTAATTCATTGAGATTACTGTCATATCGGGATTTTTTACTTGATTCATTTTGCACCTCATTCATTAAAGAGGTCATTAAGTCTTTCCGGTTTTGGCGATGACCACTACTAGAAGAACCCGACGCAAATAGTGGTTGTTGGGAGGGTTGTTGGTGTGCGCCCCCATGTCGGACTTTATAAATTTCAAATAATTCTAAAAACATGTTATTAAATAATGTTTTTCTTTTTGTTGAAAAAGTAGAATTTGTGGACGTATCTAAACCAAAAGCTTGACTTATTCCAGTAATTAAAACCTTAACACCGGTAACCTTTAGCCACGGGTTTAACGTCGCAGCACAAAGAAAAGAAAAAGGGATTTTTCTAAAATATTTTAACAATTTTGCTTTCATTGTAACAATCATATTCGACCAATGGTCTTCTCTCTCCTCATACTCTCTAATTGAAAATTGACGTTCACCCGAATGTGGCGAACCAAACGTTTGAAACGATATTACACGTTTGACCATTTGCCACAACTCCATCCAATGTGTCGTTATACATATATAAGAATGTGGCAATCCGTGTGGTGCGCTCCACACATCACAAGTTAAAGAAATGTTGTTAGGCATTTGTTCAAACATGTTTTTCATTTCATTTTTAGCATTTTTCCACATTTTTAATGCATCACGTTTAAGAGTTTGACGGCTTACCGGAGTGTAGCGAGGTTGTAGACATATTTGGATCATTTTCGTCATATGCGGATTGTGGAAATGTCCGAACGGCAACCCCATTTGAATAACACATTTTGTTGTTAATTCACGGGCCAACATGTTATCGTACGACCATATTTGACCTTGGTTGTCAAGTATGGGTTGACTTGAATCACCTCCGGACTTGAGTGCCTTGCATGCGCCATCGGTGTGCCTCTTTAAGGTCGAGTTTCCCGAGAGCGCAAGGAGAGCTCCACACCTTTTGCATTGTGCCTTTTTATTCCCGTCGGTGAGAACCACCATATTGAAATCATTCCAAACTTCGGATTTTCGTCTGTGCTCGGCAAGAACTTCTCCAATTTGATTGTTTGATGAAATACCGCCGGCCATTTTGAGTGAAGAATGGAAAAATTGAAAGAACAAGAAGTTGTATGAAACGAACACGAGAAAGCGAGAAATCGAGAATTGTAAGCGAGAATTGTGTTTTTTGCGTTTTTGTAAGTGAAAGATTCTGATGGAATTGGAATGTCAGATTCCATTGACCAGATTCCATTCCATTGTTTGGTTCAAGGTTTTCTATGAATGGAATCTCTAAATTCCAACCAATTCCATCAAATAGGTATTTAAACATTCCATGGTAAAGAGGTGGTATTTGATGGAATGGAATTTAACACTTTCCTTGTTCCAAAATTACCCTCACCCCAAAGTATACCAATCTCTTTTTTAACAGCGAACAAGCTCATCGATCTCAATCTAGAAGTGCTCTCTCTATCGTCTTCTCCATTGCGACAAGAAAATATCATCTGTCTTCACCACAAATTCGAAACACAGTACATCTATTCTCCATTTGCTCGATTTCTCTATTTCTCCATTGCGACAAGAGCACTATTGCAGTAGAGTAGACCTCCCTCATTTATCAAACCTTCCTCAACATTCAACTTTCCTTTCTCTTCTCTTCTCTTCTCATTCGCCACTCCATTTTTCAGCTCACCTGCAAAACCCTTTCCTTTTTCCTTTCGAATCAAATCAAAAAATTTATCTTCTGCCATACCCATTTCCTCTCTCCAACACTTCCCTAATTCCACATACCTATAATCGATTAACAATCCTTCGTTTCCCCTTTTATGATTCCAACAAACATGAACAATTCAATTCAATCGTTGTTTGAGTCGAAACTAGGGTTTTTCCTCTTATGAAATTTTAGTTTGATTTTCACGACTTTTAATTTTGGATTTTGTAGGTACGATGGGTTTTTCCTATCAATACTTGCCACTAGTATGTATCCTTTTGAAATGATACAAATACTTGATAATTTCATATAATAAATTAATAATACCCCAATTTTTTATATGCATTTCAATTTTAGTTCATGGTTTTGTTTTTATCAAAAGGGTATTTTGGTCATTTACCTAAATTTCATTCCAATTCTAAAGTTACATTCTGTGAACCAAACAGACATATTCCAATTCCTTTAACAGATTTCATTCCAATTCTGTCAACCAAACAGCTGGTCAAACCTGACAACATTTCATTCTAATTCCTTCAAAGTCAAATTCCTTTGACAGATACCATTCCATCCAAAAACATTCTGCGAACCAAACGCCACCTAACATCCACTACCTATTTATAGTGATTTGGAGGCAAAAAAAAATACAAAAAAACGACTAGAAATTAGAAAAAAAACGGCCATATTAACGGTAATAAACGGCTACTTTTTTGAACAAAAACGGGTCGGGCTTAAACCGGGCTTGGGACCGGGCCGAGAAAATTGGCAAAATCAAGGCCCGTTAGGGCCCGGGGGGCTTAGACCGGGCTTTGGGCGGGCCGGGCCGGGCTCGGGCTCTCGGCGGGCTTTTTCAGCCCGGGCCCATTTGGCCATCACTAGAGCCACGTATTGGGTAAATCGAACAAACGTACGTCCTGTGGTTTATCGAAACCCACTCAATAATGGTGTATTGCTAGAAAACGACCTGTTATGTCGTGTTTCTCGTTCCAAGTTCGTTTCGACAGGTCGTGGGCCTAAAACGGAGTCTCATAGCAAAAGTTATGGACGTTTAAGCGCGACACCCATTTTTGTCCAATACACCAAGGGGTACCCTTTGTGTTTTCTCGTCTGGACCGACCGTGCCACGTGTAACACCCGTAATTTCGGTAAACAAATACCACCCAATGTTTTGCATCTCGAAAATGGTGGGATTTATGTTTGGAAGACATTGCGTAAAGTCTCTAAGAGTATCGGGAGTTTTGGCGTTGAAAAAGTTGAGTTTCGGGGTTCGGTACGCCTTGTGCGACTATGACCAGCGACAATGACCATGTCATTGTCGCAGTGTCATTGTCGCGATGGAGGGACAAATTGAGAAATCAAACAGAAGGTGGTACACGGGTCGCGACTATGCCCAGCGACAATGCCCAGGGCATAGTCGCGGTGTCATAGTCGCGGTCGGGGTGCTGAATCCGATTAAAACCCCTTTCAACCCCAAATCACTTCTCACTTCTCCCATTTCACCCCTTTCCCTTCCAAACCGAAACCCTAACCCTCTAAATCGTTTTTGGAGCTCTTGAAGCCATAAATCATGCAAACCAAAGCTTCTATTTCAGTTTTTATCAAGGGATTATGGATGGAGGTTAGAACCCTTCTTCTCACTTTCGTTTTGGTAAGATTTCTACAATTTCTAAGGTTTTCACCCAAACCTTTCCACTCCATTTGAAGATTAGGAGTTCTGGTGCATCTTGGTGGTTATAGAAGCACTTTGGGTTGGTGGATTCAAGTGTGGTTAAGGTAATCTCTTCTCCTCTTTGATTATGAAGCTAGGGTTTTGTTTAAATGGGTATTGTTGGTGTAAATTGGTTAGATGGTGATTTTTATGGTTAGATAAGAATATTCATGGTTGGAAACTTATGGATTTAGGTTTTGGAGGTTTTGGCTTGAGGATGCAAACTTCATCAAAGGAGCTTACGTTGGAGAAACTCTAGATTTCGCTTAAATCTAGCAAGGTGAGTTCAAGTTACTTTGCGAAAACTTTGTACATGCCAAAATGTTATTTTCCAAGCAATTATGTGTTTTACCTGAAAATTATTAATGTTGAGTCATTTGGTGGATTTTACCCTTTGAGGTCTTAATTGTGGTAAACATTGTAAAACACAACTTTTGGATATTTTGGAAAAATGTGATAGATAAATCTTATATGAAAATGAGTTATGGATTTATGTTACAAATGGAGTCTACTTGTTATGAAAATGCATTTTGTGTATATCTTGGAAATATGCATTTAGTACATCATGGGATGGTTTGAAAACGTAAGTGTGTGAGTTCTTTGAAAAGAGGGTTTCCCAACCTAAGGTTTTATTTCGGGTTTTCAAGGATTCAAAGTATTTATTGGCAAAGGTGTGTGTTACTACGTTTAATGTCATTTTATGATTTTTTATGAACTATCTTTTGAGTCAGTTGAGCTTGTGGCTCGGTATTGGATTTTGTGAAGTCTTGAGGACAATTGTCCAGTTTTGATAGCTCAAAGTTGATTTTTGATCATGATTTACGTTATTGGGGAATTGCATGTTTTGAACGCACTTGCTTATTTATTTGGGGTCGTGTAATGTTTTAGACCTTGTTAGCTATGGATCCATAGGCATTTGAGTATCATTTAGTCTCGCGGGCAAGAGGTCGGAATTGATTGAGCCCAGCTTACGAGATGTTAGTTCTCTTGTAGCACGGAATAGGCATCGGGATCCATGATAGGTAAGGCGCGGACCTAGATGGTCGGGCGTCGTCTCATGGACAGTAAGGTGTAATTTCATATATGTGCTTAGCACGGGATAGGCATCGAGTCCCATGATAGGTAAGGCGTGGACCTGGAGGGTCGGGCGTCGTCTCATGGGCAGTAAGGTGTAATCCTTAACGTGTTGTTGTGGATTTGGTAACCCAATGTATAGACCTGGGGTGGTTGAAGTTGGGGCACCCTAGTCTCGAGAGCAATAGACCTAGAGTGGTTGAGCTCGGTTTGCGAGAGTAATCCACGTGAGTATTTTATTACATAGTAAGTGACCCACTTTAGTGTTCCGTCACGTACGATGTATACGGGTCTCCCCCGTCACCGAAAGGTGTTGTTTTGGGTATTTGTTTTACTCATGTTTTCGGTGACGTGTATTATTTAAATGGATTGTTTTCCATGGTACGTAAGTTGTGGGTTATATCTCATTCGAGAGTAAGTTTCGGGTATTTGTGTTTATCCATGTTTTCAGTAAGGTGTTATATTTATGAGAATTGCTTTCAACGTATATGAGTTGCGAACTATGTTTCATCCATACTTTTGGAATGTTTCGGAACAATGGTAAATATTTATGAGTCTAATCGTTTTGAGCATCGAATGCTATCACACCCTTTTTGTTGACTTGGGAATAAGTCTATTTTGCGAAATCATGTTATAATAAAGATATTAAAATGGAAATTTGGATGAGTTGGAAAATGGATGATTTGTATTTAAAGTAAACTCCTTTGAAATCATGACTAAAGCCACACTTCTCTAGATTTATGATTTTATACAGTCATGATAAAATGCTTGAACTCACTAGGCGTAAGCCTAACCCTTTTTTATTTGTCGGCATGTGCAACAGGCTCAGATGGGGGTAGCTCTAGCTACATTGTAAGGTGGCGAGTGCTAGTAGAGTGCACGAGAGGTGACTCGATTAGTGAAGCCTTCCGCAATTGTTTGGACTAGCAACTTGTATTGTATTAAGTGACACTTGATTTAGTTATTTCTGGTAGACATTGAGATGTTTTAACTCCGAGGTAGTTTGATGAAGGAATTGTAGAGATGATTTTATCTATTATGGTTAATTTATTGAATTTTAAAGTTAGTTGCTCGTTCCAAATTTTTAGGGTGTTACAAGTTGGTATCAGAGCATAAGTTTGAGAGATTTAGGTGTTGATTTTGGATACCTAGACTCAAACTAGCGTTTGTTTAAGTAAAAGAGAGTGAAATTCACTGTTAGACACTTTAAGATAGGATGTTTTGAAGTTGATGGAACTGTTAGAAACGAGAATCACATCGAGAGTAACAAGGATAATCGTGTACGGTGCGTTCATAGTGACACCTGGCCAGTGTCATGGTGAATCTACCAGTACATGTGAATACTTGAATTACTTTAATGTGATGATCGTTGGGGTAGTGAAAGAGGTTCTAAGCTAGTAGTCGTAGAATAGATGGACGATTCTAGTATTGGTCACATGGAGTGACGATAAGCATGATATTTGCTTTAAGTAGACCGTTTCGGGTCAAGATTGATGGTTGGACTAGAACCATAGGCTCATCGGGCCGACTTTGATTTGAGGAAAAAACCGTAAGGTTAATCGATGTATTTCCTAACTTGCCTTAAGAGGTTTGAATATTCGGATGACAATAGTGGACCGGAGGGATTTGGAAAGGGTATGAGTTGAGACGTTGCGTGCCGACTAAGTTATGTACAAAATTTATTTTTGAAAATAAATTTCATCAGTTATTTCTTGTGTTTCAAATTCTTATGTGGGTTGTGTTGAAAAAATTTGAGAAATGTTTGGCACACACACAAGATTTCAAATCATGGTTTTGAACGTGTATGAAACCATTTTATTACGGGGGTTGCAAACTCCGCCGGAATTTGTTTGCTTTATTTCATCATTGTTCAACATTGTTTTGGATATAACGATAATCATATTATGCGATGTTTAAGATGTTGGGCAAGTAACTACGACTTGTGACTTTAACATTGGATCTCCTCCACATATGTTAGAGTTGGGACGAAAAGTTATTTTTCATGATGTCTGTGTAAAACTACTTTGAAGAATTTGTTTAATGTGAGTTGTTAAACGATGTTGTTTATGTGGTATTACCATAAATGGGATCTTGGAATTTGGCATTTAGCCATGATTTTGCTTTTAGCAATTTGACTTTGAGAGCACAATGTTTGGTGCTATTTTGTTAACTTGGAGTCATTGAGTTTGTTGAATTTCATGGAGTTTGGGTTATGACGTTTCGTGTCGTATGAGTACAATTGTACAATGTGCGTACTCTATTTGATTATGTGAAAAGTTTACGAGTTATGTTGGGCATTGGTCCCACTCGAGTTTTATTGAGAAAGGTTAATTGTATGCCATAAGGCGACTAAGAAAGGATGAGTTTGGAACTCTGGTGTCGTGTAACTTTTCTTTCAAGTGTTTGTGTTATTAAGTATTTTGTTGCAAATAGTTCAGGGTATGGATTAACTTATACGTGGCTTAAGTGATGCATGAAAGAACATTTTGGTGACGTTTCATAATAACTTGCTTAGTGCGCTTTTGGTCCGTTAAATGTTTTATTATCATTTTCATGTAAAGACATTATATCGACTTAGGGATATGCATAGCTTGGTACTATTGGTTCTCGACGCGTTGATAAACGAGTCGTGCATGAACGTGATTTATTAACCCGTTATATAAATGATGGTCGTTTGGTCAAAGGAGATGTTTTGGCGTGGTGGAAAATCTTACATAGTTCGCAAATGCTTTACATTTTGAAAACACAAATGTAGAAGTTGATGACGTTGGTCAATTTTGGTTTGTCAAACAATTTGGAAAATTGAAAACCTTTTTGGTTGGAAGGAAATGTGTAGTTTGAGTATTGTTGACAAATACATGTTAAGCATCGACGTTTTAGGTTCCTGGTACGAAATTTTGAGGAAAGTGCTTCGTGATAAAGATTTTAGAAAACTCGTTTGTATAAAATTATGATGCGTGGAATTCTTATGTTTTGAATACTTATGCGCACCGTTGGTACAACTTGGAATTTGAAAATAGGTTTGAACCCTTTTTGGTTCCAATAAATTATTAACACTTATTTCCTCGTATGTTTTGGAAAAACGCATTGTTGTGTGCGAGTTTGCCAAAAACATTTTATTCAAATGTCATTATAGGACCGGATGAGAAATTTTGGGAAATCAATTTAAAGGATTTCACCTCTTGAAGTTTTGGTGTGGGTTATTTGGTGCATGTGTGTCAGTACAAGAAATTTCTAAGAAGTATTAAAAGCTTGCATGTCTACCCCAATTTGAAATTTTCTCATGATGTTTTAGGCGATGATTTCAAATGATGGAAACATATTGGTTTTGTCTTGAATAAGGAACTTGCACAGGTTGTTTTGTGTTTTGATTGAGGTGTAATTATGAATCGTGTCCTTGTTTTGTATAATAAACTGACATGCGCAAATTTTGATTGGTAAATCTTGTTCCATGCCATTTTATGGTTAGAAGGAAAAATTTTGGAGTCAAAATGTCGTTGGATTTCTTTTGAAATGCGTGCACACCTGTTGTTGCACCCTGTTTAAAGCCGAGCAGTTACTTTACGTGCATGACATGAGTCAATCTATACTAGAACCGTGGCGGTTCATCTTAACGAAAATTGTTATTTACGCTTTTGCGTTTTGTTGAAAATCTGAACTGCAATGAAATAATTTTCAACATGATCTCATGTGTTGGACGAGCGTGTCCATTTTTACGTAACTACCAAATTGATAATAGTAGTTTTGTGCGTACGATTATTTTGATATGAAAATCTTTGTGTTGAAAATTTTCTATGAAAAGTTTTGTCGATTGGCATATTTATTGAGTGATGCACTGGAAACCTTGAACTCATTAGAACCTTGGGAAAGGTAAGTAACCCGATTAAGAGTAAGTTGTATAGAACCTCAACTGTGAAAAGTCGAGTGTTCGGGCACATGTGGTGGCTGTAGGTTGAATAGTGTCGGTTAAGGGGATGATGCTCTTTGTACTTAAGGGAATAAATCCGCGGTAACCTATGTTGAGGTAGGTAGTACATTTAGGTGTCGACTTTTGGATTGGAGGCCAAGCACCTAGGTGTAATCAGGGGATGGTAGTCCGATTTTAAAAGAACGATGGTAATGGTGGTAGTAACCGTAAGATGCTCAATTGTGACGAGTGGTTTTGGCGGAATAACCTTCGTGCATGGTTACAGAACCTGTCGGTTTGATGATTGATATTGGGATGGATTATTGGAGTCTATTAGAACTCGTTGGATGTAGATGGCAACTAATGATATGAATAATCAGAATCGATGATTCCGTTGGGTTTGTTAGCGAACAAACCTTGGTTTGACTTAAAGTCGGAAATTGAAATCGGGATGTATGGAACAGCTAAGGTTGGGAGACAACCGAAGTCATCTAACTAAGAGTTATTCCAATTGTCGGAGTGTTCTCCTGGACATAAGTACAGTGTACTTGAAGGGACTTTGTTGATAAGCAATTGTTCGAGGATTTGTCTTGATAGACTGTGTGTGGGGGAAATTAGATTCCAGTTAAGAACTGATAAATTATAATCGGTGTTGAATTGGATACCCTTGGGTTGTAAAGGATATAGATTTCGAGGACGAAATCATTTTTTTTAGGTTGGGAGGATTGTAACACCCGTAATTTCGGTAAACAAATACCACCCAATGTTTTGCATCTCGAAAATGGTGGGATTTATGTTTGGAAGACATTGCGTAAAGTCTCTAAGAGTATCGGGAGTTTTGGCGTTGAAAAAGTTGAGTTTCGGGGTTCGGTACGCCTTGTGCGACTATGACCAGCGACAATGACCATGTCATTGTCGCAGTGTCATTGTCGCGATGGAGGGACAAATTGAGAAATCAAACAGAAGGTGGTACACGGGTCGCGACTATGCCCAGCGACAATGCCCAGGGCATAGTCGCGGTGTCATAGTCGCGGTCGGGGTGCTGAATCCGATTAAAACCCCTTTCAATGTATAGACCTGGGGTGGTTGAAGTTGGGGCACCCTAGTCTCGAGAGCAATAGACCTAGAGTGGTTGAACTCGGTTTGCGAGAGTAATCCACGTGAGTATTTTATTACATAGTAAGTGACCCACTTTAGTGTTCCGTCACGTACGATGTATACGGGTCTCCCCCGTCACCGAAAGGTGTTGTTTTGGGTATTTGTTTTACTCATGTTTTCGGTGACGTGTATTATTTAAATGGATTGTTTTCCATGGTACGTAAGTTGTGGGTTATATCTCATCCGAGAGTAAGTTTCGGGTATTTGTGTTTATCCATGTTTTCAGTAAGGTGTTATATTTATGAGAATTGCTTTCAACGTATATGAGTTGCGAACTATGTTTCATCCATACTTTTGGAATGTTTCGGAACAATGGTAAATATTTATGAGTCTAATCGTTTTGAGCATCGAATGCTATCACACCCTTTTTGTTGACTTGGGAATAAGTCTATTTTGCGAAATCATGTTATAATAAAGATATTAAAATGGAAATTTGGGTGAGTTGGAAAATGGATGATTTGTATTTAAAGTAAACTCCTTTGAAATCATGACTAAAGCCACACTTCTCTAGATTTATGATTTTATACAGTCATGATAAAATGCTTGAACTCACTAGGCGTAAGCCTAACCCTTTTTATTTGTCGGCATGTGCAACAGGCTCAGATGGGGGTAGCTCTAGCTACATTGTAAAGTGGCGAGTGCTAGTAGAGTGCACGAGAGGTGACTCGATTAGTGAAGCCTTCCGCAATTGTTTGGACTAGCAACTTGTATTGTATTAAGTGACACCTGATTTAGTTATTTCTGGTAGACATTGAGATGTTTTAACTCCGAGGTAGTTTGATGAAGGAATTGTAGAGATGATTTTATCTATTATGGTTAATTTATTGAATTTTAAAGTTAGTTGCACGTTCCAAATTTTTAGGATGTTACACCACGTTTCTATGAAAATTAAATGGGTCATCTACAATGTTAAGGAGAAGGTTTTCTCAAAAAAACTACTTGAAAAAATCTGCTCTAATGCCGGATCTTGCCAGAGCCACGTATTGGCCAAAACCAAACAAACATTCCAAGGTTCATTTTTACCGTTCGTGGGCCTAAAACAGAGTCCTGTAGCAAAAGTTATGGACGTTTAAATGCGGCACCCATTTTTGGCCGATGCACCAAAGGGTACCCTTTGTGTTTTCTCGTCCGGACCGACCGTGTCAGATTTCCATGAAAATTTACATGGGCCATATACAATGTTAAAGAGAAGGTTTTCTCAAAAACCTACTTGAAAAAACTCGCTCTCATACCGGTGGCCACATATTGGCCAAACCGAACAAACATACGTCGTGCGGTTTATCGAAACCCACTCAAATAATGGTGTATTGCTAGAAAACGACCTGTTATGTCGTGTTTCTCGTTCCAAGTTCGTTTCGACAGGTCGTGGGCCTAAAACGGAGTCTCATAGCAAAAGTTATGGACGTTTAAGCGCGACACCCATTTTTGTCCAATACACCAAGGGGTACCCTTTGTGTTTTCTCGTCTGGACCGACCGTGCCACATTTCTATGAAAATTTACATGGGTCATCTACAATGTCAAGGAGAAGGTTTTCTCAAAAAAAAACTACTTGAAAAAACCTGCTCTCATGTCGGATCTTGCCAGAGCCACGTATTGGCCAAAACCAAACAAACATTCCAAGGTTCATTTTTACCGTTCGTGGGCCTAAAACAGAGTCCTGTAGCAAAAGTTAACGACATTTAAACACGGCACCCATTTTTGGCCGATACACCAAAGGGGGTACCCTTTGTGTTTTCTCGTCCGGACCGACCGTGTCAGATTTCCATGAAAATTTACATGGGCCATATACAATGTTAAAGAGAAGGTTTTCTCAAAAACCTACTTGAAAAAACTCGGTCTCATGCCGGTGGCCACATATTGGCCAAACCGAACAAACATACGTCGTGCGGTTTATCGAAACCCACTCAAATAATGGTGTATTGCTATAAAACGGAGTCCCGTAGCAAAAGGTACCTATGTTACCAACAGGAAAAAAAGAAGCTAAATTACAAATTTGGTTCGTTTCAAGAAAAAAATTAAACAATTAGAGAGATTCCCACACTCCGAATCTCCTCGTGGTAGCATCCACGGACACGATGGTCGTCCAAAAAATCAAACACTATGCTATACATAAACTATAAACAACAAAGAAAAATGGAGGTAAAAACAAAAACAAAAAGGAGCTCTATACCGGGTTTTCATCAAAGGTAAAAGTGAACCGACTCAGTATCTCCCACTTGATAGCAGGATTTGAGAGGTGAGATGTATGCATATATGTCCTGTACCATAAAGAGTAGAACGTTTATTTCCATGAAGAACCTCATGTTTTCATCAAGGTAGAACCATGAATTTTCCTCTAGGTGTAGAACGGCTCCTTCTAAATTTAGGAATCGATGCATTGATGCCATCGTTTCCACTCTTTGCACCATTTGAGGGTTTATTCTCATTTCTACCAGCAATCATAAAGGGTTGCAGGGTTTGCCCAGGTTCCCTGTAATAGGAGATAAATGTCATTCCACCCTGTGAGTTAAAAAAGTATAACTCTTGACTTTTGAGGTAAACATAAGACGGAGATATGTGGAACCTAATCATATTACTCTCCAAAAGAGCTATTTAAGAGAGAACGGTTCCAACATATATTAAACATAAGACTGGAGATATGTGGAAACTAATCATATTACTCTCCAAAAGAGCTAGTCAAGAGAGAACAATTCCAACATATATTAAAGTCAAGGTTCTAAATGGCGTGAGGGTTGACTTGGCACCGAGGTCAAGCCTCAAGCCTTAGGCAAGTCTTATGCCGGCAAATCTGTATATCATTTATATAATTAGTCAATTAGTCAATGAAACTCTCCGGAAGTTGGTTTTGCAAAATGACCCCCTAGTGTAATTCTAAGTTTTTACGGGAACATGTTTGAACGAGAGATAGGTCAGATGAAGGCCATTGAGCTAAAAAAGTTTAGAAGGTCATGCTCCTGATTGAAAATTTGGTTAAGGTCATTTATCCAAAGGATCCAAGATTTCTATACCTGATTTCCACATTGTGAGAACTTCTCGATGAGCTGCGTTGAAGCTTTTTCATCCCCATTGGAATGTGGGACTTAGTCGATACATTCTCATTTTCTGGCTCTGAAAAGTCGCTTCTTTGACATTCTTCGATGGTTTCACCAGCATCCATATCAGAAGTCACTGTCCGTAGAAGATCAGACTTGTGGATCTTAACCGGCAGTTGACTTTTTGCCTTGACTTGATTATGCTCAAGCTTAAGTTTCCCAATGCCACCTTGTCTAACATTAAGCATTTGCTTAAATTGCTCTTCTTGCTCTTGATTAGCTTTCCTGGTGTTATTAGCCTTTGGAAGATTATGTAATCCTTCAGAAAAGTTATCATGTGAACTTAAGTACCCTCTTTTATTATCGGTTGAGGGTAAATTTGGTAACGTGGCTAAAGATCTGTTGACAGAAGCTCGTATCGGATATTGTAATTTTGTGATTGGAGGATTCTCGGGTGTGTCAAGCTTGGTTCTACCTTTTATGTGCACTCCTCTATCTGTGGATATCGATCTCCTGATAGGAGGAGATGGTGATCCCTCTTCAGCAAGAAGGGGCATTTTCGGGATATAATCCTTGTCTGTGAACTTAGAGGGGAATCGTGACCTCCTTTGCTTACCTGATGAACAGCTTCTAACCTCAGGAAGCTTGTTATCATCAACATGGCGCTGATTTGCATCGGGCCTCAAACTGTTTGTAAGATTATGTCTTGGAATGTGAGTAGGTGAAATTGCACCTCGTGTGATCCCACTTCTCAATTGTTCTAATTCAGCCTCTTTTTTCTCCACCAAAAGCTTCAGATTGGATATCTGGGTGAACAAGAAAAAGGGTCATAAAACGCATTTTTAGCAGGTAATATTGTCCACTAAAGAGATGATGAAAGTGAATGTTAAACCTCTTCTTTCATCTCTCTAATTTCACCGGTTTCTTTATTAGATCTAGCTGCTCCTAGTTCAATTGAGGCAACTCTCTCGGCAAATTTGAGAGTGCTAATTGTCTCTCCAATGGCATTAGTCTCGGGATTTATATGCACAAACATCAGTGTTTTAGCATGCCCACCTGCAAAGAAAACAAGTTGGTGACAAATGGTGAGATAAGAAGGGTTTGTGACTTATCTGAAGAAGCAAACTAAGAGGCCATTTTACCAACACAAAGTGGGTAGGTGCTGACCGGGTAAGAGTTCGGTCTGGGTAAGTGGCGACTGAAACCGGTTGTTTACCAATTTTTTGGTAGCAAGTGGTTACTGATAAAAAGTTGGAAAACTGAAGCGACCGAGTCAGAAAGCAACTCCTTCCTTACTGGGTCAGCATCTTGATTACCATATTTGGGAAGTGTGTTGGTAAACAGCATCCCTTCTTACCGGGTAAGCACCTCTTACTCAATAAGAGGCGGTCAGCAGGTAGTAAAAAACATCCCCTAAAAGTTAAAATGTTACCTAGAGAATCTTGCAATACTTGAGTGAGCTTGCTATTTCTGTAAGGAATGTGTGTGCTCTTTTGTGCAAGGGCAGAAATGACATCTCCAAGTGCAGAGAGAGATCTATTAATATGCTGAGCTTCCTTGAGGCGCTCGCCAACAGCCTCCGATTTGTCCACCCTCTCACTTCCAGCAAGATCTACTAGATGAAGGCAACCCTTTAAAGTAGATCCAGAAACTAGTTCTTTTCCTCGGATATGAACAGTTAGAACACTGTAAAAAATAAGTAAGTTATTAAGTAACATGTGCTCATGGAACAATCTTATTTTCATTTCTCACTTTAGCACAGTTTTCATATGCCGGGGGTCTTTACAGAAACAACCGCTCTACTCTTTGAGATAGAAGTTAGGTTTGCGTACATCTTATCCGCAGACCCCACCTCCGGGTGGGATATACTGGGCTCATTTGGTTTGGTTTCTATTCTCATGTAGCAAATAGAAGAATAACGGTAGTGTACCTGTGAGAACGGCTACTCCGTTCATTTAAAGCAGTAGCACCGACCGCACGATTTCTCTGGCCAATTCTCATCAGATCAAGAACATCTTGAGTACATTTAACAGAAACCAAAGATGCATCAGGAACATTGAGACCATTCAGCTGGGAATTGTTTCTTATATCGAGTGTGTTGATAGTCAAAGCATAACAAGGGTCAATAGTAAATTTATAAGAAGATGAACTTGGAGGTTAAGAGGCAGTTTAATTGATCATGAGAAGGAAAAAGAATTGGAAGGATATCTTCTATTGGAGCCATCAACTACCAAGAGATCTCTCACTTGCTCGTTGTATATTTCAATCATTTGAACTCCAACCTCATACTTTATAACGTCCATTCTTGCCTCCGATAATTGAAACAGATCTCTTAGAGCTCTGTAGTTCACACCCCATGTCTCCTCTGTTGTCATGTCAGGGCCACTCTTCACATGTGAAGAATACAATCAATAGTCACGTTTATGTAATAGAAAATAATATAACGAGTCATCTATAAGATGCCAGGACTGAAAACCTGATGACCGAGTATATGATTCCAAAACATGAAAAAGTCAACAAATTTCAACAAATGTCGTCTTACCATTGTGTATGTCTTCCCTGAGCCGGTTTGGCCATATGCAAAGATACAAACATTATAGCCATCAAGCACAGATCTAACCAATGGTTGGGTATCTACATATATTTGCTCTGCAAATAAGTTGGAAATACATCAGAAGTGATACTTGGACATTTGTATATGAAGGTGTAGAATCAGCCAAGAACAATGAAAAACTATAATAAACTAGAAAGAGAAGGGAAATCTAAACACGAAGATCAACTTACGCTGAGTTGTGTTCCCTCCAAACACCTTGTTGAAAGTGAACATCTTCCTAGCATCCTTGCCCTGCTGCTTATGACGATTAACAATCATAATATTTCCATTTTCTCCTACATAATCAACCGTGGATTGTTCTTCAGATTTCCCATGCAGAAATGGTTTCACTCTACAGAAAACTCTTATTGCTCCTGCAAACCAAATAAAAAGCTCAATTAATGATGCAAGCTTTCCTAACCAAACATGCTAGTTAAGAACATAAGTACTGACCTTTTAGGTCTTGAACTTGATTGTAAAGCTGCCGGTTTTCTTCCAAAACCTTGTGGTATGAAGAAGAGGCTACTTCAAGGTCCTTAGTGTGATGCACTGAAAAAGATCTAAATCCTTAGTGTGATGCACTGAAAAAGATCTAAAAACTTAGTTTTGGTGCGATGTTTTGCAAAAAAGATGTAAAAACTTAGTCTAAGAACTCACCAATTTTCGTAAGTTCTTGTTCCCAAGTTAAATGAGCTTGTTGGAATTCCAGTTTTGTCAAATGAAAGCTGGCTTTTAGGTCCTGGAATGTGCTAGAATACGTTAGAAGAAAATTGTTGAGAATATAGCAGAAACAACCGCGCGCTTACTTACCTCTAGTTGTTTCTGTTGAAGATCTAATACGTTTGTTTGGTCAGCAGAGTAACTAATATCGTGCCACGTGCCTTTACTCTTGCCACCACATATACAAAACTTGGAGAAGTCATTTGATGCTAAACCAGACCTTTGGTCTATATATTTAGAAATGGCTTGTAGGAATTCATGCTTCAACAACGGTTTGCAATTGCCCTTTAACATGTTCTTCAAGAAAGTACCAAGCTGAAAGGGATAGAAAATGGTGTGCTCAGTGATTAATTGATGATGATCAAGATTTTGGATTCATTGCAAATCAACCGTTTGGATGTTACCTGACTTCCTTGAGAAATAAGCAGTGCTGAAAGATCTTTAACGGCCTTCCTGAGTACTATGTCGATTACCTATAACATTCCCCAAACATATTCTTGAGAAACAAGAAAATTATCCCAAAATAGTAACACTGAAAACTAGTATGGGACAAAGGTTGGGTTCCACCGAGAAGAACCCCTCTTTGTGAGAAGGTGAGAAGGGTACAACCTTCACACAATATAATGTAGGGTCGGTTCTTGTGAGACCACCTGTGAAGGCACAAAGCTGTGAAGGTTCGGTGTTCTTTTGTACCTTCTCAGTTTTCTGTTGTGAAGGTTCAACATTATTTTGTTAGAAATTTTACATAAATAGCCATACTGGATTAAGTTTTTTATAATTTAGCCACGAAAACTAATCCTTTTGAAAAATGTCCGGAATCTCACAAGTCTAACACCACAAGCCACATTTTCCTTGTTGATGAAAATAGTGATTTTAGGAAAACCACAAGCTGTGGTCTGCAAATTGCGGTTTTGACTTAGGAAAGGTAAAAACTTTTTTTTTCCATAATTTATCAGAAAAAGTATGACACCGCAAGAAAAAGGTGGCTTGCGTTGTTAGACTCGTGGGATTCCGGACATTTTTGAAAAATAAATAATTTTAGTGGCTAACTTTTAAAAAACTATCCAATATGGATATTTATGTAAATTTCTAGTTATTTTGTGGAGGTTACAACCTTCATAAAACCTAAGTTAACATTCACACAATATAAAAGTACTTCATCTTTTCTCACCTTCTCACGCAAATGAAAAATTCTGACATGATCCCGACTCTACATAGGAGTAGGACAAAAGATAACTGGAAAAACAATACAGAATGAAGCTTACCTACCATTGAATTCAAAGGGAAGTCATCAAGTTCATTAGTCTCTGTGAGATACGTCTGTAGAAGCCCGATGCCAAGACGGTCAAAGAGAAAAGTAAAAGCAGTTGACATTTTTGATTCCTCAAGAGATACTTCACTTGATAAATGCAGATATTCGAGCAGCTCTTCGAACTGTGATGACTCTGATTCATCCAGGGATTCATCTGCACTTTCACTGCCAATTAAAGAAGAAGGTGATCCCTTTGGAAAAGAAGTGATTCTCACAGTTCCACCATACTTCCAAACTCCAATCCCACCCGATTTCCTCCACTCATAATAACCTTTCAAACACAAAATGCAGTCTACAACTTTACCAGATGAACCTCCCTGAAAACAATATGCGGATTTTAAAAATTAGGGATAAAAAAGAAGAAGAGAAAGAATAAGAAATTAGAAGATAAACTAAACGCACCTTTTCTAGATCAGATACCTCGAAGGTAAGAAGCTTCATTTGACCAACAGCAACCAGGAAATTCCGCATGTTTTCGAAATACTGAATTGCAGTTTGCGCCGCCCCTTCGGTGTCGATGATCGGAATTTCTACCACCTTAAGAATTTCCTCCGGCCATCAGTATCAATTTCGAATTCTTTTATTGCTTTTTGGTAATAGGCCTTGAATTTGTGTGAACGTACCTTGGGAATTGCGCCGGGATTGAGTTTGTTGAGGACATTGCAGAGGATGAGGCCGTTGCGAAGAGAGAGACAGAAGTGTTCCTCGGAGGGTTCGGTGGGGATTACCTCCGCCGCACCATGGTCCATTTGTCTTAGCCATTCCGCCGCCTGGTTCCTCCTAGCCGCTGTAACAATTTGTTTTAGCAGTTGGTTATCTATAGATTTTCATATCAAGATTCTTTGTTGTTGCTGTATATACAGTTGGGAGTCAAAGTCCATCCCGATTTAAATTTTACTCAAAATAAATTTTTATAAATTAGAAAATATAGTTGTTTGTGTGAATTAATTTGTTTATAGTGATTACCAACATGTTTGTTTTGAGAAATTTGGAGTAATTTTACTTCAATGATTTCTTTGTTATGTTAACATCTGTAATCAAAATTTTTAATGCTATAAATTAAATAATGTTTTAAGATGACAAATTTTTTAGTGTTAACTGATGTTTTAAGATGACATGTTCAGGAAAAAAACACACAAAAACATAAAATTTTGATAAAAAATCTAGTAATCGTTCATCTAAAGGTATACATATGTGTGTATACAAGTCATTTGTAAATAATTTTTCTGACATACACATTGCATAACATGCAAACACATAGAAACTAGAAACCATATTCAATTACTTGTATTCACATGAGCAATATTAAGCATACCATACAAATGCAACGGTTATTAAGATGTTCCTCAAATTTTCATTTTTTTTCCTGAAACTCACTCTAAAATGACAATCTTTTAAAAAACATCTATTATTTAATGATAATATTTTTTTAAAGTTATGATTAATTCTTTTATAATGACAAATTTTCAACATATCCATACTCTTCATTGATTACAGCAAAAAGATACTTAGATTCATTTATTCTACCATTTGTTATTGATTTTATAATTATAATGTCACATCCAATATTGCATTTAAAGAGGGTCTGTTTTTATTCTTTTGGGTTTCTTCAGGACCGAGTTTAACGGCGTTTTCCAGGAAAAAGTTTAATTAAAAGCATATGGTCATTATGGAAATTTGTCCGGTTAAGCATCATCTAATCAAGTGTATTTTGTTGCTTTAATACAAGGCGTGTTTAGTGATGGGCCGACCCACTACTCATAAAGTGGGCTTCCAATACCATAATGAGTACCAATCATCCTTTCTTTTTTCTAAAACCATGAGTACCCGCCTACCCACGAACCCGCTGAACCCGAATGCCACCTCAGCTTCACATCATCTTTTCTCTTTTCTACCCTCCTTACCCTAAAGTGGAGTACCGCCAACCCACCCTACCCGCTGAACCCGCTATATTTAATTTAATATGAATACATTCAGTTTCAATTATAAAAAAAATCGTCGGGTTCCACCGGGTTCACGAACCCTACCCTACCCGATCCCCTCTACCCGCCCCCTACCCGATTCCCGCATACCGCCCTACCCGCTTACCTGCTGCTACCCGATGACCGAACCCGCCCTGGTACCCGAGCGCGGTACGCAGGGCCTAAAGGCACCTAAAATTTATTGAGTAAAATATGTCAAGAGAGATAGAGGTAAGGCCAGAATTGTAATTACAATCAAAACAATCGAAAAGGAAATATGAGTTAATATATCTCTAAAGTTGAAAATGTCATAAAATTGATCGAATCTGAAATCCACTCTCAATCGCTCTTTTTAGTTGGCGGACAAGGTTTCCTACCCACTGGCTACCGGCTAAGGAGGTACAGTGTAGCTACTGTTGGATAGCTAGCTAGAACATCTACCCCCACCTCGAGGTATAGAGTTCAATCGAATTAAAGCAGGAAAAAAACAAAACAAAACAAAACAGAAGCATACGAATTGTTTACAAAACCAAGACCCAGGGAACTATACCAAAACCAACAAAGAGACAACAGATTCTTTTGTAAATTATGAGATGGTAGAAACTAGAAAGATGTGGAGGCCCATGATCCACTGTTCCCATTTTAAAGACTGCAAAATGGAGAACCAAAAACCAAAATCCCTAAAAAAATACATTTATCTCCGACAGCTTTCTATTTTGGAGAATCTAACCTTAATTAAAATATTTCATTCATCTATTAAAATATTATTTCTCTCTCTACATATTTATTTTTAAAGTTTCATATTGGTCCTCTCACTTGGTAATCATTTTTGGAGTGACCTCCATATTTGGATAAAAAAACCTTCTCTCTCCAACTTTTTCCATTTTGGAGATAGTTTTGGGGAAGTTGTTGGAGCAAAATATTAGCCCAAAATCTCTATTTTCTCCATTTTCCCCATTTTAAGGAAGCTGTTGGAGATGTCCTTGTGAAGTTGTCTTCAAATTCGAACTCCTATTTTCCTTATGAAATTTATAGATTTTTTAATTCTAACTTTTTTTTTCCTTCTATTTTAGACAAGAGGTTAACATAACTGTTAAAATAAAATGTTTCCAATCTTCAAATTCTAAAACAACAGTCATTGGAGATGCTCTAAACTATCATTTAAAAACAATAATTTGTTGTACTGGATTAATTTTATATTTTGCTTTTTGTTATTCATATTTCATAGTATTATATATGATTACATGGGATCGCGTGAGAAGTGTCATTTTTTGTGAGATGTATTTTTAAACCGTCGATCACTTTTAATCAAATACCCTCCCATAAATTGCAGCTTAAAAGGGAATTGATACGGTACATTTTATCTTGGTGCATCTCATTTTAATGTTCGTCCATTTTTCATCCAATGACTGATAACCACTTCTCACCAAATTTGACACCTCTCACTGAAAACTCAACCTTATATATGATTCATAGTATATAATTTTAAAATTACTGTTTATTTATTTATATCCGTCCAAGTTGTTTTTTATACAAACAAGAAGAAGAAGACTAATACTTGATGTAGCTATCTATCGTATGATGTTAAATAATCGAAGGAAAAGAAGGCATTTCTAGTTATTATCGATCGAAAATACAAATTTAATTAATAAACAAATAAATTTTGTCAGACTCCGCATAATTCTGATTTTTGCTGATATGGAGAAACAAAGACGAGTTAAACGTACCTGCTGCTTCGGCTTTTCGTTGGGCTAATTCACGATCATCGATGAACTCTTCAGTGCCATTTGTCAACGAATTTAAACCTTTTAGCCCTCTGGAGTTCTTGTTAGGTGAGTTGAATAGCATTGAATTCGACCTGATTTCTTGTGGCATTATATCTATCTGAAACACATAAAATCAAAAGGAAATAGCATTTAATTATCATCGTTTTGATAACCGACATCAGTAATGTGATTGAAAATACTTAAAAAGCGACAGAAATATTGAATTAAATCAGTGAACTCACCGGAACAGTTGGCGGCGTAACAACTTCCGTCGGTGGTGATGATCAGAATTGTGGTGGATATGATCGGAGATGTTTGATTTAGCGATCGGATCTATCACAGAAAGGATTGGGAGGTGAAACGAGGTGCTCGTGATGAATTAATTAAACAAAGATGGAGTCTCATTAATGTCCCCAACCCATGCCCAGGGTGCAAGAGAAAATGGCAGCAGACAAGACTTTGTAGGGGACGAAAGGCTAACGGCATTCACCAACTTTTTAAAGTTTATATCATTTTTATAATTATTGATTTATTTTATAACAATAAAAGATATTATTTAGAACACAAGAAATATATAAAATGTAGAGGTGTATAAATTGATCAGATACCAACATTAACCATATTGTTTCATAAATAAAAATATAGACCTGAGATCATGTGAGATTATTCATGAGATCGCATTAATAAAACTGAATTTTCACGAATGTAATATTTATAGTGTTTTTACTATAAAGGTTCACTATTCGTTTGTACTTTCAAAATGTTTTATTATAAAATTGTAATGCTATTTTATAATCTCAAGAAAACATGTTAGAGGCTGTTTGGTTGGTTTTCCATTAAGTCTTGTATGAATAAAGTTGTATGTGTGGATTAATCTGTCTGTATAGATTGGAAAGATTTTTGTTTAGGAGAGTGTTTTCATAGATGGAAGAACCATGTTTTTTAATTGATAGATTGGTTTGGACAAAACATGATTTTCTGCATAAAGCTCCCTTCTAAAAACTTAATAAATAAGCCACTTTCTATATCATTAAGCCAGTACCAAACAGTCATTATAGCTGACTGAATAAGCTATGAGTCCCGTTAAACTCATTAAACTGTTAACAAACAGGCCCTTAGTCTCGCAGCATGAACTCAATACCAAAAACATAAGGTAGATATATCAACAATTATTTATTACCATTTTTCTAAAAAATTTATATTTCCGTACCCTGGCTGTGGCTTGGAACATGGTTGCATACTGCCAGGTGCCACAAAGAAACTGACATATAGTCTACCCAAAGGCCGGCAATCCATCGTAATCCATTTCATTTATTATCGTTAATAAATTGTGGTATAATTTTCGTTTTAAGCAAATTACATAAAAATAGAATATTTTATTTAAAGTGTATTACACCAGTGGTCCATGTGGTTTACCTATTTGAGCCAACAACATGATTTGCTACAAAAAAATGTATTCCTATTAATTCGAGCCAACAACATGATTTGCTACAAAAGAATGTATTCCTCCTTTTATAAACACACTTGCAACATTCACTTTTCCCTCTTCAAACCAATGTGGGATAAGCAAACAATATCACATTTCGATGTTTGAGGAATACTCAAAATCTTATGAAGCCAAAGTCATTTTTCTTGGTTTTTTTAATATAAAATATTGATTTGGAGGGTTATCCAACATGAACCAACAACATAAGTTTTAGAGGATTAGCCAAAAGGATTCAACCCATGAGTTGAAACATAGACATCTCAACCTCCTTTCATATACTTAACATCAATTGTCATTTTTCCATTTCTTCATCAATGTGGGATAGACAAAAATCATTCTCCATCCAAGAAATATAGAATACTCAAATTTTAGAGTGTCACGTCATTATCTTTGGTTTTTTTTTATATATATATATATTGATATTGATTTATAAACACACTTTCAACATTCACTTTTCCTGCTTCAAAACAATGTGGGATAAGCAAAACACAATCACATTTCGATGTTTGAGAAATACTCAAAATTTAATTAAGCCAAACTCATTTTTCTTGATTTTTCTTTTAATATAAAATATTGATATTTTTTCTATATAGATTAACTTTTTTTTTTCAAAAAGAGGGTTGGAAAAATAAACCAACCCCATGATTTGGAGGGTTATCCAACATGAACCAACAACATAAGCTTTAGAGGATTAGCCAAGAGGATCCAACCCATGAGTTGAAACATAGACATCTCAACCTCCTTTCATATACCTAACATCAATTGTCATTTCCATCTCTCCATCAATGTGGGATAGACAAAAATCATTCTCAATTCAAGAAATATAGAATACTCAAATCTTAGAGTGCCACATCATCTTTTGTGGTTTTCTCTTTTAATATATATATTGATGATTGATTGATATATTGATTGATTTTAGAGGATTAGCCAAGTAGATCCAACCCCATGAGTTGAAACATAGACATCTCAACCTCATTTCATATATCTAACATCAATTGTCATTTTCCATCTCTCCATCAATGTATGATAGACAAAAATTATTCTCCATTCAAGAAATATAGAATACTCAAATATTAGAGTGCCACATCATCTTTTGTGGTTTTCTCTTTTAATATATATATTGATTAACTTTTTTTTCAAAAAGAGGATTGGAAAAATAAACCAACCCCATGATTTGGAGGGTTATCCATGAACCAACAACATAAGTTTTAGAGGATTAGCCAAGAGGATCCAACCCATTAGTTGAAACATATACATCTCAACCTCTTTTCATATACCTAACATTAATTGTCATTTTCCATCTCTCCATCAATGTGGGATAGACAAAAATCATTCTCCATTCAAGAAATATAGAATACTCAAATCTTAGAGTGCCACATCATCTTTTGTGGTTTTCTCTTTTAATATATATATATATATTGATTTAATATATATATTGATTAACTTTTTTTTCAAAAAGAGGGTTGGAAAAATAAACCAACCCCATGATTTGGAAGGTTATCCATGAACCAACAATATAAGTTTTAGAGGATTAGTCAAGAGGATCCAACCCATGAGTTGAAACATATACATCTCAACCTCCTTTCATATACCTAACATCAATTGTCATTTTCCATCTTTCCATCAATGTGGAATAGACAAAAATCATTCTCCATTCAAGAAATATAGAATACTCAAATTTTAGAGTGCCACATCATCTTTTGTGGTTTTCTCTTTTAATATATATATTGATTTCCATCTCTCCATCAAGGTGGGACAGACAAAAATCATTCTTCATTCAAGAAATATAAAATACTCAAATCTTAGAGTGTCACATCATCTTTTGTGGTTTTCTCTTTTAATATAAATATATATATATATATATATATTGATTTAATATATATATTGATTAACTTTTTTTTCAAAAAGAGGGTTGGAAAAATAAACCAACCCCATGATTTGGAGGGTTATCCATGAACCAACAACATAAGTTTTAGAGGATTAGCCAAGAGGATCCAACCCATGAGTTGAAACATATACATCTCAATCTCCTTTCATATACCTAGTGTTAGGCCCGCGCGTTGCGCGGCGATGATAATCTATTTGAGCCAACAACATGATTTGCTACAAAAAAATGTATTCCTACTAATTCGAGCCAACAACATGATTTGCTACAAAAGAATGTATTCCTCCTTTTATAAACACACTTGCAACATTCACTTTTCCCTCTTCAAACCAATGTGGGATAAGCAAACAATATCACATTTCGATGTTTGAGGAATACTCAAAATCTTATGAAGCCAAAGTCATTTTTCTTGGTTTTTTTAATATAAAATATTGATTTGGAGGGTTATCCAACATGAACCAACAACATAAGTTTTAGAGGATTAGCCAAAAGGATTCAACCCATGAGTTGAAACATAGACATCTCAACCTCCTTTCATATACTTAACATCAATTGTCATTTTTCCATTTCTTCATCAATGTGGGATAGACAAAAATCATTCTTCATCCTAGAAAAATATAGAATACTCAAATTTTAGAGTGTCACGTCATTATCTTTGGTTTTTTTTATATATATATATATTGATATTGATTTATAAACACACTTTCAACATTCACTTTTCCTGCTTCAAAACAATGTGGGATAAGCAAAACACAATCACATTTCGATGTTTGAGGAATACTCAAAATTTAATTAAGCCAAACTCATTTTTCTTGATTTTTCTTTTAATATAAAATATTGATATTTTTTCTATATAGATTAACTTTTTTTTTTCAAAAAGAGGGTTGGAAAAATAAACCAACCCCATGATTTGGAGGGTTATCCAACATGAACCAACAACATAAGCTTTAGAGGATTAGCCAAGAGGATCCAACCCATGAGTTGAAACATAGACATCTCAACCTCCTTTCATATACCTAACATCAATTGTCATTTTCCATATCTTCATCAATGTGGGATAGACAAAAATCATTCTCAATTCAAGAAATATAAAATACTCAAATCTTAGAGTGCCACATCATCTTTTGTGGTTTTCTCTTTTAATATATATATTGATGATTAACATTTTTTTTTCAAAAAGAGGGTTGGAAAAATAAACCAACCCCATGAGTTGAAACATAGACATCTCAACCTCATTTCATATACCTAACATCAATTGTCATTTTCCATCTCTCCATCAATGTATGATAGACAAAAATTATTCTCCATTCAAGAAATATAGAATACTCAAATATTAGAGTGACACATCATCTTTTGTGGTTTTCTCTTTTAATATATATATTGATTAACTTTTTTTTCAAAAAGAGGATTGGAAAAATAAACCAACCCCATGATTTGGAGGGTTATCCATGAACCAACAACATAAGTTTTAGAGGATTAGCCAAGAGGATCCAACCCATTAGTTGAAACATATACATCTCAACCTCTTTTCATATACCTAACATTAATTGTCATTTTCCATCTCTCCATCAATGTGGGATAGACAAAAATCATTCTCCATTCAAGAAATATAGAATACTCAAATCTTAGAGTGCCACATCATCTTTTGTGGTTTTCTCTTTTAATATATATATATATATTGATTTAATATATATATTGATTAACTTTTTTTTTTCAAAAAGAGGGTTGGAAAAATAAACCAACCCCATGATTTGGAGGGTTATCCATGAACCAACAACATAAGTTTTAGAGGATTAGTCAAGAGGATCCAACCCATGAGTTGAAACATATACATCTCAACCTCCTTTCATATACCTAACATCAATTGTCATTTTCCATCTTTCCATCAATGTGGAATAGACAAAAATCATTCTCCATTCAAGAAATATAGAATACTCAAATTTTAGAGTGCCACATCATCTTTTGTGGTTTTCTCTTTTAATATATATATTGATTTCCATCTCTCCATCAATGTGGGACAGACAAAAATCATTCTCCATTCAAGAAATATAAAATACTCAAATCTTAGAGTGTCACATCATCTTTTGTGGTTTTCTCTTTTAATATATATATATATATATATATATATATATATATATTTATATATATATATTGATTTAATATATATATTGATTAACTTTTTTTTCAAAAAGAGGGTTGGAAAAATAAACCAACCCCATGATTTGGAGGGTTATCCATGAACCAACAACATAAGTTTTAGAGGATTAGCCAAGAGGATCCAACCCATGAGTTGAAACATATACATCTCAATCTCCTTTCATATACCTAGTGTTAGGCCCGCGCGTTGCGCGGCGATGATAATCTATTTGAGCCAACAACATGATTTGCTACAAAAAAATGTATTCCTACTAATTCGAGCCAACAACATGATTTGCTACAAAAGAATGTATTCCTCCTTTTATAAACACACTTGCAACATTCACTTTTCCCTCTTCAAACCAATGTGGGATAAGCAAACAATATCACATTTCGATGTTTGAGGAATACTCAAAATCTTATGAAGCCAAAGTCATTTTTCTTGGTTTTTTTAATATAAAATATTGATTTGGAGGGTTATCCAACATGAACCAACAACATAAGTTTTAGAGGATTAGCCAAAAGGATTCAACCCATGAGTTGAAACATAGACATCTCAACCTCCTTTCATATACTTAACATCAATTGTCATTTTTCCATTTCTTCATCAATGTGGGATAGACAAAAATCATTCTTCATCCTAGAAATATAGAATACTCAAATTTTAGAGTGTCACGTCATTATCTTTGGTTTATATATATATATATATATATATATATATATATATATATATATATATATATTGATATTGATTTATAAACACACTTTCAACATTCACTTTTCCTGCTTCAAAACAACGTGGGATAAGCAAAACACAATCACATTTCGATGTTTGAGGAATACTCAAAATTTAATTAAGCCAAACTCATTTTTCTTGATTTTTCTTTTAATATAAAATATTGATATTTTTTCTATATAGATTAACTTTTTTTTTCAAAAAGAGGGTTGGAAAAATAAACCAACCCCATGATTTGGAGGGTTATCCAACATGAACCAACAACATAAGCTTTAGAGGATTAGCCAAGAGGATCCAACCCATGAGTTGAAACATAGACATCTCAACCTCCTTTCATATACCTAACATCAATTGTCATTTTCCATATCTTCATCAATGTGGGATAGACAAAAATCATTCTCAATTCAAGAAATATAAAATACTCAAATCTTAGAGTGCCACATCATCTTTTGTGGTTTTCTCTTTTAATATATATATTGATGATTAACATTTTTTTTTTCAAAAAGAGGGTTGGAAAAATAAACCAACCCCATGATTTGGAGGGTTATCCAACATGAACCAACAACATAAGCTTTAGAGGATTAGCCAAGAGGATCCAACCCATGAGTTGAAACATAGACATCTCAACCTCCTTTCATATACCTAACATCAATTGTCATTTTCCATATCTTCATCAATGTGGGATAGACAAAAATCATTCTCAATTCAAGAAATATAAAATACTCAAATCTTAGAGTGCCACATCATCTTTTGTGGTTTTCTCTTTTAATATATATATTGATGATTAACATTTTTTTTTTCAAAAAGAGGGTTGGAAAAATAAACCAACCCCATGATTTGGAGGGTTATCCAACATGAACCAACAACATAAGCTTTAGAGGATTAGCCAAGAGGATCCAACCCATGAGTTGAAACATAGACATCTCAACCTCCTTTCATATACCTAACATCAATTGTCATTTTCCATATCTTCATCAATGTGGGATAGACAAAAATCATTCTCAATTCAAGAAATATAAAATACTCAAATCTTAGAGTGCCACATCATCTTTTGTGGTTTTCTCTTTTAATATATATATTGATGATTAACATTTTTTTTTTCAAAAAGAGGGTTGGAAAAATAAACCAACCCCATGATTTGGAGGGTTATCCAACATGAACCAACAACATAAGCTTTAGAGGATTAGCCAAGAGGATCCAATCCATGAGTTGAAACATAGACATCTCAACCTCCTTTCATATACCTAACATCAATTGTCATTTTCCATATCTTCATCAATGTGGGATAGACAAAAATCATTCTTCATTCAAGAAATATAGAATACTCAAATCTTAGAGTGCCACATCATCTTTTGTGGTTTTCTCTTTTAATATATATATTGATTACATAAAAATAGAATATTTTATTTAAAGTGTATTACACCAGTGGTCCATGTGGTTTACATAAATTTTGGATTTGCTCTCTAAAGTACACCATTTACGATGGTGATCCCTAACTTTTTAATTTACTTTCCCTCATGGTTCTTTTATGTTTAATTTACTTTCACTCATGTTTCTCATATGTTTAATTTATTTTAACTCATGATGCTCATATATTTAACACAGAAGAACCATGAGTGAAAGTAAATCAAAAAGTTAAAAACCACCACCGTAAAAAGTTATTTTACAAAACTTGTAGCATAATTGTTGAACATTAAACATTCTCTTATAATTTATTTCTATAAATGGAGAATATCAGAATACAGAAAATTGAACACCGGGTCAAAAGGAGAGCAAAAATCATTAAGAAGAAGAATATAAATCGTGTTGGTTTTTATTAAAAATAAATAAAGTAACGTTGGATCCGTCAGTGGTTCCCTTTTGAATGATTTGGGAGGCAAACCTTCGAATCTCTTTTACAACGTTTGTGCGCCCTTATAGGACCACCACTAATTCAAACAATATTTACTTTCTTTTAGAGAAAAAAATAATCTAACCAATATATATATATATATATATATGATTGTTAATTAATATAGGGTATATAATTCACAAAGCAAAACCATTTTATGGATCAATTTCAAGTAATTTCATAAACTTGTTTCTTATTATATTAAACATAAGATTTTAGACTTTAAAAATCTAGGACTCAATTATACGTGTGTTTAAGGTATTTTATTAATCTGTTTAAACATCGTTATTTCTTTGTATAAATTAGGTTTTAATAAAATTAATAATTTAAGTTAGTCCCTTTTTCGAGCTCCGTTTATCTTATTTTACAGTGTAATAAAAAAAAATTGAATATAACCAGACCTCCAAAAAAATTGAACTGGGATAGAGCTAGTATGCTAAGACATTGTGTATCATTGGTTGGATTTTATGTTTGATTTTAAGATCAATCATCTTAATATGTAATGCTTGATTAATTAGATCAATTTATAGTTAAACTGACTTAAGTTTTGTGAAGGTATAAATTGTTTTTAAGTATTACTAGTCAGTATACCCGCACGATGCGGCGGGTGATGAACTTTTATTGGAAACCACGTGTCTTTGTTCCCCAATTCATCTGTTTCATTTATTTCTCAAACTTCAGCAAAGTGTGTGAGTTTCATTTGGCGTATATGAATATGATAAACTTGAAAAAAGATTGATGAATACCGTTTCGACAGCTTAATGGTCAACAGGGGCTGTTTGGACAGCTTAATGTTCGACAGGGGTTGGTTGGACAGCTTAAGCGATTGACAGGGGTGTTTGGACAGCTAAATATGCTCTACAGGGGCTGTTTGGACAGCTAAATATGCTCTACAAGGGCTGTTTGGACAGCTTAATATGCTCTACAGGGGCTGTTTGGACAGCTTAACATCGACAGGGCTGTTTGGACAACTTAATATGCTCTACAGGGGCTGTTTGGACAGCTTAATATGCTCTACAGGGGCTGTTTGTCGATTCATAATAAATTTTATTCAATTGCTGCTACCATAAAATGATCTAAAATCCCTTGGAAAAGAAACTAAGAAAAAAACAGATGCATTCACAATTGACTCTCACCCATTTTCCACTTATACCAAGAGACATTTTACCATTTTTTTTTCCTCTAAACATCACATTTTCTTATCTGACCACAGAAACCATATATATAATTTTATAAACGAAGTTCTCCTATGGTAAACACAAAACTCAGGAACAGCCAAAATAGAAGCCTTGATGTCCTATATATAGACTGGACCTTTTATAAAAAGCAGCCACGAAATCAAAAATTATTCTACTACCAATCAGCTTGGACTTGATTTGTAATTTTTTAGGAACTCGGTAGGCCTTCTAGGAGAAAAGACCCCTCACCAAACAATCCAGATGAAGTGTATGGAATCACCTTCTAAACTAACGGTGCCACAAATGTTGAGCGAAATATCTCTTCTGCATTTTCGGTGTTGTCCACAGCGGCATAAGCACATAAACAATTGTATACCGCATTTGCATCCTTGTGTATCAGTCCATCTACGAAACAGTGTCCCATGCTTGTCTGTCAAGTCAAACTGTAAGCCTCAAAACTCTACAATTTCATTGGCAAACGTATTGCAATTACACATTATATTCAACAAGCAAACAATAATATATAACCCAATTAAGTCTTCAACTGAAAGAAAAAAAAACCCAGAAATAGCATAAAACTGCTTAGAAAAAAGAAATTGACTAACTTGAAAGCATTAGGGATGACCATCCATCCTCTTCTTCATGTTTTAAGAAGTGTGAACCCCTTCATAAACCTTCTAAATGTATTTGCAGCCGATCCACACTTAATCTTGTGTGGGATCATCTTGCAAATACAAACAACAAGCCAGCAACTCAATAAGTTATAGTGACAAATGGATCAAATATATGTGGAAGCAATTAGATGTGTTAAAGAAAGGTAACAAACAAACCTAATCGTTGAAAAATTTCCAACAGTTTCAGCTTGAAAGAACTAAGACCATCAGAATCACCATTACAACATTGACTTCCATTGATCCTGCACACATCTATAAAATTTACATTTTATTCACCTTTAGCATCAAATACTGCTTCATCCTTTTCAGTTATCACCCTCTGATGCAATCTCAATCATGATTAAGCAACCTTCTTCTGAGCACATCAAAAACCATCGGAAACCTGCTTCTTGCTTGCATCAAAAACCATCGGAAACACATCAAAATCAAACACAAATCCTAAAAACATGATTTGATTTGAACTAATACCTTGTTATGGGAAAAATAAAGGATTTAAAGAGAGGAACTGTAACATTAATTTCCAGAATAAGGTAAATGCACAATCACATAACTTTCAAATTCGCATCCACTTTACAATTGTAAAGTAAACCAAATATCTGCAACATTAATTTCCAGAATAAGGTCCTTTTGCTTTTTCTAAACTCTTTATATTAACATCCCAAGTCATATATACCATTCATACTGGAGTTTCTAATGCTCAATAAGTGACTTAATGAAAGATAACAGCAAAAAATGTTCCTACAATGTAAAGTATTTACCCAGGCTTCTTCTCCATAGATGGCTTCAAAACTATGAAAGCAACTTAATATGTTTTTTTATAATGTTATCATATGTTTGGCATATTAATTTATAATCTAGTTATACATTTTATATTTGTTGAGTAAAAAAGTTCAACAAAATGAGAAACAAAGCAGATTAAAAAAATAATTACAATAAAAGTATTGTATTACAATTTTTATATGGTTAAACAAAATAGAAAGCTGTTGGTGCTGATTATTGATGTTAGTGTTGTTCCAAATAAGTTGTGGCTGTCCAAACAGTTGCTGAAACGAAAGCTAGCTGCTGTCATGTTATTCTGAACAAAAAAGGTGTTGTTGTGTTGATGTTATAACAGAAAATTGTTGTTGTTTTAGAAGTTATGTTGTCCATTCGATTTCAAAACAGAAAGTTGATGCTGATTGCTGTTAAAACAGCAAGATTATTTGTTGTTAGGGCTGTTTTGTTGCTGCCAAACAGCTGCTGTCCAAGCCATTGCAGCTAAAGCAGGTACATTTTTATAAAAACTAAAACATATTTAAAAAAAACTAACATTGTAGACTTGCTTAAACGAACATATATAAAACCAAAATCGATTAGAAGAACCCAAAATCGAAGGGATCATCAAATCGGTAAATAAATCAACTAACATTGTATTTGGCTATTCTATTTCTAATAGTTTTTTTTAGTTTTAGACTTGTTATGAATCCTTGATCCCATTTATGCAGATACGTGAATTACATTTATGCAGATCCAAATATGAAAAAGTAATGCAATTTCTCATCCAAAAATTATGTAAACATGATTAAATTGGTTTTTTAAGCATTACCTCTAACAGGAGCACCATCCATCAACTCAAATTTTGCTACTGTCTCTGTCTCGACATGAGTGTTAGCCCCAAAACCATTTGATTCTCGTCGTCTGATCTCAAGATCCATATTCTTTAACTTGATTCTAACAAGTAGAAAATATATCTTGCCGATGATCACATCTTTAAGATGATACCTGGTGGATATAATCGTATCCAATTAGCAGCCACCATCAATTGTCAGGTGGAAAACTCATGCATGCTATTTGGTCATTCAGGTTAATCAAAGGTTGTACCTGAATCCCACTTACTTGCTCTTATTGTACTCGAACTCGATATGAAGGCAGTCTTCTATTCCAACTTCCATCTGCCAGCCATGATCATATGTCAGAGAACAAGAATGTCATATGCATAATACAAAATCCTGTAGCCTACAGTTTAGCCTGTGTACATTTGACATAGATGGTCATCCATGTGCTCATGTGCGCTACTACATATCTATATCTTTTTAATATATATATTATCCATATATATCACCGACCTTGATACTATTGTTGATTGATGGAGGCGGACCATAGTTCCGAACCTGATACAACAAACAGAGGGATAGATCAGAACTAATGAAAAGGAAAATGTCCACATTGTCAATAAGGACTTCCCTTGCTTATTACTACCTTTAATCTTCCCAATCTTAAGATAACATGTATGATGCCTTCATGATACTATGATCATAGCATTGATGTTAAGCTGTTGCAGTTTGTGCAGCAAACCTTTTTTAAAAAGTTGTTCCTTTTCAAAAATGTCAAGCCTTTGAGCCTTAGGACGGGCCCCTAGATTTTCTAGACTGACCTCAAAAAACACAAACATACTGCACCAAGAAAAGGATTTAAGTAAAACATAATTAAATTCGACTAACCAATTTCTTTTTTATCAGTCCTCTCAAATAATACTACCCTGTTATGAAACTCTATCGCTGAGATGATATCAACAAGACTGTCAAACACAGGAGAAAAAATCAATTAGTTGAATGAAAACACAAAGAATCAAATAATTTCGAATTTTTTTAAACCCAACCTCGAGAAAAATTAGGCAAACTCTTATGAAGATTCTCAAAGAGAAATATGGATTCCAATTGTTTGATTAAACAACGCATAGAAAGCAAATGTGATTTTATATTATTTGAAAAACCTAATATGAGAAAAATTATGTAAAACTCACCTGATTTTGAGTACTACCGGAGATGTAGAATTGTAGAAAGACTACCAATTGAAGACGAACAAAGTCTGAACCGAAATCAGAAACGAAGAAAGATAAATGAGGAGCAATCGAACTGAGATTTTGATTTTGAAGAGAAAGCGATAGAAGTAACCTGGTGATGAAGATTCTAGTAGAAAAAAACAGAGAGAATTCGCGATTGGAATGTAGAGCATGTGGTTTTCCAATATCGGATGGGAGGGAATTGAGGAGGGAGATCGAGCGGGAGGTTTGTAACACCCCGCTTACCACGACACAATATTGTCCGCTTTGCCCCACTGGCTCACGGCTTTGTTCTTGGCGACCTGGCAAGGACTTCGCAAGGACTTCCCAGGAGGTCACCCATCCTGGTACTACTCCCACCCAAGCACGCTTAACCACAGAGTTCCCAAGGAACCCGCATGCTTGTGGCCCCAAAACGCGTTGTGTCTGGTAAGGCCAAGGTTTACTAATATACCCAGCATCTCTCCTGTCCACGGCCGATGTGGGATATGCCTAAGGTGTTACAAGGTTAATGGCGAGAGAAGAGGGAGATATACCAGGGATGGAGGAGAACGTGGCTGAGAAAAAAACCGTTTCTTGAATGTTGAAAATAACCGCTAAACCCTACTATTCTTTTAATAAAGTAGTATAGATATTAAAGAGAAAAGTTCAAAAAAACCCAACAAACTATATCATTTTGAATGGTTAAGTACCTAAACTATTTTTTTGAATAAAAAAACCATTAAACTTTCTCATTTTGAATGATTAAGTCCCTAAACTATTTTTTTGAGTGAAAAACCCATTAAAACTTCTCACTTTGAATGAAAAAACCATTAAACTTTCTCATTTTGGATGATTAAGTCCTTGAACGTTTTTTAATAAATAAATCATCAAACTTTCAAAGTTGGTTACATACATCGTTTTAACAACAAAAAAACTACATGTAACCGACTAGAAATTTTTTAAAGTAGAATAAAATCAAAATGAGTTTTACCGTTTACAAACGGTATGTCATTCAAACTCCTAGCAAACAACGGTACCGCCCCCTCTCGCCACTCCTCGTCATTCTCTATTCTACATATCATCTATCAAACCGTTTTCCTCGGTTATTGCGTGGGTCTGAATGACGTAAGGTTTGGGAATGGTAAATTTAATTTTTTTTTTAATTTTAAAACATTTTTAGTCGGTTATATAAATTTTTTTAAAGTTCGGTGATTTATATTTTTAAGAAAATTGTTCAGGGACTTGATCATCCAAAATGAAAAAGTTTAATGGTTTTTTCATCCAAAAAGTAGTTTAAGGACCTAATCATTCAAAATGAGAAAGTTTAATAGTTTTTTCATTCAAAAAAATAATTTAAGGACTTAACCATGCAAAACTGGATAGTTTGTTGGGTTTTTCTAGACTTTTCCCTATATTAAATGGTAGAATTATTAGGAGGTGTTTTTTTACATGGATGTGCATGAGAGATCATAATTACAGTTGGGTCCCCCATCTTGTCCGTTAATTATTATGAGCCCCCATGCTTTAGGGATTAGGAAATGCTTCTTTATATTGTTGAATGCTTGTGGCCTTAAATTGGTTCTTTGCAAAAGCTTATATTTAAATCATAAACACACACTGGGGTTTCATTCAATGCATTTGCCATTCATTCTTTTCCAAGTTAACAATAACAATTATATCATATAGTTGTTTGGTCTAAAATGTGATGTTTAATTTTGAATATATGGTTTTGCTTTACTTTTTTTTATGTATGTATACTAATACTATGTTGGATCCTAATTCATGGGATTCTTAATACTTAGAAGATATATTATGTACCTATTTTTTTCCTCGATATACATATGAATACCTACATATACAAGCATTTTATCTTTAGAGTTAACATTTTTGAATTAACATTTGTTGGACTTTTAACTCATTTTATATGCATATTCTATCATACTCAAAACATTTATCATCTTCCCATAATTTTTTATTATATGGATGTAAATAAAACACACACATGCATCAGTGTGAGTGTGAGTGTGAGTGTGAGTGTGAGTGTGTATGTGTGTGTGTGTGTGTGTGTGTGTGAGAGTGAGTGAGAGAGAGAGAGAGAGAGAGAAGTAGTCCATCTTTCCTAAACTCGCGATACTACTAATGTTCAATGTGTTTTTTCCAGTGAAGATTCAATGCCTCTTTTAGTGAAGGTTCAGTGTTTTTCGTGTGAAGTTTGTAAATGTTTACAGTTTCATGTAAAGGTTCATTGTTTTTCTTTTGAAGAAACAATGTTTTTACTGTCAAGATGTTTCTCCTATTAAGATTCATAAATCTTATAAAAAAATTGATGATATCATCGATATCCATTTATACATGGGTGAATATAGAGGTGGCCAAAAAACCGGGTCAGGCCGGGCCTCGTGATGAACCGGGCCGGAACACTATTACAAAGCCCGACCTTTGGTTGCGCCTGGGTCGGGCCGAGCTTGAGCTCAAATATCCGGGTCCGCTTTCGGGCTGAGCCTTAAACCGGGCCTTCACAAAAAAATATTTTTTAAAAATTTATAAATGTTATCCTAATTATCTAATACACTTAAAAATGCGTAATTGGGTCGCTCAAATATACTTAAAATACGTTTTATTATAATTTGTTCGTTTGATGCATCAACGCCGGCCGTTTTGAGCGAAAATGGAAGAATTGAGAGATTGAGAAGTTGCGAAAAACGAACACGAGATAGGGAGAAATCGAGAATTGTGAGCGAGAATTGCGTTTTTTGCGTTTGTAACTTGGTATGCAACCCCATACACCAACTATCCTATCTATAGTGTTGATGAACCATTAAAACCCCCAAAAAAGTCACAAATCATAAAAAACGGTCATATAGTCGTTACATAATGTAACGACCCAATCTAAATAAAGCATACATAGCATTATTAATAAACAACTCTCAAAACTGGGTCCATAAAATTTTGTTACATCTGTCAAAATAACTTAGGTTGGCGGAAACAACCTATACACAACTGAGAATAACTACCACTAAAAGTATGAGTGACACTGTCTCTATCTGCATCCGTACTCTATCCTGCGCATGTTCACTTACCGGAGCCTCCTACTATCTGTTTACCTGAAAATGTTTAGTTTGAAAAATGCGAGGGTTAAACCATAAGGTCTAGTGAGTCCCTCCTAACAGTTCTCAAAAACATTTAAAAACAGTTTATAACTTTCAAATATCTTTGCATAAAACTTTCTCATAACTTTGCATAAACTTTCACATAGTTGTACATTTAAAATCTTTCACATAAAATCATACACTGGATAGGCCAGCCCCATACATCATACACGGGATAGGCCCGCCCCATAAATCATACACTGGATAGGCCAGCCCCATAAATCATACACAAATCTCATTTAAAATTGTAAACAACTTTCATGTAGTCAAAAGCATAAGAATAAAACATGGCATTTCTCATCATGTACTCGTTTTAGAAAACATGTTAAAATAACACGTATTTTAGTTAGAAAACTCACCTGGCTAGCTTGCTCCAAAGCTCATCTCTTACACTTCCGGTCTCTAGGTGGAACACCTATTATATTCATAACGTACGTCATAATTCGTTTATTTATTACTCGAGTTAAATCTCGAACTCAACCCAAACTTAACTAAATTGATAGATTACGCTTCTAGTCCAATATCATAATTAATGGTCTTTGCTTACTCATCCATTTGAAATACTATACCGGATCCATTAATTTACCCAACTCTAGGTTCTCAACATAATAGAAATAACACTGGATCCTAAGTATCAATACTGGATCATGCTACTAATAATATGGCCAGATTTAAATAAATAGTTAGACCACCAATTACGTACTAGACCCATATTATATAATTGTAGACTTTAATAATAAACTAAGCCCAAAAGAAAAATAAATATTCTGGTCCATCCATTTATCTTTCGGCCCAACACCTTAATTGATTGAGGAGTCCATTAACAACATTAGACTTTTTCTCGGCCCATGAACCAATTCGGTCCATACTCACATAACTTGCGGAACTCAACTTCCGCAACCAATGCATTGCGGAACTCGGCAATTACAAACTAAAACCCACATTGCCAACATTTTAACCCTACACGATTTTTATGACAACTCTTCTCTTAATAAAAGATACCAATTGTTCCCTAACCAAGAACCCACAAAGCATTTGGTTTAACTTGACAATATGAATTAGAATCAAAACTCTAACAATACCCTTATTTGATTTCTCAACTTTCGCTACTGAGAACAACTAGAAATCTAATAACTCAAACATTATGGACATGGAAGAGCATACTCATAGGAATGATTTCTTACCAGACTAAATTTCACGAAACGGGAATCTGCTGCCCAAACGTTCTTCTTCTTCTTCCTTGATTCTCTCTATCTCTCGTTATTTGAAAGGACAGGGCGGTTTTAGGGTTTAGACGCCACTCAGCCACCACCGCAGGCGACCACCACCGGCAGCCGACTGCCGGCGCTCCTCAGCCGCACCCTCCGGTCTCCTCCTTTGTCGCCGGTGACCTGCAACCTCCCTCTCGCTCGCTGCCTCCTTCTCTCGTCGTCTCTCTCCCTCTCGCCGTCTCTCTCTCTCGCTGTTTCTTTTCTCGTCGCACACACAGGACACACACACACCAGACCATTATTTCTTTCTCCTTTCTCCTCACGAAGAATCACACAGCCTTCCATGACATCTTCTTTCTTTCAGCTTTTCTCTCTTTCTCTCGATGACAGCAGCCACACCACAAATACACATAACCCTATAATGCTTTTTCTTCCACTAACAAAAGTGGTGTACAAATTGGGAATTAATTTCCCCAAATTTTCATATTTTACCCTCATACCATTTCGCAATAAACAAATACAACCCCTAACTTCCATTTAATTCACATCACTTATTTTGGGTTATTACAATCTCCCCTCCTTAATAGAATTCCCTCCCGGAATTCACTCCAAAGATAACCGGCGAAAATTGATTATCAAAACTCAAACTTCAACTCTCGAAATAAATCTTTCTAATAACCAAAACAATAACAACATACTTTCACGCCTTGGCTGCGCAACTCCGATTAAACTCACAATCTCTGTTTATAACCGTAACATGCAATCATCTTATTTCTCACCTTCCAGTCGGATCTATTACTTCAGGAATACCACGAAACTCGGGTTCTATAATTCTTTCGATTAACCACACGACCAATAATCAGATAGATACATATAAAATCATTCCGGATTTCTTACTTAGATTTACCTCAAATAATTCCTTAACGAACAGTGTTAATCTCAATAACACTTTCCCACGAACTCTCGTAACCCATCTTATAAATCATAACATGTGAACACAGGTTGTAAGCATCTCAATACTTACCACTCCCTAATTATCCTTATCTGATTCACGACCACATAAACAATTTCCGAACTCAACTGCCTTTCTCGGCTAGTGCAATATAACCACTGATCCTTACCGCACAAATCAATACAATTCTTTCTCTCTATCACAAGCAACTTTAAGTTGACCAACTCATTTCAATTGTAATTATCAACTTGTTTCAAACGATAAACTCCAAATGAGGTGCAATTCATTTCTTTCTATCCACCATAAATTGTCATAGATCATAACTTAGCATCAACATCTCGTTATGCTGGTATTCACAAAATCCATCAGTCAAAACTGATTTCTTAACTAACAACCCCCACTGAGTAACCCAACAATTCAAAATTTTCAAAATTATTTGAGAATTACTTATTCCAACATACTATCATCCCCTTATCACTTTAACATATCGATTCTCCCTTATCAATTCTTGGTAAGAATCTCGGTAGGAAGCAACACATCCTGTAATAACAAATAATTGTCATTACTTAACAGATCCATAAAATTTTAATCAACCAATCAAAGGCTTATACATCTATCCTGACGTTTCAAATCAACTAGAGATCATACTACCACTCCGACTCTTAATCACACCATAAAGTCAACTTACACACTATGTGCTCCAACAATCTGGTTAATAGATCGTACATCTCATCTGTGAACCCCAAAAGCTTCTATCTGATACTTTCTTTCTCTCTAACATCACCTCACTACGATACTAGCTGGTACATTTAACTGGGCAACTAATGCCATTACATAACTGTACCTTCCTCACTCATAACATCACACTGCAGACCAAATCTCTCATGGTTATTCGTACACAACTCACACTTTCCTTCATATTCTCCCGTATACTACAATCGAGTCTATCCCACTACATAGTCCTTTCCCAACTTGTTGAACTATAACTCACGAGTTCTCAATTAGTTCACACGCAAACATTCTAGCTAGCTCCTCACGATCCGAGCCCTTACAAAACAGGGCACAACCCCTCACCGAACGATAAGATCTACACCCTCTCTTTGCTTGTGCTACATCCCTCCTCATTCTACGAATCCCTCCATACCTCGTAAATAGAACGCTTATTCAAAATGGTCACTTCCCATCCTCTTAACACCCCTACAAGGTGCTCCACAACAACAGACAACCTGTAGCTACTTTATTAACTCACTCTTAAGCATGGGTTCCCTTACGGGACCTAATCCTATCAACATATCATAATCATTTCATAATACGTCTCCCTCTTTTCTGGACTTACTCCGGTAACATCAATATTACCAGCTCACCTCAAAACTCATACCCAACACCGCGGGAATTTCGCTTATGCCTCTCAACACTACTCATAACGAGTTTCTAATACTAACACTTCGATGACTTCTACTCTTTCCCCTGGACTCAACCGTCCCCCGACAACCGTACATCCAGTTACCGAACAAGGATACAGACCCTCATGCAATCGACACTATAATCTGCAAATAAAGGTAGCCTTTAAAAGTATGTAAACTGATTCGGTAAGTAAAATAACGATTCTTATTTGTAGGATCTTGAGCAGGACCTTTGATCAGATCAGTCACTAGGTAAAAATGTTAATTCTGATCAGATGAGTTGTACTATCTTATGATAAACAATTAACAATGTTTAAGTATTTTTGTTGAAGGTGATACTAGTTCATTTTGAACCCTTTATCATTAATTTAAAAAATAATTTATTCCATCTTTATATATTTACAAAAAAAATTATCAACTGTATGAATGTAATTATAGACATGAGAATATGAGATCATGTGAGAAGTGACATTTTTGGTGAGTTAATGTGAGAAGTACTTTTAAACCATGGATCACTTTTAATCAAATACACTCCCATGAATTGCGACTTAAAAGGGATTGATCCGATGCATCTCCTCCTAATGTTTGTCTATTTCTCATCTAACGACTGATAACTACTTCTCATATTTCTCACCATATTTGACACTTCTCACCAAAACTAAATCGTATGATTATAACACGATTTTTAATTCAAGTAATATGATTGTACTTTCTTTTTGAAATTATTGTTATTGATAATTCATATCATTCGAAATTTATGTCAAAATCGTGGAGTTTTCCATCTGACTCAGCGACCTGAAAAGTAGAATATGGGCCCCACAACGATCTGCAGTTATCTTTAGACCATCCGTAGCGGTGATTGGGTAAGGGATCGGGTAAAGGTAGGGTTCAGCGGGTACCGGTACGGGGGGATCGGGTACGGGTGAGGGTTCGGGGTATCGGGTTCGTGAACCCAATGGAACCCGTTGTGGTTTAATTATTTTTTTATTTTTTATATATTTTTTAAATAATACCGTTTACCAACGGCTATATTATTATTATTTTTTTTTCAAATTATACACACTATATATATTAACCTCTATAATCTTCATTTTTTCACACCAAACAACTCTATACTTTCTTCTATTCTCTATACTTTCTTCCATTTATTTCTTCAATTTTAGACAATATGGATTCGCCACAACCCGCTTCATCGACCGCATCATCATCATCCATAGACACCGACGAGTACTTGCATCATCAAAGGGAAATTTTTGTAGGGTTGGTTCGAGAAACTGCAAAATTAATTTATGGTAGCACCGCCTCATCGTCAAGAAGAGAACCGAGGGCCGGGAACATAGAAAGAGGTCGGGTAGCTGCAAACGAGCGGCTTTTGCGGGACTACTTTGGCAACAACCCGGTTTATACACCGGATATGTTTAGACGGCGGTTCAGGATGAGCAGGCAACTATTCGAACGAATAGTTGAAGATTTAGAAGTAGAGTATCCGTATTTTACACTTCGGGTGGACGCCAGCAACAAACAAGGTTTTTCTCCTATACAAAAGTGTACTTCCGCTATTCGGCAATTGGCGTATGGAGTAGCTGCCAACTCACTCGACGAGTACTTGAGGATGGGAGACAAAACGTCACGAGATTGTCTGTACAAATTCTGCACAGGTATTAGTGAACTCTATGGTAAAAAATATTTACGCAAGCCTACTTATGTTGATATTCAGAAGTTGTACACCGCGCATGAAGCTAAACACGGATTTCCCGGCATGCTCGGCAGCATAGACTGTACTCATTGGGCGTGGACAAATTGTCCGGTAGCATGGCGAGGTCAATTCATGAGAGGTGATCATGAGCACCCGACAATCATGCTAGAAGCAGTGGCCTCCCATGATCTATGGATCTGGCACGCATACTTTGGTGTTGCCGGTTCCAACAACGACATCAATGTTCTCAATCAGTCGCCCATCTTCAACGATCTATATGATGGAAAAGCACCCGAGTGCCCTTTTGAGGTGAATGAAGTTACCTACAACCACGGATATTATCTAGCGGATGGGATATATCCGGAATGGGCTACTTTCGTAAAATCATTTACGTGCCCACATGACCCTAAACGACAAAAGTTCAAGTCCGCGCAAGAATCGACACGTAAAGATGTTGAACGAGCTTTTGGCGTGCTTAAACAACGTTGGCATATACTTCATAACCCGGCACGCGGATGGCATCCGACAAGATTGGGAAACATTATGTACGCTTGTGTCATATTACACAATATGATACTCGAAGACGAAGACCATGCCATTTGTGGTGGCGATGAAAACGACATTTTCACGGATGATATCGAAACACAAATCAGTGAGGAACAACGCGCGGCAAATGTTCGAGAAGTCAAAAACCGGGACACTCATAATAACATTCGGTCGGATTTGGTCGAACATATTTGGCGTATCCAAGTTCCCAACAATGACGACGAGTAGATTTTTAATATTTTGTAATTTTTAAATTTATTTTGTAATTTTTAATTTTTTAATGAATGATATGAATTTTTATTTTTATTATTTATCTTATTTTTATTTATTAAAAAATATATAAATATTTTTATTTTGTTAAATAATTAAATGTATAAATAAAAGAATTAAAAAAGATAAGGTGTCAAGTGGGTTCATTAGGTACTGGTACTCCACTTTTGGGTAAGGAAGGTAGGAAAGTGAAAAGCTGATGTGACGTTGAGGTGGCAAATGGGTTCATTTGATTAATTGGGTACGAGTATTTGAGGCCTTACTTATAGAAGTCTGGGCCCGCATCCGAATCGGCGCCGCGTTGGTTTTACCGGCTTTTTTCACCGGTCCAGTTCTGCACCATATCCAAATAAAATTCGATCGTAATTTTTCCGCAATTTGGTGCCCTAATTCAAGTTAAACACGCACCTCGCCTTCTCCTATAAACTCAATGTGCCCGTTAATGAATCGCCCAATTGGGTTGTTTCTATTCTTTCATTCCTCCCCACTCTACCACCCCATTTACAAAATCAAAATCGCATTTGAAAGTGATCAAGTTAAAATCAAGAAAATACCTCCAAATCGAGCGTACAAGGTCTGTGTAGAAACCCTTATTGGATGTGTATGCCATTTTTGCTTTTTTACCCCTATTTTACATTCGTTTCATGCATTTGTTTCACGTCTGATTGAACGTGAACTTTAAATCATTCATATCACATGTGATCGCTGTTTGTGGAAAGAATTGGGGTTTTGAAACTAAGGTTTAAGTAAGAAATGGAAGTCCAAGAAACCATTGTTTTTTCTTTCTTTTTCACAAGGAATTCGAACTTACTGATGTTGGCTAATTGTGGCTTTAGTACTCTATTTATGCAATTGCATTGGATATGTTGTAAGTTGGAATGCCCAAGAAAAAAATGCAGCTTTCTTGGTTGTTCAAGATCACCAAAATGACCTGCACCAGGCTAGTAAACTGCTAAAAGAATACTTCACTAAACAAAATTAGACTCAGGTCCAACTTGATCCATTAATTTATTTGTTTGGATATTACTCAATCCTGTTGTCATTAATTTTTCATAGAAGTTGCTAGATTGATGCATTGTCTATAATATTTGTTTGTTTAAACAAAAACCTCCTAATACCTCTGAAGTCTGAATCGTTCAGACGTTTTCGCGTTCAGACCGTTTGTTCTTTTCAGATTTCAGAGGCTCTTAAGTCTGAAATACGTCTGAAATTAGAAGAGGTAACTTAATGTCTTCTAACCTCTTAAAGCACCACCTCTTATTAATCAGAAGTGAAATAAGACTTCAGACCTCTTAAAGACTTCGGACTTCAGACCTCTTAAAAAACAAACTAGACTTTCATCTGCCACTAAATAGGGGGGGGTGATTTTTCTTTGAGTAACCATGGATTTATGGGCCAATTTGTGCGCACTTTGACTGATCTCCCTTGGCTGAGACTGACTCGAACGGGGTTATAGGGGACCAAGGCCTACCCTCTATTTGCTGGTTGAGCTGGCCCTCGGGGTTATAGGGGACTCATTCTATCGTAGTTTGACTTCAGAGGAACTTACAAAGGGTCACTTTAAAAGGGTGGGAATGGTTTGTAATTTTTCTTTTGAAATAGTGCTACTTTTAATTCCCTATTATTGTACCTAATTTTACTCTAGAACTTGGCCAATACGATTGCTTGATTTTGTGGTGCAGTTCATTGCAAATGGGGTCTAATCTGGTGGAAGATTTAATAGAGGCATCATCAGGGGTTCACTTTTCTGGATTGCACAGAGATGGGATAGAGACACGAAATACGCAGGTCGAGCAAGCCTCGACTTCAATGACTGGAAAACCACATAAGCAACCTTTTGTCATTGGTATGTGTTGCAGATAAGAGCACATAGATAACGTAAATTGTATATTTTCAAGTGAACAACGATCCCACGTTATTAGAAAAGTTTAGAAGTAAAATTCATGTTTAGAATAAAAACATTTATTTCAACAACCAGGGGTTGCTGGAGGTGCAGCATCTGGGAAGACCACAGTTTGCGATATGATCATTGAGCAGCTTCATGATCAGCGTGTCGTACTTGTCAACCAGGTATCTCCTTTTCCACGGATCATAATAACAATTGTGTAGGAGTGTTTGAAGGACATATTATCAGTATATTTTATTAATTTTCAAATCTCTTGGTTGGTTTATCGAAATCGGCAGGACTCATTCTATCATAGTTTGACTTCAGAGGAGCTTGCAAAAGTTCATGAGTACAATTTTGATCATCCTGGTGCGTTTTGTTACCTTACCGAACATTTTCTTTAACAATATTTAAGTTGCAACAATTATTGAAAGTAGAAATCGCCCCACCCGCCTCTTTTATTGTGATATTAGACTTGAGTACTACGTTAAATTTAAGAGCAGCGACTTGGTTTTTATATCGTGCAGTAACATTTGAATTATCTTTTTTTTGGGAAGGGTGTCCTAGGCTATGCCTAGACTAATCCCTTGGCAAATTATGACTGTAAGACATCGGCCCTGATTAAACCTCAGTGGTCACAATTGTTGTGTACGCCTGGATTAGAACCCTGGGCAGATGGGATATTCCACCACATCCCCCATGGGCCTTAACCATTACGCCACAACCCTTGTGGTTAACATTTGAATTATCTTTGCTTGTCCCTTTTATGTTCGTTTGACTTAATTTGTATTAATCATGCTGCAGTGGGTTGTGTTTTCATGCTTGCTATTTCTTTGTTGCTTTTCCAGATGCTTTCGACACTGAAAAGTTATTATCAGCCATGGAGATGCTGAAACACGGGAAAGCAGTTGATATACCAAAATACGACTTCAAGAGTTATAAAAACAATGTCTCTCGAAGGGTTAGTTTTTTTTTCTTTTTCTTTTTAATCTACCCTCACTGATTTTAGTATTACTTGGAAAGATATCAATTTCAATCTAAACATTTAATTAAGTAGTAATATTTTTCTATGTAAGTTATAAATGTAATATACGAGTAGAGTAATGATATTAAACATGTTATTATAAGAGTTTTGGAAGTTAGTTTGGCCGCACGCCATTGTTATATTTTTTATTCTCTCTTTCTTGGAATATAATCTTGATAAAACCGTGCATCCCTTTTTATGTTCTTCATGTAGTACTACATAAATCAGGTTAATCCCTTTGTCAGGTGAATCCTTCAGATGTGATAATTTTGGAAGGCATTCTTATTTTTCATGACCCCCGTGTGCGTGATATGATGAATATGAAGATCTTTGTGGACACAGGTTCCATTTACTCGTTAAATCTGGTTTGATGCAATGTTTAATGGATTTGTTGTTTATTTCTTTATACTTAGCCAATGTCTCCATGCCTTAGTGTCCTTTCTATACTGCAAGTTCCATAAGCTTGTTATCTTATCATATACTCCCTCCGTCCCAGAGTAAATGTCTACAATGAAAGAGGCATACAGTTTTAGGAATGTGTAATTATCTAGGGGTAAAGCACTGTTTCGGTGCGGGCCGCGAGAGCGGTACCAAATCGAGGCAAACTCTGAATACTAGATATGACCTCAAAATAACAGGGGCCGCGAGAGCCTTACACTTTTTAATTAACAAAATAACAGTTTTACCATTAGTTATAGAGAGAAATTTTCTCTACCTTGTAATTACGGGTAAAATGGGGAAGTGGACATTTACTTTTCAAAGTCTGACACTTATTTTGGGACAAACTAAAATAGTATTGTAGACATTTATTTTGGGATGGAGGGAGTACATATATATATATATATATGTGTGTGGAATAAGAGTGGCAGATGGTTTCTAAAGTATGTCAACCATGCCATAGTACATTTTGTTTTTATCAAGGGGTATTTTGGATATTTGACCAATAATAATACCTTTTGTTACACTAACTATTTGCCAAGTCAAACGGTGCAGTACCCTTATAGCTTATGGATCTCTTCATTATTTTAATTGAGTTTTACGTCTGTTAGTCTTTAAGATGCTGATTTTCAATGCAGATGCTGATGTACGGTTGGCGAGAAGAATAAGGCGTGATACAGGCGAAAAGGGAAGAGATATCGGTATGGTGCTCGATCAGGTTAATTGCTTCCTCTCTTTTTAAGGAACTTGGTCCTATAATTGCTCATTAATCTTGATAAGGTGATTTAGTTTTGATATTGAACTTATGCGCAGTACTCAAAGTTCGTGAAACCTGCTTTTGATGACTTCATACTTCCGACAAAGAAGTATGCTGACATCATCATTCCACGTGGAGGAGACAACCATGTAGCTATTGATTTAATTGTCCAACACATTCGAACAAAACTTGGTCAACATGATCTTTGTAAAATATATCCCAACTTATATGTCATTCAGTCTACTTTTCAGGTAACATTTTAAAGTTACATTTTTTGTAAATCTCGAGTGATCTTATTGTCGTATTGTTTTCTTCCTGTTATATTGCTTGTTCTCATGTAGATACGTGGCATGCATACGCTTATACGTGATGCTCAAACAACAAAACATGATTTTGTGTTTTATGCTGATCGATTGATTCGTTTGGTGAGTTTCTATTTTATTTTATTTTGTACTATGGCTTAGGGGTCGTTTACCAACACAAATTCGGTAAATGCTAACCGAGTAAGAATGTGGTTTGGGTCAGCGCTGACAGAAAATGGTTGTTTACCAAGTGTCTGGGTCGGCGCTGACTGATGATGTCAGCACACTTCTTTGTATCCTTTCTTACTGGGTATGCACCTCTTACCCATTAAGAAGAGGTCAGCAATTAGTAAACGGTCCCTTACCCTTCTTCAGGGACGAGATAGATTAATTCTTTCGGGTTTTTTACAGGTTGTCGAGCATGGCCTTGGACATCTACCTTTTACAGAAAAACAGGTCACAACTCCAACTGGTGAGCTTCTGCAGGAGATCAAATCCATTGATTCATCATCGTCATAAATATGATCATGTGGCTATCCACTTTGTTTTCTTTGAAATCCATCCTATTAAGGCCTGATTCATTCTATATAACCATGAAAAGACTGTAACTAAGTGTTTTGTTTTTATAACAATGTTGGTTTGTATGAACGCAGGGTCAGTATACACCGGAGTAGATTTTTGTAAGAGATTATGTGGTGTTTCCGTTATTAGGAGGTATGTGAATTAGTGAATCTAGTTGTGGGATTAATGAACTTTTCTTTAAAATGTTAGGTTTTCTCTTCTTCCATATGGTGCACACATGACATATATTAACTATTACGCTATAGGAACTCATTCAAATGAGAACTTGAGAACCAAATATCAGTGATAGATATTCATGATGAATGACCCTGAATAATCATTAACATTTTCATGACGAAAATCCATGATATTCATTATGAATAATATGGATGATTATTCAGGGTCTTTCATCATGAATAATGCGTGAAAAATAGTTGGCTCTCGTATTTTTAGTTCTCATTTGAACTTTCCCCTCCGCTATAAATCCCTTTATATCAACTACACACCACCATTGCAGCACAATAAAATTGCTGCATTTTGACGTTGAGCTTTCAGATGTGTGATGCTCGCTTTAAAGCCATCTGGATTGTTCGCATTGACTAGAAATTTGTTGATAAACAGCAACAAACGGCAAAGAAATTAGATTATTTTGCCATTTTAATAAATAAATAGCTTGTTTTTTCGACTAATTACAACTTTCCAAATGGTTTGCAGTGGTGAAAGTATGGAAAATGCATTGCGGGCGTGTTGTAAGGGTATCAAGATCGGAAAGATTCTTATTCATAGAGAGGGTGACAATGGTCAACAGGTAGGCTTGTGCTTTTTTAAAGTATAAAATATTTATATACGGCAAATAACCCCCCATTTATATCAATGAAATCTTATTATCCATATGGTGGACCATGATGCAGTTAATATACGAAAAACTGCCACAAGATATCTCTGACAGGCACGTCTTGTTGTTGGATCCTATACTAGGAACAGGTATTGCTATTACTTACTCATATCACTTGATCAATATTTAGCATAATTGTTTTTCTCCATTTCACACAGTTTCACTGTAGAAACAAGTTTTCTACTCTTTAGGGTAGAGGTCAGGTATACATACATCTTATCCTGCCAGACCCCACCTTTTGGTGGGTTCATAGAAACACCCACTCTACTATGTAGGGTAGAGGTCTGGTACGAGTACACCTTTATCCTTCATAGAAACAAGAGTAAATTACGTATTTGGTCCCTATGGTTGTGATTCTCCCCCCATGATTTATAAATTACGGTTTTTGTCCTTGTAGTTTGTAACTCAATGCTATTTTCGTCCTTATGATTTATAATTTATTGTTGTTCGGTACGATTCTTTACTGTTTTAATCCCTTATACTTAAAAATGTATGAATTAGTCCATGGACAAAAATAGCAATAAATTGAAAACCATCGGGACGAAAATTGCAAATCATAAACCATAGGGACTAAAATTGTAATTTACTTTACAAACAACACTTTACTCTGTTTGGGGTAGAGGTCAGATATGCGTACATCTTACCGACTTCATCTCTAAGTGGGTTCATAGAAATAACTACTCTACTCTTTAGGGTAGAGGTCAAGTATGCATACATCTTACCCTCCCAAACCCCATCTCCACCAGGTGGGATATACTGTGCTCGTTTGGTTTGTATTAGGAAGATGTGGACCAATGTTTGTGGTGATATTTTGCAGGTAATTCAGCAGTCCAAGCTATCTCCTTACTTGTAAAGAAAGGGGTTCCTGAGGCCAACATCATATTCCTAAACCTAATCTCCGTGAGTTTGCGTTCATATTTGGTCATAGTCTCCGTTTTTGGGTGTCGTTAAACTAATTAGATAAAGTGTTGGCAGGCACCTCAAGGAGTGCATGCTGTTTGCAAAAAGTTTCCGAGAATAAAGATAGTGACCTCCGAGATTGAAACCGGCTTGAATCAAGAGTTCCGTGTGGTACCAGGAATGGGCGAGTTTGGAGACAGATATTTTGGTACAGACGACGAATGAATAAACCCCATCCTGTTTTCAGATGATCAAAATTCAACTAGATTGTGTTTAATATTCTAATACTTGTATCAACATATTTTTAACTCAATTAAGACTTGTAGACTTTATGGTATTATTAGAATTATTGGGATTGGTCATATTTACTGGCACAATTAAGACTCCAATTCATGGTTGTTTATATCTTTTTCCTCCTTTTAATTTGCAATTGGTGATTATTATTATTATTATTATTATTATTATTATTATGTAGGGTCTTCTTCTGGTTTCTGTCTTAATCAGTTTAAAGCCTTTTATTACGGCAATTCTCTCTTTTTATTTTTTTTAGTTTAAAATCAAACAGCTCCAGCTCCAGCTCCTGGTCCTGGTGGTTTGTATCTATTACAATAATTCAAAGTTTGCTTTTTAATCAATCTTTTCTTTCTGTAGGTCCTTAATTTGCATGCAGTTCAAGAGACATAAACATTGTTTGTTTATTCACCATATATACATACATACATACATACATGCACTGTGCTTCTGGCCTTCCGCTATATGTCATCATTGTTTCTTACTAAGGCATTGTTTGGCAAAAAAAAACTAGCTTATAAGCTAGGTACATGTTTGGATGACCATAAGCTAGCTTATCAAAACGCTAGTCTATGTAGCGTATGGGGAGCTTTTTTTGCTTTTTACTTTTTTTTTTTCCAAATATACCCTCAATTATATAATTATTATTTATTTACTATTTTTTAATATGTTCTTTTTAGTCATTTTACACGCTTATAAGCTAGTTTTGCCAAACATGACTTTTTCATCAGCTAGCTTATCAGCTACCAGCTAGTTTATAAGTCAACAGCTAGCTTATCAGCTACCAGCTAGCTTATAAGTCATAAGCTAGCTTATCAGCTAGTTTGCCAAACATAGCCTAACTGATACCATTTGAATGTTGAAATTTCTAATTACCATCGTTTTTTCTTGAAATATAAATTATTCGGATTACACGTGTAATGGAAAAGGGTTGGGTTTTGATGAAAATGCAAGTTTACGTTAGAAACGTAAGTGTTGGGATCGAAATTAAAAATAAACAGATAATCTATCAAAGTTGTTCTTTTATTTCTGTGAATTTCGATACATCAAAATCTGTACATTTGATACATATATATAGTATACCAACCGGTGCCTTTTGAACCAACGTGATGGTTCGGTGGTGGTTATCCGGTGGCAGTTTTATGGTAGCCACCGTTTGGTTGAAAAGATACAACTTTTCAAAGTTTGCCTAATTTACAATTAACTACATAAACTTTTACTAATTACACTAATTACTTGTTTTTGTCATTATATTTTCAACATTCCCCCCTAATGACAAAAACATTTAATTCTTTAATCTTCGGTCTTCAAACTTCAATCTTGATTGTCACTTGAGTTATGCCTTTTGTCACCTCGGTAACCCCGATCTGGTGTTGAAATTTCTGTAGTGTTCTGATCTTTCTGATCCTTGCTTCTGGTTAAAACCACCATCTGAGCAACTACTGCTTTGATCAATCGTACATCCCGACTGGTCATTAGTTTTGTTGGTTACTCCACCAATTATTCCATTCCATGTAATTTCTTGTAGTGCTTGTGATCATCCTTACATCCAGGTAGGATCAATTTTTTTCTTCTGGTTACTTCCACCTTTACTGTTGTGATCTTCCTTAAGTCCAGGTTGATCATTGCTTTCGGTTACTTCCACCTTGTTGTGATCTTTCATAAATCCTGATTGATCATGTTTCTGGTTGGTTATACCACCAACACTTTGTCTTCCTATTAGAGTTCTTGCAGCGTATATATCTTCCTTAATTCCAGGTTGATTCATGCTTTCGGTTACACCACTATCTGTTGGTGCAAGTGTACCACATCTCTATATATTTATATATATTTATTTTGATGATTACAAACACACCGTATTATTGTTTATCTAACAATTTAATCCAAGTGTGCAGTTCTTGAAGAACACGAAGATTTTATCTGAAGAGTTCAAGACTGGTGCTTTACGTCGTCATCATTGTTTATATCTAATAATGATAATCACCCTAAAATAATATACCACTTGGATATTTCTAAAAACCCTTTAAATAATATTTTAAATAAGAAATTTTGGTTCTAGAAGTATCTGCCATGCGTACTGTTTCTGCAACCACTTTCTGACGCAGGTATACCGCGAAGGTAGAGCCGGTATTCCGCGGTGGTACGGCCGGTATACCGCGGGTGTTCATCCGGTATACCGCGGCAAGCTCGGTGTGCATCTCTGATTGGTTGGAAGTCTTTTCTTCTGCGCGGTATACCGCGGTGTTCAGCCGGTATACCGCGGGTACTGTTTCCGTTGGTTTTTGCAGAGTTGACTTTCTGATCTTGATGTGCTTTTTCCTCTGCACGGTATACCGCGGGGGATAGCCGGTATACCGCGGATGCACATATCCGTTGGAAGCTTCATGCTATATATTTGCATGCTGATGGTGAAGAAAGAGTAGACCACACAAACAACAACAGCAAGCAACCAACTCCATCCATTTCTCAGCTCTCTCACTTATTTAATTTATATATTTTATAAAACCTTTTTTATAAAATATCCAAGTGATTATTATACAAGAGTGATTACCCATTGTGAGTTATACTCCTCTTGTAAGTATTTGAATAACGGGTGTGTGATCCTGTTTATCTCATAGCAGAGGCTTGAGAAACTATTACAAATTCCTTTGTATTTGGTTTGTGTTCTACCGTAAAGAATACATTTATTGGATCGTGTCGAGAAGTGTCTCGGCTGCTGGTTTATCACAGTTGGTGGTAAATCAGTAAATCTCCGTGTCAAGTATCTCTTACCTTTATCTCTTTATTTATTCCGCTGTGCTTTATTATATTTGTTTATATAAACTGCTTTGCATTTATATTTATTTATATAATCTCTGTGTATTTGTTTATATTTACACTCTTCTTTATTATTTGTATACTCTGATTTATTTATACTGTTTCTGTACTGTATTTATTTACAAAAGAATTTTTGAAAGTAAAAGATTTAAAATACAACCTTACCCCCCCCTTAGGTTGTCTAACATTTGGTATCAGAGCGGGTCTTTCAAAATTTTCTGTTTAAATATTTTTTTTAAATGGCTCAACAAACTAATTTTGTGTTTTCTAAACCTCCTTTGATAGATACTGAAAAGTTTGGCATTTGGGCCGAGCTATTTGAATGTCACGTTCGTGGCAAAAGTCAAAAAATTTGGGATATTATAGAAAATGGGAATTTTAGACCAACCAAAGTTGAAAATGATCTTATTGTTGATAAACCCATAAAAGATTGGACTCCCGCTGAAGAATCTCATTATTGTTTAAATTTTGAAGCTAAAAATATATTATATGCTGCTTTAACCTCTGATGAAATTGAAAGAGTTTATACTTATAAAACTGCTAATCAAATCTGGCAAAGCTTGAGCGACACTCATCGTGGAAATACTCAAGTTAAAAGCTCTAAAATAAATATTCTTGTTCATGATTATGAATTGTTCGAAATGTCAAAAGATGAGTCAATCGACTCAATGTTTAAACGTTTTAACCTCATTATGACTACTTTGAAAGGACTAGGTCGCACTTATCCTAACGAAGACTATGTAAGGAAAATCCTACGAGCACTTCCTTCGGAGTGGATGGCAAAAATCACATCCTTGGAAGACTCCCGAGATCTCGCAACTATGAAGCTCGATGATCTCATCGGCAATCTTAAAGTGCACGAAATTGCACTAAGAAGAAATCAAGTCCGGGAGCAAGTCAAAAAGAAATCCATAGCTTTAAAAGTCATTGCCTCAAAAGAAGAGGAAAAGGAAGAGGAGGAAGAAGCTAGCTCATCCGATGACGAACCCGAAAATCTTGACGATTTAGTCAAGTTGGTAAGAAAACTTTCTAAACTTTTTTCTAACAAAAAGTTTGCCAAAAATGATAGGTTTCAAGAAAATGGAGACTACCGTCGTGGTGGTAAAAATCAAAGTCGCAACGTCCACAAACGTGAAGACAAATATGACGAATCTAGCGACGATGAAAAAGCCAATAAAAAGAAAGGCTTTTGCTATGTGTGTGGTGACAAGGATCACTATGCAAGTGTGTGTCCGAAACGAGCAAAACAAATCAACACACCAAAAGCTTTAGTTGGAGGCGCGTTGAGCGCAAGCATAAATGAGGCCAAAAATTTTTGTTTCATGGCCGACCATGATAATGAGGTATCTTCATCATATTCTTCTAAAAATAATTGTGATAGTAATTATAGTGATAATTATTATAGTGACGATGAAAATAATCTTGACGAATTATATAAATCATTTCATGATATGGCTGCTCTCGCAAATAAATATAAAGATGAAATTTCTAATTTAAAAGAAACCGTATCTGTATATAAAAAGGAAATAGATGACGGTAAACAAAAATCTGCTCATGATTTAGATGTTATCACTAAATTAGAAAATAAATTAAGTGAAAAAGATATTTGTAAATCTTGTGTTATTTTAAATGATAAAATTGCATGCTTAAATAAAAAGACACATGAAGATATTATATGTGCAAAATGCGAGATTCTTGAAAATGTAATTGCATGTTTAAATGCTAAATGTAAATCGCATGAGAAAAATGACTTATTAGCAAATGCTTTTAATAGTAGCAATGATAAAGTGCTTAAAATGCTAAATATGCCTAATCGTATAAATTGTCGTAAAGGCATTGGTTCCGATACATGTGTTGATAAATGTTCGTGTAAACCCATTAAAAGATTTTTTGCATCTCCTAAAGTTGATACGAGAAAACCTCCATATATGTCAAAAATAAATAATGTGAATATAAATGCTTCATTTTATGTGTATGATAAATACAATCGTAAAATTAAAATGGTTAGAAAATGGATTCCGAAAGGAATGTTTAATGTTGATAATCCCGGTGGGATGCGTTTATGGTTTTAAACCATTTTTATGGTTTTATATGTTGTCGTATTTTATTTTATGTCGACAACATGTTCTTTATTTATTTTTGCAGTTTATGTTTTATACTAACTGTTAAAAGGACCCATATGAAAAGGGTACCACGAAAATTTTCTTTACCTTTTGTAGGTGTTTCCTGACGAGGTTATAATACGTGTTTCCTGGCGAGGATACAATACGTGCTTCCTGACGAGGAAATAATACGTGATTCCTGGCGAGGATACAATACGTGCTTCCTGACGAGGAAATAATACGTGATTCCTGGCGAGGATATAATACGTGTTTCCTGACGAGGTTATAATACGTGGTTACCTGCCGAGGTTATAATACGTGGTTACCTGCCGAGGTTATAATACGTGGTTACCTGCCGAGGTTATAATACGTGGTTACCTGCCGAGGTTATAATACGTGGTTTCCTGACGAGGATATAATACGTGTTCCCTGACGAGGTCATAATACGTGGTAATTTTTGCTCACATAAAATTAACCGAAAATCGAAGCCTTAAGATCCTTTTTGGTGCAAGTGTTTCTTTTTGGTTATTTTGTTTCATGTCATTTATTATGCTTATTTTATCCCTCAAATTTTATAAAATCATCAATTTAATATCGTTATTAATTTGAGGGGGAGCGTTTTATTATCTTTACCCATGAGTTTATGCTACCTCAATTATATGCATATTTTGAGGGGGAGCATCTCTCGAGGGGAAGCATACCGTCTTTCTTGACCCTTTTTGTTTCGACAAACGGGGGAGAGAAACCGCATATGCTCATGCTTAGCGGTTGTGTTTGTCATCATCAAAAAGGGGGAGATTGTTGGTGCAAGTGTACCACATCTCTATATATTTATATATATTTATTTTGATGATTACAAACACACCGTATTATTGTTTATCTAACAATTTAATCCAAGTGTGCAGTTCTTGAAGAACACGAAGATTTTATCTGAAGAGTTCAAGACTGGTGCTTTACGTCGTCATCATTGTTTATATCTAATAATGATAATCACCCTAAAATAATATACCACTTGGATATTTCTAAAAACCCTTTAAATAATATTTTAAATAAGAAATTTTGGTTCTAGAAGTATCTGCCATGCGTACTGTTTCTGCAACCACTTTCTGACGCAGGTATACCGCGAAGGTAGAGCCGGTATTCCGCGGTGGTACGGCCGGTATACCGCGGGTGTTCATCCGGTATACCGCGGCAAGCTCGGTGTGCATCTCTGATTGGTTGGAAGTCTTTTCTTCTGCGCGGTATACCGCGGTGTTCAGCCAGTATACCGCGGGTACTGTTTCCGTTGGTTTTTGCAGAGTTGACTTTCTGATCTTGATGTGCTTTTTCCTCTGCACGGTATACCGCGGGGGATAGCCGGTATACCGCGGATGCACATATCCGTTGGAAGCTTCATGCTATATATTTGCATGCTGATGGTGAAGAAAGAGTAGACCACACAAACAACAACAGCAAGCAACCAACTCCATCCATTTCTCAGCTCTCTCACTTATTTAATTTATATATTTTATAAAACCTTTTTTATAAAATATCCAAGTGATTATTATACAAGAGTGATTACCCATTGTGAGTTATACTCCTCTTGTAAGTATTTGAATAACGGGTGTGTGATCCTGTTTATCTCATAGCAGAGGCTTGAGAAACTATTACAAATTCCTTTGTATTTGGTTTGTGTTCTACCGTAAAGAATACATTTATTGGATCGTGTCGAGAAGTGTCTCGGCTGCTGGTTTATCACAGTTGGTGGTAAATCAGTAAATCTCCGTGTCAAGTATCTCTTACCTTTATCTCTTTATTTATTCCGCTGTGCTTTATTATATTTGTTTATATAAACTGCTTTGCATTTATATTTATTTATATAATCTCTGTGTATTTGTTTATATTTACACTCTTCTTTATTATTTGTATACTCTGATTTATTTATACTGTTTCTGTACTGTATTTATTTACAAAAGAATTTTTGAAAGTAAAAGATTTAAAATACAACCTTACCCCCCCCCTTAGGTTGTCTAACACTATCCAAGCTTCCACTGCCAACTCCTTGTTGTTCAATGTTTGATACTAAGTTGAAGTTGAATGGAATTTCCTTCCATTCTTGATTCGTGATTCTTCTTGGTTAATGAAACTTTCTGGTGCTTCTTCAACAGTTGCCATAAGTAATGTTGGTTCTAAGTCTTCTTCAATGAGATTGGATTGTTCTTCTTTCTTTGATGGACATTTGTTTGCAAAATGCCCATACTCCTTGCATTTGAAGCATAGCACCTTACTCTTATCATGAGTAAATTTATTTGAGTTGCTGTCTATTTCTTTCTTGAAATTATTTTGTGATGATTCCCAATTCTTCCTTTCTGATCTGAATCTGTTATTTTCTTGGCCTCGTGATTGGTTAAATCCACCATGACCACGTCTTCTGAATTGTTGGCCTTGATCTTCATGTCGTGTGAACAATAGTCCTTCCTGAGTGTTCACCGGTCTGTCATTCTTGTATTTAAGTCTTTCTTCAAAAGTCTTCAGTCTCCCGATTGCTTCGTCTAGAGACATGGTATCTAAATCCGAGTATTGTTCGATAGACGCAACAATTTGAAGAAATCTATCCGGTACGGCATTTAATAATTTCCTTACGAGAGTAGAATCTTCATATGCTAATCCGACGCTTGCCGCTTTGTTGATAATACCTATCAACCTTGTAACAAATGAATCTATTGATTCATTTTCTTCCATCCGTAACATCTCAAACTCCGATTTGAGTGTTTGTTGTCTTGCTTTCTGGACACGATCTACTCCGATGTGTCTAATTTTCAATGCATCCCAAACTGCCTTTGCAGTCTTGTATTTTGAAATGTGAAGCAGTTGATCTTCTGGTAGTGATTGATACAGATATGCTATAGCGGTTTTATCCCATTTTATATCCGCTTGAGTTTCTGGTTTTGGTTCAATCATTTCCCAAAGGTCATTCGCTTCCATGATTACTTGCATTCGAATTGCCCAAATGTTGTAATTTGATCCTTTCAACATAGGACACTGAAAATGGGTATTTGACCCAATTTCCTTGATCTTGGAACTATCTATAGGTTCCGTGTCTACCTTCCCCGTCATAATTTATCTGTTCCTTTGATTTTTTTATTTTAATTTTTAATTTCTTTATAATCGGCCAATTTATAAAAAATTTAAAAAAAAACTTTTTTATTTGTTTTATTTGTTTAATAAATCTAAAGATTTAAAAAAAAACAAAAGTTTTATAAAGTTGATTCTTTTGACCAAGTTAGGTCGGAAAATGATTTGGGGAAAAAGAAAACTGCGCACACCTTTTCTGTGTTTTCCGATGGTGATGATGGCGGCGGTTCCCTTTTCCAATCGGTTTCCCCGGTTGGTTTCAAAGAAATTGGCTTAAAAATCTCGGTTTCTTGTATGATTTGGATGGCGGTACTCCCCTGCCTCCGATTTGGTTTCTCTCCGGTTGCTCCGGTTGTCTTCTCCGATCAGGTAAGTCCCCTTTTCGGTTGTGGGTGCCGGATGGTGGTAGATGATGAGAACCAATAACCTTGGCTCTGATACCAATTGTTGGGATCGAAATTAAAAATAAACAGATAATCTATCAAAGTTGTTCTTTTATTTCTGTGAATTTCGATACATCAAAATCTGTACATTTGATACATATATATAGTATACCAACCGGTGCCTTTTGAACCAACGTGATGGTTCGGTGGTGGTTATCCGGTGGCAGTTTTATGGTAGCCACCGTTTGGTTGAAAAGATACAACTTTTCAAAGTTTGCCTAATTTACAATTAACTACATAAACTTTTACTAATTACACTAATTACTTGTTTTTGTCATTATATTTTCAACAGTAAGAAGTATGGAGATCAATCTTAATTGAAGAATGAAGATCAACACTAATAAAATACCGTGACAAGCGCAATTCATGAGTGGGGGCGAGATTAAAAGTGAACAACGGTCCAAATCCCTCGATCGGAGAAATGGGGCAAATTTAGCTGATGCAGGACTCTAACAACTAGGGTTGTTTTTGCAAGTTATGCTTAATTAATTATTATCGGTATTATTCCAACAACATTGGAATTGTTAGTGCCAAAATGTGTAGAATTAAAATCTCTCTCTAAAAGAGAGCTAGTGAGAGAAGAGGAGGGTTCCAACTTTCAACATATGTTAAGGAGAAAGTCCCCAAATCTAGTTGACGTAGGACTCTAACAACAAGCCCCTGATGATGGAACTTGATCGACTCCGATACAAAATAAAGATATATGAAATTCCACTAGACTTATCACCAAAAAAGCCTTTTGAGGAGAGAAGTAGGTTTTCCTCATTAAGAAAGTCTCCAAGTCTAGCTGACCTAGACCACCAAAATCCAGAAACTTCAATCTGGCATGTGTAGTTAGGGTTTGATTTGCATATATGCTGTTAGAGTTCAAAATCAGCTAGACTTTGACCAATTCTCGTGTGTATATATACGTTGGAACCTTCCTTCCTCTTCTCAATGATTCTTTGGAGAGTAATCTAATTAGGTTACATATATGTATCCTGTTGGAACCATAATGATATAACAGTTACATATGTTAGTTATAGTTATATTAGTAATTCAGTTATTATAGAAGTTAGTTATTAGTTAGTTAAAAAGCGGTTATGCAATGGTCCCGAAGGGTTGATGGTCACAACCGAGGGTTGCGATGGTCTAGAAGCAGTCACAACCGAAGGGTTGCAATGGTTCGTTGGCACCTCTTCAAGGCACCGGTTCATGTCTATAAATAGAGTCCTTATGTAAACGATTTCGTTAGTTGAATATCATATTATATTTCAGATTACTAGAATGGTTCAACCCATTTCTCTTGTTCTTGTTCTTCCTTATTGTTGTTTGATGATTCATGCATGATGCCGAGATCCTGGGAGGCAAGGCCTGTCAAAATCGAACATATCCGAGCCATGGTCTACCATTCTAGTTACTCAGCACTATGAGCCTTGGACCATATCTTCTCGGTATTTGTTCAAGTCTGGCATGTTAGAATTTCACATCAGCTAGACTTGAACCATTTCTTCTCCAAGTCACCCTGCTCTCCTAGTGGTTCTTTTTTAGAGTCCAATGCAATCAATATGAATGAATATGAAGAGACCAAAAGGGTGGGTGGGTTTTTGACTTTTTTTCTTCTTCTGAAAGATTCTACTTATATGATGTATCATATCAATGTATACACACGAAACACCATTGAATTCACCAACTTTTTTAAAGGAACTAAAGCATAAAATAAGCTAAGAAGAATGTCTTCATCTCTTTGTCTTGCAGGTTCTAGCCATGAGTGAACCAGATGGCGGACTACCCATTTGCAACTCGCATCGGCCATGCAACCAGTACGAGAAACGAATCGAACCCAAACTCACTCGCACCCTAAACGTCCCTCTCACGGTATACAAAACCTTGTTGCTCAAAACCTGTTTTTGAAGCTCCTTTGATTGATTTGGTGGCAGATAAACCAAGCTGGATATGAAGTGAATCGCCACCACCCCGGTCTCTTTTCGCCTTTGACTAAATGGTCGAATCGATTGAGTTGCTATCAAATTGTCTTCAAAGTATAACTCCATAACAGCATGCTCGAATTTCACATCGAGTTTCTTGTTGGGGTTGGAGAAATTCGCGATGAAAGTTAAATCCCCATTGAAATGGCCGGGTGCATCGAAGTATACAACGTTGAGGCTTGCGTGGTTGGTGTCAAGAACCGGGAGTTTCGGTTTGACGGCGAGATAGAGGATCAAGGTGGCGAGCCCAAAGAAGATTACAAGGAGGCTGAAGATCATACAGATGATGGCGCTACACCAGATGGCGGGGTTCGTATGGCGGTGTCTTCTTAGTAAGAGCCTGTCTCTTGTGTTTGATGTGATGTGTTCGTAAAGATACTCGGGTGGCGGTAATGGATATGGACTCGCGGTTGTCGACGGTTGCCTTGAGACGAATTTGTATAGAGGAGATGGTTTAATGGACGATTGTTGTCGTGACATGAATATACGGGTGCCGGGAGATGGGGTGGTGGCTTTGGATTGCGGTGAAGGGGTGCAGTAGACTGATGGCGGTTCTGGTGGTTCCGGTGGCGGCGATGACGGTGGTGGTGGGAGGTGTGTCATGTTAACAAGTGTTTAAAGATAAAAGCAAAGGAGGCAATGAAGGAGAGAAGAAGAAATGAATGATTGCAAGATTAATAAAAATAGAGGTCTTAAAGAAGATGGGATTACAAGAAAGCAAAAGGGGAAAGTTGAGTCTTTTTTGTTGATTGAGAGTGGTGGTGGTGGTGGTGGTGGCTAGTGGGGCCAAAATAGTGTTTTTGAAATACAAGAAAAGGGGTGTTAGATTAGATTGGTGGGAGGGGTTAGGTTATTGTTTTGATTTTGACTGATAAGTTGGCTGTTAACTGAATAATTAGATGGTTATTTATAAAAAAACCCGAATATTTGATAATAAAAAAACCACATGATAAAGCTAGTTGATAGATATAAAATGATTAGAAAAGACAACATGACATGTTAAAAAACTAGTTGTGAACTTGTGCTTTTGTTTGGTTGTAATTGCAAAATTTGGGGTACTTTTTGCACTTTGTTGAATCTTGGAGTTTGACTTGACCCTCGAGAATCAATGGCTTTGATTGAAGCTTGGTGATTGTTTAATACTTGCTCGTTAAGAAAGTAGCAAAGGCTGCCCCAACAACAACGTTTACATTATTTTCTTGAAATCAAATGAAAATTGAATGTTTATGTTAAGAGTTATGGATGGTGACATGAAGTTGAACTTGTGTGGCTTTTCTTTTTTTATATAATTCAACTTTTTACTGTTTTATAAATAATTCCACTAATATATAATGGATTGAGCCCAGATGCTAAATATGGACATTTGGGCTTTTTTTCACTGAAGGCATTTGGGTTTCAAAGTTATGCATATTTTTTTAGAGCAATTTTTATGGAAGATTCTTATAGCATCTTCAATGTAAGCTTCTTTATTTTTTGTTATTACATTATTTTCAATTTATTAAATTTAAAACTCTTTTAAAAATCTATAATGGGTTCTATTGATTTTTTCAACCTCAATAACTAATAATTCCATTGCTATCTTGGCTGCTAAAATAGAGATTCATGGAGAGAATTCTCTATAATTCTCTAAATAGGAGAGATAAATAAGTATTTTATTCAACCCACCAATAACATATTTTTTTTTTTATCATTTTATATTAAGTTTTTCTTATAAAGTGTATTGGAAATATAAATTAGAGAATATTATATTAATATAATTTGTGTTAAAATCTCTAAAATAGCAAAGCTGTTGGAGATGAATGTAACTCGTTTTAGAGATTTTAACTTTTGATTCTTTATTTTAGAAAAATTATAGCAGAGATTCTCTAAGTTTTGGTAACTTTCTTCCATGTTAGTGTTTTTAGACTCAGCACCTTCTTTACTATTTATAGCAACCTCCAAAATACAAGTTTCTGAAGAAGAAGAAAATATCACAAGATTTGTGTTTTTCTGAGGTGATTCAATATATAAAAAAAAATCAAATAAATCTTATCTATGTGAATAAACAAGTAGCATGTGAAACTATTTAACACAAAGAAATCCCATGTGTTGATCAAAATTGTATAAACAAGAGCAGTAGTGTCAAATGCCATGTGGAGATTAAATCTGAACAAACAAAAGCAGCAGCAGCAGCAGCAAAAGAAAGATCACAAGTACCAAAAGTAAAACAATTATCTATACTTTTATCGGTAGTAAATCGACCGGCATTTGGTTTGATCGAATGATTTGAATTTCATGAAAGGATTTAGAATTGGAGGATTTCGATTTGAAAAGATTTGGATTTTTTAGTGTGTGTTTGGTTTGTAGAATTTAGAATGGAATTCAATTTCATTATTGATAAAAATAATTATAAAAAATAATTAAATTACCTTTTGTTTAATTGTTTATTAGAAAACAATGTTTTTTAAATATTTTTAAACATTGTTAATCCTAGCCATTGATTTCAAAATCTAATGTTTAAGAGATTTCAAATCCGGATAATCTTTCAAACCAAACACGGCATTGGAATGGATTTGAAATTCAACCCATTCAATTCCTGCAAACCAAACCAACTACAAGAGTCCGCTTAGTTTGTTGGAAATAATTTATTTCAATCTTGCCTTTGGTTTGTAAGAAAGTTTAAATCTTATTCAACTTTTGATTTACTAGTCATTGTACCCGCGCGATGCAGCGGGAGGCAATTCAATTCTAAAACCAAATACTCAAATCTTACCTGTTTTGTATTATTTCTTATCAATCTTGCGCTTATCGGGTCATTTACTTTACCGGGTGAATGTGACAATGGCCGATAATGATCGATTGTTCAAAGATTATGAAATGGAATTAACGGATAATGAGGTATCCAAACTCAAAACATTTGTTGTTTTTAGTTTTTAAGGACCGACTTATGCATTAATAGTTTGTACTTTTTACAACTTATATTTAAAAAGGAAAATTAGAAATTTATGTTTATACATACTCGAACGTAAAAATAATTGTAAGAAAATATGGTAATAATGTCCAAAAACTATGTCTTCTGTGATGAAAATATTGAGTTACACAAAATTCTAAAAAAAGACGGGATAAATAAATTGGAGAGTCTAATGATTTTCTAGAACTATGAATGAAAATCAAGTTGATTTACTATAATTTAGAAAGTTATACGATATGAAACAATAACTAAGGGATATAATATGATTGAATTCAAAAGGGGATATCCAATTTTGGTCTCTTGAAAAAAAGGGTTGCAGATAGATAGTGGCAATTTTGGTTAAAACTATGCCATATTTAACAATATTAAGAAGTTCAATTGAAAATGTTTAATTATTATGCTTGGACCTGTAGGTGACAAGCATTTTGCATCACCATCTTTCTTCTGCTTGGACCTTTAAAGTGATTCAATCACACTCATCAATTCTCTATTCATCTGACAAAAGAATAATGCAAAATGCTTATTCAAGGCTTCTGAAATACACAAAAGGATTTCTATAGAGGCATAGAGAATGTCCCATCTTGATATAAAACATATTGGTTTGTCTCATTCATTAAGGACTGCACATTTTTATATATTTTGAGCACAACCAAATAGTGATCCCTTTTACTTCTAGCATAAGCATAGATGCTTATATACCACAGGTATTCGGAAATGTCATTTGAACATGATGGATATTTCATAATATTCTTCTGTGCCCTTAACGTAAGTCTACCTTCACATGTCCTCTCTTTTATGAAAGTTTGGCCAGCAAAAATATCCTGCAAACACGACTTGCAGAAATTGTGTGCACATTGTAGTAAGCGGGAGATTCATCACTTTGTGGCAGATAAGGTAGCAGAACTCTGCAGTAGAAAATACTTCATGATATAAGCATTTTACATATTCATAACGAGCTATGAAAACTGATGACACTTAGATTTCTGCCTGCATACACCTAATGTCATGTTTCAAGCAATTGACATATAGCACTCGAATTAATAAAACAGTAAAGCACGGACCTTTCAGGAGTCGTTCACTCACGGACATCATGTTTGTCTTACGGCAAACTTTCTTTGCAGTTGTGCCAACCTCAACATCTCTACTGTCTGCATGTTTTCTACTTCTGGGTGGATGGATTTTCCATGACCAACAAGCTTTCTCCTCCTGCACAGTAGAAACGAATAATAGGATTGATAGAGTGCAATTGCTAAAGCAAGCATAATGAGAAGAAGAAAACATGTAGGAAACAAAAAGCCACGAACAAAATAAATCCACTCCCAAAATAAATATTACTTCAGTGAACCTAGAGAACAATCAACATTTTTTTGGCATGATCATATGATAGCTTTTACAAGTCAAAGACACAAACATAAAACTGTTGATGGTAAGTTTTCATAATCATGAAACATTTTCAAATTAACTTCTTAGCAATTATAATAGTGGTTGTCATGCTACTTTTTTATAAACAAAAAGATTGAGATGCTTAGTAGAGTATCTCATTATGTTAAAGCACATTTTTTAAACAAAAAGATTGAGATGCTTAGTAGAGTATCTCATTATGTTAAAGCACATACCTCATCAACCATAAAGATGATGTGTATTGAAACCTAAATGTTGTCTTACGGGACAACTTAAGAAGTCACCTCTTTATAATTAAGGAGGATTGAGATGTAATTGTATATGTGGTTCACAATCCATAGTTATATCTCACAAAATGAATTATAACTATAAGGAATAAGATGGCTACCTGACCCATCTCACCAAGTATAAGAACGCCATCAGTCTCCTGCTCCAACGCAATATCTGAATTAGGTAATTTTATATATAGGTGTGCACAATAGACAAATCCACCTCCAGAGTTTTTAAGAAGAGAGAGAGAGAGAGATGGAAAAAGAAATTGAATTGAACAAACCCAAACTATTGCATACCAAGCATCGAGCGCGATATATCATAACCAATCCATTGATGCCCATCTTCAGATATTGTTTCACCACTAAGTCCTGAACAACAACCTAACAGGCATGAGAAGAATAAACACGGGTCTCTGGTTATTTCAAGAAGACAAATCTGAATAACTTATCAGCTTATTAAGGATATCTACAAACTTGAGTTAATTCTTTACTAACACATAATATTAAGAGCACTTGAAAGATAGTCCATGCTACTACCTCGATTCCTCAAATCAGATACACTACTCTCTGCCTTCTTTTGGCTAAACAAGGCTTCAATTTTACTTATTAGCTAGATATTGGACAATTTCTCCTCTATATATATTGAAACCTCTCTTCTCTCCTTAGGGGCTCTTTTTGAGACATCACATAATCACTTGCTAATTAAGATAGACACAAGATAAATCAATATTTTTATCTGAAGACGGAAACCCACACTTGGTCGATTTTCACAGAGAGTTGATAAATCACTTGCTATTCTTGCCAATATACATGTGTATTCTTTGAACTCAAACGATTTCGTCATCGTAGGCAAATCCTTATCACTTGAGGAAGTCTGGCCAGCAACAATTAACTTTTTTTGCCCAAAGTGATCGTGGTAATTAATAATTGGATAAGATCAAAAACAAAAACACATCACAAAGCAAAGCAAAAAACGCTGTAGAAAAAAAAAATAATAAACGGAATTTACTTCAAATCTAATAAAACATGAGAACAATAATTGTCATGAACAGGATTCCATATTCAACAATCGGAAACAAGACATAAAACAGAAATACAAAATGTGAAATATATCGGAAAGATGTAATCAATCAAGATCGTAAGGAATACCTCTGCGTATTCTTTCTTCTCGGCCTTAGGTTGCTTCAATGGCTCCACTTTTCCTCCTGCTAAAACCACATGTTTCGAATTACCTTGATGTTTGGTCTGAAGTGACATATTATTAGTTTTTCTTTTTATTTTCTTGAATTTATAATCATTAATATTTTATATTTAACTTATATAAATGACATGGGACCCATAAAAAGAGGTTCTTGTAAGAACTACCATTGTAACAGTTTATGTGAGTTCTTAGTTTGATGAGTTGGAAGTGATGTGGCAAGAAAATTGCAAAAAGAAGGTTCTTATAAGAACCTCTATTTAAGATGCTCTTAGAACACCAGCTCCAAATGCTTTTAGAAAAACTTTATTCTCAAGCTTGAACCAAAAAAGAAAAAGGACCCAAAATCCCATTTTTTGAAGACCAGAAGGTAGAGATCTTTGGTTAAGAAGATCCTGCTTGCTTAAAAACTGGAAAACTAATTGATTCTTTCTTTAATGCAAATTCTTAAATACAAAAAATGAAGTGGAAAGCTTGTATTTTTTAGTAATGGTACGTACCAAACATAAGAGTTGCTTACACCCAAACCAATAAAAGAAGCTCACTTTCAATGATCGTTTTTGGCCAATTAACCTTATGCTCTTCAAACTGAGCTGTAATTATGAAAACCCACACAATGTATCAGCTAATTAACAAAATTTCCCCAAATAAACTACAATTCTAAATGGTTAGTAATGGTGCGTACCAAACATAAGAGAAGCTTACACCCAAACCAATAAAAGAAGCTCACCTTCAATGATCGTTTTTGGCCAATTAACCTTAAATGCTCTTCAAACTGAGCTGTAATTATGAAAACCCACACAATATTAACAAAATTTCCCCAAATAAACTACAATTCTAAATGGTTAGTAATGGTGCGTACCAAACATAAGAGATGCTTACACCCAAACCAATAAAAGAAGCTCACCTTCAATGATCGTTTTTGGCCAATTAACCTTATGCTCTTCAAACTGAGCTGTAATTATGAAAACCCACACAATGTATCAGCTAATTAACAAAATTTCCCCAAATAAACTACAATTCTAAATGGTTAGTAATGGTGCGTACCAAACATAAGAGAGGCTTACACCCAAACCAATAAAAGAAGCTCACCTTCAATGATCGTTTTTGGCCAATTAACCTTAAATGCTCTTCAAACTGAGTTGTAATTATGAAAACCCACACAATATTAACAAAATTTCCCCAAATAAACTACAATTCTAAATGGTTAGTAATGGTGCGTACCAAACATAAGAGATGCTTACACCCAAACCAATTAAAGAAGCTCACCTTCAATGATCGTTTTTGGCCAATTAATCTTATGCTGGAAGAGTAGTAGTAGTATAATCATTAAATCGATGGAATCTCGACAGCGTTCATTTGGGAATTGGCATAAATTCATTGCCATACACTAATGATATTAGAGTTTTTATTTTCATCATTACATAATGTCAATATTTGTAAAATGACACATACCAACCTTGTTCGATTAGAACCGGACAATTTTCCAGCTTTCTTCTTATTCTAAAGCTTTGCAACTTTGTGGCTACTTCATGTTTGGGCTCCCTGATCAAAATCATTCAACACATTGTTAAATCTTGGAAAAACTTTAAAGCTAACATACAATTACATGTAACAGCACACAAGACTGGGGGTAACAACACACCTGGTAAAATGATTTGAATAATCAATAGAGATGGATGGAAAGGGAGAGACACGCAAAACAACCGATTTGAAGAACCAAAGTAAAACAGGACTTCGATCAGAACCATGACAACTGAAAAAAATGTATAAATATAAAAAGTCATGAAACCCATCAATAAACCGAAATTTATGTTTAAACAAAAGTAAATTACAAATTTTCTATCAAAAATTAATAAAGATCGAAGCAAATCAAAGAGAAAAGGAGGCAATCAATCACCTGGAAGATCAATCGTTTGAAGGAGAGGATCAATCGTTTGAAGGAGACCTTTTTTTTAATATGGAAGGGTAATGATGGAAATCCCATGGTTGTTTGTGTGGCCTAAACTCCTTCCCTTCGTCTTAACGATTAAGCCACAAACGGATAGTCATGTACAACTTATTAAATTCATTAAATCATTTCCTAACAGCCTCCAAATCCACACATGTTCCAAGATCAAAATCAGACAAAGTCACAAAATTCTTATTAAAAGATTAAAATTCGATTCTTGAATAAGTTGAAAAAAATAAAAAGTTAAAGATTTTGTCACACATAATGTACGTTTCATACCAAAATACATATCATTTAATTATTACAAAATAAAAAATCAATATTATAACTATTTTCGATTGATAAAGTAAGTAAAAGAGGTAAAGTTTGATTAGAAGAAATACCTTTTAATTTATTAGCAAGTTTGCCCAAAAAAATGCTGATAAAGGCATTAGAATTTGTCTCTCTTGACGTGTTGGTATGAAAATTTATAATATCTTAGAGAAAACGATTTTATGTATTTATCACTTATTATCATCAAAAATATAAAAGATCAAAAAAATTGCTTTTAATTAGATCAAAAACCTTGAAGATTATGATCAATTTTATCAACATATTTTATTAATATTCCCAAAGTGTAACATGTATAGATAGTTGATTTTTAAGTGATATAGAGGGAGTTTCTTTTATAAACCACTTTTATCATGTAAACCAATCTAGATCATCCATCATCAGTCCTATCTTCGTCTTCTGCTCTGGCCTCCGCCAGTTAACGGAAGTCGACACCTACCTTCATCTCTAGAAAATCTTTTGTTTCTCGACTTCAACCCATGACTTCCGAGCCTCATTCCAAATTTCCAATGATCACTGTTGTTTTTCAAAGTTGAAGGGTGTTGATGGTGTGTATGTATATATATATATATATAGGTAGGTAGGTGTTGTATATGTGTGCAGTGTGTGTATGTGTGTGTTGGTCGGTGATGGAGAAGACCACCGGAGAAGGTTTACGGGGGAGGAGCGATGGGGTGGTTCACGGTGTATGTATATATTAATATAATATAATATATAAAATATAAAATGTTTTATTTTTATAATAGAAAAAGACAAAAAAAATGTAAAAGACAAAAATATCCTCATTTAATTGAGTTTTTTTAATGAAGTTGATGATGAGGGACGACTTTCAAAGCAAAATGTAAACAATAGTGATGTTTACTGCACTTATTAAAATTCAGAGATGACTTTCATAGAAACGTGTAAACCTCAAGGACCAAAATTGCAGTTTACTCAAATAAATAAAAGAAAAAGGAGTAAACTCTACTTTTGGTTCCTGAGGTTTAGTGATTTCTTTGAAACAAGTATTCGTGGTTTCATAAGTCGACTTATGGTCCTCATGGTTTTGATTTTGCTCTAGATTCAGGACCTGGTCACTAACGGGGTTAAAAAAATTCAGTTAGAGGCAGGGGTATTTTCGTCCTTTCACCATTTTGTCTCTTTTTTGTAATTCTATTTGTTTCTATTGTTTTTTTTGTAAAAACAATCAAACCTTAAGGACCTATATGTAAAAATTAACTAATATATATACACTAATATATATATATATACAATCAAACCACCTACACTACCACCCACCATCCACCACTACCACCACCATTACAACCACCACCCACCATCCACCACTACCACCCACCATTACAACCACCGTCCACCACCACCACTACCACCCACCATCCACCACTACCACCCACAATTACAACCACCATCCACCACTACCACCCACCATTGCGAAAAGTTCAAAATACAAACTCCGGCGAGGTTTCCGGTCAACTCGTTTTTCCGGCAAGAAGCTTTCCACAACCCAAAACCACTGATTTCTTGACAGAAATTATTTCTGAAGGTTTCTTTCTGATTGAATTAAGTTGACGAAGAGATATGTGATGAAATGAAAGCAAAAATTCAATGAAAAAATCAACTTTCGACTAAACTCGTTTTTCCGGCGATTTCTCCGGCAAAAACGATTTTCCGGTGAACTACTTTCAGTAGCTCAAAACCACTAGAACTTGTTTCTTGATCCGAAAAGCTGTCAAACAAATTCAAACACACACACACACACAGAGCACACACTCACACACGCAACACACACACATCACACACTCATACAGTACACACACTCACATTAAACACATACACACACCTCATACACACACACACAGCTAAAAAACACACACGTACACAGTAAACACACACACACAGCTCAAACACACACACACACACACTTTAAGATTTGGGAAGAAGATGAAGAGAGAAAGAGAGTGTTACAAGTTGGTCCCTAAAGTTTGATATTCTTGACATAATTAAGAAGAAACAAATAGAATTACAAAAATGGGACAAAATTGTGAAATGACGAAAATGCCCCTGACACTAACGAAGCCATTTAACCCCGTTAGTGACCAGGTCCTGAATCTAGAGCAAAATCAAAACCATGAGGACCATAAGTCGACTTATGAAACCACGGATACTTGTTTCAAAGAAATCACTAAACCTCAGGGACCAAAAGTAGAGTTTACTCAAAGAAAAAGTGAAGGATTGATGGTTATTGGTTAGGGCATTGCTAATGGCAAGCCCTTAGGCCCTGCGTACCGCTCTCGGGTACCAGGGTCGGGTTCCATTCGGGTAGCAAGAGGGTAAGGAGGTAGGCGGTACGAGGGGCGCGGGCTTCACATCGGGTAGCAGCGTCCGGGTTCACGAACCTGGCCTTACCCGAGCATCTCTCTCTCTCTCTCTCTCTCTCTCTATCCACATATATACATAGGGTTGGGTTCAGCGGGTAGGGTGGGTAGGAGGTACTCCGCTTTAGGGTAAGGAGGGTAGGAAAGAGAAAAGCTGATGTGACGCTGAGGTGGCACTTGGGTTCAGTGAGTTTATTGGGTAGCGGTACTCATGGTCTTATAGGGATGTTAAATGTCTTGGAATTTGTACCCATCAAATTCAATGACAATCCATCACTTCAACATTTATTATTATTTATTATATATATATGTTTTATTACTTATATATTAGAAATAAAGAGGTGGTTTCATATGCAAACCATTCCTATGATGCAGACTTTACAACCCTTGTAGATGTCATTGATATTATCAATCAAGGGTCAAGATTCATTTGGGTTATTTATGTTAATAAATTATTGAATTAAATATAGTAAATTAACAAAAATAGGACGGAAGGGCATAATGGTACATTGCAATTCCAAATTCAAATAAGGAAACCGGATGATTCTTTCTTCAAAAAAAGGAAACCAAATTCTTTTAATAAACTATAAATTCATCAATATATTAGTGAAATTATAGTGAAACATAATAAAACCTTATTGAAACCATAGTGAAACATAATGAAATCTTATTGTTACCATAGTGAAACATAATGAAACCTTATTTCATCATTGATATAGTGAAACAATAGAGAAACTATAGAGAAACTATAGTGAAGCCATAGTGAAAATCTTATTAAAACTATAGTGAAACAATTTCACCTCTAAACAAAACTCTAAAACAAATTTCATCATCTAGATGAAACCAACATAATGAAACTTTATTAAAACGATAGTTGATTAGATAAAAAAAACCATGATACGGATAATGAACAATTTAAATCACTAGAAAAGGGATTAGTACTTTGACTACAAAAAATAAAAGTTTCTTATGCATCCTTGACATTAAAAATCAAAATATGGCATTAACTTAGTTAAAATATTACCTCTCTAATATAATTTCTTATGCATCCTCCACATCAAATTTGGAATATTCGATTATCTTAAATATAGTATTAAATATAATTAATGCACCCTAAAATAACTCTCCCTAATACTTTCAATATATAACTTGTTTATTCATGAAGTTACCTATATGCCCTTGTAATTAAAAATAAAATAAAAAACAAGAAAATTCATTGATTGGTTAAAACAAGTTTGTAAAGTTTGTTGTATAAGAGAGGTTTGCAAATGATCCCTCCCTAGAAAAAATATATATATATATATATATATATATTATAATTTTGTAACTTTTAATTATTTTTATAACTTTGTTATATTTTATAATTTTTTGTTTTATTCATTACTTTATTATAGTCATATTTATTTTTGTTCTTTTTCTTTTTAATGATATATATATATATATATATTATATATAGGGAAATTAATTAAAATACCCTAAGTTTGACCATCTTTTACTGAAATACCCAAAATCTCTCTCATTTTACAAAAATGCCCTAAAAATCCGCGATGGAGCCCGCGATCGCGGGCTCCAGGCCACGTGTCACCAATGTTTACCCACTTTGCCCGCGTTGGTCCCTCAAGAATGCCCGCGGTCCAGCTTTCCCCCCTCAAGAATGCCCGCGTGTGCAGTTTTGGTCCCTGCCCGCGTTTGACTCATTGACCCCCGCGATCGCGGGCTACACGTGTCACCAAAGTTTGCCCACTTTGCCCGCGTTGGTCCCTCAAGAATACCCGCGGTACAACTTTCCCCCCTCAAGAATTCCCGCGTGTGCATTTTTGGTCCCTGCCCGCGATTGACTTTCTTTGACCTCCCACGATCGCGGGCTCCTGTGCCACGTGTCGGCACAGGGTTAACCCTAAAATCCCTTTGACGAACCCTAAACCCTAATTGTTTCTTCGGCCGCACTATATAGGGGGGGGGGGGGGGGGGACCAAGACACGGCCACTCTCAATTTTTTTAATCACTCTCTCAATTTTTAATCAAACTCTCTCAATTTTCTCCCACTCTCTCAATTTTGTCGTGTGGAATACGCGTTCGGGTTTTGTGAAGATGTCTCGTATTACCTCTTTGGTATGTTTTCCTTATGTTATTTGTTATTTTTTGTATGTTATTTTAAGTTAAGATATATGATTTGTAGGTTGTTATAGTGTTTATAACTTATGTTTGAATATGTTCTATGTTTAACATGATATGTATGGTTTTATGTTTGAATGTGATATTTGTATGTTATAATGTGTATGTTGTTATAGTGTGTTTTTTCATATAAAAATTGTTAAAAGTGTTTTTTTATAAAAAAATTGTTAAGAGTGTTTTTATAAAAAAATTGTTAACAATGTGTTTTTTTTATAAAAACACACTCTTAACAATTTTTTTATAAAAACACACCCTTAACAATTTTTTATAAAAACAGTTTTTTTATAAAAAATGTTTAATAGTGTGTTTTTATAAAAAATTGTTATAGTTTTATGGTTTTTATAATGCATTTTTTTATAAAAAAATTGTTAATTTTTTTTATAAAAACAGTTTTTATAAAAAAATGTTAAAAATGTGTTTTTTTATAAAAAATTGTTAAGAGTGTGTTTTTATAAAAAAATTGTTATAGTTTTATGGTTTTATGTTTGAATGTGATATTTGTATGTTATAATGTGTATGTTGTTATAGTGTGTTTTTTCATATAAAAATTGTTAAGAGTGTTTTTTTATAAAAAAATTGTTAAGAGTGTGTTTTTATAAAAAATTGTTAACAATGTGTGTTTTTTTTTATAAAAACACACTCTTAACAATTTTTTTTATAAAAACACACCCTTAACAATTTTTTATAAAAACAGTTTTTTTATAAAAAATGTTTAATAGTGTGTTTTTATAAAAAATTGTTATAGTTTTATGGTTTTTATAATGTGTTTTGTGAAGATGTCTCGTATTACCTCTTTGGTATGTTTTCCTTATAAGAGTATGGATTTTAAATATAAAAAATATTTTTTTTATGTAGTGTATAACTGTATATGATATATATTAAAATATATAAATCCAAAAAAATTCAAGATTGGGCCCATTTCGAACATATCGAAGAGACGATTATAATGGTGTAATTTGTTAAAATTAAAACGTATTTTTTTAACGTATTTTAGTTAATAAACGATTATATGTGTTAAATGTAAAATTAGAATAATGAAAGTAAAAGGTATAAAGTAAATTTAGTAAATAAGTATAGGGGTTGAAAGTGTAACATTTCATTTTAAATTCGTAAAAATGGACGAAATGGGGTGAACAGTGCCAAAATATCAAAATTTTCATAAATGGTCCCTGGAATTTTTCAAAAATGGTCCCTTGCAATTGAAAAGTCACAAAAATAACCCCATCGCGGGATTCCATTTTTCAAAAATGGTCCCTGCAAGTTTAAAAAAGTGTCAGAAAAGGTCCATGGCCCGCGATCGCGGGCTCCCATCGCGGATTTTTGGGGTATTTTTGCAAAGTGGGAGAGATTTTGGGTATTTCAGTAAAAGATGGTTTGACTTAGGATATTTTAATTAATGTCCCTTATATATATATATGATCTGGGTTTTTTATAAATCAATGAACTCTAACAAAACGTAAAAACCTCATTCAATGTTTATGTAATTTTAGCATAAGTGTAAATTTAATATAAATTATTTTAGTTTAAATGAAAATGTTACATAAAATTTTATTTTATTTAGTTTTTACTTGATATAAATAAATATATAGATTTTTCTCATTTCAGTTATATCCTTATTTACGTTTTACTTTGTATATTAATAAATTAATTTAAAATTATTATTTAAAAAACTCGGCTTAATAAAAATTTCAATTAACTAAAATTTTGCACAGTTAAAAAAAAGTAATATAAACGAAAGAAGAAAAAAACTGTATAATATAATTTATATCAACTAAAATAATATACAAACAAATAAAAAAACAAAAATTATAGTAACTAATAAATATAAGAGTAAATTACGGATTTGGTCCATGTGGTTTAAAAAACGAAACGAAAATGGTTCCTACAATTTTTTTATTCCAAATAAGGCCTCGTGGTTCGTGTTTTCGTAACGATTTGGTCCTGGCGCTAACGGATGTTAACTCAAGCTGTTAAGTGAAGGGCATTTTAGTCTTTTTGATATGTTTACCTTTTTTCCATCTCTTCTATTAAATTATAAAACTATAGGGACCCAAATTGTAATTTACTTTATTATTATATAATATAATAATATAATATATTTATATATGTATATGTATATATATGTATACTTGCACATATTTGTTTCGATGAATCCCTCAATCCCCCTTTTAGCGGCAAACACTCTCCCTCTCCTTTCTGTCTCGTTGAACCACCAACCTTGCTTAACGAATGGAACATCCCCTTCCCCTCTGTGTATATATGTATGTATCGACAACACTCTTGAACCACATAAATTGGGGCGGCGATGGTGTGCTTCAACAAACCAGTGACGGTGATGGTCGATAGGCTTCAAAAGAACATACGTGATGGTGGTTAAAGCGGAAAAGATAGGTTTAGTGGTGGTGATTGTTCCGGTGAGGGGTGGTCGGTTTCCATGGAAGATGGGTTCGATGGACCTTGGTTCCGGCGCTGCAACTTTTCGATCGAGATATTGACCGCCGATTGACAACGACGACGACCTCAGGTGAGACCGGGAAGTGTTCGATGAAGAATAAACACACTCGACTGCGTGTAACTCTCTCTCTCTCTTCTCTCTCTCAACTGCGTGTGACAATTCGAGCAGCTCACCATCATCATCATTGTTGAAGAATTGGAGAGTTTTAATGACGATAAATTAGTCGAAGAAGATGACCGGAGAGATGACCAGAGAAGATGACCGGAGAAGATGACTGGAGAGATGAGTTTGGTCACAAAACCTGCACCACTCTGCGTTTTCACCCAGTCAGACCATCGTTGGAACCTGCACCACTCTACGTTTTCATCTTTCGGTAGACCATTACAGTAGTCCCCTTCTTCTCCACTTCTTCTCCACTTCTCTTTTCCTCACTTGCAAAACTCACTTACAGTGTTGTGTGTATGTGTATTTGTATGTGTGTGTGTGTTGTGTTATGTGTGTAGAATGAAGAATTAGGCACGAACATGGTAAGGGTATGGACTATGTCGATTTGTGATGGAGTGTGCACTGTATATATAATGGTTTGGAATCACAAAGAATTAGTAAGAAGCGAGTAAGTTTAAGTTAAGTAGAAACTCGTGAGTTGTAGTTCAAACTAAAGTTGGGGAGGAGTAAAGTAATGAAATAGATTCGGTTAATTGTGCGGGAGAGCATGAAGGTAAATTTGAATTGTGTACGAATGACCATGAGGGATTTGTTCTGCTGTGAGATGTTATGGGTGGAGAATGTACGAACGAGTAGTGGTATTAATTCTCAAGATAAATGTGTCAACCAGTAATAAGAAGTTATAAAGAGGGAACATTAGATGAAAGTCTTTTCGGGGATCCCAGATGAATAGTACTAGTTGTCAATAAAGCTGTTGGAATATGTGGTTGTAAGATGGTGTAGTGATTTGGCTATAATTGGAATAGAATGTCGAGCGGTAGTGTGAGTTTATCCAAAGTGATTTTGGTTGTGTGAGTCGTTAAATAAGTTTATGATTTTGAATCATAGGAAGTTTAATAAAGATGAGAAAGCGTTATTGGTATGTGGAAAAGTTGGGAGAAAGAGGCAAATAATGATTGGAGGGTAGTACTCCATGCTAACGTAGGAAGTAATGATAGAAAGGTCGGACCTAAGAATGTAGTTATACTATAGGTTCAATGGAATTATCACCTTTGATATATAATATTTTAGTGCTTGGTTGCAATGTGGTCGCGTAGTGCGATATTGATGTGAAGAAGTGGTAGTACCTTATACTGAAGAAACGTGTGGGTCATAGATGTAGTGATGATTGCCGTAATTATAGAAGTATTCAAAACTGGTAAGTATGCTCAATTTAAAGTAAGTATGGATTTTCAAGCAGTATACGTTAATGTTATTTTGAGATCTGGAGATTGAGATGTGGATGATGACGGTATTGAAGACCAAGCAATAGTCGGATAAAGGTTTAATGATAAACAGTTACTCTAAGGAGGCTTACAAATCTAAGTTGGGGAGCGGATAATGAGTAAAGAAGTAAGGTTCAGGAAATATGAAAGATGAATCCTTGTTCCTTCTAGATTTTAATTGTGAATAAGTATATAAGACTTGAAATGAAGAGATGTATACAAAATATTTCGTATTGATATGATGTGATTTCACTTGTTAAAGTGAGAGCGAATAGTATGAGTCGTTGGGTGAAGGAATGGGGAAACAATCTTAGAGAGATCATTGAGAAATTGCAATAGAGGAATGGGGTTATAGGTACAATAGTATTATATCAATAAAATGTTAATGTGACTTTAGAGTTGGAAGAAGATATGAAGATTAAATATCCACATTTGTTTTCTTAATCTAAGATTTCGAGGACGAAATCTATTTCAAGTGGGGGAGAATTGTAACACCCGGAAAATCCTCGTAAGTAATAGTAGGTCTAATATTTCTTAATATTTTGACTTTTTAGATTATGATTGATATCTTAAGTAATTTCCGTGATTTTTACTTGTTATTTGATAACTCCAGATAGAAATCAGTAAGTTTATTCCTTAAGAAAATTAATGAAAAATAGATGATAAAGTGGAATATTAGATTTTATGGATTAGTTGGATGGGTAATTTGAATACGAGGCCAACGGTACTTTCCGGGGTAAAAACGGGGTTCTAACGAAGAAGTTACGGCTAAATTAGTGGAAGTTGGGAGGTTTGGCAAACAGAAGCTGGCGCCGATTCATCGGCGCGGGTGATCGGCGCCAAGCACCTGACGTGCCAAAAGGGGGTTAAACCCACCTCTTTATCCTTAATCAGTATTCTCTCAAATTAGAACACTACTGCTGCTCTCTTCAGACGATTTTCCATCTTAAGCTTAAGGTAAGTTCATATCCATCAATCTTAATCCAATTCAAGTAACTAGTAAATGAATCTTACTTAATTAAACTTCAATTAGGGCTTTGCATCTTCATTTCATCTTGATTGGAGTATTTGGGTTCAAGTATTCAAGTTAGGGTTTTACCAATTGAAGAATTAAGGTGAGTAACTTGTATCTAATTGATTGTATTATACTTTACTACCATTCTTTATCTTGATTTTGGTATTGTTAATGAGAAATCTTGAGTAATAAGCTCTTAATGGTGAAGAGGGAAACAAGAAGAGTCCAAGTAAGTTATGGTAGATTAATTGTGTTCTATTACTTGGAATACCATGATAAATGTTAGTGTTAAAGATTTGGGTTTGATTATACATCATTGGTATGTGATTATGTTGATGGCTTAATTTATGTCTTAATGAAGTAAGGATGGCTTAATGGTCAATATGGACCTATTATTGAATTGTAAACATGGATGTTTATTATTGATATTATATAGAATGTGATTTGATACATATGGATGTATATGAACTACATGGAAGTAGTATTAATATTGTTAAATGGTTGGACCATTGTTAAGTGTTAATTATGCTTTGAATATTATTTGGATTAACATATTTGGTATTCACATAATTGGAGGAGCACCTAGTAGACATTGGAGGATATATTCTTACACACCGTGGGGTAAGTGTAATTGATTCATACCTTCGGATACCGTGGGGTTTTTCCGTTGTGTTATGCCTTGTGACAATACCGTGGGGTACCGATCAAGGTATATCTTCAATTATGATGTAACTGGGTAGCGATATGGACCTTCTCCATGGAATCCAATTTGTGAATGTATCGAATCGTTATTCCTACATGCTATGATTATGCTCTATGTGCTATGTGTAAACCTCACTTAGGCTTTAAAAGCCTAACACTTGTTATGTGTTTTGTGTGTTACAGATAATAGTGGTTCCGAACACAAGAAGGTCTAGAACAGGGTTGTGAGCATGGGATCATTGTTGGAGAGTGAAAGATTGGAAGATTTATGATAGAACTTTCCGACATCCTTTTTGTAATTTGATTGCCATAGTAGTGATCAGATAAGCTAGTGGTCCAATAGTAGTTATAATTAACTAAATCTTTGTATTAATGATTATGAAATGTTAATTAGGTATACTCTTACTTTAGTAATGTGTACCACTCTTCCGTTTTATGGAAGTTTTTGTTAACCCCTGTTTTGGGGTGTTACAAGTTGGTATCAGAGCTCTAGTTTAAGTGAACTAAGTATGCTGAGGAGGTACTTAGACTTAAGCTGAGATGAATTAAGTTGTGATTTGTGAGATCTGGGTAGAAGTACTAAGACGGGATAATCTTAGAGTCGACGGAAATACGTGAATTTAGTACTGTAGCGATGGTAACGAGAATTCTTATGTATGATATATTCACAATCGCAATTAGCTACTGATATTATGAATATATTGCTACATGAGTATACTTGCTTATAAATTGTTACAGTGACTAACGTTTGGAATTATATGTTTTGTATGTTTAAATAGATGTAACCATTTCTTGTGGATATGCGTTTGTGTTATAAAAGAACAATGGTGAATACACCACTAAGATCCTCTAATTCTTTGAGGATAGAGCGGTAAATGAGTGAAGGTTGGAAGGACAGCCTGGAACTGGCGGGACTCATGAAAGTCCGCCGAGACAACCTTAAATAAGTGGATTGAAATGTGTGGAAATAGAATGTAAGATGTTTGATCAAGATGGGAATAGTATGAAATGGTTGAGTAAGTGAGCCTTGGAAGGCATGTATAACAAGTGTTAGAAGGCTGAGAGGGTAACCACTGGTTGGAAATAGATCGTCAATGATAAGTTGCGTGAGTTAAACGATAGACCTTGTTTGAGTGAATAGCCTTTAATTACAAGTAAAGTTTTATGTCTGGTGACCTCGAGTGTGTGTTACATGGGTTTTAGTGATTTCAAAACAAATGCATAAATAGCAATTTAGTCGATGATGAGTCAGTATGTGCACGTGGGTATTTAAAGAAAAAGGCGGTACCATTTATGTCGCGCAGCGAAATTTTGAGTTTAACAATTTGTAAAATACTTCATATTTACAAGAAAAGTTAAAAATAAATGAGTGTGAGAACCGACTAGCTTACTTCGTGTCGGTAATTTCTTTCAACTTTTGTCGTATGAAAAGATTTTCATTAAATATATTACGGTCATAACAACATCGTTTTGGTTGAAAAAGATTAAGTTTTTCGGAAAGTAGTATGCAAACGATTCTCGTGATCATTGTGCAGTACACTGAAGTTATAAGAATTTTGGGGTCATGTGTACCCAAGTTGCTCCAAGTAATGTTCTTTAAAATGAGGAAATGTGAGAAATAATATATTTAATACATTGTTATGTATGAAGGCTATGAACGAACTAAGTCGTAAAATATTACTATAAGCTAAGAAAGAACTCTGAGAATGGAGAGGTGTTGGATAGATCATGGGAGGATGTTTGTAATTTTGGTAATTGTGTTCAAGAGGAAGGTGAACAATGGGAGAGTTGAAAGTGGACTTAGCATCGGTTGTAAGAAGGTCTATACCCTTGTTTGGTAACTAGAAATACAGTTGGCAAGGGACGGTTATGTCCCGAGGAAGGATTAGTAGTCATCAAGTGTAAAGCCCGTATCCCGGTATGTAATTTCTTTTATTAATTCTTTTCTTTTAAGTTTGACTTAATGTGGTCTCCGTTAACGGGGTTAGTCGAATTGGACCTAATCGTTAAAGTTTCGGAATTTTTGGTTAGTTGCGAGAGGTTTGTTAGTTGAGGGGCTAGTTGTGTCAAAGGCCAAAAACCCCCATGGGTTTTGGCCCATGCAGGAAGTGGCGAAGTCCATGTGGTTTGTTTTTTTAGAATTGGTGTCGTGAAGGATAAGCAAAGGAAACAATTAGAAACAAAAAAAAACCCTATGGCTCTTTGATGTGGTTTTGGTGTGGTTGTCGGCCGGAGGTGGGAACCGAGAGAGAGAGAGAGAGAGAGAGAGAGAGAGAAGAGAGAGAAGAGGGAGAGAGAAGTCGAGAGAGAGAGAGAGTTTGCTGCCGGCGACGAGGAGAGAGGAAGAGGAAGGTGATCGCCGGCGAGTTGGTCGGTTTAGAGGACGAGAAAACGTTCGTCGAGGTATGTCGGAAGTCTTTCGTTATTTATTTGTCAATAAACCGCCACCACCACCGCCGCAGCCACGGCTGCCGGCGGTGGGGCCGCCGCTGCACGCCACTGTGGTGGCGGCAGTGGGTGCGTGGGTGTGTGGGTTCGTGCGGGTGTGTCGTTGCGGGGGAGTCGGGAGTGGGTGACGTTGGGAGGTCTCGCCGGAGGGTGTTACCGTAACCCTCGTCGCCGCCGCCAACCACCACCGCCGCCGGAGGTGGCAGGGGGTGGTGCTCGGTTGTTGTCCAGCGTAGTACAGCCCTTTCCAGTAAGCTTGTAGGCTGTTCGGGTCTGTTTGGATTAAGCATTGACTTAATGGGATTATAACCTTTAGTTATCATTTTTTGTGAAAACGTTTGTCTGCCACTGTTTTGCGACGACCATAACTTTTCCGTCGTAGCTCGGATTGAGGCGAATCCGGTGCCCACGGTTCACATTCTGTGTCGGGCACACTTTTCGTGTTTTAGCGGAAGTCCGGTTCGGCCTCTAGCTAGGCGTAATTTGGCTGTTTATACAGCAGGTCCGAATTTGTCAGTTCGCGTTCCGTTTTAAAAGTCACAGTTTCTGCCATTGTTTTGGGAAAGCCATAACTTTTTATAGGAACGTCGTATTGTGGTGAAACCAGTGCCAAAAGTTCCCATTCTGAGTCTAGTAAGTTTCTTATGTTTTGTGGAAAAACCAGTTCGGACCGTAGCTAGTGTCAAACTACTGTTTTATAAGGAAAGGTGCTGTTTTTCGCTGTGCAGTTAATCAGTTTTGTAAAATCCATAATAAATTGTAGAAAAATCGTTAGGAGGTGTATAATATGTCCTCGGAACCCTAACTCTGAGCACTTTCTGGTTATGAAATTTAATTGAGGATTTTCTGGGTTTATGGAGGGCGGAACAGGTCCCGAACAGACCTGTTTGGTTAGACCGAAAAGTCGTTTTAGCGACAGTTTAATCGTGCGTCATGTTTTAGGGTCCGGGCCTCGTATTGATACGTTTTAACGTTCGTTTAGGTGTCGGGAGGTGATCTTGGATTTGTGGAGCTTGAATTATTGTTTGTGAGCTAGGCGCGTTTACGAGGTGAGTTCTCTCACTATAACTAATGTCGGTTATTTTTACATTACGATTTGTACGTGTGTGGTAGTTTCAATTGTTTGTGATGCGGGACTAAATAGTGGGGTGTCTAGTCGGACCTTTATTGCTATGACTACGCGGGTGGCGTAGGAGTTCGGTGGGGCCGAGGTTTATATACGCCGGTGGCGTAGTAACTCGGTGGGGCCGAGGTCTATATACGCGGGTGGCGTAGTAACTCGGTGGGACCGAAGGTTGTATACGCGGGTGGCGTAGGAACACGGGGGAGCCGGGTAATGCTTGCACGGTTATCGTGTGGTCGGGTGGACCAGCTTATGCCTTTGGGTGGGATGGTGTAGGTATGCATGTTTATGATTTGTTCGTAGACTTGTATGTTGTTTATGTGCAATTATCTGTTTAGAGGTGGTGTGGGAATAACTGTGTTATTTATGGTGTCTGAATTCACTAAGCTTCGTGCTTACCCTTTCCCAATAAAATTGTGGTTTCAGGTGCGAGTGGCTCCAAGGCGTGACGAGTACACACTGGCGCGTGGGAAGAGTTGATTACTTTTATGATTTTAATTTTAGACATTTATTCCGCTGTTTATTGTTCGTAAGAATATTAATTATGAGTTTGCAAATGAGATGATTGAATTATTAAATGAGTTTTTATTAATGAAATGTTACTTTAAAAATTTTAAAATTCCTTGTAATTTTTGGGACGTTACAACTTGGTATCAGAGCACAGCTTGAGTGAATCAAACGCATCTCGGTGTGTTTGATCTCAAGTTTGCGGCTATAAAATTTTCTTTAAAGTTTTTGGAAAATAAAAGGAAGGAAAAATCCGTTTGAGAAACGGTGATCAAAGGCGCAGTGTGTACAGTCAGCCGGAGCCAAAGGGAAAGGTACAGTACTTAGTGTTTTATTGATTTCTAGGCATAGGGTATGCATGCTAGATTGCCTATGTTGTTTACACTGTACTGTATGATGATTGCTTGCAAGTAGGAATCAATGCTAGTTATGGTAGGTTGTTAAGTGAAGGCCCTATAGGTTGTATGCAGTAAGAATCATATAGCCTTAGAATATTTGATTTAGTTCTATTGCGCAGCTCTTGTTTGAGTCCAACTGTTCTAGGATAGAATCTTGTATTCGAATGTCTATTTGATTCACGCTGCATGCGACTGGGTATTCGCGAGGCAACTCGTTATGGCTAACAGGGATTCCGTTGTAGCAAGGGTAGTGGGATGAGATGAAATTCCTAGTGAGCTGGGAATAGCGTTTACATATGTGTACGTATGCTAGATTGCTTGGTGCTTATTGCACTGTACTGCATGTTTGTTGCTTGCTAATAGGAGTTTATGCTTGCCTTGATAGGTTGTTAAGCGAATGCACTATAGGTTGTATGTGGTAGGAACCGAATAGCCTTAGAATGTTGGATTTAGTTCTATTGCGCAGCTCTTGTTTGAGTCCAACCGTTGTAGGATAGAATCTTATATTCGAATGTCTATCTGGTTTTACACTGTGTGCGACTGTGCATTCGCGAGGCGACTCGTCATGACTAGTGGGGATTTCGTCATAGCAAGGGTAGTGGAATTGGGTGAAATTCCTAGGGAGCTAGGAAGGGTGTTGTCATATGCTGGTACGGGCATATGGGATTAATTGTTGGTAAGAAACTACTTGGGCACTTCGGGATGGGACTCGGGACGAGCAATGATAGGTGTGGAAGGTAGTAGTAGAGCTCCTACTACCGGAAGCACAGGATCAATGTTTGAGTCGGGGAAAGTCACGAGGAATCCAAGGAGTTGAGCGTGAGCGTTGTTAGTGTGAGTTATTGTGTGCTAATAGCTCGTTGTAATATCTACCCAGAATAGCCATCACAAGGAGGAACAACTATAGTAAACCTACTAGTACAGGTGTGTACTTGATTTGCTTTGATGTGATGATCGTTGGGGGTAGTGATAAAGGTTCTAAACTAGTAGTCGTTGGAATAGAAGGTCGATTCTAGTATTAATCACTTGAAATGACGATAAGGATGAGGTTTGTTTTAAGTGGGCCATTTCGGGTCAAGATTGATGGTTGTGCTAGAAGCATAGGCTTATTAAGCCGACTTTGAATTGAGGAAAAACCGTAAGGATTATCTGACGTAATTTCCCAACTTGCCTAAGAGGTTCAAATGTCCGGATGACGATTGTGGACCGGAGAGTTTTGGAGGGGTATGAGTCGAGACGTTGAATGCCGACTGAGTCATGCACAAAGTTTGATTTTGAAAATAAAATTGCATTATCTAATTCTTGTGTTTCCAATCCTTATGTGGATTGTGTTTTGGGATTTTGGGAAATGTTCAGCACACACACAAGATTTCGAATTATGGTTTTGAAAGTACATGAAACCGTTTTATCACGGGAGTTGCAAACTTTGTTAGAATTTGTTTCATTTTGTTATTTTCCAACGGTTCTTTCGGGTAAGATGATATCCGTGTTTTGTGGTGTTTAAAATGTTGGGCAAGTGACTACGGCTTGTGACTTTAACATTGGAACTCCTCCACATATGTTAGAGTTGAGACGGAAAGTTACATTCCACGATGTCTGTATAAAACTTTTTGAGTGATTTGGTTAAAATAAGATTTGTTTTACGGTATGTTGAGTCGTGTGGGTTTAATTTCACGAGGTGTATATCTTAATTGTTTATGTGACCATTTGGGGAAATCTTGGAAATCAATTTAAAGAACCCCACCTTTTGAGATTTTATGAGGTTTTAGTCGATATTTTCAAATGATGGAGACGGATTGGTTTCTATCTTTAAGTTTGAAACTTACACGAGACAGTTGTGTTTTAACAAAAATATAATTGTAAACTGTTTCATCGTTTTGTATGACTAGCCGACGCGCGTAAAAATTTGTTGGTGAACCCTGTGCCACGGCATTTTATGTTTAAAAAGAGAAATTTTGGGGTCAAATGTCGTGGAACTGATTTTGAAATTATGTCCACACTTTTGTCGCACCCGGTGTAAGGTCGAGCGGTTACTTTAAATACACGTCATGAGTCAATTCATACTAGAACCGTGACGGTTCATTTTCAAAGAAATTATTTATTTCGCTTTACGTTTTGTGAGTAAACTAAGCTGCAATGAAATGATTTTCGACATGGTTTTCATTTGTGGGACGAGCGTGTCCATTTTTGCGTAACTACCGACCTGGTAATAGTAGTTTTATTGCTTACGGTCTTTTTTTGAAATGAAAAATCTTGACGTTGAAAACATTTTGTAAATGATTTTGTAAACCATTTGGGAAATGCGCTTTTAAGTGTTATGTGTCATTTTGAGAATTTTGAGGGTGTGAGTCCTTTTGGAAAACTCTTTTGTTTAACCCGTGTTGAGTTTGGGACTAATGTTGATTTTAGATTATTGCTTGCTTAAACTTTATTTAAACGCGTTTTTGACCGACTTATGGGTCTAGCAAGCGTGGAGCATTTTGCTCGGTTTTGACTTTGAGATAGTCATGGGTCAATTGCACGGTTTTAATGGCTCGATGTGGAGTCTTGTTGATGGGTTGTTTTGTTGCACAGTTTTGCATTTATTGCACGTTGAATATTTACATGTTTGGGTGAGTGAGTCATTCCGGGATAGGCATGTTGTTGGTAGACTGTTTTGCATTGGATCCTTGGTCATGTCAGTCAGTCGTTGGTAATGGTCGGTTGAGTATTTCGGGGTGGGACCCCGGTATCCATGTGTTATGACCTTGACTTTCCAGTAGGCACTGGGAGGATATGGTCTTGGGCACTTACCTGAGAGGTAGTTCCGATGTGCCGGGCCTTGAGACGTACCTGGGAGGTAGGCGTTAAGGCGTATCTTGATATAGTGTAACTAGGTTTCCTAGAGCGAGCGTGGAGGATAAGTAGACGGTGGAAGATTGGGTATTCCACACGTGTTGTTAGTGTAGACCGAATAGTGTCGGTTAAGAGATTAAATGCGCAGTACTTTTTTTTAAGTAAGTAGTATGTTTAAGTGTCGACTTTTGGGCTTGAGGCCAAACACCTTTAGTGTAATCGGAGATTTGTAGCCGATTTTAAAATAATTATGATGATGGTAGTAGTAACCCCGAGATGCGTAATTGTGATGAATGACCTTCGTGGGTGATTATAAATTTACTGGTTTGATGATGCGTGTAAGGTAAGTTTTGGGAGTCTATTAGAACTCGTAGGAGTTAATCGACGGTTAATGGTAGGAATGATCGGATCCGAGTATCCAGTTGGGTATATTGGTAGGCAACTTTAGAATGGTTAGAGCTTGAGATTTGACTCGGGATGTATGGAATATCTAAGGTTGGGGGACAACCGAAGTCGCTTGGCTGGGAATGATTCCAATTTTTGGGGTGTTCTGCCGATCATGATCCCTGTGTCCTAGAAGGAGTACGTTAGTTAGAAAAGTATTCGAAAAGTTTTAGAAGGGATTTCAAGTGAACTTGGGAACCTGAGGTTGAGATGTGGGAGAACTATCTTTAGCTATGCACGGGCATAGACTTCGAGGACGAAGTCTAATCCAAGTGGGGGAGAGTTGTAAAGCCCGTATCCCGGTATGTAATTTCTTTTATTAATTATTTTCTTTTAAGTTTGACTTAATGTGGTCTCCGTTAACGGGGTTAGTCGAATTGGACCTAATCGTTAAAGTTCGCGACCAATTTTCCAAAAGAGGAAACTCTTTAAATCAATTTCTCAAAATTTCCCGTCCGGTCCTATAATGCCATTTGAATAAGACGTTCTCGACAAACTTGCACCCAACGGTGCGTTTTCCAAAACATACAAGGAATTAAGTGTTAAAAAAAATTGTTGGCACCAAAAAGGGTTCCAACCTATTTTCAAATCCCAAATTGCACCAACGGTGCGTATCAATGTCCAAAACATAAGAAATCCCGCGTACTATAATTTTATACAAAAATTTTCTAAAATCTTCCTCACGAAGCATTTTCTCAAGGTTTCGTACTTGGAACACAAAACGTCAAAACGTAATTGCTAAAAATGTATTTGTCCAAATACTCCCAACACATATTTCTCCAAGAAAAACAAAAAGGTTTTCAATTCTTCCAAAATAATCGGCAAATCAAAGTTAACCAGATGTCAACGACTAACACATTTTCATTTTCAAAATGCAAAGCATTGCGAACTGTGCATGATTTCTACAACACCAAAACACCCTTTGACCGAATGGTCATCATTTAAACAAGAGTCTATAAAACATTTTCACATCACAATTCGTTCAACAAAGTGACGAGAAACAATGGTTACCAAGCTATGCATACCCCTAAGTCGATATAATAAGTTTCACATAAAAACGGTAATAAACATTTAACTGACCAAAAGCACACCGAGCAATTTATTATAAAATGCCACCAAAATGTTCTTTCATGCATCACTTAAGCCCCATATAAATCAATCCATACACCGAACTATTTGCAATGAAATACTTCGTAACACAAACTTTTTGAAAGAAAAGATACGCAACACTAGAGTTCCAAACTCATCTTTTCTTAGTCACCTTATGGCATAAAATTAACTTTTCTCAACCAAACTCGAGTGGGACCAAATGCCCAACCAAAACTTGTAAACTTTTCACATAAGCAATTAGAGTATGCACATTGTAAAATTGTACTCACACGACTCAATATGTCGTAAAACCAAACTCCATGAACCTCCATGGACTCAATGACTCCAAGTCAATAAAACGGCGCTAAACACCATGCTTCCAAAGCCAAATTGCTAAAAGCAAAAATCATAAATAAGACGCCAAAATCCCAAAAATCCCCTTCTAGGGTAATACCACATAAACGACATTGTTTAACAACTCTCATTAAACAAAATCCCCAAAATAATCTCACATAGACATAATGGAAAAATAACTTTCCGTCCAAACTCTAACATATGTGGAGGAGATCCAATGTTAAAGTCACAAGCCGTAGTTATTGCCCAACATCTCAAACATCATTTATATATGATTACCATTACATCCAAAACAAATGTTGAACAACGATGAAATAAGGCAAAACAAATCCCGGCGGAGTTCGCAACTCCCGCGATAAAACGGTTTCATGCACTTTTAAAACCATAATTTGAAATCTTGTGTGCGTGCCAAACATTTCTCAAAATTTATAACACAATCCACATAAGGATTGGAAACACAAGAAACAGTTGATGCAATTTATTTCCAAAATAAACTTCGTGCATGATTTAGTCGGCATTCAACGTCTCCACTCATACTCCTCCAAATCCTCCGGTCTACTATTTTCATCCAGATATTCAAACCTCTTAAGGCAAGTTAGGAAATACATCAATTAACTTTACGATTTTTCCTCAAATCAAAATCGGCTCAAAAGCCTATGGTTCTAGTCCGACCATCAATCTTGACCCGAAACGGCCTACATAAAGCAAACATCATGCTTATCGTCACTCCAAGTGACTAATACTAGAATCGTCCATCCATTCCAACAACTACTAGTTCAGAACCTCATTCACTACCCCAACGATCACCACATGAAAGCAATTCGAGCATGCACATGTACTAGTAGGTTCACCATGACACTGGCCAGGTGTCACTATGAACACACTGCATATGATTATCCTTGTTGCTCTCGACGTGATTCTCGTTTCTAAAAGCTCCATCAACTTCAAAGCATCTTATCTTAAAGTGCCTAAAGGTGAATTTCACTCTCATTTACTTAAACAAACACTAGTTTGAGTCTAGGTATCCAAAATCAACACCTAATTCTCTCAAACTTATGCTCTGATACCAACTTGTAACACCCTCAAATTTGGAAAGAGCAACTAATTTAAAATTTTCGATATTACATCCGAAACAATAGGTAAAATACCTCCAATTACAAACAATGGTTATCTCCAAGTAATACATACTACATAAGTCTCATTACCAAGACTAAACCCACTTCGGACATCACCTAATCCAAATACAAGTGCTACTTCCCAAGGGTAAATGCGGAAAACATAACTTAAGCTATTCACCTCTCGTGCACATTACTAGCACTCGCCACTTCACAATGTAGCTAGAGCTACCCCAACCTGAGCCTGTTGCACATGCCGACAAATAAAAAGGGTTAGGCTTACGCCTAGTGAGTTCAAGCATTTTATCATGACTATATAAAATCATAAATCAGAAGATATTAGTTTTAGTCATGATTCGGTGAATCTTTAAATGAAAGATTTCGACAAAGATTATCATTTCCAAAAAGGATTTCCCAAGCGGCATAAAAGACTTATTTTCCAACGCATCCAAAATCCATGGGAACCATTCCCGAAAAGTGTAAAGCGTTTTCCAAAATGAGTTACAATCCCAACTCACTCAAATACGTGAATAATTCTAGTTTTAGGCAAAACCTTCAAACACGGTTGACAATACATACTCAATCCTTAAAACATGGAAACCATCCATTCAAATATAACCTTTATTAAAACATAATACGAAGCTAAACCCACGCAAACGTAAAATGTATTAAAATCCCAATACCAGTTAAAACATTCAATAAGAATGTAACATAAATCCGTCCATCAATCCTGGAAAAACAATCCATATACAGGTAATATAACATCAACAATGTGAATAGATAAAATACCCGAAATCAACACCCTTCGGTGACGGGGGAGACCCGATCTCATCGAGTGTGGCAAACACATAAATTAAACCACGATAAAATAAATGTAGGTAAGCTTCTTGGATGTGGAAAACGGATGACATCAACCATACTAGGTCTTTAGTCAATCCTTGGCATCAATCATACTAGATCTTTAGCCCATCTTAGACATCAACCATACTAGGTCTTTAGTCCATCTCAGACATCAACCATACTAGGTCTTTAGTCCGTCTTTGGCATCAACCATACTAGGTCTTTAGCCCCTCTTAGACATCCACCATATTAGGTCTTTAGTCCAAGCCCTCAAGTTCAACCATACTAGGTCTTTACCTTGGAAAACCCACCATCCAAAACAAGCTTACTTAACTTAACAATTCATACATGACATCAAAAGAATAACCAATGCATTCAAATCATGTAAACCTCAAATATGATGCAACTCATGCAATGCAAACCCCAAGCCCACGTCGAGCTTATTAAAACCGGGCAAATGCCCTCAAGACTCAATTGAGTCCAAAACTGAGCCCTCTGCTCAAAGATCTAATGATCATTTATTGACGTCACCTCATGCAAATAAAAATGCAATTAAGCATATAACACATCCTAGACTCCACCCTGAGCATGTAAAATATCAACAACGTGCAATAATATGCAACACGATGCAATAAAAGCGACCCGTAAATAAGACTCCACATCGAACCATTTAAACCGGACAAATGTCCCAAGACTATCTCAAAGTCAAAACCGAGCAAAGTGCTCCAAGCTTGCTAGACCCATAATGTCGGTCAAAAACGCGTTTAAACATTGTTTAGGCAAGCTATACTACAAATTCATCATTAACCCCAAAACTCATTACGGGTTAAACAAAAAGGGTTTTCCCAAAGGACTCATACCCTTAAATTCTCAAAATGACACAAAACACTTAAAAGTGCATTTCCCAGATGGTTTACAAAATCATTTACACATATATGATTAAACCACTAAACAAACCTCATTTTGAGCAATCAATCTTTTAAAGACAATTTATGGTTTCTAACCATCCAAATATCCAAAAGCCCCAAATATGGGTGTTTTACACATTTATGAAGATAAACACTTCAAAAGAGTTAAATCAACTAAATAACTCCACCATATACATTTTCAAGTAAAACACACACACATATTTGTAAAATATTCATTTTGACATGTACAACGTTTTCGCAAAGTAACTTGAACTCACCTTGCTAGATTTAAGCTAAATCTAGAGTTCTCCAAACGTATGCTCCTTTGATGAAGTTTGCATCCTCAAGCCAAAACTTCCAAAACTTAGATTTATGAATTCCCAACCATCAATAATACGATCCAACCATAAGGAATCATCATCCACCCATAACATAACCAAAATACCCATCTTATACCAAACCCTAGTTTGAAGATGAAGAAAACGAGATTCCCTTACCCAAACAACACTAAAATCGATCCACAACATCACAAGATGGAAAGAATATGAAATCAATAACAATAACAACTATTGGGTAGGGAGAAATTACCTTAACCATTTAAATCTTCCCAACAACTCTTAATCTCCACAAAAGCTCCAAGCTTCCAAATATGCTCATCAAGGGAGGAAGAGGTTTGATTACAACTTAGATGGTGAAGAAAGGTTTGATTTCTAAGAGAGCAGCTCCAAAATCGACCATGGAAACAAAGGGGTTCGGTTGAGAGGGTTTGTGAAGAAAGGAAATGAGAGAATTGAGGAAAGGCTAACAAAATCGGGCATTTAAGTGATCTGAACACCCGCGGGCGATAGTGACATAGCGATAGTGACATAGTCACTATCGCCGGGGCATAGTCGCTCACCCCAAACCCACTCGCGGTACACATCTGGCGAGAGTGACAGGGCGATAGTGACATAGTCACAATCGCTGGGGCACAATCGCTCAACCCCTCACAACTCTCGGTACCACTTGGGCGATAGTGACACGGCGATAGTGACAGTGTCACAATCGCTGGGCACTATAGCTCAAGGTGTGCCGAAACTCGTTTTGGCCATAACTTCCTCGTTCTAGCTCCGTTTTCGCTCCGGGAAGAACCGTTGGACTCGTATTCGAATTCCCCATCCAACAAGACAATAAAATCTAGGATTTAACTCCAAATCCTATTTTCCATATTTTTCTTAAAAGATCGATTCCTCACTGAATCGAAGTTGTACTTATCCGAAAATCACGGGTGTTACAATCCTCCCAACCTTGGAATGATTTCGTCCTCGAAATCTACATCCTTTACAATAATGCTAACCGACTCAACTCCGACCATAAATCATCAATTCCTAACTGGAATCCAAATTTCCCACATAGTCTATAAGGACAATTCCTCGAACAATTTCTTATCAACAGCACCCCTTCAAGTACACCGTACTTATGTCTGGAAGAACATTCCAACCACTGGTAAAACTCCTAGTTAAACGACTCCGGTTGTCTCCCAACCTTAAAGTGTTCCATCTTCCTCAATTTTAGTTTTCAACTCTAAATCATTTCACGATTTAATCACTAACGAACCCAACGGAATTATCAATTTCGATCATCCCTACCATTAATTGTCAAATAACTCCACGAGTTCTAATAACTCCAAGAATCCATTCCAAAAAGAACAATCATAAAACCGACAAGTCCTTTAACGGTACACTAAGATTATTCCACCAAAACTACTCATCACAATTGAGCATCTTACGGTTACCACTACCATTGTCGTCATCCTTTAAACTTGGCTACAAACCCCCGTTTACACTAACGGTTTCCGATTTCAAGACCACAAAGGTTGACACCTAGTTTTTTTACCACCTACTCGGAACTCTAATAGGACCCTACACACGAGTTCCATTTACCGAGGTTTCTATACAACTAAAGTTGCCAACAAAACGGCTGTATCAACCTCGAAATACGTTACCGCAAGTCTAATTCTGCAATTACCACAAACACAATCACTTTGCTACCGTTATCCTCCGGCCCATAATACCAACACGCGTGGCATACCCAACCTTCCACCGTCGAAGTGCTACACGCACTTACCCTTAATTGAGGTATATACCCTTTTCAAGGTCCTAACTAGTTCAAGGTTTTCAAATGCGTTATTCAATAAATATGCCAATTAATCAAAACCATTCACAAAATATTTTCAACACCAAGATTTTCATCTCAAATAACTCGTGCGAAATAAAACTACTACTATCAGCTCTGTAGTTACGCAAAACTGGACACGCTCGTCCCACATAGAAAATCATGTTGAAAATCATTTCATTGCAGTTTAGTTTACCCACAAAACGCAAAGGCGTAGTAAACAATTTCTTTTAGATGAAACACCACAGTTATAGTATGAATTGACTCATGACATGCATGTAAAGTGACTGCTCGACCTTAAACGGGGTGCGACACCAGGTGGGCACGTATTTCAAAAGAGGTCTAAACAACATTGACTCCAATATTTCCTCATCAACCATAAAACGACATGAGGCAAGGTTTACCAACAAAATTTTGCGCGCGTCAGTTTATTACAAAAAAAAAAACGATGGAGCGGTTTAACAATGCTCTTAGTCAAAACACAAAATGACTTGTGCAAATTCCTTAGTTAATACAAAAACCCATACGTTTCCATCACTCGCAAATATCGACTAAAGCATTATACAACTTCACATTGGGGTAGACATGCAAGCTTGTAACATTACCATTACAAATTTCCTTGAAACGAAATTACATGCATCAAACAGTTCGCGACCAATTTTCCAAAAGAGGAAACTCTTTAAATCAATTTCTCAAAATTTCCCGTCCGGTCCTATAATGCCATTTGAATAAGACGTTCTCGACAAACTTGCACCCAACGGTGCGTTTTCCAAAACATACAAGGAATTAAGTGTTAAAAAAAATTGTTGGCACCAAAAAGGGTTCCAACCTATTTTCAAATCCCAAATTTCACCAACGGTGCGTATCAATGTCCAAAACATAAGAAATCCCGCGTACTATAATTTTATACAAAAATTTTCTAAAATCTTCCTCACGAAGCATTTTCTCAAGGTTTCGTACTTGGAACACAAAACGTCAAAACGTAATTGCTAAAAATGTATTTGTCCAAATACTCCCAACACATATTTCTCCAAGAAAAACAAAAAGGTTTTCAATTCTTCCAAAATAATCGGCAAATCAAAGTTAACCAGATGTCAACGACTAACACATTTTCATTTTCAAAATGCAAAGCATTGCGAACTGTGCATGATTTCTACAACACCAAAACACCCTTTGACCGAATGGTCATCATTTAAACAAGAGTCTATAAAACATTTTCACATCACAATTCGTTCAACAAAGTGACGAGAAACAATGGTTACCAAGCTATGCATACCCCTAAGTCGATATAATAAGTTTCACATAAAAACGGTAATAAACATTTAACTGACCAAAAGCACACCGAGCAATTTATTATAAAATGCCACCAAAATGTTCTTTCATGCATCACTTAAGCCCCGTATAAATCAATCCATACACCGAACTATTTGCAATGAAATACTTCGTAACACAAACTTTTTGAAAGAAAAGATACGCAACACTAGAGTTCCAAACTCATCTTTTCTTAGTCACCTTATGGCATAAAATTAACTTTTCTCAACCAAACTCGAGTGGGACCAAATGCCCAACCAAAACTTGTAAACTTTTCACATAAGCAATTAGAGTATGCACATTGTAAAATTGTACTCACACGACTCAATATGTCGTAAAACCAAACTCCATGAACCTCCATGGACTCAATGACTCCAAGTCAATAAAACGGCGCTAAACACCATGCTTCCAAAGCCAAATTGCTAAAAGCAAAAATCATAAATAAGACGCCAAAATCCCAAAAATCCCCTTCTAGGGTAATACCACATAAACGACATTGTTTAACAACTCTCATTAAACAAAATCCCCAAAATAATCTCACATAGACATAATGGAAAAATAACTTTCCGTCCAAACTCTAACATATGTGGAGGAGATCCAATGTTAAAGTCACAAGCCGTAGTTATTGCCCAACATCTCAAACATCATTTATATATGATTACCATTACATCTAAAACAAATGTTGAACAACGATGAAATAAGGCAAAACAAATCCCGGCGGAGTTCGCAACTCCCGCGATAAAACGGTTTCATGCACTTTTAAAACCATAATTTGAAATCTTGTGTGCGTGCCAAACATTTCTCAAAATTTATAACACAATCCACATAAGGATTGGAAACACAAGAAACAGTTGATGCAATTTATTTCCAAAATAAACTTCGTGCATGATTTAGTCGGCATTCAACGTCTCCACTCATACTCCTCCAAATCCTCCGGTCTACTATTTTCATCCGGATATTCAAACCTCTTAAGGCAAGTTAGGAAATACATCAATTAACTTTACGATATTTCCTCAAATCAAAATCGGCTCAAAAGCCTATGGTTCTAGTCCGACCATCAATCTTGACCCGAAACGGCCTACATAAAGCAAACATCATGCTTATCGTCACTCCAAGTGACCAATACTAGAATCGTCCATCCATTCCAACAACTACTAGTTCAGAACCTCATTCACTACCCCAACGATCACCACATGAAAGCAATTCGAGCATGCACATGTACTAGTAGGTTCACCATGACACTGGCCAGGTGTCACTATGAACACACTGCATATGATTATCCTTGTTGCTCTCGACGTGATTCTCGTTTCTAAAAGCTCCATCAACTTCAAAGCATCTTATCTTAAAGTGCCTAAAGGTGAATTTCACTCTCATTTACTTAAACAAACACTAGTTTGAGTCTAGGTATCCAAAATCAACACCTAATTCTCTCAAACTTATGCTCTGATACCAACTTGTAACACCCTCAAATTTGGAAAGAGCAACTAATTTAAAATTTTCGATATTACATCCGAAACAATAGGTAAAATACCTCCAATTACAAACAATGGTTATCTCCAAGTAATACATACTACATAAGTCTCATTACCAAGACTAAACCCACTTCGGACATCACCTAATCCAAATACAAGTGCTACTTCCCAAGGGTAAATGCGGAAAACATAACTTAAGCTATTCACCTCTCGTGCACATTACTAGCACTCGCCACTTCACAATGTAGCTAGAGCTACCCCAACCTGAGCCTGTTGCACATGCCGACAAATAAAAAGGGTTAGGCTTACGCCTAGTGAGTTCAAGCATTTTATCATGACTATATAAAATCATAAATCAGAAGATATTAGTTTTAGTCATGATTCGGTGAATCTTTAAATGAAAGATTTCGACAAAGATTATCATTTCCAAAAAGGATTTCCCAAGCGGCATAAAAGACTTATTTTCCAACGCATCCAAAATCCATGGGAACCATTCCCGAAAAGTGTAAAGCGTTTTCCAAAATGAGTTACAATCCCAACTCACTCAAATACGTGAATAATTCTAGTTTTAGGCAAAACCTTCAAACACGGTTGACAATACATACTCAATCCTTAAAACATGGAAACCATCCATTCAAATATAACCTTTATTAAAACATAATACGAAGCTAAACCCACGCAAACGTAAAATGTATTAAAATCCCAATACCAGTTAAAACATTCAATAAGAATGTAACATAAATCCGTCCATCAATCCTGGAAAAACAATCCATATACAGGTAATATAACATCAACAATGTGAATAGATAAAATACCCGAAATCAACACCCTTCGGTGACGGGGGAGACCCGATCTCATCGAGTGTGGCAAACACATAAATTAAACCACGATAAAATAAATGTAGGTAAGCTTCTTGGATGTGGAAAACGGATGACATCAACCATACTAGGTCTTTAGTCAATCCTTGGCATCAATCATACTAGATCTTTAGCCCATCTTAGACATCAACCATACTAGGTCTTTAGTCCATCTCAGACATCAACCATACTAGGTCTTTAGTCCGTCTTTGGCATCAACCATACTAGGTCTTTAGCCCCTCTTAGACATCAACCATACTAGGTCTTTAGTCCAAGCCCTCAAGTTCAACCATACTAGGTCTTTACCTTGGAAAACCCACCATCCAAAACAAGCTTACTTAACTTAACAATTCATACATGACATCAAAAGAATAACCAATGCATTCAAATCATGTAAACCTCAAATATGATGCAACTCATGCAATGCAAACCCCAAGCCCACGTCGAGCTTATTAAAACCGGGCAAATGCCCTCAAGACTCAATTGAGTCCAAAACTGAGCCCTCTGCTCAAAGATCTAATGATCATTTATTGACGTCACCTCATGCAAATAAAAATGCAATTAAGCATATAACACATCCTAGACTCCACCCTGAGCATGTAAAATATCAACAACGTGCAATAATATGCAACACGGTGCAATAAAAGCGACCCGTAAATAAGACTCCACATCGAACCATTTAAACCGGACAAATGTCCCAAGACTATCTCAAAGTCAAAACCGAGCAAAGTGCTCCAAGCTTGCTAGACCCATAATGTCGGTCAAAAACGCGTTTAAACATTGTTTAGGCAAGCTATACTACAAATTCATCATTAACCCCAAAACTCATTACGGGTTAAACAAAAAGGGTTTTCCCAAAGGACTCATACCCTTAAATTCTCAAAATGACACAAAACACTTAAAAGTGCATTTCCCAGATGGTTTACAAAATCATTTACACATATATGATTAAACCACTAAACAAACCTCATTTTGAGCAATCAATCTTTTAAAGACAATTTATGGTTTCTAACCATCCAAATATCCAAAAGCCCCAAATATGGGTGTTTTACACATTTATGAAGATAAACACTTCAAAAGAGTTAAATCAACTAAATAACTCCACCATATACATTTTCAAGTAAAACACACACACATATTTGTAAAATATTCATTTTGACATGTACAACGTTTTCGCAAAGTAACTTGAACTCACCTTGCTAGATTTAAGCTAAATCTAGAGTTCTCCAAACGTATGCTCCTTTGATGAAGTTTGCATCCTCAAGCCAAAACTTCCAAAACTTAGATTTATGAATTCCCAACCATCAATAATACGATCCAACCATAAGGAATCATCATCCACCCATAACATAACCAAAATACCCATCTTATACCAAACCCTAGTTTGAAGATGAAGAAAACGAGATTCCCTTACCCAAACAACACTAAAATCGATCCACAACATCACAAGATGGAAAGAATATGAAATCAATAACAATAACAACTATTGGGTAGGGAGAAATTACCTTAACCATTTAAATCTTCCCAACAACTCTTAATCTCCACAAAAGCTCCAAGCTTCCAAATATGCTCATCAAGGGAGGAAGAGGTTTGATTACAACTTAGATGGTGAAGAAAGGTTTGATTTCTAAGAGAGCAGCTCCAAAATCGACCATGGAAACAAAGGGGTTCGGTTGAGAGGGTTTGTGAAGAAAGGAAATGAGAGAATTGAGGAAAGGCTAACAAAATCGGGCATTTAAGTGATCTGAACACCCGCGGGCGATAGTGACATAGCGATAGTGACATAGTCACTATCGCCGGGGCATAGTCGCTCACCCCAAACCCACTCGCGGTACACATCTGGCGAGAGTGACATGGCGATAGTGACATAGTCACAATCGCTAGGGCACAATCGCTCAACCCCTCACAACTCTCGGTACCACTTGGGCGATAGTGACACGGCGATAGTGACAGTGTCACAATCGCTGGGCACTATAGCTCAAGGTGTGCCGAAACTCGTTTTGGCCATAACTTCCTCGTTCTAGCTCCGTTTTCGCTCCGGGAAGAACCGTTGGACTCGTATTCGAATTCACCATCCAACAAGACAATAAAATCTAGGATTTAACTCCAAATCCTATTTTCCATATTTTTTTTAAAAGATCGATTCCTCACTGAATCGAAGTTGTACTTATCCGAAAATCACGAGTGTTACACTATGTGCTATGTGTAAACCTCACTTAGGCTTTAAAAGCCTAACACTTGTTATGTGTTTTGTGTGTTACAGATAATAGTGGTTCCGAACACAAGAAGGTCTAGAACAGGGTTGTGAGCATGGGATCATTGTTGGAGAGTGAAAGATTGGAAGATTTATGATAGAACTTTCCGACATCCTTTTTGTAATTTGATTGCCATAGTAGTGATCAGATAAGCTAGTGGTCCAATAGTAGTTATAATTAACTAAATCTTTGTATTAATGATTATGAAATGTTAATTAGGTATACTCTTACTTTAGTAATGTGTACCACTCTTCCGTTTTATGGAAGTTTTTGTTAACCCCTGTTTTGGGGTGTTACATGTATGAGGTTGGTTACCAGGTTGAGAGAGAGAAGAGAGAGAGAGTTGCAGGTTAATATATATATATATATATATATATATATATATATATATATATATGTATAAATATATTATTTATTATATTATATAATAATAAAGTAAATTACAAGTTGGGTCCCTATGGTTTAATAATTTAATAGAACTTGGAAAAAGGTAAACATATCAAAAGAACTAAAATGCCCTTCACTTAACGTTGGGAGTTAACGCTTGTTAGTGTCAGGGACCAAATCGTTACGAAAACACGAACCACATGGCCTTATTTGGAATAAAAAAATTGTAGGGACCATTTTCGTTTCGTTTTTTAAACCACAGGGACCAAATCCGTAATTTACTCTAAATATAATTTATTGAATAAGACGAAAAGTAAAGGATAATTAAAAAACAAAAAAAGACAAAAAGATAAAAAAAAGATGATGATTAATATAGTCTTAGGGGGCGTTTGGTTCGCAGAATGTTTTTGGATGAAATGGAATCTGTCAAAAGAATTTGACTTTGAAGGAATTGGAATGGAATGTTGTCAGGTTTGACCAGCTGTTTGGTTGACAGAATTGGAATGAAATCTGTTAAAGGAATTGAAATCTGTCTGTTTGGTTCACAGAATGTAGCTGTGAAATTGGAATGAAATTTGGGTAAATGACCAAAGTACCCTTTTGAAGAAACGACAAATGACCAGAATGAAGCTATGGAACCTGTTTAACACCATTTAACAAACTGTTAATAACTAGAATTGTTCAAATGTTGTTGTCCATTGATTCTAAAAAAAGAGTAAATCTATAAAATTGTCCAAATGTTGTTGCTGTTGTCCATTAAAATTGCAGAACTTGTTCAAATATTTTTGTTGTCCATTAACAAGTGTTAATAACCAAATCATGGGAGAAACAAGTTGTTCAAATTATCCAAAAAAATTAAGCTATTAATATTAACAAACATGGTGACCAAATCACAGTGACAATTAATGGAACCTGTTTAACACCATTATACAAATAGATTGTAAATTCCATAAACCACACTAAACCATGGATGTCATGAAATTTCATACACATAAACCTCATAGAAACAGATTGTAAATTCCATACACATAAACCACAAATCGAACCAACAAATCGAACCATAAAATCGAACCATAATAAGATGGAAAATAGAACCTTAAAATCGAACATAAATCGAAATCAGTTGGAAAATCGAGCCATAAATCGAAATCAGATGGAAAATCGAAATCAGATGGTAAATCCAAAGCATAAATCGAAAGCATTACCTGTTCAGATCTGGAATCGAAGCTTAGTCGAAACAGCAACAATGGTGATATGGTGGAACAGATGCGATGGAGAAGAAAGCGAGAGAGAAGGTAGCAGATTTCATATGTCTGAAAAAAAGGTGAGAATAGGGTTTGGGGTAATTTTGGAATTTTGAAAATAACAAATTCCATTCATTTGAAATCCTTTGTTTTTATGAAGGAATGTTTAAATACATATTTGATGGAATTGGTTGGAATTTGATATTCCATTCCTTTAAAAACCTTGAACCAAACAATGGAATTGAATCTGGTCAAAGGAATTTGAGATTCAAATTTCATCAAATTCCTTTACTTTCTGTGAACCAAACACCCCCTTAGGGGTATCATTAGCCTTCCTTTCGAATCGTGGGATAATGAGTCCAAATTGACGACAAGTGGCCCCACTATCTTAATTTATTTTTAGAGTAAACTACAATTTTTGTCCCTGGTGTATAACAAAACCCATGAAAGTGGTCCCTAAACTTCAAAAAGTGCAAGAATAGTCCATGGTGTCCTAATTTTGCTATGAAAATGGTCCCTGCTCACTAACTCCGTTAAAAAATTCAGTTAAGTCAGGGGTATTTTGGTCTTTTTACACTTCTTTTGTCTTTTTCTGTTAAAATAAAATAAAAATAAAATATTTTATATTTTATATATTTATATTATATATATATATACACGGTCTTCTCCACCACCGCCACAATCACCACCATCATCACCGGTGGTCTTCTCCACCACCATCACCACCATAACCGATGGTCTTCTCCACCAAAATCCTAAACCAAAATCAATCTAAATAAACCGGAAAATTGATTCAGAAAAAAGTCGAATCTTCATCATCAGATACATATATGATTGGGTTCGGAGCAGCAACCATTCAAAAATTTCCACATGAGAATCATAGTCAGAAACCATCATCTAGAATGGAGCAGCAGCCATTCAAAAATTAGAACCCATCATCCCAACACCAAGACACTTCTGACAGGCATGAACAACCATATTCCAAACTAAAAATCTCTGATGCAGCCCATACATACATAAAACAACAGTGAACAAAACAAATTTGTTCCGGCCATCAAAGACCATTACAAACAGAACCCATAAACCAATTTATAACCAACCTGAATCATGCACCCATGAAGAACAATCTTTGGACAAAAGGTAAGCGCATCAAAGACTAAATAGTGTTTCAAATGGGTCGATCAAATGCCAAACAGGTCAAACCTTGACCCATCTCAATTCTCCTTGCAACACAAAAACATAGAGGGTTAAACACCGCCGATTTGGTTCTAAAGGACGTGGTAGAAATCAATGTCCCAAGAACTTGAGTTGGGTTAACGAAGATAAATCCGAAACATCAAGCGATTTCCATGGAAATTTTCCGTTAAATCCACTGAGATTCAAGTTCAAGAACTTGAGTTGGGTTAACGAAGATAAATCCGGGACGCCGGAGAAGAAATTCTCCCCCAAATCGAGATACTGCAAGTGGGTGAAATTCGATAAATCGAGATTTGATCCAAGAGAGATTTTCTCGAGTGATTGAAGAGAATATTGTGAAACTCCACTGCTCATCGATCTTTGCCCCTTTCCCCCCCCCCCCCCCCCCCTTCCTTCTTCCTCGTTGGGGTACCCACCGTGACCCACAAATATGCAATTGTGTGTGTGTTTCTGCAACAAACCAAATCTACAGATGGGTATACAGTGTGTGTATATACATATGAGTGAGGAGGGTGGCGAGTTGGGTCGCCGGAGGAGCTTGCCGGAAAAGACCGTCGGAGATATAACGTGTTTGTCTTCGTATGTATGTATATATATCTATATATATAATATAAATATATAAAATAAAAAATATTTTATTTTTATTTTATTTTATTTTAACAGAAAAAGACAAAAGAAGTGTAAAAAGACCAAAATACCCATGACTTAACTGAGTTTTTTAACGGAGTTAGTGAGCAGGGACCATTTTCATAGCAAAATCAGGACACCAGAGACTATTCTTGCACTTTTTGAAGTTTAGGGACCACTTTCATGAGTTTTGTTATACACTAGGGATGAAAATTGTAGTTTACTCTTATTTTTATTGAAATAATATAATAATATGAATATCAAATCATTTTTTTCGTATTTAAAAATGGATATAGTAAAATGAGATGAAGGATATGGAAGAAAATTGGTTCCATTTGGGGCGTGTCAATATCGGCACATGTAACCCCATCATCCCCCCCCCCCCCCCCACCCACCCACCCACACACACACACACACACACACACAAATCAAATGCTCCATACTTCACAACCCAATTTTTTTTATTATATATAAACATTATTAACTAGAACATCTTCAACTTCAACAAATTCTTTAAAATAGAAAAAATTATACTTTTATTTTCTATATTGCTCCAACAACTTCTCTATATTGTTCTTTAAAATAAAGAAAACTAGAGAAAACTTCAAGTTTAAAGAATTTTTCTAATACTTTTAGATGGAGAGTGAAATTATTTTTTTATTCATTCTCATCAATAAGATTGAGTTATCATTATTTTATATAAATTATTTTTAAAAAATGTATTGGAATGATAAATTTAAATAATATTTAAATAATATAATGAATGTTGAGTTCTTTAAAATAGAGAATCTGTTGAAGATAAATGTAATTTATTTTAGAGATTTTAACTTTTAAATTTTTATTTTAAAACAATTATAGAGAATATGTTGAATATGTTATTAATGTACATATTTGAATGTTTTTGTATATATATTTGAGAAATAAATTAAAATAAAAGTGGGGTTTTGTCAAAAAAAAAAACACGTAGATGTCATTGGGATGCGTACACATATGGGTTGCTTCCTTCCTTTCCCTACTTGCTTCTTTTAGGTCTAAAGCAACCCCAACCCAATATCTTCCTTTCTTTCACTTTTCCTCTTTACGTTTTAGTTTTAATAATAAAAACCAAATCAAGTACATACACAATGTCTTATTCAAAAATAGAGCCTGAAATAATAAAAATATATATAAACGTGTTATCTATCCTAAAAATTAAGTGGTTGTTTTCATAAAGAATACTAATTTATATATATTTTGCAAAAAAAATTGGTGAAAATTTGGGTACTTCAAAAAGTTGAAAAGTATGAGGGAAGTTGAGACCTAAAAAATTGAACTAAAATGGCCGATTAAATCACAAATATATATTGATTCACTTTGGCGTTGTTTGGCAAAAAAAAACTAGTTTTTTTTTCGGGTATATGTTTGGATAATCATAAACTAGCTTATAAGCTTTTGAAGATGCTTTAAAAGACATACTTCTTTTTGCCAAACAAGATTCACCTCTTAGCAATTCGGATGTTACCTCTTAATGGAACTATTAAGATGTAAACAAACACCCCTTAACTTTGTTGCACAAACTCTCGAAATTAAAATGATAAATCTCAAAATTATTGATTTAGAAGATTCCAGATGAAAATAAATTCATATAATGATTTGATAAAAAAAAGAACGAGAGATGGAGATATTTTTCATTCAATGACGATCATGTCCTTGAATTATTGGTGTTAGTAAGGACGGCGGAAGGGGTAAATATGTTAAGCATTTATAGATTGAAGGACCAATTGTGTAGTATTGAACACCAAATGACCAAAGATGAAAGTTTGCACTTCCAACTTTTCTACCCTCAAGATTCCAACACTTGTCAATAAATACCCTACATCAGTTTCTTTCATTAATTGAGGATCATAAGATTTTTGTTCTTTATTTCCCTCATATACATTTTTCAAATGAGTAATACTTTGTTATTATTTTATATAAATTGTGTTTTAGATGTTTATACAATTACATGTTTGAATTAAATTGTAAGGACATAGAAAAATGTTTCAATTTTAATAGAAAATCCAACAATTTATTTGACCATAAATGTAAATTAGAAAATAGCTCATGTAACTATTTGATATACAAGTTTAGCAAAAAAAATTTAAATTTAGATTTAAAAATGCACAAAAAACTGGTGTAAAAAAATATAGCTTATTTAAATAATTCAAAAGTATTATTATAAAATACTTAGTAAAATTAAAAAAAAGCACTTACTAAATATTAAACACCATTGATTTCTTAAAATTCAATTTTACAACTTTATATTGTAGGATTGGGTTCACGTGAGACCACTCTTTTTTCGTGAAACCGATGAAACCAAATTTTTACACTTGAAACTTCACAGTAAAAACTGAGAAGGTAAAAAAGATACGAACCTTCACAGCAAAGTCACTGTGAAGATTACCTTCATAGTATTTTGTTGTGAAATTTTAAATGTAAAATCTTGATTTTTTCGATCTCACAAAAACAAGTTAATCTTACGTGATCCAAGTATTCAACTTTCAAAAAAATACACAATTATGTTATGGGAAAAATTTTCATTTGAGTTATTTTGAAGTAAAAACTTTATTATCGGCCTACGAAGTTGTTGGAATACTTTTAAAAGAGAGAGAAAAACCAACAAAGCCCTTAAATGCAAAGAAAACATTGGTGGTTCTCTTGCATCATCTCCACAAGTGGCTGTTAAGGTAACCATCAATGGCGTAAAAGCTTAATCAACACGTACTCTTGCGTGCCCAAACCCTCCAAGAAACTCTCCCCACAATCTCATTATATTCTGGATATTCGTTTCTTTCTTTCTTTCTTTCTTTATTACTACAACCAGTGTTTGTTAGTGAAGAACACACACACAGATACACAGTTGGTGTTGGTGCGAAAGCTTGTGGTTTTTATATGTTTAAAGATCAGAAGCCAACCTGGGAAAGCACGGAGAGTTGTTGTTGGATGGCATTTTCGATTGCTTCCATGAAATCACGGCGGCACTTGCTTTCACTAGGATGACGGACTCTGCTTACCGTGTCGATACCACCTCTCGTCTCGCTCAATGGCGTATCCATAATTTCGCTTCTTCTTCCTACCGGAAATCCGATCCTTTCAAGATCGGCAACTGGAACTGGTAAATCCATTTTATTTATTTCTTTCTTGTTTTTCTAAAACAGAGTACTGAAAAATTACAATGCTTTTCAAGTGTTCGACGAAATGCATGAATGAAAGTAATTGTATAAAATGCAAGTGAAAGGGTTTGTTGTATTGCCATCACGACAAGAAATACAAGTACATATAAGGAGACTAATTCTCTAGTTTATCTGTTATCTGTTACAAATTGAACATGGAGTTTTCGTTTTTATAGGTTAAATATCTTAAAAGAAATATGAAATTAATCAATAATGATGTTAGATTATTTTGTAAATTGAAGGCATTTAGTTGTGGAAAAGAATCGAACTTTGTTGATTAAACTCTTCCCAGAGCTACCAAAGTTAGCTAGAGATAACCATCCAATTGCTTCCTTCAACATTTGTATAGTTTCCTTGTCGGGAGGTCGCAAGACTTTGGTTCATCCTGGTAAGTTTACAGAGTTTAATTATAACGATTTAATTCAGAAGATGATCCTATTGCAAGATGTTATAAATGGTTGTGTATGATTTGGATGCAGAAATTAGGGATAAGCCGCTGAAAATTGGGGAGGATTTTGTTTGGAAGGTTGAGGTTCCGTTGACTGGGAGATTCATTGTTGACGTTGAGTTTCTTGATCTAAAGACTGCGTCTCCAGACGTAATTCATTCATCTTTCTTTTCAGATTTTACAGTATATATATCTACTGTCTCTTAATGGTCTGGGCGGCTTATTTACAAATGTTTATTTACGGCTTAATCATTAAGCCATTAAGCTAAAATGGCTATACGGAATAAGCCGGGACCCCTCACCTGTCCCCATTAAGCCACCCTAAACAAATCAATACCAGAAATAATCCAACACTCTCTCTTTTCCCCCAAACGGACGATTTATCCAGACGGACTACTTAATCCATACATCGCTTAATGTAAAAAGGAAAAGTAAACAAGCCCTTTGTTGTTGGTGTGCCAAACTTATGACTTTAGCTAGCATTTAGATATGTTGTTTCTTTCAACAAGTAACATTCTAATCTAGGATTTAAACTATGGTCATGAGTCATTGTCATTTGTCAATAGCCTCATGTATTCGGTAATAGTATTAATTTTATGAGCTGTATTGAATATTTTAATAATATAATTAATTGTGTAATCTCCAAAATAGAGAATCTGTAGGTAATTTTTTGGAGATTTTGAATTTTTACTTGTCCGTATAACCGGACAAGTTTAATGCATTTTTGTATATAGAAGTGACAATATGTATTCATTAAGCAATGACATTCTCAAAACTGTCATAAGGGCATAGATTTAATTAAAGAACATATATAGATAGTCGTTAAAGCTTGCTTTTTTGGTCGGATGTTATATATAGGGTGGCGAGCCTCGTTCCATTTGGAGTGAAGGGTTTCCGCAAAAGGATTCGAATTCACCAGCACTCTCCTCCATTGCTAAAATGTTATCAGAAAGTATCCACACAGATATCATGATTTGTGCTTGTGATGGAAACATTGGGGCTCACCGGGCGGTTCTTGCAGCACGTTCACCGGTTTTTCGTAGCATGTTTTCCCACGACCTCAAAGAGAAAGAAATGTCTGCCATTAACATCCTCGATATGTCCATTGAAGCAACCCAAGCCTTTCTAAGCTACATATACTCCAACATAATTAGACATGAAGATTTTGTGGTTCACAGACTCGACCTTCTCAGAGCTGCCGATAAGTACGATGTCTCGGATCTAAAAGATGCATGCGAAGAAAGCTTATTAGAAGATATTGACACGAAGAACGTGTTGGAGCGGCTACAAAACGCGTTTCTGTATCGTCTGCCGAAATTGAAGGTTTGCTGCATTCAGTATCTTGTGAAGTTTGGTAAGATATTTGAGATTAGAGAAGAATTCAATGGGTTTATACAATCTGGTGATAGGGAACTCATAGGTGAAGTCATCAATGAACTTCTTTCTGTCTGGGAAGGTTTCTGATCAATGTTATATATATATATATATATATATATATATATATATATATATATATATATATATATAGATTCATGAATTGGGTAATGTTATCATAAGATTGATGTATATATATGGTTGGTGGTTAAGAAATCTGGATGAAAATTACATATTTTTGGATTGTTAGCTTAAGTTACACATGTAGGAATATTTTAAGGGATCTGGATTTTATGGAATGATTTATTTAAAATGGAATTGAATTCATATTTTATAGATAAACTATAAAACAAATTATAAAAATAATTAAATTACTTTTTTATGAATTGATAATTATATGATAAGTATTTTTAAAATATTATTACTAAGAAATTCTATAAAACCCTTCAAAAATGTCATGATATTTTAATTTTAATCCAGTTTGAAATCCCAACGAGTAAAAACCAAACAAGAGCTTATGGTTTTCTAGTATATTTAATCGGATAAACATTATGAATCAATTGTTTATTCATTAACAATTATTTCTATTATATTATTTTTATTAGGTTGTTATGAAATTGACCAATAATAAAAGGTATTGTACTTCAATTGTTAATGTTTTGAATTCATATATTAACCAATTAATAAAAACAATTAAAATAAATAAATTCTACGTTTTAGTTTTTTAATTAATTTATAATATTATAAATGCAATTAGTGGTAAATAAAATAAGCATTTTAAAAAAAAATGGGAGACATGTGGATATTTTTCCATTATTTATTGAAGTTATCATGAATGGGTATATTTATCTTTGAATATCTTTTATTATATGTATTGTTTGTTAATTACCTATCTCATGATATAAAATATTTAGATAGAAATCTAAATATTTTAAATATTAGTTACTACAAACAGTGTTTGAATAAACTAGCTCAACTTAGTGCTTCCATTAAATCATGTATATAGGTTTAGATAGATTTAGATTTAGATTTAGATTTAGATTTAGATAAGTTTAATAAATAATTGTTATTATCTTTTATTTGTATTTTGTGATCTTCAGAAACCTCGATAAGTTTGTAAACTTGTATAAATTCAACCCGGTTAATCTGATAACGTAGTGCTTCCTTTCGTTAGGATGGCGAGTTGTCATGTTGATACCACGTCCCGTCTCATTCAATGGAGTATCGATAATTTTGGGTCTTACTGTTCGTTGCAAAGTCCAGTTAATCTGAATATTGGCAACTGGGAATGGTAAATCTATTTTTTAAATTTGTTATTTCTTGTAAAATCAAAACAAAAAACTCATCCTAGATGGATTCTTTGCATAACAAACAAGTTTATATTTTTTTTTCCCTTTTCGATCTTATTCCAAGAACTAGCTAGTAGCTACCAAATTGGTTCTTGAATAAATGAGTTCTTGAATTGCAGTTTTTATAGTTAATATCTTATAAAGATGGTTTTTGAACACTTCTGCTATTAGGGGCCGTTTACCAAACACATTACCTACCGGATTAATATGACAAGTACCAAAAATCTTATCGCGAATGAAAGGAACGAGAGTCTTACCCCTGTAAGTGATGGCGATGATTCTTACCACGGTTAACGTTTACCAGGTGAATTATTGCATACAAAACCGATTTGGCGGACTAAAATCTTACCCGGTAAGTAAGTGATAGTGTTAAATTTGACCGGTAAACGCTAATCCAGCTAAGGATTTGGTAAACGGCCCCTTAATTAGCTCTGAAATATCTCCTCACATGTGATACTTAGGGGTCGAAATTGCGAGTAAATATGTTATGATGTATGATTATGGGTGTTTGTTATTTTGTGTGTAAATTGAATTGAAGGAGTTTTATTCTGCAAAAGAGTAAAAGAAGCGAGAGGGTTTTGGTGGTCCCTTTCTTGTGCAGGGCACCAACTTGTTCCTTGTTCATGAAACACTTCCCCAAGTTACCTGGAGATGTCGGTAATAATGCTCTCATTGCTTCCTTCACCATTCGTATACTTTCTTTGTCTAGAGGTCGCATGACTCTATTTTATAAAGGTAATTAAACACATTACTTACCAAACCCTAACTATATATATATATATACACATACAGATTCATACAAGAATAGTAATTAAATAATAAAATAAGAAAACAGTCGAATCACATGTGATTTTACACTAAAATCACATGTGATATACGCGATTTGATGTCGCCCATACAACCTTTTGCAAGTCTTTAAGCTGTTTTCTTATCTTCTTATTTATTTACTATTCTTGTTTGAACTCGTACAAAAACAATAACCAAATAAGAGAATAAGAAAACTGTTGAATCACATATAATTCATGTGACTCACCCTTTTGATCGTTAGACGACATGATTTGTGTTAGAGTATTAATGTCAATATGCATAGTTCAGGGTCCTTTCTGTAATTATGTGTAACTTCTCTTTGTATAAATAGTCTCTTAGGGTTTCTTTGTTAGGTTAGACACTTCACTTGTAAACACTCTCTCATTATATGAAAACGGCCGATTCAGCCATCTTGTGTGTCTCTCTATCAATCGACTCTCCGATTCTAACATGGTATCAGAGCTCTAGGTAAGCATCCTCAACCATCTTTCAGATCTGCATTATCGATTTTATTTTCCTTATTTTGCTGCAGTCGTTTTTGCCTCGAAAATCCATTTTCTGTTGTTTTTTTGACGAAATTCCAAGTGATAAAGTTGTTCAGAATATCATCACGAACCTTCGTACCAAATTTCAGCATAAACCGACCTGTTTTGAAAATCCGACTCAAGAACATCATACGTTCATATTTGTCGCAACCCACACACTCATAGTTGTCGCAACCTTCACACACTCATCATTGTCGCAACCTTCACTTGCGACTTCATCTCAAATCGCAACCCTTACTTGCGACTTCACCTCAAGTTGCAACCTTCACTTGCGACTTCACCTCAAGTCGCAACCCTTACTTGCGACTTCACCTCAAGTCGCAACCTTCACTTGCGACTTCACCTTAAATCGCAACCCTCTTGTGAACAAAAAAAATGGCTCTCAATCTCAGTCACTCCAATCCCATCTCAGTTGTCCTCAATGGAAACAACTACGTTCTGTGGCATCACCATATGTCCATTCTCCTTAAGTCTCATGGACTCTATACCTATGTCACTGGTATATCTACCCTTCCTGTTCAAAAGGAAGATGAAAGTGCAGTTGACTTTGCAAAACGTATGAACGATTGGGATATCGCCAATGCTCGCATTCTTGGCTTCATAAACGCCTCTACCACTACTGAGATCAATCGGCAATTTCTCGGCTATACCACTGCAAAAGGACTATGGGATTTCCTTGCAAACAGGTACACTTCTACAGGTTTATCTCATCAATATCAGTTGTGGACTACCTTTCAGACCAAAAGGCAACTGCCTGATCAGTCTATCAACTCCTACATCTCTGAGATGCAAGCTCTTAGAGATCATCTGAGCCTGGGTGCACCTCAAATCTTTGATGAAACTGCTCGGAAGTTTACTGCTTACTTCAGCCAATTACATCTATTTACTATTCTCATGGGTCTCACTGATCGCTTTGAGAATGTTCGAGCCTCGCTTCTCCATAGGCATCCATTACCTACTCTTGAACAAACCATCACTGAACTGCTAAGTGAAGAAAATCGTCTTCAACAGCGTTTTCCTCTACCTCAGATACTGTGCTCTACACTCCCAGCTCAGGAAACCAAGAGGAAAATGGGGCAATTATGACCAACCTAAATCTGCGGGCAAGGGGAACAACAGCGAATGCACTTTCTGCCATTCTACTTCTCATCTTCTCCTCAACTGTCCAGTTCGGAAATGTCGCTGGTGTGCGATCGTACACCCACGTCACTATGCGTCTGACTGCCCAAAATGTCCATATCCAAAGAACTCTGGTAATCAAAGACAACAATCCAGGCCTCAACCAATTGCTGGCTCCATTACTCAGGACTTCCCATCGCCAACACCTACGGCACATCACAACAACCACTCAACGCCTGACCTCATGGAACTCATGCCCCGAAATCAAGAGCTCATGGAGCAAATCATGACAAACTCTATAGGTATGAATTCTCAATGCAATGCTACTACATCAGGTAACCCTTGGCTTTTTGACTCTGGATGTTGCAATCACATGACCCCTAAGGCTGATGGGTTTGTCTCTAAACAAACCTCCAACCTGTTTTCATCAGTCTGAACTGCTGATAATACTCGTTTACCGGTATCCTTCAGTGGAACTGTCTCTACCCCCGACATTCAATTACTTGATGTGATGCATATACCTAACTTATCCCTGAGTCTGGTTTCTATCACTCAACTTATGGAAGCCGATCTAATCGTTTTATTTCACCCCTCTGGTTGTGTTGTGCAGGATCCAAAGACCAAGCAGATCCTTGGAGTAGGCCGTAAAGTTGGTCGGATGGTTGAAGTGGTCTATCTCCGCCTTCCCTTACCTTCATCAAACTTTACCGCTTCAGTCTCCAGTACTCCTTCTTTTGAACTATGGCATGCGCGCTTAGGCCATTTATCCTTAGCTAGAATGAAAGTCTTAGCTAGTTCAGGACTCTTAGGAAACACTTCCTCTGAAAATGTTTCTTGTCTATCTTGTCAACTTGGAAAACATCATGCTTTACCTTTTCAAATTAATGAATTTCAATCTGCTTTTGCTTTTGATCTTATTCATTCTGATGTATGGGGACCAGCACCACACCCATCTATGGGCGGTGCTCGATATTTTGTAATCTTTATCGATGATCACACACGTTTTACGTGGATTTATCTCATGAAAAATCGCTCAGAATTACCTAAAATTTATATCACCTTTGCTCGAATGATTCTAACCCAATTTTGAAAACCTATAAAGGTTCTTCGAGCAGATAATGCTATGGAATACAAAGAATCGTCTCTTCTCTCATTTCTTCAATCTCAGGGCACTATTTCTCAATACTCTTGTCCCGGAACCTCTCCACAAAATGGTCGTGCCGAACGCAAACACCGTCACATCCTTGACACTGTCCGTACTCTATTAATATCAACCAAGTGTCCAGAACGTTTTTGGGGTGAAGCAGCCTTCACGGCTGTCTACACCATCAACCGACACCCGACTCCTATTCTCAATCAAAAGTCTCCGTATGAAGTACTCTATGGAGTCTCTCCTCCCTATGAACTACTCAAAGTGTGGGGTTGTGCTTGTTTTGTTCAGCTACAATCTCATGAACACACCAAACTTGAACCTCGTTCTCGTTTGTGCTGTTTCCTTGGCTATGGAATTGAACATAAAGGATATCGTTGTTGGGATCCAATCTCTAAGAGACTTCGTATATCCCGTCATGTCACCTTCTGGGAACATCTTCCCTTCTCTACGGTGTCAAAATTTCAGAACATCATCACTCCTACTACTTCCTTCTTCACTGACACATCTATCTCATTGGATTCACTCCAATTAGATCCCATACTCTCCTCATCATCTGTTCCACCATCTTCCGCATCATCATCTGAGCCTTCACCTGTCTCATCTGAGCCTTCACCAATCTCATCCGAGCCTTCATCTGTTCCATCTATTCCAGCTGACCATGATCAATCATCTGCACCAACTCCAAGGACTACTTCTGAGCCATTTGCTGGGTCTATGGATCCTAGCTCCTCTCAATCACAAGATGAAGTACGACGCTCCGATCGGGTAAGACAAGTTCCTACTCACCTTCGTGATTATCATTGTTATGCCACTTTGTTGTCCACTCATGAACCCACTTCCTATAAGGAAGCCGCTTATAACCCTGTTTGGAAGCAAGCTATGACTGAGGAACTTCAAGCTCTTGACAAAGCCAATACATGGGAGTTTGTTCCTCTCCCATCGGGCAAGTCACCCATTGGTTGCAAATGGGTCTTCAAAATCAAAACCAAGTCTGATGGATCTATTGACCGTTACAAAGCACGCCTAGTGGCAAAAGGCTTCAATCAAGAATATGGCATTGACTACGAGGAAACGTTTGCTCCCGTGGCTCGGGTCACCTCGGTCCGTAGTCTCCTAGCCATCGCTGCCACCAAGAACTGGCCACTCTATCAGATGGATGTCAAGAATGCCTTTCTAAATGGCGATCTCGAAGAGGAAGTCTACATGAGACTCCCTCCAGGTGTGACCTCCCGTCAGGGTAATGTCTGTCGACTTCGAAAAGCCCTCTATGGCCTCAAACAAGCTTCTCGTGCTTGGTTTGAAAAATTCAGCAATACTGTCATCTCATTGGGGTTCTCTCCGAGTAATTATGATTCTGGCTTGTTTACTCGGACTACTGTTGCAGGTACTATCCTACTTCTGTTGTACGTCGATGATATGATCATTACTGGCAGTGATTCTACAGGTATCATCCATCTAAAAAAGTCTCTTAGCTCTTGTTTTGAGATGAAAGATCTTGGCAAACTACACTACTTTCTTGGCCTTGAAGTTATGTCAGACTCTTCTGGTATCTATCTCTGTCTAGCCAAGTACATCTCAGATCTGTTGTCCAAGGCTGGGATCACGGACAACAAAGTTGCCTCTACACCCATTGAACAAAATCTGCACCTTGCTCCGAATGCTGGAACCCCGCTGAAAGACCCTATACGGTACCGTCAACTAGTTGGATCTCTGGTCTACCTGACTGTTACTCGACCAGATCTTGCCTATGCAGTTCATATAGTTAGCCAATTCATGGTTGCACCGTGCTCAGACCATTATGCCGCTGTTCTTCGTATACTTCGGTATCTCAAAGGGACGATGTTTCATGGACTTCATTTCTCATTCACCTCATCCTTACAGCTTCGTGCCTTCTCAGATGCAGACTGGGATGGTGACATAACTGACCGTCGTTCCACCACAGGATATTGTTTCTTCCTTGGTGACTCTCTTATCTCCCGGCGCAGCAAGAAACAATCGCTGACAGCTCGGTCCAGCACCGAAGCAGAATATAGAGCCTTAGCTGACACTACTCAGGAACTTGTATGGCTACGCTGGCTACTATCTGATATGGGTGCTCATCAATTTTCCCCAACACCATTATGGTGTGACAACACTAGTGCTATTCAGATTGCTCACAATGATGTCTTTCATGAGCGTACAAAGCACATCGAGATTGACTGTCATTTCACTCGTCAACATGTTCTTCGCAAGACGGTTAAACTTTTTTCAATCTCCACCATTGATCAGACTGCAGATATCTTCACCAAAGCCCGTCTTCCAGGGCGTTTTCGGGCCCTTGTTTCCAAACTCAATTTGTCTCATTCTTCCCCTACTTGAGTTTGAGGGGGGATGTTAGAGTATTAATGTCAATATGCATAGTTCAGGGTCCTTTCTGTAATTATGTGTAACTTCTCTTTGTATAAATAGTCTCTTAGGGTTTCTTTGTTAGGTTAGACACTTCACTTGTAAACACTCTCTCATTATATGAAAACGGCCGATTCAGCCATCTCGTGTGTCTCTCTATCAATCGACTCTCCGATTCTAACAATTTGGTTGTTTCCATGTTCTCTTATTTAGAAACCGTTCTCGTTTGAGCCCTCTCTCTACATGTATATACATATACATATAAGTAGTTTATATATAGTTTTTCTTTTCTTGTATACAATTTGGATGCAGAAATTAGGGATATGCAAATGAAAAGTGGCATGGATTTTGTTTGGGGGCTTGATGTTCCATTGACATGAAGAGTCATTGTTCAAGTTGAATTTATTCATCTCAATAGTGCATCTCCAAACGTAATTCATTCATCTTTCTTTTCAGTTTTTTTTAATTTTTATTATTTTTATAGATTTTACGTCGTATTTGCTGTTTCATCTCAATAGTGCCCTCTCGAAAGTCAGAACCCTATTTTCATTGTAATTCAATCATTCGATCTACTATCAATTCTGGTGTACATCAAATTGGTATCAAAGCGTGTTCGATCCGATCATGACGACTAGGAACGTGAATTCGAGATTGGATGATTTGGAAAGTAGTGTTGGTTCGATTGAGAAGAATCAACATTTGTTGGAGAAGACATTAGAGAAAATCGTCCAACAGCTCGACAAGTTAAGTCAGGACGTGGCTGCGAGTAAGATCAATTCAACATCGGAGGGAGATGAATCACCTTCTGGTGGTGCGGCGAGGAAGAAAAACGATAACACGGGAGATAATGGTCGTTTTCTAGCAGTTAAGGGGAGGAAATTGGAGATACCGACCTTTGACGGAACAGATCCGGATGGATGGATCATCAGGGCGGAACGCTATTTTTCCCTGAATAGGTTATCACCAGAGGAGCAAATCGACGTTTCATTTATCGCCTTCGAAGGAAATGCTCTCAAATGGTTCCAATGGGAGAATAGACGACATCCAATTACAAGGTGGGAGGATCTACGGCGTCTAATACTCAGGCAGTTCCGATCTACAACATCAGGTACATTGTGCGAACAGTTCCTTGCCGTGAAACAATCGGGATCAATTGATGAATTTATAAGGAAGTTTGTGGAACTGGCGGCGCCATTAGAGGGTATACCGGAGGAAGTGTTTTAAGCCAATTCATAAATGGATTGGAGAATACAATTAGGGCAGAGGTGAGACTGATGAGCCCGGTTAATTTGGAAGAAGCTATGGAAGTGGCACTGAAAATAGAAGAGAAGAATAAGGCGATGGCTAGAGAGAAGTCGTTTACGAAAAGAAATTCTACAACAACATCAGAAATTAAGAGTTCTTTTTCGAGTTCAAATACAATGAATTCAGCGACCAAAACAGGTTCTGAATTCAGAAAGTTGTCTGATGAAGAAGTCCAACAGAGGCGGGCCTTAGGCCTCTGTTATCGTTGTGATGAGAAGTACGCCCCTGGACATAAGTGTAAGAAGAAGGAATTGTCAGTGTTGCTAATCCAAGAAGATGACCTAGGAGAAGAAAAGGTGATTGATGAAGGAAAGAAATTGTTGAATACAACTGACGTGGTCGAAGTGGGCCCAAACGTTGAGGTACATCTAAATTCAGTAGTAGGACTAACCAATCCTAAAACTATGAAAATGGAAGGAATGATAGACGATGTTAAAGTCATAGTCCTAATTGATAGTGGAGCCACTCACAATTTCATTTCAAAAGAAATTGTGGACAAATTGAAACTGAAAGTGGAAAGCACTAGAGAATATTCAATCACAATGGGCACGGGTACGGTGGTCCAAGGAGAGGGCATTTGTTGTCGCGTCGTTTTGGCAATACAGAGTTTAGATGTGGTGGATGATTTCTTACCAATTCAGTTGGGGAATAGCGATGTGATCTTAGGCATGCAATGGTTGGAATCCTTGGGTTCCACTTATACTAATTGGAAGCAACAAGTGATGAAGTTTACAGTAGGGGGTAAGTCAGTAACTCTGAAGGGCGATCCGTCCATGGGTAAATCTAAGGTCTCGTTGAAGGCAATGGGGAAAATTGTACAACAGGAAGGTCATGCTGTTCTGATTGAGTTGGGGTCGTGTGAAACATAAATTGAGGGAGAAAGTATTGACAACGAGCTATTAGAACCTGTGTTACAAGAATATGATCAAGTGTTTCATTTGCCAAAGGGATTACCCCCAATACGAGGAAAGGAACATGGGATTGTGTTAAAAGAGGGCACAGATACTATCAATGTGAGACCATACCGCTATCCCCATTATCAGAAAGATGAAATTGAAAAGTTAGTCAAAGAGATGTTGGAAGCATGGGTGATACAGCCTAGCATCAGCCCATTTTCGAGTCCAGTTTTACTAGTGAAAAAGAAGGATGGGAGCTGGAGATTTTGTATCGATTATCGCGCTTTAAATAAAGCGACGGTGGTTGATAAATTTCCTATACCGGTGATCGATGAACTATTAGATGAATTGCATGGAGCTCGTATTTTTTCAAAGTTGGATTTGAAATCTGGGTACCACGAGATTCGGATGAAGGAGGCTGATGTTCAGAAGACAGCCTTTCGTACGCACCAAGGCCACTACGAATTCAAGGTAATGCCTTTCGGCTTAGTGAATGCTCCATCGACGTTTCAAGGACTGATGAATGAGATATTCAAAGATTACTTAAGAAAATTCCTCTTAGTATTCTTTGATGACATTTTAGTTTACAGCAAATCGTTGGAAGAACATGTAATCCATTTGAAACAAGTGTTTGAGGTTTTATCTCAACACCAATTGTATGCCAATAGAAAGAAGTGCGAGTTCGGGAAGGAAAGGCTTGGGTATTTGGGGCATATTGTATCAAATAAAGGAGTTGAGGTTGACGAGACTAAGATCAAATCGATCTTGGAGTGGAAAGTACCTCAAAATGTGACGGAATTAAGAGGATTTCTCGGGCTGTCGGGGTATTATCGAAAGTTTGTAAAGGGATATGGAGTGATAGCCGGACCGTTAACGGATCTGTTGAAGAAAAATCAGTTTGGATGGACAGCAGAGGCGTTTGATTCCTTAAAAAGGATTTTGTCATCACCACCGGTCTTACGTTTGTCGGATTTCTCGTCCGATTTTGTGGTGGAGACAGATGCATCAGGGAGAGGTTTAGGAGCGGTGTTGATGCAAGACGAACAATCTATCGCTTATTTCAGTCAAATATTAGGTAAGCAAGCTCAACAGAAGTCTACTTATGAGAAGGAGCTTATGGCAATTGTTTTCTCGGTTAAAAAATAGAGACCATATCTGTTAGGCCGACGTTTCATAGTAAGGAGCGACCAACAAAGCTTAAAATTTTTACTGGAGCAACGAGTAGTGGAACCCGAATACCAGAAATGGGTTAGCAAGCTGTTGGGATATAATTTCTCGATTGTTTATAAGCCCGGGAAAACGAACAATGCTGCTGACGCTTTATCTCGAAAAGGTGTTGATATAGAGTGTTCGAGCATGGGGGGGGCCGAGTTGGAGACAATGGGAGCAGTTGAAGGAGGAGTTAGATAAGGATGAAGTATTAACCAAAATTAAAAGTGATTTAGTTGTTGATCCAAATTCACACAAAGGTTTTGAAGTTTATCAGGATCTTTTATTTTACAAAGACAGATTGGTCATCCCCAGAAAGTCGGGAATACTACCTTTAATTTTTGAAGAATTTCATGCTTCGGCGATAGGAGGGCATACGGGAATGGATCGAACCTATCAACGAATTGCAGCAGAGGTGTTTTGGGTGGGGATGAAAAAGGATATCGCTGATTGGGTTCAACGATGCTAAGTATGTCAAAGGAACAAGATTTTATCGGGATCACCGGCGGGTCTGTTGCAGCCCCTGGCTCTGCCCAATACTATATGGGAGGAGTTATCGATGGATTTTATTGAAGGGTTACCGAAATCGGGAGGTATGTGTTCGATTTTGGTTGTTGTGGATCGTTTCAGTAAATATGCCCACTTCATTGGCATGAAACATCCTTGTTAGTCCCAGATGGCTTAACAAGTATTGTAGAAGGGGGGTTGAATACAATACACAAAAATTTCACAATTTTAATTCTTATATTTGAAAAACTTTCAAAAGAATTACACACAGAAAACTTAAGACTGTTGCGGAAAAGAACAGATAAACTATTCTAACAATCTTACACAAAGTATACAACAAAACAACTAAGAACACTGAGAGCAAAGCTATTGAGTTTTAAGGCTTAAAAGAAGGTTTCTTGCACTGAGAGAATTTCTTGAAAGCGTGAGAATTGCATGAAGAGCACTTCTCCTTTTATAGTGCCAAGGAGTGCCCAAGCATTAAATGCTTGGGACACTTGTCATCTTCACATATGCTGATAATGTTGACTTCAGGAGAACTGTGAAGTCCTTGTCACTTTTCACTAGGTGCAGACAGAGTAGCTTGAGCAGATAAAAGGGACCTTAACTGAAAGTGGATAAAGAGACAAACTGTCACTTTTCTCTGCTGGAGGATATTGTCCCATAATAAATGATCTTTTGTCTTGAGCTTTTAGCACCGAAGTGGTTTCCACCGAGATTGAGAAATCTTCGGTGGAAAGAAGACTAATCCACCGAAATTGCAAGCATGTTTCGGTGGTGAGAGGACCACCGAAATTGCAAGCATGTTTCGGTGGTGAGAGGAGCACCGAAAGAGTCATCGGTGGTGGATGGGGCCACCGAATTTGTCCAAGCACTTCGGTGGAAGAAGGCCACCGAAATTGTCCTATAAATTCGGTGGAGAGAAGGCCACCGAAATGTCAAGGAATTTCGGTGGTGATGACTTGTTTGAATGTTGTCGAGAGTCTTCTATTTTCCACAAGTAGAGAGTCTTCAAGCTTGGTTTCGGTTGATCTTCGACTTCACCGAACATTTGATATCTTGTACAAGTCATTCAAAGAACTGAACTAAAATATTCTAAGTAGGAGTTTTAGGGAAAACATCGGTGAGTCAATTTCAAATCCTTGGTGACCCAACAATCCTTTTACTGCACAGACTGTGGCTGAAGTTTTTGCCAAGGAAATCATACGATTGCACGGGGTGGCGAATTCCATAGTGTCTGATAGGGATAAGGTTTTTCAAAGCATTTTTTGGAAGGAGTTATTCAAATTACAAGGGACAACTCTCAAATTTAGTTCAGCTTACCACCCGCAGACAGATGGGCAGACAGAGGTCGTTAATCGAGGGTTAGAGCAATATCTTCGCTGTTGGGTCTCAGAAAAACCAAAGCAATGGAGTCGTTGGTTACCCTGGGCTGAATTATTGTATAATACGTCCTATCATACATCGTTGAAGTGTTCCCCGTTCAAGGTTCTTTATGGACGTGATCCACCTCCCATGTTAAGGTACAAACCGTTATCTTCTAATGTGCAAGCGGTGGATTTGGAATTAGCAGACCGTGAAATATGGGTGGAAACAAGAATGCATTTATTGAAGGCCCAGTGTAGAATGAAACAACAGGCTGATTCAAAAAGACGAGAGATGAGTTTTACAATAGGGGATTGGGTTTTTCTCAAAATACGTCCCTACAGGCAAAAGTCTTTGGTCAATGGGATGGTATCACCGAATGGAGGTGACCACCGAAATGAGACTTCGGTGGTGGACAAGTTTCACCGATTTTGAAGATTATCACCGAAATGAGGCTTCGGTGGTAGAAAGGTTTCACCGAATTTGTAGAATTTCGGGGAGGGTTTAGATAGCTTCTACCAAAATGTGGACCGAGAAGATGCCACCGAATTTTGATTCGGTGGTTGGAAAGAAAGAAGAAAAGAAAAAATTTAACACATAGATTTGTCCACCGATGAGAGATCGGTGGTGAGAGAGAGGTAGATAAAGAAGAGTCCACCGATGTGAGATCGGTGGAGTATGAACACTTGTTTATTCTTGTAGATTGCACATCCCAAGTTCACTGATGAGAAAGTTGAACCTGGTTTCATCAAGAGGTTTGGTGAAAAGATCAGCAAGCTGCAAATCGGTGGGAATGAAGTGCAGTTCAATGTCACCTTTGGAAATGTGGTCCCTGATGAAATGATACCTGATATCGATGTGTTTAGATCTAGAGTGAAGAACAGGATTATTTGCTATAGCTATAGCACTGGAATTATCGCACAGAATTGGGACTTTAGAAAAGAATTGATTATAGTCCCGTAGTTGGTTTCTCATCCATAGAATCTGAGCACAACAGCTCCCAGCAGCTACATATTCAGCCTCAGCAGTAGAGGTTGATACAGAGTTTTGTTTCTTGCTGGACCAACTTACCAATTTTCCACCAAGGAGCTGACAGCTTCCTGTAGTACTCTTTCTATCAATCTGGGAACCTGCATAGTCTGAATCTGAGTAACCAATTAGTTCAAAACCCGAGTCTTTGGGATACCAAAGACCCAAGTGCAGTGTGCCCTTAAGGTACCGAAAAATTCGTTTTACAGCCTTTAAATGTGATTCTTTAGGATTGGCCTGATAACGAGCACACAGACAGGTAGCAAACATAATATCCGGTCTGCTAGCAGTTAGGTAAAGCAGAGAGCCTATCATACCTCGGTAAAGAGTGACATCCACAGATTCACCTTTTAGATCAGCACACAGTTTCAAGGGAGGTGCCATGGGAGTTTTCATAGGAGAGCTATCTAGAAAGTTAAATTTCTTCAGAAGGTCACGAATATATTTGCTTTGATTTATAAAAATCCCTTCTGAAGATTGTTTGACTTGAAGGCCCAAGAAAAATGTAAGCTCTCCCATCATGCTCATCTCATATTCACTCATCATGAGAGAAGCAAACTCATCACATAGGCATTCATCAGTGGCACCAAAGATGATGTCATCAACATAGATTTGAACAAGAATGATATTACCTGAGGTTTCTTTGATGAAGAGAGTATTGTCAATTTTACCTCTGGAATATCCATGCTTAAGAAGAAAGTTGGCAAGAGTGTCATACCAAGCACGTGGAGCTTGCTTGAGACCATACAATGCTTTGTCAAGTCTGTACACATAGTCTGGATGAGTTGGGTCTTCAAAGCCAGGAGGTTGTTTCACATAGACTTCCTCTGCAAGTTCCCCATTGAGAAAGGCACTTTTAACATCCATTTGAAAGACCCTAAAATTTCGGTAGGCATCATGAGCCAGAAAGATCCTTATAGCTTCAAGTCTTGCAACAGGGGCAAATGTTTCATCATAGTCAATGCCTTCTTCCTGTCTGTATCCTTGAGCTACTAATCGGGCCTTGTTCCTGATAACAGTACCATCTTCATCCATTTTGTTCCTGAATACCCACTTGGTTCCAATGATTGTCTTGTTTCTGGGTTTGGGAACCAATCTCCAAACTTTATTTCTCTGGAACTGAGAAAGTTCTTCTTGCATGGCAGTGATCCAACAAGGATCTGATAGAGCTTCATCCACTTTCTTGGGTTCAGAGAGAGAGAGGAAATTCACATAGAGACAAATATTTCCAACTCCTCTGCGAGTTTGGACACCTGCTTGTTGGTCACCAATAATTTGATCTATGGGGTGATCTTTGGTCCATTTTAGAGCAGGGGGTAACGGTGATGGGGTATGAGAAGTAGAGTGAACTGGAGTAGTGGGATCAGAGGTTTGGTGTAAGATGGGATTTTCGGTAGTGGATGCCATGTGATTTTCGGTGGGATTAAGGATGGAAGAAGGGCTTCGGTGTGGAGTTTCGGTGGGAATAGGAAAATCGGTGTGAGAGATGGGTTGATCAATTTCGGTGGGAGAGAGTGATCCAGCTGGGTTTTTTGAGGTAGATGGATTTGAGGGAATTGAGGAGATATCGGTGGAAGTGACTAAGGGGATATCACCAATACATGATGAGATCCATCTGTGTAAATCATCCTCATCACTTGAAAGTGATGAACATCTGAGATCATCAAACTTGACATGAATGGACTCATCAATGCATTTTCTTCTGAGATTGTACACCCTATAAGCTTTGGAGGATAAGGAGTACCCAACAAATATTCCCTCATCTGCCTTGGGATCAAACTTCCCAAGATTTTCACGATCATTAAGAATAAAGCAGATACACCCAAAGACATGAAGAAAGCCAATATTTGGTTTTCTGCCATGAAAAACTTCATACGGGGTTTTATCATGTCTTTTGGATATTACTGACCTGTTTTGAGTGAAGCAGGCAATATTCACAGCTTCGGCCCAAAAATAGGTGGGGAGATTTGATTCACTCAGCATGGATCTAGCGGCCTCACACAGTGTTCTGTTTTTCCTTTCCACCACTCCATTTTGCTGAGGAGTACGAACAACAGAGAAGTTCTGAGAGATCCCTTTCTCGGTGAAGAAGTCTTCAAGAGCACTATTTCTGAATTCAGTGCCATTGTCACTCCTTACCGAGCGGACAAGCTGGCCATTGAGAACTTCATTTTTCTTGACAAAGTTGATGATTTCTTCAGTGGCATCACTTTTGTACCTGAGAAAGAACACCCAAGTATATCTGGTAAATTCATCAACAATAACAAGAATATACCTTTTGCCTCCAAGACTTGGAGTGCTGACTGGTCCACATAGATCCATGTGCAGCAATTGAAGAGGAAGAGTGATGGAAGAGCATTGCTTCGTCTTGAAGGATGTTTTGGTGAGCTTTCCCTTTTCACATGCATCACACAGCTTCTCTTTGACAAAGTTCAACTTTGGCATGCCCGTCACCAGCTCTTTGTTGGAGATTTTATGCAAGGTCTTGAAGTTTAGATGAGAGAGACGTTTGTGCCACAACCAGTTCCTTTTGGATGCATCATTTGACACAAAGCAGACATTTGATGAAGAATTGGATTGTCCCATATCTATGACGTAGACATTTTCCATCCGTCTTCCCGATAACACCACATTGAATTGTTTGTCTACCACGGAGCAGACACAAAGTTCAAAGATAACTTTGTATCCAAGATCACACAGTTGGCTAATGCTGAGGAGGTTATGCATGAGGCCGTCCACAAAAGCCACTTTATTGAAGGTTACAGATCCATTAGAGAGAGTTCCGTATCCTTTGGTGTAACCCTTAGAATTATCACCAAAAGTTACAGATGGACCTTTTCCCGGCACATAGTTGATGAGAAGAGACTTGTTTCCCGTCATGTGGCGTGAGCACCCGCTGTCTAGATACCAAATTTGATGGTGCTCAAAAGCCTGCATGCAAACACATATTAGTTCTTTGGTACCCATTTTGTAATGGGTCCTTTGGGGTTAGAAGAGCATGATTCCTTAAGCTTGGATCTATCAATTCTATCCTTGGGACAGTCCTTAGCCATATGAAAAGTGTCACCACAGTTATAGCATTTTCTATAGATAAACACCTTTTTAACATTTTTAGCATTTTTCATGTTTTGGCTTTTATCATTTGTTCTTATAACCTTGTTAGAGGAGAACAGAGCAGAAGGTTTGGTCCCAAGGATTCCTTTGGATAAATCTTTGGAGGTTGATTTTCTTAAAAGCACAGATCTAGGAATTTGATGAATATAAGTGTTGTTAGAGGGAATGTTTGGGGTAAAACTTTTAGGATGGGAGCTTGCCATGCAGTTGACCACCGATTTTCCTTTGTCGGCACAGGAGATCCTTTTTGAGTGAACATGAGTTTCTCTTTTGGGGATCTTTGAGGGCTTAGGTTCGGTGTAGGTATCTATGTGAATAGATTTTAACACTTCATGAAGAGGAATTGGAGGATCATTGATTGAGGGATCGGTGGGCACAAAGGGGATAAGATCGGTGGGTTTAGATCTTTTGGAAGGATTAGCTTTTGAAGAGTTTGAGGAGGAGGCTTCATCCATGGCCGAAAATTTGAGCTGATCATGGATGGGTTTAGAAACGTCATTTGAATCTTGCTTCTCAATGATTTGCAATGAGGAGTCTTTGGCCTTTAAGGATATACCATACTTTAAGGCTTCACACAGATCTAACGAGTTCAAAGAGATGGAATCACAAGAGCTAGAATCAGAGAAATCATCACATGCATTGGTGGGGGGAACAAGAGCAAGAGTGGACTCATAAACATCAGTTTTTCCAAATCCTAGACCGAACTTGTTTGAACTACAGATTTGACTTTGAAAGATTTGTTCAAGATTTTTGGAAGAGCTTGACCATTTTTTGATGACTTCTTGTTCCCTTTTTAGTTTCTTAAACAGGGAGTTCTTTTCTTTTGAGATCACATGGTTTATTGTTTTCAAGTCCTCAAGCTCATTTTTGATTTCCTCAAACCTTTTAAGCTTAGACATGCAAATTTCAAGTTCAGCTTTGAGCTCTTTCACTTGAGCAGATTTTCTATTCTTACTGTCTTTAACAGAATAAAAATCTTGAGTTAAAGACTCATAGGCATTGATCTTCTCAATATCAGACATATTATTGAAGGGATGTACCTGAGCGTAGGCTGTGGAGCACCAAGTTGCCACCAGAGCCATAGGAGAAGTGGCCTTTTCGGAAACTTCCATTTCTTCTGAGATGGCCACGAAGCATCTATTCTGAGAATCACTGTCGGAGGTGTCTTCGTCGTCCCAATCGTGGGTTTCTGCCATGAGACCCTTCCCTTTTCTCTCTAGACCCTCACTCCTTTCCTTCTCTTTCTTGTACTTGGCCTTGTATTTCTCAGCACGCTCCTGATGATTTAAGAAGGATGGTGGGGACTCCTTTTTGGGAAAGGTTGATTTGAAAGGCATGTGTTTGGATTTTTCCCTTTTTGAAGAGGGATTGTCAGAAGAAGTAAATCTGGACTTGGAGATACGCTTGCTTCTACACTCAGATGCAAAATGTCCTTTCTTGCCACAGTTGTAGCATTCCTCATTAGACTTGTCAGAAGAAGTTTTGAAAGATGAAGTTTTTCTAAGACTTCGAGATTTGTTGAAGGGACGAAACTTGTGTTTAGAACCGGCCATCATTGCCATCTCATCCGACAACTGTTCAACCATGATATCCTCACCTTCATCATCAGCATCACTAAGATATGCTTCCGTTTGGTGGGTTACATTTGTTTGGCTGTCATTGTCAGAGTCAGATGAAGGATAGGTGATTCTAGGAAGATTTTGAGAATTCTTGGAACTTTCACTAACAAGAGCTATAGAGGAGCTCTTTATTTCTTTGATGAAAGATTTCCGTTGAAGCTTGGTTTGCTCAAAATTGAAAAGAGTACCATATAAAACAGTTAAGGGCATGAACTCAAGGTCCTTGGTAGTTTTAATACAAGTACATATGTTTTCCCAAAATTCTGGGAGACAGTCCATGAACTTGCATAAAACTTCCTCATTATCATAGACTCTGCCCAATAACTTGAGATCATTAATAAGAGAGTTGAAGCGATTGTAGAAGCTAGGAAGAGATTCTCCTTTTTCAAAAGAAAATAGTTCATACTTTCTGATAAGACCAATCTTTTTACATTTCTTGACTTCCTCTGTACCTTCGTACAGAACACATAGAGTGGTCCACATTTCTTTGGCAGTTTCAAAGTTCACCAAAGAGTGGTAGACCTCATCAGGAAGAGAGAGAGAGCAATAATAGCTCTTACCTTGGAGTCAAGAGTAACTAAACGTTTTTCCTCATCAGTATACTTTTTAGGATTTTTGAGAATATACCGACCAGTAGCACTGGATTTTTCCTCATCAGAATCACTAGAGATTTCCTTTTCAAAGGTCTCTTTACCTGGCCTCTGCGTGTCATAGCGAGCCCAAACTCTGGGGATAATGGGTCCCTCTTTGAGAATGGTTGGATATCTAGTATCCACTCCTTCCATGAATAGCATCATGCGGCTTTTCCACAAGGAGAAGTTGTTGGCATTAAACTTAGGAGGTTTTGAAATAGACCCATTTTCTGAAAAGTTGCTTTGAAGAGAGTTTTCAACAGTAGAAGAAGAAGAGGCAGCCATCGCAGATCAAGTTTATGGGATTAAACTTTCTGCTCTGATACCACTTGTTAGTCCCAGATGGCTTAACAAGTATTGTAGAAGGGGGGGTTGAATACAATACACAAAAATTTCACAATTTTAATTCTTATATTTGAAAAACTTTCAAAAGAATTACACACAGAAAACTTAAGACTGTTGCGGAAAAGAACAGATAAACTATTCTAACAATCTTACACAAAGTATACAACAAAACAACTAAGAACACTGAGAGCAAAGCTATTGAGTTTTAAGGCTTAAAAGAAGGTTTCTTGCACTGAGAGAATTTCTTGAAAGCGTGAGAATTGCATGAAGAGCACTTCTCCTTTTATAGTGCCAAGGAGTGCCCAAGCATTAAATGCTTGGGACACTTGTCATCTTCACATATGCTGATAATGTTGACTTCAGGAGAACTGTGAAGTCCTTGTCACTTTTCACTAGGTGCAGACAGAGTAGCTTGAGCAGATAAAAGGGACCTTAACTGAAAGTGGATAAAGAGACAAACTGTCACTTTTCTCTGCTGGAGGATATTGTCCCATAATAAATGATCTTTTGTCTTGAGCTTTTAGCACCGAAGTGGTTTCCACCGAGATTGAGAAATCTTCGGTGGAAAGAAGACTAATCCACCGAAATTGCAAGCATGTTTCGGTGGTGAGAGGACCACCGAAATTGCAAGCATGTTTCGGTGGTGAGAGGAGCACCGAAAGAGTCATCGGTGGTGGATGGGGCCACCGAATTTGTCCAAGCACTTCGGTGGAAGAAGGCCACCGAAATTGTCCTATAAATTCGGTGGAGAGAAGGCCACCGGAATGTCAAGGAATTTCGGTGGTGATGACTTGTTTGAATGTTGCCGAGAGTCTTCTATTTTCCACAAGTAGAGAGTCTTCAAGCTTGGTTTCGGTTGATCTTCGACTTCACCGAACATTTGATATCTTGTACAAGTCATTCAAAGAACTGAACTAAAATATTCTAAGTAGGAGTTTTAGGGAAAACATCGGTGAGTCAATTTCAAATCCTTGGTGACCCAACAATCCTTTTACTGCACAGACTGTGGCTGAAGTTTTTGCCAAGGAAATCATACGATTGCACGGGGTGGCGAATTCCATAGTGTCTGATAGGGATAAGGTTTTTCAAAGCATTTTTTGGAAGGAGTTATTCAAATTACAAGGGACAACTCTCAAATTTAGTTCAGCTTACCACCCGCAGACAGATGGGCAGACAGAGGTCGTTAATCGAGGGTTAGAGCAATATCTTCGCTGTTGGGTCTCAGAAAAACCAAAGCAATGGATTCGTTGGTTACCCTGGGCTGAATTATTGTATAATACGTCCTATCATACATCGTTGAAGTGTTCCCCGTTCAAGGTGCTTTATGGACGTGATCCACCTCCCATGTTAAGGTACAAACCGTTATCTTCTAATGTGCAAGCGGTGGATTTGGAATTAGCAGACCGTGAAATATGGGTGGAAACAAGAATGCATTTATTGAAGGCCCAGTGTAGAATGAAACAACAGGCTGATTCAAAAAGACGAGAGATGAGTTTTACAATAGGGGATTGGGTTTTTCTCAAAATACGTCCCTACAGGCAAAAGTCTTTGGTCAATGGGAACAACCCCAAATTAATGGCGAGATTTTTCGGGCCTTATAAAGTAACTGAACGAGTGGGGAAAGTGGCTTATCGTTTAGAGTTGCCAAAAGAAGCTAAAATTCACCCGGTTTTTCATGTTTCCCAGCTTCGTCAAGCTATAGGAAACTGTTTGTCATCCAAGAGTATACCCACTCAATTGACAGAGGATCTGGTGTTGCAAGCCGAACCAGAAGGGATTCTCGATGTCCGTTCGGTGTTACATGGCGATCCAGGGAAGTTGGAGGTACTTGTTAAATGGAAAGGGATGTCCGAGTTCGAGTCAACTTGGGAAGATTTGGAGGTCTTAAGTACTCAATTCCCTGATGAACACCTTGAGGACAAGGTGAAAGCTTTGGGGTGAGGAATTGATAAACCCCCGGTTCGTTTTACCTATAGAAGGAGGGCGAAGTAGTAGTTTGGGATTGACCTTGTTGGGTCTTGCCTAGAATAATAAGGGGAAGGGTACTTTGGGAATTTCTCTTGTACCTTTGTAATAATAGGCGGGAATCATCTATATTAGGGGTGGGCCATAGTTTGTTAGATCCATTCTGTTTTCCAGCTTGTAATCTGTTGTAAAGGAGCGTATGCTCTAGGGAGAGACTGACCTCTCGAAAGTCAGAACCCTATTTTCATTGTAATTCAATCATTCGATCTACTATCAATTCTGGTGTACATCATTGTGTGATCGAACGAGTATTTTTAGTGTCTACAGTCAGGGGCAGACAGTGGCGGATCCAAGATTTTTTCTTGGTGGGGTGACCTTTAAGGTAGATTAAAGGCCCACAAAGTCCCCCGTTGTGTTTTTAGTGTAATTCTATCGTTTCGAGGGATTTCTTTTAAGTTTCTTTGGTTTATTTCATGAGATTTTAAAGTTATTTTGTCCATTTTGAGGGACTCTTTAGGTTTTTTTGTTTGATTTCGAGGTTTTTTTTGTTTTTTTGGTTGGAGAGAGTACTATGAAAAATTACTGGGGAACTATGATAGAAAGTTAAAAAAATTGTTTTTAACTTAAGAAATTTCTTTTCTTTATATTTTAATGGGGGCCATCCCCCTATTTACTAACTAAACCCATAAAAATTTAAGCGGTGACACATTTGACTTTAAGAAACAAATATGTGAGGTGCTGTGTCATTTTTTTCAGAAACATAATAAATATGTAATTAAAAGCTAAAAACTAAGAAAATGACATTATCAGGATTCGAACTCTGGTCTGGGTGGAAGAAAAGTCTTACAAACCAACTCTACCTAAGAAAACTTATGTCCTCGTAGTTTCAAAATATATACAGTGACACACAACAAATTGATACGGTAACACTTTTCACGACCCTAAAAATTGTCACACTACGACTACGACGAAGGAACGAAACGGTGGCATGTGCCACCACAAGACCCCCCGGTCGGTCCCTGTCCACAGTCGGCTTGAGCCTATGGTAAGATGTCTAGCTCCACCACTAGTTATGGTCTTTCTTTTCAACTTTGGATGCAGAAATAAGGGATGAGCAGCTGTTATATGGGTATGGGGAGGAGTTTGTTTGGAGGCTTGAGGTTCCATCGTCAGGGAGATTCGTCATTGACATCGAGTTTCTTGATCTCAAGATCGCATCTCCAAAAGTAATTCTTTCATCTTTCTTTTCAGCGTTTGAGGATTTTACGCTATACTTACTGTTTTTGGAAACATCAAGTCGCTAAATTTCAAGATTTATTTAGTTGTGGGTTCACATTAATCAAAGTTTGTTGGTACCATGTTATGTAACATACAGGATGATGACAAGACTATTTCCATTTGGAGTGACGGGGTTGTACGAAATGCAGCAACTGTCTCCTCCCTTAGCAGAATGTTATCAGAAAGTATCCACACGGATATCACGATTTGTGCTTCTGGTGGAAGCATTGGGGCTCACCGGGCGGTTCTTGCTTCACGTTCAACGGTATTTGATACCATGTTTTCCCACGACCTCAAAGAGAACAAATTATCTACTATTAACATCTCTGACATGTCCATTGATGCTTGCCAAGCTTTTCTAAGCTATATATACTCGAATATAAGTTATCAAGATTTTTTCACTCATAGATTTGCCCTTCTCAGAGCTGCTGATAAGTACGATGTCGCGGATCTCAAAGATGCGTGCCAAGAAAGCTTAACACAAGATATTAACACGAAGAACGTGCTCGAGAGGCTACAATTCGATTTTCTGTATGATCTGCCGACGCTGAAGGTCTGCTGCCTCGAGTATCTTGTGAAGTTTGGTAAGATTTTCGACATTAGAGAAGAATTTGATGCCTTTATACAATCTGGAGATAGGGAAATAATAGGTGAAGTCATCAATGAAGTTCTTAAAGTTTGGAAAGGTTTCTGAAATATTTATTTAATCATAAAATGGGTGGGTATATGCCATAAGATTGATTTTTTTCTTTCTTTCTAGGAACTAGGATATGTTGCTTTTGGTGTTTTTAGGGACTTGAAGTTTATTGAATGGCCTTTTGACTAAGATGAAGTGAAGTTTATGCAATGATGAATGTTCTTGTGTTTTTCTATAAATATTTTCTAATTGTGTATATGAATGTAAATCTATTGTAAATGAAAACATAACGTTTACTTCAGAAATTCGGTAATATTTCACTCAGTAAGGCACAAATGACTTTTACCTACAAAACCAGAGAAATTTCCGTCGGTGATTACCCAGGGATCATCCAGAAAATATCAATGGTTCGGTAGAATCTGATGTTTTTCGAGAAAATACCCATGGATCACCCAGGGAATCCCTAGGTAATCTGTCACTGATTTGCATCACCCACCAAAAATTTACCCACCAACTTTTGTGATGGTTTTGTAATGAATCACCCTTTAGCAACAGATTCTCAGGGAAAAGTTCGTAGGTAAAAGTCTTTCGTTTAGTAATGAGAGGTCGTTTACGAAACGCTTACCGGATAAGTTACCTTAACGGGTGCACATTGAAAGGACCGAGAATCCTACATTGTAAGGGAGGGTGATGACTCTTATCCTGTAAGCACTTACCCGATGATAGACGCTTATCAACAATCCATTTTGATAGTGGAAATGTCACCTGACAAGGTAAGTGAACATGATGATTCTTGCAAGTAAGTGTTTGGTAAACAACCCTAAACGTAGTCAGGACAAAGTCGTTTTTTGTGTGTGTAATGAAACCCTATCAACCACCTTTAATAATCATATTTTCTTCATGATGCATGTATAAAGTATAACCCAAACCACGAGGGTTGGGTTGGTCGAGTTGATACTTTCTTGTATCATTTTATAACATAGATAAAATCAAACAATAAACAATTAAGAAGTCTTACACAAGAACATTAACTAAGAATTAAAAAGATATATTCAAACAATTTTCTGATTATATATGTCGAGTCAAAAGGGTAATGCGCTTTCGGGTGTGTCATGTACAAGAAGTAAGGAAGATGTAAGACTTATTTAAAAGCACCGATTACCACATAAGAGAAAGGATTTTTCCAACATATATACATACATCTCTATGTGCTCAAAGGACACACGGTACTTTACCATCAAACTAAACAACGAAAGTTAGAAATCAACACAAAAAGTCGGCCTTTGAAACCCCATTAAAAGCATTCAAGAAACACCGACACCATTTTTGTGCTTTTGACTCTTAAAACAATCAACAACAAGAACATTAGAAGAGTCATATAAGAGTAAGATGGTAATCAATATCATCGGTTTAGTAAGGTTCAAATAATTCTAAACCAATATCAACTCAATACCTATAGTTACAAAAATATTTTACAACCCTATTAGACATCAGGTTGGGTCTACTTCTAGTTGGTCGGGGTTTTGTGCATCCCTAAAATGTCTATTTAAACCAAAGAGTGAAAAGAGGTCAGAAAATCTAATTTCCCATTCAATGGGGGGTAGTTTGCTTATTGAAAATAAGTCAAGGGGTGAATAGATAAACCCTAAATTCTTAACATCTCCTTCCACATAAAAGAATGAAAAACCCTCGACCTGTTCAAAGCTGCAGACTACCATTATAATTTCGCCGCCGCCTGCCGTAGCCGGAGCACATCTCTCAGCCTCCTCCGTCGCTTTGAATCCCGTAAGTACTCTACCTCTCCTTATCTTTTGTTCGTATTTGATTGTATTTAGGGGAAAAAAGTTTTGTCGAATTGCCAATTGTGTGGTTTAGCAGAGACCATACAATCGAGAGTTTTTAGGTCACACGAGTAAAACATAATTTGAATATCTGATACCAGCATCATCTTTCAGATTTACTTTCTGGTTTGAATCGATTTTAGATGATAATTAAACGTCTTATTTCATCACCATATTATGTTTTTCCCCAATTTAGATGCTAATCATGGAACTATTGAGCTTTTAGGGTTTGTTGTAATCATAGATTGATATTTGTTCTTGCATAGTACTTGAACTGTATTGAATCATCACTTTTTTGTTTACTCTACATACTTGTTTATCTACTCCCCAATGTTAGTGCCTTGTATATTGATATCAAATTTGATTTGATTTCTACATTAATGCATATCATATAGATCATTTTCTTGAATTTGAATTTCATTGTTTTTTAGGGTGTTGCTCCATAGTTACATGATGCAATCAAACAAAGGAGCTACTTCCATGGAAGTTGAGGAGGCTGTTCCAAGTGAAACTAAAGCTGTATCAAAGCCCAACTTTAAGCCATTGAAGGCTCATGAGATATCTGATGGCCAAGTTCAGTTTCGTAAAATTTCTGTTCCAAAACATAGGTATACTCCACTGAAGAAAGCATGGATGGACATATACTCCCCAATATATGATCAGATGAAGGTTGACATCCGAATGAATGTGAAGACACGAAACGTTGAATTGATGACCAGAAGGGACACTCCAGATGTTAGTAACCTTCAAAAGTGTGCTGATTTTGTTCATGCTTTCATGCTTGGTTTTGATGTGATAGATGCCGTTGCATTGCTGCGAATGGACGAGCTTTATGTGGATTCGTTTGAGATTAAGGATGTTAAGACCCTTAAAGGAGAACATCTCTCTCGTGCCATTGGAAGGCTATCTGGGAAAGGAGGTAAAACCAAATTTGCAATTGAGAATTCAACAAAAACGCGAATTGTTATTGCAGACACAAAGATTCACATATTGGGATCGTTTGCCAACATCAAAGTTGCAAGAGATTCTTTGTGCAGCCTGATCTTGGGGTCACCGGCAGGGAAGGTATATTCGAAACTAAGAGCTGTTACTGCCAGATTAGCTGAAAGGTTTTGAGTCGATTTTTCTTTTCATTTTTTTGTATGGGTTTCTTTCGGGATATCTAAACTGGCAGACATGAGTAGGTTTAAGGATTATGCATCCTCTCGGTTTTGTGTTTGTAAGGAATTTTGAATTTCATCAATATATCAACATCTACCAACTTTATGGATTGTTGGCTTTCTTTTATTATGCATTCATGCATCAAATAAAGTTGGATTATTTATATTTTTTGCTATATTTTTATCGATAGAAATCTTCCACGGAAAGAGCCACTCTACATAGATCTCACCTCCGTAGTCAGATATACCTGGCTGGTTTTGTTTGATTTGGTTTATTTTAGATACAAATCTTGTTCGAATCTCTTTGATAGAAATCTTACCTCGATGAGCTATTCTTGTGTTTTATCACTTTTACATGACTAAAAGAAATTCATTGTTAGATTGTCAAATAAAATTCACCATAAGAGCCTAAAAATCCATCTCTAGTTGAAAAAGAGGTCTAGATTAGGGGTGTAAATGAGACGAGACAACTCGCGAGCTACTCGAGATCGACTCAGTCAAAACTTGGTCAACACTCGATTCGAATAAGCTCGACTCGACATACTAACGAGTCGAGTCGAGCAAACTTATATTCATTGTTAGTTTGACTTGCATCATCTACACCCCTAGTTTAGACCCAAAACCCAACTTGTAGGGCTCTTTTTGGTTAATTGTTGAAAATAGACCATTATTATGGTTGATGAAAGAATGAGAATTGATCCGGTGCATCTCATTCTAATGTATATCCAAGTGTAGAGAACTCATTTTACCCTTCTCACCATAACTTTCATTCTCGTAAGAACTCAACCCTAATATCAGTAATATGGTTTTGGAGATTGTTGGGTCTCTCAAACTTTGGATATGTTGGTTTTATGTCCGATCCATCTAATTATCTTAATCGATCGGAATCATAAATCCCAAAAAGATACAACAACTATTATACCAGAACAAACAATTATCTCGAATCATTATAAAGTTACAATGTACACATCAACTATAATGTCACAATCAGTCAATTACAGATTGATTTATCATGTTCATCCCCCAAAAAGATACCCAGCTGCTTGTTCTTCATTGCCATCAAAAAACTTTAGAGCTTGTATAACTGCTTCTCTACTAAACCCTAGCTCCACCAGCTTCCCAATTTTGGCTTCAAATTCAGCTTCCTACACCACATGTACATTTCAGTTTATCTGCTACTTTGATGCCTTATTAATTCTACATAAAAAGTAAATAAACAAAACTCACATGTGTTGAGCCACCAACGGCAGGCCCTGCAAAACATTTGTGTTAATCATGGATATTGATCATGTAATCAACAAGAGCAATCAAATGGCCATGGCTTCAATTACTTAATTATACCCCGGGGTGTGTTTGGTACGTGAAACGGTACAAAACAAAACAAAAACTTTTTGTCCCAAATTTGATGTGATAATTAGGCTTTGGGACCGGACAGGGTTGAGTGGAACAAAAATTATATAGATTGTCACTGCTTGGTAAACTACTAATCTGCCCATGTCATGTATAGTCCAGACCACGTACCAAATGCACCCGTAGATGTCAAACACTCCTATACTAACCTGAAGATTGACCACCAGAGGGTGTTGAGGTGTTATTCCTCCCTGCTGATCCAGATGAACCCTATAATTTACAGGGGTTAAACGTTACAGTGAAGGACGACTAATTTTCTTAGAATAAGAAAAAATGACAAGGGCAAATTATGGGGGGTATTATTGGAAAATCACTAAGCAAGGCACAAATGAGGCTTATATCTTACTTGAGCTCCGGAGTTAGAAGCTTCCTTCAATTGCTTCTCCTCGTCTAGAAATTGACGTGGGATGTCCTTTTCTGTTAGTTTATAAAATAAAGTTATTGATGGCGTGTAACCAGGAATGTAAAAGAGTGAAGACCCCCAAATTGTTTGGTTTTGTAAAAGTTTTGAAAGTGGACAGAAGAACGAACCTGACAAGAATGGTACCGCAACCTCTCCTCCCCCAACTCTCAAAACATTATCTTTCAGATCAATTATGCACTGTGCAGAGTTAACGTTATCACAATCAGAACGGAATTGAACAGAAATAAAAATAATTAACTCGAAAGTGAAATTACCTGGTGCTTACGAAGCATGTCTAATCCAAAAAGGAATTCCATATTGGGAGAATCCAACACGACGAAGGAACAAGGATAGAAGTTATTCCCAATCTACCATGATTTCATGGATTAGTGTACGATTAAACAAAAGCGGAACGAAAGTTACAATCATAAGTAGTTGTAATGATATCCACCTTGATTGGAGCAACATGTATACGACCAAGAATCTCCGACTGGCCAACTCCATGGGCAATGCCCTTATAACGCTGGTCCAAAAGCCTCAATAATCTAACGAGGATGAAACTTTCAAGTATTGTAAACAATTTACAAGCCCATTTTTGACGAAATTAGAAGCAATTTACATGTTTCAATACATTTGGACACCGAAAGCATGCTTGATCTTTCAAAAAAATTAACCACATACCCCAAGCGCTCTGCGCAGCTTTTTGAAATTATGGTTGATTGGGCTCCACTGTCGACAAAGGCCTGAATTGTAGGAGTATTCATTTAACTATTTAAGAACTTCAATGCATCTATGTGTACATATATATATCATTACCTTAATGGGAACACCGTTGACTTCCATGTCAACATAAAGCATGACCTGAAAATTTGATTCAAAGATGTTTCTTTATAATTAACTGTTATCAATTATTTTAATTGTAAAAAGGTGAAGTATACATACCACCCTTGCAAAAGCTTCAGGGTTGTGTTCTAGCGCAGCAGCCCAGTTCTCATCAATGCCTTTCTGCAAAACGATGAGCAACAATTAAGAAGCCGAAGTAAAAAGTATTATATGAAATAACAAAAATGAAGGGCAAAATGTAGCAATTTTCTGTCGGATTACAAATAAGAAATGTCTGGAAAATGAGATAGGTTAAAATGTACACATACCTGTCGGATTGCAGCTTCAATTTTCTTTTGTGCCTCCACATCAAAAGGGTCTGCATAAAGTAGCGCCTTTTTTTGGACAAACAACAAAACAGAATAGATCTCATGTGTAAAATGCCCAAAACACAAATTTACAAAGGATATGAGTAATCTGCAAACTCATGAAACAATGATATAACTTTTTCTTAAGCAACTTACCATCTCTTCTTCTTGTTGCCGCCGTAATTCAGATCTCTGACGGTGACGCATCCTTAAGAGGTCCTGCAACTTATTTAGGTCGTTCCCAATAATGATTTGCGCCAACTCAGGATCACTCTGTTATAACGCAGTTAAGAGTTAGAAACCCGACAGTGTAGAAATATTTGAGAGCTAACAAACATAATTCCACCTGGAACAATTGGGCCATCAAATCTGAATTATTTCGGATTTGCTGTTGGAAGGCAGCTGGATTCACTGCGGATCCATCTGGATTTAATACTTCATTGCTAGAAACCCTGAAATTTACAGACTTTGTTATTTAGCTACACTCCAAATGTAGTTGCATGTTTAGGAAGAAAGGAGCATTAGAAGAGAAGTACAACAATCTTGGACGACATAAGCTATTCACTTGTGAATTGGCAAATGGCAGGCAAACCGATCATAAGGCCTAGATGAATTCACATATGCTTGGCAATGCAATTGTAATATTACCAAATAGACCAAAAGGCAGTCTTACTTGCTTATGTCCTCAAGAAACAGTCAAAACCAAACTTTACAAGGGATTTAACTTTTTGAATCATTAATGAGATACAAAAAGGATAATACTTTGAAAGAATGAGCCATTTTGGACAATAAGTGCCACATAAGATGTGTTTTCATCATCACAAGTTGACGAAAATTGCTCATTGTAGTAGTGTTTTTTTTGGGTACTTTTGCAGAAACAATGATTTGAAAGTTAATATTTGTTTGCAAATCTGAAATGTAAGGTTATGGATAACAAAATGCAAATAAAAACCATACGTTGAAGAAGAGGTGTTAGAAACCATCATCACTAAATCTCCATCAGCAACACCAAGACCACTCAGTGTCTCAACATTCCTCATCTCCTTTCCATTGTAAAGCAGCTGTTGTTGTCGAAGTGGTACTCGAATCTGGTTATCATAAATGATTAAATATGCCAACATTAAGAAAAGCTATGAATAAGATAGAAATTTTACAAACCTTTAAACCTAAATTGAATTCAAAATTCACGTTTAGGTCAAACATCAATATCAAGATTGTAAGCGTGTATTGAAAAGTAATTGGTAATATGAAAATCTTACCTCGATCTCAAGTAGAGCTTTCAAATTTTCCACCTGCGGTCACAATCATCAGAAATAAATAAAAAATGGGGTTTTGAGGAGGGATTTGAATTCGAAAGAATAATAAATGGATTTAATTTAAATAAAAAGAAGGAAGCATCGAAAATTATGGAAGAAGCGATGCATACAGATTCATTAGGATCGACTTCTAAGGTAATAATTTGTTCATCGGTGGTCATTACAGTGATCTTCATGGTGCAGGTTTTCTTCTTAAAAACCTGTTCTTGTTGACCAACACCCACACAGAAATCTTGTTAAGATTTTTGTAGCGTGGTATGATTGGGATTGCGAAACTGTTGGGATTTTATTATACGAAATCCAGATCTTTCAAATTCACCCACAACAATTCTTTCTTTCGCGTTGTTGAAATTTTCAGAAAACATCCTTTTCATCGTTGAAATTACTATTTACTTTACGATTTAAAAAAAAAGAGATATTTGAGTTTCTATGCTTAATGGGACTCATATATCAGAAATATGCTCCTTTGAAATATACATCTATGCTTGATAGGCCTCACATTCACATGTTCGTTTATTTATGGTAGACACATTGGAAATAAATGATGCAACAAGATAGATATTCCATGTCCAAGTATTTATGGTTAAAATATTGCGAAAATGAAATTGACTCGAATGGCCAAATCTAACTGAAAAATTGACTTCCTATTCATACATTTTTTCGGTTTATCAAAATAGCCAACGGGTTTGTACTCTAATCCGACCCGAAAAGTGCGGACCACAATCAAACACGTGTCAATCCCTTATTACCCTTAGAAAGTCGATTTTCTTTATAAAAAAATTGCCCCATGTCCGCAGTATAATTTTTATTTTTTTAAAGAAAAACTGTCAGATTGAGCAGGTCCTAAAAGTGCTAGTGCACATCTAAGAGTGCGGAGTAAGGACTTATTAATTATTTATGCAAAATTCAGAAAAAAAAAAAAATAGTTAGGAGGTCAATTTTCAATTTTCTTTGGCTATTTGAGTCTACTTCCCTTGTTTAACCGTGGTTTAAAATTGTTTACCTCTTGATAATAGAGGAAAGGGTTTAAACCAGTCAGACATAAAGTTGTTTGGGAAGGGTCTGAATGATAAACCTCTTAATCGATACCCCTTTCCACCCCTATACGATTCAGAGAACTCTTGGATAGCCCTCGCTGTTAATTTCTCCAGGGACGTTGTTGCTTTTCTCGATTCCTCGGCTACACAATTCAGATTGATTCTCTCATTCTCGATTTACAAGGTAAGCAACATCGATTCTCTCATTATCGATTCTCTCATTATCGATTCTCTCATTATCGATTCCTCCTTCTTAATGTTTAAGGTCGAATCTATTGTCTTGATTTCTTAGTCTTCTGTTATTAATCATGTTTGCCAATCTGCAGATTTTTGCCGATTATTAGGGTTTTTTTTGTTTGAATTTCTTGCTATTAGGGTGTTGATGTTTCTTGCTGTTAGAATATTTCTCATATTCTGTTGAATTTTGCCAATCATATTTCTTGCTATTAAGTAAGTTTTTTTGTTCATGTGGAAAAGTTCAATATTTCTTGTGTGGGCATTGATGATTTTAGTCAAAAAAATTAATGCTTTTGATTTTGAAAGAACTTCAACAGTTGCATGCCAACTGTTCGATATAATGTCCGAAAGAACTTAAAATAGTTGCATCACATATGTTTGGTTATGGAGCGCTCAAAGACCGGTTGTACACTTGGTATTAGAAGTGGTACCACAACATAAGTCCAGTCAACTTGTTATATGAGTCGTTTTTATCATTGAGTTATGTATGTCAAGCTCTGAAGTGTGTTTGTTCCCATCATTGTCGCTCCGATTGATACCATTTATGGATGCCGAGCACTGATGAGATGATATTGCCGTTGTTCTTATCATCGAGTTATGGTGTAAATGTAATTTCCTATTGTTCGAGTTATGGTGTTATTTTTTGTGATGGTAGACCGTAGACAAAGAACCAACATGCTCCTTCAAAGTCTATATGCGTCAAATTTCTTCAAATTTGTTTTTGCTATTGAATAATGATGCTCCTAAAGTCTTATATGCCACAGCTTGTCCCTTCAAAGTTTAAATGCTTCAAATTAGATGTTGTACACCAATATTGTGTTTGAACTTGCATTTCATGTGATGTCTTGTTATGCCAAAACTTGAACAACTATTGTTATGTTTGTTTGGATTTATATGATATTATGTATTGGCTTGGAACATTAATTATTCGATACAAGACTGAGGTTAAAATGGTAATTTTATGTCATTCAAACTGTTGATTTAGAACCGTTCCCAAACAATCATTTTCTATCTGCTTAGAAAGTTACTAAATAAGCCACTACCAAACAATCATGTATATCTTACCGTAAGATGCGAGTCTCATTAAGCTACTAACAAACATGCCCTTACATTCACATGTTCAAGTATTTACGGTTGAGATATCGGAAAAACGATTTGGAGATATTTCCATGTCCAGGTATTTGTGGTTAAAATATTGCAAAAATGATCTTAATGTTTAACTCTCGTTCAAAATAATACATCATAGTCTAAGAACAAAGCAGATGATCTATCAATCATCTTCGTTTTAGGATGATTGACATCTATAGTTTGTTCTTTAAAGAAAGTTAAAACTTTATTCGATCATCCAAAAAGAAAACTCAGAGTGCCAAATATTGGGCTTTGAACCTAGAAAAATAGTTGTGTTCCAAAACCCATATGAGAAATAAAGTCCAAGTATTTGTGTTAGTTGATGGAACTTGATATAAGTTTGAATATAGTTTGATAATCGTAATGTATGAATATAAACTATTATGCCGGAAGTTAATGGATATTGGTAATAGAATGCGGCCTCTAAACAAATTATGTTGGAATGTTACTGGTTTGATTTCAAGATGCATGGCGTCTAATCATTTGCATCGACGATGAAAATGGTCGAGTGTTTGGACTTGACAGCCGAAAACGACACCCGATAATCCAATATTAGGACACATATAATAAAACTATTGTGAAAATGGGTTGTGATAACAAAAAATGGAACTGAGGGGTTAAATTTAAAATTAGTGCAAGTTAAAGGTATCTTGAAGTGCTGATCATTCATACACACCGGCGATAGGCGTACTCCAGCCATCAATTACTATATATAGGAGCCTGCAGACACTGACTCACTCCTTCCCTGTGGGCGTTCTTCCGACCTAAAGCAAATAACACATCAGAAATCTCGTACGAAACCCGAGATCGTAGCGTTTCATATGGTATCATCCCTAGATCGTAGTGTTTTATATTGTATCATCAAACTGTATACATATACTCTCTTTATTTTGTCATCGTTCTTGCTGTTATTGCTCTTGTTTCCAAATTATACAGTTCATTGCTCGTCACTCTTCTTTTGTTGAACCAAAACCCTAATCGTTAAGTCATTCATAATCAAGAAAATCAAGAAATCATCTTCTGGAGCATGACGGATGCACAGGTAGTTAAACGTGCTAAGTACAAATCTTCTGTTAAAGACCCTGGCGTTCGTGGGATATTGAAAATGGTAAACTTTATCTTAAATCCAATTATCCCAATGATTATTGTTGATTTCTTTGATGATGGATGGAATCTTGGCGTGTTTACTTATGGATTTTAATGATGCTTTTGCACAGACCCGGGAGAGGTTTGTTTTCATGCCTAATGATCCATCATTGCCCATCAGGCTTAATGTAGAATTCAGACTTATAAAAGGCAAGTAATATTTAGTTTCTCATTGATCTTTCTTGGTCATTTTTCTTTTCATTAGTGCATTGTATTGTAACTGAATAAAGATGTTGATTGCTTTCCATCTATCTCTTTTTCTCATTTTCAAGGACACAAATCCAGCAAGGAAGGTTCAAACAGACCTGCCTTACTTAATCTTACTCAAGATCAGGTTTTCGTTTCTTTTTCCCAATTGTTCATTCACAGTTTATTTCATCATTTTTGTACGTCAAAGCTGTGTGTCTGGTGATTGATTCAATCCAACAAATCTTTTGTGTGATTCCAGGGCAATTACATCTTCGAGTTTGAAAATTTCTCAGACAGGGAACTTTGCCGAGACTTTGTAGGTAAGGCGCTTTGCTGTTGCTATCAACATTTATTTGTTTTGTATTTCACGATTTAAACCTCTCTCATTGTCTTTACACAGATTGACCCAGGACTGAAATCTCAACATAACTAATAAACCAACTTCGTACTTGTTAATATAAAACTATGATTTTAATTAATGAATTTGAGCCAGCTATAAGGTGATATGCTGATGAACTTTAAGGCTTCATTGCATAGTTGATCTCCCATCTCCTATCTTTAGTTTCACACCATTTTTTTAACATCTGTTTCTCTACTACTTATTCAACATGTTGAACAAGTTTCTCCATATTAAGAGGTTCTGTGATGATCACTGAACAGCCAAAGCTATTACATCCTCTGGGGAAGTTGGAGGACCTACCTCTGAAAAGGCTGTTCCGCTCAAGGATGAACAACTTAGCTCTGCAGAAATGGAGCGTCGAATTAAGTTACTTCAGGAGGACAGGTAGGTTTCTTTCTCGGTATTAATTATTTGATATTTATAACACCAACATTTATTTATATAGCTAAAATGTTTTTTGTAGTGAGTTGCAGAAGCTTCATAAGCAATTTGTGATTGGAGGTGTGCTGTCAGAGACTGAATTTTGGGCTACAAGAAAGGCAAGTCCTTGCTGAATTATGATTCGATGTTATATGCATAGGATGTATCGCATACGGGTATTTTACACTTTTTGGAGCCTGCATATTATATATATATGTGTGTGTGTGTGTGTGTGTGTGTGTGCATCCAGTGTTTATATGTGATAAGATTAATGGGTTAAACTTGTGTCTTGACATCTGTTTTTTTGTTGTTGGTAATTTAGTTTACTGTTGGAAAACATGTAACAGAAAATTTACATTTACCAATCAAGTGCAGAAGTTGCTAGATGTGAATGCCAACAGAAAAGCAAAACAACGGGTGGGGTTGAAAAGTGATATGATTTTCAATGTCAAACCATCGTCTGATGGTCAGGTATGATTCAAATCTTTCTTTCTTTCTATATATACGTCTTTGTGGTTGAATATGTTCAAGCCTGCTTCATGCAGGTATGCTATTATTGTACTATTCTTCCAACTTTCTACTTGGAGTTGTATCATTGTTGCTTATTTCAATTGTTTTTTTCAGTCGAACAGAGTCACCTTTAACTTGACGCCAGAGATGATTCACCAGGTATCTTCATCTTAATTTGTTTTCTTTTTGTGGGAACTTAGTTAAATATATCTTTTGCATATAGATGCTTCTATTTACATGTATGTTATGGGTTCTTTTTTCACCTTGAAAACTTTTTACAGATTTTTGCTGAAAAACCAGCAGTGCGGCAGGCATATCTAAATTTTGTACCTAACAAGGTAAGGAGTAAACAGAATGTCAAACTTATGTCTGTAATTTCAGACAATTCATGTTTTCTGTCACATTTTTTGGTGCCTCAGATGACAGAGAAGGACTTTTGGACTAAATATTGGAGAGCACAATACCTCCACAGTACGAAAAATATAGTTGCCGCTGCTGCAGAGGCTGCTGAAGATGAGGAGCTAGCAGTTTTCTTAAAGCAAGATGCAATATTGGCTAGTGAAACTCGGCAGAAGGTGCTCTAACTTTGAAGATTGTTATTACAATCGAACGCTGGAATAACTCCTGTTTTTTCCTTCTCTTGGTCTTTTTTTCCAGATTAGAAAGGTGGATCCAACCTTGGACATGGAGGCTGATGAAGGGGATGATTACACACATATTCCGGTAACTTGGATATTTTTTAGTATGTGTTTGCCATCTAATCACTATTTTATGATGTTGAGATAGTTCTTGTATAAACCTAATTAGCTGGCTGTAGTGTGCATGCTTCTGAATGTTGAGCCTTATGTTAGGATGTATTTTTTCGCTTTCTTTTGTTATTAGTATATCTGTGTGGTTCATGTACCTCTTCAAATGTGAAGATAGAATGGTAAAGTTACTAAACCCTATTTATTGATAGGGTCATGGGCTAGCTACTGAAAGTAGCAAGGATGAAATGGAAGCACAGTATGAGCCATACAAAAGATCTTTCTTGCAAGACATTAACCGGCATGCTGCAGTTGTTCTTGAAGGAAGAACTGTAGGTAAGGCTTTCTGTTTCATCTGAAAAAATCTTGAAATATGGTCCCACCAACAAAAATGTTTGTATGGAAAGTGGTTAACATTAAGCTGTTGACCTGATTGTAGATGTTGAGACAGGAGATACAAGGTCTGTAGCTGAAGCACTGGCTAGTTCGAAACGCAGTGAGTACACTTTGCTTCTTTATTTTATCATTTCGTTTTCTTTTCCTTTATTTATTCTTATGCAATTTGATGAGAAACAGTTGAGTTGGCTAAAGAAGCTTCTGATGGCACTGTATATCAAGAACGGTTAGATAGGATAACTCGAATGGCTGAGATTGAGGACCTACAGGCACCACGTGACCCTCCGGTTGCACCACTTTGTATAAAGGTTTGCTTCTAGTATCTTAAGAAGAATTCTTTTTATATTTTTTATATTTTATTACTCTATGTTTCTTACAAGTGGATGTTAAACAGGATCCTCGGGATTACTTTGATTCTCAACAAGTTCAGTTAGGTGGAACGAGACAGGTGAAATCTAGGCTGAGCACCTCTGAAGCTTATGGTTCGTTAAGGGTGTTCATCTCGGAGATTAGAAACATAGGTTTGAGTGATCCGATAGTTAAACCTGAAGTGGCCTTAAAGGTAATTATTTAACATTATGGTGTTATTATATGCTAGTTAAGAGAAAAGGATAAAGTATACTAAATCGTGTCGGCTGTGAACCAGGTGTTCAACGTATTGACCCAGAATATATCAAGCTCCAAATATCAACTTGGTAAAAACCCACATGAGAGCATATTGGATACGTTGCCAAGTGTCACAAAAGAGGAGCTTTTGCTTGTGAGTTTTAGTTAATATTACCAGTTGATTTTTTCTTTCTGTTACTCGTAAGAAGGAAAGGCTAAAGGGTTTTCGTTTTCCAGCATTGGACGTCTATTCAGGAATTATTAAAACATTTCTGGTCCTCGTATCCCATTACAACTTCATACCTTTATGCAAAGGTAATTTCCATATGCTATTCTTAGTAACTTGATTCGTTCTTTACCAAAAAGAACATATCTTATTGAGCATTGATTATTTGGATATTGTATACATGTAGGTGAGTCGGCTGAAGGATGCCATGTCGCAAATCTACCCGAAGCTACAGGTGTTTTTTTCTAAGTTGAAGGCATTCATTGTGTATGATTTGATAGTATTGAGTTATAATTCGAATTGTGATAGGTGGTTTGTTAAATTGCAGGAGATCAAAGAATCTGTGCAGTCAGATTCTAGGCATCAAGTTTCCCTCCTTGTTCAACCAATGTTACAGGTTAAATAAATCTTACCAAATAATCTGTTTTAACTCCATTTGTACCATTTTTGGGTAAACATTGATCGTATTAGATTGTTGGTGCAGGCTTTAGATGCTGCGTTTGCACACTACGATCTAGACCAACAGAAGAGATCGGCAAAGAGCGGTGAGAAACCAAATGGATATGCCTAAATCTAATAATAATATTTGATTGATGTACATTGAAGAAAATTTTGCTGTGTTGGTCTAAAAGACCCTTTTTTTTTTTTCTTCTTCTCCTTCATATCATTCCATTTCATTTGTAAAAGACATAAAATCATGTCATGGGCTGAACTCTGGAAGAAAGGTTTGTTTCTTATGCTTTTATTCTGGTGTGATGCAATGAATGGATTTACTCCTCCACTAGTCTTTCTTGGATATTATTATATTTTGATATCATCATCCCTCCTTATTTTTTAACCCAGAAAAAAATCAAACTAAGAGTCTCATCTTTTAGTGCTTAATTGGTTGGATAGGTGGAGGGAGATAAACATCTTTATATTTATATTTTTATCATAGTACAATACTTTTATTTCTTTTTATTACAACATGGTATTTCCACAATTTATGAATGAATATACATACCTGTGTTCATGAATAAACCAAGTTGCAAATCAAACTACTATCAAGCCTAAGCCTAAGCCTAAGCCTAAGCCTAAGCCTAAGCCTACATTGAGTTGTTATCAGTAACACAGAGGCTACAAAAGAACAACTCAAGGTCATATATCGTAGTAACGCAATGTAATAAAACAATAAATCAAATTCATACTTTATATAGAAACTCCATCAAACAACTATAAAACTCAATGCATCTCAACTGAGGGTTGAGATGTTATAAAAACTCTTGAGCGAAGGAGGGAGGGAGACGGTCAGCTCTAAAAGTTAAATAAGATGGGTATTTTAGTAATAAAACAAAATATATTTTTCAAATGTATTTTTAAAGCAGGTTTTGTAAAATTTATAATTTTATTACACTTTTTTTTAACTAGATGATGATTTTACATTTAATAACAAAAAAAGAAATAATGTTCTCTTTTCATAATTAAAAATAGAAATAAAAAAGAAATTAAACATTTATAAATAAAAATAAAAATAGCAGGAAATATTTTACTAAAAATAGTAGTATGGGAAATTTGCAGAGTGGTCCCATGTTCTGGGAGGGGCCGGTCTCCAAAAAGTCATATACCGTCAACCTCCTCCTCCACCTCACTCAGCAAAAACACACACACCCACCCACACCCACCCACCGGAGAAGAGCGGAGAGGAGAGTGTTCAACGGAAACCCCCCATTTCTAGATCCAAATCCCTAAAATATCATTCATTCTTCAGATCTCATTCAATCATAATTATTAATTAATCCAATCCAATCAAATCCACCAATTCTGATGGTTTCTCCTGGAAATCCAAATCAATGTGATGTTCCCAGATTCTTCAACCCTTCCTCATCGCCACCACCGATCACCACCGCCCTCCAAAACCCTAACAAACTATCCCCCGCTTCCTATCCTCCACCCACCGTCACCGGCGGCCCTTACCCTCCTCTATACCACCATCCATTCAATATTCCACCACCTCCTTTCCCAGATAACCACCTGCCGTCCTCCAACTTGCATCACCAGCGATCCGTTCCTTATCCTACACACCCTCTCCAACTCCAATCCCCTAACAACCCTACCACTAATCATGGCGCTCGTCTTATGGCGCTTCTAAGCGCCCCACCGCCTTCCACTCTTGAACCATCCATGCCAACTCAGAACCCTATGCTCCTGTCGTCGGTGCCGGCCTTGCATCCAATGCGAATGCCGAGCAGTAAGCTTCCAACTGGACGCCATTTGAATGCTGATCGTGTTGTTTACGATATAGATATTAGGTTGCCGGGAGAGGTTCAACCTCAACTCGAGGTCACTCCCATTACCAAGTATGGGTCGGATCCTGGTCTTGTAGTGGGTCGTCAGATTGCTGTTAATAAGACCTATATATGTTATGGATTGAAACAGGGAGCCATTAGGGTTCTTAATATAAACACTGCATTAAGATCACTTCTTAAAGGTCTTGCTCAGGTTTGTTCTTCTCTTCTGCCATGATTATCAAGCTCTCTATGCATTTTTAACTAGACTGTAGATTGAACTATTGAAGGGACTATTGTTTCTTGATTTATAATTGTTGATTTGTCTGAATGCTCTTCATGACCTGCAATTTGCATGACATGTTTGAATCACTAGTTATTGAAGATAGATCTCTCTGTCATTTCTCTGTTGCTATCAATCTGCTTCTTGTATGGTCATTGATTCATAAGAACATTTATTTTCAGCGGGTTACAGATATGGCTTTCTTTACAGAGGATGTTCACCTTTTAGCTAGGTAGGAGCTTCTTCGTTGTTCATCTCTTCTCTGGTGTTATCTTTGTGTTATGCTGACATGCCTCAATGCAGTGCCAGTATAGATGGGAGAGTTTATGTATGGAAACTCACTGAAAGTCCTGATGAAGATGATAAACCACAGATTACTGGGAAGATAGTTATTGCCATCCAGATTATGGGAGAAGGAGAATCTGTTCATCCCAGAGTTTGTTGGCATTGCCATAAACAAGTAACTTTCCACAGGGCTGGATTTTGTTTCATATAAAAGTTGTGCAGCACAAGTCTTTTACTCAATTGGATATTTTATGATTGCAGGAAGTTTTAGTCGTTGGAATCGGAAGGCGTATTTTGAAAATCGATACCACTAAGGTTGGGCGAGGTGAAGTATATTCTGCAGAGGAACCTCTCAAATGTCATGTGGATAAGTTGCTCAATGGAGTTCAGTTTGTCGGTAACCATGACGGGGAAGTGACGGATCTGTCGATGTGCCAATGGATGACCACTCGTTTGGTTTCTGCATCAGTGGATGGAACGGTTAGTTGTCCTATATGTTTCTTTCTAGTACTGCCACTTGCTAAATTATATGTATTCAAATTAATTTTGAGTTCCTTTTTCTAAAAGATTCATCTGTTCGTTGTTGATTTTCAACAATGAACAAGGATGTGCAAAAACTTGCATGTACATGTAATACATGTTATTTATTAGATGCAAGTACAGTTTTGCATATGTATATTGGATTGTTGACTACCTGTGCTTCAACTTCTTTCATATACCTTTTTGTTTGGTATGTGATGCGGGTAGTTGTCAATATATGTGTAAACCAAACCAAATGAACCCAGTATATCCCACACAGAGGTAGGTATGGGGGTAAGATGTATGCAAACCTTGCCCTTACCTCCAAGAGTAGAGAGGCTGTTTCCGTGAAGGCCTCCAGTTTGCAAAACAAAAGCAAAAAACAAAGTGGCATGAGGGATGTTCAAGACCATGTATTCTTTTAATATGAAGCTCCCTCATGTGCATGCATGGATGCTCAAGACCGTGTAGTATTTGTGCCTTAAAACTATGGACTTAGAGTAACACAACATATTAATTGGCTAAAAATTGTCAAGGAGTTTACCCTTTTGTTTGGTTTTAAAGTACTTTCAGGCTGTAAATCATTCGAAGGGAATCCCCTACCAATTGATAAAACTGACACTTGCTTTTAGAATTTTCACTCATGCATCAAAACCTATTCTTAATGAAGGAGACCTGACGAGATTTTCGACTCGAGAAGTAAACAATCTGAACCTTTGGTTGGAATGAGAGGGATCATAGATTTAGCATCTAGTAGCTTTGTTGGAGGGGGGTTATTGAAATTTAATTTGACTATGTGTTTTCTTGGTTACTTATAGATTTTGTTGATTTTAAGAAATTCTCCTTTATTCTTGATCCATCTAATCAGAAGTGGGCTAGATGGGAAATCACTCATGGTATAAAAAAATTATTTACCTTATCAAACTATTTTTAAGTTTCATATAAGGAATAGCTTCTAGATCATAGCTTCCGTGGTAGAATGGAAAGTTGGCCGGGGTCTGTCTATTTGTACCTTAAACTGTCAACTGCAGACCCGCATCATCTGAAGCATTCTTGTTGTTGAACAGATAAAGATTTGGGAAGATCGCAAGCCATTGCCAATTGCAGTACTGAGGCCACATGATGGCCTACCCGTAAACTCTGTTACATTCTTGACTGCTCCTCATCGTCCAGATCACATAATACTTGTTACTGGGGTATGTGCTAAATAATATAATTTTTTATCATCATATTACTGTGTTGAGTGTGAAAATGGAATATGAGATGTTTTTATTCATTCTGATCTTTTGGAAGACGGTGACAGGGTCCGTTTAATCGTGAAATGAAAATATGGGCCTCGGAAAGTGAGGAAGGATGGTTGCTTCCAAGTGATGCCGACTCATGGCACTGTACTCAGACGTTGGAATTGAAGAGTTCAGGTGAACGTAGAGTCGAAGATTCATTTTTTAATCAAGTAGTTGCACTATCTCAAGCTGGTCTTATTTTACTGGCAAATGCCAAGAAAAATGCTATATATGCTGTACACCTCGAATATGGTCCCAATCCAGAAATGACACGGATGGATTATATTTCTGAGTTTACTGTCACTATGCCAATACTGAGTCTTACGGGCACTAGCGATTTGTTACCACATGGGGAGCAGATTATTCAAGTTTATTGCGTCCAAACGCAAGCCATTCAACAATATGCTTTGGATTTGTCAAGGTGTTTACCACCTCCAATTGACGGTGTCGTGTATGAGAAATCAGAATCAGCTTTTTCACGTGATGTGGTGAGTGCTGAAGGTTTTACTGGTTTGGAGTCCAGCGTGGGACCTAGTTCTGAGAGTGCACCCACACTGAGACAGCCCTTAAGTCATCCTTTGGCTGAGGCTGCCATCTCCAAGGAATTTTCTACATCAGCCGTTGAACCTAGATCCTCACCACCTCCTATCACTAATGATGCTGATATTTCTTGTGTTGTATCACCGCCAGTTCCATTAAGTCCTAGATTGTCTCGAAAACTCTCCAACTTTAGAACTCCATCTGGCGGGTTTGAGTCTAGTGCCCAACCAAATGATTACGGGGATAAAAAGGTAATTGAGCATTCAGTTGACAGGCAAATGGAGACTGCTCATTCAAACCTATCTAGTCTATCTTCTGTGGATGATGATGAAAACAAAGTTGCAAAAGATGATAGTACCATGGTCAAGTTTAAGCATCCAACCCATCTAGTTACTCCTGCTGAATTGATGGCCACATCGCCGTCTGAACGAAATCGTGTGAGAGAGCAGAAGAGTGATGGGGAGCCGGAGGTACAAGATGTTGCAGTGAACTCTGATCTGCAGAACGTTGATATAGATGTCAAGATTGTGGGTGAAACAGGAATGAGTCATAATGCTGATCTCATTGCTCAAGGAGAGCCTCAGGGTTTTGTTTCAGAACGCAAGGAGAAATCTTTTTGCTCACAGGCATCGGATCTTGGAGCTGGGAAGGCCAGAGATCGTAGTGGCTTGCCTGGTGAAACTTATTTTGGTAATGGGTGTAAGCAACTTGAAGGGACAGAAGAAAGCAAGGCAATGGACGAAGTTCAAGATGTGACAAATGATCTATCCGGACAGTTGGAGACAGCCACACCCGCACGAGTGAAATCCCCAGCAAAAGGGAAGAAACAGAAGGGGAAGAATGCGCAAGGATCAGGCCCATCTTCTCCTTCCTTCAATTCAACCGATTCTTCCAATGAGCCAGGTGTGGTTTCATGCATTCCCTCTACTGAAGCCATACTTCCACAAATCCAATCCATGCAAGAAACAATTACTCAGGTAAACATCCATGGGTCTACCGGTCTACTCGTTGCTCCTTGCTGGAAATCCATGGGTCTACTGTTTTCCCAAAGAAAGTTGGCTTAAATCCTTTGATTGCAGGTTTTAATCAATCAAAAGGAAATCCAAAAGCAGATCCCAGTCCTGCTTACGGTACCAGTTACGAAGGAAGGGCGTAGAATCGAGGCAGCCATAGGAAAGAGCATGGAGAAAGCATATAAAGCTAATTCTGATGCTCAATGGGCCCGTACCCAAGAAGAATTATCAAAACAGGAAAAGGCAAACCGAGATCGCCATCAGCAAGTTTCTGGTTTGGTTACAAATGGCTACAAGGACTTGCTTGCGACATGGGAGAAAATGTTGAAAAAGGAAACAGCTGCGCTCGTGCCAGCTGTGGTGCGCTCAGTTACTCCTCTTATTGAGAAAGTAGTGTCTACTACTATCTCGGAGGCTTTCCAGGTTAGAATTTCTGAATGTCTATTTTTGCACTGCCTGATACAAGTCTAATACAAGCTTTTGCATACAGAGAGGTGTTGGTGATAAGGCTGTAAATCAACTGGAGAAATCGGTTCAATCAAAGCTTGAAGCTACTGTCGCTAGACAAATCCAAGCCCAGTTTCAAACGTCTGGCAAGCAAGCTCTACAGGTTTGTGTCTCGAGTCACCTTTCTGAACTACTACTTGAGTTTATCCTGTATTTCAAATAGACAACCTTTTTAGTAACAGGACTGCTGGACCTGGGGATGCTATTTTTTTGGTGTCACTTGATTACAACTGAGAATTTTATATTGAATGTAAATTATACAAGTAAGCTACTTGGTTGCTGTTGGTTTCGTGTTCTCTATGAAAATTCTTGAAGAAAGTCCTCATAACCAGGGTTTATATAAGCATTCTGAGGCCTGCACACCTGATCTTAAGATGATCTGATGACTTGAACCTCCAATCTATCATGCAGGAAGCACTAAGGTCGAGTATGGAGGCTTCTGTTGTTCCTGCGTTCGAAATGTCTTGCAAGGCCATGTTTGATCAAGTTGATGCTACATTTCAAAAGGGAATGCTTGAACATACAAGTGCAGCTCAGCAGCAAGTTGCGTCTACACATTCGCCTTTGGCAATTGCTTTGAGGGTACAGAATCATAAATCTTGATCCATCCTATGCTTTCCACTCTTGTTAATTATATTTGCTTTTACATTTAATTGTTTACTATTTACCCCTTTTATTTGTTTCCCTGAAGTATCTGTCTTTTTGACAAGTTATGTGATGCTGATCTTTCCAGGATGCCATGAATTCAGCATCATCCGTGACTCAAACCTTGAGCAGTGAATTGGCTGATGGTCAAAGGAAATTGGTTGCTCTTGCAGTTGCCGGAGCAAATTCCAAAGCAGGAAATCCATTGATAACACAAATAAGTAATGGAAGCATAGCCCGTGAGAAGGTGGGTTTTTCTGTTCTTTTTGTTTTCTCTTCTTATTATGTGAATGTGATGGTGATGCTTTAGAATGAGTGAGATCATTCATCATGTGTACTTTTTTGTGCAATAGATTGAGGCACCAGTGGATCCAACAAAAGAGCTGTCTAGGTTGGTATACGAGCACAAATATGAGGAGGCATTCACTGCTGCCCTGCAAAGAAGTGATGTTTGGATTGTCTCCTGGTTATGCTCTCAGGTATGAATATGATGTTTTGGGTTGAATTTCTGGAATGATTTGTTGAGTTAATGGAGGAGTGGTGGTGTTTGTGAGTAGGTTGATCTGCAGGGGATATTAACAAGCAATCCTGTGCCTCTGAGTCAAGGAGTGCTGTTGTCTTTGCTGCAGCAGTTGGCTTGTGATGTGGGGAACGACACATCTCGGAAGCTTGCATGGATGATGGATTTGGTGGTGGCAATCAAACCGTCAGATGGGATGATCGCGATGCATGTAGGACCAATTTTCGATCAAGTGTATTCAATACTAAACCATCAGATGAGCCTTCCCAATATGTCTGTTTCTGAGGTCTCAAGCATACGTGTTGTCATCAAACTCATCAATTCCACACTAAGGACCCTGTAAAGCTACCTAATTTGCAGTTGTTTGTACAAAAGCAAGTATTAGAAGAAACAACATTGTGATGGTTTTGTTTTGATGATATACAAATTTTGCAAAATTTCTTTCATCTTGTACTCTCGACATTCATACATTTCCTTCAAGTTTGGATTCATTGATAATCTAAAAACATGAATCGTAAACAAGCCCCGGTTGCTTCAATCTGTCTTAACTGGAACTGGAACTGGAACTGGAAGAATAGAAAGAAGAAAGGCAAAAAAAACTAGGGGCACATAATACACGTGATTTTGCTAAATCTACCAACACTGGTCGGTTTCCCATCTCCGGCAGCTGTAGAATTCCGAACTCCTTCCTGATCGCCTTCCCAATCCTGTAGTCAACTTGAGATCATATAAAGCTCGTGTGGTTGGATCAGACAAGGTGGCATAAGCGTTATGAATATCGATGAAATCACGATCGTCGTTGTGCTTGGAATCGGAAGCATCTGGATGGTACCGTTTCGCCAAACTCCGGTACGCGGACTTGATCTCACCCGGCGTAGCGTTTCGCTTCACTCGTAAAACATCATATAAACTCATCGGTTTCATCGTCGTAAACTGTTCCTCCACGACGGCGTGAAGCGAGGCTTTAGGGACGTAACAGACTCCAATATACACCTTTGAGGTTGATCCGATTGAGCTGGCGTGAGAGAAACAGTCATCATTGAGGAATCGAAAAGAGGTTGCTCCGGCGGAGGTAGTTAGGGTTCCGGCCATCTTAATGACTTGAGTTGGTTAGTAGGGTTTAGAAGGGAGGGGTGTTGTTTTGTGTTGGGTTAGGTTAAGAAACTATGGAAGGTGATTATATTTATTGTACTCCAATTGGGGGCGCCAACCCTTTCGCCGCTGTTTGTTTTGTACAACGCTTATTCCAGATTCCAGATTTCTATTTACACGTCAACTTACAGGTGTTAAGGCATAATTTACATGTTGTTAAAGCAACATGGTTTTCATTTTGGAGAAAGGAAATACAATGATAGTTTGGCGTTTAGCGTTTTATAAGATAAAACTGAATATAGCAGGTAATATAACCAATTTACCTTTATTAATTTGTTTACGAAATATATTTTAATTTTATGTAATTTATAAAATAAATAAATATTTTTTAGAATAAAATATATTATTGAAATTTTTTCTTCAACACAATTAAATTGACACAAAATAAAATGCTTATCTAGTTTCTAATTTTTATTTTCTAACATTTTATACTATCAATAATTAACAATTTACATTAATTAATCAAAACATAAAAACCATATAAAAATAATACTTTAAGAACAGTAAAGTGAAAGTTTAAAAAGCATAAAATACAATAAATAAAATTTATAATAATGAATGAAATATAAAAAGGCGTATTTGATGTTTTCATTTATGCATGAGTTTGTTACCTATATTGAATGTTTCTTTTGTGAATCAAGGATTGCACTAAAATGGGGGAGGAATGTTGGTGATTTTAGTGAAATCATCGGATCATTTTGTGTAATTGGATTCACAAAAAATAATAATGGGGTTGTTAGCTAAGCTATAACATGAGTTAGGAGGTGTGAAGTGCACACTCGTGTAAGCTATCTAGAACCCGGGATTGTTGGACGGTTAAGATTGGCAAGTTACAAAGTGTTCTTTTGAACTGGGCGTCGGGGCCAGTGGTGGCGCCAGTTGGCTGGCGCCAAGACTGGCGCCAGGCTCTGGAATGTTGTCGGCGCAGATTCTGGCGCCAGTTGACTGGCGCCAACGTCTGGAAGTTTTCTTCTTGTTTGTAACTGCCGATTTTAATGCACAATCAATCTCATTTAATGAGATATTATTTTCAGTATCAATATGGCGTAGGTTACGATTCTTGAGGTGTTTAAATATGTGTCGATTTCTGCCTAAATCGATAACTAAAAACTGAGAACCAAGATTATCCTCGAGTGAATTTCGTGATACCCGGACAGATAGGGTCGAAATATCACTTACGGAAAGCGAGCTCTCACGCGATCTCTGTTCTTTATCCAAGTTATTATAATCACTCTTTTCTTCTCTCGATATCGTTCTGAAATCCCCCAACAATCGTAAGTGATATTTGTTCATCGTGAAAGAGATGGCGAGTGATCAGTCTGTGAGAGACATGACGACCAAGTTCACAAAACTTGAGAAGTTCGAAGGCGTTGATTTCCGTAGATGGCAGAAGAAGATGCACTTCTTATTGACGACGTTGAAGGTCGTGTACGTGCTAAGCACTCCGATACCGGAGGTGATGGAAAACGAGACGTTGGAGATGACCCGGCGTCGCGGCAAATGGGAGAACGACGACTACATCTGTCGTGGCCACATCTTAAACGGTATGTGTGACTCCCTCTTTGATATCTATCAAAACGTTGAATCTGCCAAAGAGCTATGAGACTCTCTTGAGTCCAAATACATGGCGGAGGATGCTTCTAGTAAGAAGTTCCTGGTTGGAAATTTTAATAATTACAAGATGGTGGACTTAAGGCCGGTGATGGAGCAATATAATGAGCTCCTACGCATTCTCGGCCAATATGCTCAACATGATATGAAGATGGACGAATCCATCTCCGTATCAAGCATTATTGATAAATTGCCCCCCTCTTGGAAAGACTTCAAACATATGTTGAAACACAAGAAGGAAGAGTTGTCCCTTGTACAACTTGGTAGTCACTTGCGCATAGAGGAATCTCTTCGGGCGCAAGAGGCTGACAAACCTAAAATAAAAGAGGTTTCTGCACCTTCGGTGAACATGGTGGAAGAGGGAAAATCTAACAACTTCAAGGGAAAACGTAAGTTCAATGAAGCCAAGAAAGGGCCCAATAAAAAGGTTAAATTAACCTGTTGGACCTGTGGGATGACCGGCCATCTCAAGCGGGATTGTCGGGTTGTCAAGAGTAAGAATGGAGCAAGCACAAGTGGTGGTGGGCAAGGATCCAAGGATCAAAACCCACGGCAAAGTCAGAATTTTGACTTTGGTTTTAATTCAAATTTGAATTATGTACCACTAATATCCGAATCTTTTTACGTGCAGGATGATGATGTTGCTTGGTGGATCGACTCGGGTGCTACAAGTCATGTGTGCAAGGATTGCTGTTGGTTCACCTCCTTGGAACCGGTTGAAGACGGATCAATGCTACTCATGGGGAACGAGTCGATTGCTCCCATTCTTTGACGTGGCTTAGTTAGGCTAGAGTTTAGTTCTGGCAAAATAGTTGAACTTTTAGACGTTTTGTTTGTACCACAAATTCGAAAGAATTTGGTTTCCGGTAGTATCTTGAATAAGTTAGGATATAGGCAAGTTTATGAGTCCGACAAGTTTATATTGTCAAAGGGTGGCTCTTTTGTTGGATTTGGTTATATGTTAAATAATATGTTTATGTTGAATTTAAATAAAAATAATTTTGTTTCAAATTCTGTTTTTGTTGCAAATAGAAATTGTGTTGATTCTATTTTATGGCATGCAAGGCTTGGTCATGTTAATTTTAAGCGAATGGTTGAAATGTCAAAAGACGGTCTTATTCCGGCTTTTGATATTAAATCCGAAAAGTGTAAAACTTGCATGTTAACAAAGATCAATAGGCAACCTTTTTCTAACGTGAAAAGGGACTCGTCGGTGATTGAATTAATTCATAGTGATCTTTGTGATTTGCATTCAACTCCGTCTTTTGGTAATAAAAAGTATGTTGTCACTTTTATTGACGACGCTTCACGATTTTGCTATGTATATTTGTTACATTCAAAAGATGAAGCGTTGGTTAAATTTAAAATTTATAAAACGGAGGTTGAATTGCAAATGAATTGCTTTATAAAGTGTTTACGCACCGATCGTGGTGGGGAGTATTACGACCCCGTGTTTTTCCAATCCGTTGGAATCATTCATGAGACTACGGCGCCTTATACACCACAACAAAATGGTGTGGCGGAACGGAAAAATAGAGTTCTCAAAGAAATGGTGAACTCTATGTTATCCTACTCGGGATTAAGTGATGGATTTTGGGGTGAAGTCATGTTAACGGCTTGTTACTTGCTGAATCGAGTTCCCAATAAAAGGAACAAGATTACCTCGTATGAACTTTGGTTCAAGAAAAGGCCTAACTTAAGTTATATTCGAGTTTGGGGTTGTCGGGCGGTTGTTCGACTACCCGAACCCAAAAGGAAGACTTTGGGTGAGAGAGGTATTGACTGCATCTTTGTTGGATATGCCGAGCATTCCAAAGCTTATAGGTTCTATGTTATTGAACCTAATGATTCTATAGCGATTCACACCGTTATAGAATCGAGAGATGTAACTTTTGATGAGATTAGATTCTCTTCAATGCCTAGGCCAAAGGACATAGTTTCAAGTACTAGTGAAACTAGTGAGGTTGAAGAACAAGCAATTGTTCCAACCGAATCTCCGATGCTTCGAAGGAGCAAAAGAGGAAGGATTGAAAAATCTTTTGGTCCCGATTTCCAAGTATACTTGGTAGAGGGATCAAGAGATGAGATTGGATCCCAATTCCTTTACTGTTATAGTATTGAGGAGGATCCAAAATCATTTGATGAGGCTATGAAGTCTCAAGATATTGCTTTCTGGAAAGAAGCAATACATGATGAGATGGACTCCATCATGGGGAATAATACTTGGGTATTATCGGACTTGCCACCGGGTTGCAAACCTTTGGGATGCAAGTGGATCTTCAAAAGGAAGATGAAAGCGGATGGATCAATCGACAAGTTCAAAGCTCGATTAGTAATCCAAGGCTTTAGGCAACGGGAAGGCATCGATTATTTTGATACCTATGCCCCGGTAGCAAGGATCTCCACGATTAGATTGTTGATAGCCTTAGGAGCTATCCACAATTTAGTGATTCACCAAATGGATGTCAAAACGGCATTCTTGAATGGTGACTTGGAGGAGGAAGTTTACATGAGACAACCGGAAGGTTTTGTTATGCCCGGGATGGAGCATAAGGTATGTAAACTTGTAAAATCATTGTATGGGCTGAAACAAGCACCCAAACAATGGCATCAGAAATTTGATGAGGTTATCTTGTCCAACAGTTTTATGATAAACCAAGCGGACAAGTGTGTATATAGCAAATTTGACACATCCGGTAACGGTGTAATCATTTGCTTATATGTTGACGACATGTTGATCTTTGGCACCGACCAAAATCAAGTTGGGAAAACCAAAGAGTTTTTGTCGTTGAGTTTCTCCATGAAAGATATGGGAGAGGCGGAGGTGATCCTTGGTATAAGGATCAAGCATGAGAACAAAGGGATTGCAATTACGCAATCTCATTACATTGAGAAAGTATTAAAGAAATTTAATTGCTTTGATTGTTCTCCAGTGAGTACTCCATGGGATCCGAGTGTGAAGCTTATGCCCAACTCGGGTGAAGCGGTGTCATAACTCGAGTACTCAAAGGCTATTGGATACTTGATGTATGCCATGACAAGCACTAGGCCGGATATCGCTTTTGTCATAGGAAAGTTGAGTAGGTATACTAGTAATCCTAGTATTCATCATTGGCAAGCGATAAGACGAGTATTCAAATACTTGAAGTGTAACACCCTTAAATTCGGAACGAGAAACTAAATAAAATTTCAATAAAATACCCAACAAGATAAAAATCATTTCTACAATTCATTCCTTAAATTACCTCGGAATTTAAAACATTATAATTCCCCCAATAAACTAACTTAAACGGGTGTTACTTAACACGACACAAGTTGCTAATTCCAAATACGTGCGGAAGACTTCACTAATTCAAATCACCTCGCGAGCACTCTACTAGCACACGACCTTTCACACGTGTCACTAGAACTACTCCCAACCTGAGACCTGTTGCACATGCCGACAAATAAAAGGGTTAGGCTTACGCCTAGTGAGTTCAAGCATTTTATCATGACTATATAAAACATAAATCAAATAAGTAATAGTTTAGTCATGATTTCAAAAGTGTTTGCTTTAATTGCAGATCATCCATTTTCCAACTCACACATTTCCATGGAAAAGTTCCCGAAAGGTATAATACGTTTTCCAAAATGAATTACATTTCCAACTCACTCAAATATGGGAATAAGGTTAGTTTAGGCAACACCTTCAAATACGGTTGACGATACATACTCAACCCGTAAAACATGAAAACCATCCATTAAATATAACTCTTTATTAAAACACAATACGAAGCGATACTAATGCGACCGTAAAAGGTAATAAGAATCCAATACCAAAAACGGGGAAGACCCGTATCCGTTGAAGGTGGAGGTAACACAAATACCTAAAACATCATACACGGATGAGATATAAACCACAACTTACGTACTATGGAAAACAATCCATATAAATAGAACACGTCACCGAAAACATGAGTAGTAATAAATACCCAAAACAACACCTTTCAGTGACGGGGGAGACCCATATACATCGCACGTGACAGAACACCAAAGTGGGTCACTTACTATGTAATAAAACACCCACGTGGATTACTCTCGTAAAACTGAGCTCAATCACTCCAGATCTATTGCCCACGAGACTAGGATGCCCCCAACTTCAACCACTCCAGGTCTATACATTGGGTCACCAAATCCACAACAACACATTAGGGATTACACCTTACTGCCCATGAGACGACGCCCGACCATCTAAGTCCACGTCTTACTTATCATGGATCCCGATGCCTATCCCGTGCTAAGCACATGTATGGAATTACACCTTACTGCCCATGAGACGACGCCCGACCATCTAGGTCCACGCCTTACTTATCATGGAACCCGATGCCTATCCCGTGCTAAGCACATGTATGGAATTACACCTTACTGCCCATGAGACGACGCCCGACCATCTAGGTCCACGCCTTACTTATCATGGAACCCGATGCCTATTCTGTGCTACAAAATAAACTAACGTCTCGTAAACTGAGCTCAATCAATTCCGACCTCTTGCCCGCGAGACTAAGGGAAACTCAAATGCCTATGGATCCATGGCCAACAAGGTCTAAAATATTACACGACCCCAAACATATAAACAAATGCATTAAAACATGCAATTCCCCAATAACATAAATCATGATCAAAACTCAACTCTGAGCTATCAAAACGGACAAGTGTCCCCAAGACTTAAATAAATCCAATACCTAGCCACAAACTCAACTAACTCGAAAGATAATTCATAAAAGTCATACAATGACATTAAACACAACAACACACACCGGTTGCCGGTAAATACTTCAAATTCATGAAAACCCGAAATAAAACCTTGGATCGGGATAACCCTCATTTCCAAAAGGACTCAACCTTTACATTTTCAAAACATCTCATGATGTACTATATGCATACTTCCAAATATCCACAAAATGCATTTTCATAACAAATAGACTCAATTTACCACATAAATCAACAACTCATTTTTATGTATGATTTATTCATCACATTTTCCCAAAATTCCAAATACAAGTGTTTTACCATATTTACAACCATAAATATTTCAAAGGTTAAAACTCATCAAATAACTCGACATTGATACTTTTCATGTAAAACACATAATCAATTGAGAAAATAACATTTTGGCATGTACAAAGTTTTCGCAAAGTAACTTGAACTCACCTTTGCTAGATTAAGCTAAATCTAGAGTTCTCCAAACGTAAGCTCCTTTGATGAAGTTTGCATCCTCAAGCCGAAACTTCCAAAACCTAGATTTATGAATTTCCAACCATCAATAACCAAGTCTAACCATGAAGAATTGTTCCTTAAACATAGAAGATCAAAATCCCCAACTTATACCAAACCCTAATTTTCAAAACTGAAGAAGATGAAGATTATCTCAATCCATCACCATCAAAATCGACCCCCCCAACATCTCCATATAGAAAGAAGGTGAAATCAACCATAATAACAACTAATGGGTAGGAAGAGATTACCTTAACCAATTGAATCTTCCAAAAACAAGCTCCTAGTCTCCACAAAAGCTCCAAGCTCTCAAATATTCATCAATGGTGGAAGAGGGTTTGATTTAGGTGAAGAAATGAGTAAGGAAAGGGGAGGGGATGGTGTTTCTTGAGAGAAATCGGCTGAGAGAGGGTGAGGGAAGTGAAGAAAATCGAGAGAGGGATGAGGGAATGAAAAAGAAAGGGAGAAAAGGGGTTAAAACCCGAATTTATTTCGTCCAGGTGCTCGGCCCCGATCAATCGGCGCCAGCTTCTGTTTGGTTCCCTTCTAAAACGCGGTTTCGGCCATAACTTCTTCGTTATAGCTCCGTTTTCGCTCCAGAAAGGACCGTTGGACTCGTATTCGAATTCCCCATCCAACAAGTCTATAAAAACTAGGATTTAACTCCAAATCCTATTTTCCATAATTTCCTTACAAGATCGATTCCTCCTGAATCAAAGTCGTACTTACCCGAAAATCACGGGTGTTACAATTCTCCCAACCTTGAAAGATTTCGTCCTCGAAATCTACATCCTTTACAAATCACGGCTAACCGACTCAATGCCGGCCAAAATTAAATAATTCCTACTGAAATCTAATTTTCCCCCACACAGTCTTACAAAGACAATTCCTCGAATAATTTCTTACCAACAAAACTCCTTCAAGTACACGTTACATGTCCGTAACAACATTCCAACCACTAGGATAACTCCTAGTTAAACGACTCCGGTCGTCTCCCAACCTTAGATGTTCCATACATCTCGTTCCAGTTTCGGATTCTAAATCACCCCAAGGTTTGTTCACTAATGAACCCAACAAAATCATCAACTCCGATCATCCTTACCATTTACTGTCACATAACTCCACGAGTTCTAAAAGACTCCAAGGACTCATCACAACATCAGTCATCCGACAGGTTCCTTTACCGCCCAAGGAAAATCATCACTACAAAATCTACTCATTACGTTTGAGTATCTTAGGATTTGTTGCAACCGCTATCCTCGTTTCGTTTAAAATCGGACTACACCCTCCGAATATGCTAACGGTTCCCAATTTCCAACCCACAAAGGTTGACACTTAGTTATACCACCATGCTTGAACTCTAATGGGACTCCCCACACGATTTCCGTTTACCGAGGGTTTCCACCAAAACTAAGGTTGTCAACAAAACGGCTAAACAAACCCCAAAATGTGTTATCGCAAGTCTAAGCCTCCAATTATCGCAACCACATTTACTTAAATACCGAAATCATCCGGCCCAAACTACGAACACGCGTGGAATACGCAACCTTCCACCGTCAAGTGCTACACGTCCTTACCTTTAGCTGGGTTACTTACTCTTTTCAAGGTCCTAACGAGTTCAAGGTTTTCAAGTGCGTTATTCAATAAATATGCCAATTAAGCAAAACCATTCACAAAATATTTTCAATATTAAGATTTTCATATCGAATACACCGTACGCACAAAACTACTACTATCAGCTCAGTAGTTACGTAAAACTGGACACGCTCGTCCCACATATGAAAATCATGTTGAAAACCATTTCATTGCAATTCAGTTTAACCACAAAATGCAAAAGCGTAATAAACAAATTCTTTAAAAAGTAACAACACAGTTCTAGTATGGATTGACTCATGACGTGCACTCAAGGTAACTGCCCATTTTAACGATGTGCACAATTTTCACACGTGTTTCAAAAGAAGCCCAAACGGTAGTTGACTCAAATTCTTTTCTGACCAAACAATTGGTATGGAATAAAGTTCGCCAACAAAATTTGCGCGCGCCAGTTTATTATACAAAACTAGGAAACGATTCCTAATTACACCTCAGTCAAAACACAAAAACGACTTGTGCAGGTTCCAAGTTTAAAGACAAAACCAATCCGTTTCCATTATTTGAAAATATCGACTTGAAACATCATAAAACCTCAAATTGGGGTAGATATGCAAACTCGTAGTACTTCTTAGAAATTTCTTGTACTAACACATATGCATCAAATACTCACATCAAAATTTCAAAAGATGAAATTCTTTAAATTGATTTCCAAAATTTTCTCAAATAGTCACATAACGACACACGAGCAAAACGTTACTGATAACACTGTACACAACCATGTACTTTCTAAAAAGAAAACTAGGAAGGAACAATTGCTAGTAAATGGTCGACACCAATAAGGGTCAAACCGACTTCAGTTCTCGAATTGCACCAACGGTGCGTGTAAATGTTCAAAACACAAGAAATTGTACGCAACATAGTTTTATGCCAACAATTTTTCTAAAATTTTCATCACAAGCATTTCCTCAAAATTTCGTACTTGGGACATAAAACGTCAAAGCGTCATTACTTAAAATGTATTTGTCAAAAATACTCCAAGTACGCATTTCTTCAAAACTCAAAAAAAGGTTTTCAATTCTCCCAAAATAATCGGCAAATCCAAATTAACCAAATGTCAACGACTCACGCATTTATATTTTCAAAATATAAAACATTGTAAATTTATGCATAATTTTCACAACACCAAAACACCCCCTTGACCAAATGACCTCTCATTTAAACAAGAATTTAATAAAACATTTCGTGCACAACTCATTTGTCAAGATATTGAGAAACAATGGTTACCAAGCTATGCATACCCCGAAGTCAATATAACACATTTTACACAAAATGATAATAAACATTTAACTGACCAAAAGCGTCCCAAGTAAATCATTATGAAATGTCACCAAAACGTTCTTTCATGCATCACTTAAGTCATGTATAAATCAATCCATACACTGAACTATTTGCAATAAAATACTTAGTAACACAAACTCTTGAAAGAAAAGTTACGCAACACTAGAGTTCCAAACTCATCTTTTCTTAGTCGCCTTATGGCATAAAATTAACTTTTCTCACAAAACTCGAGTGGGACCAAATGCCCAACATAACTCGTAAACTTTTCACGTGAGTAATTAAAGCATGCACCTTGTGAAATTATACTCACACGACTCAACATGTCGTAAAACAAACTCCATGAACCTCAACGAACTCAATGACTCCAAGTCAATAAAACGACGCTAAACATCATGCTTCCAAGGCCAAACTGCTATAAGCAAAATCATGGCTAAAATGCCAAATTCCAAAATCCCTTCTATGGTAATACCACATAAACAACATTATTTAACAACTCTCATTAAACAAAATCCCCAAAATAACTTCACATAAACAAAATGGAAAATAACTTTCCGTCCAAACTCTAACATATGTGGAGGAGATCCAATGTTAAAGTCACAAGCCGTAGTTATTGCCTAACATCTCAAACATCATAAAAATACGATTGTCATTACATCCAAAACAAATGTTGAGCAACAATGAAATAAGGCAAAACAAATCCCGGCGGAGTTTGCAACTCCCGCAATAAAACGGTTTCATGCACGTTCAAAACCATGATTTGAAATCTTGTGTGTGTGCTAAACATTTCTCAAAATTTCATAACAAAAATCCATATAAGGATTTGAAACACAAGAACTAGTTGATGAAATTTATTTTCAAAATAAACTGTGCATGACTTAGTCGGCATTCAACGTCTCAACTCATACCCTTCCAAATCCCTCCGGTCCACTATTGTCTTCCGGATATTCAAACCTCTTAAGGCAAGTTGGGAATTACATCAATTAACCTTACGGTTTTTCCTCAAATCAAAGTCGGCTCAATAAGCCTATGGTTCTAATCCAACCATCAATCTCGACCCGAAACGGTCTACTTAAAGCAATTATCATGCTTATCGTCACTCCAAGTGACTAATACTAGAATCGTCCATATATTCCAACGACTACTAGCTTAGAACCTCCTTCACTACCCCAACGATCATCACACTAAAGTAATTCAAGTACGCACATGTACTAGTAGGTTCACCATGACACTGGCCAGGCGTCACTATGAACGCACCATACATGATTATCTTTGTTACTCTCGACGTGACTCTCCTTTCTAACAACATCCATCAACTTCAAAACGTCCTATCTTAAAGTGCCTAAAGGTGAATTTCACTATCATTTACTTAAACGAACGCTAGTTTGAGTCTAGGTATCCAAAATCAACACCTAAATCTCTCAAACTTATGCTCTGATACCAACTTGTAACACCCTCAAATTCGGAACGAGAAACTAAATAAAATTTCAATAAAATACCCAACAAGATAAAAATCATTTCTACAATTCATTCCTTAAATTACCTCGGAATTTAAAACATTATAATTCCCCCAATAAACTAACTTAAACGGGTGTTACTTAACACGACACAAGTTGCTAATTCCAAATACGTGCGGAAGACTTCACTAATTCAAATCACCTCGCGAGCACTCTACTAGCACACGACCTTTCACACGTGTCACTAGAACTACTCCCAACCCGAGACCTGTTGCACATGCCGACAAATAAAAGGGTTAGGCTTACGCCTAGTGAGTTCAAGCATTTTATCATGACTATATAAAACATAAATCAAATAAGTAATAGTTTAGTCATGATTTCAAAAGTGTTTACTTTAATTGCAGATCATCCATTTTCCAACTCACACATTTCCATGGAAAAGTTCCCGAAAGGTATAATACGTTTTCCAAAATGAATTACATTTCCAACTCACTCAAATATGGGAATAAGGTTAGTTTAGGCAAAACCTTCAAATACGGTTGACGATACATACTCAACCCGTAAAACATGAAAACCATCCATTAAATATAACTCTTTATTAAAACACAATACGAAGCGATACTAATGCGACCGTAAAAGGTAATAAGAATCCAATACCAAAAACGGGGAAGACCCGTATCCGTTGAAGGTGGAGGTAACACAAATACCTAAAACATCATACACGGATGAGATATAAACCACAACTTACGTACTATGGAAAACAATCCATATAAATAGAACACGTCACCGAAAACATGAGTAGTAATAAATACCCAAAACAACACCTTTCAGTGACGGGGGAGACCCGTATACATCGCACGTGACAGAACACCAAAGTGGGTCACTTACTATGTAATAAAACACCCACGTGGATTACTCTCGTAAAACTGAGCTCAATCACTCCAGATCTATTGCCCACGAGACTAGGATGCCCCCAACTTCAACCACTCCAGGTCTATACATTGGGTCACCAAATCCACAACAACACATTAGGGATTACACCTTACTGCCCATGAGACGACGCCCGACCATCTAAGTCCACGTCTTACTTATCATGGATCCCGATGCCTATCCCGTGCTAAGCACATGTATGGAATTACACCTTACTGCCCATGAGACAACGCCCGACCATCTAGGTCCACGCCTTACTTATCATGGAACCCGATGCCTATCCCGTGCTAAGCACATGTATGGAATTACACCTTACTGCCCATGAGACGACGCCCGACCATCTAGGTCCACGCCTTACTTATCATGGAACCCGATGCCTATTATGTGCTACAAAATAAACTAACGTCTCGTAAACTGAGCTCAATCAATTCCGACCTCTTGCCCGCGAGACTAAGGGAAACTCAAATGCCTATGGATCCATGGCCAACAAGGTCTAAAATATTACACGACCCCAAACATATAAACAAATGCATTAAAACATGCAATTCCCCAATAACATAAATCATGATCAAAACTCAACTTTGAGCTATCAAAACGGACAAGTGTCCCCAAGACTTAAATAAATCCAATACCTAGCCACAAACTCAACTAACTCGAAAGATAATTCATAAAAGTCATACAATGACATTAAACACAACAACACACACCGGTTGCCGGTAAATACTTCAAATCCATGAAAACCCGAAATAAAACCTTGGATCGGGATAACCCTCATTTCCAAAAGGACTCAACCTTTACATTTTCAAAACATCTCATGATGTACTATATGCATACTTCCAAATATCCACAAAATGCATTTTCATAACAAATAGACTCAATTTACCACATAAATCAACAACTCATTTTTATGTATGATTTATTCATCACATTTTCCCAAAATTCCAAATACAAGTGTTTTACCATATTTACAACCATAAATATTTCAAAGGTTAAAACTCATCAAATAAATCGACATTGATACTTTTCATGTAAAACACATAATCAATTGAGAAAATAACATTTTGGCATGTACAAAGTTTTCGCAAAGTAACTTGAACTCACCTTTGCTAGATTAAGCTAAATCTAGAGTTCTCCAAACGTAAGCTCCTTTGATGAAGTTTGCATCCTCAAGCCGAAACTTCCAAAACCTAGATTTATGAATTTCCAACCATCAATAACCAAGTCTAACCATGAAGAATTGTTCCTTAAACATAGAACATCAAAATCCCCAACTTATACCAAACCCTAATTTTCAAAACTGAAGAAGATGAAGATTATCTCAATCCATCACCATCAAAATCGACCCCCCCCCAACATCTCCATATAGAAAGAAGGTGAAATCAACCATAATAACAACTAATGGGTAGGGAGAGATTACCTTAACCAATTGAATCTTCCAAAAACAAGCTCCTAGTCTCCACAAAAGCTCCAAGCTCTCAAATATTCATCAATGGTGGAAGAGGGTTTGATTTAGGTGAAGAAATGAGTAAGGAAAGGGGAGGGGATGGTGTTTCTTGAGAGAAATCGGCTGAGAGAGGGTGAGGGAAGTGAAGAAAATCGAGAGAGGGATGAGGGAATGAAAAAGAAAGGGAGAAAAGGGGTTAAAACCCGAATTTATTTCGTCCAGGTGCTCGGCGCCGATCAATCGGCGCCAAGATCGGCGCCAGCTTCTGTTTGGTTCCCTTCTAAAACGCGGTTTCGGCCATAACTTCTTCGTTATAGCTCCGTTTTCGCTCCGGAAAGGACCGTTGGACTCGTATTCGAATTCCCCATCCAACAAGACAATAAAAACTAGGATTTAACTCCAAATCCTATTTTCCATAATTTCCTTACAAGATCGATTCCTCCTGAATCAAAGTCGTACTTACCCGAAAATCACGAGTGTTACATGAAGAAAACCATTGATCATGGTTTGTTATATGTCGGGTTTCCTTCGATATTGGAGGGATATTCGGATGCAAGTTGGATTACCAATTTGGAAGATCACTCTTCTACGAGTGGTTGGGTGTATTTGCTTGGGGGGGGGGGGGGTGCCATCTCATGGGCTTCCAAGAAGCAAACTTGCATCACGAGTTCTACTATGGAGTCGGAATTTGTGGCATTAGCTGTTGCCGGTAAAGAGGCGGAGTGGCTAAGGAATTTGGTCCATGAAATTCCATTATGGTCGAAACCAATATCACCCATTTCTATCCGTTGTGATAGTGCAACTACTTTGGCTAAAGCTTATAGTCAAGTATATAATGGCAAGTCTAGACACTTAGGTGTTAGACATAGCATGATTCGTGAGCTAATCACGAATGGGGTGATTTCGGTTGAATTTGCTCGGTCGCAACAAAATCTAGCGGACCACTTGACGAAGGGGTTAGCTAGGGACTTGGTTCACAAGTCGGTGATAGGGATGGGATTAAAGTCCATCTAAATCTCTAACAGTGAGATACCCAATTCCCTTCTAATACAACGTTAGAAGTTGAATTCAATGGGAAAGCTCACTCTAAGGGATTGGAGCACAAGATGATCATCCCACAGTATGTGCTCGGTACTGCAAGTGAATGAGGTAATTGTTCTTTTGTAAAAATGCATGTGTAGGTGCATGAAGAAAAGAACTACTTATATGAGTGGGAAGTGTGGCCGCTTCAAGAAACTTGGACTTGGCTTTGATGCACTCACGAATGGATAGGGACACGTGGCCTGTATAGTGTCAAGTTTTAAACTATTAGAGAATCATTTAAATTCATGTAACACCCTAAAATTCAGGGCTAATTTAAACCTCAAAATATAACAAGATTTAAACATAAAACTTCCAACTTATATAAGAGCAGAGAAATATTTATAAAGTCATATTTACAAATATCGAATTCTTCAAATAACCTACTAATCTAATCATGTCACTATAATCAGATTAACTAGGTTATCTAAGCAATCCATCAAAACTTCACTAATCATTATCTTCTCCGCTAATCCAAAAGCTCTCGTCCCACATCCTTTTATTTCCCCGAGCTAGTACCTGGTAAGAAAACATCATTTGAAACGATTAGGCTAACGCCTAGTGAGAACATTCGGTTTCAAAATAATATTTGTAAAATTAATGTAAACAAGGCATAACAAACCTGGTTTACCCTTTTTCTTACCACATGCGTAACCATCTTTCGATGACGGAATTAAACCCGATTCCATGAATATAACTGACACCAAGTCAGTCATTATATCATGTCCCAGAGCCCACACTACGAATCTCCACGGATTCTAGATTAATGCTTTTATCATATTCCAGAGCCGCACTACGAATCTCCATGGATTCTAGATTAGCGCTCACATCCAAGAAATCGCAATTACACATGCCCAATTCTTGGAAAGGAAGTAGAGATTACAATTATACATGCCAATCTCTCCTCTTCCTTAGAAATCGGGAATAACGATTAATCCACACGCCTATTCCACAATTTCTCACACACACTGGAATAACGATTAGTCCACACACCTATTCCATGTGCTCATAACAACTAGTGCCCATGGATCCATTACACTTACTACACACCTGCATAGTATCAAACCAGAACAACATTTAAGCCTAACACACTACCATTCAACTGTAAGTATGTTCAAGCTACTAGGATTGTATTTCAATTCCTAAATCGTACCCTTCCAGAAATTAGCAAAATCTAAAGTTACTGTGTACTCAAAAGTGACCGAACAGTAATAGTTTCCGGACACTTCAAACTATCCGGATACACAAGCCTTTCGGATACTTACCGGATATACAAAACTTTTCGGATACAATTCTTACCGGATACTTATCTAATCCGGATGACATCCGGAAACCAAGGTAATCCGGATAACATCCAGAAACTACAAGAAATCAAGACTTACCGGATAACTTTGCCTTGTCCGGAAACCTTCATACAGTGGTTTCCGGATACTATCATTTATCCGGAAACTTTGACCTGCAGCTTAGAAATTTAACCCAAATCCATGTCTGTTCATTCAGCTTGTTTTAAACACAACCATACAGTCCCAAAACAGTTTATACAAGCGTCTTAACATTTAATTTGACAGAAAACATGGATTTAAGCAAAAAGTGAATGAACTCACCTTTGTTTATACGACCCACTTCTCTGCACAATCAAACTTGATAACTCTATTTTTAGAGTTATTATTTCCTTTTATTTTCCAGTTTATTTTGTCAATTTTAGCCATTTTACTTCTTAAAACCCCCATTCTTGGTATATTTCATGAAAACGAGCAAAAGGAGTGAACCATGGTCTTTAATAAATTATTTGGTGGAGTTTGGGTGTTTTTCACGATTTTTATCCACAGTGACTTGCGGAGTGCCCACTCCGCTCCCCACTCCTGAGATGACGAGAAGGAAAAAGAGAAAGAAAGTAGCAGCTGGGATTTAAACATTTCTGGAGAAAAGAATGGGTCAAAGAGCAGGTCAAATGAAGATAAAGGAGGACATGCCTTCCTTAAAGAGTAATAGTGAAAAGTACAACAACCTTGTACTATAAAGCAACATTTGGTGAAAAGGTGTTTACTATTCAAGGCATGGTGTGCAAATCTGCAGATCTGAAACATGGGACTAAACCATGGTTTTGTGCCATGCCCATACCTTCCTCCTAGTATTTAATGAGGCCTTGGGGTGCCATTCAATGCATCAAGGTTTTTACATTCTTACAATTCAAGTCAAGTAGTAGTTTTTGCTAGATATTGTTTAGTCTTGAATTCTCTCAACTACTACATTAGTGTAACTTTAGTTCTTTATTTTACTGCATTAGTTAACTTTAAATTTCTGTATTTCTTTCTTGTAATTCGTAATACACAGTGACAGGGGCGAATTCTCGTTCCCCACTGTGGGCTAAATGCAAGTCACTTTCAGTTTTATTATGTGCAACTTCTACTCTTTTGCTTTCTTTACTTTAGTTATGGGCTAAACATCCTTAGGGATGTAGGAAGGAGAAGTACCTGGATTTTATTAAAAATGCTTGAGTAATCTTTATACTTGGAATATTTGTTGTTTTGGTCATTCATTCTCGATTCATACCCAATGATGCGAACAAGCCGATCACTTGCAAGGATCTAATATCTAGTTCTTAACTCAGAAATGAGTAGAACGCTGTGACACGAGCTTGGATGATGCTAGGGGATTCGAAAGAATTCTTATGACACTTACGAAAGTGAGGTCGGCACAGTGAGCTAATCTCATCCCACTGAAGTAGTAGGCAAGCTAGTTGGTGTATCTAAAAACACTTAGAGTATTTGTCTCTACGCATTCCATCGAGGCCTGAAAAGGTCCATTTTTGAGATTACCATTGACAAGACAACAAATACTAAGAGTATGGGATTTTTATCTTAACGGTGTGAGTATTTCGTAACCGGGCTTTTCTAGCGAAAATGCCTACCTCGAATACAAGGATCACTTTGAAGACCGAGTATTTAGTATAAAATCTAGGGAAAATCTAACCTACATTCCTTCTTTTAAATCTTTAGTAAATCGTTAAAAGTAGCTATTTCACCACACAAACCAAAGTATTATTTTCTTCTGTTATTGAAACCTGTAAAAGGAGCTCATGAGAACCGTATTGTCTTGATTGCCCAGTCTCTGTAGATTCGATTCTGGTATTTTACCAACTATTACTTGCTGTAACGATCATAGTGGACAGTGTACACTTGCATTTCCCACTGTGGACAGTTTGCAACCCACTGCGATTAAAACACATATTTCGCACGCACCAAGTTTTTGGCGCCGCTGTCGGGGACTGGCGTGATTTTTAAATCTCAAGACATTAGTTTTTGTTCGAGCCTGAGTAACTCGTTTTTCTAAGCTGTTCGCGTTGTATGCCACGGAGACAACTCGAACATTTGGTTCCAATAGATCTTGAAATAGAAAAAACGTTGCGAAAAACACGAAGAAGCAAGAAAACAAATCGACAAGTCACTGTGATCCCCACTCTGAACATGGCCGATAGACCACCTGTCATGGAGACCACAATAACGATTGCCGATAGCAAAGATCGAAAAATACGGGACTATGCTACTTCCGGAGCTAGTGATTTAAGCTCCGGGATTCTAAGGCCCAACATTGTAGCAAACCATTTTGAACTTAAACCGGTAATGTTTCAAATGATCCAAGCCATGGGTCAGTTTGGAGGATCACCAACTGAGGATCCGCACTCACACTTAAAATCTTTTTTGGAAATGACCGATTCCTTTCAGTTACAAGGTGTGAGTGATGAAGCATTAAGACTAAGACTTTTTCCTTTTTCACTAAGGGATAAGGCGAAGTCATGGCTGAACTTGCATGCACCTCACTCGATAACCACTTGGCAAGAGCTTGCCGATAAATTTTTGCAAAAATACTTTCCTCCAACGAGGAATGTAAGGTTTCGAAATGATATAATTTTGTTTAGGCAAGAAGAAGATGAGGCTGTTTTGGATGCATGGGAATGATTTAAAGATTTACTTCGAAAGTGCCCACATCATGGAATCCCACATTGCATCCAATTGGAGACCTTTTACAATGGTCTTTCCAATGCAGCCAAAATCATCTTAGATGCAACAGCCGGTGGAACATTCACGAGTAAAACCTACAATGAAGGATATCAAATCTTAGAAAAAGTGTCCAACAACAATACCGAGTGGTCCAATCCTAGAGCAGTAGTACCAAAGACCAACACCATCGATTCCGAAGCGCTCAAAACCATGAATGCGCAGTTAGTGGCCTTAACAAAAATCGTTTTGAATCAAAATAGAGGCCAAGTCAATTCTTCAACTCATCTAGCCGAAAACTACTCCCTCTGTGGAGAGGAGCATCTTTTTGACTATTGTCCAGCAAATCCCGAAGCCGTTAATGTTATAGGGACCAACCCGAGGAACAATCCATATTCGCAGACTTATAACCCAGGTTGGAGAAACCACCCAAATTTCTCTTGGGCTGGTAATCCAGGACTCCAACCCCACGGGGCGAGTCATACTCAGCAAAGACCACACAACCCCCCTGGATTTCAACAACACCACAGTGGGCAGTCCCCACATCACAGTGGGCAGTCCTCACAGAACTTTCACCAAGGACAGTCCTCACAACCATACCAACCACGATCCAATCAACCAGCTGAGGTTCAACAATCGATTGAATCTATTCTCAAAGGTTTTATGAATCAAACTCAAGCTGCCATTAGGAACATAGAGACTCAAGTAGGACAACTAGCCGTTGAAGTTAAGAATAGACCACCAGGGACATTACCTAGTGACACCGAACACGCTAAGGTGATAGGAAAAGAGCACGTCAAGTCCATCACTCTGAGGAGTGGAAAGGATCTGAAAGATATCGTTTTTGAGTCTGATGATTCGCCTCAAATACCCACTGTGGTCACCACAGTGGGCACTCCTCAAGTCACTGTGATCCCCACAGTGGGGACCGACATCCCTGACCTTCCCACTCTTGGGCCTGTTCCAAAGCCTACTGTTCCAAAGCCAATATTACAACAAGCTCAGATTGACCCACGAAGCATTCCCTTTCCTCAAAGAATGAAGCCTAAAAATGTCGATGTTCAGTTTAAAAAATTCTTAGACATTTTTAAACAGCTTCACATTAACATACCCTTGGTAGAAGCTCTCGAGCAAATGCCAAGCTATGTTAAATTTTTAAAGGATGTTTTGAACAAAAAGAGAAAGTTGGGTGAGTTTGAGACTGTGGCTTTGACCGAGGAATGTAGTGCCCTCCTTACTAGCAAGATTCCACCTAATTTGAAAGACCCGGGTAGTTTCACCATTCCATGCACAATAGGAGGACAAGAAGTAGGTCAAGCACTCTGTGATTTAGGAGTTAGTGTCAATTTGATGCCATTGTCTATTTTTAACAAGTTAGGTATTGGAAAGGCTAGACCCACAACCGTGACTTTACAACTAGCCGACCGGTCCATTGCCTACCCAAAGGGTAAAATAGAAGACGTTTTGGTCCAAGTGGATAAATTTATCTTCCCTGCCGATTTTCTAGTTCTAGATTATGAGGCCGATAAAGAGATCCCAATCATCTTAGGACGTCCGTTTCTTGCAACCGGACGAACTTTGATTGATGTGCACAAAGGAGAACTCACGATGAGAGTTAATGACCAAGAGGTAAAATTCAATGTGTTTAAATCTCTCAAGTATATAGACACCGAAGACTGCTTTGCTTTAAGTTCGATTTATGGATCCTACAGTCTTTGCACAGTGCCCACAGTGGGAAGTACAGTGCCCACAGTGGGGAGTGAGAGTGAGCACTCTGACCTTGAGAGTGATGACATTTTTGAGGATGAGTGTAACGAAATAGTGGCAGCCTTTGAACCTTTGGATTTTAAGGACAGAAATATTCAGCCCCCTTCAATAGAACAACCTCCCGAGTTAGAGCTTAAACCATTGCCTTCCCACTTGAAATATGCTTATCTCGCTAAGGATAATAAACTTCCCGTTATTATCTCTTCCAAACTTAGCGAGAACCAAGAACAACGTCTGATTGATTTGTTGATAAAGCATAAGAAGGAAATAGGTTGGACCATAGCGAACATTAGAGGTATTAGCCCCTCTTTATGTCAACATAAGATTAACTTGGAGAGTGACCACCCTGGGAAAGTCCAACCTCAAAGAAGGTTGAATCCCATCATGAAGGAGGTAGTTAAGAAAGAAGTTTTGAAGTGGTTAGATGCCGGTATTATCTATCCCATTGCTAGTAGTAGTTGGGTGAGCCCCGTCCAATGTGTCCCTAAAAAGGGAGGGACAACTGTAGTGAAGAACGAAAAGAACGAGCTAATCCCTACTAGGACTGTCACGGGGTGGCGAATATGCATGGACTATAGACAACTCAACCTAGTCACTAAGAAAGACCATTTTCCCCTACCTTTCATCGACCAAATGCTTGATAGGTTAGCAGGAAATGAATTTTACTGTTTTCTAGATGGATACTCCGGATACAACCAAATCCATATCTCCCCCGAGGACCAAGAAAAGACCACCTTTACTTGTCCCTACGGTACTTTTGCATTCCGGAGAATGCCATTTGGATTGTGTAATGCCCCCGCTACTTTCCAACGTTGTATGATGGCCATTTTTACCGACATGATAGAGGACACCATAGAAGTTTTTATGGATGAATTTTCTGTGATAGGGACATCATTTGACAACTGTTTAGGAAATCTAGAAAAAAGCCTAGTGAGATGCGAGACCCACGACCTTATTTTAAATTGGGAAAAATGCCATTTTATGGTAGAAGAGGGTATTGTCCTAGGTCATCTTGTTTCAAAAAGAGGGTTGGAAGTTGACAAAGCCAAGCTTGAAGTAGTGGCACAACTTCCCGAACCCACAACTGTAAAAGGCATACGAAGTTTTTTAGGTCACGCAGGTTTTTATAGGAGGTTCATCAAAGATTTTTCAAAAATTACCAAACCCCTATGTAACCTGTTGCAGCTTGAAAAAGAATTTATTTTTACCCAAGAATGCCGAGATGCTTTTGAAAAAATCAAAGAGGCCTTAGTTACTGCACCCATAGTGACCACTCCTGACTGGTCACTCCCCTTCGAGGTCATGTGTGACGCAAGCGATTGGGCAATGGGGGCAATTCTTGGGCAAAAGAAGAACAAAATCTTTCACCCCATTTATTATGCAAGTAAAACACTGATTGAAGCTCAGATTAATTATAATGTCACTGAAAAAGAATTACTTGCGGTGGTGTTTGCTTTTGATCGTTTCAGGTCATATTTAATAGGGACGAAGGTAATAGTGCACACGGATCATGCAGCGATAAAATACTTGATCACCAAGGCCGATTCCAAGCCTCGGTTGATTAGGTGGGTTCTATTGTTGCAAGAATTCGACATTGAGATCGTTGATAGGAAAGGAACAAGCAACCAAATAGCTGACCACTTGTCCAGGCTCGAGAAGATAGTGGGCACTGTTGATCCCACTCCAGTCAAAGAGAATTTTCCCGATGAGCAATTGTTAGCAGCTCAACATCACGAAAATAATATCCCTTGGTATGCTGACATTGCAAACTTTTTAGCAAGTGGACTAAAACCCCACGGGATGAGTGGACAACCATTTAAAAAGTTTTTACATGATACTCGTCAATATGTTTGGGACGATCATTTCTTATATAAGATAGGGACGGACCAAATATTGAGACGTTGTGTCCACGGGAGTGAGCAACATCATATACTCCAAGGTTGTCACACATCCCACTACGGTGGCCACTTTGGTGGAAACCGCACTGCTGCAAAAATTTTACAAAGTGGGTTCTTTTGGCCCAATGTGTTTAAAGACTTTTTTGCATTTGTGAAAAATTGTGAGCAATGTCAACGCACCGAGAACATTTCACAAAGGAACGGAATGCCTCTTAACAACATTCTAGAGGTAGAACTTTTTGATGTTTGGGGGATCGATTTCATGGGACCTTTTCCAAATTCAAACAATAATTTTTATATCTTGGTAGCGGTAGACTATGTTTCGAAATGGGTGGAAGCCGTTGCTTGTCATTCTAATGATGCCAACACCGTGGTGAAATTTTTGCATAAAAATATTTTCACCCGATTTGGAACACCACGGGCATTAATTAGTGATGAAGGCACCCATTTTATAAACAAAGTCATGGCATCGGTCCTTGCTAAATATGATATACATCATTGAGTGGCCACCGCATACCACCCGCAAACCAACGGTTTAGCCGAACTTTCAAATCGCGAAATCAAAAGTATTTTAGAGAAAGTCGTTAAACCACATCGTAAAGATTGGTCAACCAAACTTGATGATGCTCTTTGGGCCTATCGCACGGCCTACAAAACTCCTTTGGGAATGTCTCCATTTAAATTAGTTTTTGGCAAAGCGTGCCATTTACCGATTGAATTAGAGCACAAGGCATTTTGGGCCCTTAAAGAGCTTAACATGAGTGAGGGTGCTGCGGGAATTAAAAGATGTTTGCAATTGCATGAGTTAGAAGAGTTGCGTTACCACTCTTATGAAAACGCAAAATTATACAAGGAAAAGACCAATATGTGGCACGATCGAAGAATCAACCATAGGGAATTCATGGAAGGCCAACAGGTTTTATTGTTCAATTCTCGTCTTAAACTTTTTCCGGGTAAGCTAAAATCCTGATGGACGGGACCATACACCGTGGTCAAGGTTAGTCCCTTTGGAACAGTAGAGTTAAAATCCCCACAATCTGATCAAACATTCAAAGTCAATGGGCAGAGAGTGAAGCATTTTCTGAACGAAAGTGCCCACATTCCATCCCACTCTCCACCCCACTATGATTAAGAAACATCGGGACCACTTGTAAATATTTTATTTCAGTTGTTTGCTGTCTCTTTATTATTTTTGGTCTTTTTAATTCTGCATGGTAGTTTGTTTTGCATGTGTGTAGGAGAGTTTGTCGATTTTTGAAGAAAAGGCCAACAAAAAGCAGCGCAGTGGGCAGGAACAAGTCCCTGCGTTCCCCACTGCCAATCTGGCGCTTGAAAGGACAAGTTAGGTGACCTAATGGCTGACACACATCACCTTTTATTACACAAGATGTCTACTTTTATGCCACTTGTCCTTTTTGCATTGTTTCAAGAAAAAAAAGCCATCATCATTCCCTCTCTCTCACTCAACCGTTCCCTCCATACCCAATAGCCAAACAAATCTTTTCAAATCCTAAAAACCACTTTTTCTTCTAATTAAACCAAAATACTTTCTCTCTTCTCCATTTCTCTCTCTCGAACCAGACAAAGAAAAACCCATATCCTTCCCAAAACCCTAACAATGGCCAGGAGTAAGAGATTGAACACGAACCCAGATGCAACCACCCGTGCGGCGGTCCGCCGCAGAACCACCGAGGACCACCAGCCGGAAACTGTCACCGGCGACCTGAACGAACCGCCGCCGGTCTCCGACGAACATCCGATAACCTCTGATGCACCGGACGCAAGTTCCTCTAAACACGAAAGCCCGAAGGCTATGTCTTCTTCACGAGTCTCGGGCACCAGCACCATCCATTTCGATACCGAGGCATTACAAGCCGAGGAAGAAGAAAGAAGATTAGAAGAGGAGTTCAATCAGAAAATGGCTGCCATTAGAAAACGAAAAGAGGAAGTCGAAAAGAGGCGAAGAGAGGAGGAGGAAAGGATCCGAAAAGAAGAGGAAGAAAGAAGAATAGAAGAAGCAAGGATTAGGACTGAAAAAGAGAAGATTTTTGAAGAGGAAAGAAAGAGGGCTGAAGCTGAGGTATTTGTTGAAGAAGAGGAATTGCAGAGAAAGGTTGAGGAAGATTATCATGACCAGTATAGTAAACTTGGGGATGTTATGGAAAAGGATGCGGTGATGAAAGATGCCCACAATGGGGAGAGCCCCATTCTTCGGGCCATGAGGAAAAAGGGAGTGGTCACCAGGTCTAAGGTGACCGTGGCACAGAAAGAACCGACCAAGAAGCCAAAAAGACAAGCGTCACGAAAAGGTAAAAATCCCGAACCCTCTTTGAGTTCATCCTCTATGGAGATTGATGTTGGTAATGAACAAATCCAAGCCAAAAACCCACATCAATCCACAGTGGGCACTGAGCATGCCCCCAGTGGGGTGCCCAGGCAGTTCACCACTCCAGAAGTGGTTGCCCACTATGAATGCATTTCAAAACAGAAACTGAACTTAGAGAGGGGTTTCGACCCCGATTTCATTGAGGCCAACCCATTTGTTAAGGATAGAATTGTGGCGCAAGACTGGTCGATATTAGCCGCTGCCAATAGACGCGCCAATGCCTCTTTAGTACGTGAATTTTACGCCGAGGCCTCTCAAGTTAAGGACCCCACTGTGATGATTCGGGGAAAACAAGTTAGTTATAATCCAGGAGCGATTAACCGGGTATTGGGAAGAAGGAGCCCAGGTGTTTGTGAGTTTGCGCAGTTTTTAAAGAAGATGACCCCGGCGGATGAGGATTTCATCTTACGAGAGATAGCAGCCGAGGGGAAGCCATGGAATAAAGATGGCCAGAGAAGGTGTCTAAACGCTAGCTCCCTCACTACCGAGGCCGCTGTTTGGTTCCAATTTCTCCGTGCCTCTTTGTCCCCGACATCACACGATACAACTTTGTCAATGCATAAGTGTGCTCTGTTATACTGCATCCTCACTGAGAAAAAGATCAACGTGGGAATTGTCATGCATGCGGCCATTGATCAGGCGCGAACCCGAAAGAAGGTAATCTTGCCCCTACCTTGCTTTATTACTTTATTGATGATAGAAGCAGGTGTACCCTCAGCTGTGGAGGATCAGTGGTTTGATTCCACAAGTAACATCAGTGTGGAAACAGTCCGAAAAATGGGAAGATGCATCACCACTCCTCCCAACGAGCCTGCTGAAGATATTCCCACAGTGGGGACTGTTAACCCCACTGTGGGCATTGCTGAGGAACACATTGTACGAACACCTCGTACACCACTCCGTCCATCCGCTGCAGAAAGTTCAAACAACCAAATGGCTGATATCCTGAGAGCTGTAAAGAAGCTCGCGTACCGAATCGATTTGCTGGAAGGTGAGCAAAGGTATCAAAACAGGGCCACCCAAAATTTTTGGATGTATACGAGAGAGCGGGATGAAGTGCAGGCCCAGATTTTCAAAGAGACTAACCCGGTGTTAGCAGCTCAACTCCCAGAATTTCCAGAAGATATATGCCCGACATATGCCAGTGATGACGACTTTGAAGAGGACAACGCCGCAAGTTCACCGGATGCAACCCCGACTCCCTGATTGGTTTGTTAAAAACAATGGTTTCACTCGTTTGCTCCCTAAAACAATTTTAATTTCTGTTTGTTTTATATTTTGTGCCTATGGCTAGGCTTTCTGACAATTTGCTGCATTTTTATTTTGGTTGTGAATGCATGAAATCCTACCGCTAGGTAGGTACTTTTGGGTACTAACATGTTTATTGTTTGAATGCGTGTTTAATCTCGTTTCCATTTCAAGGTACAACTTTCGGCTTCCGACTTAAAAAGGTCCCTTTTGTAAGTACAAAATCTCAACTTGTCCCGTGAAATGAAATAGGCCGTTTTTCGCATCCAAACACAACCCTTTTTGTACCCTCAACCACCTCGTTCGCCCCATATTTCCATGTCACAGTCGGGACACTGTGAATTTTTAAGTTTGAGGTGAGGGAACTTCCAGAGTGACTTCCAGTCTGCCCACAGTAGGGACACTGTGAAGTCTAAGTTTGAGGTGGGTAAGCAATACCCACCTCCCAAAAAAAAAAGAAAAAAACACAAAAACAAAAGAAAATCGGAGTGTCACTAACAAAATTGATGGTGTGCCTTTTCTGGACCATCAAAGTGCTCACTCCCAGAAAAAGATGGTGTGCCTATTCTGGCCCATCAGAAGAAAAAAAATAGACATACCCAAATAAAGCCTGAAAGTGTACGTACTTATCATTGCAAAATACTAAACACCCACTTCTTGAAATAAAAATCTCAAAGCGAGATCTTCGGTCCATGTTTGGAAATTCTTGCCAAAACCATTGGGAAAAGATTCAAAGCCATAAACCCTTCAAACCCAATAAAGCCCTATTGATCAAATGGTAAACAAGGGAAATATTTCGTCAAGTACAAAAGTGAAGTTTTAAGTTTGGGACCGAAGGAAGTATCGAATGAAGGAGATCAACGCCCATTCAAGTCAAGAAGTATGTTAAGTCCCTCAAGGTTCAAATGCATTGTTTTTCATTTTATTTCTTTCTTTTTATTACTTGGGGACAAGTAATGATTTAAGTTTGAGGTTGTGATAACTCTATTTTTAGAGTTATTATTTCCTTTTATTTTCCAGTTTATTTTGTCAATTTTAGCCATTTCACTTCTTAAAACCCTCATTCTTGGTATATTTCATGAAAACGAGCAAAAGGAGTGAACCATGGTCTTTAATAAATTATTTGGTGGAGTTTGGGTGTTTTTCACGATTTTTATCCACAGTGACTTGCGGAGTGCCCACTCCGCTCCCCACTCCTGAGATGACGAGAAGGAAAAAGAGAAAGAAAGTAGCAGCTGGGATTTAAACATTTCTGGAGAAAAGAATGGGTCAAAGAGCAGGTCAAATGAAGATAAAGGAGGACATGCCTTCCTTAAAGAGTAATAGTGAAAAGTACAACAACCTTGTACTATAAAACAACATTTGGTGAAAAGGTGTTTACTATTCAAGGCATGGTGTGCAAATCTGCAGATCTGAAACATGGGACTAAACCATGGTTTTGTGCCATGCCCATACCTTCCTCCTAGTATTTAATGAGGCCTTGGGGTGTCATTCAATGCATCAAGGTTTTTACATTCTTACAATTCAAGTCAAGTAGTAGTTTTTGCTAGATATTGTTTAGTCTTGAATTCTCTCAACTACTACATTAGTGTAACTTTAGTTCTTTATTTTACTGCATTAGTTAACTTTAAATTTCTGTATTTCTTTCTTGTAATTCGTAATACACAGTGACAGGGGCGAATTCTCGTTCCCCATTGTGGGCTAAATGCAAGTCACTTTCAGTTTTATTATGTGAAACTTCTACTCTTTTGCTTTTTTTACTTTAGTTATGGGCTAAACATCCTTAGGGATGTAGGAAGGAGAAGTACCTGGATTTTATTAAAAATGCTTGAGTAATCTTTATACTTGGAATATTTGTTGTTTTGGTCATTCATTCTCGATTCATACCCAAGGATGCGAACAAGTCGATCACTTGCAAGGATCTAATATCTAGTTCTTAACTCAGAAATGAGTAGAACGCAGTGACACGAGCTTGGATGATGCTAGGGGATTCGAAAGAATTCTTATGACACTTACGAAAGTGAGGTCGGCACAGTGAGCTAATCTCATCCCATTGGAGTAGTAGGCAAGCTAGTTGGTTGTCTCTACGCATTCCATCGAGGCCTGAAAAGGTCCATTTTTGAGATTACCATTGACAAGACAACAAATACTAAGAGTATGGGATTTTTATCTTAACGGTGTGAGTATTTCGTAACCGGGATTTTCTAGCGAAAATGCCTACCTCGAATACAAGGATCACTTTGAAGACCGAGTATTTAGTATAAAATCTAGGAAAAATCTAACCTACATTCCTTCTTTTAAATCTTTAGTAAATCGTTAAAAGTAGCTATTTCACCACACAAACCAAAGTATTATTTTCTTCTGTTATTGAAACCTGTAAAAGGAGCTCATGAAAACCGTATTGTCTTGATTGCCCAGTCTCTGTGGATTCGATTCTGGTATTTTACCAACTATTACTTGCTGTGACGATCATAGTGGACAGTGTACACTTGCACTTCCCACTGTGGACAGTTTGCAACCCACTGCGATTAAAACACATATTTCGCACGCACCAAAACTCCAAATCAAAACAGTACCTAGATGAAATTAGATTGTTTTATGGATATCATCTTGTTACTGGAATCAAATTTACAAAACCCTTTGATTTCTTACCAAGGTTTTCAGCTTGATTCTTCTTCTTTTTCTCTTCTTTTTTCTCTCCTTTCTCTCTTCTTTCTCTCTGCCTTTTTGCCGACTCCAACACTGAATTGAGATAATATCTCAATTCAGCCTAACCCCTTTTCTTAAGTAACCCCCAACTTTCCAAAATAACCAAACACACCCTCAAGTTCCAAACTTCCAAAAATAGCATTTAAACTTTGATCACTTGTAATTTTTAGTCCCATTGAATTATATAATTACAAAACAATCCAAAGCTTAAACCAAAATATAAATAGACCCCTATTCATATTAAAATAATATTATGGAGAAATTCGAGGTGTTACAATACTCCCCAACTTGAAAATGATTTCGTCCCCGAAATCAAAGTTAGGTGAACAAGTGAGGATATCTAATCTTCATATCCTCTTCTGACTCTAAAGTCACATTTGCACCTCGATGATGTTTCCACTGTACTTTTAACATAACTACTTCCTTATTATTCCGTAACTTTCTAATCGATCTTTTCAAAATTGCTTCAGGCTCTTCCACACAACGACTATTTTCGTCCACTCTTACGTCAGTAAGTGGAATCACATCGGTCTCTTCGGCTAAACATTTCCGAATGTAACAAACATGGAAGGTATTGTGGATGCCTTCTAATTCCAGTGGAAGATCCAACTAATAAGCTTGTAATCCCACTCGCTTAGTTATAGTGAAAGGTCCTAGAAAACGAGGACTCAACTTCCTACGTTTGCCAAACCTTATCACACCTTTCCACGAGGATACCTTAAACATTACACGCTCCCCAACTTGGAATTCTTTCGGTATTCTTTTCGGATCAGCATAACTCTTTTGTCGATCCTGAGCTGCTTTCATATGCTGTCGAATTTCCTTCACTTTATCAGCTGTTTGTTGTACTAGTTCCGGACCAGCAAACTGTTTCTCTCCGGCTTCTAACCAACACACCGGATTTCTACATTTCCGGCCATACAAAGCTTCGAAAGGTGCTCTTCCAATACTGAAATGATAGCTATTGTTATACGCAAATTCTACCAAAGGTAAATGCGCATCCCAGTTACCTCCAAAATCCAATACACACGACCTGAGCATGTCTTCTAAAGTTTGAATGGTTCTTTCGGTTTTCCCATCAGTTTGTGGATGATAAGCAGTGCTTAGATTAACTTTCGTACCCAATTCTTCTTGTAGTGATTGCCAAAACCTCGAGGTAAACCGACTGTCACGATCTGACACTATAGACACCGGTATACCATGCCTTGACACCACTTCATCAATATATAGCTTCACCAATTTATCTATTGGTGACGCTTCTTTCATAGCCAGAAAATGAGCACTCTTAGTCAATCGGTCCACGATTACCCATATAGTATCGTTACTGTTAGGATCCAAGCGCTTACCACTACGCCAAAAGCAAATGATGGTGGAGAAGGCGCAACTTATTTCCATATAGCGTAGCAGCCAGCGCCACGTTTCTATTTAGGGAGATGCTGGTCAATGACCCAACAATCCCCCCCCCCCCCAGCATCTGCCAGCACTAACAAGAGCTTCGCTAGAAGTCAATGGCTGCACAGCATGCCTTTGGCATTTTAAATGCACTCCATGGGATTCGAACCCGTGACCTGCTCTGATACCACATGTTAGGATCCAAGCGCTTACCACTACGCCAAAAGCAATTGCTGGTGGAGAAGGCGCAACTTATTTCCATATAGCGTAGCAGCCAGCGCCACGTTTCGATTTAGGGAGATGCTGGTCAATGACCCAACAGTTACCTTTTTGCGTCTTTGGTAACTTCGTCACAAAATCCATGGTAATCTTCTTCCACTTCCATTCCGGAATCTCCAAAGATTGGAAACTTCCGTAAGGCTTTTGATGTTTCGCTTTCACCAATGAACATGTCCTACATTTCTCTACTAGTCGGGCCACATCCACTTTCATAGCTGGCCACCAATAATGCAATTTCAAATCTTTATACATCTTAGTACTCCCAGGATGTATGGAATACTTAGATTTATGGGCGTCTTCGAGAATTAACTCTCGATTTCCTCCAGCTTTAGGCACCCAAACACGACCTTGGAATAATGTAATTCCACGGTTATCTTCAGTCAGTTGAAGATGTTGCTTACTCATGACTTCATCTTTCAAATTCTCTTCCAATAGGGCCTCCGCTTGTGCCTCTTTTATTCTTTCAATTAAACTGGATGTTACATCAATTCTGGCGTTGGTCGCTTTCAAACATCCACTGTATTCTTTTCTACTTTAAGCATCAGCTACGACATTTGCTTTACCGGGATGGTAATGCAATTCACAATCATAATCTTTAAGTAACTCTAACCAGCATCGCTGCCTCATGTTTAACTCTTTCTGATCAAAGACATGTTTCAAGCTCTTTTGATCAGTATAAAGTGTACACTTCGTTCCATACAAGTAATGTCGCCACAGCTTCAATGCAAATACAACCGCTGCTAATTCCAAATCATGAGTAGGATAATTCTTCTCGTGCTCTTTAAGTTGTCTTGATACGTAAGCAATCACTTTGCCTCGTTGCATCAATACACATCCCAAACCCATCTTTGACGCGTCGCTATATACAACCAAATCTTCGGTTCCTTCTGGTAAGGCAAGAATAGGTGCTTCACATAACTTTTGACGTAAAGTTTTGAAAGCCGATTCTTGTTTCTCCGTCCACACAAACTTCATGTTCTTTCGGGTCAATAAAGTCAAAGCTGAAGCAATCTTTGAGAAGTCTTTAATAAACCTTCGGTAGTACCCGGATAGGCCTAAGAAACTTCTTATTTCAGACGCACTTCTTGGTGTCTCCCAATTTGTCATAGCTTCTATCTTTACTGGGTCTACTTTGACTCCTTCCGAAGTAATCACATGCCCTAGAAATTGTACCTCTTTTAACCAGAATTCACATTTCGAGAACTTTGCGTACAATTTCTCTTTTCTCAATACTTCTAAGACTTCACGAAGATGGCGTTCATGATCGTCTTCATTCTTCGAATAAATAAGTATGTCATCGATAAATACAATGACAAACTTATCTAAGAATGGTCGACATACTCTATTCATCAGATCCATGAACACGGCGGGAGCATTAGTCAACCCAAATGGCATTAGAAAGAATTCGTAATGCTCGTACCTCGTTCTGAACGTTGTCTTCGGAATATCTTCATCTCTTACTCGAACTTGATGGTACCCCAACCTCAAATCAATCTTGGAAAAGCATCCCGCACCTTGGAGTTGACCGAACAGGTCATCAATCCTAGGAAGCGGATACTTGTTCTTAATAGTCACCTTATTCAGCTCGCGATAATCGATGCACATTCTCATAGTGCCATCCTTCTTCTTAACAAACAAAACTGGAGCTCCCCAAGGCGAAGAACTCGGTCTAACAAAAACTTTATCCAACAACTCCTGAAGTTGAGTCATCATCTCTTTCATTTCGGCCGGCGCTAAGCGATACGGTGCACGCGCTATTGGTGCCGATCCAGGGATAAGGTCAATACGAAACTCTACCTGCCGTTCAGTCGGTAGGCCTGGAAAATCATCGGGGAATACGTCTGGGAAATCACGTACCACCTTAATATCTTTCACTTGTTTCTTTTCTGACTGTACATCTAGAACATACGCTAGATAGGATAAACATCCTTTTATCAAGCACTTACGCGCTTTAGCAATAGAGATTAACGGGATTTCCCCTTTTTGATTTTCCCCAAAGATGAGTACATCATCCTTATCGGCCATCGGGATCCGGATTAATTTCTTTGCACAAAGTATCTCTGCCTGGTTGACTGTCAGCCAGTCCATACCCACAATCACATCGAATCCCCCAATTTCCATCAACAACAAATCGATCGGAAATTGTGTTTCACCTACCGAAATTAAACAACCCTCAAGTCTTTCGCGAACCAAGACTTGACCCTCGTTGGCTACCTCAACTACTAAGGCATCTCCCAAAGTAATGACAGGCATAGCTAACTTGTGAGAGAACGACTTGGATACAAACGACAAATTTGCACCACAGTCAAATAAAATGAGCGCAGGAAGGGAATTAACAAGGAATGTACCCGAGACGACATCTTTCGATTCTTTAGCCTCATCAGCTGTCATTTGGAATGCCCGACCCGTTGGCTTTGGAACATCTGGTTTCTTGCTTTGGTCTCCACCCTTTTTCAGCTTTGGGCAATCCCGACGGAAGTGACCTGATTGTTTATACTCGTAACATGTTGATCCTTGAACAGGACAGTTGTTTATAATATGCCCACTTTTACCACACTTGAAACATTCCACCGCTGTCACCCGACACGGTCCATAATGCTTACTCCTACACTTCAGACACCAATTCGGTTCACGACGCGATTCATAACGAACACTTTTACCAAATGCTTTCGATTTCTGAGAAGACTCTGACCGGCCTTCCCATTTCCGTTTCTCTCTAACTTGAGTCTTTTCTTCTTTTTCTTTAGCGTAGACCTCTTCCATAACCTTAGCTTCCTCAATTGTCTCCCTTAGCGTTGAAGCTTTAGCATTTCGTACACGGGACATCATGTCCGCTGACAAACCCTTCAAATACGCTTTAATCTTTTCTTTCTCATTTGGAGCCACATGCCCCACCAAGTTCAGCTTCTCCATAAAAGTTTCAGTATACTTCCTAACAGATAAAGTACCTTTCTTAAGAGTTCGAAACTCTTCTTCAATTCTATCCATCTCGTTTTCATTGCAGTATTCTTCCAAGATCTTTTTCTTGAACGACTCCCAAGTCATAGCAGACAGGACTGGAGCCGTGATTGTAGCCGTCACCACATTCCACCAACTCAGGGCATTACCTCTTAACATTTGAGACGCAAATATGACCTTTGACTTCTCATCACATTCACAAGCCCTGAAAGCTTGTTCCATTTCTCTTAGCCAATTCATACACGCCACTGGATTATCTGCTCCGGTAAACTCGGGTGGTTTACAACTTAGAAATGTTTTGTACGAGCAGACTCTTTCCACCCTCCTTTCTGTCTCTATCACAGGGTTACCGATTGGATTTATTATCCCAGTATCAGTCCCCGTTCGCCATAACTCCGCACTTCGATCATTCAGTGCTTTCATAAACATTTCAGTTTGTTGTGCCATGGCCGCATTCATCATTCGAGTCATGTTCTCCATCATACGCGACTCCATCGTCGATTCCGGCGTTTCTTGGGTGGCGGTACTGGTACCCGTTCTGTGTACCTGACTATCCGCTTCTCCCGTAAAATGTAACCTTGGCGGGCTCTCATGAGTTCCGCCCGTTCCAGGTTGTCCCTCCAACCCCCAATCATTTACTGCTCTGTCCTCCGAAGAATTAGAGGACCTCGGTGGCATATTCACCATCGTTCTGGTAATAATCACAAAATTAACCATAAGAAATGGTTACACAAAACTAGACATACAAAACGTACTTTACCGATCATTAGTCACTGTAACAATTTAGAATCAAGAATTCTTATGTAACAATATATTCATAATGACAGTAGCTAATTGAAATTGCGAACATACTATACATGAGAATCCTCGTTACCATCGTTACAGTACTAATTTCACGTATTTCCGTCAACTCTAAGACTATCCCGTCTTAGTACTTCTACCCATTTTTCACATATCATATCTTAATTAATCTCAGCTTAAGTCTAAGTATCTCATCAGCATACTTAGTTCGCTTAAACTATTGCTCTGATACCATATTGTAACACCCTAAAATTAAGGGCTAATTTAAACCTCAAAATATAACAAGATTTAAACATAAAACTTCCAACTTATATAAGAGTAGAGAAATATTTATGAAGTCATATTTAGAAATATCGAATTCTTCAAATAACCTATTAATCTAATCATGTCACTATAATCATATTAACTAGGTTATCTAAGCAATCCATCAAAACTTCACTATTCATTATCTTCTCCGCTAATCCAAAAGCTCTCGTCCCACATCCCTTTATTTTCCCGAGCTAGTACCTGGTAAGAAAACATCATTTGAAACGATTAGGCTAACGCCTAGTGAGAACATTCGGTTTCAAAATAATATTTTAAAATCAATGTAAACAAGGCATAACAAACCTGGTTTACCCTTTTTTTACCACATGCGTAACCATCTTTCGATGACGGAATTAAACCCGATTCCATGAATATAACTGACACCAAGTCAGTCATTATATCATGTCCCAGAGCGGCACTACGAATCTCCATGGATTCTAGATTAATGATTTTATCATATTCCAGAGCCGCACTACGAATCTCCATGGATTCTAGATTAACGCTCACATCCAAGAAATCGCAATTACACATGCCCAATTCTTGGAAAGGAAGTAGAGATTACAATTACACATGCCAATCTCTCATCTTCCTTAGAAATCGGGAATAACGATTAATCCACACGCCTATTCCACAATTTCTCATACACACTGGAATAACGATTAGTCCACACGCCTATTCCATGTGTTCATAACAACTAGTGCCTATGGATCCATTACACTTACTACACACCTGCATAGTATCAAACCAGAACAACATTTAAGCCTAACATACTACCATTCAACTGTAAGTATGTTCAAGCTACTAAGATTGTATTTCAATTCCTAAATCGTACCCTTCCAGAAATTAGCAAAATCTAAAGTTACTGTGTACTCAAAAGTGACCGGACAGTAATAGTTTTCGGACACTTCAAACTATCCGGATACACAAGCCTTTCGGATACTTACCGGATATACAAAACTTTCCGGATACAATTCTTACCGGATACTTATCTAATCCGGATGACATCCGGAAACCAAGGTAATCCGGATAACATCCGGAAACTAATTTCATCCGGAAACTACAAGAAATCAAGACTTACCTGATAACTTTGCCTTATCCGGAAACCTTCATACAGTGGTTTCCGGATACTATCATTTATCCAGAAACTTCGACCTGCAGCTTAGAAATTTAACCCAAATCCATGTCTGTTCCATTCAGCTTGTTTTACACACAACCATACAGTCCCAAAACAGGTTATACAAGCGTCTTAACATTTAATTTGACAGAAAACAAGGATTTAAGCAAAAAGTGAACGAACTCACCTTTGTTTATAAGACCCACTTCTCTGCACAATCAAACTCCAAATCAAAACAGTACCTAGATGAAATTAGATTGTTTTATGGATATCATCTTGTTAATGGAATTAAATTTACAAAACCCTTTGATTTCTTACCAAGGTTTTCAGCTTGATTCTTCTTCTTTTTCTCTTCCTTTTTCTCTCCTTTCTCTCTTCTTTCTTTCTGCCTTTTTGCCGACTCCAACACTGAATTGAGATAATATCTCAATTCAGCCTAACCCCTTTTCTTAAGTAACCCCCAACTTTCCAAAATAATCAAACACACCCTCAAGTTCCAAACTTCCAAAAATAGCATTTAAACTTTGATCACTTGTAATTTTTAGTCCCATTGAATTATATAATTACAAAACAATCCAAAGCTTAAACCAAGATATAAATAGACCCCTATTCATATTAAAATAATATTATGGAGAAATTCGAGGTGTTACAATTCATGTGTATGTTATCTTCTAGTACTCAAATGGGTTGAAGGGTTCAATCCATAGGACACCCGGATTCTCGAGTATTTGAAATGTGTAATGTACTAAGATGGAAATTCAATCTTCTAGATATTTTCATTTATGCATGAGTTTGTTTACCTATATTGAATGTTTCTTTTGTGAATCAAGGATTGCACTAAAATGGGGGAGGAATGTTGGTGATTTTAGTGAAATCATCGGATCATTTTGTGTAATTGGATTCACAAAGATAATAATGGGGTTGTTAGCTAAGCTATAACACGAGTTAGGAGGTGTGGAGTGCACACTCGTGTAAGCTATCTAGAACCCGGGATTGTTGGACGGTTAAGATTGGCAAGTTACAAAGTGTTCTTTTGAACTGGGCGTCGGGGCCAGTGGTGGCGCCAGGCTCTGGAATGTTGTCGGCGCTAATGGCGGCTCCAGTTGTCTGGCGCGGAGACTGGCGCCAGCCTCTGGATTGTTACCGGCGCAGATTCTGGCGCCAGTTAACTGGCGCGGAGACTGGCACCAGCGTCTGGAAGTTTTCTTCTTGTTTGTAACTGCCGATTTTAATGCACAATCAATCTCATTTAATGAGATATTATTTTCAGTATCAATATGGCGTAGGTTACGATTCTTGAGGTGTTTAAATATGTGTCGATTTCTGCCTAAATCGATAACTAAAAACTGAGAACCGAGATTATCCTCGAGTGAATTTCGTGATACCCGGGCAGATAGGGTCGAAATATCACTTACGGAAAGCGAGCTCTCATGCGATCTCTGTTCTTTATCCAAGTTATTATAATCACTCTTTTCTCCTCTCGACATCGTTCCGAAATCCCCCCAACACTTTTTGCAAATGGTAAAGTCAAGAGAAAAAAATAAAAAATAAAATTATTTAAATTTGGAGAATCTTCCAAAATTAAAATCTGTTGACAATGCCATTTTATATAAAATCTGTTCGATTGTTTGAAAGTTTGTTGGAATATTAAATGTATTGAATATTCAAGGATATAATTAAGAGTGAATTACACATTTTGTCCTTATGGTATGGTAGTTTTAACATTGTCCCTAAAATAAAAGAATTAAAGGAAAATGTGTTTGTGGTTTATCTTTTTTAACGTTTATGTTCCCTCTAGACAAGTCCAAACGGGCGGGTCGGTCTAGCCCGGACCGGGCTTTGGGCGGGCCCGGGCCCAAACACTGTTCAAAAGCCCGGGCTTTGGGCAGACCCGGGCTTCGTGGATGAGGGTTGGGTCCGATCAGGCTTTTCAAAAGACCGGGCCTAGGGGACCGGGTCGGGCCGGGCCCAAAACCGGGCCTAAATCGGGCTTTGTAAAAAAATGTATTTTTTACATTTTTAGTAAATATTATTTGTATCCACTATAAAATACTTAATTGGGTCACTAAAATATACTTAAAAATACGTTCTATTAGAATTTCATATATAAAGAAAAATACGTTCTATTAATTTTATATAAATTATAAAGAAAAATACATATAAAGAAGTACATTTATTGAAAGAATGAGAAGTTGTATGAAATGAACACGAGAAAGTGAGAAATCGAGAATTGTAAGCGAGAATTGCGTTTTTTGCGTTTTTGTAAGTTGGTATCAAACTCAATACATCCACTACCTATTTATAGTGTTTTGGAGGCAAGAAAAACCAAAAAAAAAACGACTACAAACGGCTCTAAAACGGTCAAATGACGGCTAGTTTTTTGAATAGGAACCGGGTCGGGCTTAAACCGGGCTTTGGACCGGGCCGAGAAATATCGCGAAATCAGGGCCTGTTAGGGCCCGGGGGGCTTAGACCGAGCTTTGGGCGGGCTGGGCTCTCGGCGGGCTTTTTCAGGCCCGGGCCCATTTGGCCATCTCTGGTTCCTCCCTCTAATTCTGTTAAAAAAATGTTAAGGGATAGTTGGTCTACTTGTTAATTCGTTTTCATTAAATACACAGAGAACTCCACCCTTAAGACAATGTCTTCCTTACCTTGGGCACTCGCCACGACCCCCGTCATCATTCCCTATAGTGAATTGGTGTAAAATCTAAGATATGGAGATGTTTGAATGGCAAACCGATGATCTATAGGTAATCTTTGACTCTTAAGCATCAAATATTGGTTTGAAGTTGCTTAGAAATGTTAGACAAATTGACGTGTTGCCATGATGGTCAGACGATGTTCAAGGATGCTTAGCGCAATTCACTGATTTCATGGCCTTAAGGCATCTGTTTGCAGTCCATAACCGCTTTCAAAATATGCCAGGCTACTAATTGTATACTTAAACAACAAACTGAGACAAATTATTACCTTGAATGCCTCTTGAACAAGAGTGTAACTTCTCAACTTATACTTCTTCTTGTTCTATTGCTCATCTCTCTTACTTTCTTTCTTTCTGATACTCCTTTAGATAATAAAGAATACAAATGAAGTGCTAGCCTCTCAATTTTGCAGGCTGATCGAGTGCATTTTCTAAGGCCATATATAACAGTTGTTGTTCATATATGAGATGTTGCAAAGCAGTTAGGATCGATAAACATCATCAGTAAGTGATGACTCGTTCAACAACATCAATGAGTAACTAGTCACTGATCAGTCTAAGTGACTCCCTAATCAGTGCCACTGAAGTTTAGGCACCGTAGCCCAATCATTAGACCTAACCTAGGCACTAAATCTGAACACAACTTATGTGTTTGTTTCTTGTAACCCCTGCCATACAACGACGTCCAACGATTTATGGGTTCAAGTATTGGATACGATTTAACCCTTTGGTGAGGATTAGGACTTCGGTGGGCGGCTTAGCTTAAGGGAAGGGGTAAATCTCATCTTCATTCTCGGCTGCTATTTTGGCTCTAAATGTAGCCCATGATTCACTGCTTAAAGAAGACTCCAAAGCCGGAAGACTTGTTGGATTATTTATCCACTATCTAATAAATAACCAGAGATACTATGAGACATGAGTTTGATAGACAATATTTATGTATATGGGCTTCGTGGAAAAAAATAAGAAGCTACATCGGCTGGGCCGTGAACCATGCAAATTGGACTCTAAAGACGTCTCATTAAAATATGATAACCCAATATATTTACCATATATATATATATATATATACACACACACACACACACACAGAGGTTTACAAAGTTTTCACACATTTAGAGGTTCACAATTTATTATCTCTCTCTCTCTCTCTCTCTCTCTATATATATATATATATATATAGCCTTAGGTTCAAATGAGAAGTGCAAAATTTTTGAGAAGTAGAGAAGTAATCTTGGCCATTTATTCGGTCAAGATCGGTTATAATTGGTCAAAAGTTGCGGCTTTGACCCGCAACCCGAATAGGCCCGAACCCGATGAACCGCAACCCGAATAGGCCGAACCCGATTGTTTTTCACGGGTAATACGGATCGGGTTGGGTTGGGTTTTTCCAAACCCGAACCCGTCCGAAACCCGAACTTTTTAAAAAAATAATATTTTTTAATAAATATACCATAATATAACTAATAACTTAATAAGTTATCTATTACTTAGCTCTAATTTGAATCCATTGCTTCTGTATTACTTTTGTGTAATAAAGAAGATCGATGAACTTTAATTACTTTTGCCATAACGATGTTTAAGATTGAATAGTCTTGGTTGTTTCAATTTAGTTGACAGCAAAATAGTAATTTATGACTAATTTGTTAATGTTTATGGTAAACAAATAACAAATAACTAATTTATGACTAATTTGTTAATGGCCCAACCCGAACTAACCTGAGTTGGAAACTGGGTTGAAAAGTGGAAACTGGGCTGGATAACAGGCCCAACCCGATCTACCCGACTCGAATTACCCACCACCCGATTTCACCCGAACCCCGAATTATTGATTGGACGGGTTTCGGGTTCCCTAAACCCCACCCGAAACCCGATCGGGTTATGACTTTTTGGGCCCGGCCCGACCGATGCTCACCCCTAACTAATTCATATATGAATCACAAAGGTTCATATATAAATCAGTTAAAAAGAGTTTATATGTGAATTACAAAGGTTCATATATGAACACAAAGGTTCATATATGAATCACACAGATTCATATATAAACTCGTCCCGTGTATTTTTTACGAAACTACCCCTCTATCTTGTGCAGACCACGCGCAGACCACGCAAGAAATTATCCGCTGCTTCTCGGTCAAAGTCGTCGATCTTGACTTAATGAATGGTCAAGATCACTTCTCTACTTCTCAAAAATTTTGACCGAGATGACACGGAGATGAACCGCGATGAACGAATATGAATGGCGATGAACAAAGATTAACCGGAGATGAATCGAGAGTTGATCGTGACGGCATCTCGAGGTGAACAACAAATTGAAGCTGTTCGGAAATTCACTTCTACAACCAAAGTTTTCGCCTAGGGTACTCTGAATCGAACCATAAGTCGCAAGTTCAGGAACAAGGGTTAACGCCTCGTCAAGATTTCAAACATATATATAGTGAATTGATAGGTTGGGAGGAAAGCAAACATATATACTCTTGTATCTGTTTGATATCTGTTTGAAGCATTAAGCATCCATGAAAGACATGCAACTAACAACTTCAGGATGTTGATCTAAACCTGCATTCACTCGTCAATATGCACCACTAGTTCATTCCTTCACTTTTGTTTGATTAATTGATTTTTAATTAAAACAAATAAGTATCAATTAGTTGGTTACTCATTTAAACATATCCAAAAGATAACGGTAGATGATAACTACTATAAATAAATGTATAAAATAGAAAAAGACAACTTTGTCCTTATAATTAAAATTAATAAAAAAGAAAAAAGAAATTCACTTATTGGTTAGAATTGATTTGCAAAGTTTGCAATATAATAGTGATTTTCAAATGATCACTCCCCTATATATATATATATATATATATATATATATATATATATCCCAAAAACAATGTTTTTGATAAGATCTAAACTTTATTTACTGGCATAAAAAAGATGGATGAATTATACTAGTAAACAACACTTGGTTCGTGTATTGAAAACATATTTTCTTTAGTATTTTTGTAACATTGACAAGATGTCTTAACCATGAGATTTTTAGTAATACGTTTTCAAAATAATTTTAAAAAATTATAATACGTTTCATTTCTATTTACAAAGTTATAGTTTTTTTTATAGTTACGTCAAGTAAATACAATTTTAAATGGAATTTTAGAAAGGAGGCTTCCAAAAATAGTTAATGAAACCAACAACACCTTCATTTTGATCTAATATATTGATGTTTTTTTTTTGATAAGGTTCATCTAAGCTTTGCCTAGACTACATCCTCGGCAATTTGGAAACAAACAAAAAAAGCGGCCGTCTGAGACTAAGTCTGAATACAGAATGCTGACGCCTGGACTCGAACCCAGGGAGGATGGGATATTCCACCACATCCCCCAAGCCCTTGCCAACACGCCACCACCCTTGTGGTTACTAATATATTGATGTTGTGTTTGCTAGTTTTAAAAATCTAAGTATCTAACAGACCATAGTTGAACATAGGATTCAAAAAAAAGTTAATGAAACAAGGCTCCCACAAATCTAATATCAATTCCTTAAATTTATGTAAAAGGCCTTTTAATAAAATTTAAACTATTTTTACGACTTTTAGGGGCTGTTTGTTTACCTCTTAATAGTTCCATTAAGAGGCAACCTCTGAATCGTTCAGAGGTGAATCTTGTTTGGCAAAAAAGAAGTATGCCTCTTAATGGTTCCAAAACTCTCTGAATGATTTAGCATATTTGGTCATCCTTAACCATTTAGCACCCTGATTTCATTCTAAACAAATATTAAACTTCATTTTACATTATATCATAAAAATCTTTTAACCATTCTGACCACTTAATTATTCTACACCAAATCATTTAGTAACCGCCAAACAACCCCTAAGTTAATAACACGACATATGAAAAGACAATCATTTAAATGTGTTTTATTAAAATGAAGGCGTACCTATTTTCTTCATATGTGGTGATTAATTTAGTTGGAAAAAAATGTTTAAATTATATCCACGAATACCAATGGGCGTTAAGAATTGGTTTAAGGATCTGCATATATTTTAAATTAAATAGTTGGATTATCTTGTTTTATTGTTAAAATCACAAATATTAAACTAAATTATCTATCTATTATTTCATCCTGTGTGTGTGTGGCCATGCTTCCACTTGATCCTGTTGCTCCAATCATATCATATCACCCCTTTATAACCGTTGGATTTGCCAAAAGCCGTATCCAAACCCCTCACCCAAATTTCGCTGCCTCCGCGCCGCTGCTGCCTGCTTGCTGCCGACGCTACGATACTGCCGCTGCCGCTGTGCCTCTCCCTCTCCCCTTGTTTCTCTCAGGTTTCAAGCTTAAAACCACCGCCGGCGATCACCATGACCCGGTTTATAGAAGTCTCAACTTCTAAATCCCTTTGAGGCTCAAAATCCCCTTGTGGCTCTAAATCCCTTTGTGGCTCTAAATCCCTTTTGGTTTCCCCATCTTCTGCGAGACAGATGTCCATTGTGTCCCATTCCTGTGACACCATGATAGTTCTCCCGGCCTTCACCAACAAAATCCAAGACTTGTACGTAGAAGCCTATGGTGATTTTGTCAAAGGCGCTGGAGAGTACTTGGTATCGTTAATGGTAGAAAGAATGTGAAAATTTCGGAAACGCCGGAAAGATCGGTTCCGTTACGTTCTCTGTATTTTTATTTTATTCTCTGTTTCTAGGCATAAGCAGCAATTAGGAAAACACAACCAAGTAAAGTGGACCATACCCACTTTCATCAAGGAGAAAAACAACAAAGTGACACCTTCCCACTTTTTCTCTTACCTTCCGGCTATGCTTATGCAAGAAAGTCAAGGAATCAATACTTTGATTGCCTTCAGTTGGAACTGTTGGGGCCTTGTCCTTGCGGTGGAAAGACAAGCTTACGAAGCGGCTTACTTGTCTCCGAGTCACTTTCGTTTTTATCTTGTCCTTAAGTTTATGGTGTATTTCCGTCCTTTCATTTCGCTTTGTATTATTATGTTCTGTAACGTTCTAATTTTAATGATAGGATTGTTCCGATCGGGTGATGGCTAGGCCGTTGCACGTTCGTGACGCAATCATTTCCCTTCAAAAAAAACGAATGTAAGAGATGTAATCCAGTTCAATTATTTTTATCAGATTTTGGCAAAATATTAAATAAAATAACTGATTTAATTCAATTAATTTTTGACAATCAGTTTAATCTAATTAATTTTGGATAAAATCAATGTGAATCCAATTTAGAGCATCTCCAACAGTTTTTCTAAAAAAATTCTAAAATAAATAATTAAAAGTCAAAATCCCCCCAAAAAATTACATTTTCCTATTTTGGAGAAAAAAACAATGACTATAATATTAAAATATTATTTCTCTCTTTAAATATTATCTTTCAAAGAACTCTATTGATACGTAATAATTTTTGAGGTTAACTCCATATTTGAAGAAAAACTCTTTGTTAAAATGAGTATTTTCGTGAGATATGATAAACAAAATGGGTATTTTAATTAATTACTCTAGTTAAAACTTTACAAATGTATAAGAAATTGCAAATGTATAAAAAAAAATAGGAAAATGAAATCCAATAATGCACGAATAAAACAAAATTGGATATGACAAGGATGGGTCCAACTTAAACCCATCAAACGAAACAAACAACCATCGGAGTCACTACTACACATGTTACCTTTTTCCTATAAATACCCTCTCATCATTTTACCACCAATATTCAGATTCCCTAAATTATTGGCCTCCTGTCCTGCTGTGTGTTCTTCCTGCTCCAATTCATAAAAAGATGACGGTCGGAGCAGGCATATCGGTCGCTGATCGGAAGCTCAATGTGTTTGGGAGGCCTGTATTGACCGACCTACATGACAATGTTTTCGTCACTTCATCAACTGGCGACGGGATCATCAATGGCGCCTTCATTGGCGTTCGATCGGATCACACTGGTAGCCGCAGGGTTTTTCCCGTCGGAAAACTCCAGTAAGTCACTCGTATCAATTTTTTGTTCTTCAAATTCAATTACTTTGTTTAGTTACGTTCATGTTTTGGTTGAATTTATAGTGTACGTAAGATTTCTAGTTAAATTGCTAGCTAGTCAAACAGGGTTGTATAATATTAACTAACTATAGTTGTTGATCGGAATATATATTGGATGCAGAGGATTGAGGTTTATGTGTGTGTTCCGCTTCAAATTATGGTGGATGACACAGAGAATGGGGACATCTGGTCAGGATATTCCCACTGAGACTCAATTCCTTATAGTTGAAACCAGTGATGGTTCACATTTTGGGGAGGATAATGAAGTTGATGATGGGTCTCTATACACCGTCTTCTTGCCCATTCTTGAGGGTGATTTTAGAGCTGTTATACAAGGAAATGCCAATAATGAGTTGGAGATTTGCTTGGAGAGTGGTATGGAAGCTAGAATTCTATAAATCATTTTTTGGAATGTTTGTTTATGTTGTTATTCATAACAAGTAGATGGATATAATGGAGTTGTGGTAATTTGTAGGAGATCCTGCTGTGAAAGATTTTGAAGGGAGTCATTTGGTTTTTGTGGCTGCCGGATCCGACCCCTTTGATGTTATCACAAAAGCAGTCAAGTATGCACCCCTTGTTTTTGAAGAATTTCCCCCATTAAGTTAGCCAAACTACAATCAGAACTTTTAGTTAATCTTTTATGCAGTGTGAAAAACACACACTCACCCTAGATTCATCAAACTATAAAACCATGTACATCAAGATTTAGAGTTAATTAATGGATTTTAAAATGGTACAGGACTGTGGAGAGACATTTGCAGACGTTCTCTCATCGCGATAGAAAGAAGGTACTTCGGTTGATTTCTTATGATGACTCTTTCATAGGTAATTAATCGATGAATATTAATCTCTCTATGCATCATAATTGGTTCAGATGCCAGACATGTTAAATTGGTTTGGCTGGTGCACATGGGATGCTTTTTACACTGAGGTTACTTCTGAAGGTGTCAAACTAGGCCTTGAGAGGTAGATCGCTTATCAATTGCCAATCGAATGAATCTTTTACTGTATGATATATTGATTATGAATAATTGATAATAACCCATTAGTATATGATAAAAACAGTTTCGAGAAAGGAGGAATTTCCCCAAAATTTGTTATCATTGATGATGGATGGCAAACGGTTGGTATGGATCCCAGTAGTGTTGAAGCTAAAGCTGATAATTCAGCCAAGTGAGTACTTAAAACCATCATTTTTTTCCTTGTGTAAATATTTTTTCATCAAGATTTTTCAGTTACTAACGAAAACTATCTTTTTGTATAGTTATGCAAATAGGTTAACTCATATCAAAGAGAACCACAAATTCCATAAAGATGGTAAAGAAGGTCACAGAGTGGAGGATCCATCCATGGGACTTAGTCATATTGTTAGAGACATTAAAGACCATCATAACATGAAGTACACTTCTTATCAGAATTTCTTATTAAGAACTCTTTGATATTTGATTATTTCTAATGCCATTGTACTTATAGGTATGTTTATGTTTGGCATGCAATAACTGGATACTGGGGTGGAGTGAGACCTGGAGTAGCTGAAATGGAGCATTATGATTCCAAGTTGTCTTTCCCAGTTTCATCTCCAGGAATCGAATCTAAAGAAAATTGTGATGCTTTGAAAGCCATTACTGAAAACGGGCTTGGTCTTGTGGACCCTGAGAAAGTTTTCAATTTCTATAATGAATTGCATTCTTATCTCGCATCTGCTGGTATTGATGGTGTCAAGGTAGATGTTCAGAACATTCTTGAAACACTTGGAGCAGGCCATGGTGGTCGGGTGAAACTTGCAAGAAAGTACCATCAGGCATTGGAGGCTTCCATTTCCAGGAACTTTCCTGATAATGGCATCATTTCTTGCATGAGTCACAACACAGATGGTTTGTACAGGTAAATAATATCAAAATCCCATTTTGTATCCTGTTGGTATATATGAAAACTGATTATACTAAGAGGGGTTCGAAACTTCAAATGCAACTTTATGAAGTTCAAAGAGGACAGCAGTTATAAGGGCATCGGATGATTTCTGGCCAAGGGTTACAGCTTCACACACGGTCCATATTGTTTCCGTTGCTTATAATACTATCTTTCTAGGGGAGTTCATGCAGCCCGATTGGGATATGTTTCATGTAAGCCGACAGACCAGAAATGGTGTTATATGTACTTGTTATCAGCCTTTGATGATTCCCGTTAGCTGATCTGTATTGGATTTTACATTCTAGAGCTTACATCCCATGGCGGAATACCATGGTGCTGCTCGTGCTGTGGGCGGCTGTGCTATTTACGTCAGGTGGGAGTTTGTACTCGTTCACTTTCTTTATTTTTCTTTCAGTTTTAACATTATTTAACTGCATGTTCATGAAAATATATATATATATATATATATATATATATATATGTAATATAATGCAGTGACAAACCTGGACATCGTGACTTCAATTTGTTAAAGAAGCTTGTTCTTCCTGATGGATCAATATTAAGAGCCAAACTTCCAGGGAGGCCATCAAGAGATTGCTTGTTTTCTGATCCCACCATAGATGGAACAAGGTTATTTGTCACATATTACAACATTCCGAATGGTTAATTCCCTATTTTTTTCAAGAATTCTTAATGTTTTAACATCTCTTGATGGGTGTTCTTGCAGTCTTTTGAAAATCTGGAATCTAAACAATTTCAGTGGAGTGGTGGGAGTTTTCAACTGCCAGGGATCAGGGTGGTGTAAAGATGGAAAGAAGATCCTCACCCACGATGAGCGACCACCCGCCATCACCGGCTTCATTCGAGCTAAAGATGTCAACTACTTGCCTAGAGTTGCAGATTCTACTTGGGGTGGAGATGCCATTGTGTATAGTCATCTTGGCGGTATGTTTACCAGAATAATAAGAAAAACTTGTTTCGTTTCCTCACAGATTAATATGTGGAAGTTGAACCCATTAGATTACAAACATATAATGGACCAAGTGTAGCTGATGTGGACTTTAAATTATCCAAATTTTGATTTTGATTTTGATTTTGCAGGAGGATTGGTTTACCTTCCAAAGAATGCATCTATCCCCGTAACATTGAGATCTAGAGAATACGAGGTGTTTACGGTAGTTCCTATCAAGAAATTGTGGGGTGGGGTTAGTTTTGCTCCCATAGGTTTGATGGAAATGTTTAACTCTGGAGGCGCCATCATGGAAGTAAACTACGAGACGGAGAAAGAAGGAAGCGTGGGGATGAAGGTTCGAGGGTGTGGTGTGTTTGGAGCGTATTCAACGAAAAGACCGAAACGAGTGAGGATCGACTCGAAAGAAAGTGAGTTTGGGTATGAAGAGGAAAATGGGATGATTAGTGTAAAAGTGAGTGTTCCTAATCCTGGGAAAGAGTTGTATTTATGGGACATCAGCATTGAAGTGTGAACAAGTAGAGTTAGTTGTATGTGCCAAATTGGTTGCATGTAGGTCTTGGACCTCCTTATTCAAATCAAAGATTCTTCTTATATGACATCTTCTAGGAACACTTGTGATGGTACTGTTTCCTTGTAATTCTATAGAGAGACTAATAAATTCAAGAAAATAGATGATTATAATGAATATATATATATATATATATATATATAATTGAAGATTTATGTCATTTTTGCTACATTACTAAGTTTTAATTGCCTTCAAATCTCTTATAATGAATATGCAAAAGAATGGACGTTCACAAAATCTCCCAATCGTTACGAAATAGGCTGTTATTGTAACGACAAACACGCGTTAATAAAAACTTGTATATACAAGTGGATTTGAAAATAGCAAAATATTTTCAACTACCATTTATAATTCGAGCCCCGTGGTGGACATTCAGCGGTATCCAGACTTCAAGACGGCCTTCGGGCCGGGTCTTGGGCCAGCCTTTGGCTGGACCAAGTCGACGGGGATTAGTCGGGTGCCCTTGGATCCCGGATACCTCGGGAACGTGTGTGTTAACTGCCGTTCAAAAAAATAATTTTAATTTAATATTTTAATTTTTAATAACAAATTACATTAATAATATTTTAATTATGCTACATGACATAGGTACCAAACTAACACCACATTAGTCGGTCTTAAAGATAATGATATAAAACAAACAATTATTATTATTAAGCAATTTTATTACTCCAAGTTCCAACAACAGAACAGAACAGACAGGAAAGAATCAAGGAAAAATGGGTAGAGGAGACTGTGATAAGGAAGAAGAGCAGTTGGCCTTGTTGCAGACTTCACATCATAATATTATTCTCACAGGTTTCCTCTACTTTACTTCTTCTTTGTTTTTACTCCATCTACTAGTAGTAGGCTTTGAATTTCAAACTCAGAAACCAACCCAAAATCGATACAAATCCATCAATATTTGATGCGATTAGGAAATTTCTGATGTACGGCTCTGCTGTTTCGGAGTAATGGATTGAAACTCCGTTTACTTCCAAGTTTGGACTGATGGATCTCATTCCTCCACTTGGAATTTGATTATGAGATTTTAGGGTATAATATTTATGGGTTCAGTTTTTGACTTTTGTTGTTGATTGGAGGGAACATATGGACAGCCCTAGCACATTTTATAGCTGGAGTAATAGGATCAGGGGTTTTATCAATGGCTTGGAGCATGGCACAGCTGGGATGGATTGCTGGCCCATTCTCTGTTATACTCATTGCATTTTTCTCCCTAGTGTCTGCATTCCTTATCAGCAACTTGCATGTTTATTCGAACCCTAGCAATGGCAACACCACCACAAATCGTTCCTTCTTGCAGGCTGTTCAAACCATTTTAGGTGAGCTAGTAGGATTATATTATATTATTACTTCAGCCTCATAAGCATCCCTTTGCATCTTGCTTATATCTCCATCTGTGTACTTTGGATCTCAGGATATAAGAATGGATTGGTATGTGGGTGTTTGGTATATTTCAGTCTATTCAAAACAGGAGTTGTGTATGTCATCACATCTGCAACCTGCTTGAGGTATATATGCTAACTTTTCTACCATTTCTCTCTGTACCAAACTGTGCACCTCTGGATGAAGATAAAAATCCAAGTATGGAACCTTAACTCTTGCTGCTTAAGCAATGTTCAATTGTATAATATCCATTTTGAGTTGCAACAGTTTCTGAGATGACCAAAATATGCCCTCTCTGATCTTTGCATATACATATACCAACTTCGTTGTTACTTTGATTTGGTGAAATCTGGACTATAACATGGCTCCTCTTTGAACCTTCTGACTGGGTGACAGAGCAATTAGGCAATCAAATTGTTACCACGAAGAAGGGCATGAGGCTGCTTGTGAATACGAGGATAAATATTATATGCTTCTTTTTGGAATTGTTCAAATACTAGCTTCTCAAATACCCAACATATTTCATACAAAATGGCTCTCGATTATTGCTGCAACCATGTCCTTCACCTATTCTTTTATTGGAATTGGACTTGGATTAGCCCAAGTAATAGGTATGGAAAATTTTATCTTCAACATGTTTATCTGTGATCTTGCTGTTAGACAAGAGGCAAATTTTATGTAGCATCAGATCAATTTGCTTAGTGAATATGGGATTGCAGGACAAGGGAAGATTAAAGGCAGCATCAACGGAATCTCAACTGCTAATCCCACTCAGAAAGTATGGTTGGTTGCTCTAGCAATTGGAGATATTGCGTTTTCATTTTCATTTTCGTTAATCCTTCTTGAAATTCAGGTATAACATCTCCTTTCATCTAATAAATCTTGTATTTTATCCCAAACTAGTTGCCCCCAAGCAAAACTGATTGATGTTTGTGACATGTAGAGCACTTTAAAATCACCTCCATCTCAGAAGGTGACCATGAAGAAGACTTGCACGCTTGCAATCTTTATAACTACTTCTTTCTACCTCTTGTGTGGAGCTTCTGGCTATGCAGCCTTTGGAGATTTGGCTCCTGGGAATATCTTGACTGGTTTTGGATTTTATGAACCTTACTGGCTCGTAGACTTTGGTAACGCGTGCATTGTTCTACACTTAGTTGGAGGGTATCAGGTATCGCGTGACCTTGGTTTACTTGTTAAAAAATCTTAATCCTCATGCTTATTTATCCTTAATCCTTATCAAATTGATTGTGTATGTGGTGTTAGATATATAGTCAGACATTGTTTGCAATTGTGGAAAGATGGTATGCCGAAAAGTTCCCAGAAAGCGTGTTAACAAGTGATATTGGGAGTTTGAAGATGTGGGTATTGCCCAAGTTTCGAGTGAATCCTCTTAGGTTATGTTTTAGAAGTACATATGTGATTTTGACGATGGGGGTAGGGATGTTATTCCCTTACTTCAATCAAGTCCTGGCTTTTTCAGGATCAATCATCTTCTGGCCATTGACCATATATTTCCCAGTTGAGATGTACTTGGTGCACAAAAAAATTGTAGGTTGGAGCGCTAGGTGGATGGTTCTTCGCGTTTACAGCACATTTTGCCTGCTTGTAACAATTTTTACTTTGGCGGGTTCCGTTCAAGGACTTGTTGCCAAAAGATTTGGCTAACTACTTTATGTTTGCTTCCAAAATTTGTACGCCAAATCTCTCTATGGTGATCGAGTAGATTTGGCCGTCAATCATGCCGTTTAAAATCGAGTTTGTTTTTAGTTTTGATCCATATTTTGTAAAACATAATATGTACCAAATGATGATTTTGAAAGCATGTTACACAAAATCAAGAGAACGACAATGATCGTGAGAAGCCAACCCCGTTTAAGAAAGATCCACACCATTATATGGCTTAAATATTTAATCCAAGGCCTTGTTTGTTTTTGGAATTTCAGCTCTTAATGACCACTTATCACTTATTCGGTCAGACATTCCTCAATTCAACGGTTTCTTTTTTCAAAATTTTCAGACCCACTTATCACTTAAATTCATCTTTAGGAAAGTGGTAGCCTAACCATTTATTTCTCACTTATTTTGGGAAGGTTTTTGTTTTACTTTCAGGAGTATTAATTTGAGATTTTGGAATGATAATACTTTCAAAGTTTGAAATGATAAGGACAAAATAGACGATTATACATATTCAAACGTTTGTCAATTTATAAAAAAACAAACATTCTTGTTGATTCAGATTTCAGACTACAAGACCATCACTTAAAAATCAGAAGTTAAATAAGATTTCAGACTTCGGCACCTTTAAAAAAACAAACGCGGCCTAATAGTCTTAGTAAGATTCTTGATATATATGGTTTGGATGGTATAAATAGGTACATTTTAGAGGGCTTGTATGAAAAAATACATGCGATCCTGTAAATTTGGTTTTCAAATAAATCTATTTATCAGAGTTCTGTTACTGCATTAAAAAAGTTTGAAATTTAAAGTTAAGATATATAAGAGAGGATAAGTTGATGGATACAGTTTGTTTTTCTTTCTGCTCCTTGCAAAATCCCTTGTACCTTTGCTTTGTTTTAATAAAATTGGATGCCTTTCAAAAAAATAAAAAGAATCATATAGTATTAAAATGGAATCATAAAAGCCATTAAATGACTAATTAATTGAAATAGAATTAAATAGGCCATAATCAACAAAATTATATATAATATGGACCCAATGGAGTCCAATCGCTTCTGGGTCGATCTTAGCCGTTTAAATTCAACTCAACTTTCAATCTCAGCCATTTAAATTCAATAAGCCACTCATTAAGTCATTGCTCCTTACAGATAAGCCACGGTTACTACTACTCCTCCCTCTCCACCTTCTGCAAACCGCCCTAAATTCTCTCCCTCTCCCCCACGTCTTCTCCACTCCCTCATCTTCATCTACAGTTCTCTCCTTCACAAATTTTCCTTCCATAATCGATTTATTCAAATTTTGAATTTGAAATCACTCTACATTTGGGTCTGGGTTTTACGTATTCAACAAACTATGAAAGAAAGTGAACAAGGATCTGTTCGGATGCGGAAATCTAGAGACCTGATGAACATCGGTGATCAAATTCACAAGAAAAACCCCATTTCAGTCGTACCTCAAGTAAGAAGAAGAACAACAATAAGACGAAACAGAAGATCCAAACTGGTTATCTATTATTTTTCTCACTGGCGGACGTGCTTGTGACTGAACCAACATGCCCTTCGTCTTAAAGGTCGGTTTTCTTATCTTCATCTACTAAGGGTTTGTTAATTTCATATTATTCTTCTTCAACTTCCAGATTTGGAGTTTTAGGGTTTCGGAATTATAAGTCAGATTTTCTATTTTGAACTAAGGGTTTGTTAATTTCTTAATTTCTTATTCTTCTTCTTCATTTCTTGCAGGTGTATTATAGATGCTTTACGATCATAGGCCACTGGAGCTGAATGAGGATGATTATCCTCGGGTTTGCCAAATTCCCAAAATAAAGGTCTGATAAATTTGATCCAACCCATCTGGCTCATCAAACATTCAGCAGACCAAAATGGGGTTGTTTTTACCCGGTGATTCACTTTTTCAACAAAAAAAATGAACAAATATAATGAATTATGGTCAAATCGTATACATAACATCATATTTCCATTTCAGTTTTATTTGGTTATTGAACAACAAGTTTTGAACTGGTAATAACCATGGGTACTTATTTAAACATCCAAATTTTTGTGTTTATTCCAAAATAAATTTCCCAAAATGGGTTATTTTTCTTTTCTTTTTCTTCAACGGGTAATAACCATGGGTGATTACTCATAGATATGCCTAACATATGCATATGCATATACATATGCATATGCATATGCAGGTAGCAAACTTTAGAAATTTACCAGGGGTGATGGTTGGTAAGAACAACAAAGTAGAATGGGACCCATCAGTTGAAAGAGTCATGCTACCTTCAGGAAAACCTTTGGTACTATTTAAACATCCAAATCTTTGTGTTTATTCCAAATTAAAAGTTTCCCATTTCCACTACTATCTATGCCCACCTAATGAACCAATGATGCAGGTTCCCAATTATTTCTGACTAATGATTTTTTGAATGATTGTGAGTTGTGACTATCTGTTTCAAAACATGCATCTAGAGAAGGTCATTGAGCACTTTTTTTTTGCAAGAATATGCCAAAGTAGTATAACTTACAAATGTCAAGTAGTTTTGTACTGTTTCTAAAATTTCCCTACACTTGCAAAATGCTTTGTCTGTATTTTTCTTACTTATTAGCATTTTTTTTGCAAGAATTGGCATTGCTTGCAGAAAAAAGTTATGTACTTCATTGAACTCATTAGTGCATCTGTAATAACCAAGTATGTCATTGAATTATTTGATGTTATTATTTTAAATTAAGAAAGGTTTGGAGTTAGTTTTATAAATGTTAGTTGAGTATTTATGGAGTTAGAAGTTAAGGGATAAGTTTTAATTATAATATGGAAGTTTAGGGGTGTGTTTCGCCAAATAGGATGAGTTTGGGGTTTGTTTGGTATTTTTACCAAACTCCACTCCACCACCGCCATTATCACCTCACAAGGAGGAGGTGTCTCCCTTTGAGACTCTTAGCAAAATATCCAAGTGAAAGTGTGTGTGTGTTTCGGTTGAGAGAGAGAAGAGAGAGATAGAACCGTAGAGAAGAAAGAAGAAGAAAGACAAAGATTGATTGCTGGATTTGGAAGGTTCATCTTGTGAAGATTAAAGGTATGTAACCTCTTAATCTATCTTTATTGTTTAGATAAAGTTTTATGTAAGTTTTGATGGGTTTTGATGATTTATGGATGAGTTGGGAAATCTGAGCATATGGTTAGGTTATGTTAATAGTCTTAAACATATCTGCATAATTACAGTAACATGCATAGCTTAAAAGTTTAGATTTCTAGGTTAAGTATGAACTAGTTGACTGAGACATTCATTGAAGTCGCAACAGTGGGTTGCGACATGGTTGAATTTATGATCTTCATGAATGTCGCAACCTTGAGTTGCGACTTGCTCATGATGTCGCAACAGTGGGTTGCGACTTGGTGCTATGTCGCAACAGTTGGTTGCGACTTGAGGGGGTTGTCGCAACAGTTGGTTGCGACATGAGGGAGATGTCGCAATAGTTGATTGCGACTTGGTACTGTGTCGCAGTAGTTGGTTGCGACTTGGTGTAGTGTATTGCGACATAGAGTATTTCAGTAGTTGATTGCGACTTGAGTCGAGGATTTCAGGATTGTAGAGATTTTAGTCTTTAAAATAAATATTTGTATTTGTGTGATACAGATTCTGTGAAACTGAACTGAAGAATTTGGAGTGCTTGGTAATAGCTTGGGAGGATTTTGGAAATAATCGAAACAAGTGAGTTTTTATTTAAAATATTTTCAAATGGAATACATATTTGTGAATGAATGTAATATTGTGCATATAGTGTTTATATGAGTATTATATTGCATGGGTGCTAGTTGGCCGGGCTTAGGACCGGTGAAAGTTGGTTGTATAGAGGGACAGTGGTGTTGGTTGTATTTAGTACAGCGGTGTAAATTAATTAATTGGCTTGCTACCAGTTAATATGGCCAAGAGAAAGAGAAAGAGATGGAAAGATACATGATGCATGAGTCATAATTGGTATTTCTTATGTGCATTATGTGTATTGATTATTTGTAAAGATGGTTTTTAACTAACGGGGATTTTCTCACTAGACCTCAATGTCTAACCCTCATTTTTGTTTTAAAATATGTATTCCAGGTCGAGGAGCAAATAAGGGACAGTGATAGGATATATCATGTTTAGCTTTTTGGAAGATGCATGATTATGAAGATTCAAGTTGTGTTTTGTATCTATTATGTACTTTTTTATAAATGAAAAAGTTTGTACTGAAAGACCTATTTGGTTAAGATAAGGGACCATAAATGAAATATGATGTATTGTTTTGTGGTGAAATATATGTTATTTGTATGTTGGGAATCCGGGTTGTTACAGATGATATCAGAGCCCTAGTTTAAGGGATTTAGGTATTAGTATCTGTACCTAGACTTAAACTGCATGTGAAGTAGGATGTCCTTGTTATTGTAGAACCTTGGGATGTTAAAATATAAAAAGATAGAAGGAACATCATGTAAGGTAATTTCAGATTACACTTGGCCAGTGTAATTGTGATCTTATAGGTACATGTTTGGACTGGAATACCTTGTTATATGGGGTATGTGTTTATGTGTATGATTAACCTTGTTTGAATCAACAGAATGGCAAGTGGTACAAGACGAACAAATCGGGAAGGGGAAGGAAATCCGAATAGAACCAATCCAACAGCTGGAGGAAGGGGAAGAGGGGGAGAAAGGGGCAGAGGCAGAAGTGGGGGTAGAGTTTAGGGACGTGGTACGGAGTTTGTTACGAGAGACGACTTAGCGGCCGAAATGGGAAGATTACAGGCAAATATTCAGGCTATGTTTAACCAGACTCATAATACCGAAACGGAAAGACCAGATCCCACACATGAAGAAGAGATGCCTATTACTCCTACCGTTGTACCCGTAATAAAAAAATGTGATTACAAAATGTTTCTCAGTTGTAAGCCTCCGACCTATTCAGGAGACCGGGATCCAGTGAAAGCTATGCGATGATTGAAGGAAATAGAAGCTATCTTCAAAACTAGTAAGTGCGCGGAAGAGGATAGGGTACTTTATAGAGCTGCAATGTTGAAAGGTGACGCTTTATACTGGTGGGAAGCTCATATTTCCTCGGGAGGTTCTGACATATATTCTACCTTCTAGTGGGAAGAATTTGTTATAGCTTTCAGGAAGCAGTTCTGTCATCATGCAGCGGTTAAACAACTATAGGGGGAGTTTATGAATTTGCAGCAAGGAAACTTATCTGTTCGGGACTACACTGCTCGGTTTCTAGAAAAATCTCGTTTTGCGGAGTACTACGTTGCCACGGAGGCAATGAAAATGGAGAGGTTTATCTTCGGGTTGAATTCAGATGTCAGAAGGTTAGTAACTGCAAAAGGACCTGATACTTTCTCAGCTGCAGTAGATGCCGCGGAAGATGTGGAGAGAGATAATAGGAGGGAGGTTGGTGATAAAAGTATGGGAAAGAGAAAATGGGAAGGACCACCACACGATCCGAAGAAGTCAAGGTTTCAGCGATTTGATAGCCGTCCACCTTTTCAACCAGTTGAAAGGCCTTGCCCAAAGTGCCACCGTTTTCATCAAGGAAGCTGTCAAGTGGATCCCAGAAACTGTTATAAGTGCAGAAAGGTCGGTCACATTGCTAAAGACTGTCGAGTCGTTAGATTTTGTTACTCGTGCAATTCTCCTGATCATCTTCAATCCGATTGTCCACTGGGGAGAATACAATCAGGTGGTACGTCAGTAAGACCGACAGGTGTCAGACCAGTAGTACCGAGGCTAGAACCAGCAAGAACCAGGGGTCGTTCATTTCAAATGACAGCAAAGGAAGCTGAGGAAACTCCGGACGTGGTTACAGGTGCATTCCTAATAAATTCTACACGTGCTAAGGTGTTATTTGATTCCGGTGCAAACCGATCGTTTGTGTCTCCTTCGTTTGATGCTTATATGCATTTAAAGCCTAAAGTGTTAGATCATGCTTTAATGGTAGATACTGCAAATGATAATCAAGTGTCGGTTAAAGAAGTATTTGATAGCTGTGTGATAGATATAGAAGGGTGCGGAGTACCGATTCAGTTATTTCCAATAGCCCTGGTCGAGTTTGATGTGGTAGTGGGAATGGATTGGTTAGCCGAAAATCAAGCTAACATAGTTTGTGATAAGAAGTTAATAAATGTTGTCTTACCTGAGAAGGGGCCGGTAGTGATTTATGTTGATCGTAGAAATCATCAGTCTTGCCTTATATCTATGATAAAAGCCCGTAAGTGTGTTAATAAAGGCTGCTCGAGTTACTTAGCTTATGTGATAGATACTAAGCTAGATAAGAGTAAGTTGGAAGATATTCCAATTGTTAATGAATTCCCAGAAGTTTTCCCCGAAGACTTGAATAGCCTTCCGCCCGTTAGACAGGTAGAGTTTAGTATAGATCTGATTCCTGGAGCTGCTCTTGTTGCCCGTGCACCGTATCGTTTGGCACCTCCAGAGATGAAAGAGATGATGACTCAACTGCATGATCTTTCAGATAAAGGCTTCATTAGACCGAGTTCTTCGCCGTGGGGAGCACCAGTTTTATTTGTGAAAAAGAAGGATGGTTCGATGAGAATGTGTATCGACTACCGGGAATTGAATAAGCGTACGATCAAGAACAAGTATCCGTTACCCAGAATTGATGATCTCTTCGATCAGTTAGTTGGAGCTTGTTATTTCTCCAAGATTGATCTAAGATCCGGTTATCATCAGTTGAAGGTTAAAGAAGAAGACGTTCTGAAAACTGCTTTTCGCACAAGGTATGGTCATTATGAATTCTTAGTGATGCCGTTTGGTTTGACGAATGCTCCAGTTGCCTTTATGGATTTAATGAATCGAGTATGTAAGCCGTATAAATTCGTGATTGTATTTATCGATGATATACTTATCTATTCCCGATTCAAGGAAGGACACGCTCAACATCTTCGTTTGATTCTGGAATTGCTGAAGAAAGAAAAATTGTATGCTAAATTTTCAAAATGTGAATTCTGGTTACGGGAAGTCCAGTTTCTGGGGCATGTAGTTTCTGAGAAAGGCATTCAAGTTGATCCGATGAAAGTGGAAGCGATTGAAAAGTGGGAACCGCCGAGAACGCCAACCGAAGTACGTAGTTTTCTAGGTCTAGCCGGTTACTATCGAAAGTTTATAAAAGACTTCTCTCGTATCGCGACGCCTTTGACTAAGCTGACTCGGAAGAATCTAAAGTTTGAATGGAAAGCAGAACAGGATGAAGCATTCCGAATATTGAAAGATAAACTTTGCAGCGCGCCGATTTTGTCATTACCTGAAGGTTCCGAAGACTTTGTTGTTTACAGTGATGCTTCCAAATTGGGATTGGGGTGTGTACTAATGCAGCGTGGAAAAGTTATAGCTTATGCTTCTCGTCAGTTGAAAGATCATGAAAGACAGTATCCTACGCATGACATGGAGCTTGCAGCAGTTGTATTCGCGTTGAAGATTTGGATACATTATCTTTATGGTTCCAAATATCAAATTTATACTGATCATAAGAGTCTCCAACATATTTTCGATCAGAAGGAACTAAATATGAGGCAAAGAAGATGGCTAGAACTGGTGAATGATTATGACTGTGAAATTCTTTATCATCCGGGAAAGGCGAACGTGGTAGCTGATGCACTGAGTCGTCAAGAAATGAGTGGAATGATAAAAGCCATTGCACTTCGAGCGGAGCTTTTACCTAACATTTTTGACGATTTGCTGAAGTGTCAAATAGAAGCCTATCAGGAAGAACATTTGAAATCAGAACGGTTAGTGGGGTTATCAGCATTGCTAGTGAAAGATGATCGTGGGTTATTGTGTCTGGGAAACAGAATTTGGGTGCCTCGTTTGGGTGGTTTACGTGACCGGGTACTTCAAGAAGCTCATCAGTCTCGATTCTCTATTCATCCAGGTACGAATAAGATGTATAGAGATTTGAAGCAATTTTATTGGTGGTCGGGAATTAAAAGAAGCATTGCTCAGTATGTGGAAAATTGTACTACTTGTAAGAAGGTAAAGATTGAACATCAAAAGCCTTTTGGTCAGTTACAACGTCTGGAAATACCGATGTGGAAATGGGAGCAGATTACTACAGATTTCATCACCAAGCTACCAAGGACTCCGAAAGGATTTGATTCTGTTTGGGTGATAGTCGAAAGGTTGACAAAGTCTGCACACTTTCTACCAATAAAGGAAACTGATTCATTGGAACGATTAGCTAAGTTATACATAAACGAAATAGTAACTCGACATGGAGTTCCAATCTCGATTATTTCTGATCGTGATAGTCGTTTTACTTCAAGATTTTGGAGAAGTTTTCAAAAGGAAATGGGGACTCAGATAAAGTTAAGTACAGCATATCATCCTCAAACTGACGGTCAGAGTGAGCGAACGATTCAGACGTTAGAAGATATGCTCTGTGTGTTTATCCATTTTAATATAAACACATAATCACACATCTATCACATACCCAATCCACACATATACAGCAACATGCATGAATGTCTCAGTCCACTGTTCATCCTAAAACCCAGAAATTTAATCTTTTAAGCTATGCATGTTGCTGTAAATATGCAGATATGTTTAAGACCATTATCATAACCTAATCATATGCTCAGATTTTCCAAAACATCCCTAAATCATCAAAACTTACACAAAACTTTATCTAAACAAAAAGGATAGATTAAGAGGTTACATACCTTTAATCTTCACAAGATGAACCTTCTAATTTTCAGCAACAATCTTGTTCTTCCTCTTCTTTCCTTTCTACGGTTCTATCTCTCTCTTCTCTCTCTCAACCGAAAACACACACACTCACACACACTCACTTTTTTGATATTTTGTTACTTGTGTCACAATGAGGACACCTCCTCCTCTTGAGGTGAATATGGCGGTGGTGGAGGAGGAGTTTGGTAAAAATACCAAACAAACCCCAAACTCATCCTATTTGGCAAAACACACCCCTAAACTTCCATATTATAATTGAAACTTATCCTTTAACTTCTAACTCCGTAAATACTCAACTAACATTTATAAAACTAACTCCAAACCTTTCTTAAATTAAAATAATAACATCAAATAAATCAATGACATACCTGGTTATTATACAAACCAACATACTTGTGAAACGCTTTGATTAGCATTTTGCTTCAATTAAAACATCACTTTAAGTGGTCAATAATTTGGGCTTCTGGATACTTGAGAAACGTTTATTGTTTTCATTATAGAAGTCAAACTTTGATTTGCGTTGCTTGCAATTGTTATCATGATTAATATTTGGCATTTGGTTATTCTTTCTTGCAGTTGAACTTTGTTGTTATTGTTATCTATTAGTTTATTTGTTTTTTCAACCTGTTATTTCAACCATCGTATAATTTGAAACCGTAACTTAGGAATTCTTTTGCTTTTGTTATATGTTTCTCTTTCAATGCAGTTGAGGTTGTGGTCTGCGACATGGCTTGGTAAAGGCCTTTCTTGTGTTTGTGCTCAGAGAAGAGAAGATGACTTTTTTCTGTTGAGATTCTTATCAACTGATTGTTACCTTTTATTGTCCTACTGGTTGTTTTAAATGCCTTATTGTTTCCAAGTTTTGCTTCAGATATTTAGATTTGTTAACAATATTATTTTAATCGAGTTTCATCCTTTCAGTATTAAATACACACATCTCAGGTGTATTATTGAGTTGGAAAATGTTGCATGTCTTTATTTTTTGCATTAAAATTAAGAAAATATCAACAATATGGTACAAGTGTTGCAGAAAGAACAATGTTGGTGTTCATTTTGTGTCGAAATCTTTGTCACTTCAAAGGTATTATGGCAATTTTTTTACTATGTTAAAGTGAACTATACTTTTTCATGTACCATCGATATTGGATTTTAACTCGAACGAATTCGATGATCAAGTTGCGTTTTCACCTGGTTCGCTTGAAAACTTGAGTTTGAGATCACGAAAATCTTGAAATCGAGACGGACTAATCCGATTTTGATCGCTTCTTTGCCCATGATCTATTATCTATACTAGACACGGGAAAGCCGGTTATGGTTTAACTAAACTTCTTGCTTGATTAAAAACAACATTCGACAATGATGAAAAGAGTAACCAATCAAATATATGAATCTACATTAAAGTCATGTTGTATACCCGACCAACGGACGAGTATAACACTAGTTGGAAACAATGGATTTGAACCCGTTGATTTTAAAATCTTAGGTAATATAAAAACGGTTATTTTGCAACCCAGTAAAAGGTTACAACCCGTGCAACCTTCATCTAAACTGTCAATTGCATTTGGATTTTCATTGATTCCATAAATGAATTTACCTGATTTCGTCGAATTTCTGCAAAATATGTCGATGCACATAACGGTTCATGCGATGCATGGATGAAGGTGATACTTTCATGAATAAGTATGCATTTCATGACATTTAATGAAATACTATGCATTGCATGTAAGATTATTACATGAAATCAGTAATCATTGATGCAATTCAGTTATCAATCAAGTGTCTACATGATGAATGAGGCTAAATGAATGGTTTGGATGAGGGTTGCAGGGGTTGTAACATTTTAATGGGTTACAAAATAAATCACCCCTATAAAATTTGATATTAACTTTCTTATTTTCATCCTTAACTTTAATATGAAAAAAAAAAAATCAGTGCCGGTTAAATGTTTCTAATAATTATATGCTATGGGACAATTAAGAAAATCTAATATCTAATATTTATATTTATATTTATATTTATCAATATACTATTTCAGACACCAGGTATGTAATTAGTAATATGAAAATTGTATGAAACTCTATATGTTCTAAAAATGAAGAAATTATATATGTAAGAGCAATCGTCAACAGCATTATATATTGCTTGTTATAATAGAGAAAATTTTAAAAAAAAATCAAATTTAGAGAAATTTTTAGAACTTAATTTATTTATTTCTACTAATAAGATTGATTTTTTTTGTAAAAATATAAAAAAAAATTATATATTAAAATCTCGGAAATAGAAAATACTAATTATTTAGAGATTTTAATTTTGGTTTTATAAAAGTCACATGATTGAAAAACGGAATCGGAGACGACGGAAAGCGACCGGCAGCTAGAAATCGTTGACTTTGAGAATCGTCGGAAGTTTTTGTTTAATTTATTAAAGTGTATTTTGTTTCATAAATTATCACAGATATTACCTCATCCACCCCACAACAATGGCTGGACCTGGAGCTGAAAGAGACTATTATGACGAGGAAGAAGATCAGACGCCATTGTTGCAGACGTCACCTCATACCCTCACTGGTCTGCTCTGCTTTCCTCACAATTTATCATATTCAATTCCAAACTCAAAAACTAACTAATACTCTATGCCCATCCATCGATCTTTTGATCTCATCAGCTATTTCTGAATTAAATTCATTCCTATTTGATGATAAGATTTAGGGTATTATTTGTCACTTGGTTTTTGTGTTGTTGATTGAAGGAAACGTATGGACAGCCGTAGCACATATTATAACAGGAGTAATAGGATCAGGGGTTTTGTCACTGGCTTGGAGTATGGCACAGCTGGGATGGATTGCTGGCCCTTTCACTCTTCTACTCTTTGCATTTATCACTCTTGTTTCTGCATCCTTTATCTGTGACGTACATCTGTATTCCAACCCTAACAATATAGACGGCACTACCACCATGAACCGCTCCTACTTGCAGGCGGTTCGCACCATCTTAGGTGAGGTACTATTTCTTAACTAGCTTCAACCTCATAACCATCAACTTGCACTTTGTTTTATATCTAATTCTGTACGTATTTTGAATCACAGGATATAAGAATGGATTGGTGTGTGGTTGCTTGGTATATTTCAGTATATTCAAGACTGGAGTTGTCTATACAATCACATCTGCCATCAGCATGAGGTGTGCTAACTGTGCTTGCATTTCTCTCCGTAAATGTTCAGTTTCTGTAGATCTCCAAAACATTTCCTCTCTCATCTTTTTTATGTTATTTTGATTTCATGACTATAACATTGCTCCCCTTTGAACCTTCAGAGCAATTAGGCAATCAAATTGTTATCATGAAGAAGGACATGATGCTGCTTGTGAGTACGAGAATAAATACTATATGCTTCTGTTTGGAGTTGTTCAAATACTAGCTTCTCAAATACCCAACATTTTTCATACAAAATGGCTCTCGGTTATTGCTGCAACCATGTCCTTCACCTATTCTTTTATCGGAATGGCACTTGGATTGGCCCAAGTAATAGGTATCGATTTTGGTCTTCAACATGTTAATCTGTCATCATGCTCTTAAAACATATGATCGAAGTTGCTCGGTGAATATGGGATTGCAGGACAAGGGAAGATTGAAGGTAGCATCAATGGAATCTCAACTGTTAATCACACTCAAAAAATATGGTTGGTTGCTCAAGCTCTAGGAGATATTGCATTTTCATTCACGTTTTCGTTAATCCTTCTTGAAATACAGGTATAACGAAAAATCTTTGTATTTTATCCCAAACTAGTTGCCCCCAATCAATTGTGTGATGCTTGTGATATGTAGAGCACTTTGAAGGCACCTCCATCTCAAAAAGTGACCATGAGGAAGGCTTCCTCAATTGCAATATTTACAACTACTTTCTTCTACCTCTGTTGTGCTTCTTCTGGTTATGCAGCCTTTGGAGATTCGACTCCTGGGAATCTCTTGACCGGGTTTGGATTTTACGAACCGTATTGGCTCATAGACTTTGGTAACGCATGCATTGTTCTCCACTTAGTTGGAGGGTATCAGGTATCTCCATAACCTTGCTTACTAAAGACCGGTTACCCTATTCCAATTTGGTGATAGGGTCTAGTGTTTATGCTTCTCTATCTCTATCTTTATCCTTATCGTTTTTATTGGTGTTTTGAATATGTGTTGTTAGATATATAGTCAGACATTGTTTGCAATTGTGGAAAGATGGTATGCCGAAAAGTTCCCAGAAAGTGTATTGACAAGGGATGTTGGGAGTTTGAAGGTGGTGTTAGTGCCAGAGTTTAGAGTGAATCCTCTTAGGTTATGTTTTCGAACTACATATGTGGTTTTGACCGTGGCAGTAGGGATGTTATTCCCTTACTTCAATGAGGTGGTGGCGTTTGCAGGATCAATCATCTTCTGGCCCTTGACCATATATTTCCCGGTTGAGATGTACTTTGTGCAGAAGAAGATTGTACCTTGGACCGCCAAGTGGATTGTTCTTCGTATTTATAGCACCTTTTGCCTTGTTGTAACCATTTATATTTTGTCTGGTTCCATTGAAGGCCTGATTGCCAAAAGATTTGGCTAGAATTTGTATGCCAATTCTCTTGTACGATGCAATTACTACTTTCTTATAGCTGAAAACACCAGTAGATTTTATCAACATTAAACTGTATGTTTATGTAAACTTTATGTCAAGACAAAAGATTAATGAAAAATTCATTGTTTATTATTCATTCCCAATTGAAAAGCTGCATTTGATTATTTGTATGAAGCAGGGGTAAAGCGGTCATCATGGTGATTAAAAGAGCGAGCCCGAGAAAACAGAGCACAAGGTGCACACAGAGAGACCAGCAAGTCTTTGAGGACAGCTTTGCAATGCAAAGAAAGGAAAATATTCATGTTGTACCAAAAAACAAGACATGACATGAGATGAGATGGGAGGCAGGAAGGCACACGTGCAGCTGAAACCTTAAGTTTCGTTGTTAAGGTTGCAACCTTGTATGAGCAGTAGATGGGTAAGCCACCCAACTCTTCACACAGTCAACGATAGGCAGGCACACGTACACGCAGGCTAGAGAGAGGAGTTGACCAAGTGTTTTATGAGTGAGCTACCTGCCAACGTCTCACACGCTCTACGGCGTTGAATTCTTTATTCACAAATCATAAAGTCATGCACCTTTTATGCTAATCATGCATTGCCCTCCATTTCTATACTTAAATACCTCACTCAACCACAAAATATATATTTAACCATTGATATTCTTCAACCTAAATTAAATTAAAACCAAGACACCCTTCCCATTCCCTTAACACAAAATCACCATCATCATCATCTTCTTCTTCTTCTTTCCCCTATTATTATTATTATTATTTATTAAAATTATTGAATTTTATGTTTTTAATTCAAATGTCTAGAGACTTGAGTCTGTAAAGCAGCTGCTTTCTTTCTTAGCAACCCTTATAAAGAAAAAAAGAGATGGGTCGAATTCCATGTTGCGAAAAGGAGAGCGTGAAGAAGGGTCAGTGGACCCCTGAAGAAGATCACAAGCTGTCGTCCTACATCTCCCAACACGGGACTCGTAACTGGCGCCTGATTCCCAAGAATGCAGGCCTCCAAAGATGTGGGAAGAGCTGTAGGTTACGGTGGACTAACTACCTTCGCCCTGATCTAAAGCATGGCCAGTTCTCCGATGCTGAAGAACAAATCATCGTCAGGCTACATTCCGTCCTAGGCAACAGGTACATAACCATTCCATGCATATATATATATATACACATACATACATTCTGAGAGATGGTACCTTAAAATGGAAAGTACAGGTGGTCTGTGATAGCGGCACAGCTTCCAGGACGGACAGACAACGACGTGAAGAACCATTGGAACACGAAACTGAGAAAGAAGCTTTCGGGTATGGGAATTGATCCGGTGACCCATAAGCCTTACTCCCACCTGATGGCTGAGATCGCCAACACTCTGGCACCACCACAGGTGGCTAACCTGGCTGAAGCAACTCTGGGGTGCTTAAAAGACGAGATGCTTCATTTGCTGACCAAGAAGCACATCGATATTCAATTCCAGTCCCCTGCACCACCCATGGTGGTTAGTTCCAAGCATGAGGGGAACGATGATGATGATGATGATGATGATGATACGATTGAGAAGATCAAGATTGGGTTATCAAGGGCGATTATACAGCAGGAGCCGATGAACAAGGCGGCATGGGAGAGCAGCGATGGCAATGGAAACTTTACGGGGTTTCATTATGGGTTCGGTGGTCATGAAGGAGAAGGGGGTTCACCATGGAGCCAGGGTATGAGTATGTGCACAGGGAGCACGTGCACGGCAGGTGAGCAGCAAGGTCAGTTTCACTCGAAATTGGGAATGGGAATGGGAATGGGAATGGGAATGGGAGGAGATGAGAATGAGTGTTCAGGAGAAAAAGATGGAAGAAATCTCTTCAGCGGAGAGTGTGAGTTGTGGGATCTACCTTCCAACGATCTCATCAATCCTTTAGTTTAGTTTAGTTTAGTTTAGTTTACTATGAATTTCATTTTTTTTTATTTAAAAAAAGAAAAAGGCAAGTAATAAATAAATGTAGTGATTGATGATGTATTCGACCAGCAAAAAGAATTGACGTCGTCCCTTGTATTCGATCAACAAAAGAAAATAAAAATCTATTTTTAACGTATTATTTATTTAGAGGGAGTTTCAAGCAAAAACGTTAAAAATAAATTGAAAATTTGAGAAACATCGACTACATACAGATACATATACAGTTTTATGGTTTTTATGTACATGTGTTGCTTACAAAAAAAACACTTAATACACGATCATCGGGTGTTCCTAATTTTTTTATTTCTTGCGGTTTTTCTTAAGCACGATCTTAATATATTTATTTATTATTTATGCATTTTAGATTATGAATGATGATTTAAATGAGGGTTTTGATCCATCAAAAGTTACAAGCTTAAGGATCTCTATATATTTTTAAAAAGTAAAAAAAAAAAAATGTTAAATAAAAACTGTACAAAGAAGTTGTGGTCTTAACTTTAATTGTTTTTTCTAATTTAGATATTGTAAGGTTAAAAATATTTATAGAGATTTTTGGGCCTTTTGTATATAGATAGATAGATAGATAGGAAAGTTAGAATCGGTGATGGGCGGAGGAGTAACTTATCCGACCGTTGTGACCACCACAGAAAAAATGACCGTTGGGATGATGGATTTGATACGCTTTAAATATCTGAGAAATCATACAAATCTCAGTTGCCGATCTAACAAATCTCATACCATTCACGCTTCGTTTCTTGAATTCCAATTTATCTAATATCTAGTTTCTTGGATTTGATCCACTGTGTTTGTTTAATTTTTACTTGAATCCATCCATCCATCAATGGCAGTGCATCACGTGGTGGAAATCATGGTGGACGGAGATCACCAAAAGCAAATGATTTCCACCATCTCCGCCATACAAGACCACCCATTAATGGAAATCTCGGAATCCCCCGGCCACCTTCTTCTTTTAAAGCTCTGGCACAGAGAAGAAGATCTATTCGGCCGCCGCATTGCTCGCAAAGAAACCAGAATGGACACTCTCACAAGAGAGATATTCCAACTCTGTCTATTTTTCTTCACATTTCATGGCTTCTTCTTTACCATCTTATTCACATCATCTCCATCTCATAATATTAATTCATGTAAAAAATGGTGGATTCCGATGTTGATTTCTTTATCTACTTGTTGTATGATGATTTTGTTGGTTCAGATGAAACTTTATAGGTACTGGAAAGTTTATGGACAGTTGCAGAGGGAAAGGGCGGAGAATCGAGCGTTAACGAGATGCATTCAGGAGCTGAGGATGAAAGGGGCAAGCTTCGATCTATCCAAGGAGCCTGGAAACGGGAAGAGGATGAAGAGCTCAAGTGTAGAGATCAAATGGAAGCCACTCACTTGGTGTTGTCAATATCGCATCACTATTTGCCTTGTTTCTGTTATGGCTTTGGCTCTTCCTGTTTGCAGATTCATGCTTTGTGCTTAACAGGGAGGAGAGGTATCAATTATCATGAATTAACTTCTTCTACTCTCTTGGGAAGCATATAAAGTGGGGGATGAAGCATTTTGGTCCGGTTCAGATTCATGTTTATTTGTGTAGTAAATTAAATAAGCATCTTTAAGAGCTTAATGAGTGTCAAAAAGGTTGCTTGATTGCTCAAGAGTGATCCTGAAGTCACTTGTAACACAGCTTGTGTTATGTGAAATCAATATTCATGTTTTTGTTCGTCATCAAGAAATAATAAAGATGTGATGCGATTATGAACAACCTATATGTCTCTGGGTGTGCTATGATTTATGAACAAACCAACGTAAAAAAAGGGAAATTGACTCAAATGTCACTACTTCCGCAATATATATTCGATACACGCACGAAAAACGAATCAATTCGATTTTACTTTAAAAAAATAGACTCAGATCAGCAATTGTGATTCCGCAATATGTAAATAAAATTTGGAAAATCGACATACTTTTGTGTTTTTGATTTAGGTCCGCAATTACAGACGTATATATTGCGGATGTAGTGACATTTGGGTAAAAATGGGAGAGAAATGGCTAAGAGACCAATTTCTTTGTTTACTTTTGGAATTTGAGTCAATTTCCCTTCAAAAAACCCATCACATTGAATTGAAGCAGGTGTTACAATAGCAGGTGTTGAAACATGGCAACCACAAGAAAGCAAATCTAGTTTACAAAATTGAACAGAAGAAGAGAAGAAAGATCGTCCATAACGTTAAATAACAGATAAATGGTACAGGTCCTGCACAATATTGAAGTATTATGCACTGTCGAAGCCAAATATTCGAAAAACACCTGCAGAACGAGTGGAACATTTTGTTAAAATGTTTTATGTGGTGGGGGTCTTATGATAAAAGAAAGAGCAAGAAAATATGCATACCTTCATCAGCTTGATACTTATTTTTGTCATCCCCAGCATATGCAAGCAAATTATATTTTGGATTCCATTCCACGCTGTTCATGGCTGCCCGACACGGGATTTGATGAACTGACCGTCCAGTGTGTACATTTGACTGAAGGAACCATAATTTTACGTGTATCATAAACACGAGCAATGCGAGCAGTTTATAGGAAAATAAAATAAAGTTATGTGGATACATACGATGTCAATGAACAAGTCTTCACTAGCGGAAGCGATATATTCACCAGTGTGATTGAAGCTTATGGTCCGGACAGGCCATCTGAGAACACATAATCTATATTATATATCTATCTAATCATTTCAACTACATAAAACCACGTAAAATATGGTACTGAGTGACTCACTCGAGCTTTGTGAAAGTTCGCACACAAAGCATTTCTGAGATATCCCAAAGACTGACCAAGGAGTCAGCACTTCCAACAGCAAAATATCTGTCAAAATAAGAAGCATAGTTTATCATTTCAAGACACTTCCTTTTGGTCAAAACAGATGATCAAACCTCACTGGGTGGAGACGAAATTGTGAAATGTTGCAAGTTGTAAATGAAAATTGCAGCTAATTGATTATCCAGTTTCAGTTCCAACCCAATGGACGAGTTCCCAAACACTATATAAGAGATTTTTAACAGAAACCGTGAAGTGAATTGAACACACCTTCCTAAGGGGTCAATAGCAATGCAATAACAACCAGCAGTATGAGCCGTCAAGGTGTCAACTGCTCGAAGAGATGGGTAGGCCAGTACTTCAACAGTGCCTGAGGAAATAGGTCAAGAAATTAAGTGACTGTAATATCAACAAAAAAGAACTTAACTACAAATAACACAAGCTGCAACCGTACAGGAAATCAATTTCTTAATAGCAAGTATGCTCACCATTTCCAGTAGTCAAGAAGAACATATCCCCATTCATGTTCCACGCAATTTCGTTTACCTGACAAATGACGCAGACAGAAAAAAAAGTAATTATAAAGTTCAAAACCAAGGGACCAATCCTGAACTTCTGAAGGAGTTTCAAGACATTTTTGGGAAAATAATTCACAAAAGCAAAAATTGTATTTGAATGCTTGCTTTGCATAACTCTATGCCGAATATTTGATGTGTGGCCATTAGCCTTCTTGACGATTTGCACAATATGGAAACCGTACTTATAAATGTGGCTGTGAACTATTCGATCGCTTCTTTCAGCGCATTTCAAAGGTAGGCAAGGAACAAACATTGTGCAGTTGACATTGCTGAAAACTATAATGTAATTTTACCTCATAGTTGAATTTGCGTTTATGGATGGGCTTGAATTTTCGTACATCCAGTATTGTCAGTTCATCGTCCTATAACACATAGCAGAATTAGGTAGGCAAGTGGCGACACACCCTCCCTAACTTCCTAAAGTTACCAGGAACTGAACATATAGATTCTGGTAATTGAAAGGCTCAAAATAAAACGAAAACAAAATGTACCCTGTTCCCAACGGCTACATGACTCCCATCTGGTTTATAGGTGATATTAATGTTCTCCCCACTAAGTTCTGCTTGCTGTGAACATTTTCCACCTACAGTATGAACATGTATGCAAAAAAAATTACTTAGAAACTCCTTCAGGATATCATCAACAAAGAAAGTGAACCATGTGCAGTAACCATCAAGAAGCAAGTGAGAGACTTTTAAATTGAAGTTTACTTAAAAATCAGAACTCGGTATATACGGACGGATAAAGCATCACTTACTGCGAACATCCCATAGACGAACAGTCTTGTCACCTGATGCAGTGGCAATCAAATCAGCATGTTTAGGATCCCAACACAACTGATCCACACTATCAGTATGCCCCTTGAGCTCAAGATCTTTAACCTTGTTCTGCAACATATAACACACAGCATCTAAATTAAGCTACAAAATATGATTTTAATTTTCCCTGGATACCCATCACCAACCTAAATCAAGTAATTATCAGAGGGTCATTGATCCTTTAGACAAAGAATACTAACATAACTCCTCAAGTGATCATTTGAATCAATTACTGGTACTAAATAATAATATAGAGCATTTGGGTGGTCGTTGTTAGATAATATAGATACTTTGGGCCTTGGTTTACTTATGGACTATTCCATGTTTAGTTATGGGCTTATGGGCTCTTGTATACTTTAGCTTAGATTAGGTTTTGGTATATATGTTAGGTTAGATGTTAGGTTATTTGTATTCTATTATTCTTCTTCTTCTTGTATCAGTGTAAGAACTAAGCTAGCTTATGAAACCCTAACCAATTTTCTGCATTTCTTCTTCATTTATCAAAGTTATCATGGTATCAGAGCAAGGTTAATCTCGTTTCTTCTCTCAAGTACTGTTAATCTCAAGCACTTCATTTGGCGTTCTTTTCTGGTTCGAAAATCGCTCGGCGTTCGTCCTCTGGTTTTCTGCTGGTTCGGATTTCTTCTGGGTTTCTGCTGGTTCGGATTTCTTCTGGGTTTCTGCTGGTTCGAGATACGCTGTTTTTCTTCTGGTTCGGTTTTCTTCTGGTTTTCTAGAGCTGCTCGGATTTCTTCTGCTCGAGAATCGTCGGTATACGGTATCTTTATAATCTCTGTTTTTCTTTCGATATTTGCTAGCTATTTCTCGTTTTGCAATGGCTGGAAACGATTCTCTCCAAGCCATTAGTATTCGTTTAGATGGGAAAAATTACTCCTATTGGAGTTATGTCTTGAAAAACTTTCTGAAGGGAAAGAATATGTGGGGTTATGTTTCTGGCACCATTGTGAAACCAATAGGCAAGGAACCAACAGTAGCAAAAGAACTTGAACTTTGGGAAGTTGAGAATTCGAAAATTATCACCTGGATAAACAATTCTGTTGAACCTTCAATTGGTGTTCAGTTGGCAAAATATGAAACAGGCAAAGAAGTATGGGACCATCTTGAAAGACTGTATACACAGTCTAATTTTGCAAAACAGTATCAGTTAGAAGCTGATATCCGAGCACTTGAACAGAGAGAGATGAGTATTCAGGATTTTTACTCAGCAATGACAGATTTGTGGGATCAGTTAGCTCTTACTGAATCCGCTGAATTGCGTGCATTTGGACCCTATATTGCCCACAGGGAAGAACAGAGATTAGTGCAGTTTCTCATGGCACTAAGAAGCTACTTTGAAGGACTCCGTAGTAACATCTTGCATCGCACCCCTCTTCCCTCAGTTGATTCAGTAGTAAGTGAATTGTTGGCTGATGAAACTCGTTTAAAGACACAAACAGGAAAGGGTATTCTTCCAATTCCAAGCCCTTCTGTTATGGCTGTTCCTTATAGGTATCCTGCTCAAAATCAGAATAAGAGTCGTCCGAGAGTCGGATTTGATGAATGCAGCTTTTGTAAGAAAAAAGGCCATTGGAAGTCTCAATGTCCAGAGCTTATGGGTCGAAATTCTTCTATGCAGTCCGGTCATCCGCGACAACCACATCGCTTCTCTCCTCAAGTTAGCACTGCTGCCGCCGTTCCTCCATCTCGGTCAACTACTAATCCTACCCTTGCATCCATAACTGAACAACTCCAGAAGCTTCTTGATGTTAAGTCTCATGCCATGTCCGTCTCTTCTCCCATAGGTCAGTCAATTGATAACGAATCAGGTATGAATCCATCTACATGGATTTTAGATTCTGGTGCTTCTTTTCACATGTCTCCGAATGCTAAATTATTTGCTTCTGTAAAACCTATGCCATCCTTGCCTGTCACGACTGCTGATGGTACTCCTATGCCATTAGCAGGCATTGGTCCTATTATGGGTCCAAAATTCTCTCTTCCTAATGTTTATCATATTCCAAAACTCTCATTGAATCTTGTGTCTGTTGGTCAATTATTTGATTCTGGTTATAAAGTATTCTTTGATCTTGACTCTTGTTGTGAGCAGGATCCACGTACTCAGAAGCTGATTGGGACCGGCCGTAGGCGTGGGGGCTTATATGTGTTGGATGCAGGATCCACATATAATTTTTGGGAGGTAGAACGTGACAAATTATCTTCTAAATCTGCTGTCTGTGTCTTTCTTGGGTATGGTGAAGGACAAAAAGGTTATCGTTGCTTTGACCCTACCTCCCAAAAATTATATGTATCTCGGCATGTTGTGTTTCTTGAGCATATTCCTTTCTATTCCATTCCCAAAAATGAACACAACTTGACAAAGTCAGATGTCATAAATCTTGATCCGTTCGTTGAGCAAGTAAACTCTACTCAGACTTCAGATACTCTTCCAACGGACGAACATGCTACTGGTACTTCAATGCCTGACATTACTGCCCCTCCTCCTACTGTCACTCAAGATGCAACTGAGAATGTGGATCCACCTCGACAATCTCAACGTCCTCGTAAGTCTACTCGTCTACCCGAATTTGCTTACTCTACCTATTCTACCTCTTTTACTTCGTTCTTAGCTTCTATACACTCTCTTTCTGAACCTTCATCTTATAAAGAAGCAGTTACTAACCCTCTTTGGTAGCATGCCATGAGTGAGGAACTTGAGGCTTTGCAAAAGACCCATACTTGGGATTTGGTTCCACTTCCGGAAGGTAAGCGTGCCATTGGTTCCCGATGGGTATACAAAATCAAGACAAAATCTGATGGATCTGTTGAACGTTACAAAGCCCGGCTTGTAGCTAAGGGCTTTACTCAGGAATATGGTTTGGACTTTGAGGAGACATTTGCCCCGGTAGCCAAAATGACTACAATTCGCACTCTTATTGTCGTTGCTGCTGTTCGCAAGTGGAATATTTCACAAATGGATGTTAAGAATGCCTTTTTGAATGGTGACTTGAATGAGGAAGTATACATGGCTCCCCCTCCCGGTGTTCTTCATAAAACGGGTGAAGTTTGCAAGCTTAGAAAAGCTCTATATGGGCTTAAACAGGCCCCAAGAGCTTGGTTTGAAAAGTTCTTTGATGTTCTTCTGTCTCTTGGTTTCTCTAATAGTGAACATGATTCTGCTCTCTTTGTCAAGCATACTTCTGCAGGTCGTATATTGCTTTCGCTATACGTTGATGACATGATTATCACCGGTGATGATATTCAAGGAATTCATACCTTAAAGTCCGAATTAGCTGCACAGTTTGAGATGAAAGATTTGGGTCCTCTTCGATATTTCTTAGGTATTGAGGTTGCTTCTTCTCCCAGAGGTTATCTGCTTTCTCAATCTAAATATACCGCTGAAATTATTGATCGAGCTCGCCTCACTGATACTCGTGTTGTGGACTCTCCTTCTGAATTGAATGTCGAGTATTCACCAACAGATGGTTCTCCCCTCAAAGACCCTACCTTGCACCGTACTATAGTTGGCAGCCTGGTTTATCTCACTATTACTCGACCAGATATTGCATATGCGGTTCACATTGTCAGCCAGTTTGTTGCAACTCCGACTTGTACTCATTGGGCAGCTGTTGTGCGTATTCTACGTTATCTTCGGGGTACCATGTTCCGAAGTCTATTGTTATCCTCCACATCTTCTCTGGAACTACGGGCATACTCTGATGCCTCTTATGCACGCAATCCTACAGATCGTCGATCTGTTACAGGTTTCTGTGTCTTCTTGGGAGACTCGCTTATCTCGTGGAAAAGTAAGAAACAATCTGTGGTTTCTCTTTCTTCCACTGAAGCTGAATATCGTGCTATGGCATCTACTTCCAAGGAGATCATTTGGTTGCGTTGGTTGCTTGCTGATATGGGTGTTTTTCTTCCTCATCCCACTCCTATGTATTGTGACAATCGTAGTGCCATTCAGATTGCTCACAACTCGGTTTTTCATGAACGTACCAAGCATATAGAGGTTGATTGCCACTTCACACGCCAACATCTCAAACATGGCTCACTTTCCTTGCCGTTTGTAAGCTCAACTCTACAACTCGCAGACTTCTTTACGAAGTCTCACCCGATCTCTCGCTTTCGCTTCCTTGTTAGCAAACTCTCGATGCTTCTTGCTCCGGCATCATGAGTTTGAGGGGGGATGTTAGATAATATAGATACTTTGGGCCTTGGTTTACTTATGGACTATTCCATGTTTAGTTATGGGCTTATGGGCTCTTGTATACTTTAGCTTAGATTAGGTTTTGGTATATATGTTAGGTTAGATGTTAGGTTATTTGTATTCTATTATTCTTCTTCTTCTTCTTGTATCAGTGTAAGAACTAATCTAGCTTATGAAACCCTAACCAATTTTCTGCATTTCTTCTTCATTTATCAAAGTTATCAGTCGTCACTTCACTTGGTCTGTAATATTAACAAACATGTGGTGTGTGCTAATAATAATGCCTCAAATGAAGAAGAATACTTACGTGACCATGGGGCTCGATATGCCATACCCGAGCCGTTTGATCTACAGAACCCGAGGCAAGCTTTGTGCCAATGCAATTCCACGCTACCGAATGCACCTGTTAAGTTTTAGAAATTTTAAGGGCACAAACTAGGGTTCATAGCATCCAAAATAATTGGGGTTTATCGAGAAGTGATGCTGGACCTTCTTCTTGTGGCCCTGATATTCCCTACTGTGAAGGTTTTTGAAGGGTATTGTTTCTGCTGCCATGAATGATTTCCTCCTGTCCAGTCCAGCTACCAATTTTCACAGCTCCTGCGAATCAGCTAAAAAACACTTTAGTGTTTATTTCAAAACGTTACGAGCCCAATTGATATTGTGTTATTTCTTAGGGGGGGTAAACTGGAAAACTCTGAAACTGAAAGGTATCCAATTAGTAAATAAATAGGTTTATTTCATAATCACCACATACGTTGTTGTCTTGCATATCTCATCTTTATAATTGTAATTGTAATTGTAATTGTAATTGTATTGTTTCTGGTGTGAGTGTTGTTTTAGGGCCAAAATGGAGGATAAAATTACGGTTTCTCAAAATTTCATGTCCCTTTTCTGACTATCAATCACGTAAAACGACATCATTTATTTATTGATTAGAGAATAAAATAATAGAGTATCTTCATATCATTGGTGGGACAAGAAGAAGACAACAAAATTTCCGTCGCTACTTTGGATTGTCGGGCTATTTCAGAAATGAATATTAGGTAACATCTTGAATTTTTTGTACAAATAAAATTAGCTACAATGGGATTTTGGGTCAAGCTTTTTAGCTTAGCTTGGCTTGCGTGTGGATGATTATTTATTTATAAAACAAGTTCTTAAACCGAGTATTATATCTTTGTGTTGGTAATAGCTTCCGTATTAACTTCTTTGACGAGTAATATAGAAATCATCTCTTGCTCCTCACTAAACCTGTCTGTAAACGTTCTTTATTTGATCTTTGTTGCATTGTGATTGGTTTGTTCTTAGCTGGTATTTGACATTTGTTGTTGGGTTTTGCACTAAATGTTTGATTTGGGAACTTAAGATATTGTAACAGTTACAATCAACCAAATTCAACAAATACATTGTCATTGCTATATACTTTCCTAACAGCCAGCTGCATATTCATCAGCTTACTTACATACAACAAAATCAGATCTGATAAAGAAATAACATAATACAACATGTTCCATCAACATACTAATCTAAACGTGTCTCTATTTTTTAGAACAGAAGGAAAAAAAAAACAAACAACATACATATACTAATATCAACATTGGGTCTCACCCATGACTACTTGCTCTCGTAACCTCAACTCGAACCAATTGAAAGAAAGACCAAACTGCCCTTACCTCCGCTTCTCAGCTGAGCCATCAAGAAATGGCACGACTAGTCTTCTTCGTCATCCTCAATCCCAACCCATCTAGTAAAAGCAAACAGGAATTCCTTGAAGTTCACCATTCCATTGTTATCCCAGTCCATCTCTTCTGTCAATACAAAACCATCATATGATAATTCAGTAACTCTCACCGTGTTTTATGTGTGTTTGTGTTTGTGTTTGTGTAGAGAGAGGGAGGGAGAGACCAAATCTTTTCATGGCAATTTGACCATCAGAATCAGATCTTGCACCAGATGTAGTTTCCTCTATTGCAGAAACCATTTCGTTCTTGCTGACATGACCATCTTTGTTACTGTCCAAGAACACAAATGACTCCACCAGGGTTTCAAAAGTTGCCTCCAGATCTGGGATTCCCAATCGCGATTTCTATCAATGTCAAGAAACACAACAATATGAAACAAAACAAAACAAACAGCACATGATAACACGGATTGGCAAGAGTGAATTTTTATTCTATGATTTCACTTCACTTGTGCAAACTGAAAGAAAGGAGAAAGACAGATAAGATACTATGAAATGGAAACAAGCAGTTGGATACAGCAGCGGAATCTTCCTTCAAAAGATAAACAAGGCAAAGAAGCACAATGAACTCATTGAAGCCTATTCCCATGTCATCATTTAAGTCGCATGTGACAAAAATATCGTTGATTTCTTCGTTGGTGAAGTTTACTTGGAGCTTATCTAAGCAGTGCTTCAGCTCTTTTAGATCAATTGCACCACTGTTATCTTCATCTACAGGAAAAAGAACCTCTTGGCATTTTCCGAGTTGATAACCAAAGTGATAAAACAGGTAATTTACAGGGTATTGATGCGTACCAAATTGTTCGAATATAACTTTGCATCTTCTTAGGCTCTCATCAATTTTTGGGAATTTTAAGATAATCTTAGTAAATGACTTTATGGAAGTTCCTTTAGATTCTCGCTTTAAAACAGCATCCAGTATTTGGGCTTCAAGCTTGCTTCTTGTAGGTGCAGAAGCCTTGGGTGAACCATCGCCCATGATCAACAACAAATCAGGATGAGCCACCGGAGCCTGCAGGAATTAGAAACATTGTTTGAGTAACGAATTACTACTAACTATATATATACACCAAAATTGGTATTCAAATAATAAATGCATGTGTTTGGAATGAAACGATTAACAAGAAGCAGGGTTTTTAATCGAAAACAGGCAGCAATAATGTTGATTTGAGTGGGAAAATGGAGATGTATCTATAACATGGACAAGTTTGAAAATCATATCAACAATTGTAAGATTTGAATGAAGAAAACACAGAAACATGTTATTGGGAACAATTTAAAATCGAAAAAGCATGAACGAATATGAATTGGGGAGGGGGTACTCACCGTAGGTATGAATAAAAAGTCGAAGCCGCAGAAACTCCAATCAGATTAGGGCTTTAGATTGAAAATGGAATCAATTGTGCAAAAGGTTGAATGAAAATAAAAAGATGTTTGTTTGTTTGTTTTGGATGCAGGAGGAGGAGGAGAGGGTAATTATTAATCCCAGGATTCGTGCTGCTCCCTCCACGTTGTCCTTCCTTCCCTCCCTCCCTCCCTCTGGGTTTGGGTTTGGGTTTGGGTTTGGGTCTGGGTTTGGGTTTGGGTTTGGGTCTGGGTCTGGGTCTGGGTCTGGGTTTGGGTTTGGGTTTGGGTTAAACTATGTTGAGAATCCAAAACCCAAAGCATATATATGCTGGTGAAACCATCAACAAACAATGTGACAATCTAACAATTCAAAATGTTGTTTGATTTTTTGGTATACAGATCCCACAAATAAAAAAACACTCCCTTATTTTGGATTACTTTTAATATTTTTTTGATTTTGAATTAGTTATTTTTTTCTGTTTCGTATAACTTGAAATTGGTACAAATCAGGACTAACATGTATCAACCGAAAAACTCGGTATCAAGTACAATTGCTTGGTACATGGTATAAGATTTTGCATATTGATTAAAATTGATTGATATACGGTATAGGTAAAATAAAGTTGGTACCATACCAAGTCCACCTCTACCCGTTTGTATATATTTACTAGTCGTGTATTCGTGCGATTCAGCTAGATACAAAAAGTTTATCACAGCTAAGAATGAAAAGCTAATGCAACTTTGAATCAAAAAGGAACTTTGAAATTTATGTTTGAATAAAATAGAAAACATGCATGGTAGTTGAACATGATTTCTTAATTTGAAGAATCGATGAAGAAAACTGAAAATATTGTATCAATGTTGGTGTTAAATCAGAGTTTATAAAAATTATTGCTTTTATTTTTATATACTTTGTTTAATACAAAATTTATTATAATTTAGATATTTTAGATTTAAGATAAAGATGTAATTTATTCCAGTTTATTGAGATTTGGGAAGCGGTCAAAATATGCGGAAGCAATAAATCACCGGGTCCGGATGGAATTACCTTCACATTTGTAAAGAAGTTTTGGGAGATTGTAAAGCAAGATATAATGGACGCAATGAGGAGTTTTTGGGAAAATGAAAGAATTAGAGGAGGATGTAACGCCTCCTTCCTAACTCTAATCCCAAAGAACTCTAACCCGTCGGGCTTAAACGACTATAGGCCGATTAGTTTGATTGGTGTGTTCTACAAGATCCTAGCAAAAGCATGGCGGAAAGAATGAAGAAGGTAATTGGGAAAGTCATAGGAGAGACGCAAGCGGCTTTCATAAAAGGGCGATACATCCTTGACGGGGTCCTAGTCGCAAATGAAGTAGTGGAATTCGTGAGACGATCGAAATCTAAAGGATTGATCTTTAAAGTGAACTTCGAAAAGGCATACGATAGTGTCGAGTGGGATTTCTTGATCAACATGTTGGCATCGATGGGGTTCGGGCGAAAGTGGTGTAGATGGATACGGGCTTGTTTGGAATCGGCCACGGTGTCGGTCTTGGTGAATGGAGCTCCGACAAAAGAATTCAAGATGGAGAGAGGTCTTAGACAAGGCGACCCCCTAGCGCCTTTTCTCTTCTTGGTAGTGGCGGAGTGCTTAAACACTATGATGTTGGAGGCAAGAGAGAAGAGGATATTTGAAGGTGTGGAAGTCGGTAAGGAAGACTTAACGTTGACTCATTTGCAATATGCCGATGATGTTATATTCTTCGGAAAGTGGAGCACCAATAATGCCAAAAATCTCATGAAAATACTCGAGTGCTTCCATATGGTATCCAGGTTGAAGATAAACATGGGAAAAAGCAAGTTGTACGGTGTGGGTGTCGACAGTGACGAAGTTCTCTTGTGGGCAAGAGGATTGGGTTGTGGCGGTGGGGAACTACCGTTCATATATCTCGGTTTACCGGTGGGAAGAAATATGAACAAGATTGAGAGTTGGAAGGAAGCGGTCCAAAAGATACAAAACAAATTGGCGGCGTGGAAAGGTAAACTTTTGTCTTTCGGTGGTAGGCTAACTTTGGTTAAATCGGGACTAGGTAGTCTCTCCTTGTACTATTTCTCGCTTTTCCGAGCGCTGAGAGGTGTGATTCGTAAACTAGAGAGGGTGAGAGGTAACTTCTTTGGGGGGGGGGGGGGGGAACGACTCAAACAATAAAGGGATTTCTTGGGTGAAATGGGAGAGGGTCATGAGAGATTTCAAGAGGGGTGGTCTTAGTGTCGGTAGTTTGCAATCTTCCAATTAGGGGTTGTTGGGCAAGTGGTGGTGGAGGTTCAGTTTGGAAAGCGAGTCGCTTTGGGTTAAAGTGATCAAGAGTATTTATGGAAGAGGGGGAGGGTTGGGTGAGAGTACTCATAATGGAGGGGGAGGGAGATCGGTGTGGTGCAACATCATCAAAGTGGGGAATGAGCTAGAGAAGTTAGGTATAAACCTTGCGGGGTCGTTTGGTAGAGAAGTAGGTAGTGGGGATAAGACTCATTTTTGGGAGGATAGGTGGGTTGGGAGTGAATCATTAAAGGAAAGGTTCAAGCGACTTTGGTGGCTCGAAACGAATAGAGATAGTTTGGTATCCGAAAAAGGGAGGTGGGTGGGGGAAGAATGGGAATGGAGTTGGTGTTGGTGGAGGGAGCCGAGGGGTAGGGAGGTGGGGGAGCTAAAAGATCTAGAGGAGATGCTACAAGGATGGAAACCAAAACTAGGGGTGAGAGATAGAGTGAGGTGGGTGAAAGGGGGTGACGGGAAGTTCATGGTGCAAGAACTCAAGGCTATCATAGACGAGAGGGTGGCGATTGGGGAGCAATTTGAGGAAACTATATGGTAAAAAGTGGTGCTGAAAAAAGTGGGGATCTTTGCTTGGAGGGCTAAGTTAGGAAGGATCCCAGTGAGGTCGGTCCTTGATAGGATGGGGGTGGACTTGGGGTCTACGCTTTGCCCAAGATGCGGGAACGAGGTGGAAACGGTGCAGCACGCCTTGGTACAATGTCATGATGTTGCCAAAGTGTGGACTAAAGTGTTGAAATGGTGGTCATATAGGGATGATATTGTAGGCTCTTTGCAAGAGTTAATGAATCTCAACTTCACCGAGTCAAGCAGGATTAGGCAACCAAAATTATGGATGGAATTGGTATGGTGCTTCGCGTATTTCATATGGGGTCATCGAAATCATGTGGTATTCAAAGGAGATAAAAGCAAATTGGAAGATAGAGTGATGGAATTTCAAAGACGTTGCTTCGAATGGTTCTCAAGAAGGATGGGTGGTTGGAGATTGGACTGGACTTTATGGTTGACAAACCCACAACAGGCGCTGTCCTCATCTAAACGGTTTGTTCGTGAAGCTCGGGAGGGTCGTGCAGGAACCTGAGGGGCTAACTGTGATTGGGTGTTGCGCAGACTTCTGGATCAGATCTGTATGGGAGCAGCAGCTGTTCGTAATCAAGGAGGGCTTAAAAGTGATTAGGTGTTGCGCAGATTTCTGGATCAGCAGGTAACGAACGTGGGCAGTGGCTGATTTGTCAAGCTATAGGTCACGAATCAACATGACTTTCGCAAGGTCTGTTTGGGGACAGCTGCTGCTCCAATAAGCCGCTGTCCCTGGAACCTATTCGGAGCTGTTTAGTCACAGGTTAGGGGGCAGCAGCGGCTCATTAAGCTGCTGTCCCGGTTAAGCTCTAGCATTGTGGTGCGTAGTTTCGTTCGGTAGGATTAATTGGTTTATTTCTGGCAAACCGATGTCCTGATTATTGTGGTCGGATTGGGTGTTTTTGGACTCTTGTGTGCTCAATTTGGTTTGGTAACAAAATCGTTTTGCCTTTCAAAAAAAAGTTTATTGATTAAGTATGTTATATTAGTTGTAAATTTTAAATTTAAAGGATCATGTAATACTTGATGCTTGATAAACTATTTTTTGGAAAAACTACATGAAATGTTATACACTTAGAATTGTAAATGTACAATCCAACAAAATATATAATTCAATGGTAAACCCAGAAAATTGAACTGTTTTAAATTATTTTCTTATGGTTTTTGTTTTGTTGGAAATGAATCAAGTATGAGATAAGATTTCAAAATTTTAATTATTATGTATTTGATTGATTGGCCTAAAAGTTTCCAATGCCATATTTTAATAAACATTTAATTAAAATCCTAAAATAAATACAAATTATTTGTTAAGAGTTTTTAAAAATAAAAGAGAATATTGTATAAATTTATTCATAATAAAATATTGAGTACATTTCATTTTTAGTCCCTAATATTTGTAAATTTAAATATTTTTTGTCTCCGAATAATATTAAAATTCGGATTGATCCCTCTCCTCGTATATATTTGGATTTGGCATTGGTTTTGGTTTTGGTCCCTATATTACTCTTCAAAAGAGTAAGAGTAAACCTTGGCTCTGATACCATATTAGAATATGTGGAACCCTTATATTACTCTCCAAAAGAGCCCTTGAAGAGAGAAGGGAGGTTCCAACATATATAGAGCCGAATTTGTCCAAGTCTAGCCGACGTGGGACTCTAACAAAACAACTCAAAACCCTACCCTACAGTACACCAATCCTTCATCAATTTTGTTCAAGATCATTCATATTGGTTAATTTATTGCAGGGTTTTTAATTCCGTCAACTAGGGTTAAAAAAGGGAAATTAATTAAAATACCCCAAGTCAAACCAACTGTTACCAAAATACCCTAAAATTTTTCAACTTTGCAAAAATGCCCAAAATGCCCAAAATACCCGCGATCGCGGGATACGCTGACGTGGCACGTATTTTGGGGCCAAATGCCCCGCGAAGCCCCTCAACTTTGGCCGCGGTGCACTTTTGGTCCCTGCCCGCGATCGCAGCCCGCGATGGCCCAAAAAATTACACTTTTGGTCCCTGAAATTTTACACTTTTGGTCCCTGAAAATTTACACTTTCAGCCCCTATACTTAGACGAATTTTGCATGTTTTTACTGATTTTTTCCACATTTATTGCAATTTAAAGACCGATTTGTGGTTGAAATTCATTTGCATGTTTCAATCAATGTTAAATCAATGTTTTTGGAATACCAGTTTGTGGATGAAATGAGAGATTGGTTTTCTGATATGTTGGTTGTTTCATTGATAAATAGACGTAAAATTCAAGCCATAATCCCCACACAACGATTTCATTGTTTGTGTTTGAGATACTACTGAAAAAATGAGTTCATCTGTTGCAAAAGCTAAGCTATATTTCTGTTTTGATGGTGAATGGGTGCAAGATAACAATGAGTGGAATTTTGCTTATAAATCTAAGCATGGTGTAAAAGTGTCAGTAAACTACACTTATCAGAAGTTTGTTGCATACGCCATGCAAAAATGTGGAATCAACTCTTCTGATATTTGCATGTTAGTATTTAAAAATGGCGATGGGTCATTTGTGGATTTATCCAACGATGGGGATATCTCTACTTTTCTGCACTTTGCATTCGATTCAGAAAGACCCCATTACTCTTTGTGTATCCCGGCGTATCCGACGGTGACGACGACGGTGACGAGGAGGGTGATTCTCAACAAATAGAGCATCCTGATTCTCAACAAATAGAGCAGCCTGATTCTCAACAACAACAACCACCACAACCACACGAATGGCGTACTGCTGGAGTTGCTGATGACGAAACCCACGTTTTCAGAACGGGTAATTCTGAAATAGACAGATCAGACACCGATAATGATGATCACGAAGAATATACCCCTAGTAGAAAATCATGTAGTCAGATAAATGACTTTTTTGATATGCCCCCTATTCTTCCAGACTCCCATACCCAGACATAAAGCTACGAACCTACACCTTATATTCGCAGTGAAAGTTTAACAGCAGGTCAGATATTCGATTCGAATGATCTCTTAGCAAGTCAGATCGGACTCAAGTTCTTGGAAGAGGGTTTCCAAAGTCGCGTGCGGGCATCTGACAAAAGCAAATACGTAGTTGAATGTGCTAGAGAAAAGTGTGAGTGGAGGTTGTACGCGATTCACACGGGTCCCAAAGGAGGGGCGATAATGATTAGAAAGTTGCACGACGTACACACTTGTACGAGGACGCAACTTAATCCCCACCACAAACAAGCCGGCAAAAAGACTTTGGGTGCGATCCTGAAAAACAAATTTCTTGATGTTAGCAGGTCATTGCGTCCAAAGGACATCGTCCACGACGTTCACCGGCAGTTCGGCGTCACGATTGATTACCACCAAGCGTGGCGTGCGCGCTGCCATGCACTGTTTATGGTGAGAGGCACGTTCGAGGAGTCGTATGAACGACTCCCGACATATTTATATAATTTGCAGCTGCAGAACCCTGGTACTGTCACGCAGCTACGGACCGATTCACGTGGACGGTTTGAGATGTGCTTCGTGGCCCTTGGACCCGCGGTACGTATTTTAACACGTCATATGTTTACACATTATAAACTATAACATTTACACATTATAAACTATAACATTTTAACCTATGTTTTTGCAGATCCGCACATTTCTGGAAAATCTACGTCGTGTCCTGATAATAGACGTAGCCCATTTAAAGGGCCGTTACTTGGGTATGATGTTCCTGGCGGTTTCCATGGACGGGGATAACTCCATCGTTCCAGTAGCTTTCGGCGTAGGCAAGTCCGAAACCGGGGACGAGTGGACTTGGTTTCTGTCCATGTTGAGACAAGCTATCGAAGACCCGCAAGGGTTGGTGTTTATGTCTGACAGGGCTCCTTCCATAAGCGCCGCAATCTCTGCCATGTACCCAAACGCCCCTCACGCCATATGCTGTCGACATTTGGAGATGAACGCCAAATCCAAGGACAAACGTATTACCACCTACAAGGATGTCTATTGGGCGGCATGCAGAGCATATACGGATCGGGAGTTTAACAAGTACATGAATATGCTACGATACAGTGTCAAGGAAGCAGCCAAAGTCTTTGACGATGCTGGACCGGAGAGGTGGTCCGCGGCCCATTTTCCTGGACAACGGTATGACATTCTGACCTCGAATAGTGCAGAGTCTGTGAATGCACTCTCCCGTTTTGCGCGTAGATGTCCGATTGTTAATCTTATGGACTACTTTCGGGCCTTTCAACAAGAGTGGTACCAAATTCGACGCCTAAAAGGAGCTAAGATACAAAATGCACTCACACCAACGGCGGAGAATATCGTTCAGTACAGGGCGCGTCGTGCGGCGACATGGCCGGTAAGAGCAATCGGGTATGGGAAGTACGAGGTGCATGATGACTATATTAACGCGATTGTGAATATGGAAGACCACCTTTGTTCGTGTCGCGAATGGGATAAATCTGGGTTACCGTGCGGCCATGCCATCGCTGCAGCAACATATATGGGTCGTACAGATTGCAGCGACTTGGCTGTACCTTTCTTCACGTCCGAATATTACCGGAAAACATACGTGGAGGTAATAAACCCAGCTGGACCCCCTGCAGCATGGGTGTATCCACCCGACCCGCTTCCACCATGCTATCCACCTTTAATGGATAAGAACAGGGCCGGGAGACCGAGAAAGAACGACCGACGTCCATCACGTGGTGAAAGTTCGATACAACGAAGATGTACTCAGTGCCAATGCGTTGGACACACTCGTGGAGAGTGTCCAAATCCCGCCCCTTCAACCGTGCCAAGGAGACATTCTGTCAGTCACACCCCGGGCCCGTCACAGCTTGAACCATATGGAACAAACCCATATGATACTGTTGATCTAAACACTGATTTGTAAATGATATATATACACACATACATATGCTTCTAAATGAACATTGATAACACAGCTAGTTTGTAAATGATATATATATATATATATATATATATATATATATATATATATATTCGTATTATATATTTACACACATAAAGAAAATAGGAGACCTTCAATTTTTCTTAGTATTTTTTTGACCTTGTTCTTGCATCCATGGCAGTGAATGTTAACTCTGAGTACACATGTCTGTTTATATATTCATATTAGATACGTTTTAATTTTAACAAATTACACCATTATAGTTAATTATTTAATTTATGGGACATCTCATATTTTTTTTCAATTTTGTTTTACACTCCTATCGCATTAACATAATAATCATATATTAACTAATTCATTAAATCGTTTTAAATTATTATTATTTGAATGTGTTTATAGATATCGTGAATGGCAATAGGAGAAGGTAGAATTGTTTATAAATGGGGTTTTGACAAGTTGGTATCACTGGACTCATTTAAGAATTGTGAAAATGGGTATTTGGCGAATGATGATTCATGTGTGTTTAAAACACTTCAGCTCCAAACACACATGAATCATCATTCGTCAAATACCCATTTTCACAATTCTTAAATGAGTCCAGTGATACCAACTTGTCAAAACCCCATTTCATATTATATATATACACACACATACATATGCTTCTAAATGAACATTGATAACACAGCTAGTTTGTATTCCATCCAACAAGCTCTTCATCTTCAATCTTTCTGACCCTTCTTCAACGGCTTCTGCTTTTGCAACCACGTATGGCCATTGTGTACCACAACCCGCACACACTTTAGCAAATGAGTTGAGGGTTGTCGAATATTCTACAAGAGAAGTAGGCCCACGAATGAGGTAACCTCTGACTTGACCTTGCATGATGTATCCAACCTAACCGTGGTTCAGCGGCTTAAAAACTACTTTTCAGAGAAATTAACAACAACAAAAAATACAAAACAACAACACAGTAAAAAAAATACAAATAACAACACAGTAAAAAAAATACAAAACAAAAAAAATATAACCACCACCTACTTAAAAATTGATTTAGTTTCATCAATCCAAGCTTGCTTCTCGTTTACCTTCGCTTGAATAATTGCGAAGTCTTGCAGAATATGGTGAATTGCTTCTTGTTCTCGACGAACACGAGCCTCCCGAGCTTTTATATCCCCTTTCATCCTTTTGATCTCCCTGTCTTCCTCTTCGATCTTTCTCAAATGGACTGCCTTCCTGTCCATAATTTTTTTCCACTCTTCTGTTAGTTCATCTATCTCCTTTTCCTTTTTTGCTATGGCGACCTCGATTTAAGGTGGCATTTTTTCAGGAGTAGACTTAGGGTTTGATGACGATGCCATTTGTGGATGAAATGAGAGAAGAGAGAAATCAATTCAAAGAAAGAAAGCAAGAGAGAAATCAAGAAAGAAAGCAAGAGGAAGTGTGAATTGTGAATTGCATACTACTGATATTTATGGATGAAATCTCAAACATGCAAATGAATTTCAACCACAAATCGGTCTTCAAAGTACAATAATTGTGGAAAAAAACAGTAAAAGCATGCAAGATTCGTCTAAGTACAGGGGCTGAAAGTGTAAATTTTCAGGGACCAAAAGTGTAAATTTTGAGGGACCAAAAGTGAAAATTTTGGTCCATCGCGGGCTGCGATCGCAGGCAGGGACCAAAAGTGCACCGCGGCCAAAGTTGAGGGGCTTCGCGGGGCATTTGTACCCAAAGTACGTGTCACGTCAGCCCTAGCCCGCGATCGCGGGATCCATCGCGGGTATTTTGGGTATTTTTGCAAAATGAATTTTTTTTGGGTATTTCGGTAACGGTTGGTCAAACTTTGGGTATTTTAATTAATTTCCCTTAAAAAAAACTTGGCTCAACTTGCATGCTACTTAACGTTTTCTGTCAATTTTCTGATTTGCATGTTTTATTTAATTTTCGTACGGATAGGATCTTTAACCTGCACTGCACTGCACTTGTGTGTAAATATTTAATATAATTACTGTTTCTTGTGTTATGTGTAGTTCAGAAACCAATTTACTGCCTTTGAATTAAAATGCTTTTATTTTTGGTCAGGCTGGCATCTGCTTCAGAGTCATGGCCCTCTCTCTCTCTCTCTCTCTTTTTCACTTAATGCAGTTGTATTTCTAGGGAAATCCATGTGCAGGGTATTGTGTTTCTGAACATTAGCATCATTCTTTGTGGCAAAAGAAGTAATTTTTAATTTCAAGGTAAAATGGAGTCATGTAAAAAACTGCACTAACTCCATGTCATGTGGCTCTGCATTTTTAAAGCAGGGGGTATTCAGATTACAGATATACTTTAGCTTGCAGTTTAGGCTGTTTGTTAGGCATCAATAACTAGTAGCAAAATGCAACTTTAACTGAATCAACCAACTAAAAATTAAGCAAAACAACATGAAAACAAGAGACTTTAATTAGACTTGTCAAACAATAACAAATGACTGCATCATCACTTACTTTCTCTCTTGGAAGAAAAACAGGGTACGTAATAATATTTATGTTGTTGTTTATTAGTTTCACTTTTATCTTAATTTATATGTTCTCTGTTCTATCAGTATTCATTCATATTCATGGGATGGATGGGGGGACCCTTTGAAACGTTTATGTAAGTTGTAAATAAAAGACAGACAATGCTCATAATTCATTCATGTTTTAATGCGATCTGCAATTACTTTATATTTTCAAATTGTGGGTAATTAAGAAATACTGTATTACCTAGCTCCCTAGTTGAGTACTACTATGTTATCTTTTTAATTTTGAGTGATGGGCTATCATTACAAGATGATTGTTTTTAAGATATTTTTCAGTATTTGCAGCATGTGTTTTTGCAGGCATATCTCTGATGGCATCATATCAAAAGGAGGTGAAGGACTTGGAAAAGGATCCTCCTGCATCTTGCAGTGCTGCTTGCTTAGATGCTTTCTGTTGCTTTCTACATTAATTGTTTCTATTTGTCTGCTGCATCAATTGCTCTACTTTATATATTTTATGTTTTCTTTATCCACTCATCATATTAGATCATGCATCAAATGCAACAATTTTTGTTACCCTTGGATGGAAGAATACCACTACGTACAGGTCCGCCCATGATATATAGAATGTGCCCTTTGCTTGATACGTACTAATAAACCATATTTGGATTAATACATGGCTGGCACATTTTATTTTATTATCATTGTTGTTTTTCACATATATAGTTTGTTGGTTATGGATGAATGGTTTATGCGCGCACAGTACATGAATCATAACTACTAGAAAAGCTGCTGTTACCTCGTGTCTACATAAAAGAACTTGGGATACTTTTCAGCAGACGGACAAGCTTGTGAAAAATGAAGTCTATGATGATATTGGTTTATGGGCTTGCTTTAATTAGCTTGTGATTAAAATAAAAAGACATCATGAAACAAGATTTTTCATGTTTAAGTTGTTAGCATACAAGTTCTGTTGTGAAAGTAGGAATACGGGGATAATGAGACATGACGATAAAAAAAAAACTTAAGGATATGGGGTTATGTGTATGTATATGATACAAGTCTAGTAGTATCAAACCGATAACATAAATAAACGATATTTGTTAAGCGTAATTAAGCCTTCAATTCATCCTTGATGTTGCTTTTGCTTGGTGTTCTCACAACCTTAGTAACTAGTAATTTTAATTTCTCATATATATATATATATATATATTTACTACATATATAATGAAGCAAGATTTGGAGAAAATTTCAATATTGCCTTGAATATGAATATGAAAACCTGTACCTGGTCCTGATCTGGAGGCATACTTTAAGCACAGCTATTTTGGTCACGGATTGGACCACAAGTTAACTATTATTATTATTATTATCATCTCCAACTGTATCTACCTCCCTAGCTAGCTCTCATATTATTTAAGCTACCTAATAAATTATTTTTTACCGATCATGCATAACTTAATTAACACAAAGATTTATTAATTTTAGGTGTCCAAGTATATCATGTATAATTTTTGTGAGTGGGCTGGGATGTTCTTCATGAACCGTGAGATTGGAAATTGTAATAGGCAAGAACACATTGAAATGTTTGTGCTACAAGCACTGAACCAGATGCATGCATGTAGGAACAATACATACATTTGTCATGCAATTAAATTAAACTTGATATGATGCAGAGTGGACATTTGCATCCATATATACTTGGGTTACATGCATGGATTTATATATAGTTAAGAAAAAGATGTATTTAATTGATTTTGATTTTGTTGTGTCTTCATCAGGCCCTGTTGGTGAAGACATGTACTGTGTTGGTTTATGTCCTAGCCTAGCTAATGATCCATGTTGTATGAATGAAGTAATTGTGTGGTTGATTTTTGAGATATGCCGACAGGAAGAGGGTGGTGAATATGTCCAATAAAATCTTGGGGTTTATGGTGTCCTTAAATATATATGAATGGTTGCTGTCACAATATATATATATATATATATATATATATATATATATAGGTGAAGAAACAAACATGTTACTCATATATTGTAGCTTAGTATCAAAAAATATTAAAATATTAATTGTTTTGTCTCCATACCCACATCACATTAATTTTGAAATAAAATGTTATCTGATAATATATATATATATAATAACGGGAAATTAATTAAAATAACCCAAGTTTGACTTTGACTTGCCAATATACCACAAATCTCGCTCAGTTTACCGAAATGCCACAAAATTCCGCGGTGGTCCCGCGATATGCCGAAATTACAGTTTTGGCCCCTGAAGTTTGTGGCAATATTAAAAAAACATTAATGGTCCCTATAGTTTTTAGGTTATCATTTTATGTGGGTTTTAATGTATTGTTTCCTTTCCATTTTAATGTTTTTAATATAGAAATTAACTTAAGAAAATGTTTTCCCCATTTTAAGTTATTTAACAAGGAAATTAATTAACAAGATTATCTAGAAATTATTGCAAATCATCTTCCCAACTGAAACGGATACAGTGCAGGTAAACAAAGAAATCTATTACTGGAAGGCGTCCTGGAGTCCAGTGATCAAGTTAACCTTTTCCTTGATCACGTCCTCCATTCCCATGTAGTCCGATTCGAGTTCTTCTAGTTCCTCTCCAGCTTCCTTAATCTCTCGTTGTAGCTGCCGAACGTGAGCCCTAGTCATAGCCAGTTCTCGTTTCTTCCCCGCTAGATACTCCCATTTTCCCCTGCTGAATCCCCCTGTTATGGTTCCACATACCCTTTACCTTTTCGATATCGGCGTTCGCCTCATCAATGGCTTTTTGCACTGCGGGAGTAATTTGTTGACTTTGTCGAAGACCCGTCGGCATAAAATCATACATTGGTGGGGTTCTCATGCCATTATCGAAGTAGTAATTGTCGGATGCCATCTCCCAGTCTGCTTCCTCCTCAGGCGTGAATGGAAAATCGGCCGCAGTTCGCCCACAGTTTGTCCACTCCTCGTCTGTTTTCGGTACCTTCCAGGTACTCCGGTGAGCTCCATCGTTCAGTGGTTGGTAGGCTCCCGAACGTGAAGTTCCAGCCACATTCGCCGACCTGTTCCCCCTTGATCTTGAACCTCCAGCCATGGTGTTAAGAAAAGCGAGAGTGTGTTTGTAAACGGTGAGGAGAGAATGTATAAAAGATAGATAGGAAGTTGTGAATTACTACTTCGTCGTGCCATCTACTTATAGCCGTGAAAATGTATGTTCTTTATCAGATATGGTCAAATATTTCGTCTGAAAAAGTTGTCTGCATGATTCGTCTGAATAGTTCACTGCAAGATTCGTTTGAAAAGAGCCTGTAAGATTCGACTGAAAAAGTAACTGCAATATTCGTCTGCTCTTGAATAAAGGTCTTTCATTAGGCAGATAATTAGTCTTTAAGTAGTCAAACATAGCTAATTAATGAGAATTTAGATCAGATTTATATGGTACTGTCAAATGCAAGTTTCTATAATATAGATACTGTTCTACATTACATAATACCAATTTTTGCATCATATGAATCACTTCCAGACAACAAGAACCAATACACCAATAATCAAGAAATAAATGCTTGTTCATCCAATAATCTATGTATTAGGATTATCGCAAGTTTCATAAACCTACTTACTAGGTGTTGGAAAAACCTAACGTTGCACTATTTGACAACCTAACGTTGCACTATTTGACAATGCTCATAAATGGACTCCGCCATATCTTGGAGAAATTTATTGGCCTCGTCCTCGGTGTGGTCAGGGTGTACCCATACCACATCGTTATTTATCAACATCCTGGCATTACGGCATACCCAGACACCGCAATCCGCATTAATCCCGGCCTGCTGGGGTGTATTGTTGGCGAACTTATGACGAAAGACATGTGTCCTATCGCGACGCCTCGTTTCCTTGACCCGGCAAAAGAAGTCATATAGCACAGCTTTAAACCTTCTCATCTGGTCATCCAATTGGTCTCTAAAGAGACTGGCACTGTCGGTGTCATATATGGTCATGGTCATAGCGTCAAGCTCAAACACTCCGAGCAGCCAATGTTTGGGATGAATGCATATAGGGATGTACACCTGAAATATTACAATATTAGACAACTTAGTTAGCAACAAAACAACTTAAATAAAATAAGAGTAAAACGATTTACATACCACATCGAGGAGAGCCCAAGAAACCCCTTCCACGCCATTGCATGAGCTAGCCACGGAGACGGGACCTTGATGCTCAAGCAACATGTAGTGAAAGAAAATAATGAGCATCATGGTCCACCTCGTGTCTGTTCCACGATATTTTTGCAGCAGCGAGACCCAACAATCGATGTGCTATACATAAAAAATAGATGGTTAGACATGTAATATAAATATATTTGATTATATGACTATAGTTAAACTTCATACTAACCACATCCTGTAAGTCAGACTCCAAAGGGTCATCCGCCAGCAATACTTTGAAAAACGGGGGGGGGGGGGTGATTTCCAGGTTCAAGTAAGGGATGAACTTCAAGCGGGGGAGGCCACCAGTCCGGCACATCCTCAATATATCCGATGCCGGTTGACGCTCCGGTGAAGGCACCTTTTTCTTTCTCTTTCCCGCCTTCTTTCCTCCCTTGTTTCCCCCCGCTTTCTTTGCTTGCTTTTTAGGGGGCAGTGGTGTCGAGATTCTTGTTGTCTAAATGGGTAACTCAACCATTTTGAAAGTTTATGCTGCCGCTTTTGAGGGAGCGGGGTCACCTGTGGATCTACAACATCCATCGGGTCATCTTCCGGCTCCGAGAAGTGCTCCTCGATAATAGGAGACCCCATCGTCTGAAAATTAAGTTATTAGATGTTTTAAGTACAATTTAGGAAATGTTCACAATTAAACCAAAACTACCAAAATAACTTACAGTATGCATGGATGCTGGCGGTGTGACTGTAACGTCCCAAAAATTACAATAAATTTTAACTTTTAAAATAAGCATTTTAATAAATGAAACCTCATTAAATATCCAAAAGCGTTTCGTTTGCAAACTTAATAATAAATATTCTCGTTAATAATAAACAGCGGAAATAAATCGTTTGAATAATAATACTAATTTCATAATTAAAATAACTCTTCACGCGCGTCAGTGTGTACCGTCACGCCTTGGAGCCACTAGCACCTGAAACCACATTTATAGGAAAGGGTAAGCACAAAGCTTAGTGAATTCCATCACATGCACAGATAGCAATTATATACACATCACTCCTATCCGCACATGAGCAACAACACCACAGTTACATAATGCAAGTAAACACATACAAGTAATTATGTACCCAACTCCTCGGTCCCACCGAGTTCCCGGTCCCACCGAGTTCACACAACATTTCCATCCACTTCCTCGGTCCCACCGAGTCCTCGGTCCCACCGAGTTGTAATGTAACACACTCGTCCCACCGAGTTCCCACAACGTTTCTATCCACTTCCTCGGTCCCACCGAGTCCTCGGTCCCACCGAGTTGTAATGTAACACACTCGTCCCACCGAGTTCACACAACGTTTCTATCCACTTCCTCGGTCCCACCGAGTCCTCGGTCCCACCGAGTTGTAATGTAACACACATTTATACTAAGCATTTAACCCAAGCAAATATTACGCACCACAAACAACTAGTTCACACCACAAGTACAGTAGTACATACAAACTACCATAACATGCATACAATTCCTATCTACACAGTGAGAGAACTCACCTCAAACGCAAAGTAGATGTCCTCAACAGCAAAACGCTCCGGCCAACACCAACTCACCTTTTTCCACCTAAATAAGTGATATCAAACGTCACAACGAAGTCCTAGCCCAAAGTCACAACTATACGCTTACACACGAAAAATCCAGCTTTTACTCTAAGATTTACAGGTCTGCTCGGGACCTGTTTAGCCTCTCTTAAACTCATCAACCCATAATTATTATTCCATAATCAGTTAGTTCTATGTCTTAGGGTTCCAGGGACATATTGCACGCGCTCTAACGATTTTCCTACAAATTACTACGAATTTTCTAAAAACAGGACGCGAAACTGTCATATTCAGACCTGCTGTACAAACAGCCATTTTACGCCTAGTTAGAGGCCGAACCAGACTTCCGCTAAAACACGAAAAGTGTGCCCGGCACAGAATGTGAACCGTGGGCACCGGTTTCGTCTCAATCCGAGCTACGACGGAAAAGTTATGAACGAAATAAAACAGTGGCAGAAACGACGTTTTCACATAAAATGACGATTTATAAAAACGGTTTAATATTTAAGCGATTCGGGTTACGGTTTAGCTTATGAAGGCTGGACAACCCACGCACCACCCACTGCCACCTCCGGCAGTGGTGGTCGGCGGCGGCAGCCACCACCGGCGGTGGTGGTGGTTCGATAAAACGAACCGACGAGACCAACGTGACAATTCGGCTAACGATTCTTGGACCGCACACCCCCCCCCCCACCCACGACTTAACCACAGCAAACCGCACCACAGCCATCGCAATGGTGGTGCACGGCGGCCATGCACACCGCCGGCAGCCAAGGTTGCGGCGGCGGCAGTGGTTTGTGGTGTTTCGATGATGACGAAAGAAAGAACAAGAGAAGGAATGAAGACTTACCGATCGACGACGACCCAACAGCACCCCGACGGGATCCCGATCTCCGGCTCGCTCTCTCTCTTTCTCTCCCTCTCTCGCTCACTCTCTCAACCTTCGGCAGAAAAAGAAGCGACGGCGCTGATGGTGGCGTGTGGTTTCACGGCAGCCGCAGAAAAGGAGGAAGGGAAGGAGGTGCTCGATGGTAATCTCACGGCTGCAGCAAGGTGAAGGGAAAAAAAAAAGAAATAGGGTTTCAGTCCCTTCCTTGTTTGTGACGTGAAGAAACAAAACGAAAGAGAATGGGTCGGTTCCCATTATGGGCCGACCCCGCCCATGCAACCAATCCTGAAATGACACCTTTGGTCCCTCACTTTTCAACCCTTTGCTAAAAACTTAAAATTTAAACTATATTACACGCTCGGTCTTTCCGACAAGCCCTATTAACGCCATACCGATACGAGAAGGATAACTAACCATAATAATAAGGAAAAAAACATTTATTACTAATAAAACATAACAATTAAAGGCTAAAAAAAAGAAGTAACACCATACCGGAACACGGGCTTTACAACTCTCCCCCGCTTGAATTAGACTTCGTCCCCGAAGTCTACGCCCACGAATAATTCCGGATAATGCTCTCGCATCTCAGCTTCGGGTTCCCAAGTCCACGCGGAACCCTTTCGGTGCTTCCACTGGACCTTCACTAACTGGAATTTAAATTTCTCGCACCGCCTAAAAATTCCTCGAATACTTTTCTTACCACAAAACTCCTTCAAGAATACTGAAATTATGATCGGAAGAATACTCCAACAACTGAATTCATTCCTAGTCAAACGACTTCGGTTGTCTCCCAACCTTAGCTATTCCATACATCCCGATTCAAATCTCAAGCTCTAACCATTCTAAAGTTGCTTACCAATATACCCTACTGGATACTCGAATCCGATCATTCCTACCATTAACTGTCGATTAACTTCCACGAGTTCTAATAAACTCCCAAAATTTATTTCACACGAATCATCAAACCAGTAAATTTATAAACACACACGAAAGTCGTTCCACAATAACCATTCATCACAATTAAGCATCTCAGGGTTACTACTACCATCACCATAATTACCTTAAAATCGGCTACAATTCTCCGATTACACTAAAGGTGTTTGGCCTCAAGCCCAAAAGTCGACACCTAAATATACTACTTACCTAAAAAATTCTACGCATTTATTCTCTAAATTACAAAGGGCATCATTCCCTTAACCGATACTATTCGGCCTACAGTATCAACACGCGTAGAATACCCAACCTTCCACCGTCTACTTATCCTCCACGCTCGCTCTAGGAAGCCTAGTTACACCGTATCAAGATACACCTTAACGTCTACCTCCCAGGTACGTCTCAAGGCCCGACACATCGGAACTACCTCTCAGGTAAGTGCCCAAGACTGTATCCTCTTAGTGCCTACTGGAAAGTCAAGGTCATAACACATGGATACCGGGGTCCCACCCCGAGATACCCAACCGACCGTTACCAACGTCTGACTGACCTGACCAAGGATTTAATGCAAACAGTCTACCAACAACATGTCTATCCCGGAATGACTCACTCACCCAACATGCAAATACTCAACGTGCAATAAGTGCAAAACTGTGCAACAAAACAACCCATCAACAAAACTCCACATCGAGCCATTAAAAAACGTGCAATCGACCCATGACTATCTCAAAGTCAAAACCGAGCAAAATGCTCCACGCTTGCTAGACCCATAAGTCGGTCAAAAACGCGTTTAAATAAAATTTAAGCAAGCAATACTCTAAAATCAACATTAGTCCCAAACTCGACACGGGTTAAACAAAAGAGTTTTCCAAAAGGACTCACCCCTTAAAATTCTCAAAATGACACATAACACTTATAAGCGCACTTCCCAAATGGTTTACAAAATCATTCACAAAAATATTTTCAACGTCAAGATTTTTCATTTCAAATAGACCGTAAGCAATAAAACTACTATTACCGGGTCGGTAGTTACGCAAAAATGGACCCGCTCGTCCCACATATGAAAATCATGTTGAAAATCATTTCATTCCAGCTTAGTTTGCTCACAAAACGTAAAGCGAAATAAATAATTTCTTTGAAAACGAACCGTCACGGTTCTAGTATGAATTGACTCATGACATGTATTTAAAGTAACCGCTCGACCTTACACCGGGTGCGACAAAAGTGTGCACATAATTTCAAAATCAGTTCCACGGCGTTTGACCCCCAAAATTTCTCTTTTTAAACATAAAATGTCGTGGCACAGGGTTTACCAACAAATTTTTCGCGCGTCGGCTAGTCATACAAAACGATGAAACGGTTTACAAATATATTTTTGTTAAAACACAACTGTCTCGTGTAAGTTTCAAACTTAAAGATAAAAACCAATCCGTTTCCATCATTTGAAAATATCGACTAAAATCTCATAAAATCTCAAAAGGTGGGGTTCTTTAAATTGATTTCCAAGATTTCCCCAAATGGTCACATAAACAAATGAGATATGCACCTCGTGAAATTAACCCACACGACTCAACATGCTGTAAGACAAAACTTATTTTAACCAAATCACTCAAATAGATTTATATAGACATCGTGGAATGTAACTTTCCGTCTCAACTCTAACATATGTGGAGGAGTTCCAATGTTAAAGTCACAAGCCGTAGTCACTTGCCCAACATTTTAAACACCACAAAACACGAATATCATTTTACCCGAAAGAACCGTTGGAAAAATAACGAAATGAGACAAATTCTAACAAAGTTTGCACTCCCGTGATAAAACGATTTCATACACTTTCAAAACCATATTTCAAAATCTTATGTGTGTGCTGAACATTTCCCAAAATTCCAAAACACCATCCATAAAATGATTTGAAACACAAGAATTTGTTAATGCAATCTATTTCAAAATCAAACTTTGTGCATGACTTAGTCGGCATTCTACGCCTCGACTCCTACTCCTCCAAATCTCTCCGGTCCACTAACGTCATCAGGACATTTAAACCTCTTAGGCAAGTTGGGAAATTACATCAAATAATCCCTACGATTTTTCCTCAAATCAAAGTCGGCGCTATAAGCCTATGATTCTAGCACAATCATCCATCTTGGCCCGAAACAAACATCATCCTTATCGTCACCCCAAGTGATCAATACTAGAATCGTCCTTTTATTCCAACAACTACTAATTTATAACTGTTAGTCCCAGATGGCTATAACAAGTATTGTAGAAGGGGGGGGGGGGGTTGAATACAATACTCAAAATTTTCACAATTTTAATTCTTTTTATTGAAAATCTTTCAACAAGAATTACACATAGAAAACTTAAGACTGTTGCGGAAAAGAACAGATAAACTATTCTAACAATCTTACACAAAGTATACAACAAAATAACTAAGAACACTTAGAACAAAGCTATAAAGTTTTTCAAGCAAACTGGAAATTCTTGCACTTAGAGAATTCTTCCAGTTTGCGTAGAATATCAAGAGCTCACAGTAATCTTCAAAGTCTCTCAAGATGTGTATCTTTCTGTATGGAGAGCTCTTCCTTTTATAGTGACAAGGAGTGTGCAAGCATTGAATGCTTGGGACACTTGTCATCTTCACACTTGCTGAGGATGTTGACTTCTGGAAAGTTGTGAAGTCCTTGTCACCTTTTACAAGGTACAGTCAGAAGAGCTCATGCATGAGAAAAGAGCTTTGCATGGAAATGGATAATAAGACAGAAGGTCACTTTATCCATGTAGAAAATATCTTCTCAATTTGTCTTCTTATGTCTCTCATTTTTGTCTTCTTTTGCTTCTCAAAATCTCTTTCAACAAATGCACCACCGAAGAAAGGTTGTAAGATTTCTTCCAAGACAAAATGAATTTGCTTCTCATTTTGTCTTATTATGTCTCTCACTTTTGTCTCCTTTTGCTTCTCAGATTTTCTTTCAAGAAAATCACCACCGATGGAAACTTGGGATATGTGACACATCTTTGGAGAAAACATCTTTGAAGCTTCTTTGAGGTCCCACCGAAATGTCATTTGGGATATGTGACACATCTTTGAGATATGTGACATCATCTTTGAGATATATGACATCATCTTTGGGAAAAGCTTCTTTGAGACTTGGCCGAAATAGAGAGAAGTTTCGGTGGAGATACCACCGAAATTGTGAGAACAATTTCGGTGAACAATGACTTGTATGTTTGAGAAAAGATCTTTCACTTCCACAATGAGAGAATCTTTAATCTTGACTTTGGTTGATCTTTGACTTCACCAAACATTTGATATCTTGTACAAGCCATTACAAAGAACCATGCATCCAAAATTTCTCTAAGTATAAAATGTTTTTCAAAGTATAAAAGGAGATCATGAGGTCATCTTCAAATCTTGATGACCCAACAATCTCCCCCTATTTGATGATGACATCCATACTTAGAAAAACATGAGTAAGACAGTGAATAATGCAAGTTGACCCTTCTTTACTCTTTTGGGTTCTTTTTCACACAGTCCATTTTTTTTTATTTTTTTTTGTGTGTGTATGTATATATGATATTTACATATAAGAAAAAATAAAGAGGTATAGCTGTACAAATAATCGAAAGGAAAAGGAAAGAAGTATAAACAGTATAAACAGAATGAATATTACTTGCATCTTTGGAGGGGCGAGTTGAAACTTGTGTCTGGCTTGAGGATTCTTCATTTTGATCAGCAACCTTAGGATACTTCTGCCCAACTGTTGCATCTTGGCATCTTTTCATGTTTAGCATCAGCATCCTTTGTCTTTGTTTTGCTCCCCCTCAGTTAGATCAGACGGTCTTTGTGTTTCTCCCCCTCAGTTAGATCCGCCCGGACTGAAGTGCTCCCCCTTGACCGGTCCGTTGATTTCCTCATTTTTTCAAGTTGGTCGCTGTATATGAGTACTGAGGGTTTATGTTGCTCCCCCTCAGATGAATTCTCCCCCTCAGCGGCCGACGTAGGAAAAACACCAAGAGAAAATGAAAAGATCGGCCAGAACCAAGACATTTTTTTTTTTTTTTTACTTTCCACCGAAAATTGAGGAAAATCCACCGAAAATTGGCTATTTTCGGTAGGATTTTCGGTGGAAAATCGGTAGGATTTTTTTTTTTTTTTTTTTTACCTTTCCACCGAAAATTGAGCAAAATCCACCGAAAATAGGCTATTTTCGGTAGGATTTTCGGTGGAAAATCGGTAGGATAATTTTTTTTTTTTTTTTTTTTTACCTTTACCTTTCCACCGAAAATTGAGGAAAATCCACCGAAAATAGGCTATTTTCGGTAGGATTTTCGGTGGAAAATCGGTAGGATTTTTTTTTTTTTTTGCTTTTCCACCGAAAATGAAGGAGAATCCACCGAATATTGGCTATTTTCGGTAGGATTTTCGGTGGAAAATCAGTAGTAAAACTTCTAAGACATTATGGAGAAAATCTTCAAAGTGAAGAAAAGATTGGAATTTCATCTTCCAATTTGATGACCCAAAAAGATTGAGTTTGAGGATTTGGGGTGACATCTGTAGAAGAGTTTGTAGTGGGTGGATTGGTGGAGGGATTTGAGGTGGTGGATCGGTGGAGGGATTTGAGGTGGTGGATCGGTGGAGATTCGGTGTGGAATCGGTGTGGGTCGGTGTAGACTCGGTGGTGGATCGGTGTGAGGATTCCACCAAGGAGTTTGAAGGATTGTACCGAATTTAGAAGGGTTTCACCACCGAATTTGAAGGGTTCCACCGAATTTGAGGGGTACCACCGATCGAGGAGGCAAAACATATGATGGGAAGTAAAGTATGGTGGGATATGGTTTTGGTTTGGTGGTTAAGGAAAATTTCGGTGGTGAGGTTTAGAAAAGAAATGGAATTTTAAGAGATTGGAGATGGTGATGTCATGAGAATGACATCAACATGCTTATGATGTCATGAGAGTAAAGAATTCTAAGGTTTTGTCAACTTTCTCACTTGTTCACATAGATCCATCTGCCCAGCTCAAAATCTGCAATCACAAATAATTTAATTTCCAGGTACCCATTTTGAAGGTGGGTCCTTTTGGGTTAGAAGAAAAAGAATGAAAAGAATTTATATCACTCAGAATAATTCTTTATTTCACACAGTCTTTGGCAAAATGAGAAATATCACCACAGATATAGCATTTTCTATAAAGAGAGTTCCTTTTAGAAACTTGACATTTTTCCTAACTTTTGCTCAAAGATTTTGAAGAGATAACAAAGAATGGGGGTGCATCACATAGAATTCATATTTCAAAAATTGGGAGTACATAAATCCTTTCTTTTGAATTGGACATTTTGAAACTCACAGATTTAAGAAGAAAATCGGTATGAGAAGTCATAAAGTTATTTTTGGAAAAATTTTGGAGGATTTCCTTTTAAGACAGAAACAACACCCAGAGACTAGCCAAATAAAATTTCCAAAATTTATGTTTTCAGATGTGATGGCAGAAATTATGAACACATAGCAAAAGAGTTTGAAATAAGAGAATTCATAAAAGATAGATAAAACACATAGTATGTACCTGTGAAGAGTAGAAGAAGCACTTAGCTGATACAAGAGCAGTTGAGGAGTCATTCGCTTTCAGATGTGGGTTCATCTGCCAAATCATAAGATTTAGCAGGCAGACCCTTTCCTCTTCTGACAAGTCTTTCATTTCTTTCCTTTTCTCTCTTGTATTTCTCCTTGTATCTTTCAGCCCGGTCAAAATTTGCAGAAGAGGAAGATTGGCTGAAATTTTTGGAAAATCGGTGGGAAGCACTTCTAAGTCTTTCAAGGTTTCTACTTTTACACTCAGAAGCAAAATGACCCTTTTTACCACAGTTAAAACATTCCTCATTAGATTTATCCAAAGGAGAGTGTTTGGAGAGAGAAGAGGATGAATTTCTATCGAACTTAGATTTTCCAGAAGAGAGATGAGATTTGGATTTAGAGTGCCCATCCAACATGGCCATTTCATCAGATAATTTATCAGCTGAAGTTTCCTCACATTCATCCTTAGCATCACTAAGATATGCTTCTGAATGATCATTGGGATCTTCTTGACTATTATGGTCAGAGTCAGATGGGTAGGTGATTTTTGGAAAACACTTAGTCTTTTTGGAAGAGTCACTCAGGAGAGCTAGAGAAGAGTTCTTTATAAACTTTTGCAGTTTCGTCTGCTCATAGTTGAAAAGAGTACCATAAAGAACAGTAAGAGGCATATGATCAAGATCCTTGGTTGTCTTTATACAAGTACAGATATTTTCCCAAAAATCGGGAAGACAGTCCATAAATTTGCACAGGACTTCCTCATTGTCATACACTCTACCTAACAGCTTTAAGTCATTAAGAAGACTGTTAAAGCGATTATAGTAGTTGGAGAGAGATTCTCCTTTCTCATAAGAAAAGAGTTCATATTTTCTAACAAAACCAATTTTTCTGCTCTTTTTAACTTCATTTGTACCTTCGTACAAAACACACAGAGTGGACCACATCTCTTTGGCAGTAGAGAGATTTACCAGAGAGTGGTACACTTCATCAGGAAGAGAGAGAGCAATGATAGTTCTAACTTTAGAATCAAGAGACACAAGTCGTTTTTCCTCATCAGTATATTTCTTAGGATTTTTAAGAATGTAACGACCAGTAGCAGCAGATTTTTCTTCATCAGACGAATCATCAGAATCACCTTTTTCCATGGTTTCTTTACCCGGCCTCTGCGTTTCATAGCGAGCCCAAACTCTGGGGATAAAGGGTCCCTCTTGGAGAATGGTTGGATATCTAGTATCCACTCCTTCCATGAACAGCATCATGCGGCTTTTCCACAAAGAGAAGTTGTTGGGATTGAACTTAGGAGGTTTTGAAATAGAGCCATTTTCAGAGAAGTTATTTTGAAAAGAGTTTTCAACAGTAGAAGAAGAAGAGGCAGCCATCGCAGATCAAGTTTATGGAATTAAACTTTCTGCTCTGATACCACTTGTTAGTCCCAGATGGCTATAACAAGTATTGTAGAAGGGGGGGGGGGGGTTGAATACAATACTCAAAATTTTCACAATTTTAATTCTTTTTATTGAAAATCTTTCAACAAGAATTACACATAGAAAACTTAAGACTGTTGCGGAAAAGAACAGATAAACTATTCTAACAATCTTACACAAAGTATACAACAAAATAACTAAGAACACTTAGAACAAAGCTATAAAGTTTTTCAAGCAAACTGGAAATTCTTGCACTTAGAGAATTCTTCCAGTTTGCGTAGAATATCAAGAGCTCACAGTAATCTTCAAAGTCTCTCAAGATGTGTATCTTTCTGTATGGAGAGCTCTTCCTTTTATAGTGACAAGGAGTGTGCAAGCATTGAATGCTTGGGACACTTGTCATCTTCACACTTGCTGAGGATGTTGACTTCTGGAAAGTTGTGAAGTCCTTGTCACCTTTTACAAGGTACAGTCAGAAGAGCTCATGCATGAGAAAAGAGCTTTGCATGGAAATGGATAATAAGACAGAAGGTCACTTTATCCATGTAGAAAATATCTTCTCAATTTGTCTTCTTATGTCTCTCATTTTTGTCTTCTTTTGCTTCTCAAAATCTCTTTCAACAAATGCACCACCGAAGAAAGGTTGTAAGATTTCTTCCAAGACAAAATGAATTTGCTTCTCATTTTGTCTTATTATGTCTCTCACTTTTGTCTCCTTTTGCTTCTCAGATTTTCTTTCAAGAAAAGCACCACCGATGGAAACTTGGGATATGTGACACATCTTTGGAGAAAACATCTTTGAAGCTTCTTTGAGGTCCCACCGAAATGTCATTTGGGATATGTGACACATCTTTGAGATATGTGACATCATCTTTGAGATATATGACATCATCTTTGGGAAAAGCTTCTTTGAGACTTGGCCGAAATAGAGAGAAGTTTCGGTGGAGATACCACCGAAATTGTGAGAACAATTTCGGTGAACAATGACTTGTATGTTTGAGAAAAGATCTTTCACTTCCACAATGAGAGAATCTTTAATCTTGACTTTGGTTGATCTTTGACTTCACCAAACATTTGATATCTTGTACAAGCCATTACAAAGAACCATGCATCCAAAATTTCTCTAAGTATAAAATGTTTTTCAAAGTATAAAAGGAGATCATGAGGTCATCTTCAAATCTTGATGACCCAACAATAACCCTCGTCACTACCCCAACGATCATCCCATCAAAGCAAATCAAGTACACACCTGTACTAGTAGGTTTACTATAGTCGTTCCTCCTTGTGATGGCTATTCTGGGTAGATACTACAACGATTTATTAGCACATAATAATTCACACTAACAATGCTTACGCTCAACTCCTTGGATTCCTCGTGACTTTCCCCGACTCGAGCATTGATCCTGTGTTTCCGATAGTAGGAGCTCTACTACTACCTTCCACACCTATCATCACTCGTTCCGAGTTCCATCCGATGGGTCCAAGTAGTTTCTCGCCGATAACTCCACACATATGCCTGCACCGGCATATGTACACACTTCTCCTAGCTCCCTAGGAATTCCACCCAACTCCACTACCCTTGTTATGACGAAATCCCCACTAGTCATGACAAGTCGCCTCGCGAATGCACAGTCGCACACAGTGTAAAACCAGATAGACATTCGAATATAAGATTCTATCCTACAACGGTTGGACTCAAACAAGAGTTGCGCAATAGAACTAAATCCGACATTCTAAGGCTATTTGGTTCCTACCGCATACAACCTATAGTGCATTCACTTAACAACTTATCAAGGCTAGCATGAACTCCTATTAGCAAACAACAAACATGCAGTACAGTGTAATAAGCACCAAACAATCCAGCACACATACTCCTATGTTCTAGAAAGCAATCTAGCATACATACTCATATGTAAACACTCTTCCCAGCTCACTAGGAATTTCATCTCATCCCACTACCCTTGCTACAACGGAATCCCTGTTAGCCATAACGAGTTGCCTCGCGAATACCCAGTCGCATGCAGCGTGAATCAAATAGACATTCGAATGCAAGATTCTATCCTAGAACGGTTGGACTCAAACAAGAGCTGCGCAATAGAACTAAATCAAATATTCTAAGGCTATATGATTCTTACTGCATACAACCTATAGGGCCTTCACTTGACAACCTACTATAACTAGCATTGATTCCTACTAGCAAGCAGTCATCATACAGTACAGTGTAAACAACATAGGCAATCTAGCATGCACACCCTATGCCTAGAAAGCAAAAAAAAACACTAAGTACTGTACCTTCCCACATAGCGTCGGCTGACTGTACACACTGCGCCTTCGATCACCGTTTCCCAAACGGGTTTTCCTTTTTCCTTTATTCTCAAAGATTTTAGTAAAAGAGTTTAAAACTTCATAGCCGCAACTTGAGACCAAACACACCGAGATGTGTTTGATTCACTCAAGCTGTGCTCTGATACCAAGTTGTAACGTCCCAAAAATTACAATAAATTTTAACTTTTAAAATAAGCATTTTAATAAATGAAACCTCATTAAATATCCAAAACCGTTTCGTTTGCAAACTTAATAATAAATATTCTCGTTAATAATAAACAGCGGAAATAAATCGTTTGAATAATAATACTAATTTCATAATTAAAATAACTCTTCACGCGCGTCAGTGTGTACCGTCACGCCTTGGAGCCACTAGCACCTGAAACCACATTTATAGGAAAGGGTAAACACAAAGCTTAGTGAATTCCATCACATGCGCAGATAGCAATTATATACACATCACTCCTATCCGCACATGAGCAACAACACCACAGTTACATAATGCAAGTAAACACATACAAGTAATTATGTACCCAACTCCTCGGTCCCACCGAGTTCACACAACATTTCCATCCACTTCCTCGGTCCCACCGAGCCCTCGGTCCCACCGAGCCCTCGGTCCCACCGAGTTGTAATGTAACACACTCGTCCCACCGAGTTCCCACAACGTTTCTATCCACTTCCTCGGTCCCACCGAGTCCTCGGTCCCACCGAGTCCTCGGTCCCACCGAGTCCTCGGTCCCACCGAGTCCTCGGTCCCACCGAGTTGTAATGTAACACACTCGTCCCACCGAGTTCACACAACGTTTCTATCCACTTCCTCGGTCCCACCGAATCCTCGGTCCCACCGAGTCCTCGGTCCCACCGAGTTGTAATGTAACACACATTTATACTAAGCATTTAACCCAAGCAAATATTACGCACCACAAACAACTAGTTCACACCACAAGTACAGTAGTACATACAAACTACCATAACATGCATACAATTCCTATCTACACGGTGAGAGAACTCACCTCAAACGCAAAGTAGATGTCCTCAACAGCAAAACGCTTCGGCCAACACCAACTCACCTTTTTCCACCTAAATAAGTGATATCAAACGTCACAACGAAGTCCTAGCCCAAAGTCACAACTATACGCTTACACACGAAAAATCCAGCTTTTACTCTAAGATTTACAGGTCTGTTCGGGACCTGTTTAGCCTCTCTTAAACTCATCAACCCATAATTATTATTCCATAATCAGTTAGTTCTATGTCTTAGGGTTCCAGGGACATATCGCACGCGCTCTAACGATTTTCCTACAAATTACTACGAATTTTCTAAAAACAGGACGCGAAACTGTCATATTCAGACCTGCTGTACAAACAGCCATTTTACGCCTAGTTAGAGGCCGAACCAGACTTCCGCTAAAACACGAAAAGTGTGCCCGGCACAGAATGTGAACCGTGGGCACCGGTTTCGTCTCAATCCGAGCTACGACGGAAAAGTTATGAACGAAATAAAACAGTGGCAGAAACGACGTTTTCACATAAAATGACGATTTATAAAAACGGTTTAATATTTAAGCGATTCGGGTTACGGTTTAGCTTATGAAGGCTGGACAACCCACGCACCACCCACTGCCACCTCCGGCAGTGGTGGTCGGCGGCGGCAGCCACCACCGGCGGTGGTGGTGGTTCGATAAAACGAACCGACGAGACCAACGTGACAATTCGGCTAACGATTCTTGGACCGCACACCCCCGCCAACCCACGACTTAACCACAGCAAACCGCACCACAGCCATCACAATGGTGGTGCACGGCGGCCATGCACACCGCCGGCAGCCAAGGTTGCGGCGGCGGCAGTGGTTTGTGGTGTTTCGATGATGACGAAAGAAAGAACAAGAGAAGGAATGAAGACTTACCGATCGACGACGACCCAACAGCACCCCGACGGGATCCCGATCTCCGGCTCGCTCTCTCTCTTTCTCTCCCTCTCTCGCTCACTCTCTCAACCTTCGGCAGAAAAAGAAGCGACGGCGCTGATGGTGGCGTGTGGTTTCACGGCAGCCGCAGAAAAGGAGGAAGGGAAGGAGGTGCTCGATGGTAATCTCACGGCTGCAGCAAGGTGAAGGGAAAAAAAAAGAAATAGGGTTTCAGTCCCTTCCTTGTTTGTGACGTGAAGAAACAAAACGAAAGAGAATGGGTCGGTTCCCATTATGGGCCGACCCCGCCCATGCAACCAATCCTGAAATGACACCTTTGGTCCCTCACTTTTCAACCCTTTGCTAAAAACTTAAAATTTAAACTATATTACATACTCGGTCTTTCCGACAAGCCCTATTAACGCCATACCGATACGAGAAGGATAACTAACCATAATAATAAGGAAAAAAACATTTATTACTAATAAAACATAACAATTAAAGGCTAAAAAAAGAAGTAACACCATACCGGAACACGAGCTTTACAGTGACGTACGACGACCCCGACATTTCCGGCCTGTAATACTCTCCGGCCGAACCGCCAAAGATGTACATGAATGTTGTGGTGGTGAACGTCGTTTGGGAGGTGTATGCCCCCGACATCCCGGCCCCCGACATCCCGACATGCGTGACATTGATCATTATAAGAGTTACAAACTTAGGAACTAACATATAACTATAATGGTTACTCAGTGTCACTTACATTCTCAGGGAATGACGGATAGGATGTGGTGGCATACGTCTCCTGTGTCCCCTGTCCGAACGGAGCGGGGATCGGCGTCGTACTCGACAGCTAAAACAAATTTAGAACGTAATATTAGTATACAAACAAAAAGATAATGGCCGACAAATTTGTAATACCCCGGGTAAGTTCGTTAGTTAAAAGTTAGTTCCGTTAAAATTATTTGACTTTATAATTAATGTTTAGGGTGAATTTGGGTTAAATTAGGAGTTAAGGGTATTTTGGGTTATTAAGGGATAGCTTAGGGTTTAAAGGGTAAAAATGGGTTAGATATTATCCCTTAGATAATCTGATAATTCAAAACAGCAGATATTATCTAGAAAATCAATTTGGTGTGTGTGTGTTTTGGAAGAAAAGAAGAAAGGAAGAAAAGCTAGCTTAAGGCATCATTTGGTGTACTTGGAAGAGATTACAGGTATGTTTCCTTTACAATTTATGTTTGTAATTGCTAATAGGAAGTTTCTGTCGGATTAAAATCATCAAAATCGATCTGGTATAAATCACAGTCGGATTCTGGGTAGAAATAGGGCAAACCGTCAGAGGTGTCCGGACACTATGAATGTGTCCGGGTGATTTTGTTGGGAGTGTCCGGGTAACTTTGTTGGTGGTGTCCGGATAGTGTTCTGCAGATGTCCGGACGAGTTATTTATCCGGGTAAGTCTTCTTTTCATTTAAGTTTCCGGTTAAAAATGAGTTACCGGATAGTATCCGGATTTCTTTAGTGTCCAGATGCTAACCGGATTAGTTGTGTTGTCCGGATTATTGTGCTGTCCGGATTAGTGGTGCTGTCCGGAAAAGTAGTGTTGTCCGGATAAACTATAGTTTCCGGATACTTTGACTGATTGGTCAAATTGATGAGTTTAGATGCTTTTAAGTGTCCAGTAGCCTGAGTCTTGTTAATTCATGGATAAGAACTGAATAAGGACCGAAAGTACTGTGGACTTGACTTAAGCTCGGGTTGGGAAAGACAATTGAGGATAAGAGTTAGATAGAGTTATCTAAAGCTCTTAATCCCAGCAAGCTCTATGTGTTCAAAGTGGTAAAACAATATTTGTACATGATTGTTTCAGATGTTGTGAATCGAAGGTGAAAGCAGAATTCTTTGTGGGGGACTGAAAAGAGTGTTGTTAATCAAACATGTGAGTTTTACTTTAAAAGCGTTTTTAACTGGAATACATATATGTATGGTTTGGGAATGTGATAATTGGTGATTATGTGTTGATATGTGAATTATAATATATTGAGGTATTATATTTACATGAGTATTATAATGTGTTATAATACTTTGGCCGGGCTTAGGACCGGTGTGTTTGGCTATAGAATCCGTATAGCGTTGTTTGGCTGTAGATGTTGTACAACGTTGTAAATTATTAGTTGGCTTGCAACCAACTAATATGGCCAGGAGGAATGAGAAGGGAAGGTACATGACAATGTGAGCTTAATTGGATATATGTGATTGTGTTGCGTGATTTACATGAATGAAGTTATATAAATGGTTTTAAACTAACAGGGATTTTCTCACTTAGACCATCGTGTCTAACCCTCATTTTTGTTTTAAAAAAATGTATTCCAGGTGGTGGATCGCGTAAGAGCAAGTAATTAGAGTAGTCGATGGATGGCTTTTGTGAAGGATTATATGACCAAGATTTTGGCATGTTTAGCAGTTGTATTATAATGATTAAATGTTATGTATGTATTTAGTAAGAAGTTTATAGTAGAATGGCTTCTTCTGATTGTAAAAGACTACGGGACCGTACTTGTAATATGATATTTCGTTTGTTATATCAATGTTATGTTACTTGGTGTGAATTGTTTAGTATATGGGAATTGGGTTGTTACAAATGGTATCAGAGCCTTAGTTTAAGGGATTTAGGTATTTGTATCTGTACCTAGACTTAAACTGCATGTGAAGTAGGATGTCCCTATCATTATAGAACCTTGGGATGATGAAGTATAAAAGGTAGAAGGAACATCATGTAAGGTAATTTCATATTACACCTGACCAGTGTAATTGTGATCTTACAGGTACATGTTTGAACTGGAATACCTTGTTATATGGGGTATGTGCTTATGTGTATATTAACCTTGTTTAAATCAACAGAATGGCAAGCGGTACACGGAATTCGAATCGAGGAGGAGGAAGAAATCTGAATAGTACGAATCCGCCGATAGGAACGGGGGACAGGGGAGGCAGAACTGGGGGCAGAGTCGGGGGTAGAACCGGGGGTAGAGCTGGATGTCGAGCCAGAGGCAGAGTCCAGCCACAGGGTACAGAGTTTGTTCCCAGGGATGATCTAATGGCAGAAATGGGAAGATTGTAGGCTAGCATACAAACAATGTTTGATCGGAACCGTCATAATGAAACTGGAATACCGGATCCCGGACCGGAAGATGAAATGCCAATCACATCGAATGTTGTACCAGTACAACGGAGGTGCGACTACAAAATGTTTTTAAGCTGTAGACCTCCTACCTACTCAGGAGACAGGGATCCAGTAAAAGCAATGAGATGGATGAAGGAAATAGAAGCTATTTTCAAGACGAGTAAGTGCGCTGACGAAGATAGAGTATTGTACGGAACAACAATGTTAAAGGGGGATGCTTTGTATTGGTGGGAATCCTTTATTCATTCTAAAGGATCTGATGTTTATTCTACCCTCTCTTGGGAAGAATTTGTGATAGCCTACAGGAACACATTTTGTCCCCAAGCAGTCGTCAAACAACTGGAAGGGGAATTTATGAACTTACAACAAGGAAACTTATCCGTTCGAGACTACACCGCTAGCTTTCTGGAAAAGTCTCGGTTCGCAGAATACTACGTTGCTACGGAGGCGATGAAGACGGAAAGGTTTATCTTTGGGCTGAACTCAGAAGTCAGAAGGCTAGTGACTGCATGTTAGTCCCAGATGGCTATAACAAGTATTGTAGAAGGGGGGGTTGAATACAATACTCAAAATGTTCACAATTTTAATTCTATTATTGAAAATCTTTCAACAAGAATTACACATAGAAAACTTAAGACTGTTGCAGAAAAGAACAGATAAACTATTCTAACAATCTTTCACAAAGTATACTAAACAAAATAACTAAGAACACTTAGAACAAAGCTATGAAGTTTTTAGCAATATGGAGATTTCTTGGACTGAGAGAAATCTTCCAGTTCACGTAGAATCTTAGAGCACACAGTAATCTTTAAGTATCTCAAGATGTAAGTCATATCTTCTGCATGGAGAGGTCTTCCTTTTATAGTGAGGATGAGTGTACTGAGCATTAAATGCTTGGTACTATTATCCTCAAGTTACTTGCTTAGAACCAATGGACTTCTGAAAAGGTGATAAGACACAATCACCTTTTCCTTGAAACAAGGAGTAAGACCCATGCTGAAAGGACATCTTCATTGGAAATAGGAATAATGTCATGCAGATCTCTTGGTGTGTCTTCCAAGACAATATCACTAAGACTTGATATTTTCTTCAAAGAAAATCTTTTGACAAAGGATCCCACCGATTTAAGCATCATCATCGGTGGGATGATTCTTGGCAACTTTAATTTTGTCTAATAATAATTTTGCTTCTCATTTTGTCTTCAAGGATTCCACCACCGATGAAAGTCTGTGAGATGTGTGACACATCTTTGAAGAAAAGCATCTTTGAGATATGTGACACATCTTTGAAGAAAACCATCTTTGAAATATGTGACACATCTTTGAAGAAAAGCATCTTTGAGAACACATCTTTGAAGAGAACCATCTTTGAGATCCCACCGAAATTGGACTTCCATTGGTGGGATTCTTTGGCCGAAACAGAGAGAGATTTCGGTGGAGAGATGTCCACCGATGTCTGTGAACAACATCGGTGGACAATGACTTGTATGTGTTGAGAAAAGATCTTTCACTTCCACAATGAGAGAATCTTCAATCTTGACTTTGGTTGATATTTGACTTCACCAAACATTTGCTATCTTGCACAAGTCATTATAAAGAACCATGCTAAAATATTATAAGTAAGATTTAGAGGAAACATCGGTGAGTCAATTTCAAATCTTCGGTGACCCAACACTGCAAAAGGACCCGATACCTTCTCAGCTGCAGTTGATGCCGCGGAGAATGTTGAAAGAGATATTAGAAGGGATGTTGGCGATAAAAGTATCGGGAAGAGAAAGTGGGAAGGACCACAACACGATCCGAAGAAGTCCCGATTTCAGAGGTATGATAACCGTCCGCCGTTTCGACCAGCGGAAATACCATGTCAGAAGTGCAACCGTGTCCACCAAGGAAATTGCCAAGGTGATTTACGAGCGTGTTATAAGTGTGGGAAGACCGGACACGTCATTAAATATTGTAAGGTAACGCGGTTATGTTTCTTATGCAATTCTCCGGATCACCTTCAGTCGGACTGTCCGCGGGGGAGGATACAACAAGGTGGGTCATCGGGCAGGCCAGCAATTGTTAAACCAGTAATACCAAGACTGGAACCGCCAGTAACCAGAGGTCGCGCATTTTAAATGACTGAGAAAGAAGCGGAGGAAACTCTGGATGTAGTCACAGGTACCTTTTTAATAAACTCTACACGTGCTAAGGTGTTATTTGATTCCGGTGCAAACCGATCGTTTGTGTCTCCTGCATTTGCTGCTTGCCTGTGTTTGAAACCTAAAATGCTAGAACATACTCTATCAGTAGATACGGCAAATGATAATCAAGTGTCAGTTAAAGAAGTATTTGATGACTGTGTGATAAATATAGAGGAATGTAGAGTGCCGACACAATTATTTCCTATAACTTTGATAGAGTTTGACGTCGTAGTGGGAATGGACTAGTTAGCTGAGAATCAGGCTATCATAAATTGTGATAAGAAGTTAATAAATGTTGTATTACCTGATAAAAGACCAGTAGTGATTTATGGTGATCGTAGGAATCATCAGTCTAGCCTTATATCTATGATAAAAGCCCGTAAGTGTGTGAATAAGGGTTGTCAGAGTTACTTGGCTTAAGTGATAGATATTAAGTCAGAGAAGAATAGGATGGAAGATATTCCTATTGTTAGTGAATTCCCTGAAGTATTCCCCGAAGACTTGAATAGTCTTCCGCCTGTTAGACAAGTAGAGTTCGGAATAGACCTGATTCCTGGAGCCACTCCTGTAGCCCGTGCACCTTATCGTCTGGCACCTCCAGAGATGAAAGAGATGATGGCACAACTACAAGATCTATCCGATAAAGGCTTCATCAGACCTAGTTCTTCACCGTGGGGAGCACCAGTGTTATTTGTGAAAAAGAAGGATGGTTCGATGAGAATATGTATCGACTACCGAGAACTGAATAAGCGCACGATAAAGAACAAGTATCCGTTACCCAGAATTGATGACCTCTTCGATCAGTTAGTTGGAGCTTGCTATTTCTCCAAGATTGATCTAAGATCCGGTTATCACCAGTTGAAAGTTAAAGAAGAAGACGTTCTAAATACTGCTTTTCGAACAAGGTATGGACATCACGAATTCTTAGTGATGCCGTTCGGACTGACGAACGCTCCAACTGCCTTTATGGATTTAATGAATCGGGTATGTAAGTCGTATCTCGATAAATTTGTTATTGTATTTATCGATGATATCCTTATCTATTCCCGATCCAAGGAAGAGCACGCGCAACATCTTCGTTTGATTCTGGAGCTACTGAAGAAGGAAAAGTTGTATGCAAAATTTTCTAAATGTGAATTCTGGCTACGGAAAGTTCAATTTCTAGGGCACGTGGTTTCTGAGAAATGTATACAAGTTGATCCGATGAAAGTGGAAGCAGTTGAAAGGTGGGAATCGCCGAAGACAGCAACCGAAGTACGTAGTTTTCTGGGTTTAGCCGGCTACTATCGGAAATTTATAAAAGACTTCTCTCGTATCGCAACGCCTTTGACTAAGCTGACCCGGAAGAACCTAAAGTTTGAGTGGAAAGCAGAACAAGACGAGGCATTCCGGATATTGAAAGAGAAACTGTGCAGCGCACCGATTCTATCACTACCTGAAGGTTCGGAAGATTTTGTTGTTTATAGTGATGCGTCAAAACTGGGATTGGGATGTGTACTTATGTAGCGGGGAAAGGTTATTGCTTATTCTTCTCGTCAATTAAAGGATCATGAAAGACAGTATCCTACGCATGACATGGAGCTTGCAGCAGTTGTCTTCGCGTTGAAGATTTGGAGACATTATCTGTATGGTTCCAAATGTCAGATTTATACTGATCACAAGAGTCTCCAACACCTCTTTGATCAGAAGGAACTGAATATGAGACAAAGGAGATGGCTAGAATTGCTGAACGATTACGACTGTGAAATCCTTTATCACCCGGGAAAGGCGAATGTGGTGGCGGATGCGCTGAGTCGTCAAGAAAGGAGTGGAACAATAAAAGTTATTTCGCTACGAACTGAACTCCTACCCAACATATTTGACGAAATGCAGAAGTGTCAAGTGGAAGCTTATCAAGATGAACATCTAAAATCAGAACGGTTAGTAGGGATGTCAACATTGCTAGTAAAAGATGATCGTGGGTTATTGTGTCTGGGAAACAGAGTGTGGGTACCTCATTGGGTAGGTTACGTGATCGTGTGTTACAAGAAGCTCATCAATCCCGTTTCTCTATTCACCCAGGTACAAACAAGATGCATAAAGACCTAAAGCACTTCTATTGGTGGCCTGGGATAAAAATAAGCATTGCTCAGTATGTAGAAGGCTGTACTACTTGTAAGAAGGTGAACATTGAACATCAGAAACCGTTTGGTCAGTTGCAACGATTAGAAATACCGATGTGGAAATGGGATCAAATTACTACAGATTTTATCACGAAGTTACCAAGGACTCCGAAAGGGTTTGATGCTATTTGGGTGATTGTTGACAGGTTGACGAAGTCTGCTCACTTCCTACCAATAAAAGAAACTGATTCATTGGAACGATTAGCCAAGTTGTACATCAATGAAATAGTAACTCGACATGGAGTTCCAATTTCTATCATTTCTGATCGTGATAGTCGTTTTACTTCAAGATTTTGGAGAAGTTTTCAAAGGGAAATGGTGACACAGATAAAGTTAAGTACGGCGTATCATCCCCAAACAGATGGGCAAAGTGAATGAACGATTCAGACCTTAGAAGATATGCTCCGGGCTTGCATTGTTGATTTTGGGGGATCGTGGGATAAACATTTACCGTTGATCGAATTCGCTTACAACAGTTATCATTCCAGCATACAAGCGGCACCGTTCGAAGTACTGTATGGTAGGAAATGTCGAACGCCTCTGTGTTGGAACGAAGTGGGAGAGAAACAGTTAGCGGGACCGGAAATAGTTCAGTTAACCGCCGATAAGGTTACTCGGATCCGAGAAAGATTGAAAGTGGCTCAAGATAGACAGAAGAGCTATGCCGACCGACGTCGAAAGCCTTTGGAATTTCAAGTCGGGGATTTCGTAATGTTAAAAGTTTCGCCATGGAAGGGAGTCATCCGATTTGGGAGACAAGGTAAACTTAGCCCAAGGTATATCAGACCGTTTGCAATTACAGAAAGGATCGGTGAAGTAGCTTACTGATTAGATCTTCCACCAGAATTGAGCAGGATCCATAATGCATTTCACGTATCGAACTTCCGAAAGTGTTTGGTTACTCCAGATCAGTCAGTCTCCCTACCAGAAATACAAGTCGATGATAGATTGAATTATGTGGAAGAACCGGAAGCTATAGTTGATCATAAAGTTAAAGTGTTGTGGAATAAGGAAATCAGGCAAATGAAAGTTCAGTGGAGGCATCATAGAGGTCAAGATGCTACGTGGGAATCAGAAGCAGAAATGAGAGCCAAATACCCTTATCTTTTTGCTTAATTGAATTCCGAGACGGAATTCTTTTAAGGGGAGATGATGTAATACCCCGGGTAAGTTCGTTAGTTAAAAGTTAGTTCCGTTAAAATTATTTGACCTTATAATTAATGTTTAGGGTGAATTTGGGTTAAATTAGGAGTTAAGGGTATTCTGGGTCATTAAGGGATAGCTTAGGGTTTAAAGGGTAAAAATGGGTTAGATATTATCCCTTAGATAATCTGATAATTCAAAACAGCAGATATTATCTAGAAAATCAATTTGGTGTGTGTGTGTTTTGGAAGAAAAGAAGAAAGGAAGAAAAGCTAGCTTAAGGTATCATTTGGTGTACTTGGAAGAGATTACAGGTATGTTTCCTTTACAGTTTATGTTTGTAATTGCTAATAGGAAGTTTCTGTCGGATTAAAATCATCAAAATCGATCTGGTATAAATCACAGTCGGATTCTGGGTAGAAATAGGGCAAACCGTCAGAGGTGTCCGGACACTATGAATCTGTCCGGGTGATTTTGTTGGGAGTGTCTGGGTAACTTTGTTGGTGGTGTCCGGATAGTGTTCTGCAGATGTACGGACGAGTTATTTATCCGGGTAAGTCTTCTTTTCATTTAAGTTTCCGGTTAAAAATGAGTTACCGGATAGTATCCAGATTTCTTTAGTGTCCGGATGCTAACCGGATTAGTTGTGCTGTCCGGATTAGTGGTGCTGTCCGGAAAAGTTATGTTGTCCGGAAAAGTAGTGTTGTCCGGATAAACTATGGTTTCCGGATACTTTGACTGATTGGTCAAATTGATGAGTTTAGATGCTTTTAAGTGTCCAGTAGCCTGAGTCTTGTTAATTCATGGATAAGAACTGAATAAGGACCGAAAGTACTGTGGACTTGACTTAAACTCGGGTTGGGAAAGACAATTGAGGATAAGAGTTAGATAGAGTTATCTAAAGCTCTTAATCCTAACAAGCTCTATGTGTTCAAAGTGGTAAAACAATATTTGTACATGATTGTTTCAGATATTGTGAATCGAAGGTGAACGCAGAATTCTTTGTGGGGGACTGAAAAGAGTGTTGTTAATCAAACAAGTGAGTTTTACTTTAAAAGCGTTTTTAACTGGAATACATATATGTATGGTTTGGGAATGTGATAACTGGTGATTATGTGTTGATATGTGAATTATAATATATTGAGGTATTATATTTACATGAGTATTATAATGTGTTATAATACTTTGGCCGGGCTTAGGACCGGTGTGTTTGGCTATAGAATCCGTATAGCGTTGTTTGGCTGTAGATGTTGTACAGCGTTGTAAATTATTAGTTGGCTTGCAACCAACTAATATGGCCAGGAGGAATGAGAAGGGAAGGTACATGACAATGTGAGCTTAATTGGATATATGTGACTGTGTTGCGTGATTTACATGAATGAAGTTATATAAATGGTTTTAAACTAACAGGGATTTTCTCCCTTAGACCATCGTGTCTAACCCTCATTTTTGTTTTAAAAAAATGTATTCCAGGTGGTGGATCGCGTAAGAGCAAGTAATTAGAGTAATCGATGGATGGCTTTAGTGAAGGATTATATGACCAAGATTTTGGCATGTTTAGCAGTTGTATTATAATGATTAAATGTTATGTATGTATTTAGTAAGAAGTTTATAGTAGAATGGCTTCTTCTGATTGTAAAAGACTACGGGACCGTACTTGTAATATGATATTTCGTTTGTTATATCAATGTTATGTTACTTGGTGTGAATTGTTTAGTATATGGGAATTGGGTTGTTACAAAATTAAGTTACACACTAACATTTACAGCGCGAAACTGTCTGTAGAGGCCCTCCAGATTATCAGTACGCGTGTGTATTGGCCCCCGAACGTAGCCCCACAGGTCGTGTAAGGTGCCATAAGATGGCTCGGTGGAAGTCGGATCTTGATGGGAGGAGGAACGGGGGGCGGCTGATAGGAGGAGGAACGGGCCGACTGATAGGAGGAGGAACGGGCCGACTGATAGGAGGAGGAACGGGCCGGCTGATTGGAGGGCCTCGCGTCGTCTTCCTCATCTTCGTCAGATGTGGAAGGAAAGAGACGTCGAGCCCTTGCCGCCTCTGCATTAATAAAGGTCACGTTGTTTCTGTACCAATGTGTTTCCCTCTCGTCGGCAGTAGGCTCAAGGTGAGCGAAAGGCGCATGCAGCGGCTAAATATATGATAAAACATAGAAAATTTAATAAGCGGGACTAACGTATGCAACATTGTAAACATAGTAAAAGAACTTACATGTCTAGATTGACTGCAGAACTGAAGCCAAAGCGCCCTATTTAGGGAAATAGGGCCATTGTCCCAACGGGTTCCCCTAAGTAATATGTCGTCGCGCTTGACGAAATATTGGACGGCTGCGGGAAACATCTCCAACATCCATATATGGAATTACACAAGAAGAGCAAGTACGTAAAAAGGAAAGCCAAACAGTTTGTATGTATTATTATTTATGTTATACTACGTATCTAACCTTGAAGGCGTATGTAAAACCACAAAGATTCATCTTTGCATGTCGATCGGCGCGTCTGGCTATGGCTCGGTGCAGAATAGAGTAGCAATGTGTCCAGATATGGCTACCCCACGGGTACCTGTTAAACACATCAAAGTCCTCGACGGCCCTAATGACCGTCTCGGAAGCAGTCTGGCTATACTCACGGCCCATGAAGCCCATATCCACGATCACCACCAAGCATACACGGACAGCATCGGCGTCGCTTAGGGCACTAAGGCCCTCTTTCATCATGTCCTGGGCTGCCTTCAGCTTCAAACGAGATGCTGAAATGCCCCAAACCCTAGGAACGAAGGAGCAGTCTGCTAAGGGAGGAAGGGGGAGCCTCTCCAAAACGTAGTCATGTAATTAGACAGAACTCACGACGCCCAAAATACAATTGATGGCCGAAGAAATCAAAATGCATCTCCTCCGGCTCAGCGTTGGAGTTCTCGACCTCCAACTGTAGAAACATGTGCACTAGCGTAGGGTCGCCACCAGAGTAAGACACATCCATCCATGGCCCGAAAGGTGTCCCTCTAAAGATGGCCTCAACGGTATCTGCACGATCACCTAATCCCCTAAAGCGCTCTCTTAACTCCTCGATGTAGCCAACTTTGCACTTTAGCGTCAAGTCAATGTTAAAGAAATCCCTCTACATAGTCATTCACAGATGTTATAGTTAGTGTTATATATAGATGCTTTTGCTTGTTTGGTTTATTGTGTTTATAATTATTCGTTTGTTTTAGTTTTAGAAAAGAAACCACTCAATCTATTGGACTTCCAGGTAGCAGGGGAATCACAAGGATTGCTTAAATCCCGACATACCTTAGGGCTATTTACACCCGTTTGACAAAATCCAAATAGATATGTTGCGGTTTATTTTATTTCAATATATAATAGTGTTATATATAGATGTTGCGGTTTATTTTATTTCAACATATAATAGTGTTATAAATAGATATGTTGCGGTTTATTTTATTTCAACATATAATAGTGTTATAAATAGATAGGTTGCGGTTTATTTTATTTCAACATATCATAGTGTTATATATAGATGTTGCGGTTTATTTTATTTCAACATATAATAGTGTTATATATAGATGTTTTTTAGTGTGGCATGTGAAGTTTAGGGACCTAAGTTGTCATTCTTAAAAGTTTAGGGACCTAAGTTGTCATTCTTAAAAATTTAGGGACCTAAGTTGTCATTTTTAAAAGTTTAGGGACCTAATTCTCATTCTTAAAAGTTTAGGGACCCTAGTTGTCATTCTTAAAAGTTTAGGGACCCTAGTTGTCATTCTTAAAAGTTTAGGGACCTAAATTGTCATTCTTAAAAGTTTAGGGACCTAAGTTGTCATTCTTAAAACCCTAGGGACCTAAGTTGTCATTCATAACATTTTTATAAAAACACACTCTTAATAATTATTTTTATAAAAAACACCATCTTAACAATTTTTTTATAAAAAACACATTCTTAACAATTTTTTATAAAAAAACATTATCTTAACATTTTTTTTTATAAAAACACACTTTTAAGAAATATTTTTATAAAAAACACCATCTTCACATTTTTTTATAAAAACACACTCTTAATAATTATTTTTATAAAAAACACCATCTTAACAATTTTTTATAAAAAACACTATCTTCACATTTTTTTATAAAAAACACACTCTTAACATTTTTTTTTTATAAAAACACACTCTTAACATTTTTTTTATAAAAACACACTCTTAACATTTTTTTATAAAAATACTCTAACATCTATAACAACATACACATTATAACATAGAAATATCACATTCAAACATAAAAACATACATATCATATATTTTAAAATTTAAACATAGAACAAATATCATATTCAAACATATAACAAGTTATAAACACTCTAACAACATACATATCATATATCTTAACTTAAAATAACAACATATAAAAAAGAACAAAAAACTTAAGAAAAACTTACCAACTGAGTAATACGAGTCATCTTAAAAAAACCCGAGCGCGTATTCCACACGACAAAATTGAGAGAGTTTGGGAGAGGAGAAGAGAGAATTTGATTAAAAAAATGAGGTGTGGCCGGTTTGGTCCCCCCACCTCTCTTATATAGTTGCGGCGATGAGGAAGAGATTAGGGTTTGTGTCTCACAAAAAATTTTAGGGTTAACCCCATGCTGACACGTAGCGGGGTATCCTGCGATCGCGGGCATCCTCCGCGGGCAGGGGCCAAACCTGTACCGCGGGCATTCTTGAGGGACCTATGCGGGCTGTTTGGCCAAACTCGTATGACACGTGGGCTGAGGCCCACCGCGGAATTTTGTGGCATTTCGGTAAACTGAGCGAGATTTGTGGTATATTGGTAAGTCAAAGTCAAACTTGGGGTATTTTAATTAATTTCCCTGGGAGAATAAAAAAAAGGCTAATTAGTATATATAGATATGGTTGTTAGATAACAGTTATGGAGAATGTGTTATGTATGTATGGTATGATGATGGTGAAATGATATGATGGCAAGTACAGGAATAGTAGTAGTAGTAGTAGTAGAGAAGAATGGTGCTGCCATGCTCATCCACCTATCACCGTCGTACCTCCTCCAGTCCTCCTCCGGCCAGTTAAATTTAAAAAATAAAAAGGTATTGTAAGCCTTTTGGGGGTTGAAAGAGACAAGAAACTGGCGGGGTAGCAGGATGAGCATGGCCATGGAGGGTGTCCATCAAGAAAACGACCTCTCTGTCCACTGTTTGGTCAATTCTCTTTCTTACCAACCTTTTGCTCCATCCTTTTTTCTTTCTTTCAATTTTCTTACTTACTTACTACTATTAAATATTAATATGTTTTTTTCCTTTTCTTTTACTTGTACCTTGTTTTTTTTTACAACAATAACGACTAAGACCATGAGTATCGTCTATCCACGAACCCACCGAACCCTGATGCCACCTCAGCTTTTTTAATTTATACATTTAATTATTTAACAAAATAAAAATATTCATATATTTTTTAATAAATAAAAATAAGATAAATAATAAAAATAAAAATTCATAACATTCATTAAAAATTTAAAAATTACAAAATAAATTTAAAAATTACAAAACATTAAAAATCTAGTTGTCGTCGTTGTTGGGAAGTCAGATACGCCAAATATGTCCGACCAAATCCGACCGAAAGTTATTATGAGTCTCCCGGTTTTTGACTTCTCGAACATTTGCCGCGTGTTGTTCCTCACTGATTTGTGTTCCGATATCATCCGCTACACGGTCGTTTTCATCGACACCACAAATGGCATGGTCTTCGTCTTCGAGTATCATATTGTGTAATATGACACAAACGTACATAATGTTTCTCAATCTTGTCGGATGCCAACCGCGTGTCGGGTTATGAAGTATATGCCAACGTTGTTTAAGCACGTCAAAAGCTCGTTCAACATCTTTACGTGCCGATTCTTGCACGGACTTGAACTTTTTTCGTTTATGATCATGTGGGCACGTAAATGATTTTACGAAAGTAGCTCATTCCGGATATATCTCATCCGCTAGATAATATCCATAGAGTTCAATAATACCTGTGCAGAATTTGTGCAGACAATCTCGTGACGTTTTGTCTCCCATCCTCAAGTACTCGTCAAGTGAGTCGGCAGCTACTCCATACGCCAATTGCCGAATAGCTGAAGTACACTTTTGTATCGGAGAAAAACCTTGTTTGCGGCTGCCGTCCAACCGAAGTGTAAAATACGGATACTCTCCTTCTAAATCTTCAACTATTCGTTCGAATAGTTGTCTGCTCATCCTGAACCGCCGTCTAAACATATCCGGTGTATAAACCGGGTTGTTGCCAAAGTAGTCCCGCAAAAGCCGCTCGTTTGCAGCTACCCGACCTCTTTCTATGTTCCTGGCCCTTGGTTTTCGTCTTGACGATGAGGCGGTGCTACCATAAATTAATTTTGCAGCTTCTCGAACCAACCCTACAAAAATTTCCCTTTGATGCTCAAAGTATTCGTCGGTGTCTATGGATGATGATGATGCGGTCGATGAAAAGGGTTGTGGCGAATCCATATCGTCTAAAATTGAAGAAATAATGGAAGAAAGTATAGAGTTTTTTGGTGTGAAAAAATGAAGGTGGTAGAGGTTAATATATATAGTGTGTATAATTTGGAAAAAAAATTAAAAAAACTAGCCGTTTAACAACGGTTATATTTAAAAAAATAAAAAAAAAATCAAATTTGGCCCGGGTTCCCGAACCCTACCCAATACCCTCTACCCGCTCCCTACCCGATTCCCGCGTACCGCCCTACCCGCTTACCTGCTGCTACCCGATGACCGAACCCGCCGTGGTACCCGAGAACGGTACGCACGGCCTAAAGACTTTGGTCTTCTTGCTTTTTGTTTTACCGCTAAAAGTTTGGAATAAAAACTACCATCAATTTTTTTTTTAACATTTTCTTTTGAGAAAAAAAAAAGTAAAACTGAGATGTGAATGATGTGGCAAAATGAGGACCATCCACGTCAGCTAACAGGGCTAGGTGGAACATGCCTACTACACTGTCAACTGTCTAGTGTCGACTGCCAAATTTAGGGTTTCAAAGTTTGAACATGCCTACTATTCCTATGTCCTATACCCTTTTCATTATCTTATATTTCACCATCAACTTTAAATAATTACTCCATACAAAAATAGTACATCATATCTCAAGAATGTAAAAATACTTTCTTTATATTATTTAACAACAATTTTATAACATTCAGATGGAAATTATATTTTGTAACATGTTTTTTTAATTAAAGAAAATATTTGGTTTTAAATAGGAATCCGATTAAATGTAAAAGTCGTTTTCACCAACAAACAATACCTTCTTCTTCTTATTATTATTATACATACGCATATAGGGGTAGAACCACATTTAATTTCACATTACACCCTTGTATTATCATTAAATTACCCTGAATCTCCTTATAGCTTTTATAAATATCAACAATAGTGTTGGTGCAAGTGTACCCAGCTTTAATATTAAGATATATTTTTGGTACACATAAAATCACATCTCCATATTTATTTTGATGATTACAAAACACACCGCATTATTTGTTATCTAATATTTTATCTGAGTGTGCAGTTATTAAATGATCTCGATAAATTTTATCTGAAGAATCCAAGTCTGAAGAGTTTCGTCATTTTATTTTAAAATGATAAACACCCTAAAATATTTTATCACTTGGATATTTCGTATCTATATAAATATATTTGAATCAAATATATATATAATACATATATTTTTTCTATATTAAATATATATAAATCGTATGATATATATATATATATGTTATTTTATTAAATCACATCATATCTTCTTGCTACTATTCATCATTAAATGCAAAAGAGTGTTTCAGCCGAAAGAAGCAATCCAGCGCCACTGCCCTTTTGTACGACTGTCAGGCGGTATACCGCCGTGTGCAACGCGGTATACCGCGTACTGTTCACATGTCAGATTGCGTAGGAAGTTTCCGTTGCAGCTCAAGTGTATAAATATCAAGCCTCTCCATCAGCATTAAACACCCAACCAGCAATTAATTTCCTCCTCAGCATTTGATCAATACTCTGCTGTTTCTTCTCTCAATCAGTTATAATTTATAAAAATATTTTTGAGCAAGAAATCTTGAGTTGATAGCAGATTAAAATCTCTTGATTAGTTGAATCAGCAAAACAACTCAAGTGATCAAACTCTCTCTAAAAATCCAAGTGATTAATATTTTACAAGAGTGATTATCATATTAAAATTATACCCTCTTGTAAGTGTTTGAATAGAGTGAGTGATCCATATAAATCTCTCATCTGAGTAGAGATATTCGTGACAATATTATTGTATTAAGGTTTGTGTTTCTACCGTAAAGAACACGTTTTCGTATTGGATCTCCGAGAAGTGTTATTTTCTCGAGGTGGACTAGCCAACTTTGTGTTTGGTGAACCACTTTAAAAATATCGTTGTCAAGTATTCTCTTTCCCTTATCTATTTACATTTCCGCTGTGCATTTAAATTATATCTGTTTATATAATTGTTGTTTATTTATTATTTCTATACTCTGATTTATTTATACTGTTTCTGTACTGTATTTATTTATAAAAGAATTTTTGAAAGTAAAAGATTTAAAATACAACCTTACCCCCCCCCCCCCTTAGGTTGTCCAACATTTGGTATCAGAGCAGGTCTTTCAAAAATTTCTGCATAAATTTCTTTTATTCCTTTAAATGGCTCAACAAACTAATATTGTGTTTTCAAAACCTCCCTTGATAGATACTGAAAAGTTTGGCATTTGGGCCGAGCTATTTGAATGTCACGTGCGTGGCAAAAATCAAAAGATTTGGAATATTATAGAAAAAGGGAATTTTAAACCCACCATTGTGAAAGATGATGTTTATATTGATAAACCTATAGATGAATGGACTACTTCTGATGAAACTCATTTTTGTTTAAACTTTGAAGCTAAGAATATATTATATGCTGCTTTAACAACTGATGAAATTGAAAGAGTATATACATATAAAACTGCAAATCAAATATGGGAAAGTTTAAATAATACTCATCGTGGAAACACGGAAGTTAAATCTAGTAAAGTGAATATTTTAGTTCACGATTATGAACTGTTCGAAATGAAACAAGATGAGTCGATTGACTCAATGTTTAAAAGATTTAACCTTATTGTGACTACGTTGAAAGGTTTGGATCGCACTTATCCTAACGAGGACTATATAAGGAAAATCCTAAGAGCCCTTCCTTCGGAGTGGATGCAAAAGATAACATCTTTAGAAGACTCCCGTGACCTTTCCATAATGAAGATAGATGACTTGATCGGTAATCTTAAAGTGCATGAAATTGCACTTAAAAGAAACAAAGATCGGGAGCAAGTTAAAAAGAAGTCAATCGCTCTCAATGTCTCAACACCAAAAGTCGAGAAGAAAAAGGAGAAAGCTGGCTCCTCAAAAGATCCATCCGAAACTCTCAATGAAGTTGCCATGTTGGTAAGAAACTTTTCCAAGTTTTTTAATAATAATAAATTTTCTAACAATGGCAGATTTCAAAGAAACGGTAACTACCGTCGTGGTGGTGAAAACCGAAGTCGTAAGTTCCATAAACGAGACGAAAAAGTAAAGAAAAATGACGACTCAAGTGGTGACGATAAAGCTAAGCCAAAGAGAGGTTTTTGTTACTCATGTGGCGACAAAGATCACTACGCCAATGAATGTCCTAAAAAGAACAAATTTCAAAATAAGAAGGAGAAAGCCTTCATTGGAGGCGCGTGGAGTGAAAGCGAAGAAGAAGACGAATATCAAGCTATTTGTCTTATGGCCGAAAGCGACGATGAGGTAAAATCTTCTTACTCAGATTATGATAGTGATAATGAAAATAATCTTGAAGAATTATATGAATCATTTCACAAAATGGCTGCTCTTGCAAATCGTTACCAAGACGAAAATTCTAGATTAAAAGAAACGATATCTGCATGTAATAAGGAAATTAATGATGGCAAACAAAAATCTGAAAATGATATGGATATAATTGCTAAAATAAAAACTAAATTAAGTGAAAAGGATTTTTGTAAATCTTGTGATATTCTAAATAAAGAAATTGCATGCTTAAATAAAAAGTCACATGAAAATATTATCTGTACAAAATGTGATATACTTGAGAATGAGATTACATGTTTAAAGGCTAAATGTGCTTCATATGAAAAAGATAACATGTTAGCTAAAGCCTTTGAAAGTAGTAATAAAAAAGTTCTTAACATGCTTAATATGCCTAACCGTATAAAATGTAGAAAAGGTATTGGTTCCGATACGTGCAAAGATAAATGTTCTTGTAAACCCATCAAAAGATTTTATGAATCACCTAAAGTTAATACAAGAAATCAATATGTACAAAAACATCCGTATGTGCGTAAAATAAATAATGTAAATTATAATACGAGAAAACCGTATGCTCGCATGTACCATGATAAATATTCTAAACCTAATAATAATGCGAATATAAATACTTGTTTTTATGTGTATGATAAATATAATCGCAAAATTAAAATGGTAAATAAATGGATTCCAAAAGGAATGTTTAGTAATGATAATCCCGGTGGTATGCGTTTATGGTTTTAAATGTGTTATATATTATATATATATATATATAGTTTAAATATGAATTCTTGTATATATGTTATATATAAGTAATATTTTATTGTATGTACTTTTGTTTATATATATATACATACGTACTACACATATATATATATATATATACTTTCTGTTTGATTCTTTATTATATATATATTGTTGTACTGTTTAATATATTATATATATATATTGTTTGACTTGATATGTGTTATATATATATATTAATATTGTGTAATGTATTATATATATGCATGTTGGTTGACATTGAAACTAATTGTCAAGGACCCACGAGAAATGGGGACCATAAAAGTTACATCTTCATTATTGTAGATTGACCTTGATATGGACTGGATACTCGATAGTGGTTGCACACGTCACATGACCGGAAACAATAATCTCTTTTCATCATATAAGTCATGTGATGGTGGACAGGTAATTTTTGGAGGAAACTCCAAAGGAAATATAATTGGTAGAGGTACAGTTTCTTGCAATAATGTTCAATTTCTTAATGTTAACCATGTTGATAATTTACATTTTAATTTGTTAAGTGTTCGCCAATTGTGTAAAAATAATACAACTGTTGTCTTCGAAGAAGATTCTTGTAAAATCATAAAAAATGGCAAAGTTCTTTTAAATGGTTTTGTAAAAGGAAATTTATATATTTGTAAAACTGTTGTATCTGAAAATGTATGCTTATCTTCTATTAATGATGTTTCTACTTTATGGCATAGGCGTTTAGGTCACGCTAATCTAAGATTAATGCAAAACTTAAAAAATAAGGAGCTTGTGAGTGACCTGCCAAAATTAAAGTTTGATAATCATTTTTGTAATGCTTGTCGTGTCGGCAAACAACATCACGTTTCTCATAAATCAAAAAATGTTATTTCTACTCAAAGAGTTTTAGAACTTTTACATATGGATCTTTTTGGCCCGATGGCTATTCAAAGTTTTGGAGGAAATTTTTATACTTTGGTTATTGTGGATGATTATTCCCGTTATACTTGGACTTTATTTTTGAGACATAAAAATGAGGCTTTCGAAAAGTTTAAAATTTTAGGAAAAAGAATTCAAAACCAACAAGGTTGTACGATTGTTTCCATACGTACGGACCATGGACGAGAATTCGATAATGAAGTACAATTTGGTGCCTTTTGTGATAAACATGGTATAACTCATAACTTTTCGGCTCCTCGAACTCCTCAGTCAAACGGGGTTGTTGAAAGGAAAAATCGAACGTTGCAAGAAATGAGTAGAACTATGCTAAACGAACATCAAGTTCCCCAAAAGTTTTGGTGTGATGCCGTTGCTACCGCGACCTATGTGCTTAACCGTGTCCTAATTAGAAGTATCCTAAATAAGACACCCTATGAACTTTACCGTGGTAGAAAACCTTCCTTAGCTCACCTGAAAGTTTTTGGTTGTAAATGTTTCATTTTAAACACCAAATCCTACTTAACCAAATTTGACCCTAAAGCCTATGAAGGAGTGTTCCTAGGTTACTCTTGGAATAGCAAAGCCTATAGAATCCTAAATAAGGAGACCATGGTAGTAGAAGAATCCTTAAATGTTAGCTTTGACGAGAGTCCTCCCAAACCGAGTGCACCCTTAGCAAATGACAATGTTTGTGAAGGAGATGTCTTAGCCCAACAACTTAGTACCTTGGATTTAGGTGCCCAACCTTCCACAAATAATATTGAATCTAGTGATGCCCCTTTGTGTTTTATTCCACAAGGTGTAGATGATCCTAATCTTAGAACCGCTCGAGGCCATCCCGTAGATCAAATTATAGGTGACCTAAACCAAAGGACAACTAGATCACAAATCCATACCCATTGTGCTTTCCATGCTTTTATCTCAACCATAGAACCTAAAACCATAGATGAAGCTTTAGGTGATGAGGATTGGATATTGGCCATGCAAGAAGAGTTAAACCAATTTACTAGGAATGATGTGTGGGACTTAGTGCCTAGCCCTAGTAGTCAAACCATTATTGGCACAAGATGGGTCTTCCGTAACAAGGTAGACGAGAACGGTGGAGTCACACGAAACAAGGCACGTTTAGTTGCCAAGGGGTATAGTCAACAAGAAGGTATAGATTATGACGAAACCTTTGCACCAGTTGCAAGGTTGGAGTCTATTCGAATGCTTCTTGCTTTTGCAAATGCTAAAGATTTTAAATTATTTCAAATGGATGTTAAAAGTGCTTTCTTAAATGGTATTATAAATGAGGAGGTATACGTTTCTCAACCTCCCGGTTTTGAAAGTTTTGAAAACCCGACACATGTTTATAAATTAAAAAAAGCGCTTTACGGTTTAAAGCAAGCTCCGCGTGCGTGGTATGATAGATTAAAAACCTTTCTAATTGTTAGTGGTTATATTATGGGTAAAATAGATAATACTTTATTTGTGAAATATGTTCAAAATGATATTGTAGTTGTGCAAGTATATGTTGATGATATTATTTTTGGTTCCACTAATGAAAAACTGTGTAATGAATTTTCTGCGAAAATGACAAGCGAGTTTGAAATGAGCATGATGGGAGAGTTAAAATACTTCTTAGGATTGCAAATAAAACAATGTGAGACTGGTATTTTTATTAGTCAATCTAAATATTGTAAAGATATGTTGAAAAAGTTTAACTTTGAAAATGTCAAACCCGTTGAAACTCCAATGACCACAAATTTGCATTTATCAAGTGACGAGGAGGGAAACGATTTTAATGAAAAGATTTATCGTGGTATGATTGGTAGTTTATTATATTTAACTGCTAGTAGACCCGATATTATGTTTAGTGTATGTCTATGTGCTCGTTTTCAATCTTCACCTAAACAAACTCATTATGAAGCTGTCAAGCGTATTTTTCGATATTTACGAGGTACTACTAATCTTGGCTTATGGTATGCAAAGCAACCCGAGTTAGAAGTAACGTGTTTCACCGATTCCGATCTTGGTGGATCTATTGTTGACCGAAAAAGTACTAGTGGGGTATGTGCCTTTATAGGTCTCTCACTTGTGTCTTGGTTCTCCAAGAAACAACAATCCGTAGCATTATCTACTACCGAAGCGGAATATGTAGCCGCCGCAAGAGCATGTGCTCAAGTCCTATGGATGAAACACACACTTACCGACTTTGAGGTACATCTAACCAAAATTCCAATTATGTGTGATAACTCAAGTGCCATAAACTTAAGTAAAAATCCCGTTTTACACTCTCGTACCAAACATATTGAATTGAGACATCACTTTTTACGAGATAATGTTCAAAAAGGCCAAATCGTGCTTGAAAAGGTTGATTCGGAAGATAATTTGGCCGATATTTTTACTAAAGCTCTTAACAAAAAAGCCTTCTTTAAATTAAGACTTGGTTTAGGCATGCTTGAGTATAACCCTTAAAAATACTAACTCTCAAATATTTCATATTTTGAGGGGGAGCATCTTTCGAGGGGGAGCATAAGCGACTTTCTTAAACCCTTTTTGCTTCGACAAAAGGGGGAGAGAAACCGAGTATGCTCTCGTGTTTAGCGTTGTGTTTGTCATCATCAAAAAGGGGGAGATTGTTGGTGCAAGTGTACCCAGCTTTAATATTAAGATATATTTTTGGTACACATAAAATCACATCTCCATATTTATTTTGATGATTACAAAACACACCGCATTATTTGTTATCTAATATTTTATCTGAGTGTGCAGTTATTAAATGATCTCGATAAATTTTATCTGAAGAATCCAAGTCTGAAGAGTTTCGTCATTTTATTTTAAAATGATAAACACCCTAAAATATTTTATCACTTGGATATTTCGTATCTATATAAATATATTTGAATCAAATATATATATAATACATATATTTTTTCTATATTAAATATATATAAATCGTATGATATATATATATATATACGTTATTTTATTAAATCACATCATATCTTCTTGCTACTATTCATCATTAAATGCAAAAGAGTGTTTCAGCCGAAAGAAGCAATCCAGCGCCACTGCCCTTTTGTACGACTGTCAGGCGGTATACCGCCGTGTGCAACGCGGTATACCGCGTACTGTTCACATGTCAGATTGCGTAGGAAGTTTCCGTTGCAGCTCAAGTGTATAAATATCAAGCCTCTCCATCAGCATTAAACACCCAACCAGCAATTAATTTCCTCCTCAGCATTTGATCAATACTCTGCTGTTTCTTCTCTCAATCAGTTATAATTTATAAAAATATTTTTGAGCAAGAAATCTTGAGTTGATAGCAGATTAAAATCTCTTGATTAGTTGAATCAGCAAAACAACTCAAGTGATCAAACTCTCTCTAAAAATCCAAGTGATTAATATTTTACAAGAGTGATTATCATATTAAAATTATACCCTCTTGTAAGTGTTTGAATAGAGTGAGTGATCCATATAAATCTCTCATCTGAGTAGAGATATTCGTGACAATATTATTGTATTAAGGTTTGTGTTTCTACCGTAAAGAACACGTTTTCGTATTGGATCTCCGAGAAGTGTTATTTTCTCGAGGTGGACTAGCCAACTTTGTGTTTGGTGAACCACTTTAAAAATATCGTTGTCAAGTATTCTCTTTCCCTTATCTATTTACATTTCCGCTGTGCATTTAAATTATATCTGTTTATATAATTGTTGTTTATTTATTATTTCTATACTCTGATTTATTTATACTGTTTCTGTACTGTATTTATTTATAAAAGAATTTTTGAAAGTAAAAGATTTAAAATACAACCTTACCCCCCCCCCCCCCCCCCCCCCCTTAGGTTGTCCAACAAATAGCCTAATAAGGTTAAGACCATCTCCAATAAACTCTCTATTTTACTCTCTAAATCTCTTCAATGAACTTTCTAAAATAGAGAAATGAATAGTAACTCTCTATATATAGAGAGTTACTATTCATACTCTCTATTTGTTTCTAACTTTTTGATAATTACAAAATGGTCCTTTCATTTTTTAGATTCTTGTATTTTTATTTTATTTGTTGTCTAGTACCAAATTTAATAAACTAGAATTATGTTTATCTTTAAGTTTTAAATTAATTTAAATTTATCCAACTAATTTTAAAAACTAATAAACTTTAACAATTTACAACATAACATATTTAATTATGAGAGAAGTACCACCACTAGAGGTCGAAATGAAGACAAATGATAATGATGCATTCCAACAATATCTGGCTCGATATAGACAAATTAAGGATAAAAAAACTCAATTTGCACTTCGGGATGCGTTAGTTGATCATTTATGGGAAAGATTTTTTAATTCCGATTAAATGCTTATATTTTAATTTAGACGTGTGTTAAAAATGTAACATTTTTATTTAATGAAATTTGGTTTTTGCTAATTTAATGCGAAATTAAATATGAATTATAACGTCATTAAAATAATATGATAACGTTAATAAATATAAGGATATTGTTAAAATAAAAAATATAAGAATGCAATTTATAAAATTAATAAATATAAGAGTATTATTGAAAATATATGTAATTAAAATAAAAGAGAATATGTTTGGAATATTAATTTTTAGAGTGTAAAATAGAGTAATACATTGAAGAACATTTAACACATTCTCTATTTTACTCTTTATTATAGAGAGTAAAATAGAGAAATACATTGGAGATGGCCTAAGGCCATCCGTACCCGGAGACGGGATCATGCGGGGTGGGTGCGGGGTGGGCTACGGGGAGAGCGGGGTGAGCGGGAAGGGATGGAATCCGGGGATGGGATCCCGATCCATCCCGAAGGGTTTTTAAAAAAAAATTTTAATTAAATTTTTTAAAATTCATGCCGTTGAACGGCTCTATTACTAAAAAAAATCTCAATTTAATCCCACTATATATTTAACCCTCAACCTTTTATTTCTCACACCTCTCAACCTCTTATTTTTCACACCTCTCAAATTCTCTCAACCTCTTATTTCTCACACCTCTCAAACTCTCTCAAATTCTCTCAAATTCTCTCAACCTCTTATTTTTCACACCTCTCTCATCATGAATTCAAACAGAACACCTACATCCCGTCGTAACCGACCGAATACACCACAATCGCAAGAAGATCAAGAGCTTGGTTTCCAAGCGTTTACACAACAAGGTTATCATCCGCAATTTTCGCAACAAATTCCGCCACAATGGTCGCAACAAAATCCGCCACAATATCCGCAACAATTTCCCCAACAATTTCACCAACAAATTCCTTACCAATTTACACGTCCCGGGTTGATTGAACAAGGTTTTACTCCGGCCAACTTCAATCTCGACGACGACATTGTTCCGGAAACCCAACCTTCTACCCCGAACACACCACAATCTATCCCGACACAACAATCTAACCCGGAACCATCAAATCCGAGACCAAAGAAAGCCGCCAAACAAACGTAGAGTAAAGCCGAGGAACTCGCGTTAGTGTCGGCGTGGGTTGACGTTTCGGAGGACCCCGTAGTCGGTAACGCACAAAGCGGTGGTAATTATTTTTATTGTTATTATTATTATTATTATTATTATTATTCTTATACTTAATTTTACATAAATGTAGGAAATTTTTGGGGCCGAATCGGGCATGTGTTCTTTACTCGCATGGGTCGTGAACCAGGTTATAGATCAACCCATCAACTCAATAGCAAGTTCAACGACCTCAATAAAAGAGTTAATTCGTTTGGCGGCATCTACAACAATTTGCTCAATAATAGATCAAGCGGGATGAGTGAGGCCGATATATCCCGAACGGCACACGAACGGTATCTAGCACGCCATAAAGTTGCTTTCACTCACGAACAAGCTTGGGACGTCCTAAAAAATGTCCAAAATGGGGAGCCGTTCCAACGATGACGACAACTTCATCGCGGGGTTCAAAACGTACCCAACCTTCCGATGATGACGATGACGAGCAAATTCAACGACCCATCGGGAGAAACAAGGCAAAAAAATCATCAACGAGTAATACGTCCGGGGCGAATACGGACGAAAGTGTTACTCAGTTGTTGACGACGTTCAACGACAAAATTGATGATAAAATGGAATACAAAATGAAAAAACTCGATCTCGAAATCGAACGCTCAAAACTCGAACGACATAGGTTGGATCAAGAACGCGAAATCGAACGCGCAAACCGATTTGATAAAGACTTCGAGTATTTCATGGCCTCAGATGATCACCTTACGGGAAAAGCTTTGAGGGTTACTTTAGCGAGAAAAGAGCAAATTCAAAAATTTCATGATTGGTAGTGTTTTGTATTTTGTAATTTTTATTTTTAATGAATGGTATGAATTTTAATTTTTATTATTTATCTTATTTTTATTTATTAAAAAATATATAAATATTTTTATTTTGTTAAATAATTAAATGTATAAATACAAGAATTAAAATAAATGAGGTGGCAAAAGGGTTTGAGGGAATGGGGTACGGGTGTTTAGGGATTGTTAGGGATGGAGTGAGGGATGAGAGAAAAGCTGATGTGGAGTGGAATATTTGAAAGATTTCCTCCATGGGGTACGGATGGCCTAAGGAGGTGTTTCAATACTTGGGTGGGAGATCAAAGATTAGATTTGGGGTATGATACAAAATAAAAGAGAAGGGGGGGGGGGGGTATTTTGTATATTTGTTTAATATATAAGGGCTAAAATGAATAAAGACAAAAAAGACGTAATCCGGACAATAAATACAAATACGCAAAGGAAAAGTTGAGCTAGAAACCTTGAGAAGAACAAAAAAAGAATAGTTGAAAGAGAGAGAAACCTATACATACAACATATACATACATACATACATACAGGCTCTCAAACGAGTTACGTACCAGATCTTCTTGGCTTTGATTCTTGTCGATCCCTCTGTTTCACTCCACAAATTTCAACTTTCACAAGAATATTGTTACCTTACCTGGGAAAACCAATTCAAACAGCTTTGCAGTTGCTTGCTTGCTTGTCTTCTCGAGGTTTTTGGTATGAACGATGTGTTAAATACTCTTCTCTCTCTTGAATCATCAAATGCTTTTATGTCAAATGATTTTGTTTGGCCTATTTCTTGCTGGGACTGATTTGAGATCTGATTGCGTCGCATTGTTCAAATTTATGTGTTTTTTCCTTCTTCTTCCCTTCTCTTGGATGTCTCAAGATTAAGCATCTCTTTTTGTTGCATTTGTTTATATCAATCAGTATTTGTTAGAATCACTATGCCAAACTTGCAAATTCACTAGATTTGATAATTATAATGGTTGTTTATTTACGTTTGTGGGGGATAAAAGATCAGATATGATATTCTTGTTACTGTTTGTTAGGTTTTACTTTTTTATAAACATATAGAGATTCTAGATCTGCATTAGTTTCTAGATGATGTTATGTTATCTATCAAGTGAAGTGAGAGGAGGAAAGTGAGGGTTCGTTGAGTATTTTGTCTTGTTATGTGGAGCATTTAAAGTTTATTTATGCAAAGGAATAGGAATGTGGTCGATTACTGACATGCTCTCTCTTGATTTAATGCTTATGTACTTTTACATTATGCAGTATAGAGTGGGTTGCTTTAGCCCTAGCCCTGCAAAACTACTGGACCATGATATGTTAAATGCCTTTGCAAACGGAAATATCCATCTCTACTGAAGCCTAGTGTTGAGTCTCGACCCTTCTGCACCTGGCCAAAATGTCAGGTAAGTTGCACACTGTATTGTAGAGTAATGTTATTTTTTCACATTTAACATCATCACAGGGTACAAGTATTATACTTTTCATGTATCAGGCCTAGAAGGACTTGAGGCTTTTGATGAAACAAGAGAAAGGAGGTCAGATTTTGAGAATTCTGAAGATGAGAGACCACGATCCAAAATTGGATCCCTAAAGAAGAAGGCAATAAATGCTTCAAACAAGTTCACCCACTCCCTCAAGAAAAGGGGAAAGAGGAAAATTGATTACAGGGTTCCTTCGGTTTCAATAGAAGATGTACGCGATGCAAACGAGGAGAGAGCCGTCCATGAATTGCGCCAAAAGCTTCTTGACAGGGACTTGCTGCCATCTAGACATGACGACTATCATACCTTGTTGAGGTGAGTAAGGTATTACTATTCACACCCCCCTTACACACACATACACACACATAAGGTGTATGTGTGCACACACACACTGTGTGTGCAGGGGGGTGTAGATAGAATTCACCTTATTTTATTGTTTCAAATCATTGTCGTCAAGTCTTATCCATAAAAGTTCATCACATCATCAACTTGTATGTTGAGGATTAAAGATATATCATCATCAACTTGTACATGTTGATGATATTTTGTCTCCGTTATGTTGTTAACTGGACGGATTTTATTCTATGGTACGAGCTCAACGTCTTCATTTTCTTTCATCTAGGTTCTTGAAGGCTCGAGACTTTAACATTGAAAGAACCATCCGTATGTGGGAAGAAATGCTAAATTGGCGAAAGGAGTATGGAACGGACACAATATTGGAGGTAATTACGAAAATACTCTCAACTTTTTACATGGTACATTTGCACTTACAGTGACAGGAAGTGGTTTTCTGAATGTGAGTTCTACTATGTCTATTCATATACTAACATTTCTGTACATGTATCTGAGATTCTTTTACTATTTCTTTAACATCTGAATGGAGTTCTGTTGAAGCTAAGCTTATTTCTCAAGATACCTGTTGAAAGTTTTGCTCATATATATTATTTGTCACACAGGATTACGATTTTGAAGAGCTGGACCAAGTGTTGCAGCATTACCCCCAAGGGTACCATGGAGTTGATAGGGAAGGCAGGCCTGTTTATATTGAAAGGCTCGGCAAAGCATACCCTAGTAGGCTTATGCGCATCACTTCGATTGAGCGCTACCTAAAATACCACGTCCAAGAGTTTGAGCGGGCTTTTAATGACAAGTTCCCTGCTTGTTCGATTGCAGCAAAGAGACATATTTGTTCTACCACCACAATTTTGGATGCACAAGGCTTGGTATGTGAACCACTTGATTTGATAATATGATATGTGACCACAATTGTTTACCCTCCTAACAATACTAGCTGTGGCAAGTTTATACTCATGAGCAAGTTGGAGGGGAAAGGGAGGTTTGCTGAGAACTATTAATATATAATCTAACTTATTGCGATCTACAGGGCTTGAAGAATTTCACTCCAACTGCGGCAAGTCTTCTTGGGGCCATGGCAAAGGTTGACAGTAATTACTACCCAGAGGTAAATAACTCCTACAACATTTATTTTCCAAATCACCGGCTGTTTTGATTATAATGGACTTCCATGTTTACTGACAGACACTACATCGAATGTTCGTCGTCAATGCTGGCCCTACCTTCAAGAAATGTTTATGGCCTGCTGCTCAAAAATTTCTGGATGCAAAGACGATTGCAAAAATTCAGGTAACTGAATGTTTGGCTAATTACACCCTCTTGTTTCTAACTTCAATTGCATGAACTGTCTGCGACAGTATTCCTCATGTTCCGACATTACAGGTGTTGGAACCTAAGTCATTGGGTAAACTACATGAAGTCATTAACCCAAGGTTTGTTTGTTAACCTAATTTTCATCTGTTGAATTTCAACTATAAGATCATCTGATTCTTGGCATTCGACCACTCCTTTCAGTCAATTGCCCGACTTCCTAGGTGGTTCATGCACATGTCCTGGTGAGGGTGGCTGCCTTAGGTCGAATATGGGTCCATGGAATGACCCTGAAATAATGAAGGTATGCATTCTTTTGAGGATTTATTTTGTATTTCTGTTGTTATATTGTTTCTTCTCATATACATACGAATCTCCCTGAAGCTATATGTCTATTCCAATAACATCCTTTTCAGAAAACCATAAAAGTTCATGTCAATGGATGCAGAGGATGTAAGTGGGATGATTGTTTTTCTTGTGTCCCCAATTTCTCTGTAATGTCATTCCTTGTCTTCCTTTTGCAGGTTGTAAATAATGCAGAAGCCACATTTGTAAGGCAAATCACTAGTCTGTCTAGTGATCAACAGAAAGTTGACTCTTATATCCAGATATACCCTGTGAAGGTAAAGTATTCCAGTCAGATATCTTTCATGCTGATAACTTTTCATGTATTTTTTCCTTACAACATCATTTGTATTTTCAGGGGAGGAGAAGTGATACATCCAACATAGAATCTGGATCAGATGTTGACAACCTTTGTTCTGTGACCAGCTTAAATGGTCCTAGGATCCTGAAATTGGCGTCAGTTTGTGAAGAAGTAAGTGGTGGAATCCCTATCACATTTTTAACACAAATGAATACCTGTATGTTTATTAATGTACAAATTCAAGTTGCATGCCCTTGGTATTTGCTTTCAATTAAAATGCCAATTTTCATGTGCTAGAAACGAAAAATATTAAAGGGGTGTGATTCAGCTGACCTCAACAAGTTTATGATGGAGGCTGTACATTTATAGGAATTAATTTACTAGTGTTGTTAGTTAACAGGATGTCTGTTTAATTATGCAGGCTACGACATCTGATTCATCCACCTATTACAATTGTGATGATCATTTTAGTTCTTTTGAAGAAGCTAATGCCTCTGACCAAGGACTGGACACTTGTGTAAGCCAGTCTCGTACACCAGATGACAGAGAAATGGATTCTGGTGTAGCCTTCCAAGATTCACAAGGTATGCATGTACGCAAGGATACTAATTCATGCTCTCTGTTATATAAAAGAAGTCCAGTTGTTTTACTAGTACTGCTATTATCATAAAAGTCGACCGTAGATTGGTGCTAATGGTATGCCAAGAAAGTTGAAACTTTTACTTTTTTAATTGGTTAATTGTATGTGGGATCTAAATCCGGCAGCTATGGTTGGTATGTTTTAGGTGCCTTGCTTATCCAATTGTTGGATACTATTTTGGAAAAGGTGGTGAAGAGGAGCTTGAATTGTATAGCAAGACCAGTGGTGTCGCTGGTGCCAAAATTGATTGGAGTTATTCGAAGTGTGGGGATTGAGTATTGGAGAAGACAGAAGATGATATATCCAAGTAATGTGGTGGAACATAGGGGTGAGAGTGATTCAGGCATTCTTCATAGTGAAAGAGAAGATCGGATTGGTCCATGTGTTGAACGGCTTGAGAAACTTGAAGCAATACTGGAAGAGCTTAAAAAGAGGCCTGCTGAAATTCCTGTGGAGAAGGAGCATATGCTGCATGAATCCTTGGACCGGATCAAATCAGTAGAGTTTGACCTAAATAAAACAAAAAGAGTATGTGGCTTGGTGACTTTTACAGCAGCAGCATATTTATTATTTACTATTATGATGATGATGATGATATTATATAGTGAGAGAGAGTTGGATTTTGAGTTATATGGGGTGTGTGTTATGTATTTGACAGGTACTACATGCAACTGTGGTGAAGCAGCTTGAAATTGCAGCCTTGATGGAGAATCTGCAGGAATCCAAATTCCATGTAAACCAGTCTTCTTATCCCTCTTGTTGTGATTATTATTTTCGTTGATTATTATTCCGAGCAGAAGCAGGTAGTAATTAAATATGATGGTGTGTGTGTTTTGGGTGCAGAGACGAAGGATGTGTTGAGAGATGTAAATAGGAGGAAGGAAGAGGTGAAAGAAAGAAAGAAAGAAATAGCACTAGTATATGGAGAAGAAAGTAATACAACACCACCTTACCTTACCTTTTATGAGGCTGAGTAATGATGATGTAATGTAATATGGTGTTTCATCGATCAATCAAACTGCTTTATTACATTACATATTTATCCCCCATCCTGCCTGCCTTGCCTTGCCTTTTCAAACTTTTTAATTAATGTTTTCTTTCTTTTAAAATCTGGATGCAGCCCTAGTCATAATCTGAGAATCAAGGAGTTGGTATTAAATAAGATAAAAGGTGATAATAAGTCCTAAAACTCACTTTCCATAACAAGGCTAAATAACAAAGAAAGGAAGGTTAAGGAAAAGGATTCATATATCAATTTTTCCTTAACCTTCATTTCTAATGATATTTAGCTTCTTTATTTGAGTAATATTTAGCATGGCATGGTACTATTATGGTATTACTAATACTATTATGCTGCAAAACCCACTTCACTTTGCTCTGCGTGTTATAAGTTTTCCTTTCATTAGCTTCACCATATCAGGTTTCTTCTAGCCTTTGACCGAAACTCTTTCTTCGTGATGCACCACGAGTTTGGAAAGCTGCTTAACTGCACCCAATAAAAGTTACTTAATGCATGTTATGTTATTTTACATCTACAAATTTACTCCCATGTGTGATGTGTCCATAAACCAAAGAAAAAACAAATCAACTTCAGTGCTATTAAAACACTTACGTTGCTGACAAGCTTTGCCCCGTACCACGCAGAATCTGCACCATAAGGGGGTGGAATAACTCTTATTCCTTTTGCTATGGATGGGGGAAGAAGATCGCGTACTTCCTTCTCTAATCTTTCTGCATGTGGGTGGGTGGGTGGGTGGTTGGAAACAAAACAAAATTAACAACAATCCCTCCCTTCTTCACTTAGTTAGTTTACATGTAATAATATATAGTACCTGCTAGTCCTGGTAAGCATGCAGTTCCTCCAGCCAACACAATGGTCTTGAACCAACTTTCATCAGCGCTCAATTCAGCACCATGGCAATGGTCAACACAAAGCCCCACTGCCTGATGCAAACCCATTGCACGCCTGTACCACAATAACATAGAAACATACCTTAACCAAAATCAAAATTAATCAACATCAGACACCTTCATTCATACTCATAATACATACATACATTCCTGCAATACGTGGCTGGAATAGAATCTCTCCTGTTTGAAACCGCTCTCTCTTAAGAGTAAACCAACCCGCAGCTGCCACTTCATATGATGCTTCTGTGTCCTTTCCTAATTCCGCTTCATAGTCAAGAGCAACATAACAGAGGTTCTGCATGTCAATCAACCACATAGCATTAATTTAGCATACGTACAACCCTTAACTTATTGATCAAAACAGACGACCTTGGTGCAAACGTAATAAGCATCCATACATGTCCACAACCCCAAAGATGCATACTTAAGTCAAAATTACTATATTACAGAATATATCAACGGCAAGTGGCCACTGATTTGCTTCTTTAGTCATCAGAAATTCTGCAAGTATATAAATTAGTCTGCCAAATGGAATTAATACCTCTTTCAGTGACCGCACTGTGTATACTGAATCAAAATGTAGATTTCTCTGCTGCATTTGCTCCCTAAGGTATCCGGTAAGTTTTAAAGCTCCAACTCCCACAGCTTCCACGGCCACTTTGCGCATTATCTTACCATGTAAAACTGGAAATACAACAAAAAATTTATATTCCAGAAGCGACTCCAAACTGAATGTAGCAACGGAAAATATCATTTGTATTTGGTCAAACTGGACATGTTTTAGTGGCCAGGATATAGAGGTTGCAACATGAATTTGCCTTTTAATTCCGACAGTATGAAGATGAAAAAGGGGAGCATATAGCATACTTGGAACGACAGATGTTTGATGAAAACCAATATTGACCACAATTCCAGAAGTTCTTTGTGCTGCAAACAAGGCTAAAGTTGCCTGTACATGGTCAAAATGCAATATCAGTGGATTAAGAAACAAAGCCAAGTTAACCAAATCATGATTCAGCATGCCCATAACCCACTAGTAACCCCAAGGTAGGCCTAGAGATAAATTTAGGACTTGGTGTGCAGCAAGCCTCGTGTTGGACTCCTATTAAGTTTTATCAATTCCTTGGGTTCTTAAAAACTTTTTGAAATTTCAAAGTCTGCCTCGAGTCACTGGCTCCATGTTGACAGCCAAAAGGGCCTTCTTGGCAGCGAGAGGTGCATAGGCCCCGGTCCTGAATCGAAAAGTGAAGCTTGGTCCTAGCCGGGGCCCGGTCACAGCTACAATTGGTCTCTCAACTAAAAAATGGGCCTGATTTGGATCCGGCGGTCCTGGATGATTCTTTTTAATAACCTTTTTAGTCTTTTTTATTGTTTCAATATTTTTTAATTTTAATTACGGGGAGTTTTCAAGTTTGCATACACTTTCAATGTTGCTTCAGGTTTACTTCTAGTATCCACTCAGTGTATCTCATTTGGATCCTTTTGAGATCCATATTCAATAGAATCTCAATTTTTGCCAAAAAAGAAAAGAAAAGTTTGTATTGGGGCCATGCCAGTTGACCGAAAGGCGGAAGACCTAAATTTCATCACTGCCGTGTGGAGGGGCCAGGGAGCATTTTGCATAGACTCCATGGTCTAGTTGGGCCAAAGGTGTCAAATACCACATTATTAGAAAGAAAACACACCCACTTGTACTCCATTCCTTGCTTTAGTTAAATATGGATCAAGATTTCTTGAATTAATCCTTGGTGCACACTAAAGAGCACAGAATACTGCCTTTTGAAATCGAAGAGTGAAAAGCTAATAAGTGCTTAATCAAACCTGGCTGACTGCACAAACAGCAGGAACATTCATGCCAAATAAAGCCGAGTATATGGCTTCTTTAAGTTGTCGTCTAGCAGCTTTGGCAGCTTCAGTATCTGAAACAAATTCAGAGAAGAACGATATGGAATTATATTAACTAATGTAACTCGCAAACATTAAAAGAAATGTCACAGAGAAAGTGAATCAGTCCAAAAGAAACACACCCACGCATATAGACATACATGTGGACCTTTTTATATAGATACTGAGATACTGGTCTTTCTTGTTGTTACGGTATACTGATCCTAATGTATTGGATTTGGCCAGGTTGTGATACAAATGTTTTATATTTCTCTCTTTTCTTCCTTGGTGGAAAAGAACCTTAATTTGAATCATGATAATAAAAACATCACATGTGAATAAATTCGTTGTCTGTGGGACATTATTAGAAGCATACCATCGTATTGGCAGATTGGAATCGAGACAACAATTGGCTGTGTGGATGATTTCACTTGCATCCTGCATATGATTCAACTTGTACGATCAAGAAAAATCACAGATCCAAACGAAGCAGGAGAAATCCAAGTTTTTTGATATCAAGTGCTTTCTCACTTCTCAGATGTGTAGCAAATGTAATCAACAATGGTCAATACCTGCTATAAATTGTTGCAAAAAAATGGCGAAGCCTTGAGTACATTGGAGACTCAATATTACCAAATTCCTACACGTGAAGTCAATCACTTAGAACATAAAAAATGAAGTTAATTTAATGTACCTTAGAAACACTAGTCTTTGAAGGGCAATAGTAAATCCAAAGCCACCAAATCAAGTTCTAGTGCAATGTCTCCAGTTCAATTACTTACCAAGAACGTTGCTGACCGTCCAGATGGAGAATCAAATTTGCTCCAACCAAATTTACAATAGCCAGAACCACCTTTTGGTAAGAACGAGAACAGAAATTGTTAAATTTAGAACAAGCTCCAGGGCAACAAAATCAAATTACATAGTCATAATAGTAGATATGGTATATTTAAACCTCAACAAGCTATTCAAGTAGAAAGATAGATTTTGACCCCAGATGGCAAACAGCATAAAACCGCTTGCATGAGCACAATAAGAACAATATCATCATCTTCCATATTTAGACACAATCAACTATAACATAAAGCCAAAAGAAAGAGGATATGGTTCGCATGTAAGTATTTAGTATTTAGATACCCACCGTCAATGATTATTGCTCCAGGCACCTGTGCTCGTTGGCCATAGATATGCATAAATGATTGCATCTGACAAGGATATGTTCTACAATCATAAATTACGATCGTCAGGCTCATCGGGCAATAAGTAAATAATGGTACTGATCAGTACAAATGAAATATATGCTAAATAAACAATTTTCTCTTCAAATTTCATCGTATCACCGCTCATACTCATTTTTAACAATCTAAAGATGATCCAAGAAATCAATGATATCAAGAATCTAAAAGTGATACTTGTGTAAAAGGACTGGGGTATTCCTCACTCAAACCTTATCATACGAATACGACTGCTGCAGTGATGTTTATTCCTGATACTACTTTACTCTCTCCACTAGAAAATACATATTATGTTTGTGGTTTGCAAAAATAAACCAACCTTAGAGATTATACTCTTAAAATACACGAAAGGATGGAATTCAATTTGTAATCTTGTTCACCAGCACATATGAACAACAAAATTATATAGTCTTATACATCATTATTTTAATGCCATATTTTACATCAATGGAACTATGCAATTCCAATATTGAATAAGCAAACTAAAGAAGAATCCCTATGAATAATTGTTATGGTATGGTATATAACTACTAAAAGTGCAAACATCCCTAATTTCACATGGAATTAATTCCGGGAAGTTACAAAAGACTGAAAATTCAACAAAAAAATAATGTAAATCTAGTAAGAATATAATTAAGGAACGTACTGAAGAGGGTAACCAGATCGCAAATTAACTTCGGAGAAGAAAATAGAGTCCCAGGGAAGATGCGGCTGATTCTGGAGGTAGTACACCCATAACTTATTATCAGATACGATAAGTTTCCATGATATGCAAACTGCGGTGAGCTTAGCAACCTCATATGGTTGGAGCAACTTGAGGATTTGCATAAACACATCGATAGGTATCCGATCGAATTCCCCAGTGGAGGAAGAAGTCGTCGTCGTCGTCGTGGTCATAATCTGATTGGATAGGGATACATGAGGATGAGATGAACCTGTGTAACTCAAATTAGAAGAGGAGCTACAATTACTATGTCTACTCGAATTGGATTTGGAGGAACGAGTGGAGACGGATTCCCAAACTTTCTTGAACAAATTGGACATGATCATGAAGCAGTTGTCATTAACATTTGCTTATTTGCAATGAAATATGAGATTTTAGGGTTCGTTAAGTGATCTTGCGGGTTGGGGTGAGAAAAGGCCGTTTGATGTGGGTCCCGCTGTCGGACACCTGTGTTTCTTAACTACCTCCATCTGCAATATAATGTTTAAATATATTTGCAATATAATGTTTAAACCCCTGACCCAATTATTAAATATTCATCTACATCTAATCATCTTGAAATGCCCCTTTATTTATTTTATTATAATGATGTTTATTCCTCTTAGTAAGTACTTGATATAAACTTTTAATTGTTTGACCTTTGTACAAATAAATAAATATATATATATATATATATATATATAAATATTAATTAATTAAAGATAAAATATATACTTAAAAATAGGGATGTGGTGGACTGGGGGTTGTTGGTGTAGGGTGAAAATGGAGGGGTTGGTGAGTAAAAAATAAAAAATGATGGATGAAATGAAGCAACAAACATGAATTGTAAACCTGTCCTCAATTTTCCTAATTCATTAGGTGTCGTTTTGCCCAACCACTCGATAGAGATACAAACAATTACATACCCTTTTCTCTCTTCATCTTTCCACAAACCCTATGGTTAATTTCAATTTCTGCCGCTGATATCATCATCATCATTATTCCGTCCTTATAATTCATACCCAATTTCTTCATTTAAGTTTCGATTCTCCAAAAGGTAATCATCATCATCATCCTAATTTTGCTTTTTAATTGTTTCTGTAACACGTACTTGTCTTGATATTCTGATGAAATTTGTTGTATTTATCTCTTGTCTCATGCATATTCCTGATATATTGACTTGCTTCTTCAATTATCTCTTTAACTTTTTTAATTTACTGCCCCCTTCCTCCAGAAAAGGAATCCATAATTTGACTTGAAAAATGTTGCTAACATTCATCAAACTTGTTTTGATCCAACCGGAATAAAGTTGTTAACTACATGACACAATGATGATTGATAAAGAACTAAATAAAAAGCATTTGGGATTTTCAAAGCTATATATGTCTGTATCAATTTCAGGAATACTCAACATTTCAAAATCAAAAAAGTATACATGTTTCTCATTTCTTATTGGTGGTTTGGAATGGGAGGAGATGTAACTGATCAAAGTCTTTCAATTTAGTGTTTTTGCTTCAACTTTTGATCAGAACTGAATATTTAGCAAAAACAAAGATATTTAAATCATCTATTGATTGTTCTTTTAAATTTATATTTGGCTAGTACTAGTAGGGGCATGAATTACTATAAATATTCTTCTTTGGTCTTCCATGGTTGTGATTCTTGCTGGAACTATGTATTCATTTCTTTGCTTCATATTTTGTGAGGTTGCTCAATCCCAAGGCCAGGCAGGTTGTAATGATTTGGAATTTGAGTCTCCTTGTTTTACTGTTTTCTTTTGTTATGATGTTTTTCTAAATAGGCTTATTTATTGAGCAGATCATGTCGCATCACCAAGAAGATGATGAATATGCAGCCGATGAATATGAAATGGAAGATGTAGATGATAATATGGATGATGAATTTCATGTCAGAGATATTGGCTCAGACTCGGATGTGGATGAATATGATTACATGGTTTGTTTAATATCCTTGAGAGTTCATTCATACACAAAATATTGAAATAACGTTAATCCACTCTTTTAGATATCTTGTTATTACATTTAACATCAGACGAGATGGATGGCAACTACTATTACTAACTTCAATTCTACGTACTGTAGAATAATAAGTTGGCAGATACTTCTGCCGCTCAGGCAAGAAGAGGCAAAGACATTCAAGGTATTCCCTGGGAAAGACTCAGCATTACGAGGGAGAAATATAGGCAAACTAGACTAGAACAATATAAGAATTATGAAAATATTCCTCAGTCTGGGGAGGGTTCAGAAAAGGTACTTATACTTATTATATACATCTATTAATTAAGAAGTTAGATGATAACTGGGTTCGGTTGTTACATCCTCACACCTTTTTTTTTTGTTTTTGTGAACAGGCATGCAAAATCACAAACAAAACAGGCTTGTATTATGACTTTAGACGGAATTCAAGATCTGTAAAATCGACAATTCTTCATTTTCAGGTATGCTAGTTGGCCTCTGGTTTAAAGGCTTCTTATTAATTAACCAGATGAAAGAATTGACTCTGATGTATTCGTGGTTTGCACATACTTATGATATTTGTGACTGAGTGATGGGTGATTCTTTTTGGTGATTAGTTAAGAAACCTGGTATGGGCTACATCGAAGCATGATGTGTACCTTATGTCGCATTTCTCTGTGATCCATTGGTCTTCCTTAACTTGCAACAAGTCTGAAGTCCTTAATGTATCAGGACATGTGGCACCATGTGAGGTGAGTGCTTGCTTCAGGTCTTGGTTTGTTTTACTTTTTCATGCGATAAGAATTTTCAGTGACAATATATTTTTTTTTGTCTGCAGAAGCACCCTGGAAGTCTACTGGAGGGATTTACTCAGACCCAAGTTAGCACGATGGCAGTAAGAGATAACCTGCTAGTTGCTGGAGGATTCCAGGGTGAAATTATATGCAAGGCAAGATTTACATTATACAAAATTGATGTCACCATTCATAGTATAGTTTCTTATATCCAAATAATGAAACACGTCCAAGGACTAGAATTTGTGCAGGAAAACGATGAATTATATTAGATGTTTTGTGGTACTTTTTTTGGTGACATATATTGAGGAGATTTAAACATTAGATTTCCATCTTTTTTATTGAGTGCAGTATTTAGATAGACCTGGAGTTTGCTTCTGCTCAAGGACAACTTATGATGATAATGCTATTACTAATGCTCTAGACATTTTTACTACTCCCAGGTATCATCTAGTTGTGTGTTTTCTGTGGAATTAACCAAGTTTATCATGTCATCTTTTTAATTATTTTCACGGTGTATATATGATGCAGTGGTGCACTTCACTTTACAGCCTCAAACAATGATTGTGGAGTCCGAGAATTCGACATGGAAAGTTTTCAAATGACTAAGCACTTCCGTTTTCCATGGCCAGTAAATGTACGTCTCTACTCTATCTCTCACGTGCATATATTTTTTAGAAAGCATTCCATGTTGTATGGTAATTTAACTAGATTTTATTGTATATATATGCAGCATACGTCGATTAGCCCGGATGGCAAGCTTCTAATAATCGTGGGAGACAACCCAGAAGGAATGTTGGTGGACTCGAGCTCTGGGAAGGTAAATTTGTTGTTTTGGTAATTAATTACTTAAATCAAGGTTGGATTTTTGTAAAATGAATGAATTAAATAGTTGTTTGCATGCATTGCAGACAGTTGCAACGTTGCGTGGACACTTGGATTTCTCATTTGCATCGGCGTGGCATCCTGATGGGTGTAGTTTTGCAACGGGCAATCAGGACAAGACGTGTAGAGTGTGGGATGTTCGAAAGCTATCGAAATCAGTAACTGCTGTAAAAGGCAAGATTGGAGCCATTAGATCGATTCGTTACTCATCAGATGGTGAGTTGATGGCGATGGCAGAACCGGCTGACTTTGTTCATGTGTTTGATGTTAAAAGTGGGTATGAGAAGGAACAGGAGATCGATTTCTTTGGTGAGATATCAGGCACGTCGTTCAGTCCGGATACGGAGTCGCTTTTCATCGGGGTATGGGATCGTACGTATGGCAGCCTCCTGGAGATGGGACGGAGACGGAATCACTCTTACTTGGACTGTCTAATTTAATTAATTAACTAATTAATACTATTGGCTATAGTATAGCCTATATATATATATATATATATATATATATAATCATTATCAGTCAAGTGTAAATTCTTTTTTTAATCCGGAGATGTACAGAATTGCTACCAAAGAAACTAAATCAAATTAATTAGGCAGGATCAGCAGGAAGGCAGCCATTTTACATACCAGTTGTTGGTGCTAAGTTATGTCTAATCAAGTTAGTTTATCTTTTATTTTCGACTAAGTGTAAGATTTTACTGTTGGTGTTCCTTTTTTCCTAAAGAGATTGCAATTTAAGTATCAAAATAATGGTTTTATTTTATGCACAAGATTGGGTTCTTGTGAGAACTTGAGGTTAATTTGCAAAATACTTGGATGAATATGATGCACCGAATCGGTTCTCTCCTAAGGCCCAATTCTTGAAAAGGCATTTGATTAAAAGTGACAACGGTTCAAATCTACTTCTCATTCTCATGCTTCACCTTATTCATATATCGTTCTAGTTTATGCGAAATCAATGTTGTTGTTTTTTTCTACGGATGGTTTAAGAAGGCATTATTGGGGTGGATACTCATACTTGCCGTCAATATAATTTTAAAAAGAGAAAAATAATACAAATATAATAATAAAATTTAAAAAAGAAACTATATTTTATTTAATGGCCAGCAGCAACCCAAAAAAACAATTAAGGGGATTGAACCCTACGTGAATCGAACACGCAACCTTCTGATCTGGAGTCAGACGCGCTACCATTGCGCCAAGGATCCTTGGTGTTATTTCCTGTGTTTTAAACATTATATAATTCTAACCGATAATACTCCATCACAAGAAGATTGGGTGGGCTGTATCTCTGATCCAGAAGGAACCAATAACACAACGCCACCTAAACATCCAGAATCTTTCTTCCTTGGTTTCCCTCCTCACAAATCATAACTCACTCGTTTTTTTCTTGTTCTAATACAATTCCTCCTCATCCTCTTGCTTTCTTCATCTTTAATCCATTTCTCCATCCATCCAAATTCCAACCACCATGGCCTCAGCCTTCTTGTCTGCACCAACCTTCCAAGGTCTCCGGCCACTCAACAAGACCACCGATTCCCCTAGTTCCCTCTTCCTGAGTACCAAACCCAGCTTCTCCATCGCCCCAAAGAAGAAATTCAACTGTGGAGTGAAAGCAGAGCTTCTGAACCCATCTCTGGTGATCAGCCTGAGCACGGGGCTATCGCTTTTCTTGGGAAGATTTGTGTTCTTCAACTTCCAGAGGGAGAACGTGGCGAAACAGGGGCTGCCGGAGCAAAACGGTGTGAGCCATTTCGAGGCCGGAGATAGTCGGGCCAAGGAGTATGTGAGCCTTCTCAAGTCCAATGATCCGGTGGGATTCAACATAGTGGATGTTCTTGCATGGGGTTCCATTGGACACATCGTGGCTTACTACATCCTAGCCACATCCAGCAACGGCTATGATCCCAACTTCTTTTAAACTTTTTCATCATCCATCCTACTTTATTCAATCAGTCTATCTATCTATCATGTACTACTACTGTATATTGCCTGATATTATTATTATTATTTAATGAAACAAGTTTTTCCACCTTATTTGTACCTACCTAATACATGTTTCTGCAGGTAATTAAATTATATATATATATATATATATATATATATATATAATCCAACAACTCATTCTATATATAGCTAGTCATGCATAATTAAGGAGGTATTAATCGCTATGTGTATGTGTGTTACAACAAAACTTACTTATTAACTATGTGGGCACAAATACAATTACAAGGTCCCTGTGGCTGTGAATGTGATGGGAGGAAAACAAATACACAACTAAAACAAACAGTATTAACTGGATTGTAAAACAACAAGTTAATCTACATGCCCTGTTTTGTACTTGTTCCCTCTCCAAAATCTCTTCACATGTCACCTTCAACTTCTCGGCTTCTCTCTTTAACTCTCTGCCTTTGCTTTCAAGCTTCTTCATCACCTCCATGTGTTGTAAAGCTAGCTTTTCTTGTTGGACCATAAGCTCAATATGATGTAAAACGTAATTTGACTGTTGGATTGCTTGTGATGATATGGCTATATATTGCACCTCTACTTGGATCCTTTGCTTCAACATTTCCTCTACCTCGGTTTTCATGGGTTGCTTTGCTTGGGTTTGGATGATGTTGGAATTGAGTTGTCTAAGAACAAGGGGTCCTCTTAACATCCTTCAACTTCTGCAAACCCCATCCAGCACCAATCAACCATTATTGGAAAAACAAGTTACTCGCATTCGGAAGAGAATGGATATATACTCTTCCTGATCTAAACTCCAAAAATCATTTTTGAGACAATTATATATATTATATTATATATGATGAATGGATTCAGCATAAATCCATCAAGTGTTAAATTGAATAATGTCGAAAGTTATTTGAAAAGAAGATCGATGGAGAATACAACCACCACCAGCAGCAGCAGCAGCTGCTGCTTATGAGAATGAACTCAATGGAGTTATATTAATTATTAGTGAAGATAAGATGTATGAATTGAGCAAGTGAGATGATTCATGGAATGGAAGAGCCACATGGAAGTCTCACATACAGGGTGCGTTTGGTACACTGAACAGGGATCGTTTGGTAGGACTTTTATGTAGAACAGAGTGGAATAGGCATGTTCCACCCCCACCCCCACCCATGAAATCAAGGTGCAACAGTCTTATGTTTTACCAATATAAACTCAAAATAAAATATAATTCTCTCCTAAAACATCAAATATACGTTCCATTTTATATTTTATCCATTCTTTAAATTTTATTTATTGTATTTTATCTAATGTTATTTGTTCTGCTCTATACCAATGCTAAACAACTGTTTTGTCTTGTTCTGTCTCATCCATGTTCTATTGTGCGTTTGGTACACTAGACAGAACAAAACAGGACATAACAGGGATCACTGTTCCATGTTTGGCATGACTTTTATGTGGAAAAGAGGAACAGAAACAAGGTTGTTTCACCTCTACCCATGGAACAAGGTGGAACACACTTTTGTTTTACCAATATAACCCTCAAAATAAAATTCAATTCTTTTCTAAAACATCAAATACATATTCTTTTTATATTTTATTTATTTTAAATTTCACCTTAACATTCTCAAATTATTATTTTTATATGTTTTGATTAATTTAAGTAAATTATCAAATATTAATACTAAAAATAATATAGAAAATGTTATAAAATAAAAATTAAAAACTCCATTCACTTTTTATTTTGGGTCACTTTAATCATCTTGAAAGGTACTTTCTAATAATATTTTTTATTATAAAAAATATTTATTTCATTACAGTTTAATAAATTACATGGTTAATCAAAATATATAAATAAATTATTAGAGGTAAACCGGTTATGTTATTTGCTATGTTCTGTCTTACCAAACACTTGATAGTTGTGCTGTCCAGTTCTGTCTTACAATGACTCCTGTCACGCTGACATCCACCCACCTTTTTCATTATTAAGCTAAAATGTAAAACATGCTTTCCGCATATTTGTTTGCTTCAATCTATGCTTGCTTTTTGTACAAATAAGCAAGTTTGAGGTTAGAGCATCCCCATGACATTGGGGGTGTTTGGGATTGCTTGTTTAAAACAACTTATGCTTATTTTCAAAAGTCGATGTGCTAAGCTCAATACAATCTTTTCTTTTCTATCGAACACGGCAGTGCCAACAAGATCGAATGCATACCTGAAGAGGAGAGACGAGCAGGAAACGATGGTGATGATCAGTCTCGTATGGAGAAAACGACGGTGATGAGAGGAAGCAGACGAGAGGTAACGATGGCGAGAGGGTCTGTGATTGCGTTCTATTTAGGGTTAGAAAGAGAAGGGGTAAAATGTAATTTGAATGAATAAATTGAATAGGAGTTTCAAATAACTTTCTGTCACATTAATTCTCTTTCTTTTACACATTTTAATTATAAAAAAATCCAATAATAATTAAATTTTCAGAACCGATCCTTGAACTTTAAGAACCTGACACTCTTAAAAGTTAAAATGCTTCGTATACTAGAGGAAGGATCATGCGAGAACTTAAACATTATGCGAGTACACGGTTTTGTAGGTGTGTTTAATCATATAGGATTAAACGTTTATGTATTGCTAATGTAACATATGTTTAATCATATATGATTAAGTCTGTGTATCATATATGGTATCACACTTCTTGCATTCTCGCATAAGGTTTAGCTTATCGTTTGAAAAATGCCCCTAGTATACTATACTTTTATATCTTATATAAATATTTAAAAAATGGTTTTACATGTTTGCCTTGTAAAAATAATGGCATATGTAACATTGAAGATGTTTTCAATGCATACATTTAAATAAACACAACATATTGAAATTAATATTGATCAATAATTATTAAATCAGTCTACTAATCATGTTTAAAACATTTTTAGAGGAATCTTGGTAGAGTAGCGTGGTAACTAATTTTCAATTTTAATATATATATATATATATAGAGAGAGAGAGAGAGAGATGAATGATCATGCGAGAAGTTAAACATTATGCGAGAACGCGAGAAGTGTGATATCATATATGATTACACGGCTTGTGGGTGTGTTTAGTCATACATGATTAAACGTCTATGTATTGTCAATGTAACATGTGTTTAATCATATATGATTAAGTTTGTGTATCATATATGATTAAACACTTCTCGCATTTTCGCATAAGGTTTAGCTTCTCGTTTGAACTTGTCTCTATATAGGGAGAGGTACAAATGAGAAATGCCAAGTGTGTGAGAAATAGAGAAATCATCTTAGCGATTCATTTGGTCAACATTTGTGCCTTTGACTATGAAGCACCGGATAATACCTCGCGTGGTCTGCAGAAGATAGAGGGGTAGTTTCGTAAAATACATTGGACGAGTTCATATTTGAACCTGTGTGATTCACATATGAACTATAGGTTCATATGTGAATCAGTTAATTAGTTCAACTGCTTTACATATGAACATACAGTTAATTAGTTCATATATGAATCAATCAAAGTTGATCTTGACCAGTTAAAGCCGCAATTTTTGCCCAGTCAAAGCCGATCTTGACCGAATTAATGGCTAGGATTACTTCTCTATTTCTCACACACTTGGCCTTTCTCATTTAAATATATGACTATATATATATGTGACAAATCAAATGCAAACCATGCAGATGTTGCAAATCATACAAACCAATCAATTAAGATATATATGAAAATGATGAAAGTTTATTTCTTATGATTTGAATATTTAATGAAAATCATTATAGTTCATTAATTATGATAATACTTTATATTAGGAAACAATTGATGTATTTATGAAACCAAATATTTGTTAGACTAGATGGACGGTTGGGATTGGTTTGTATGATTTGTAATATTTGATTGGTTTGCATTTTAATGGACAAATAGTATATCAATCATGAATATGTCATTGATAATATATCTATCAATCATGAAGACTATTATTGATACTTGGTTTAGAAAATATTTTCTACATTCTTTTAAGTTTTGATAACCTATGTTTTTTCACTATTTTGATTAAGCATGTGTAACACCTCGAATTTCCATTATATTATATTTAATATGAATGAGGTCGAAATGTAATTTAGTCTAAGATTTGGACTATTTGTAAATATAAAACTTAAGGGTTGAAATTGTAATTGACCAAAGATTAAGTTAACTGTGGAATCTTGAAACCTTCAGGGTTGATTTGGTCAATTATTGGTAGTTGATTTGGTATTAAAAGAATAGGTCGGCTGAATTGTGATTATCTTAATCACTTTTGGTTTGAAGTCGGTCTAGAAGAAGAAACAGAGAGAAATCAAGTTCTGAAAACCTTAATCGGTAAGAATTGATGATTCTTTACAATTCCAATTCATTAAGATTGATAGTATGAGTAAAACATGGTTGTTGATTGGGTTTTGAATCAGTGAGAATCAAGGTTGGATTTGGAATACTGGATCAATTGTTTGGCAGAGTTGGGTTTGAGTTCTGAATTCTTAAGGTGAGTTCATCCTTCTGATTTTATCTTAATAAAATTGATAAATTGATTTGAATTGGTTTTGTGAAAGAATGATATCTCTTTGAAATAGATTTAAGTGAATGATTGAGATTTGGTAGGAAAACAATAAGATTGAACTGGGTATAACTTGTGAAGTCCGAAAGACGAGGATTCCGGAATTGGTATCGGATTTCGGATTGGTACCGGATTGGGTATCGGATTCCGGATTGGTATCGGATTTAATACCGGATTCCGGAAATGTTTCGGATTGTTATCGGATTCCGAATGGGTCCGAAATTAAGGTTCCAGAATTGGGGTTTCCGGATTGTGATACCGGATACCGGATGGATCCGGACTTGAGAGTCCGAAATGCTTTTCCGGAGGTGTTAATTGGTTAAGTTTTTCTAAAAAAAATCTAGGGGCGCTGCCCCTAGACCCCACAAGGGCGTTGCCCTCGTGCTAAGTCGCCGAAGAGAGACATTTAAGAATAAGGGTATGATAGGTTATTTGGGATTGTTAGTTTTGAGAATATGATACGAGATATTGTGCGTTCGAGTAAATATGCACGTATGTTAGTAAGTGTAATGGATCCATAGGTACTAACATTATTTGTAACGTGGAATAGACATAAAGTAAATTGTAATTCCCGTTGACCTAAAATGAGGAATAGGCATAAAGTAAATTGTAATTCTCATTTCGTATTGTGATAAGAAACGTGGAATAAACATAAAGTAACATGTAATTCCCGTTGATGTAAAACGAGGAATATGCATAAAGTAAATTATAATTCTCATTTCATAGTGTGATGTGAAATCTTGGAATAGGCGAGAGTTAATCGTAATTCCTGATTTCTACGGGAAGGTAAGAGATAGGCATAAAGTAAATTGTAATCTCTACTTACACTTCAAGAAATAAGCATAAAGTAAATTGTAATTTCTTGAACATGAGCAATGCTCTCGAATATGTGATGATTCGTAGTAGGCTCTCGAACGTGATGATATGACTTACTGAGTTGTTAGTCATATTCATGGAATCGGGTATGTTCCCGTCATCGCAAGATGTGTATGTGTACGGTAAGAATGGTGGCAAACCAGATTTGTTTATACGATTTGTTTACATTGGTTTCCAAAGCTTAAAATGTTTTAATTTGAAAATGGATGTTCTCACTAGGCGTAAGCCTAATCGTTTCAAATTAAATTTTCTTACCAGGTTTTAGCTCGGGAAAGGATAAGCTGGGATGAGCGTCGAGAGGTTCCTAAGTTATGCTTTTGATGACATGATGGAGAAGTTAATAGAAGTGTTGATGTTTTGGAGATTTTGTAGACAACCTTTATAATCTAATTGCGCACGTTATAATCTAATATTGGGTTCATTTCGAACGTATCGAAGAGACGTTTTAATTTTAACAAATTACACCATTATAATCGTCTCTTCGATACGTTCGAAATGAACCCAATATTGAATATTTTTTGATTTATATATTTTAATGTATATCATATATACTACATACAAATATTTTTAATATTTACAATTCATACCTTTATAGTTAATTATTTAATTTACGGTACATCACTTATTTTTTTCAATTTTGTTTTACACTTCTATCGCATTAACATAATAATCATATATTAACTAATTCATTAAATCCTTTTAAATTATTATTATTTGTATGTGTTTATAGATATCGTGAATGGCAATAGGACAAGGTTTCACGAGAAGAATATGAAATGGGGTTTTGACAAGTTGGTATCACTGGACTCATTTAAGAATTGTGAAAATGGGTATTTGGCGAATGATGATTCATGTGTGTTTGAAGCTGAAATATTTGCAGTTATAGAGTATGCACAAAATGATCGATGTCTGTCCATCACAAAGCCTTCGCCAATTTTTAATACCTACACTTGGACCATCGATAATAAAATAAATAAAACGTATTTTAACTATAAGAGTAGCATAAATTAAATAATTAACTATAAGAATATGAATTTTAAATATAAAAAATATTTTTATGTAGTATATATGATATATATTAAAATAAATAAATCAAAAAATATTCAATATTGAGCTCATTTCGAACGTATGGAAGAGACGATTATAATGGTGTAACTTGTTAAAATTAAAACGTATTTTTTAACGTATTTTAGTTAATAAACGATTATATGTGTTAAATGTAAAATTAAAATTATGAAAATAAAAAGTATAAAATAAAGTAAGTAAATAAGTATTGTCGCCGGTTGTAGCGGGGTGGTCGCGGGATGCAAATTTTCAAAAAACACCCTATATCACGATCGCGGGAAAATGAGTATTTTGACAAAAGTTAGAAAAATGGGTATTTTGGTAAGTCAAAATCAAATTTAAATATTTTAATTAAATTCCCTTTTTTTAATATAAATTAAATGAGTTTTTGATCATGATATATTATATATTTTTTAGGTATAAAAGAAAAATAAAAAATAAAAAATAAAAAAGCAAGCAACAGCACCCTTCTTCTTCTCGTTTCGTTATCTGTTTCCGGCTAAACACTAATGCATTATACTCACAATTTCATCAGCAACAATAACAATGGGAGAATGAATGATTGTTATAGTAGTGGTGTATGTGCAAGTTAGGGCGTCAAAATATGTCTGAAGCCGATCACGCTATTCTATTGCGATCTAATTCTTCGTCTTCAGACAATGATTTGGAAGGCCAAGTTTCATCAAGTGCAACAAATTCTAAAACCATTAAAGATCTATGGAATAGAGCGATTTCCGGTCGACGTCTTAGTATCAAACGCCGCTCGCCTAGGGAACGATGGTCAGATTGGGATCGTGTATCCCCCAGAAGAAGCGGAAGCGGTGGTGATGATGAGATCCTTGCAGACGGGGCTCCTCCTGAATGGGCATTGCTGCTTGTCGGATGTTTTCTTGGCCTTGCCACCGGTCTCTGTGTCGCTGCCTTTAATCGTGGGGTAACAACTTTCACCCTCTTTTCTTCAAATAACTCATTTACTTCTCCTAGTAGCCGTTTTTGTCTTTTTATAGTTATAGATCTGGATACCAATACACTCTTTCCTTTGGAAATTAACACAACCACTACTCTTTCAAATGCATGTTTCATATGGATTTCTATATTTGCAAATATATAATGCTATTACGCAGCACCTTTTCTTCAACTTCATAATCCACTTCAGTGTTGTGTTAAAACTCAAAAACAGGCTCATCCAATTTCCAAGATGTAGGCCTTTTCCGGCTCTAGTTGAGCAATGGTGTTAGAAATAACAACGAAGAATAAGTGCAACTATGCTGTTATGCATCTTGTTTGATTGAATATGGACATTGGCTGACAGTGAGGTACAAATACAGGTGCATGTAATACATGGATGGGCTTGGGCTGGTACACCAAACGAAGGTGCTGCTTGGTTACGGTTACAGAGGTTAGCTGACACTTGGCATAGGATACTTCTGATACCAGTCACTGGAGGAGTCATTGTCGGGATGCTGCATGGCTTACTTGAAATATTAGACCAGATAAAACAGTCCACTCCTGGACATGGTTTGAATTTTCTTTCTGGGTTCTCTCCAACGGTGATGGCTATCCAAGCCGCTGTAACCTTAGGTACTGGCTGTTCTTTGGGTCCCGAAGGCCCTAGTGTAGATATTGGAAAATCATGTGCAAATGGATGCTCATTAATGATGGAAAACAATAAGGAGCGCAGGATAGCCCTTGTTGCAGCTGGTGCAGCTGCTGGCATAGCTTCAGGTTTAAGCTATTATCTGTTGACGTTCCATTGAATGTTAATCATCTCTTTGCTAGTTACATTGCATTTGGCATATTCTTTCTTTTTCAGAAAAGTAAGATGAAAATTCGAACCACAAGGGTTGTGGCGTACTGGTTAAGCCCGTGGGGGATGTGGTGGAATATCCCATCTGCCCAGGGTTCTAATCCAGGCGTACACAACAAGAGGTTTAATCAGGGCTGATGTCTTACGGTCATAATTTGCCAAGGGATTAGTCTAGGCATAGCCTAGGACACCCTTCCCAAAAAAAGATGAAAATTCGAAATCAAACAGAAATTGCGTTTACTTAGACTGTGAAATTGGATTGGTGGAATATCCCATCTGCTTTTGAATTCTAACTAATCTTAGACTGTGAAAACATCAAAATCAAGTTTACAACTTATAATTGTTTTTTGTGAAGTATGTAATATTTATGTACGGCAAATACTCACATACACTCCTCTCCTTTGATGAGGTTTGAACCCTTGACCTTTTGGGAGGTTGGGCTCTACCGCTAGCCAATGACCCTTTGGTAACTTATAATTGTTGTTTACAAATTTTTGTAAATTGACTGTGTTTCTTCAAGAAACGTAAGCATTTGCCGAACATTGTTTTTGTCTGGTGTAAACATTTTTAATTCATAAATGCAAAAACAGAAAACAAAGCATGCCAAAAGAGGTGAAGTAATTATGTTCTGCAATCTCTGGAGATACTTCATCAATCTTATATTGTATATATCATCTACTGGGCTCTCTTCTGGATAGTTCTTTCAGGCCATTTTGATGCCCACACTTCCCCATTACTCTTCTCTTCACTCGTCTGTTGATATGTGTAGTAAAGGAGGTTGTCCAGTATTCCCCATGTATTGTAGCTCTGATATTCCCTCTCGTTCCTTTCAGGTTTCAATGCAGCAGTTGCTGGCTCTTTCTTTGCCATAGAGACTGTATTACGGCCTCTGCGTGCTGAAAACTCTCCTCCCTTTACAACTGCGATGATAATATTGGCGTCTGTTATTTCTTCTACTGTGTCAAATGCTGTACTTGGAGAGAAGCAGGCGTTCACAGTGCCCACGTATGATTTGAAATCTGCTGCCGGTATTTTATCTCATTCTAGTTCCATTAAATGTTGTTAACACTTAACATACAAGCATGTGGCTTGAAATCTGTTGCCACTATCTTACATCATTGAAATGAAATATTCTTTCAGGGCAGTGTTGCCGCAAAATAAAGGTTATTGCATTTGCCTAGTGTTTGGTCTGGAGTTTTGAATATCGTTTCCAAAAACTTATCTATATGCCTTACTTGTTTATATACATATATATATATATATATATCATTAATGGTGTTTAGATCATATATTTTTATTTGTATCTATGCTTGATTGGCGAGGATTTCCATCTGAGTTCTTGTATGGCGAACCTTTCGCAGAACTACCTCTGTACCTCATCCTAGGCATGCTATGTGGGGTGGTTAGTGTACTATTTACCCGTTTGGTAACTTGGTTCAACAAGGCTTTTGAATATATCAAAGAAAGGTTTGGACTTCCTGCTGTTGTCACTCCAGCTTTAGGTGGTTTAGGAGCAGGAATAATAGCTCTCAAGTATCCTGGAGTTCTTTACTGGGGATTCAACAATGTTGATGAAATTTTACATACTGGGAAGATTGCTTCAGCACCAGGAATAGGGCTCCTAGCACAGTTAGCTGCAGCAAAAGTTGTGGCCACGGCTCTATGCAAAGGTTCTGGGCTTGTTGGTGGCTTATATGCGCCAAGTTTGATGATAGGTGCTGCAGTCGGTGCTGTATTTGGAGGTTCAGCAGCAGAATTAATTAACTCGGCCATTCCTGGGAACGCTGCCATTGCCCAGCCACAGGCATATGCATTAGTAATGATTTTACTTCAATGCAGGATCATTCCAACTTGTAGATGTTATTCCTTTGCTTTCTTTACTTAATTAATTATCATATATTTTGTTGGTTGGTAATTCTAACGGCAATCTTATACTCTAGGTTGGAATGGCTGCAACCTTGGCTTCAGTTTGTTCTGTTCCGTTGACTTCGGTTCTGCTGCTGTTTGAGCTGACCAAGGATTATAGAATCTTGCTTCCCCTCATGGTAATTTCTTGCTTAAATGAAGTTTATAAATTCTTCTTTCTGCGTCCATGTCTAATAAATCATAGTAGAATTTCAACTGTCATTTGATGAATAGTCATGCTCTTTTGTTCTATCTTCTAGTTTAGGTGATGGTTTTAGAAACATTAGTGTCACGGTTGGTCCTCACGGATCGCATGAAGTTACATCTCTGTTATGAACCAGTGAAAATTGAACAGGAACAATGGAATTGAAAGGTAAAAGAGGCTGAACTTGATTTAATAGGGAAAAATGATAGAAGGGTAACTAGCCATTCGAGATGCTAGAGGATCTCCCAAATTGAAAACCAATTTCTGCATACCTTCACACTCCCACCACACTCCTATTTATACTATTTATTTATTTAGAACTACCCAAAATAACCCTTCTTAACTCTTCTAGAATATTACTTAGAAATGGGCCTGGGCCTCTAAATGGATGCATGACATTACCGCGCCCCCAAAGAACCACCTTGTCCTCAAGGTGGGTAGAAAAAATAGAGAGGTTGCCGCTGCCCAATTACATCATCTTCCCCTTGGATATGAGTGTTCCCAACCTTAATGCCCAAACCCGCAACTTGAAACCATTCTAACAATTTGTTTCATGTTCCGAGTAATCTGCTAAACTCCCCATCAGGATATCATCCCCATCTTGAGCAGTCTTAACACCATTCAACTCGGCCGCCAGCTTCAACTTAACCACCATTCTCGAGAACTCCATCAGACCTGACCCCCCATTAATATACTCCCACACAAGGTACTTAATGACTTTGTGGCAGCCCCAAGTAAGGATCAATCCAATTAGCATAGTCACCACTTTGCTAACCTTGTTCAATTCCTTCGATGATGCATTTTCTTCACTTTGTGGTGACTCTTGGACCTGGAAATGCACTTTTCTTGACTCAATATCCTTTCTTGTCTCTGTTACCCGTCCAATGCCATTCCCCTTTACAACCTCGGTCCCCATAGATACCATATCGATCTTCCTTGGAACTGGTTTACTAGTGTTAACACCGCCTTCCCTTGTTCCAATTAAGGAACCGAGACCGATGGGTGAACCAATTACCTTGAGGACAATCATACGAGTAACGACATGTGCCCGGACCAGAAACTTTACAAACTCCACGTTATCACCTAAAAATTTGTATGAAGCTCGAGTTGAGTGCAATACCTCCTGTTCAGCTGGTGAGAGAGTATTCTGATATTGATTGCCATCCACCAAAGCACCCCACCTCCTCACGAGATCGTTCAAATCGGCCTTTTCTAGGTACTGGGAAACGTATACATGTGCGTTTTTCGTAAATGCAAGCTCCCAATCATACTCTTCTACCAGTGATTTGAAGACTTTAATCGGAACAATTCCCTCTTTTCTTTTCATCGAACTCGGTATTGTGAACCATTCACCTGGTGAACAACCCTGAGGCCTAAGAAAATACCAATTTTGCTGTTCTGGGACCGGAAGCTTATCAAGTTCTTCCGATTCAAGACCGTCGACAACCTGTTTCTTTGCCTAATCGTAGCTTCCACTGTAGATCATGTATTCTAAAAACTCCTCTCCATATGTCCCTTCCGTAGCGTTCTCCCTGTGTGAGTCATTCAGAATTGATGGTAATTCAACATTCAAGTCATCAAACACCTCAACCACAATAAGCCCATGGTTGTTTTCATTGGTGTCCTTCAGTGGATGACATAGCCACTTCCTTAAAAACCGCCTACCAATTGATATTGTATAAATTTCAAGACACTGGTACAGAGTTCCTAGAATAGATGAATCATATGCACCGTTCCTGAAAATGATTGCCCTAGCCGTTTCTCGCCTCAATTTAAGCCACTCCCCCTGCACTGCCTTTGGTTTCCCAACTTTTGACCCTTCACCTTCGGCATTCCTATTTGTCGATCCTCCATAGCTTGTATTCGTATCCTCCTCCATCAATTCGTTTCCCTGTTCCATGAAAAAGGAGTCCACGATGGTATGCTGAGAAGTCGATCCAGGAAGAAGTCGATAAATTGCAGCAATCGGGCTTTACTTGCCTTGTGCTCTCTCCTGGACCTTTCTTGGGCTGGGCCGAAGTAAGCCCCAAAATGTTTGCTCTGTAATCTCTGTCGAACATGGGCTTGCAATCAATTTTCCCACGAAACCAACCAGGGGCGGCGGGACATCAACGTCCACATCTGGCGGTTCTGGATCTGGACGCAATCCTAACTCCCCGGATTGTGGATTGTTGGCTAATTGTTTCTTCATCGAATCGAAATCTCCGCCGATGAACATGGAATCTAGGTACCCTTCTCTATTTATCAGTTCTATCTTCTCGTTTAACAATACTTCCTTCTCGTCATTCTCCTTTTCTTCCCCTCTTTCCTTTGATTCATTGAACGAGTCGATCGAATTTTGAGCGCTAACTTGATGGCCAAGAGTCGTACCATCATCCTCTGGATTGTCGAGGTGAGAAATCGGCCCCAACAAGGGTTGATGTTTTAACGCAGGCGGGCTGAGGTTACCTTGGGTCATCTCAGGCCCGTACATGGATTGGGCCGAACACGATCACAGCGTGGAGCTTCCTTCCCAGTGATCGATGAATCCGGGGTCGAGGATACCGTCCAATTCTCCATACTTGTCTCGATCAAACTTGGTTTAGTAGATGAATCCTCTGGTGAACAAAATTGAGGTGAAGGAAATTTCACATACGGCGGATCTGAGTCTGGCTCTGGACGAACACCTAACTCTCCAGATTCTGGTCGAACGATAGAATGATTATTATTCATTCGTCTGAACTCTTCCCCGTTGAATATAACATTCGCTGTCCCTTCTCTTCCAACAAGTTCTCTATTCCATTGGAAATCTCCTCCCTCTTCTCCGATCATCACCATACTGAGATTTGGAATTGGTTTCGTTTCACCAGTTAAATCAAGCAAGGCAAAATGGAATGATGCCTTGAGTATTTCACTGGTGGAGTCAGAAACTTGTTCATGAATGACCTCCTCGTTTCCAATAACTGTTGTGACCTTGATGTCATCGTGGCTCCAATATGGATTATGAACAGACTCCTCACCACTTGCGATGAAATCTCCGGATGTAATCTCCCATGGTTCAGAACCTGATTTGTGATATTCCATCTCCCATGGTTCAGAACCTGATTTGAATCGAATATCACGTACGGCTTCCGTCAATTTTTGATTGAGGACCGTCATATGGTCTCAAAACTGTTGTTGAATGTCTGCCAAGATGGAATGGATTTCACTCACAACCTTCCGGGGTTCAACCTTTTGTGGAATCGTATCACTAGCCATAGCTTCATACACACCATAGGAAAATTGCAATTCCCTGTCCATGGATTCGGACTGCTCTGATACCAATTTGTTATGAACCAGTGAAAATTGAACAGGAACAATGGAATTGAAAGGTAAAAGAGGCTGAACTTGATTTAACAGGGAAAAATGATAAAAGGGTAACTAGCCATTCGAGATGCTAGAGGATCTCCCAAATTGAAAACCAATTTCTGCATACCTTCACACTCCCACCACACTCCTATTTATACTATTTATTTATTTAGAACTACCCAAAATAACCCTTCTTAACTCTTCTAGAATATTACTTAGAAATGGGCCTGGGCCTCTAAATGGATGCATGACAATCTCATAAGTGTCTACTAGATGCCCAATCAGCAGCTCAGTGCTTAACATCTAGTGTTCTCTAAAATCATCAGGTTCATCGTAGTTAGATGTACTAGATGCCCAATCAGCAGCTCAGTGCTTAACATCTAGTGTTCTCTAAAATCATCAGGTTCATCGTAGTTAGATGTATTCTTGATTTTTTTTAAGATGCATGGAACCTAGACGTTGTCTATAAAGAGGTTTCCTAATTCTATGAGAATCCCACAAAATATGGAAGATTAAAAAACGAAACGAAACACGACCCAATCTATATCCCACTCGAAAATAGGGTCTGGTGAGATGCATGCATATCTGTTCTTTACCCCAGAGTGTAGAGTGGTTCCATGAAGTCGAGTAAGCAGCAAAGTAAAGAAAAAGAAAATATGGAAGACTAAATTAATCCTAAATCAAAACATAATAATATCCTATTATAAAAAAAAACTTTTTTAATTAATTTATAAGTCTACACCATAGTTCAAAACTAAAGAAGCCAAGCCTGATCAAAGGATATGCCAGTTAGTATGGAAGTGAGGATGACACTGGTAGAAATCTATGAGTGAGGTGACTTGGCACCTAGAAGACCATTGAGGAATGTTTTGGTGTGTTGGAAGCTGATAGCACTGTGTATATGATGCCTTGAAAGGCTCATCAACCTTCATGGTGGAGGCACATTCCAACCTTGCTTTATGTGTTTCCAATGGCAGGGTTGTTGCCACCCCTGCTTAAAAGGATCGAGGGCCTCTAATCTGAATTTCTGGATGCTATTAGAGTGCCAGAGAATTCAACAATTTCTTAGGGAACTTGGACAATTTAAAATTTTCAGGAATCTTGGAGGAGGTATTCTAAATCCAAATGGAAACAGTCTACCTCACCGATGCAATGACATTAACGCCATGATGACATAATCAAGACATGTGCACATCCCAAGAAACAGTTTTATCCTCAGATTGCCAATGACAAGGCTTGGAGCCGATTTTAAAGGCGCAAACACTCATAAGATTCAAGATGTTTACTTCATTCACACACTTCAAATCTTAGACATGTATGATAATGATTCTCCCTTCTTTATGGATGACGAGGAAACCATTCTATTAGAAAATGCCTGTGGGTAATATTCTCTCCAGAACCATTTTCTTACGAAATTGGAGGAGATGCAATGCCAACCTGCTTCATCATACCTGAGGGAGAGTCTCTGATTGATTTCAAGGACAAGAAAGAGCTAAGCAGACAATGGCAAATCCATATGCATTTTACACTGTATTTTGAGTGTTGAATTTGTTGATTAATGTGTATCTAGTAAAGGTGGCCGTTAGATATAGAAAGACCATATGGAGGTATAGGATGAGATTGGTACGATTGTTGAGGGTGCTTCATCGCATCTTTGAGGCTGCAGGTATTGACTGTCTCTTGCTTGGCTGCATTCATTATCTACTTCTCATGTTGGACCATTCTAGTAGACAATCAGAAGAGGAACTGGTCATATGATTGGTACATTGATGCAATAAAGTCTGGGCCAGCTCCATAGTTTTAAGTTTTTGGTAACTGCCAGATGTATATTCAGCAGTATTGTCCTGTTCTTGTTTGTGTTGGTTATTACCTTGTTGCTATTGTTGTGTTCAGGGGGCTGTTGGCTTAGCAATATGGGTACCATCTGTGGCAAACCAGTCGAAGGAGAGTGAGGGATCTGATGCAAGGGGTTTTACAAGAGGTTATTCTATGCTTTCACCAGTTGACAAATTTGAGAATTGGAGACAGACTGGTGATGCAGATGATTTTGAACTTTGTATCATGGGGCCTGATGATAACCATGAAGCAATCGATGAAGACATTATTCTGGAGGATTGGAAGGTTCTTATGTTCCATGTATCTATCTATCTTTGATGAATAATACCCTTGTCATTAAGTGACTGACTGGGCTGGCTCTCTTGTGTAATCAGGTTTCACAGGCTATGTCAACCAACTACCTGAAAGTCCAATTATCATCGACTATTAAAGAGGCTGTACAATGTATGGAGGATGGACAACAAACTTGTGTGTTTGTTGTTGATCCTGACGAGCATTTAGAAGGGATTTTGACGTATGGTGACATTAAACGTGGCATGTCGAGGAGCTATGATGAAGTTTCTGATGGTGGTGCCTCAGATGTATGCCAAGTGTGTGATTTAAAATGGTTTTTATCGGTATTTTTCAATCGATTATCTTGAAACTGAATCATTTTTGCAGTTGAAGGAGTGTGTTGTTTCTAGTGTGTGTACTCGAGGGATAAGGTATCGTGGGCGAAAACGTGGACTTCTAACGTGTTATCCTGATACGGATTTGGCAATTGCTAAAAAACTGATGGAGGCGAAAGGAATAAAGCAATTGCCTGTGGTTGAGCGTGGTTTTGATTTTCAAGAAGAAAGAAAGCGCAGGATCGTTGCTATTCTGTATTACCATTCAGTCTGGAACTGCCTCAGGTGAAACATTCATCAACTCTGCTTAGAGTTTGATTAATTCTTCCAGTTGTTAAAACTAATGTTAAAGCACTACAGAGAGGAGCTGAATCGCAGGGGAACCCCGAGGTCTGAAGATGAGATTGAAGAGAAGATTTCCAATGGCCATTAATAAATAAATACTTAATGCCAAGATGACATTGAATTACTGGAAGACCATAAGAGTTGAGTTGTAGCCATGAAAATGAGTCTTGAAGGTCATTTACATATAAATACATGAATCAATCAAGATGTTATATTATACGTGTAATATACGAATACAAATGAGTTCTTTTAACAATAGTCATAGGGTTATTGTAGAGAGAGAATAAAGCCTAGTTCCTTGAGTGTGGTATTCAATCATCAGTTTTTGTTTGTACAATTTAATTTTCATAAATAAAAAAAATTCGTTTGATACATATTTGACATAATAATAATAATATAAAGTTTTGATAGGTAGAATTGGAAGTAGACATTAGATATGGGGCAAGAAGGTATTATTGATAATTTGATGATGGTAAAGAGATGGAGGATCCCTCTCCTTTTGGTAGGCGTAGCATAGCCATATACTGATGATGAGGCTCTCCTTTTGGTAGCATAGCCATATACTGATGACGATGAATAGTATTAGTAGGCATTTTCCCTTCCATTCCTGCTGTTCCACCATAACCATAACCATAACCATAACCATAACCATAACCATAAGCATAAGCATCATGTCTCCTGTTTTGAATTTGAGATTGATGATTATTGCGAGCTGGTGGCACATCATGGTCGTGTTTCCCTTCATATGTGGTGATTACTGATTTCAGGTCGTGTGAAGCCCTCTCCACATGTTTCCTTACTGTGCATCCTGTGCTCGTGCACTTGTAGTAACTCCTGCATACATTTTTATTATTTACCATTTCAATCCTCTATTTTATTTAATACTTATAATAATAATAATGAGCACTGCTGCACCTTGGATTAGGATTTCCTTTCACAACTTTCTGCCCATACTTACGCCACCGGTATCCATCATCAAGGATATCCACCTCACTTGTCGTTTGAACAACTACTCTTGGCTCCCTTGTGCCTCTGCTCCCCCCACTTACATCCGCCGCATAAGCTTCCACCTTTCTGTAAGTATCAAACAACATCCATAGTTACAACAATGCTACTAATAATACACACACACACACACACATATATATATATATATATATATATATATATAGGCCAGTAGCAGAGTGACAGAAAAGATCTGTTCAACCTTCGTTTTGACTCAGACTCATCTCCTTCACCATCATATCCCAATGAAACGCTGCCATGTGTTGCACCATCATCATCATCATCTTCTTCTTCTTCTTCTTCGTTAGAAAAAGTCAAGGAGCCATCCACAGCATCACTAGATTCAAACTGACTTCCACTTGGACCATGGCGATCCATAGTTGATGATGTCACTTCATTTGTTCCTTCAACACCACTGGAGGATCTGCGTCCGGGAGGAGGTTTTGGATGATTGTGGGCTCCCTTGTAGATAATCTCAGTGATGTGACCCTCGTGAGATCGCTCCACCTTCTTCTTCACTGGACAATTTGGATGGGTGCACTTGTAATAGCTTCTAGGATACTCACTACCCTTAACTTGTTTTTGTCCATATTTCCTCCAATTATATCCATCCACACTGTTAACATTGCTCATTATTTGATCTGCATCCTCATGATGATGTTGTTTTTCAACATTAGCTCCAAATGGCCTGATTTGAGATGTCAACTTGTTAACCTCTGCAGACAAGTCTGAGTTTCCATTTCGGGAGTGAACCTTATCAGCTTCAATACTTTGAGGTGGGAAACGATTCCCAGATTGACCTGACGATTCAATACTTGGAAAAGATTGCCAAGACATTAAGGGTGGATTGACCACCTAAATGTACACAACCAAACAGAACAAGCAACCAGCCGTCAGACAGATTCTATCTAATAATACTATTTCTTTGATCAAACTAGAAGAAAATTTTCAAGGAGTATGTATGTATAGTTGGTTACCTTTACTCCAGAAGTGGGAGCAGATTCAGGAACAGGTTTAAATGCAAAAGATGAAGTGCTCAAGTCTGAGAATGTCATATTGGCATTTGGAGCAAATGGGAATTTTCCAGTTGTTGGAGATGGCTGAACCTGCACAGCATAATCAAGAAACACATAATCAATGAATAAATTTGAGTTGAGAAAGCAAGAAAGCAAGCAGAGGTTTACCAGGGAATTTGACAAGAAAACTGGAGAATCTAAAAGAGATGCTGGGCTGAGACCAGGAGGGATTGTGAAGTAATTAGGCGATTGCACACAAGGTCTTACAAGGTCTGCTGTATTCAGTCTTGGAGCATTATAACCAGCTCTAGCTGCCATCCTTTGAACAAGGTCTGACCTTGAACTTGCTTCTCCATTTTCAGGTCTAAATTGTTTATCTGGTCCAGGAAAGGTGAAGCCACCACCACTGGTATTGTTATTGTTATTGTTATCATCAACATCAACATCATCATCCTTTGAGCCAGTATCATAACCCAAAATAGGCGAGAAGAAAGATGGAGGAGTAGGAGGCATCCAATCTCCTCCCATTATCCCATCAAACCCACCCATTAAGCTGAAACATAATTAAACCAGTTGTGTTCAATTTAGGATTAAATTTTTCAATATACAACATTCCTAGCTAGAAAAAAAAAACATGGTAAGAAAGATATCACAAATTTTAGCCCTTTTCTCATTCTGCAAAAGAGAAGAAACAAGGATTGATTTGATAAAAAGAAATAATTTTGAAATCTTAAAACTGGGAAGAAGAAAGAAACACCCAATTGAATAGAACATACATACATACACCTACCTACCTGGTAACAACAACACACAAGACAGTGAAAGTGAAGGGTAAAGAGTTTTCTTTTTCTTTTGTGTTGGGATTAATTGATTCTTGGCTCTGTGATTAAAAACAGCATGAACAACTACAGATACAAGAATTGGTAATTTTGCCCAACCCCCCTCTCTCTCTCTCTCTCTCTCTCTCTCTCTCTCTCTCTCTCTCTCTCTCTCTCTCTGTGTGTGTGTGTCTTTGAAGACAAATCTTATGTAGAGAGATATTAATAATAAATAATGATAATACAAAAAGTAAAAGAAAAAAAAGGGTTGGGAATGGGATTGTTGTTTGTGGTGTGGACCAGAAATGATTGGAATCTTTTAAGATGAGCTATTATTATTAAAGTTTATATCTTTTTTTTCCTCCATATTTATTGCATATCATAATTTATCTTAAATATATTCATTTTATATAAATTTAATTTTCCCTATACTATATTCATCTAATTTAGTTATCAAAGATTGTTGACATATATATATATATATATATATATATATATATATATAACTAAAGTTTTGCAAAAAAGAAATGGCAAATTTAATAGCAAGTGAGTTAGGATGCAGCCAAGATATGGTAGTATTACTACTGTATTCGAAATGGAAATGGAAATGGAAATATTCATATTTTTGTTGGGTTGTATATATATATATATATATTCTAGTACTTGTCATTTATAGGTGTTAATATATAATTACCAAAATTTAAACGCCGGTTGGGTGGGACTGGGACCCATCCAAAGTGATTGTTTGACCAAGTCTTTTGTCTCCCCTCGCCCGCAACGCAACGCCATTGTTTGGAAAATATTGTGGACGTTAGAAGTTTCCTTCCATCCCATATAGATAGAAATGGGAAAATAAGGGAACCTTATAAGCCCTTTCATTTAAATGAAGTTTGAATGAATTAATGGACTTATAGTGGGGGTTTCAAATAAGTGCAACGCACACGTGCACGTGCGTGGCCGTGGGTGTGGTTTTCCTTTAAATCACATTTTTAATAAAGTTGGGAGACTTAGTCTCCAACTAACTCTATGGGCCCCGATTTTGTGGAACTGTGAAGCCCATAGCAGCTAGGGTTTCAACCAGTATTTATACTGGTGAAAGCCTCTCAGTTTACACACCAAAAATCGAAAGCAGTACCTGCTATCTCTATTTCTCTCTCGTTTTTTCTGTTGTTATTGTTGTTGTATGCGACAGAATCCGGCAGTCCCTTCCATCGATTTCTGCATCGTCTTTTGCTTTACATTCAGATATCATCGCTGTTGATTATCTGAATCTGGGTACTGCATCAAATCCTGGGCTTTGCGGTCTGATTCTCACAACGTTAAGAGCGACCGTATAAAACCTTTAAAGACATGTTTTCTCATCGTGCAGTTCATCTTCGATTCGATCGTCAAACACAAGTTGGTTTTATTTTCTGTCGAGTTCTTTCCTTTTCGTTCACTAGAGTGAACAATCTGATTCTACCCTTTCTTTGACGAATCTATCACGAACAGGCCCGTTTCTGACATTTTTTAGGCCCTGGGCGAGATGTAAAAAACGGGCCCTTGTGTTATACTAATTAAAAAAAACTGTTTTTTCCTGGTATTCCTAGCGCAAGATCAATCAATAATTATTTCTAAATTAATATTATCTACCATATCATCAAAGTTGTTAAAGGCTTAAGGCGCACTCAGGTGCAAAGGGGTCTCGGGGCCTGAGCGCAAACGTGAGGCACATGTTATAAAAATGTATGTATATACATATAAACACATACACACACACACACACAGTTACAGAACTCAAATATGCAGCAAGTAGAAGCCTCCGATGTAGCAACCAAAAACACTTCGAGTTTAACAACTCGCCTCGACTTTAACAACTATGCATACCATTCTTACATAACATCGTGAATCCGTTTCACTATCAAAGACATCTTATGATATACCTTTAATATATATAGATTAAAATCATTTAAGGTCACTTTGTTGACCATTCAGAGTAACATTTTAAGTAAATCAACATAAATCAGTAAAGTTTCCACACATTACGTGATGTTAACCTTTTTCATCACCATTTTAAACATTTACAGTAGAAACAAACTTTTTAAGAATCATGAAACTTAGAATTAAAAGTTCATGTTGGTTATAGATTGAGATCTTATTCTTGTTTTAGAGGTAAGAGAGTACTTAAGAATTATGCATTCAATATTAGGTAATAAGAAATGAATAAAATATGAAAAGAAGGAAAAATGATAGTTTTGAAATCTTAAATAGAGATATAAGTTGGGTCGTCTCATATAGTTTGTAATCATTTTCAAAAGATAAAGAAATTTCTTAGTTAATAACAAGAAATCTATTATATACTAACACGAAAATAAAATTCATGCAGATTAAATAATACCAAGAGTATATATCAAGGTTTCTAAGCAAAAATAATTTTCAGATTTTAGTACTAGATAAAAAAACTTAGAGCAATAATAGGCAGTACTATAAAATGAAAGATCAACTAACTTTCTATAAATTGTATTGTTCAATATAACTAATTAATACATGTTTAGGCCTTTAATATAATGTTATATTCTTTTTGGGTCCTATTATATACTAATTTTTTTTATCTACAATTTCTTCTAACTACTAATACTATATAGCATATATTTAAAAATTTGGGCCCCCATTTTATTTGGGCCTTGGGCGTGCGCCCAGCCCGCCCTCCCCCAGGGACGGTCCTAATCGCGAAGGATAGAATCGTCGTTTAGGTTCACTTAAATCTCAGTTTTAAAATCATAATTATATAACTTATTGTTAGCTCCAATCTTTCTGTTTATAGAAGTATTGAAAAATATGCTAAGTATAGAAGTCTTCGACAGAGGCTCTGTCGAGTCACCGAGAAGACCAAAGCATAGAAGTCTTCGACAGAGGCTCTGCCGAGTAACCGAGAAGACCGAAGTAAAGAATCGCAAGAAGACACTTCAATGCGGACAAGGCCACAGAGCCTCTGTCATACTTGACAGAGCCTCTGTGGTATATAAAGACGAGCTCTATACAAGGACAATCGTGCTTCTCATGATTTTTGCTGTACGAAGATCCTGAAGATCATTCGTACAAGGCGTGACCTGACAACTCCATGTGTCAAACTCTGATGGGTCCTAGCCTTAGTAGAAGCCGACACATTTAATTAACGTTGTACCTGCAACAGTACCTGAATAGTGTCTTTGTACCTTCAGTCCTTGTTGTACAAAACTTGTCCCCTTTAGAAGTAGTATAAATAGAAGACTCATGTTGAATTCTTCTATTAAGCTTTGCACGACACATACACCGTTAGAGCAGATTTCTTATATAACTTTCGGTGATCTTGGTGCTTTATTTATATCAATATACAGTGGGTTATTGAGCTAATTATCTAAGTTATTTCCACTTTATACATTTGATATTATGTGTCTTCTACCTTATTATATCTTCTAGTTCGTTAAAACGCTTCCGCATTATATATTGTTTGAACTATTAGATAGAATCATCATTGTTAAGCAAAACAGGAACCAACAATTGGTATCAGAGCGGTTCTTGATTTTCTATATCAAAAGATCCTCACTTACAATGATTTTTGGTAGAAACTTGGACTTTTAACCTATTTTTCATATCTTTCAAAACAGCATCTGCTTTTCTGCCATTCTCGACCTGTTTCGACTTTGGTAAACTTACAGAATCTGTTTTTCGGTTAAATCTCCATTTTAGTGTATTGTTCAAAGGTTTTAAAGCTTATAAAAACCATTAGAAACATCCACTTCATTCTCTGAAGGTTTACTGTTCATATCTTATTTTCTTGATTTCTCAAACCCTTTCAAAATGACAAACACAAACAACTTCTTCACCGCTGGTTCTTTAACCAAGCCACCCACACTACTCAGAGATGAGTACCCTCAATGGAAGATACGAATGATTCACTTCTTCGAGGGTACTGACAAAGAACTCATCTACTATATCAACAATCCTCCTTTCGTACCAATGATCACAGTACCCCGTGTACCTGGCACAGACGACACTCTAGAAATCCCTGCTCACGATAAACCAAAGACCAAGGACAAGTGGTCAGATCCTGATTGGGCAAAGTATGAAGTTGCTCAGAAGACTAAGAGACTTCTGATCATGGCCATACCCAATGACCTTTTCCAATCCCTAGATGCGTGTGAATCTGCATACGATATGTGGAAGGAAAGGGAAAAACAACGGGAGGGTGGGGCCAAAACTCAAAAGAACCGCAGAGCCCAATGCATCAACGAGTACTACGCATTCAAAGATCTGCCGACAGAATCTATACAGTCAACATATGATCGATTCAACTCTCTAATCAACAAATGCAAGAAGTTCGGAATCCACAGAACTTCTGAGTAGAACAATGTCATGTTCCTAAAGAGTCTCAATGAAGAATGGCTCCAGTTGTCTATGTCTCTGCAAACAAATCAGGACTTAGACTCCTGGACTCTGTCAGATCTCTATGGAACGTTGGCAGCCCAAGAGCCTCAGATTGCACAAGCAAAAGCTCAAATCAGTGCACCTCTTGCGCTGGTTAGTAAGGCTACAGAAGCAAAAGAAAAGCCGAAGAAGGAGAAAGCTGTGGAAGAAAAGAAGGAGAAGAAGAAGAAAATCTTGATCGTTGATAGTGAAGAGGAGGAGGTGGTGGAAGAAGAAGAGGCAACTGTAACACCCGTGATTTTCGGGTAAGTACGACTTTGGTTCAGGAGGAATCGATCTTGTAAGGATAATATGGAAAATAGGATTTGGAGTTAAATCCTAGATTTTATTGTCTTGTTGGATGGGGAATTCGAATACGAGTCCAACGGTTCTTTCCGGAGCGAAAACGGAGCTAGAACGAGGAAGTTATGGCCAAAACGAGTTTCGGTACATCCTGAGCTATTGTGCCCGACGATGGTGACACTGTCACAATCGCCGTGTCACTATCGCCCAATATGTACCGAGAGTGGAAGGGCTTGAGCGATTGTGCCCGACGATTGTGACCATGTCACTATCGCCATGTCACTCTCGCCTGAAGTGTACCGCGGGTGGTTGAGTGTGAGCGACTATGCCCCAGCGATAGTGACTATGTCACTATCGCCTGTCAATATCGCCGACGGGCTCCAGAAGGGCTTTAAATCCTTTTCTCATTTCATCTTCTTCATTTTTACATCTCTTTTGACCTAACTCTCTCTCATCCGATTTTCTCAAGAAACACCATCCTCTCCCCTTTTCTTCCTCATTTCTTCACCATCTAAGTTGTAATCAACCCTCTTCCTCCAATGTTGGGCATTTTTGGAAGCTTAGAGCTTTTGTGGAGATTAAGAGTTGTTTTGGAAGGTTCTATTGGTTAAGGTAATCTCTTCCCACCTAAATATGTTATTGTTGTTAATTTCATCTTCTTTCCATCTTGTGAAGTTGTTGAACGATTTTGGTGTCGATGGGTTAAGGAAATATGGGTTACCTCATATTTAAGAACTAGGGTTTGACATATTTGGGGATGTTGATGTGTTATGGTTAGAGGATGATTATTTATGGTTGAAACTTATGGATCTAGGTTTTGGAAGTTTTGGCTTGAGGATGCAAACTTCATCAAAGGAGCTTACGTTGGAGAAACTCTAGATTTAGCTAAATCTAGCAAGGTGAGTTCAAGTTACTTTGCGAAAACTTTGTACATGCCAAAATGTTATTTTTCCAAGCAATTATGTGTTTTACCTGAAAATTATTAAGGTTGAGTTATTTGGTGAATTTTACCTTTTGAAGTACTAATTGTGGTAAACATTGTAAAACACTACTTTTGGATATTTTGGAAAAATGTGATAGATAAATCTTATATGAAAATGGGTTATTGATTTATATGAAATATGTAGTCTAATTGTTATGAAAATGCATTTTTTGGGTATTTAGAAATATGCATATATCACATCATGAGATGTTTTGAAATGTAAGGGTTGAGTCCTTTTTGGAAATGAGGGTTATCCCGATCCAAGGTTTTATTTTTGGGTTTCATGAATTTGAAGCATTTACTGACAACCGATGTGTGTTGTTATATTTAATGTCATTTTATGACTTTTACGAACTATCTTTTGAGTTAGTTGAGTTTGTGGCTCGGTGTTGAACTTTATCAAGTTTTGGGAACATTTGTCCAATTTTGATAGCTCAAGTGAGTTTTGAGCATGATTTACGTTTTTTGGGAATTGCATGTTTGAATGCACTTGTTTATTCATTTGGGGTCGTGTAATGTTTTAGACCTTGTTAGCTATGGATCCATAGGCATTTGAGTTTCCCTTAGTCTCGCGGGCAAGAGGTCGGAATTGATTGAGCTCAGTTTTATGAGACGTTAGTTTATTTTGTAGCACGGAATAGGCATCGGGTTCCATGATAAGTAAGGCGTGGACTTAGATGGTCGGGCGTCGTCTCATGGGCAGTAAGGTGTAATTCCATATATGTGCTTAGCACGGGATAGGCATCGGGATCCATGATAAGTAAGGCGTGGACCTATATGGTCGGGCGTCGTCTCATGGGCAGTAAGGTGTAATCCCTAATGTGCTGTTGTGAATTTGGAGTGACCCAATGTATAGACCTGGAGTGGTTGAAGTTGGGGGCTCCCTAGTCTCGCGGGCAATAGATCTGGAGTGATTGAGCTCAGTTTACGAGAGTAATCCACGTGGGTGTTTTTATTACATAGTAAGTGACCCACTTTGGTGTTCTGTCACGTGCGATGTATACGGGTCTCCCCCGTCACCGAAAGGTGTTGTTTTGGGTATTTGTTTCTACTTATGTTTTCGGTGACGTGTTCTATTTGTATGGATTGTTTTCCATGATACGTAAGTTGTGGGTTATATCTCATCCGTGTATGATGTTTTGGGTATTTGTGTTACCTCCACCTTCAACGGATACGGGTCTTCCCCGTTTATGGTATTTGATCTTTATTACCTTTTACGGTCGCGTGAGTGTTGCTTCGTATTGTGTTTTAATAAAGAGTTATATTTAACGGATGGTTTCCATGTTTTACGGGTTGAATATGTATCGTCAATCGTATTTGAAGGTTTTGCCTAAACTAAACTTATTCACGTATTTGAGTGAGTTGGGAATGTAATTCATTTTGGAAAACGTATTATACCTTTCGGGAACTTTCCCATGGAAGTGTGTGAGTTGGAAAATGGATGATTTACAATTAAAGTAAACTCTTTTGAAATCATGACTAAACTATTACTCATTTGATTTATATTTTTATATAGTCATGATAAAATGCTTGAACTCACTAGGCGTAAGCCTAACCCTTTTTATTTGTCGGCATGTGCAACAGGCTCAGGTTGGGGTAGCTCTAGCTACATTGTGAAGTGGCGAGTGCTAGTAAAGTGCACGAGAGGTGACTTGTTTAGTGAAGTCTTCCGCAATAGTTTGGACTAGCAATCATGTGTGGTGTTAAGTAACACCCGATTAAGTTATTTATTTGTAGAATTTATGATGTTTTAATTCCGAGGTATTTTGAGGAATGATTTGTAGAAATGATTTTGTCTACGTTGGGTTATTTTATTAAAAATTTTATTTAGTTGCTCGTTCCAAATTTGAGGGTGTTACAAGTTGGTATTAGAGCATAAGTTTGAGAGATTTAGGTGTTGATTTTGGATACCTAGACTCAAACTAGTGTTTGTTTAAGTAAATAAGAGTGAAATTCACCCTTAGACACTTTAGGATACGATGGTTTTGAGGTTAATGGATGTAGTTAGGAACGAGAATCACGTTGAGAGTAACAAGGATACTCATGCACGGTGCGTTCATAGTGACACCTGGCCAGTGTCATGGTGAACCTACTAGTACATGTGCATACTTGAATTGCTTTCATGTGATGATCGTTGGGGTAGTGAAGGAGGTTCTAAGCTAGTAGTCGTTGGAATAGAGGGACGATTCTAGTATTAGTCACTTGGAGTGACGATAAGCATGATGTTTGCTTTAAGTAGACCATTTCGAGTCAAGATTGATGGTTGCACTAGAACCATAGGCTTATTGAGCCGACTTTGAATTGAGGAAAATCCGTAAAGTTAAGTGATGTATTTCCCAACTTACCTTAAGAGGTTTGAATATCCGGGTGACAATAGTGGACCGGAGGATTTTGGAGGAGTATGAGCTGAAATGTTAACTGCCGACTAGGTTTTGCACCAAGTTTGTTTTGGAAATAAATTGTATCAAATATTTTGTGTGTTCAAATCCTTATGAGAATTGTGTTACGAATTTTGGAAAATGTTTAGCAAACACAATATTTTGGATTTTGGTTTTGGACATACATGAACCATCTTATGTCGGGGGTTGCAAACTCCGTCAGAATTTATTTCATGTTGTTGTTGTCCAACGTTTCTTTCGGGTATAGTGATATCCGTGTTTTATGTTGTCTAGGATGGTAGACAAGTAACTACGGCTCATGACTTTAACAACGGATCTCCTCCACATGTGTTAAAGTTTAGACGGAAAGTTAACTACCGTGGTGTCTATATGAAGCTATTTTGGGAATCTGTTTAATATGAGCTTGTTAAACGGTGTTGTGTATGTGGTGTCGTCCTAGAAGAGGATTTTGAGATTTTGGCGTCTCGTTTATGATTTTGCTTTTAGCAATTTGACTTTGGGAGCACAACGTTTAGTGCGATGTTGTTGTATTGGAGTCATTGAGTTCGTTGGAGTTCATAGAGTTTTGTGTACGACCTTTTGCATCGTGTGAGTATAATTTTACAACGTGCATACTTCAATTACTTATGTGAAAGGTTTACGAGTTGTGTTGGGCATTTAGTCCCACTCGAGTTTTGGTTGAAAAAGTTAATTTTATGCCGTAAGGCGACTAAAAAGAGATGAGTTTGGAACTCTAGTGTCGCGTAACTTTTCTTGTAAAAGGTTGTATTACTAAGTGTTTCGTTGCATGTGGTCGGTGTATGGATTGATTTATACATGACTTAGGTGAGGCCTGAAGGAACATTTTGGTGAAATTCGATTTGCCGATTATCTTGGGAAAATTGAAAACCTTTTAGTTTTTGGAAAATGGACACTTGGAGTATTTTTGATAAATATATCGTAAACATTTCCGTGTTGACGTTTTATGTTTCAAGTATAAATTTTGAAGAAAAGGTTTCGTGATGGAGATTTTGAGAAAAAAAAATTTGTTTGCATAAAACTATGTTGCGTATATTTCTTATGTTTTAAATATTGACGCGCACCTTTGTTGCAATTGAGAATTGAAGTCGATTTGACCCTTCTAAGCGTCAACCATTTTCTAGCAATTGTTTCTTCCTAGTTTCTCTTTTGGAAAATACATTGTTGAATACAGTTTTGTAGGAAACATTTTGCTCGTGTGTCATTATGTGACCATCTGAGGAAGTTTTTGGAAATAAATTTGAAGAGCCACATCTTTTGGAATGTTGGTGTGAGTTGATTTGTACATATTATTTCATTACAAGGAAATTTCTAGGGAAGTGTTACAAGCTGACATGCCTACCCCAATTTGAGGTTTTATGATGTTTCAAGTCGATATTTTCAAATAATGAAAACGGATTGGTTTTGTCTTTAAACATTGGAACCTGTACAAGTCGTTTTTGTGTTTTGACTGAGGTGTAATTAGGAATCGTTTCCTAGTTTTGTATAATAAACTGGCGCGCGCAAATTTTGTTGGCGAACTTTATTCCATACCATTTGTTTGGTCAGAAAAGAGTTTGAGTCAACTGCCGTTTGGGCTTCGTATGAAATACGTGTAAAAATTGTGCACATCGTTAAAGTGGACAGTTACCTTGAGTGTACGTCATGAGTCAATCCATACTAGAACTGTGATGTTTCTTTTTAAAGAAATTATTTATTACGCTTTTGCGTTTTGTGGGTAAACTGAACTGCAATGAAATGGTTTTCAGCATGATTTTCATATGTGGGACGAGCGTGTCCAGTTTTACGTAACTACCGATCTGATAGTAGTAGTTTTGTGCGTACGGTGTATTTGATATGAAAATCTTAGTGTTGAAAATATTTTGTGAATGGTTTTGATTAATTGGCATATTTCTTGAATAACACACTTAAAAACCTTGAACTCGTTAGGACCTTGGAAAGAGTAAGTGACCCAGTTAAGGGTAAGTGCGTGTAGCACTTCGGCGGTGGAAGGTTGAGTATTCCACGCGTGTTGGTACTTTGGGCCGGATGATATCAGTATCAAAATAAATGTGTTTGCAGTAATTGGAGGCTTAGACTTGCGATAACGCATTTTTGGGGTTTGTTTAGCCGTTCTGTTGACAACCTTAGTTTTGGTGGAAACCCTCGGTAAACGGAACTCGTGTGGGGAGTACCGTTAGAGTTCAAAGCTTGGTGGTATAACTAAGTGTCAACCTTTGTGGGTTGGAGATTGGGAACCGTTAGCATATTCGGAGGGAGTAGTCCGACTTTAAATGAAACAAGGATAGCGGTTGTAGCAAATCCTAAGATACTCAAGTGTATTGAGTAGATTTGGTAGTGATGATTTCCTTGGGCGGTAAAGGAACCTGCCGGATGACAGATGTTGTGACGAATCCACGGAGTCTATTAGAACTCGTGGAGTTAATTGACAGTAAATGATAAGGATGATCGGAGTTGATGATTTTGTTGGGTTCATTAGTGAACAAACATTGGGGTGATTTAGAATCCGAAACTGGAAAGAGATGTATGGAACATCTAAGGTTGGGAGGCGACCGGAGTCGTCTAACTAGGAATTATCCTAGTGGTTGGAATGTTGTTACGGACAGGTAACGTGTACTTGAAGGAGTTTTGTTGGTAAGAAATTATTCGAGGAATTGTCTTTATAAGACTGTGTGGGGGAAAATTAGATTTCAGTAGGAATTATTTAATTATTGGCCGACATTGAGTCGGTTAGCCGTGATTGGTAAAGGATGTAGATTTCGAGGACGAAATCTTTCAAGGTTGGGAGAATTGTAACACCCGTGATTTTCGGGTAAGTACGACTTTGGTTCAGGAGGAATCGATCTTGTAAGGATAATATGGAAAATAGGATTTGGAGTTAAATCCTAGATTTTATTGTCTTGTTGGATGGGGAATTCGAATACGAGTCCAACGGTTCTTTCCGGAGCGAAAACGGAGCTAGAACGAGGAAGTTATGGCCAAAACGAGTTTCGGTACATCCTGAGCTATTGTGCCCGGCGATAGTGACACTGTCACAATCTCCGTGTCACTATCGCCCAATGTGTACCGAGAGTGGAAGGGCTTGAGCGATTGTGCCCGGCGATTGTGACCATGTCACTATCGCCCTGTCACTCTCGCCTGAAGTGTACCGCGGGTGGTTGAGTGTGAGCGACTATGCCCCAGCGATAGTGACTATGTCACTATCGCCTGTCAATATCGCCGACGGGCTCCAGAAGGGCTTTAAATCCTTTTCTCATTTCATCTTCTTCATTTTTACATCTCTCTTGACCTAACTCTCTCTCAGCCGATTTTCTCAAGAAACACCATCCTCTCCCCTTTTCTTCCTCATTTCTTCACCATCTAAGTTGTAATCAACCCTCTTCCTCCATTGTTGGGCATTTTTGGAAGCTTGGAGCTTTTGTGGAGATTAAGAGTTGTTTTGGAAGGTTCTATTGGTTAAGGTAATCTCTTCCCACCTAAATATGTTATTGTTGTTAATTTCATCTTCTTTCCATCTTGTGAAGTTGTTGAACGATTTTGGTGTCGATGGGTTAAGGAAATATGGGTTACCTCATATTTAAGAACTAGGGTTTGACATATTTGGGGATGTTGATGTGTTATGGTTAGAGGATGATTATTTATGGTTGAAACTTATGGATCTAGGTTTTGGAAGTTTTGGCTTGAGGATGCAAACTTCATCAAAGGAGCTTACGTTGGAGAAACTCTAGATTTAGCTAAATCTAGCAAGGTGAGTTCAAGTTATTTTGCGAAAACTTTGTACATGCCAAAATGTTATTTTTCCAAGCAATTATGTGTTTTACCTGAAAATTATTAAGGTTGAGTTATTTGGTGAATTTTACCTTTTGAAGTACTAATTGTGGTAAACATTGTAAAACACTACTTTTGGATATTTTAGAAAAATGTGATAGATAAATCTTATATGAAAATGGGTTATTGATTTATATGAAATATGGAGTCTAATTGTTATGAAAATGCATTTTTTTGGTATTTAGAAATATGCATATAGCATATCATGAGATGTTTTGAAATGTAAGGGTTGAGTCCTTTTTGGAAATGAGGGTTATCCCGATCCAAGGTTTTAATTTCGGGTTTCATGAATTTGAAGCATTTACTGACAACCGATGTGTGTTGTTATATTTAATGTCATTTTATGACTTTTACGAACTATCTTTTGAGTTAGTTGAGTTTGTGGCTCGGTGTTGAACTTTATCAAGTTTTGGGAACATTTGTCCAATTTTGATAGCTCAAGTGAGTTTTGAGCATGATTTACGTTTTTGGGGAATTGCATGTTTGAATGCACTTGTTTATTCATTTGGGGTCGTGTAATGTTTTAGACCTTGTTAGCTATGGATCCATTGGCATTTGAGTTTCCCTAAGTCTCGTGGGCAAGAGGTCAGAATTGATTGAGCTCAGTTTTATGAGACGTTAGTTTATTTTGTAGCACGGAATAGGCATCGGGTTCCATGATAAGTAAGGCGTGGACTTAGATGGTCGGGCGTCGTCTCATGGGCAGTAAGGTATAATTCCATATATGTGCTTAGCACGGGATAGGCATCGGGATCCGTGATAAGTAAGGCGTGGACCTATATGGTCGGGCGTCGTCTCATGGGCAGTAAGGTGTAATCCCTAATGTGCTGTTGTGGATTTGGAGTGACCCAATGTATAGACCTGGAGTGGTTGAAGTTGGGGGCTCCCTAGTCTCGCGGGCAATAGATCTGGAGTGATTGAGCTCAGTTTACGAGAGTAATCCACGTGGGTGTTTTTATTACATAGTAAGTAACCCACTTTGGTGTTCTGTCACGTGCGATGTATACGGGTCTCCCCCGTCACCGAAAGGTGTTGTTTTGGGTATTTGTTGCTACTTATGTTTTCGGTGACGTGTTCTATTTGTATGGATTGTTTTCCATGGTACGTAAGTTGTGGGTTATATCTCATCCGTGTATGATGTTTTGGGTATTTGTGTTACCTCCACCTTCAACGGATACGGGTCTTCCCCGTTTATGGTATTTGATCTTTATTACGTTTTACGGTCGCATGAGTGTTGCTTCGTATTGTGTTTTAATAAAGAGTTATATTTAACGGATGGTTTCCATGTTTTACGGGTTGAATATGTATCGTCAATCGTATTTGAAGGTTTTGCCTAAACTAAACTTATTCACGTATTTGAGTGAGTTGGGAATGTAATTCATTTTGGAAAACGTATTATACCTTTCGGGAACTTTTCCATGGAAGTGTGTGAGTTGGAAAATGGATGATTTGCAATTAAAGTAAACTCTTTTGAAATCATGACTAAACTATTACTCATTTGATTTATGTTTTTATATAGTCATGATAAAATGCTTGAACTCACTAGGCGTAAGCCTAACCCTTTTTATTTGTCGGCATGTGCAACAAGCTCAGGTTGGGGTAGCTCTAGCTACATTGTGAAGTGGCGAGTGCTAGTAAAGTACACGAGAGGTGACTTGTTTAGTGAAGTCTTTCGCAATAGTTTGGACTAGCAATCATGTGTGGTGTTAAGTAACACCCGATTAAGTTATTTATTTGTAGAATTTATGATGTTTTAATTCCGAGGTATTTTGAGGAATGATTTGTAGAAATGATTTTGTCTACGTTGGGTTATTTTATTAAAAAAATTTATTTAGTTGCTCGTTCCTAATTTGAGGGTGTTACAGCAACTATGGCCTCGATAGCTAAATCGTTAGCTCTTTTGACAAGGGAATTCAGCAGAGGATATCAGAAGAAGTCTGGTAATGAACGCTACAGAAGAGATGATCGTGGAAGAGAAGGATCAAATGACAAGAACGACAGAGGTGTCGACCAACAGAGGTCGAATGACAGGAATGACAGAGGTGGTGACCGACAGAGGTCAGAAGACAAAGCTGGCAACGCTCCACATAACCAAGGATGTTACAATTGTGGTAAGCCAGGCCACTACGCCAATGAATGCAGGAGCAAATCAAACCGCCCTCAGAGGGATTCTGCTTTCTACAAAAAGAAAGCAGAGTATTATGCTCAGAAGTCACTCATGGTGAATCAAGAAAACTGGCAGTCAGATACATCCTCTGACGAAGGAGAAAAGAAGAACGCCTTGTTCTGTGGCATGGCAGAGGTCAGCTCCAACTCCGACAGTGAGGTATCCACTTCTGACTCTTACACTAATCAAGCAGAAGCTGATTTGGTTAAACTAAACATTGAACATACAGAACTTAAAAAGACCTACAAAGGTGTTCAGAAGAAGCTTACCTTCTTTGAGAGAGAAGCTAGACTTCTCACTCAAGAAAAGGCTAAAATCTTTCAAGAAAAGGAAGAAATGGAAACAAACTGGAACAAACATCTAAATCCTTTGAAAGAAAAGATTTCTGAACTTAACTCAGCCTTAAAAGCAAAAACTAAAGAACTTATGGATGTTGAGTGCGGCAGAATGAATATCCTAGCTCTTAAACATTATTTTCAAAAGGAAAGAGAAGTCCTCTGTCAAGACTTACTCAGAAGAGATTTGTTAATTAAGAAATATCAAGATGCACAGAAGGTGTACGAGAAAATTAATACACAAATAGGGAGACGGGGAATTGGCTTCTGTGATATAGATCCATACACCAGAAACAAAAGAAACAAGTCTCTGTCGTCTCTATTTCATATTGGAAGTACAAGAAAACCCGGTTTTCCAAATTTACTCTCTGTAAGCAAAAGGCGAAAAGTCTCCGGTGAACCTCACAGAAGGAAACCTCTGAAGATGGTAAATGTGTGGTTTGAAAACACAGATCTACCATCATCAGCCTCTGTCAAAAGAGCCTCCAAACCTAAGAAATATCTGAAAACACAAGATCAGATAGGAATCTTTAAGTTTAGTGAACCCGAGACTCAATCCCAGGTTGCCTTTGTATGCACTATAGATTCTGAGAAGAAACTATCGGCAGAGGCACCTGAGTTCTTGCCTACTTCAACAGAAGAAAAACTAACTCATATTTCTGAAAAGGAATTATTGGAAATCGGCGAAAACAACTTTTATGAATGCCCCAGTACCTTCAAAAATGACCAAAATCTCTCTGAGGAAACCTCGATGAAAACTTTTGTTGACTTAGAAGATATCCCTGAAAGAAAAGAAGAAAGCGAGTATGACACATGCTCTAAAAGTCCAGCCTCTGTCGAAAGAGAACTAAGTGACTCAACCTCTATATATGAGGACGATTCATCCTCTGACGAATCTGAGACTGACTCTAAGTCAGAGATAGTACCTTGTGACTCAGAGGATTTTAAACTACCCTATGGAGTTCTTAACAGAACTATTCCTCCCAAGGAGAAAATCACAAGAGTTCCTATCTGTCCAGATTTTTTGGACATGTGTATACAAGCCAAAACCTCTCTTGAGCTTGAGAAAATCAAACAACAAAAGAAAACGTCCTCTCAAAATTCAACAAGTTCAAAGACTTCAAAACCCTTAAGGCCTATTAAAGAAAAACTAACATGGCAACAGAAGGGTAAATGGGCTGAAAATAACAAATCCTTTTCTTCTGTGACAGTGAAACCTGCAGAAGTTCACCACAGAAGGGGTCCACAGAAGGCTGCTCTCAACAAAGGATTTTGCAAACAACAATCTAGCCTACATAGGTCTTCTTGTAATACGAAGTAAAATGTTAGGATAGAATGTAATGCCTCTGTGCCCCCATTTAATGTTTTCAATGAAAAGTTCAAGCAAATCTCTTCGCACATTCATTATTGTCATTGTTTTGATCTCATGTATCGATTAAATCAACACTTCTCAAGTCAACACTGTTTCCTCTCTGTACCCACAAAGAATGCTAAAATCAAGGGTAAAAAGAAACAAAATAGCTCTTCAACAGAAGCTAAAACCAAACCCAATAATGCTAAGGCAAACTTGAAGACACCTAACAAAGCTGGACCCATTTGGATATGGGTACCTAAAACTCTCTGATTGTCTTGCAGAAGCAGTATGTGCCAATCTGGTATCTTGACTCCGGATGCTCGAGGCACATGACTGGTGACAGAGGTCTACTATCCTCCTACAAAGATAAACTCGATGGAGGATCTGTGACCTTTGGTGACAACAAGAAGGGGTATATAAAAGGCTACGGAGTCATAAAGAAGGAAAACATAACCGTATGCAAAGTTGCATATGTGGATGGCCTTAAGCACAATCTTCTCAGTGTTAGCCAACTCTGCGATACGGATTTCGACGTAATGTTCAAAAGAACCTTCTGCTCTCTACAAGGTGAGGACACAGGAGTCGAACTTCTGCGAGCCGAACGAAGAGGCGATCTATACCTCATGAACTTCTGTGCTAAGAACAAGGAACACAAGCTCTGCCTTGTTGCTTGTAAAAGTGAAGAAGCCTGGTTATGGCATAACAGGTTCTGCCACCTAAACTTTCATACACTAGATAAGATTGTTAAACTTGATCTAGTCAAAGGTGTGCCAAATGTTAAATTTAATAAAGGTCATTTGTGCTCTGCTTGCGAAATGGGAAAACTCAAAAGAGCTTCCCATAAAGGCAAAACTGATGTATCTTGCCCTAGGCCTCTGTACATGCTTCATGTTGACCTCTGCGGTCCAATCGCTACACAGAGCCTAGGTGGCAAGAAATATATACTTTTCTTGATCGATGAATATTCAAGATTCACATGGGTTGAATTTGTCAGAAAGAAATCAGATGTTCCAAACGTTCTGATAAATTTAATGAAAAGAATCCAAGTTCTGTATGAGTGCAGGATTCATAAACTAAGAAGCGACAATGGCACAGAATTCAAAAACTCTGTCATTGAAACCTATCTTACAGAAGAAGGAATATCACAGAACTTCTCTACTGCACGCACCCCACAACAGAATGGTGTGGTTGAACGAAAGAACCGCACGCTTGTGGAGGCTGCAAGAACTATGCTGACAACATCGGGATTACCAATGTTTTTTTGGGCAGAAGCAGTATCAACCGCTTGCTACACCCAAAATCGATCAACCATAGTAAAGAGGCACATCAAGACACCGTATCACTTGATCAACAAAAGGCGACCAAACATCAAGTTCTTTCATGTATTTGGATGCAAGTGCTTTGTCTTAAATGATAGAGAAACAAGAGGAAAGTTTGAGGTGAAAGCAGATGAAGGCAAGTTCATTGGGTACTCTGCCACTTCTAAGGCCTATAGAGTTTATCTTCTGCGATCACGAACCATTGTAGAAAGCATCAATGTGTCTTTTGACGATTCCTTTCAAAAGACTTCTGAACAAATCAGCTCAGAACTCGGTCTAAAGAAGGAATCCTCTGGCATCTCAAAAACAAGAGAAGAAGACTTAAATCTTCTATTTGAAGAGATGTTCCATGATGATATTAATCCCTCTGCTGGAGCTGTCAGTGCCTCTGGAGAACCATCTTCTGCCAACCAGATTGAATCAGGTATCTCTCTAACTGGTCCATTAAATACTTCATCCTCTTCTGTGAATCATATAGATGCACGTGCTGAGGGAGAGCAAACAGAAGATGATACAACTAAGGATTCAACTACAGAGGCCCCTGAAATACCTACTCCAGCGACTACAGAGGAATCAATACCAGAGGAAAACGAAGACTCAGTCTCTACTTCCTCAGAGGAACAAATTCCAACTCTCATTCCAATCCTCCCACAAGCTGAAGAACCAAGCATAAGCACAGAAGTACCATCAACAACAGAGGTTGCACCAGAACCGCAGTGTTTAACCACAGAGGTTAATATTGATGACTCAAATGACCATCTTCCAAGAACAACACAGTGGACGAAAAGCCATCCTTCAAGCCTTATAATCGGTGACCCTTCTGAAAAGGTCAAAACAAGATCAGCCACTGCTAATTTTTGTTTCTTTACAAATTTTATCAGTGTGCTCGAGCCAAAAAGAATCTCTGAAGCCCGAGATGATCCAAACTGGGTAGATGCTATGCAAGAAGAGCTTCTACAGTTTGAGAGAAACAAGGTATGGACCCTAGTACCTCTGCCACGAGGGAAACAAGCCATAGGGACAAAATGGGTCTTCAGAAACAAGAAGGACGGGGATGGGGTGGTCATTAGAAACAAAGCAAGATTGGTGGCCAAGGGATATATCCAAGAAGAAGGCATTGATTACGATGAAACTTTTGCCCCTGTCGCACGGCTCGAAGCAATAAGAATCTTCTTAGCCTTTGCAGCCCACAGAGGTTTCAAAGTTTTTCAAATGGATGTAAAATCTGCTTTTCTGAATGGTGAAATCCAAGAAGAAGTATATGTCCAGCAGCCACCAGGGTTTGAAAGTTCCAAGTACCCAAAATACGTGTACTTCCTCGACAAAGCTCTGTATGGACTGAAACAAGCTCCAAGAGCATGGTACGAAAGACTTTCAACCTTTCTTCTCAATAATGAATTCGACAGAGGTACGACAGATACTACTTTGTTTTACAAACGAAAAGGTGATGAGATTCTGCTTGTACAGATTTATGTGGATGGCATTATTTTTGGGTCTACAAATGCACAACAGTGCAAAGATTTTGAAAAACTCATGCATAGTGAGTTTGAAATGAGTATGATGGGAGAATTAAATTTCTTCCTCGGACTCCAAGTAAAACAATCATCAGAGGGAATTTTTATAAATCAAGCTAAATATGTCTCTGACATACTTTCGAAATACAGTCTCTCTGATGCCTCTGTAATGAAGACCCCAATGGCCACTGGAAATAAATTATTCTCAGATCCAAATGGCACATCTGTAGAGTGCAAGCTCTACAGAGGTATGATTGGGTCTCTGTTATACTTAACCGCAAGTAGGCCGATATAATGTATGCCACATGCCTCTGTGCAAGATATCAAGCTAACCCAAAGGAATCCCACTATATTGCTGTAAAGAGAATCTTCAGATACCTAAAAGGGACCAAAAATCTTGGGCGCTGGTATCCGAAGAACTCTGGTTTTGGTCTTAAGGCATACACATATTCAGATTATGGAGGATGCAAGCTCGATCGAAAAAGTACCTCTGGGAGTTGTCAATTCCTGGGAGGTAAACTAGTCAGCTGGACTTCAAAGAAGCAGAACTGTGTGTCCACATCTACATCAGAAGCTGAATATGTTGTTGCTGCTAGTTGTTGCTCCCAAGTTCTATGGATGAAAACTCAGCTAAAGGACTATGGCCACAACATATACAAGATACCCATCTTCTGTGATTCAAAAAGTGCCATAGCCATCTCTGCTAATCCCGTACAACACTAAAAAACAAAGCATATCGATATCCGTTACCACTTTCTGAAGCATCATGTTGAACATGGCACAATCGAAATGCACTTTGTGTCCACTAAATACCAGCTTGCAGACTTATTCACCGAGGCACTTGATGAGAAAAGATTCATTTTCTTGGTGGGTAAGTTGGGAATGATTAACATGAGTTGAATCCTCTGTAAGTAAGATTTGATCTTTTTGTAAATATGTATATATATTTAAACTCTTCTGCATATAAATTCTTAATCATCAAAAGTTCTGTAACCAACAGAGCTTCTGTGGGATTACTCAGAACATGACAATCTCCGCAGAACCTCTGGTAAGATTGACCTATGTTCTGTGCACTACTTATTTCATTTGATCCAAACATAGGTCAAGGGGGAGCAGAAGGAGACCTTGAACTGATCTACAGAGGTTGATCATTCAAGGGGGAGCCAAAGAAGAGATGTCATCTATCAAATTCACAGAAGTGAAGGTTTTTGTCGACCAAGGGAGAGCCAAAAGATAAGTATCTCGTACAAATCCTTTCTGAAAACAATTTTCTAGGACACCAATTTCAAAATACGTCCTAGAAACACTGTTTAAGACATTCCAAACAAGTAATGATCAAAAAGATTTTCGAGCCTTCCGTTATGAGAAATTTAAGGTCATAGAGCCTCTGCTGAGTTCAACAGAGCCTCTGTAAGCCGGATCCTCTAGAACTGCAAATTTCATACGGAAACTCTGTCGATCAACCTTAAATGTCTTCTTTAAAGATTTGTACGTAGAAATGCACACACAAGGATACTGAAAGAAAGTCTTTTGGTCGAAGAGTTCACTCCACCAAAAAGTCTCTGTCGCCCAACCTAGACAATCAAAGAAAGTATGTCTCGCACAAAATCTTTTCCAAAACAGTTTTCTAGGACACAAATCTTCAAATATGTTCTAAAAACAGTGTTTAAAACAATTAAAACCTTGGATGATCAAAATGATTAATGAATCTTTAGTTATGAGAAATTTTCACTCATAGAGCCTCTGTTGGCTTTGACAGAGCCTCAAAGCCTCTGTAAATGCAAATTTTGTCCTAAAGTTCCATCGATCCTCTCCAATGACTTTTCAAACATTTTTGGTAAAGGTGCAAGCACATAGGAGACAAAGGTAGGTTTCAGAATCACAGAGCTCACTCCACTACAGAGCCTCTGTTGATTCTGACACTTTACTTGTAACGACCCGGTTTCCCTTACATACAACAAATAACATATATTGCATAACATCGTTACATTCATAACAAAAGATACTTAATAGTTCACATACGGTCCCATAGTCTCAAAACTATACAATACAAAACATAAGCCTTTCCTAATCTTCGTCAGCTATCAACCGTATCCTACACTTTATCCTTCCTTTTATACCTTCCTGAACCCGGAATACATATTTTTAAAACAAAATGAGGGTTAGACCAAACGGTCTAGTGAGATAATCCCTGTCAGTTTATTAATCAGTTTTGTAAAACACAAATATACAACAAGTATTCAAATACCAAGCAAGACTCGTGCACCGTGTACCTTTCCTCATTTCCCTTGGCCATATTAGTTGGTTGCAAGCCAACTAATAAATTAACTCCACCGTACGACAATTACAGCCAACACCACCGTACGACAATTACAACCAATATTTCGCCGTCATAGTCCGGCCAACGTGCACTTGTGTAATGTAATGCTCATATAAATATAATATACATCTCAATATATTATACTTCAAACATAAACACATAATCACACCATCTACCACATTCTCAATCCACACATGTATGTAATCCAGTTTGAAAACGTTTTTAAAGTAAAACTCACCTGATTGCTTTACAATAATCCTTCCAATCCTTTTCTCCACGCTATCCAATCTTTTACCCAAAATTATCAAATTCTGAAACAGATTAAATACAAACACTTCTTTACCAATCAGATACATAAGACTTACTAGGCTAAGAACTCGAGATAACTTAAATCCTCAAAATTGACCAAACAGCTAAGGTTTCCGGATACTACAGAACTATCCGGACACCAAGATCAATCCGGACAGCATGACTTTCCGGACAACATAGCTTTCCAGACAACATCAAAAATCCGGACGACATCCGGACACCAAAGTAACCCGGATACCACCCGGTATCATAATTCATCCGAAAACTATAGAAAAGAGATACTTACCGGATACTTGTTCGTCCGGACACTAGCCATAGAAATTACCGGATACATTCAACAAGACTACCGGACACCACCAATGAGGGACTTCCGGACACTATCAAAACTTGTCCGGAAACCTCGATCTGTTCATTAAATTTCCTACCCAGAAATCGATTTTAACCATGAACGTTTCTGTAAATTTGCAGATATGTTTAGGACCACTGATAACTCTATTTTTAGAGTTATTATTTCCTTGAATTTTCTATTTTATTTTGTCAATTTTAGCCATTCCGCTTCTAAAAACCCCCATTCTTCGAACAATTCTCGAAAATGAGCAAAAAGAGTGAACCATAGTCTTTAATAAATTATTTGGTGGAATTTGGGTGTTTTTCACGATTTATCCTGCAGTGACCACTGTTGTGCCCACTCCGGTTTCCCACTATTCGAGCAGAGCAAGAAGACAAAAGAAACTAGTAGTTGGGATGCAACTATTCTGGAGTTTAGAAGGTTCAAATGACAGGAAAATATGGGCTGGAGAAGTACAAAGTAGTTTTCTTAAAGATGACAACAAGTACACCTTCTTGTACTTAGAGATTGACTTGGTGAATGGTCTATTGGGTAAAAGGATTGTCCAAAGTGCTGAATTCTGCCATAATACTGCAGTCTTTACCCATTAGATAAACCCACCTCTTTGTGTAATACCCAACTCTTTCTCCTAGTATATAAAGGAGCACTTGGGTGCCATTTATGACATGCTTGGTTTAGTCTTAAATTCTCTCAACAACTACATTAGTGTTAGTCTTTCATTTACTGCAGTAGCTAGCTTTAAAATTATGTATCTTAATTTCTTAGTTTAATTGTAGTTCGAAGTACACAGTAACAGGGACGACTTCTCGTTCCCCACTGTGAGTTCAATTCAAGTCACTTTCAGTTTAATTATGTGCAATTTCTACTCTCTTGTTTTCTTTACTTTAATTATGGGTTAAACATCCTTTGGGATGTAGGAAGGAGAAGTACCTGGATTTTATTAAAAATGCTTGAGTAATCTTTATACTTAGAATATTTGTTGTTTTGGTCATTCATTCTCGATTTTTACCCAAGGATGCGAACAAGCCGATCACTTGTTAGGATCTAAAGTCTAGTTCTTAACTTAGAAATAAGTAGAACGTAGTGACACGAGCTTGAATGATGCTAGGGGATTCGAAAGAATTCTTATGACACTTACGAAAGTGAGGTCGGCACAGTGAGCTAATCTCAACCCACTGGAGTAGTAGGCAAAGCTAATTTGTGTATTAAAAACACTTTGAGTATTTGTCTCTACACATTCCATCGAGACCTGAAAAGGTCCATTTTTGAGATTACCATTGACAAAACAATAAATACTAAGAGTATGAGATTTTTATCTAACGGTGTGAGTATTTTGTAACCGGGCTTTTCTAGCGAAAATGCCCATCTCGAATACAAGGATCACTTTTAGTACCAAGTATTTAGTATAAAATCTAGGGGAAATCTAACCTACATTCCTCCTTTTAAACCTTAGTAAAATCATTAAAGTAGCTATTTCACCGAACAAACCAAAATATTGCTTCTTCTATTTTTGAAACCTGTAAAAGGAGCTCATGAGAACCGTATTGTCTTGATTGCCCAGTCTCTGTGGATTCGATTCTGGTATTTTACCAACTATTACTTGATGTGACGATCATAGTGGACAGTGTACACTTGCACTTCCCACTGTGGACAGTTTGCAACCCACTGCGATTAAAACACATATTTCGCACGTAACAAGTTTTTGGCGCCGTTGCCGGGGACTGGCGTGATTTTTAATCTCAAGACATTAGTTTTTGTTCGAGCCCGAGTAACTCATTTTTCTAAGCTGTTCGTGTTGCATGCCACGGCAACAACACGAACCTTTGGTACCAATCGATCTTGAAATAGAGAAAACTTTTCGAAGAAGACGTAAAAACAAGAACACAAATCGACAACCCCCTGTGATCCCCACTGTAAACATGGCAGCAATACCACCACCTATAGTGGAGACCACAGTGACGATTGCCGATAGCAAAGATCGAAAAATACGGGACTACGCTACTTCCGGAGTTGGTGATTTGAGCTCCGGAATTTTAAGACCCAACATTGTTGCAACTCATTTTGAACTCAAACCGGTGATGTTTCAAATGATCCAAGCAATGGGTCAGTTTGGAGGATCACCATCTGAGGATCCGCACTCGTACTTAAAATCTTTCTTGGAAATGACCGATACCTTTCAGTTACAAGGTGTGAGTGATGAAGCGTTAAGACTAAGACTTTTCCCTTTTTCACTAAGGGATAAGGCAAAGTCATGGCTGAACTCGCATGCACCTCACTCGATAACCACTTGGCAAGAACTTGCTGATAAATTTTTGCAAAAATACTTTCCTCCAACGAGGAATGTAAGGTTTCGAAATGATATAATTTTGTTTAGGCAAGAAGAAGATGAGGCTGTTTCGAATGCATGGGAATGATTTAAAGATTTACTTCGAAAGTGCCCACATCATGGCATCCCACATTGCATCCAATTGGAGACCTTTTACAATGGTCTTTCCAATGCAGCCAAAATCATCTTAGATGCAACAGCCGGTGGAACATTCACGAGTAAAACCTACAATGAAGGATATCAAATCTTAGAAAAAGTGTCCAACAACAATACCGAGTGGTCCAATCCTAGAGCAATAATACCAAAGACCAACACCATCGATTTCGAGGCACTCAAAACCATGAATGCACAGTTAGTGGCCTTAACAAAAATCGTGTTGAACCAAAATAGAGGCCAAGTCAATTCTGCAACTCATCTAGCCGAAAACTGCTCCCTCTGTGGAGAGGAGCATCTTTTTGACTATTGTCCAGCAAATCCCGAAGCCGTTAATGTTATAGGAACAAATCCGAGAAACAACCCATACTCACAGACTTATAATCCAGGTTGGAGAAATCACCCAAATTTCTCTTGGGCTGGTAATCCAGGACTCCAACCCCACGGGGCGAGTCATGCCCAACAAAGACCACACAATCCCCCTGGATTTCAGCAACATCACAGTGGGCAGTCCCCACATCATAGTGGGCAGTCCCCACAGAACTTTCACCAAGGGCAGTCCTCACAACCATACCAACCACGATCCAATCAACCAGCTGAGGTTCAACAATCGATTGAATCAATTCTCAAGGGTTTCATGAATCAAACTCAAGCAGCCATTAAGAATATAGAGACCCAAGTAGGACAACTAGCTGTCGAAGTTAAGAATAGACCACCAGGGACATTACCTAGTGACACCGAACATGCTAAGGTGATAGGATCTGAACATGTCAAGTCCATAACACTGAGGAGTGGAAAGGATCTGAAAGATATCGTTTTCGAGCCTGATGATTCGCCTCAAATACCCACTGTAACTCCCACAGTGGGCACTCCTCAAGTCACTGTCATCCCCACAGTGGGGAACGACATCCCTGACCTTCCCACTTTTGGACCTGTTCCAAAACCTACTATTCCAAAGCCAATACCACAGCAAACTCAAATTGACCCACGAAGCATACCTTTTCCTGACAGAATGAAGCCTAAAAATGTCGATGTTCAATTTAAAAAATTCTTAGACATTTTTAAACAGCTTCACATTAACATACCCTTGGTAGAAGCTCTCGAGCAAATGCCAAGCTATGTTAAATTTTTAAAGGATATTTTGAACAAAACAAAGAAATCTGGGTGAGTTTGAGACTGTGGCTTTGACCGAAGAATGTAGTGCCCTCCTTACTAGCAAGATTCCACCTAAGTTGAAAGACCCGGGTAGTTTCACCATTCCATGCACAATAGGAGGACAAGAAGTAGGTCAAGCACTTTGTGATTTGGGAGCTAGTGTCAATTTGATGCCACTGTCCATTTTTAACAAGTTAGGTATTGGAGAGGCTAGACCCACAACCGTGACATTACAACTAGCCGATCGGTCCATTTCCTACCCCAAGGGAAAAATAGAAGACGTCTTGGTCCAAGTGGATAAAATTATCTTCCCCGCCGATTTTCTAGTTCTAGATTATGAGGCCGATAAAGAAATCCCAATCATCTTAGGACGTCCGTTTCTTGCAACCGGACGAACTTTGATTGATGTACACAAAGGAGAACTCACGATGAGAGTTAATGACCAAGAGGTGACATTTAATGTCTTCAAGTCCCTTAAGTATATAGACACCGAAGACTGCTTTGCTTTAAGTTCGATTTATGGATCCTACAGTCTTGATACAGTGCCCACAATGGGAAGTACAGTGCCCACAGTGGGGAGTGAGAGTGAGCACTCCGACCTTGAGAGTGACGACACTTTTGAGGATGAGTGTAACGAAATAGTGGTAGCCTTTGAACCTCTAGACTTTAAGGATAGAGATGTTCAACCCCCTTCAATAGAACAACCTCCCGAGTTAGAGCTTAAACCATTGCCTTCCCACTTGAAATATGCTTATCTCGCTAAGAATAATAAACTTCCCGTTATTATCTCTTCTAAACTTAGTGAGAAACAAGAACAACTTCTGATCGATTTGTTGATAAAGCATAAGAAGGCAATTGGTTGGACCATAGCAGACATTCGAGGTATTAGCCCCTCCCTCTGTCAACATAAGATTAACTTGGAGAGTGACCACCCTGGGAAAGTTCAACCTCAAAGAAGGTTGAACCCCATCATGAAGGAGGTAGTTAAGAAAGAAGTTTTGAAGTGGTTAGATGTTGGTATTATCTATCCCATTGCTAGTAGTAGTTGGGTGAGCCCCGTCCAATGTGTCCCTAAAAAGGGGGGGACGACCGTAGTAAAGAACGAAAAGAACGAGCTCATTCCCACTAGAACTGTAACGGGGTGGAGGATATGCATGGACTATAGACAACTCAACTTGGCCACTAAGAAAGACCACTTCCCCCTACCTTTCATCGACCAAATGCTTGATCGGTTAGCGGGAAAGGAATTTTATTGTTTTCTAGATGGATACTCCGGATACAACCAAATCCACATCGCCCCCGAGGACCAAGAAAAGACCACCTTTACTTGTCCCTACGGTACTTTTGCATTCCGGAGGATGCCATTTGGATTGTGTAATGCCCCAGCCACTTTCCAACGTTGTATGATGGCCATTTTCACCGACATGATTGAGGACACCATAGAAGTTTTTATGGATGACTTTTCTGTGATAGGGACATCATTCGACAACTGCCTAGGAAATTTAGAGAAAAGCCTAGTGAGATGTGAGACCCACGACCTTATTTTGAATTGGGAAAAATGCCATTTTATGGTAGAAGAAGGTATTGTCCTAGGTCATCTTGTCTCAAGGAGAGGGTTGGAAGTTGACAAAGCCAAGCTTGAGGTAGTGGCACAACTTCCCGAACCCACAACAGTAAAAGGTATTTGCAGTTTCTTGGGTCACACAGGTTTTTATAGGAGGTTCATCAAAGATTTTTCAAAAATAATAAAACCCCTATGCAACCTGTTACAACACGAAAAAGATTTCATTTTTACGAAAGAATGCCAAGATGCTTTTGAAACAATCAAGGAAGCCTTAGTCACAGCACCCATAGTGACCACTCCTGACTGGTCACTCCCATTCGAAGTGATGTGTGATGCCAGCGAGTGGGCTGTTCTCGGACAGAAAAAGAACAAAGTTTTTCACCCCATTTATTATGCAAGTAAAACACTGATTGAAGCTCAGATTAATTACACAGTAACTGAAAAAGAATTACTTGCGGTGGTGTTTGCTTTTGATCGTTTCAGGTCGTACTTGATAGGGACGAAGGTCATAGTGCACACAAATCATGCAGCGATAAAATACTTGATCAACAAGGCTGATTCCAAGCCACGCTTGATTAGGTGGGTTTTATTGCTGCAAGAATTTGACCTTGAGATCGTTGATAGAAAAGGAACAAGCAATCAGATAACTGACCATTTGTCCAGGCTCGAGAAGATAGTGGGCACTGTTGATCCCACTCCGGTCAGAGAGAATTTTCCCGATGAACAATTGTTATCAGCCCAACATCTCGAAAATAATATTCCTTGGTATGCTGACATTGCCAACTTTTTAGCAAGTGGACTAAAACCCCATGGGATGAGTGGACAACCATTTAAAAAGTTTTTACATGATACACAACAATATGTTTGGGACGACCCTTTCTTGTATAAGATAGGGACGGACCAAATATTGAGGCGTTGTATCCACGGGAGTGAGCAACATCAAATACTCCATGGTTGTCACACATCCCACTACGGTGGCCACTTTGGTGGAAACCGCACTGCTGCAAAAATCTTGCAAAGTGGGTACTTTTGGCCCACTATGTTTAAAGACTCTTATGAATTTGTAAAAAGTTGTGAGCAATGTCAACGCACCGGGAACATTTCGCAAAGGAACGAGATGCCTCTTAACAACATCTTAGAGGTAGAACTTTTTGATGTTTGGGGGATTGATTTCATGGGACCCTTTCCAAATTCCAATAATAATTTTTATATCTTGGTTGCGGTAGATTATGTTTCAAAATGGGTGGAAGCCATTGCGTGTCATTCTAATGATGCCAATACCGTGGTGAAATTTTTGCATAAAAATATTTTTACTCGATTTGGAACACCACGGGCATTGATTAGTGACGAAGTCACCCATTTTGTAAACAAAGTCATGGCCTCGGTCCTTGCTAAATATGACATACATCATAGAGTGGCCACCGCATACCATCCGCAAACCAACGGTTTGGCCGAGCTTTCAAACCGTGAGATCAAAGGAATTTTGGAAAAAGTTGTTAAACCGCACCGCAAAGATTGGTCAACCAAACTTGATGATGCTCTTTGGGCCTACCGAACGGCCTATAAAACTCCCTTGGGAATGTCTCCATTTAAATTAGTTTTTGGCAAAGCTTGTCATTTACCGATTGAATTGGAGCACAAGGCGTTTTGGGCCCTTAAAGAGCTTAACATGAGTGAGGATGCTGCGGGAATTAAGCGGAGTTTGAAATTGCATGAACTAGAGGAGTTGCGATATCACTCCTATAAAAACGCAAAGTTGTACAAAGAAAAGACCAAGATGTGGCATGATCGAAGAATCAACCATAGGGAGTTCATGGAAGGACAACAGGTATTATTGTTCAATTCCCGTCTTAAACTCTTTCCGGGTAAGCTAAAATCACGATGGACGGGACCATACACCATTGTCAAAGTGAGTCCCTTTGGAACAGTGGAGTTAAAGTCCCCACAGTCTGGTCAAACGTTCAAAGTCAATGGGCAGAGAGTGAAGCATTTTCTGAGTGAGAGTGCTCACATTCCATCCCACTCTCCACCCCACTATGGTTAAGAAATATCGGAACCACTTGTAAATATTTTATTTCAGTTATTTGCTGCCTTTTTATTATTTTTAGTCTTTTTAGTTCTGCATGGTAGTTTATTTTAATGTGTGTAGGAGAGATTTTCAGCTTTTGAAGGAAAAGTCAAGAAAAAGCTTCGCAGTGGGCAGATGCAAGTCCCTGCGTTCCCCACTTCCAATCTGACGGACGATAGGACAATTTTTGGGGGGCCCAAGGCTGACACACATCAATTTTTCTTACACAAGGTGTCACCTTTTTGCTGCCACATGTCCTATTGCCTTGTCCCAAGAAAAAAAACCATCATTTCTTTTCTTTTTCTCTCTCTCCCAACCGTTCCCTCCAATACCAAAAGAAAATCAAAACCTCTTCAATTCCAAAAACCACTTAACTCCTAAAAACTACTTTCACTTCCAAATATTCAAAATACTTACCCTATTTCCTTCTTCTTCATTTCTCACGAACCATAACCGAAAAACCCTTCCCAAACCCTAACAATGGCTAGAAGTAAAAGGCTAACCACCAACCCTGAGGCACCCACACGTCCGGCGGTCCGCCGTAGAACCACCGAGAGCCACCCGCCGGAAACCATCACCGGCGATTTAAACGAACCGCCGCCGGTCTCCGGCGAAAATCCGATAGTCGCTGATATTCCAGACACAGGTTCGTCCAAGCAAGAGAGTCCAATGGGTGTTTCTTCATCGAAAGTTGCAGACTCCAGTTCTAGCCACCTCGATGAAGAGGCATTGCAGGCCGAGGAAGAAGAAAGGAGATTGGAAGAGGAGTACAACCAAAGAATGGCTGCCATTCGAAAAAGAAAGGAAGAAGTCGAGAAAAGTCGGCGCGAGGAAGAGGAAAGGGTGTGAAAAGAGGAGGAAGAAAGGAGATTGGAAGAAGCAAGGATTAAGGCCGAAAAAGAAAGGAGATTCAAGGAAGAACGAAAACGAGCAGAGGCAGAAATGTTCGATGAAGAAGAGAAGTTGAGAAGACAGGTTGAGGAAGAGTACCAACACCATTACAGCCAAATGGACAATACCGTGGATATGGAAGCACTGCGGAAGGCTGCCCACAGTGAGAAGAACCCCATCATTCGGGCTATGAGGAAAAGAGTAATGGTCACCAGGTCTGGGGTGACCATGTCGCAGAAATCACCAACCAAAAAGCCGCGAAGACAATCATCAGGGAAAGGTAAGGGTCTCGAACCCTCTTTGAGTTCATCATCTGTGGAAATTGATGCCGGGAGTGAACAAATGCCATCTGACAACCCACACCTGTCCACTGTGGGGACTGAACATGCCCCCAGTGGGGTGCCTAGGCAGTTCACCACTCCCTTAGTAGCAGCCCACTATGCTTTTATTTCAAATCAAAAGTTGAACTTAGAGAGGGGTTTCGACCCCGACTTTATAGAGGCCAACCCGTTTGTCAAAGATAGAATTTTAGTGCAAGATTGGTCGACATTGGCATCTGCCAATCGTCGAGAAAATGCCTCGTTGGTGCCGGAGTTTTACGCCGAGGCTTCCCAAAAGAAGGACCCCATTGTAAAAGTCCGGGGTCGAACCGTGAACTATACAACAGATGAAATTAATCGGGTTCTAGGAAGGATTCCGGAAGCTTGTTACTTTTCACAGTTTCTGAAGAAAAATGACCCCGGCAGATGAGGATCTTATTTTAAAAGAGATAGCAATTGAAGGAAAGCCATGGGATAGAGATGGCCAGAGGAAGTGTCTGCACGCTAGCTCCCTCACCACAGAGGCCGTTGTGTGGTTCCAATTTCTCCGTGCCTCTGTGTCCCGAACATCACATGATACAACTCTTTCAATGCACAAGTGTGCCTTGTTATATTGCATCCTCACTGGGAAAAAGATCAATCTGGGGATTGTCATGCACGCTTCCATTCATCAAGCCCGCACTCGTAAAAAGGTAATCTTGCCACTCCCTTGTTTAATCACTTCATTACTAATCGATGCTGGAGTACCCTCAGCTGCAGATGATCAGTGGCTCGTTTCCACGAGCAACATAGGTGTGCTAACCATCAAGAAGATGGGCAGAGCGATCACCACTCCTCCCCGAGAGCATATCGATGATGATCCCACTGTGGGGAATGCTGATCCCACTGTGAGGATCGCTGATGATCACACTGTGAGAACCGCTAGTATCCCACTGCGCCAGCCAACTGCAGGAACCGCAAGCACAAGCAACCCCCTGACAGCAGTTATGCAAGCATTGACATCTCTCACCTATCGTTTTGAACTAATGGAGGCCCAGCAGAAGCATGCCAACCGAGCCAATGAGTTGTTCTGGATGTATACTCGGGACCGTGATGCAGTTCTCAATCAGATATACCAGGGTGCTGATCCCCTGCTCGCTGCACAGCTCCCCGAGTTTCCAGAAGGTATTTGCCCCTCATATGACAGTGAGGATGATTTCGAGGAGGAGGATTCTGGCGACAGTTCACCGCATGCAACCCCGACCCATTGAATGGTTTGTTAAAACTTTGGTTTCCACTCATGATGCTCCCAAAAACAATTTTAATTTCTATTTGGTTTGATTTTATGCCTATGGCTAGGCTTTTGACACTATTTGCTGCTTTTACACTTTTGGTTAATGATGCATAATCCTACTGCTGAGTAGGTGATTTTGGGTTACTAACGTATTTTCTTAGCTGAATGCTTGTTTGATCTCGTTTCCATTTCAAGGTACAACTTTCAGCTTCCGACTTAAAAGGTCACTTTTGTAAGTACAAATCTCAACTTGTCACCATGAAATGATATAGGCCGTTTTTCGCATCCAAACACGACCCTTTTTGCATCCCCAAAACACCTCGTTCATCCCTATTTCCATGTCACAGTGGGGACACTGTGCAATTTTAAGTTTGAGGTAGGAACTTCCAGAGTGACTTCCAGTCTTCTCACAATAGGGACACTGTGAGGTCATAAGTTTGAGGTGGGTAAACCATACCCACCTCCAAAAAAAGAGAAAAACACAAAAAAAACAAAAACAGAAGAAAAACGGAGTATCACTAACAAAATTGATGGTGTGCCTTTTCTGGACCATCAAAGTGCTCACTCCCAGAAAAAGATGGTGTGCCTATTCTGGACCATCAGAATACCCACTTTCAAGAAAAAATAGCCATACCCAAATAAAGCCTGAAAGTGTACGTACTTACCCATGCAAAATACAAACCACTCACTTTTGGAAATAAAAATCTCAAAGCGAGATCGTCGGTCCATGTTTGGAATTTCGTGCCAAAACCCTTGGAAAAATATTCAAAGCCACAAACCTTTCGAACCCAAGAAAAGTCCTATTGATCAATTGTGAACAAGGGAAAGATTTCGTCAAGTACAAAAGTGAAGCTTTGATTTTGGAACCGAAAGAAGTACCTGTGGAGGGAGATCAACATCCAGTCAGAGTGAGAAGTCAGTAATTGCCTGAAAGCTCTTGTGCATTATTTTATATATATATTATTATTATTATTATTTTATTTTCTTTCTTTTTATTACTTGGGGACAAGTAATGGTTTAAGTTTGAGGTTGTGATAACTCTATTTTTAGAGTTATTATTTCCTTGAATTTTCTATTTTATTTTGTCAATTTTAGCCATTCCGCTTCTAAAAACCCCCATTCTTGGAACAATTCTCGAAAATGAGCAAAAAGAGTGAACCATAGTCTTTAATAAATTATTTGGTGGAATTTAGGTGTCTTTCACGATTTATCCTGCAGTGACCACTGTTGTGCCCACTCCGGTTTCCCACTATTCGAGCAGAGCAAGAAGACAAAAGAAACTAGTAGTTGGGATGCAACTATTCTGGAGTTTAGAAGGTTCAAATGACAGGAAAATATGGGCTGGAGAAGTACAAAGTAGTTTTCTTAAAGATGACAACAAGTACACCTTCTTGTACTTAGAGATTGACTTGGTGAATGGTCTATTGGGTAAAAGGATTGTCCAAAGTGCTGAATTCTGCCATAATACTGCAGTCTTTACCCATTAGATAAACCCACCTCTTTGTGTAATACCCAACTCTTTCTCCTAGTATATAAAGGAGCACTTGGGTGCCATTTATGACATGCTTGGTTTAGTCTTAAATTCTCTCAACAACTACATTAGTGTTAGTCTTTCATTTACTGCAGTAGCTAGCTTTAAAATTATGTATCTTAATTTCTTAGTTTAATTGTAGTTCGAAGTACACAGTGACAGGGACGACTTCTCGTTCCCCACTGTGAGTTCAATTCAAGTCACTTTCAGTTTAATTATGTGCAACTTCTACTCTCTTGTTTTCTTTACTTTAATTATGGGCTAAACATCCTTTGGGATGTAGGAAGGAGAAGTACCTGGATTTTATTAAAAATGCTTGAGTAATCTTTATACTTAGAATATTTGTTGTTTTGGTCATTCATTCTCGATTTTTACCCAAGGATGCGAACAAGCCGATCACTTGCTAGGATCTAAAGTCTAGTTCTTAACTTAGAAATAAGTAGAACGTAGTGACACGAGCTTGAATGATGCTAGGGGATTCGAAAGAATTCTTATGACACTTACGAAAGTGAGGTCGGCACAGTGAGCTAATCTCAACCCACTGGAGTAGTAGGCAAAGCTAATTTGTGTATTAAAAACACTTAGAATATTTGTCTCTACACATTCCATCGAGACCTGAAAAGGTCCATTTTTGAGATTACCATTGACAAAACAATAAATACTAAGAGTATGGAATTTTTATCTAACGGTGTGAGTATTTTGTAACCGGGCTTTTCTAGCGAAAATGCCCATCTAGAATACAAGGATCACTTTTAGGACCAAGTATTTAGTATAAAATCTAGGGAAAATCTAACTTACATTCCTCTTTTTAAACCTTAGTAAAATCGTTAAAGTAGCTATTTCACCGAACAAACCAAAATATTGCTTCTTCTGTTTTTGAAACCTGTAAAAGGAGCTCATGAGAACCGTATTGTCTTGATTGCCCAGTCTCGGTGGATTCGATTCTGGTATTTTACCAACTATTACTTGCTGTGACGATCATAGTGGACAATGTACACTTGCACTTCCCACTGTGGACAGTTTGCAACCCAATGCGATTAAAGCACATATTTCGCACGTAACAACCACTTTTAGAACACTATTCTAAACCCAGATTCCCCAAAACATCCTCAATTCATCAAAACCCATTTCTAACCCTTTAGGACACTAAGTACACATAAAGAGAGTAATTTAACTAGAAACATACCTTTTATTTTAACACTGAATTTCTTATTTCTTCTGCTGCAGTTGTTCTTCTTCTTTATCTTTCTCTCTTAACTCCCTCCCTTTTCTCTCTTCTCTTTCTTGCCGAAAATCACACACACACAAACACTTTGAGATAATGAGAAAATATCTCATTTCTCATCTATAACAAAAAGAGGCGGTGGTGGTGTTTTGTTTCATCAATTCAGCCAAACAAACCCCACACTCTCATCTAATGGCAACTTTAACCCTCCAATCTCTAAATTAAAATTAAAACTTACCCCTTAACTTCTAACTCCATAAAACTAATCCCAAACTTACCTTAAACTAAAATAATAAAAATTAATAAACCAATAACGTACCCGGTTATTACATTACTCTTTATGGAAGTTCTGTAAAAGGGAGTTATTTACCGCGAGTGACAGACCCCACACAGAAGAAATACCCACGCGCCAAGCATTAATGGGCCACGCACGACATCTAATCGTGCTCTGACACATTTGACGTGGCAGATTTTCATTGGACGTGCGTGGCACACGTTTCTTCTGAAACTTGCGCCGCGCTGTAAAACTCAAGTGTGGACCCCAAATGTTTATTGAATTCACTTTTACCATGGAATTCTATCCGTTTCTACCCTCACTATAAAACCCCGTTCCCATTCTCTCTTAAACCTCTTACGAACTTACACTCTTCATTTTCTCCGACGAACCTTGCAATAACCTACAACTTCTATTTTCTACTCTCTTTCTTGAAGATAATCTCCAATGGCTTCTACTTCCAACGCTCCGGTGGACTCCCCATCCCATTCTGAGCATTCTCAGAACCAAGAAATTGCCGAAAACCTACAACAGGATAACTCCGGCGACACAACAGACTTTGCCCCTACAACCCATCTTCTAAACTTCATCGCACATGAACACTTCGAAAGTGTTCTTCCTTTAAAACCCAATAACTACTACCTGGTTCCCTCAAAAACCACATTTGGGGAAGCTCATGCCATCCTCCTTCATATCCTAGAAAACCATTATCTTTACCCCCTATTAACCAAAACTGTCAATAAAATCCCTGCAAGATACCTAAATCAATTCTGGCAAAGCAACAGATTTGATCCCGAAGATAGACAGATCAAGGGCTACATCTCAAAACCAGACAAATCCGAGCACCTTGAACTCAAGTTCAACAGAACTATGTTCTCACTTGAGTTCAGTCTACCCACAAGAGGTCTTCTAGGGATAAAGGCATACGCAGAGGAACCCACAGACACCGAGCTCTGCAGGTTTGTTGAAATGTTGGGATACAACACAACCTTAAGAAAAAGAAATGATTTCAGAAGAAATCGATTACCCCCTCTGTGGAACACGTTTTTCTCCATCCTAAATCGGTGCCTAACAGGGAAAGTGGGTAGTCCAGATCAATCTTCTCACCAAATTTTGACCATTATGTACGGAGTGTACTACGATCTTCCTCTGGACTACGCCACCCTCATGCTGCAAGAAATGGTTAACACCATTGATCGCAGAATCTCCTCCTAGAAGGCCAAAGGACGCAAGACCGATGCTCTACCTCCTCTACAGTATCAGCGAATTCTGGGTGTCCTTCTAGAGCCTCTGCTCCGTCTAGAAAAATGGCCAATGGAGGGACCAACGGCCAGAATGTACCCCCTGAACAAAAACACCCTAACAGAGCATGAAGACGACTACCCTTTCTGCAGGCCTCTGCCAACCGCACTTCTGGGATATGCAACAGATGACACCCTTAAGTTAGAATATATACGCGATCATAGGACTCCAGAACCGAGTCCTGTGACACCCCCGCGTCTAGGAGTCCCCTTAGGAACTAGGGTTGTAGAAAGGATGACAGATGAAGAATGGGCAGTGGCCTTGGCTAAGCATCAACAAGTACAAGAGAAGTTTCATGCTCAACGAAACTCAATTCTCTCCTCTGCTTCCAAGAGCAAATCCTCTGCCACCACTCCCAGGAAGAAGAAGAAAGCCCACAAGAAACGAAAAGCTACAGAGGGCACTTCAACCAGTGCTGCTGAAGCTCAAAAATCCCCTCCTCTTGCAACAGAAGTTGGATCCTCTGCACCTCCCTCTCCTCCAAAAGACAAAAATAAGAGAAAACATAAGTCTTCTGAGGAAGGTGCCCCCAAACCAAAGAAAAGGAGGAGCAAGAAGAAATCCAAGAAACCCCACACTCCTCTGCAATCCATAGCAGAGGAAGCTGATACGCTCGAAGAAACCCAAGACCAACCTCTGCAATCACCTTCACCCATCAATTATGCAGAAGATCAGGGTGATTTTTCTATCTTCTTCCAACAACTTGGGATTGCATTGCACACAATGACCATGAATATAAAACTCTTGAAATTAATCACAATCTTTTTATGTGGAATAATTAATTAGTATTAAATCATACTTGTTTACCCAAACCCATAAACCCAAACCACTCTCATTGGGCTGCAGCAATAGAATACTAAACAACATACCTAATTGAGCTGCAACAATAGAATGTGACCAAGTGGGTATGCCGGGAGCCCAATAACCATACCATTTTAATTTAATTACTAGTTGATTTAACTATTATTTAGCATTTTAATTTAATTTAAAAGAATTACCAATTTGTTATTGAACAATAAAAATAATTTTTTTTCTATAATAATACTCATATGTTGAATTAAATGATTCATTTATAAAACAAATGGTAATTTATGGGGAAATTAATTAAAATGCCAAAAGTCAAACATCAACTTACCAAAATGCCACAAAAATTTCGCGGTTTACCAAAATGCCTTAATGGCCCGCGATGGAGCCCGCGATCGCTGGATAGGGCTTACGTGGCACGACCTTTGGCCAAAAGTGTCCTGCGGAGCCCCTCAATTTTGGCCGCGGTGCACATTTGGCCCCTGCCCGCGATCGCAGCCCGCGATGGACCAAAATTTTACAGTTTTGGTCCCTGAAAATTTACACTTTTGGTCCCTGAAAATTTACACCTTCAGCCCCTGTACTTAGACGAATCTTGCATGCTTTTACTGTTTTTTTCCACAATTATTGTACTTTGAAGACCGATTTGTGGTTCAAATTCACTGGCATGTTTTAGATTTCATCCATAAATATCAGTAATATGCAATTCACAATTCACACTTGTTCTTGCTTTCTTTCTTGATTTCTCTCTTGCTTTCTTTCTTTGAATTGCTTTCTCTCTTGATTTCTCTTCTCTCATTTCATCCACAAATGGCATCGTCATCAAACCCTAAGTCTACTCCTGAAAAAATGCCACCTCAAATCGAGGTCGCCATAGCAAAAAAGGAAAAGAAGATAGATGAACTAACAGAAGAGTGGAAAAAAATGATGGACAGGAAGGCAGTTCATTTGAGAAAGATCGAAGAGGAAGACAGGGAGATCAAAAGGATGAAAGGGGATATAAAAGCTCGGGAGGCTCGTGTTCGTCGAGAACAAGAAGCAATTCACCATATTCTGCAAGACTTCGCAATTATTCAAGCGAAGGTAAACGATAAGCAAGCTTGGATTGATGAAACTAAATCAATTTTTAAGTAGGTGGTGGTTGTTTTAGTTGTTTTGTATTTTTTTACTGTGTTGTTTTGTATTTTTTTTACTGTGTTGTTGTTTGTATTTTTTTTGTTTTTTTACATCATGTAAGGTCAAGTCAGAGGTTACCTCAACTCATTTGCTAAAGTGTGTCCGGGTTGTGGTACACAATGGCCATACGTGGTTGCAAAAGCAGAAGCCGTTGAAGAAGGGTCAGAAAGATTGAAGATGAAGAGCATGTTGGATGGAATACAAACTAGCTGTGTTATCAATGTTCATTTAAAAGCATATGTATGTGTGTATATATAATATGAATCTATATATATCATTTACAAACTAGCTGTGTTATCAATGTTCATTTAAAAGCATATGTATGTGTGTATATATAATATGAATATATATATCATTTACAAACTAGCTGTGTTATCAATGTTCATTTAAAAGCATATGTATGTGTGTATATATAATATGAATATATATATATCATTTACAAACTAGCTGTGTTATCAATGTTCATTTAAAAGCATATGTATGTGTGTATATATATAATATGAATATATATATCATTTACAAACTAGCTGTGTTATCAATGTTCATTTAGAAGCATATGTATGTGTGTATATATAATATGAATATATATCATTTACAAACTAGCCGTGTTATCAATGTTCATTTAAAAGCATATGTATGTGTCTATATATAATATGAATATATATATATATATCATTTACAAACTAGTTGTGTTATCAATGTTCATTTAGAAGCATATGTATGTGTGTATATATATAATATGAATATATATATCATTTACAAACTAGCTGTGTTATCAATGTTCATTTAAAAGCATATGTATGCGTGTATATATAATATATATATATATATATATATCTTTTACAAATCAGCGTTTAGATCAACAGTATCATATGTGTTTGTTCCATATGGTTCAAGCTGTGACGGGCCCGGGGTGTGACTGACTGAATGTCTCCTTGGCACGGTTGAAGGGGCGGGATTTGGACACTCTCCACGAGTGTGTCCTACGCATTGGCACCGAGTACATCTTCGTTGTATCGAACTTTCACCACGTGATGGACGTCGGTCGTTCTTTCTCGGTCTTCCGGCTCTGTTCTTATCCATTAAAGGTGGATAGCATGGCGGAAGCGGGTCGGGTGGATACACCCATGCTGCAGGGGGTCCAGCTGGGTTTATTACCTCCATGTATGTTCTCCGATAATATTCGGACGTGAAGAAAGGTACAACCAAGTCGCTGCAATCTCTACGACCCATATGTGTTGCCGCAGCGATGGCATGGCCGCACGGTAACCCAGATTTTTGCCATTCGCAACACGAACAAAGGTGGTCTTCCATATTCACAATCGCGTGAAGATAGTCATCATGCACCTCGTACTTCCCATACCCGATTGCTCTTACCGGCCATGTCGCCGCACGACGCGCCCTGTACTGAACGATCTTCTCCGCCGTTGGTGTGAGTGCATTTTGCATCTCAGCTCCTTTTAGGCGTCGAATTTGGTACCACTCTTGTTGAAAGGCCCGAAAGTAGTCCATAAGATTAACAATCGGACATCTACGCGCAAAACGGGAGAGTGCATTCACAGACTCTGCACTATTCGAGGTCAGAATGTCATACCGTTGTCCAGGAAAATGGGCCGCGGACCACCTCTCCGGTCCAGCTTCGTCAAAGACTTTGGCTGCTTCGTCGGCACTATATCGTAGCATATTCATGTACTTGTTAAACTCCCGATCCGTATATTCTCTACATGCCGCCCAATAGACATCCTTGTTGGTCGTAATACGTTTGTCCTTGGATTTGGCGTTCATCTCCAAATGTCGACAGCATATGGCGTGAGGGGCGTTTGGGTAGATGGCAGAGATTGCGGCGCTTATGGAAGGAGACCTGTCAGACATAAACACCAACCCTTGCGGGTCTCCGATAGCTTGTCTCAACATGGACATAAACCAAGTCCACTCGTCCCCGGTTTCGGACTTGCCTACGCCGAAAGCTACTGGAACGATGGAGTTATCCCCGTCCATGGCAACCGCCAGGAACATCATACCCAAGTAACGGCCCTTTAAATGGGTTGCGTCTATTATCAGGACACGACGTAGATTTGCCACAAATGTGCGGATCTGCAAAAACATAGGTGGTTTTCCTTTGTAAATGTTATAGTTTATAATGTGTAAACATATGACGTGTTAAAATACGTACCGCGGGTCCAAGGGCCACGAAGCACTTCTCAAACCGTCGACGTGAATCGGTCCGTAGCTGCATGACAGTACCAGGGTTCTGCAGCTGCAAATTATATAAATATGTCGGGAGTCGTTCATACGACTCCTCGAACGTGCCTCTCACCATAAACAATGCATGGCATCGTGCACGCCAAGCTTGGTGGTAATCAATCGTGACGCCGAACTGCTGGTGAACATCGTGGACGATGTCCTTTGGACGCAATGACCTACTAACATCAAGAAATTTGTTTTTCAGTATCGCACCCAAAGTCTTTTTGCCGGCTTGTTTGTGGTGGGGATTCAGTTGCGTCCTCGTACAAATGTGTACGTCGTGCAACTTTCTAATCATGAACGCCCCTTCTTTGCCACCCGTGTCAATCGCGTACATCCTCCAGTCACAGTTTTTTCTGGCACATTCAACTATGTATCTAGTTTTGTCAGATTTCGACGTGCGCCTTTCGAAACCCTCTTCCAAGAACTTAAGTCCGACCTGACTTGCCAAGAGATCCTTCGACTCGAATATCTGACCTACATGTAACATTTCACTGCGAATATAAGGTGTAGGTTCATAGGTTTGTGTCTGGGTATGGGAGTCTGGAAGAATAGGGGGCATATCAAAAAAGCCATTTATCTGACTACATGATTTTCTACTAGGGGTATATTCTTCGTGATCATCACTATCGGCGTCTGATCTGTCTATTTCAGAATTACCCGTTCTGAAAACGTGGGTTTCGTCATAAGCAACTCCAGCAGTACGCCCTTCGTGTAGTTGTGGTGGTTGTTGTTGTTGCGTCTCCGGAATACAGTCGTTAAAACCATATGAATGATCTAAAACGTTGGGGCGTCGGACGCCTGAAATTGAGAATCAGACTGCTCTATTTGGAGGTCTTCGTCGTCACCGTCGTCGTCGTTTTCGTCGGGATACACAAAAAGTAATGGGGGCCTTTCTGAATCGACTGCAAAGTGCAGAAAAGTAGAGATATCCCCATCGTTGGATAAATCCACAAATGACCTATCGCCATTTTTAAACACTAACTTGCAAACAACAGAAGGGTTGATTCCACATTTTTGCATGGCGTATGCAAGAAATTTCTGATAAGTATAGTTTACTGGCACTTTTACACCATGCTTAGATTTATAAGCAAAATTCCACTCATTGTTATCTTGCTCCCATTCACCATCAAAACAGAAATATAACTTAGCTTTTGCAACAGATGAACTCATTTTTTCAGTAGTATCTCAAACACAAAATATTGCAGAAAGAAATCAAGAAAGAAGTATGAAATCGGTGTGTGGATTATGGATTGCATTTTACATCTATTTATCAATGAAACAACCAACATTGATGACAACCAATCTCTCATTTCATCCACAAACTGATATTCCAAAACACTGATTTAACATTGATGAAAACATGCAAATGAATTTCAACCACAAATCGGTCTTCAAAGTACAATAATTGTGGAAAAAAACAGTAAAAACATGCAACACTCGTCTAAGTACAAGGGCTGAAAGTGTAAATTTTCAGGGACCAAAACTGTAAAATTTTGGTCCATCGCGGGCTGCGATCGCAGGCAGGGGCCAAATGTGCACCGCGGCCAAAGTTGAGGGGATCCGCGGGGCACTTTTGGCCAAAGGTCGTGCCACGTCAGCCCTATCCCGCGATCGCAGACTCCATCGCGAGCCATTAAGGCATTTTGGTAAACCGCCGAAATTTTATGGCATTTTGGTAAGTATTGGTCAAACTTTTGACATTTTAATTAATTTCCCCGTAATTTCTGAGTTCATAAAACAGAAAATAATAGTAACAGTAATAGTAATAAATAAATGAAAAGGGTGGGCGGTATTCAATTCATTCGTCGTCGTCATCACCTCATCTGGTTGATTTGTTTTTCTTGGAAACAAGGCCCCAAAAATCTATCTATCTGCTACTCTTCTTCTTCTTCTACTACCTCTAAGGCTCTATCTGCAAATTCCAATCCAATCCAATCCTTGTAAAGGAAGGAAGGAAGGAAGGATTAATCGATATCAGAATCAGAGATGGCGATGAGGGAGTTGGTGACGGGTGGGGCCGCCTGTGCCGTACCTGGATCTTCTTCTTCATCAAACCCTCTCGGTGCTTTTGCCAACGCCCTTATCGGCTCTTCCTCTCAAAAGGTCCGTAACTCACTATCCTCTCCTTATTTATATTACTGGAACTCCTCAACAACCCTTACTTATAAATCAATCAACTACATATCTAAACTAATCAATATCTTCTCTATGGATCATTGTATCTAATAACCATAAACACCATTGCTAAACCATAATTCACTTGTATCTACTGATTTCTCTCTACTTATTTAAACATCGCTTGCCCAACAAGAAAGATAACAGCTTATCTGTTATTCATGTTCATAGATGATCAACAAGTTAAGGATATGTTAAAATGAAACAGGATTTATTTTTTGTCTAAATCATAGACGCTCAAATCTTTATTTGGACTTGTGATACAATTGAAGTGGTGTTATGTGCAAATCTGTAGCAACCTATCACCGTTTCTCTTCATGGATCATGTGTGATTTCATAAATATATTGTTTTTGCAAGCAGGAAAGGTTGCAGGAGATTCCTACATCAACACTTAATACTTCTGGCAACAATCTTTACTCAGGAGCAGGAGAACCCTTGTCAGCCCTTCCTGGCTCGGAGTCGGAACATCATCTGCAGCATGAGAGCAAGGTTTTTATTCCCTCATTCTCTTTCTGTCTCTGTTCCCACTCTTCCATTCATTCTCATGTTTACTTTATGTCAGGGCTCGGAGTTTGTTAGTAGTTTCCACGCTGCTAATGACAATAGGCTTGCTGAAGTTTGGGATGGAATACAAAATCCTCAGATTCCTCATTTCCCTCCAGGGCATCCCCAGCCTCAACAAGAATTAAATGGTAAAGCTGTCATATATTTTTCATTCATCCCATACCCATGCTATCCTGCACAATCAGGATTGTGTATACTCTCTACCCTTTCATTTTCTTTCATTTGATTGTGAGCATTATTTAAGATGAAAAAGCAGCCATGTTTCTATTGGTTCAAACCTATGAGGTGTTAGTAAATTTGTGGCTTCAGAGAGTTTTACCATTTTTCTTAATTTCTTGTGATCCAGGTCCACCTCAAAGAGTATTGTCAAGTTTTTTGCATTCATTTGTTAACAGCAGTCATGGTGGAGTTCCTTTTGGTCCTACCCAGCTGCCGATGTTGGGGTTGTCTGAAGGGGACAAACGGTGCATTCGTGACCGCAGTAGTATTATGGCTCGACATTTCTTTGCTGACAAGAGTGAGGATTTCATCAATGGGCAGGTTGTTACACATCAAAGTCACATCTTGTTACCATTGAAAATGCTAGGCACTCTTGTATCATTTGCTATCCGTGAACATATAGATTAGTTTTTCATACTACGTTGGCATGATAATTATGCTATTGTAGTAACTAAGGCTTTGTTTAGCAACATTTAACATTTAGTGTCGTTAGTTTACTCTTGAAAAGTGTTTTATAAACCATAAACACATCACAATCAAGTTTAAACTTGTTTGTGTTTAGTCGATTACAACATTTTGTAAATCTGTTTTGGTTTACTGAAATTGTAAATAGTTGCCAAATACCCTTTTTTATAATTTGTCTTATACTCTATTTTAAATATAAAGTGAAAACTAAAAGCTTATACCCTTTTTGATGCTCTTCTCGAACTCCATGTCGTGGCAGATATACGGTTTCATTGGTTTTATTTGGAAGGAGGGGTATCTAGCACCTCTCACTTATGTCCTAACAAGTTTATTCTTTAAGTTAGTTATGATATTGGTTGTGTGCATCTTGGTCACTCTGCTTCTGGTTCTCCATAACCTAAGATATGATCTTGACACTTTAGCCTTTCTCCTTCATTGTTTAACTTTCCAATCTGATACCTGCCAAATTTGTTCGAATAAGTCCATTCCAGAGGCTTTCTGACGCTAAATACTATTCACAGGTGAATGCTCTGTTATCTTCTTTAGAAATCGATAATCATGCCTTAGCTAGGGGACACATTTCCGGACGACACTCAGAGCTGGAACAATATTGGAATGAGCCTCAAATGATGACGGCTGGACCACATACTGGAGATGGTTGGGCTGATGAATTTGCTCAACACAGAGGAGGACAAGGAGACCCTAATGCTTGGGCTCTATCGTTCGAACGACAACATGGTGCTGGGCGTTGGGCTTCTGAATTTGAGCATGTGAGGATGCATTTCAAGTCTTTAGTTGATAGTTAGTTATTGACTTACTATTATCATCATCATTTTTTTATGTTATTGATTTCAGGAGCAAGCTCAGATGACGTCTGTGGATCGAATGGCAGGTGCAAACATTCCGTCTTTGGCTGCTATGGAGCAGACTCGTATGCTAGCACACACTTTAGCTCAGAACAGCAATCCTAAATTTCAGGTTATTATTATTATTATTATTATTATTATGAGATTGAACTTCTTTTTACATTATTTGTTTTTGGTGGGTAATCAATTCATGCACCCAGTCTTAAGCTGAAAGAAGCCTGGTTGTCGATGGAATCTTTTCTATGAATAAGGGGGAATACTGGCTTCTGATCTTGTTCCACTGCTGTTATTTGTTGATGATATTATGCAGAACTCAAAATTCCTTCAGTTTGTTTCAAAGATGAGTCGTGGGGAATTGACCATTGAAGATAACCAAGTGAAGCCTGCAGGTGGGGACTGGGCAAATGAATATCAACAGCAATATAATGCAGGCCCTTCTTCTTGGGCAGATCAGTATGCACATGAAGAGGCAAGTACAAAAAAATCTGCATACATGATTGGCTACCTACTTATTTCCATTATCCAAGTTGGCTACATGCTTAGTTGACGGTGCTTGCCTAATGGGTTGTTAATGCATCAGATTTCTAGGGTTCCTGATAGGTGGGCAGATGAGTTTGCTAGTGAGCGTGCACATCATGGTCCAGTGGATGAGCAGTGGGTCAACGAATTTTCCAAGTTGCAGGTCAACGACTGGGCAGATGAATTTGGGCGTCAGGTTGGTGAAGGAGTTCTGGGAGATGATTCTGCTGATAATTGGGCAAGTGCATATGATGAGTAAGTCTATAACTTTTGTTGGTTGATATGTTTTTTTTTTTTAATTGGATTTGCTGGGCTGATGGATACTGTTGAAAATAGGTACTTAAATGAGCAAGCAGTTGTGAAGCAGAAATCTGAAAGCTCAAGGGGAGTGTATGTGTTCTCTGATTTAAATCCTTATGTTGGGCATCCTGATCCCCTGAGAGAAGGTCAGGAGCTGTTCCGTAAAGGTCTTCTAAGTGAGGCAGTTCTTGCTTTAGAGGCAGAAGTTTTGAAGAACCCTGAGAATGCTGAAGGTTGGAGGTTACTTGGTGTAGCGCATGCTGAGAATGACGATGACCAACAGGTTTGATATCTCTTGCTTTTATCAGAAATTGCAGAATTCATTTAAATTTATAAATCCTTATTGCTAATCCTCCTTTTGGCTTTACTTTATGTACTGTTATGGCAGGCAATTGCATCAATGATGCGTGCACAGGAAGCTGACCCCACAAACTTGGAAGTTCTCCTTGCACTCGGAGTGAGCCATACAAATGGTATATACAGCTTCTTAAGTTTTGTGCAGTTCTATTTTAGGAATGTTGAAAGAGTCCTTTGAAGATATTTATTTTATTATTATTAATCATCCTCTCAGAATTGGAACAACAAGCTGCCTTGAAATATTTGTATAGTTGGTTGCGCCACCATCCGCAGTATGGGAAAATTGCCCCTCCTGAACTTTCCGATTCACTGTACTACGCTGATGTGAGTGTCCTTTAACCCATTATTGTTGATTTGATTTACTTTGGAATTTATTTGGTTACTTTTTAATTACAGGTTGCTCGAAGTTTCAATGAGGCAGCTCAAATGTCACCTGAGGATGCAGATGTACACATAGTTCTAGGTGTGTTGTACAACCTTTCAAGAGAATATGACAGGGCCATTGAATCCTTCCAGACAGCTTTAAAGCTTAAGCCCCGAGATTACTCATTATGGAACAAACTTGGGGCAACGCAAGCAAACAGTGTTCAGAGCGCTGATGCAATATATGCATATCAACGGGTAATTGTTTCTTCACTCTCACTCTCACCAAACCATTCTTTATTATAAGAAATGTGTAGCACAAGGAAAAGATGTCTTCTTAAGTTGAAACATTCTGATTTCTTGAACTTCCAATATATACAAAATAGCTGATAAATAACATAATAACTTTCTAACTTTACCAAATACAGAAGTTTGCATGTAAGACTTTTCTGGCTATTTTCTTTTAAATGTTTGTTTGTCTAATAGGATATTTTATCAAGTGTTAGCATGGACTAAGGTCTTATAGGCTGTACTAGGGAACTACGACTGAAGATGTACGAATGAAACCCTAACGTCTTCTAGGTTCTTCTCTTATCCACCTCATATATGATATATGTAAACTAGCAGAGCCAAGATAAAATACTCAATTTTTTATACACCTGTATTGGTGCTCTCGACTAGGACTGTTAAGGTGGATAAAAGAGAGTCTTCTTCAGGCATTGACAATTGTGTAGGTTGTTAGGATCATCATTTTGGAGCTTAGCAACGAAGATGAAAATAGCAACATTTAGCATCCATGTTTCTGATGGTGAAAATCAATCACTTTTCTACAATCTTTTTTTATACCTTATATTGAGCTTACACCATCTTTTGTCCTGTTTCTTTCCTATATAAGTCTTTGAAATGATTAGTTTTGATGATCCCACCACCGCAACAGATCCAACTTGATGCATTTTAGCAACAAACCCTTCGGGGCCATCTGGAGATATCTGTTATGGTGCCAACTATGGCTATGGTTATGGTTAGAGGAAGTGGATCAAAGATGGCAACCATTCTGTGCACTGTATAGCTTAGGAGGCTGACCCTTGTATTGGTCATTTGAATCTTGAGTTTCCGCCTGATGGCTCTTTTCAAGGTGGCTTCTAGTAGAGGTTTTTCCAATAAGAAGTACTAGCACATTGTCAAGAAGCTGACTTACAATTCCTGTAACCTTAAAAAGAGAAGAAAGCTATCTATGGAAAAGGAAGGATGCTGAAAGTTCTAATGTATATTAATGGCATATGAATGAATACAAAGTTGAGCCGACTTCAAAAATATCTACTAGTTTCAAGCACACCCATAGAGAAGCAATCTTTGGAGCCTTGAGGATCCAGACACAATAGGGGAAGAGTCAGGTCGGTGATTCGAAAACATGGTGGTGAATGCTGATAACGGGGTTCTATTGGTCCAGATAAGCTCATGAGCCAAGAATATCACGTAGACCAAGAGATGGAAAGAATAGAGGTTTTAGGACACGAGCTTGGCAGTCCAATTATGTGATGGAATTTTAAGCTATATATAGAAAGGCTCACATTCTCCATTGGTAGGATTGAAATTTGAGCCTTCCTCAAAAATCTCACTAGGTGGCAACACTTTTTTCTTATTATCAACTCACATTGATCCTTTGATGATAAAAGGGGGGACCTAAAGAGATGGCAAGAATAGAGGTTTTAGGACACGAGCTTGGCATTCCAATTATGTGATGGAATTTTAAGCTATATATAGAAAGGCTCACAATCTCCATCGGTAGGATTGAAATTTGAGCCTTCCTCAAAAATCTCACTAGGTGGTAACACTTTTTTCTTATTATCAACTCACATTGATCCTTTGATGATAAAAGAGGGACCTAAAGAGATGGCAAGAATAGAGGTTTTAGGACACGAGCTTGGCAGTCCAATTATGTGATGGAATTTTAGGCTATATATAGAAAGGCTCACAATCTCCATCGGTAGGATTGAAATTTGAGCCTTCCTCAAAAATCTCACTAGGTGGTAACACTTTTTTCTTATTATCAACTCACATTGATCCTTTGATGATAAAAGGGGGGACCTAAAGAGATGGAAAGAATAGAGGTTTTAGGACACGAGCTTGGCAGTCCAATTATGTGATGGAATTTTAAGCTATATATAGAAAGGCTCACAATCTCCATCAGTAGGATTGAAATTTGAGCCTTCCTAAAAAATCTCATTAGGTGGTAACACTTTTTTCTTATTATCAACTCACATTGATCCTTTGATGATAAAAGGGGGGACCTAAAGAGATGGCAAGAATAGAGGTTTTAGGACACGAGCTTGGCATTCCAATTATGTGATGGAATTTTAAGCAATATATAGAAAGGCTCACAATCTCCATCGGTAGGATTGAAATTTGAGCCTTCCTCAAAAATCTCACTAGGTGGTAACACTTTTTTCTTATTATCAACTCACATTGATCCTTTGATGATAAAAGAGGGACCTAAAGAGATGGCAAGAATAGAGGTTTTAGGACACGAGCTTGGCAGTCCAATTATGTGATGGAATTTTAAGCTATATATAGAAAGGCTCACAATCTCCATCGGTAGGATTGAAATTTGAGCCTTCCTCAAAAATCTCACTAGGTGGTAACACTTTTCTTATTATCAACTCACATTGATCCTTTGATGATAAAAGGGGGACCTAGTGGACCATACAACTAGCCATTAATGCAATTGCCATGATAGATATATACATACATACATACATGGACCAATATTTTAATTTACTAACCATTTTTTCTCTATATCACAAATGTTTAGTGATTACGTTGGTGGGTTGTTGACTCTTAATTGTTGGGCGATGAAATGCTTTAGTCTATAAAGTAGTGTGAAGCGAGACAGTTTACTTCTGATATGATAACGTTTAATCCCATGAAATTAGAATACCCTCTTACTTTTTAGTTGCAACAACACAAAGGTACATTACAAACTAATGCTTGCATCTTGTACCACTGGATGTGTTGGCTCTTCTTGCACCATAAACATTTTTTATGTGTGTTGAATGTCTTGTGGTAATTGTTATCAATCATCTCGTATATATGTAACCAAGTTACTTTGTGTTGTCAGGCATTGGATCTGAAGCCCAATTATGTGCGTGCATGGGCAAACATGGGTATTAGTTATGCAAATCAGGTCATCTCTCTCTCTCTCTGTTTTCTTATGCTTGCTAACACTTACTTAGCACTGTGGACGAATAGGATCTAAAATTTGTTGCATGAATTTGATATAATATTTCATTCTACAAATATAGGGTATGTACGAGGACTCTATTCGCTACTATGTGCGCGCACTAGCAATGAATCCAAAGGCAGATAATGCATGGCAGTACTTGAGAATTTCCTTAAGGTGTGTGGCTTAATTAATTAGTGCTTGTGTTAAGTACAGTTGTTATTACTAAATAACATCTGTTTCAAGTTGTGTTGCATATTAATTAATTAGTTAGTTGTGAGTTTGAAAATTAATGATGTCGGGTAATTAATGCATGCAGCTGTGCTTCGAGGAATGATATGATGGAAGCTTGCGACTCCCGGAATCTTGATGTTCTTCAGAAAGAATTCCCATTATAAATGATGTTAGCTAGGGTTGCAATGCAACTATATATGCTTGATCTGATTCTGATACAAGATTGAATGTTTTATTTGTATTTAGAGTCTGGTAAGGTTTATTATTATATACAGCTATATATAACAGTTACTGATAGTATTAATTGTTTTAACATGAGCTTAATATATAGTTAACTTGATTAATTTTCAAAATGGCAACAAGTATAATTATGTAAAAAGGGATTGATGATGTCCTGTTGTAAATCTTAAATAGATTTGATTTGATTTGAGGCAAGACATTCCCTGGCCTCTTCAAACCCTATATGGTTAGGGTTTGTGTTAGCCTGATTTCTCCCATTTCTTAAACAATGGGGAGCACTGTTATTAGCGTTCCTATATATGATATGATCATTAATTTCACCGGATACTTGTGGAAATTAATTAACATGTTGTAATTTTGTTGCTGAAAAGTATCGTGTCTAGCTAGCTAGCTAGTATCAAAAAGTTTTCAGGTTTATAAAATTTATGTGAATCCTTAATGTTATTCCAGTGCGTGTATGGCTCCTGGCTAGAATCCCAATGAAGTAATTAATGTACAGTGGTTATCATATATGTTTGTTTGTTTGTTTGTTTGTTTACATGAACGAGCTGAGCACGACACGTCTTAAATTAAATTAAATGATGGAGCATTGATTAATTGTTGAAAGAAAAGGTGACGACTTAATTGGTTAAGTTTGATGAAAACAACTATATATAAAGATGATTCAAAAGATCGTGGATGAAGAAGGACCGGACGTATACATTTTTGGATGCATCACTTAATTGGCTATACATATCTCTATATATATAATCAATTTTGATTGTGTGTTATTATATTGTGGATGAAAGAAAGAAAGAAAGAAAGAAAGAAAGTGTACTCCCACTTGGGCCTTCCTTCCTCTATCCCTTCTAGTATCTCCCTCGTCCTCTTTACGTTGTATTCCTTTGACTCATGTAGGAACCACTCCACTTTGTCCGCACGGTCTTTAGTTGGTGTTGACCCGACAAGCCTCAACATGAGCTCTTCTAGTTCCCCTAGTTCTCTTCCCCGTGGTTGACGCCTCCATCTCCACTTCCAACGCCATTCGCCATCAATCCACCCTCCGCAATATATGCCTCATTTTCTTCCTCTAATCGATAGAGCCTAGGGAGGTCTTCTTGAAGACTCTCGGTTCCACTCCATCTCTCCGTCCACAGTTTGGTACTCTTTCCGTCGCCAATACGTTTGCCAAAGGACCTTGAAAACCCAATTCCTTTGCTGTCCAGATCAGCCCCAATCCGAAGGATGCTCGACCACAAGGTACCTGCACCATCTGTTAGAGTATAATTGTCAATATGTATAGTTCAGGGTCCATTATGTAATTACTTGTAACTTACATTGTATAAATAGGTCTCTTGGGGTTAATTGTTTGTTTAATCGGTCTCATTGTAATCGTATTCAATATATGAAAAGCTGCTCTCGCTTCAGCCATATCTCTCTCTCTCGATTGCTGTAGATTGATTCCTACTACAATCCTAACATGGTATCAGAGCTGTAGGTACGTATCTCATACTCGATTGTTTTGATTTTTGCTTTTCTGCCTTTCATATAGTCGTCTATTTGCCATTCGATTTCGTTTCGCTTTGAGCGCTGTCAGAAACCCTACTCCCGGTACTTCACACCTTAGTCCCGGTATTTCACACCTAAGTTACGGTACTTGTTTTCGATTTTACTTACTCCCGGTACTTCACACCTAGTCCCGGTATTTGCTTCGATTTCCAAGTCCCAGTATTTGGTTTACTTCACACCCAAGTCTCGGTATTACTATTCATCTCCCGGTATTACTATTCATATCCCGGTATTGCGAAACCTACTATCGCGGGACTGAAATTGTGTCTTCCTACACTTAAACTTCTGTACTGCCTTTGTTTTCCTTCCGGAACAGCTTTACTCTAAACTTCAGAAACCTACCAGAATTTCCGAATCAGTTCAAATGGCTCTCAATTCTGGTCACTCCAATCCCATTTCAGTTGTTCTCAATGGGAACAATTACGTTCTGTGGCATCATCACATGTCCATTCTCCTCAAGTCTCATGGCCTTTATACCTATGTCACTGGTACGTCCAAAATTCCAGTTCAAGAGGAAAAGGAGAGCGCAGTCGACTTTGCAAAACGTTTGAATGATTGGGATATCGCGAACGCTTGCATTCTCGGATTCATAAACGCTTCTACAACTACTGAGATCAATCAGCAATTCCTTGGCTATACGACAGCCAAAGGACTGTGGGATTTTCTTGCAAACATGTACACTTCTACAGGCCTATCTCATCAATATCAGTTGTGGACCACCTTCCAGAACAAAAGGCAACTGCCTGATCAGTCTATCAACTCTTACATCTCTGAGATGCAAGCTCTTAGAGATCATCTGAATCTGGGTGCACCTCAAATCTTTGATGAAACTGCTAAGAAATTTACTGCTTACTTTAGCCAATTGCATTTGGTTACTATTCTCATGGGTCTCATTGATCGTTTTGAGAACGTTCGAGCCTCGCTTCTACATAGGCATCCACTACCTACTCTTGAAGAAGCCATTACTGAACTGCTAAGTGAAGAAACTCGTATTCAACAGCGTTTTCCACTACCATCAGATACTGTGCTCTACACTTCCAGCTCAGGAAAGGCAAAAGGTAAATGGGGCACCAATGACCAGTCTAAATCTGCAGGTAAGGGAAACAACAGTGAATGCACATTCTGTCATTCTACTTCCCATCTTCTCCTCAACTGCCCAGTTCGAAAATGTCGCTGGTGTGGGATCACACAACCACGTCACTACGGATCGGATTGCCCAAAACACCCAAGGAACTCGGGTAACCAAAAGCAACAGTCCAAGCCTCAATCAATTGCTGGTTCAATCACTCAGGATTCTTCGTCGCCAGCAGTTCCGGCACAACATAGCAACAATTCAACGCCTGATCTTATGGAACTCATGCGCCAAAACCAAGAGCTCATGGAGCAACGCATGACAGGTTCTATGGGTATGAATTCTCAATGCAATACCTCTGCATCAGGTAACCCTTGGCTATTTGACTCTGGATGTTGCAATCACATGACACCTAAGGCTGATGGATTTGTTTCTAAACAAACTTCCAGCATATTTTCATCAGTCCGTACTGCTGATGATACTCGTTTACCGGTATCCTTCAGTGGGACTCTTTCTACCCCCAACATTCAATTGCCTGATGTGCTGCACATACCTAACTTATCTCTGAGTCTGATTTCTATCACTCAGCTTATGGAAGCCGGTCTAATCGTTTTATTTCACCCTTCTGGTTGTGTTGTGCAGGATCCAAAGACCAAGCAGATCCTTGGAGTAGGCCGTAAAGTTGGTCGGATGATTGAAGTGGTCTACCTCAGTCTTCCCTTACCTTCATCAAGTATTGCTGCTTCAGTTTCCAATACTCCTTCTTTTGAACTATGGCATACGTGCTTAGGCCATTTATCTTTAGCTAGAATAAAAGTGTTAGCTAGTTCAGGACTGTTAGGAAATATTTCCTCTGAAAATGTTTCTTGTTTATCTTGTCAACTTGGAAAACATCATGCTTTACCTTTTCAAATTAATGAATTCAAATCTGCTTCTCCATTTGATCTTATTCATTCTGATGTATGGGGACCAGCACCACACCCATTTATGGGTGGTGCTCGTTACTTTGTCATTTTTATTGATGATCACACACGTTTTACATGGATTTACCTCATGAAAAACCGCTCAGAGCTACCTAAAATCTATATTACCTTCGCTCGTATGATTCTAACTCAGTTTTCCAAGCCTATAAAGGTTCTTCGAGCAGATAATGCTATGGAATACAAATAATCGTCTATGCTTTCTTTTCTTCAATCTCAGGGTACTCTTTCTCAGTACTCCTGTCCTGGCACCTCCTCACAAAATGGCCGTGCAGAACGCAAACACCGTCACATCCTTGACACTGTCCGTACTCTGTTAATCTCAGCCAAGTGTCCAGAACGCTTTTGGGGTGAAGCCGCCTTCACGGCTGTCTACACCATCAACAGACACCCGACTCCTATTCTCAATCAAAAATCTCCGTATGAAGTACTCTATGAAGTCTCTCCTGTATATGAACTCCTCAAAGTGTGGGGTTGTGCTTGTTTTGTTCAACTACAATCTCATGAAGACACCAAACTCGAACCTCGTTCTCGATTATGCTGCTTTCTTGGCTATGGAATTGAACATAAAGGTTATCGTTGTTGGGATCCAGTCTCTAAGAGACTTCGTATATCCCGTCATGTCACCTTCTGGGAACATCTTCCCTTCTCTACGGTGTCTAAATTTCAGGACACAACCGCTCCTTCTACTTCTTTCTTCACAGACACGTCTATCTCATTGGACTCACTCCAATTAGATCCACTACTCTCCTCACCATCTGTTCCATCTCCTTCCGCCTCTTCTCAATCTGAACCTTCACCTGACTCATCTGAACCTTCACCTGGCCCATCTGTGCCATCTGATCATGATCAATCATCTGCACCACCTACAAGGACTACTTCTGAGTCATCCGCTGAGTCTATGGATCCTAGCTCCTCTCAACCACAAGATGAAGTACGACGCTCCGATCGGGTAAGACAAGTTCCTTCTCACCTACGTGATTATCATGTGTATGCCACTTTGCTGTCCAACCATGAACCCACTTCCTACAAGGAAGCTGCTTCTAACCCTGTTTGGCAGCAAGCGATGACTGAGGAACTTCAGGCCCTTGACAAAGCAAATACATGGGAGTTTGTTCCTCTCCCGCCGGGCAAGTCACCCATTGGTTGCAAATGGGTCTTCAAGATCAAAACCAAGTCTGGTGGATCCATTGATCGATACAAAGCACACCTTGTGGCAAAAGGCTTCAACCAAGAATATGGCATTGACTACGAGGAAACGTTTTCTCTTGTGGCTCGTGTCACATCAGTTCGTAGTCTTATCGCCATTGCAGCCACCAAAAGATGGCCACTTTATCAGATGGATGTTAAAAATGCCTTTCTAAATGGCGATCTCGAAGAGGAAGTCTACATGCGACTTCCTCTAGGTGTGACCTCCCGTCAGGGTAATGTCTGTCGACTTCGAAAAGCCCTCTATGGACTCAAACAAGCTCCTCGTGCTTGGTTTGAAAAATTCAGCAATACTGTCATCTCATTGGGGTTTTCTCCGAGTAATTATGATTCTGGCCTGTTTACTCGGACTACTGCTGCAAGTACTATCCTACTCCTATTATACGTTGATGATACGATCATTACCGGCAGTGACTCTACAGGTATCAACCATCTCAAACAGTCTCTCAGTTCTTGCTTTGAGATGAAGGATCTTGGTAAGCTACACTACTTCCTTGGCCTTGAAGTTCTATCAGACGCTTCTGGCATCTATCTCTGTCAAGCCAAGTACATCTCAGACCTGTTGTCCAAAGCTGGGATCACGGACAACAAAGTTGCATTTACACCCATTGAGCAAAATCTGCATCTTGCTCCCAATGCCGGAACCCCACTGCGGGATCCTACACGGTATCGTCAACTAGTTGGGTCTCTGGTCTATCTGACTGTTACTCGACCGGATCTTGCCTATGCAGTTCATATAGTCAGCCAGTTCATGGCTGCTCCGTGCTCCGATCATTATGCCGCGGTTCTTCGTATCCTTCGATACCTTAAAGGGACAATGTTTCATGGACTTCACTTCTCGTCCACATCGTCCTTAACTCTTCGTGCCTTTTCCGATGCTGACTGGGATGGAGACATAACTGATCGTCGTTCTACTACCGGATATTGTTTCTTCCTTGGAGACTCTCTTATTTCCTGGCGCAACAAGAAACAATCTCTGACAGCTCGATCTAGTACTGAAGCTGAATATCGAGCCCTGACTGACACTACTCAAGAACTTGTATGGCTACGCTGGTTACTATCTGATATGGGTGCTCATCAGTTTTCCCCAACACCATTGTCGTGTGATAACAACAGTGCTATTCAGATTGCTCACAATGATGTCTTTCATGAGCGAACAAAGCACATCGAGATTGACTGTCATTTCACCCGCCAACATGTTCTTCGCAAAACAGTTCGACTTCTCCCAATTTCAACCATTGATCAGACTGCAGACATCTTTACCAAAGCTCATCTTCCGGGGCATTTTCGGGCCCTTGTTTCCAAACTCAACTTGGCTCATTCTTCCCCCACTTGAGTTTGAGGGGGGTGTTAGAGTATAAATGTCAATATGTATAGTTTAGGGTCCATTATGTAATTACTTGTAACTTACATTGTATAAATAGGTCTCTTAGGTGGCGTTTGTTTTTTAAGTGGTGCTGAAGTCTGAACACTGATTTCACTTCTGATTTTTAAGTGATGGCGTTGAAATCTGAAATCTGAATAAAAAAGACTGTTTGTTTTTGTAAGCTGTAATCTGAAAACATCTGAATACGTACTATTGTCCATTTTATCTCTAAAAATGTGATACTGTTGAATTAAATTAAAATATACTACTAAAATCAGTCTTCGTAACAATTGAAATACGTTGTATTGTGTTTTTTTCCTCGTTTTTTATATATTGCCTGGGTTTTTCCGCTAAAAAAAACAATTGAAATACGTTAATTGATTCAAATACTCAAGTATATTCTTTTGTTAAACATCAAACTAGTGTTACTTTGAAAGGAAATAAACCAAATATAGAAAACAATTATTTACATTACCATTGTTCTATTGCAAGCATAACCAAAGATCCAACAACAATCACCATTTATACCAACAAAATTAATGTGACAGTTGAGCAAATGAAAGGACAAATACAATTTGGATCAAAACCTGTTTTTTGTTGGTACATTTGGATACAAAATTACCAACTATATATATATATATATATATATAGTTTCACATGTAACATATAATATATATACACACATACGAGAAGATTTTCATCACCGAGACTCGACGCCCTAACAACGCCTTTTCTTCTCCGTTATTCTATCCCCAACGATGACCCTGCATCACCGGGACTTCGACGCTCCTCACCAAATCTTCAACACCTCTGCATCACCGAGAACGAAACCCATCTCTGTCGACTTTCTCGGCTCATTTTCTCCCTTCATATCTCTCGACTTCAAGGCACTGCATAACGAAGAACACATACAAAATGCTTAAAACACACACAATGCTTCAAGGAGCTGCACAATTTCAACACATATTACATATACACATGGTTCAAGTATCAAAGATAATAAATTGGGCTAACATTTCAATACAAGATTACAAGAACGTTATTTAATATCCACATCGTCTAAGCAATCTTTTTTTTTTGAACGGCAATATGGATTTTATTAAATTAAACCAAACCAATTACATCCCAATTACACCAATACCACCAGCAGTAGGATGCCCCACGAAACCCAGCAGAAAACAAAAACAAGTGCAGTACCTATCAGAAACCAAACAAAGGTAGACAAGAAAACAGTTTGCGAGCAACAAATTTAATAAGCCATCTGAATGGGGTCAGCCCCCTTCGACAATCCTACACTGATCCATCCAACTGTAGAGCGGATCTGCACGAAATTAACCAGCGCTGCACCAGTCCGATCGAAGGTTCCAAATTCTACTCACATCCCGTATGGTCTCGATAGCCACTCGATCAACTGATCTTCCAGATCTTCTCCAAATCCTAATTTGAACCTTATCGCAAAGATGACCATAACCATCTTGCAACATGGCTGCAAACACAGAACCCCAAGCGCCGGCACCAACGCTCAAAATTCTCGAAGGATCATCGTTTGTTTTACCCAATAATTTCCGAAACCCGTCTACTTTTTCTTCAAGGAACCATTACTTGTTCGTCGATTCTTCGATTTCTGTTCCAATCATCTTTTCCTTACAATCGAAAACCACAAGTTCTGAACATATAGAAACAGACCCATAGTAACAAGATCAATATGAACAAAAAACAATAGCATAGAAACCATTTCAAGGCAGCCCTTTTTGCAGCAACATTATATGATTAAGTTCCCATAAAAACCTAAAATTGATACCTTGAAACTGGTGGTTATTTCGATTTCAAACAACAGAAAATGTAACACCCGTAATTTCGGTAAACAAATATCACCCAATTGTTTTTCATCTTGAAAATGGTGGAAATTATGTTTGGAAGACATTACGTAAAGTCTCTAAGAGTATCGGGAGTTTTGGCGTTGAAAAGTCGAGTTTCGGGGCTTGGTACGTGGATCGCGACTATGACTGGCGACTATGACCATGTCATTGTCGCGGTGGCATTGTCGCGATGGAGGGAAAAAACGCGAAATCGAACAGAAAGTGGTACATGGGTCGCGACTATGCCACGCGACAATGCCCTGGGCATAGTCGCGGTGTCATTGTCGCGCCGGGGTGCTGGGTTGCTGTTTCAAATCGGGTTTTAAAGGAGTTCAGCTAGCTTTTCTCTCATTTATCATCCAAGATCGATCTCTCTCTTTCTCCAGGCGATTTTCCTCTCCCTCTCACCCAAATCGATTTCCTTTCCCCAAATCAACCACAAATCCTTCCCCCTCTTCTTCATCTTCTTCACTTAAATCAAACCATTTCCACCATTGTTGAACACTTGGAGGTTTGATGCTTTTGGGAGGCTAGGAGCTCTCTTTTTGAAGGATTCAAGTGATTAAGGTAATCTCTAGCTAAATTGTTGTTATCTTTCACTTTCTTTTTCATATTGAAGTGTTTTGGGTGATGTTGGTGGTAGTTGATTAAGAAAATCTCCAAATCTCATCACCTATGAAGTTAGGGTTTGGTATAGATGGGTATTTTGGTATATATTGGATGGATGATGATTTCTTGTGGTTAAACTTGAGTATTGATGGTTGGAAATTCATAAATCTAGGTTTTGGGAGTTTTGGCTTGAGGATGCAAACTTCATCAAAGGAGCTTACGTTGGAGAAATACTAGATTTAGCTTAATCTAGCAAAGGTGAGTTCAAGTTACTTTGCGAAAACTTTGTACATGCCAAAATGAGTATTTTACAAATATGTGCGTGTTTTACTTGAAAATGTATGAGGTTGAGTTATTTGAATAGTTTAACTCTTTTGAAGTGTTTAGCTTCATAAATGTGTAAAACACCCGTATTTGGGGCTTTTGAATATTTGGATGGTTGAAAACCATAAATTGTCTTTAAAATATTAATTGCTCAAAATGAGGTTTATTTGGTGGTTTAATCATATATGTGTAAATGATTTTGTAAACCATTTGGGAAATGCACTTTTAAGTGTTATGGGTCATTTTGAGAATGTTAAGGGTGTGAGTCCTTTTGGAAAACCCTTTTTGTGTAATCCATGATGAGTTTTGGGGTTAATGACGATTTTGGGATACGTGTTTCTTAAACAATGTTTAAACGCGTTTTATGCGATGATGACCGACTTTATAGGTCTAACAAGCTTGGAGCACTTTGCTCGGTTTTGATTTTGAGATAGTCTTGGGACATTTGTCCGGTTTAAATGGCTCGATGTGGAGTCTTATTTACGGGTTGCTTTTATTGCACCGTGTTGCACATTATTGCACGTTGTTGATATTTTACATGCTCAGGGTTGAGTCTAGGATGTGTTATATGCTTAATTGCATTTTCATTTGCATGATTTGACGTCAATAAATGATCATTAGATCTTTGAGCAGAGGGCTCGGTTTTGGACTCAATTGAGTCTTGAGGGCATTCACCCGGTTTTAATAAGCTCGACGTGGGCTTGGGGTTTGCATTGCATGAGTTGCATCATATTTGAGATTTACATGATTTGAATGCATTGGTTATTCTTTTGATGTCATGTATAAATTTTAAGTTGAGTAAGCTTGTTGTGGATGGTGGGTTTGCCAAGGTAAAGACCTAGTATGGTTGAACTTGGTGGTTTTAAATGGACTAAAGACCTAGTATGGTTGATGTCTAAGAGGGGTTAAAGACCTAGTATGGTTGATGCCAAAGACGGACTAAAGACCTAGTATGGTTGATGTCTAAGATGGGCTAAAGATCTAGTATGATTGATGCCGAGGATTGACTAAAGACCTAGTATGGTTGATGTCATCTGTTTTTACACATCCAAGAAGCTTACTTTCATTTATTTTAATTGTGGTTTAATTTATGTGTTTGCCACATTCGATGAGATCGGGTCTCCCCCGTCACCGAAGGGTGTTGATTTCTGGTATTTTATCTATTCACATTGTTGAGGTTATATTACATTCATATGGATTATTTTCCATGATTGGTGGACGGATTCATGTTACATTCTTATTGGATGTTTTAACTGATGGAGTTTTATTTTATGGTATTTGGATTTTAATACATTTTACGTTTGCGTGAGTTTTGCTTCGTATTATGTTTCCAATGAAAGGTTATATTTAAATGGATGGTTTCCATGTTTTACGGGTTGAGTAGGTATTGTCAACCGTATTTGAAGGTTTTGCCTAAAACTAGATTTATTCACGTATTTGAGTGGGCTGAGATTCGTAACTCATTTTTGGAAAAAACGCTTCACACTTTTGGGGAGGATTCCCATGGATTTTGGTGCGTTGGAAAATGAGTCATTTATGTCTGTTTTGAGAACTATTAGGAAATGATAACCTTTGTCGCAAACTTTCACTAAAGGTTTATTGGATCATGACTAAAACTACTAATTCCCGATTTATGATTTTATATAGTCATGATAAATTGCTTGAACTCACTAGGCGTAAGCCTAACCCTTTTTATTTGTCGGCATGTGCAACAGGCTCAGGTTGGGGTAGCTCTAGCTACATTGTGAAGTGACGAGTGCTAGTAAAGTGCACGAGAGGTGACTTGTTTAGTGAAGTATTCCGCATTTAATTGGGACTAGCAACTTGTGTTGTATTAAGTAACGCCCGTCCTAAGTTTTAGTTGTGGAAATTATAATGTTTAAATTCTGAGGTATTTTCAGGAATGAATTGTAGAGACGATTTCATCTCATTTTGATTATTTTATTGAAATTAAAGTTAGTTGCTCGTTCCAAATTTGAGGGTGTCACAAGTTGGTATCAGAGCATAAGTTTGAGAGATTTAGGTGTTGATTTTGGATACCTAGACTCAAACTAGCGTTTGTTTAGGTAAATGAGAGTGAAATTCACCTTTAGGCACTTTAAGATAGGATGTTTGAGATCAATGGATGTTGTTAGAAACGAGAATCGCGTCGAGAGTAGCAAGGATAATCATGTACGATTCGTTCATAGTGACACTTGGCCAGTGTCATGGTAAACCTACTAGTACATGTGCATGCTTGAACTGCTTTCATGTGATGATCGTTGGGGTAGTAAAGGAGGTTCTAAACTAGTAGTCGTTGGAATAGATGGACGATTCTAATATTAGTCACTTGGAGTGACGATAAGCATGATAATTGCTTTAAGTAGACCCTTTCAGGTCAAGGTTGATGGTTGGATTAGAACCATAGGCTTATTGAGCCGACTTTGATTTGAGGAAAAATCGTCAAGTTAATTGATGTATTTCCTAACTTGCCTTAAGAGGTTTGAATATCCGGATGACAATAATGGACCGGAGGATTTTGGAGGAGTATGAGTTGAGATGTTGAATGCCGACTAAATCATGCACGAAATTTATTTTGGAAATAAATTGCATCAACTATTTCTTGTGTTTCCAATCCTCATGTGGATTGTGTTATGAATTTTGAGAAATGTTTGGCACGCACACAAGATTTCAAATTATGGTTTTAAAAGTGCATGAAACCGTTTTATTGCGGGAGTTGCAAACTCCGCCGGGAATTGTTTTGCCTTACTTCATAGTTGTTCAACATTTGTTTTGGACGTAATGACAATAGTATTTTTATGATGCTGAGATGTTGGGCAATAACTACGGCTTGTGACTTTAACATTGGATCTCCTCCACATATGTTAGAGTTTGGACGTAAAGTTATTTTCCATTATGTCTATGTGAAGTTATTTTGGGAATTTTGTTTAATGTGAGTTGTTAAACAATGTGGTTTATGTGGCATTACCCTGGAAGGGGATTTTTGGGATTTTGGCGTCCCATTTATGATTTTGCTTATAGCAATTTGGCTTTGGAAGCATGGTGTTTAGCGCCGTTTTATTGACTTGGAGTCATTGAGTCCATGGAGGTTCATGGAGCTTTATTTTACGACATGTTGAGTCGTGTGAGTATAATTTCACAAGGTGCAAACTTTAATTTCTTATGTGAAAGGTTTATAAGTTATGTGGGCATTTGGTCCCACTCGAGTTTTGTTGAGAAAAGTTAATTTTATGCCGTAAGGCGACTAAGAAGAGATGAGTTTGGAACTCTAGTGTCGCGTAACTTTTCTTTCAAAAGTTTGTGTTACTAAGTATTTCATTACAAATAGTTCGGTGTATGGATTGATTTATGCGTGGATTAAGTGATGCATGAATGAACATTTTGTTGACATTTCATAATGACTTGCTTGGTGCGTTTTCGGTCAGTTAAAAGTTTTATTACCATTTTATGTAAATGCGTTGTATCGACTTAGGGGTATGCATAGCTTGGTAACCATTGTTTCTCGACACTTTGATAAACGAGTCGTGCATGAAAATGTTTTATTACACAATGTTTTATTACTGTAGATGTCACACAACAAGAACAGCAGCAACAACAAGCTACAACAGCAACGATGGAAGGGAGAGATGATACTTGATGGATCGATTCGAAAAACCTTGATGGAGGAGATGGAGCCGATAATGGAGGAGGAGAGATATGAAGATGGAGTGTACCTCTAAGCGAATTAGAGGTTAGGTTTCCTCTTTTTGTTTCAGATGAAATTTAGAGATTTAACCCTCTGAAAATAAAAAGTAAACCAACACCCAGAAGTTGAGAATGTCTAACCGATTAAGAGAAAAGGGGTAAATAAGTGCTGAAACCATGAAAACAAACAGGGCCTTAGGGTTAATTGTTTGTTTAATCAGTCTCATTGTAATCGTATTCAATATATGAAGAGTTGCTCTCGCTTCAGCCATATCTCTCTCTCTCGATTGCTGTAGATTGATTCCTACTACAATCCTAACACCATCAAAGCCAAGAGATTTGCCCCATAGTCCTCCCCTCCTCCCCGTAAAGACTTTTTATAACTTGCACCCAAAGCGCGTCCTTTTCGACAAGGAAGCGCCACCACCATTTCCCCAACAATGGCCGATTAATCGAACCGAGGTCACCTATATTTAGTCCCCCTTTCTCGAAGTTTTTTAAGGTTTTTGTCCATTTCACCCAACTCACACCTCTCCTCTCGTTTTCCCCACCCCCACCACCCCAAAAGAATCTCGATCTTATTCTCTCACACTCATTCACCACTCCACTCGGGGCTCGAAACAATGAGAAATAGTACAACGGTAAGCTCCGCAATACCGACTTGACCAAAGTTAATCTACCGCCAAACGAAACTAGTCTCGATTTCCATGACGCTAACCTCTTCCTTAGCTTTTCTAGGGCCGGCCTCCAATGTTCCAATCGCTTCATTGAACTTCCTACCGGAAGGCCTAGGTAGGTGATCGGTAGACTCCCATAACCGCACCCCAAGCTTCTTGCCTAATTTGTTACCTCCTCATCCGTAACACCCACTCCAAAAAATTTGCTTTTTGCTACGTTTATTCTTAAACCGGACATCCACTACAAGAAAAAAGGGTTTTAGAGAAGGTTTTGATTTGAACTTAAAAGTATTAAAAGCTTCTCTAAAGGCTTTAGAGAAGCTTTTCAATTCCGTCATGAACCTTCTCTATATAAGGGTAGCTAAAAGTTTTAGGGAAGGTTTTCGAACGGTATGTTTTTGTTAGCTTTTAGAGACACTTTTTTGGGGCTTCAGATACACTTTCAAAGCTTCTCTAAAGGTGAATCAACTTTTTTCAAAAAGCTTCTCTAAAAGCGTTTATTAGTGACATTTTTCAAGTACTTGTGACGCTTTGGAAACGTCTTTAAAAAGTACCTTCAGAGAAGGTTACGAAAAAGCTTCTCTAAAGGTATTGTCTTTAGTGACATTTTACTTAAACCTTCTCTAAAGATGTTCTTTACTTACACTTTACAAATCTTTTCTAAAGGTTATCTTTAGATACAAATAATCAAAACCTTCTCTAAAAGGTTGTCTTTAGATTCACTTTTTAAAAATCAATTCCTTCTCTAAAGAACATATTACTTTTTTTCATTTAAATTTTAGCTCTATATTTATATATAATTATATATTATAAATAATAATATTAATCAACAAAAACAACATATAAAACTCAAAACAATAAATTTTCATACATTTTTCATAATAAAAGACAAGAATTTTTCAATCAATTCATACATCCATTTTCTAACATCCTCCCTAAACTACTAGCAAAACTTGATACTCAACCTATCACCTCTTATCTATTTTCTAACTTTTGTATATCGGAGTATAACCACGTTTGTTACTTTGCATAGACGACATTGCTCGTCTGATTACACTGATGTCTGCAAAAAAAATACAAATAGAAGAAGTAAATACTTAAGTAAGGATTAAATAGAAGTATCTAGGCTGATTGTTGATTGAAATAATAGGGACTTGATACCAATTTGGCACTTACATCTTCAAGATTAGAAATTGCAGTCCAATTAACAAACATGCAATGCAGGCATGAAGAAGCGCCTACATTTTAAGTTTTAAAAAAAAATAGTCGAATTCAATATGAAGTCCACATTTGAACTCTAAAGAAACAAATTTCATGTAATTTAATTGTAACAATGTAATCGTTTATCCTTATTTTGAATAAATGATTATACCATGTGTTAAGGATGTTTCCAATATTGCCGTAAACAAAGTTCATAGGATGACGTTGGAGGGAAATACGAAAAGATGTTTGTCATCTGCAAGTTCAACAATTGATCGTAGTAAGATTGAGACAAAAGATCAATTTCAATAATTTGCAGAAACAAGCAGCATGAGAATGAGTGAAAAGATCAATTCCAATAACCACAACAACAAAAAATAGAAGAACCATGAAACAGAATCAAAAGATTTCAATTGGTAAATTCTAAAAAATTGTAGTTACGTGAAACTTCTCCAAACTCGTGAAATTTCAATGTGTATGCCAAACATCATCCAAGATGTTGGAGTCGGTTGAATCAATTGGCTAAGAAGACAACAAACAGAACAATACAAAAACCTGTACTCTAGTACGGAATGCCCTTAGTTCAAAAATCACTCACTGTTTGAATGACTAGTGACATAAGGATCAAAAAGCTGAATATCTTGGCAAAAGCTAAATCAAATGCAGATTGAGAGTATCTCCAGAATGGTACTTCTACTTGATCTCTTCTTGGCCGAGGCGAAAGCACTTCGTGTTGAAGTACGACATAAAGTATTGAATCATACTCAAATAAGGGGAATTAAACGATCCACCTGTAAGATTAGGCACTATGAATATGAAAAATCAAGTAAAAAGTATTGATCAAAACTTTCAAGTCTATTGTATCTGGTTTTGCATTGACGGATTGCCATCCTTTCATAGCAATATCCATCATACAATTCAATAATCAAGATTTATTTGCATAATAATTGCCCAAAATCGATAATTAGGAAACTTAAAAAGAGCAATCAGATAACAAGAGGAAGTGTGAAAAATTAAGGAAGAAAGATGTGTACCTGTTCTGTGTTGAATATTTTAAAATCAGTAAAATATTCCAAAATTTATAATTAAACCAAACTTTAAAGGTTTTAATTTAATTATAAACTTTCCTTTTAACTTATTAATGATGCTTTAATAACTATATATATATATATAAGAATCTTGAATATCTATACTACATATATAATCATTTAAGCAAAATGTCTTAAAGACAACTCCTTAAACATAATGTACAACAAAATAAAGCATAAAACTAAAAAAACTCTTAATTACAAGTGGTTGTGCATGATGTACAAGTTAAAATCTTTTGATTTAAAAAACACAAAAGATTGGCCTCTTCTACCTCTAACATCTCAGCCCATACCGTGATATCTGAGGATTCTGAGCCCATACCGAGATTACCACACGCTTTCTTCTTCAACTCTTCACGTCTCATGCCATACCCGTACGAACTGCAGCCATACTGAAATTTCTTCACTTCTTCTACCTGCTACTTGATGGCTCCAAAACTTCATGTTCATATAAATCAGATGGTTGCATATAAATCAGATGAGAGTTCTTTTCATCCCTAAGATCTCTCTGTCTCTCAAACACATCGTGCTGTGTGTTTCATTTTGATTTGAAGAAACCTACGTCACAATTTTGATTTCAGGTAGGTAAGAAACCCTAACTCTTGTTTGCAGTCAATTTCTTTCTATGTATTGGTTTCTTTTTGTTCCTTAAACCTGTGGGAGATGGTCGATTTTGGGTTTTTGGACCTAAAATCGATTTTTTATTTTTGTTTCAAGAACTTCATCGATTATTTCATTCAAGAAACTATTGGTCATGAGTGAAGGTAGGAAGCATAACCTGTGATTCTTTGTCTTTTGCAGTAAAAGAAAAGTGACGAGGATGATGGATAATCGTTATCCAAGATCAGATGAAGGTTTTGGAAGAAAGTTACCCAAGTTGGAAGAAAGCATGAGTCAGGTTATAGGAATGGAATCCTCTGCAGATTGGAATCATGTGCATATTTCATTTCGTATTTTCTTTTCCAAATCTATACATAAAACACCAATGGAAACTTGATTTCTTTGGTAGGTTGTTTCCAAAGGTCCATTGAAATGCCCTTTTGCATCAACAGTTCAAAAGATCGAAATCAGGAATGGAATCATCTGCAGATCGGAATCAGGTCCATGTTCAGTTTTGTTACAGAAAATGCAGGTACTCTCTATGTTTGTATGTAAACGTTTGTGTAAGTATTTGGGTATAGATCTCTCTAGACTTTCATGTTTCTTTAGTGTTTTGACTTTTGCATAATATTCAATATTTTACATTCTATATGGTGAGATGGTAGACGTTTATCTAGGAGTTCAGATCTTATTTTATTCTTACATTCTCTCTGTTAACTATGATTATATATGCAGTTTTAGAATTTGTGGTCTATGCATGCATCATAGCTGTAATTACAAGTTGGAAGGTGGGTTCACCTAAAATGTGTCTTGGTGATTATATAGTATATGGTTTTAATATAGATATGGTTGTAGATTGCTTTGAATTTTATCTAAATAGCAATTGAAATATAGGCGTAAGATCATGTGAGAAGTTAAGGTTAATGTGAGAAGCTTGAGAAGTGGATCCGAACCATTGAACACTTTTAATCAAATGCCCTCCAATGAATTTCAGATAAGAAGAGAATTGATGTGGTGCATCTCGGTACATCTTATCTCGATGCATCTTCGAATGTGCCTCCACTTCTCATTGAATGGTTGATAACCACTTCTCATGTTTCTCACGTTAACCTCAACTTCTCACCGGAACCCAACCCTTGAAATATAACAAATCTTTATTATCAGTCATGTTAGGTTTTTAAACTGGTAGGTTTTTAAAAGAAGATGGTGTGAGCCATGAAACCTGAAGACCAAAGATATTTTTGCTTTCTAGAGTTTAAAGCAAGAGCTAACTTTGTTTCAAAATATATAAATATGATTTTTCATATTTATATTCTTCTTAACAACTGGTATCTATAAACACTCTATAAAAACAAAGTCAAACATGTTTTGAAGGTGGTTGATTACTTGATTATCAATTCATTGATTCTATACGGATATGACAAATGGGGTTTGTAATGTTGTATTTTCTTTGGTTCTTAGTCGTAGCCACATGTGTTTGTATATTTATGGCAAAAATCTATTTTACAAACACTTATGTTTGCTCTCTTCTCTTCATCACGTCCTCTACCATTGCAAATACAGAAACCCATTGAAATGTATGTTAATAAACATCATTTACATCGATTAAAGGAATATTACTTGACTCGGATTGAGAGTGTTACCCGGTAAGTGAGGAAAAGACTTGTATCCAGTAAGCACTTACCAACATTCCATTTTTTAGTGATGTTAGTAATGGTGATGTCTTTTGTCGGTAATGCTTACCTGGAAAGCATTGGGCAAACGACCCGTTACTCGGTAAGTGAGGGTGACGAGTCTTAACAATTGTTGCATACGATGTCGTTTTGATTGACTAAAATATTATTTATAAGATAACTGAAAGTGTTAGACTCTTACCGTAAAGTGTTAACGGGTAAGCGTTTGGGTTTACCAATTAGGTGATGTTTGCAACATTTGTACTGTGAAACCCATTTTTGTTTGAAATGATTACCAATTAGGTAATCTAATCTTGTTTTCAAGCTGGAACAAACAAAGCTCAATGCTAATAGAAATTTGACCCGGTCACCCAACTGTATTAATGACCCTACTACAAACATACAATATAAGTTTAAAGCAATAAAAGTGTGATATTATTGTAATTTCAAGTTTTTTGTACATCTAAAAGTGACCCTACTACAAACATACCAGAGGCATGAGAAAAGAGGACTTGGTAAGTGCTTATCGGGCCACTTTACGTTATCGGATGTGCATGACAAAGATTGAGAATCTTATCCATTAAGAGCAATGACAAGGACCGAGATTCTTACCCGATAGGTGAGAGTGACGACTCTTACCCGTCGAACTCTTACCGGATAAAAATGTTGCATACGATGTCATTTTAATGGACTAATATCGTACCCGGTAGGTTAAGTGAAAGTGTTAACTCTTAGCGGTAAGCGCTTACCGGCGGGTAAGCGTTGGGTAAACGACCCCTTAGTTTTGTGGAATTTTGTTGAAGTAATTTCAACTTTTGTGTACTAACGAAATAAGGCCCCTATTGTTACATATTTGAAATGTTATCGGAATATGTTTGCAAAATATTTAATTGGAATATTGAGATGTTTAATCATATGTATCAACTTTATAGTATTACAAGTTGATCAATTAAGGAATATTGAGATGTTTAATCATATGTATCAACTTCATAGTATTGCTGGTTTTGTTATGGCTCATGGGTTGTTTTCTGTTCCTAAATTTGAGATCCTGCTACAGTTTGTGATTATGGTCTCAATATTTCATCAGAAAGCTAAAGTAATGATTTATTTTTTATGAACTAATTATGGCGTTGGTTCTGTTTTTGATATCAGGAGTGCAAAGTCTGCAAGACAATTTTTGTTGGTTGGTTTTTGGGTCAATTTGTCGTTTGTAGCTGAATATTTTTAACTTTAGTCCTAGGCATTGCCCAAACTAATCCCATGGTAAGTCGCGATTGTAGGTTTCACCCATAGCCCTACAGTAAATTTCTTAGTCTCTACAAGCTCATACATAGATGGTAGGATTCAAATTTCCAAATTCGGGTTGATTTTATAATCCCTTTGTCTTTATCTCGGGTCATTACAAACCAATCATATTTATAATGAAGTTAACTATTCGATGTTACTTTTGGTCGATGAAATTTGAACGAACTTTTATTGTTGTTAAGTTTGATCAATTTGTGCACCATGTTAACACGACAAAATGACAGCTTTGCTATGTAACTAATGAAATACACTTTTTAGAATGTAGAAGGCACAAAAGGAAATATTGTGTATTGAAAAACAAACACAAAAGAAAATGGATGTGTGTTGCATATACATGTGTAATAACATATCTCTGGAAAACGTACCAATTGTGCATTGGTCATGCATGTAGGTTCACCACCGGCTATATTGAGTTGCAGGATTGTGGAGTTTTGCATCTTAGGAATAGAAAACCTACGGAAATTCTGTTGGAGTTCCAATTTTTGACACATATAGGTCAAATAAAAACATGTATCTCACCAACTATGATTTTAAATATACACATTTTCACAGTCAATGTAAGATGGGATCGATTGCTTGATTTTATAAATACGTGATTATACTTGGCTTTTATGCTTACATTTTTTTGAATATTGCATCCCGCCGCATTGCACGGGTATACAACTAGTATATATATACACATAAACCCACTGCATGCAACAGTAAACAAACTTTGGTTTAATTTTCTTCTTGATTGTTTAATAAACTGCAGTATATATATAAATATATATATAAAACGAAATATCTATATATATATATATATGTATACGTTAACAGTAAGCAATATATAAAGAAAGTAACTTTATCGATTATAAACACAAAACTCAATTCAACAATGGATTTAGATAAACTTCGTTTAGAACAACCAAAACAATTATCCTAAAAACGACACTATCCTTCGCGATAGTTTCGTTAGAAAGGGGTAGAAGCAGAATGTTCACTCTAGTGAACGAAAAGAAGAATACACGACTGAAATTAAAACCAACCTGTTCAGATAATCAAACTGTAGAAGAGTTGCACGGTTATAAAACATGTCCTTAAAGGTTTTATACGGTTACTCCTATGCTGTGAGTTGCAAACCGCAAAGCCCAGGATTTGATGCAGTTGATTGAATCGATTATTGACAGCACCAACAATCGATTTATAAAGCAAAGCCGATGCATAAAACGATGGAATACTGCAGCCGCAAACAGCAGATTACAAGAGGGAGAGAAGCCGTGAGAGAGAGAGTTATGTTCTGTGTTTTAATCTCAGGTTTAACCCAGTATTTATACTGGGTTAAAACCCTAACTGAATGGCCCATGATCTCCTAAAAATCTACAAGAATAGGGCTGTTATAAACCCACGTTTTTTTATGATTAAAACAAATTCCAAAATTTTGAATTTAAACTAAACTGATAATTATCAGTAAACTCTCATTTCTCAATAATTTATTTTCAGCAAACTTCCAACCTCACATATTTCAAACAATCCCCCACCAGGTTTGAAAGTTTTCTGACATTCGTGTAAGACAATGTCACAGTGGTGTCACTAAGATTAAACCCTGTTTAATGCACGTATGCAAAAAGAGATCAATTCAATAGTATCCTTAGGATTTAAACCTTGAATCTTAAGACCGCTTCGGCTTACATGCACACATCATCTTATTTCTTTGCTTTCTCACTGAGCGCGAATATGGCCATGCGCTAAATCCTTTTCATGACCTTTTAGGAGAGGAACCACTACTCTTCAATTAAGGCGGCACCACCTCTTGGTCATATAGGCAAAGTTCTATATCATCTTCGTTGCTAAGATGCCTTCAAACTTTGTTAAGAGATCAAACTCATCCTCGTTCTCGGCAACGACGTACTATCACATACCTTACATGTAACACCCTCAAAATTGGAATGAGAAACTAACTTTAATTTTAATAAATTAAGCTAAAAGATGATAAAATTTCTTCTACATATTATCCTTGAATATACCTCAAACTTTAAACATCACAATTTAAACAGCTAACAACTCTAGGCGGGTGTTACTTAACCCAATAAAAGTTGCTAATCCCAAAAGTGCGGAAACTTCGCTAAGCATCTCACTTCCCGTGCACTCTACTAGCACTCATCATTTCGCAGTGTAGCTAAAGCTTTTCCCAACCTGAACCTGTTGCACATGCCGACAAATAAAAAGGTTAGGCTAACGCCTAGTGAGTTCAAGAGTTTACATCATGAGCAAATCATTTGATAAATCTACAGCTTCATCTTAATAAATGATTTTCTAAAAGGGTTTGTATGAAAGACATCGACAACCCATTTTCCAAAACGCACACAACTTCTGAGAGGAAAGCTTCCAATGAAAATCGTGTCTCTGCAAATGACTCAAATCCAAAACTCACTTCAAGAGTTAATTAATAATAATAATTTCTCAATAATCGTCACTGCGAATAAAACTCCAATAGTTAAAACAACCAATAAGGATGTAACATAAATCCGTCCATCAATCATGGAAAACAATCCATATGCATGTAATATAACCTCAACAATGCGAATAAATAAAATACCCGAAAGCAACACCCTTCGGTGACGGGGGAGACCCGATCTCATCGAATGTGGAAAACACATAAATTAAACCACAATTAATAAACGTAAGTAAGCTTCTTGGATGTGGAAAGAAGATGACATCAACCATACTAGGTCTTTAGTCAATCTTCGGCATCAACCATACTAGGTCTTTAGCCCGTCTTAGACATCAACCATACTAGGTCTTTAGTCCATTTCCGGCATCAATCATACTAGATCTTTAGCCCATCTTTGACATCAACCATACTAGGTCTTTAGTCAATCTTCGGCATCAACCATGCTAGGTCTTTAGCCCATCTTAGACATCAACCATACTAGGTCTTTAGTCCATTTAAAACTACCAAGTTCAACCATACTAGGTCTTTACCTTGGAAACCCACCATCCAAAACAAGCTTACTTGACGTAAATATATACATGACCCTAAAAGAATAACTAATGCATTCAAATCATGTAAACATCAAATATAATGCAATTCATGCAACTCAAACCCCAAGCCCACGTCGAGCTTATTAAAAATCGGGCGAATGCCCTCGAGACTCAACCGAGTCCAAAACCGAGCCCTCTGCTCAAAAGATCTAATGATCATTTATCAATACCAATTCATACAAATGAAATGCATCTAACTCACATCATGCAACACACGCTCCGAGGCATGATAATCTCACAACCCCTTCATTGCCACCTTCCCAATGAAGTCAAATCAAATATGCATCTATATGTACACGTATATGCAACTCTTTTATTACTTGACAATGCATATAACTCGCTAGGGTTCATTAGTCCCAAAGGTACTAAGAATAAATCATCAAACGGTCTTCACACATAAGACCAACACTTAAACCGGCACGTATTCGAATAAAATGCACTTAAGCATATAACACATCCAAGACTCCATCTCGAGTCATTAAAACCGGCAAACACTCAAAAGAATCATTTGAGTATAAATCAAGCCTTTAAGGCCAAAATAAATGTTTGGTCAAATACGTGTTACTCACCCGGTTATGTAAACCCAAATGCATCGTTATCCAAAATCTTTATCTTTTAATTCCTCAATAGGCCATCGGCCTCAAAATAAAGGTTTACAACTCGTAAAACATTCACATGGTCGGATTGACCAAAATCCTCAACTCACACGTTCACACTTTAAAATGTGTCACATCATAGTTATCTCATAATCACAAAACACTAAAAGTGTATTTTGACCAAATAACCTTCACTTCTGCAATAAATTAACAAAACCTCCTTCACTCGTGATTTATTCATCAATCACTCAAAATCCCCAAATACGGGTGTTTTATCAGATTTATAAAGCTCAACACTTTGACTAAATCACAACCCACCAAATAATTCAACAAGGGATAATTTCACGTAAAGCACACAAATACTTTAAAACACAAATTTTGGCATGTACAAAGTTTTCACAAAGCAACTTGAACTCACCTCGCTAGATTAAGCTAAATCTAGATTTTCCCATACGTATGCTCCTTTGAAGAAGTCCGCACCTTCAAGTCTAAAACTTCCAAAACCTAAATCCATAAGTTTCCAACCATAAGTATTTAACCCCAAACACTTAGAATCATTTCCCCCAACATAATACACCCAAAATCACCAATAGATCAAAACCCTAATTTCCAAAATGAAGAGGAGAAGATTACCTCAACCATCAAGTGAAACCACCAACTACACACTTCTAGGTTTACCAAGATATGCTTCAATCTTCATTTCTTTAAAAGGAAGGAATGATTTTAGGAGAGGGTTTGGTGAACACTAAGAGATTGGGACCAACAAAAGAGATGAGGAAGATAAACCCATACCTTTGTTTCCACATCCTCATCAAGATGCAAGGAATCACTTGAAAACTCCAAAATCGGAGCCTTAGAGGCTTCAAAAACTGAAATGGGGAAAAGGGGTTCGCTTGGGAGAGTTTAGAGAAAGAGAGATGGAATAGAAATGAAAGAAGGCTGAAAGGCGTGGGTTTAAAACCCTCAGGACCCGCTCGCGATAGTGACACGGCGATAGTGACATTGTCACTATCGCCGGGCATACTCGCCCGCTATTCCCCAAACTCTCGGTACAAAGTGGGCGATTGTGCCCTGGCGATAGTGACCATGTCACAATCGCCGGGCACTCTCGCGGTCCAGGTACCAAGTCCAAATCTTTGCCCGATTTCTCATGCGATCCAAAAAGCATTACGTGCTCCATCCTCCAAAGCAACCCTTGTCCTTTAGGAATTCCAAATAAGTTCGTTTACAGCTTGAGTTAGGATTTTCGGGGTGTTACAATCCTCCCAACCTTAAAGAGATTTCGTCCACGAAATCTATCTCCTTTACAACTCAAAACTTCCTGACTTAACGTCGACCATAAATCATCAATTCCTATTTCAGTTTGTAACGACAAATCCTCTAACAATTTCTTACTAACGAAACCCCCCTTCAAGTACACTGCACTTATGTCCGGAAAATGTTCCAACTGAAACCTAAATTTCCCCCTATACGAATTACTAAGACAACTTCAAGTAAACTCTTACCAACAATGTCCTCTCGGCACATTGTACCCATGTCCAGGTGGACGCTCCATTTACGTGATCATCTCCCAACCACAATACCTCGGTCGTCTCCCAACCTTATGTGTCGCATACTTCCTGACAACGAATCCCGACTCTAAAACAATTCATGACCACTCGCTCTTAATTTCACCAATTAGCCCACGGCTTGATTACATCTAAAATCAACGAACCTCCAAATCTAAGGTTCTCATTGTCGAACCGACACTTACCTCTAACGAGTCCCACTAGACTCCAATACTGACGGTCGTCACTGACTTATCAGTTACACCATTCCCAAACACGTCTAACTCCAATCATCTAGTCGACAACTTCTTTTACCACAAGCAGAGAGTCATCCCGCTAAACCGTTCGTCACAATCGAACTTAAGTTCATCATAACCGATACCACCATTTATCAAAATTGGACTACACTTTCCAATCACACTAGTGATCCTTGGCCTCAAACTCCAAACGTTGACACCTAATCACACCACCAAAACTCGGCTCATCACATAGTTCCACACACGAGTTTCATTCCTCAAATAGTCCCATCAATTCATGGTCATCCCCACGGTCTAAGGTTCCACGCGACCTTCACACAATAATGACAATCCAAAACAAGGTTGCCGAAGTGAACGGCTACCACCACACTAATAAAGGACACCGCATGTCCCACCTTTTGTTGCCCACAAGAAATGATTCGTTCCCGCAAACGACATCATACGGCTCACGACAAATACACGCGTTAGAAACCCGATCTTTTATCGAAAGGTTCTACACGCCCTCACCCCTGACTGGGGTTGCTCAACCTCACCAAGCCTAAAGAGTTCAAGGTTTTCAAGTGACGGACTCAATAAATATGCCAATAAAGTTTTCGCTAGATTTTTTTTTGACACAAAAGTTTTTATACTAACATCATATACGTACAAAAACTTACCACTACTCAGCTAGTGGATGCACAAACATGGACGCACTCGTCCCACGTATGAAAATAATTTTTGAAAACTTTTTCATCACAAATTAGTTTACTACCGAAACGTAAAAACGTACTCAACACCCTTTAAAATGAACCGCCAGGGTCCCATCACAGATTTGCTTATGCCACACGCACAAAGTAAACTCCGACATCAAAATAGCATCCAGCAGCTTGTTTATACAAACTTCAAAAGAATAATTTACACGACATCAATTTCCAAAATTCTCTTTTAACCATGAACGACATGAACTGCAATTCATTAACCACTTTGCATGTCTCAGTTTTGTTCACAAAGAAACGAAACAAATCATCTACACACTTTGGTTAAAACACGTCTTGGTTTGGGCCATCTCCCAGTTTTTAAATCAAATAACAGGATATTTTCATCATTTGGAAATATCAGTTTAAACATCGAAAAGAAATCTCAAATCAAAATTTTGCATGCCAATCTGCAGCACTTTCTTAGTAGTCATTCTGAAATGGTATAGCACATACCGGGTAGTCAATACTAATTTTTCAAAGTAGAAGTTTATTAACCCAATTTTGAAACTTCTCATTCAGTCGTAATAGGACAAGTAAATAAAATTCTTTGACCAGGCTCATACCTCAATATATTTTTCTCAAAATTTCAGAAAACCATATGTACACATAATTTGATTGACACACCAAATAATTCAAGTCAACTTTAAACCTCAAACCACACAAGTGATGCACACTAACGCCTTAATATAGTGGCTACAAAACTACTCCTGTCAATCAATCAATATAGTGCATGTGCGAGAAAGAATACCAACAATGTCAACAAATGAAAGTGCATAAAATAGAACATTAGAGATGTACTATCATGATGCTTTTATATGCCTTACTCACACCACGTATAAATTAATTTGCACATCTAGCAAGTTGCAACAAATATGCTACCACAATCCTCAAAAGAGAAGCCACGCAACATTAAAACTCCAAAACTACTCTTTTTGGTGCAATACGACATAAACGCATTTTTTTAACAAAATTCGCACGAGGCGCAATACTCACTCAAACCCATGTATTAACGCACACAAGCATTCAAGTTATGCACACAATAAAGTGTCACCCATGCACCGCAAAACATCGTAAAACGAAACTCGGTCATACTTCACAAAGCTTCCATAAAACTCAATGGAACTCAACCACATCAAACCAATTAAATGGTGTCAAAGTCTTCATTTTTAATAGACAACTCGCATAAAACCACGCTATGATCGAATCATCCAAATCATAAAACTTCCCTTTTTGTTGCAACACAAAATAAAACGACGCCCTTTCGTCAAGGTTCATAAAATTCAAATTCCCATTAAAGGTCAACATCGAAACAAGGGAATGTAACTCTCCGTCCAGACCTTAACATATGTGGAGGAGATCCAATGTTAAGGTCGTAAGTCGTGGTTACTTATCCAAAACTATAAACGACATTAAAACATGGATATCACAATATCCGAAAGTAGTAGTGGACGACTACAAAGAATAAAATAAATCCCGACCAGGTTCACAACCGCCTGTCGTAAAATAATTCCATGCATGTTCCAAAATCATGATTTAAAATCTTGCATATGTCAAACTTTTTCCAAGATTTAGTAGTACCGCCCATCCGACGATTCGGAACATAAGAAATAATCGATGCAATTTATTTTAAAAGCAAAATAAATTTCGTGCATGCATTTTGTCGGCACCTCAACGTCTAGGTCACATTCCTCCAATTTCTCCGATCACCCTATTGTCATCCGGATAGTCACGCATCTTAACGCAAAGTGGAAGGTCACATCGACTAACCCCACATTTCTCCTCGAATCAAGTCACTTCAATAAGCCTACGTCTCCAATCCAACTATCAAGTCTGACCAGAACGGTCTACTTAATACAATCAATCATGCTTACCGCCACTCCGAATGGCAAATGCTAAAGTCGTCAACCTCTTCTAACGACTATTCGCTTAGAACTCCTTCACTACCCCAACGGTCATCACGCTAGAGTTGTCCGAGTACTCTCATGCAACCGGTAGGTTCACCATAACACTGGCCATGTGCAATTATGAACGTACCGTACATGATCATCCTTGCTACTCTTGACGTGACTCCTCGTTTCTAGTGACCCCAACAACTTCCGAATATCCTATCTTAGAGTGCCTAATGGTGCAATCTCGCTCTCCTTTACTTAAAACAACGCTAGTTTGAGTCTAGGTATTCAACAATCAACACCTAATTCTCTCAAACTTATGCTCTGATACCAACTTGTAACACCCTCAAAATTGGAATGAACAACTAACTTTAATTTTAATAAATTAAGCTAAAAGATGATAAAATTTCTTCTACATATCATCCTTGAATATACCTCAAACTTTAAACATCACAATTTAAACAGCTAACAACTCTAGGCGGGTGTTACTTAACCCAATAAAAGTTGCTAATCCCAAAAGTGCGGAAACTTCGCTAAGCATCTCACTTCCCGTGCACTCTACTAGCACTCATCATTTCGCAGTGTAGCTAAAGCTATTCCCAACCTGAACCTCTTGCGCATGCCGACAAATAAAAAGGTTAGGCTAACGCCTAGTGAGTTCAAGAGTTTACATCATGAGCAAATCATTTGATAAATCTACAGCTTCATCTTAATAAATGATTTTCTAAAAGGGTTTGTATGAAAGACATCGACAACCCATTTTCCAAAACGCACACAACTTCTGAGAGGAAAGCTTCCAATGAAAATCGTGTCTCTGCAAATGACTCAAATCCAAAACTCACTTCAAGAGTTAATTAATAATAATAATTTCTCAATAATCGTCATTGCGAATAAAACTCCAATAGTTAAAACAACCAATAAGGATGTAACATAAATCCGTCCATCAATCATGGAAAACAATCCATATGCATGTAATATAACCTCAACAATGCGAATAAATAAAATACCCGAAAGCAACACCCTTCGGTGACGGGGGAGACCCGATCTCATCGAATGTGGAAAACACATAAATTAAACCACAATTAATAAACGTAAGTAAGCTTCTTGGATGTGGAAAGAAGATGACATCAACCATACTAGGTCTTTAGTCAATCTTCGGCATCAACCATACTAGGTCTTTAGCCCGTCTTAGACATCAACCATACTAGGTCTTTAGTCCATTTTCGGCATCAATCATACTAGATCTTTAGCCCATCTTTGACATCAACCATACTAGGTCTTTAGTCAATCTTCGGCATCAACCATGCTAGGTCTTTAGCCCATCTTAGACATCAACCATACTAGGTCTTTAGTCCATTTAAAACTACCAAGTTCAACCATACTAGGTCTTTACCTTGGAAACCCACCATCCAAAACAAGCTTACTTGACGTAAATATATACATGACCCTAAAAGAATAACTAATGCATTCAAATCATGTAAACATCAAATATAATGCAATTCATGCAACTCAAACCCCAAGCCCACGTCGAGCTTATTAAAAATCGGGTGAATGCCCTCGAGACTCAACCGAGTCCAAAACCGAGCCCTCTGCTCAAAAGATCTAATGATCATTTATCAATATCAATTCATACAAATGAAATGCATCTAACTCACATCATGCAACACACGCTCCGAGGCATGATAATCTCACAACCCCTTCATTGCCACCTTCCCAATGAAGTCAAATCAAATATGCATCTATATGTACACGTATATGCAACTCTTTTATTACTTGACAATGCATATAACTCGCTAGGGTTCATTAGTCCCAAAGGTACTAAGAATAAATCATCAAACGGTCTTCACACATAAGACCAACACTTAAACCGGCACGTATTCGAATAAAATGCACTTAAGCATATAACACATCCAAGACTCCATCTCGAGTCATTAAAACCGGCAAACACTCAAAAGAATCATTTGAGTATAAATCAAGCCTTTAAGGCCAAAATAAATGTTTGGTCAAATACGTGTTACTCACCCGGTTATGTAAACCCAAATGCATCGTTATCCAAAATCTTTATCTTTTAATTCCTCAATAGGCCATCGGCCTCAAAATAAAGGTTTACAACTCGTAAAACATTCACATGGTCGGATTGACCAAAATCCTCAACTCACACGTTCACACTTTAAAATGTGTCACATCATAGTTATCTCATAATCACAAAACACTAAAAGTGTATTTTGACCAAATAACCTTCACTTCTGCAATAAATTAACAAAACCTCCTTCACTCGTGATTTATTCATCAATCACTCAAAATCCCCAAATACGGGTGTTTTATAAGATTTATAAAGCTCAACACTTTGACTAAATCACAACCCACCAAATAATTCAACAAGGGATAATTTCACGTAAAGCACACAAATACTTTAAAACACAAATTTTGGCATGTACAAAGTTTTCACAAAGCAACTTGAACTCACCTCGCTAGATTAAGCTAAATCTAGATTTTCCCATACGTATGCTCCTTTGAAGAAGTCCGCACCTTCAAGTCCAAAACTTCCAAAACCTAAATCCATAAGTTTCCAACCATAAGTATTTAACCCCAAACACTTAGAATCATTTCCCCCAACATAATACACCTAAAATCACCAATAGATCAAAACCCTAATTTCCAAAATGAAGAGAAGAGAAGATTACCTCAACCATCAAGTGAAACCACCAACTACACACTTCTAGGTTTACCAAGATATGCTTCAATCTTCATTTCTTTAAAAGGAAGGAATGATTTTAGGAGAGGGTTTGGTGAACACTAAGAGATTGGGACCAACAAAAGAGATGAGGAAGATAAACCCATACCTTTGTTTCCACATCCTCATCAAGATGCAAAGAATCACTTGAAAACTCCAAAATCGGAGCCTTAGAGGCTTCAAAAACTGAAATGGGGAAAAGGGGTTCGCTTGGGAGAGTTTAGAGAAAGAGAGATGGAATAGAAATGAAAGAAGGCTGAAAGGCGTGGGTTTAAAACCCTCAGGACCCGCTCGCGATAGTGACACGGCGATAGTGACATTGTCACTATCGCCGGGCATACTCGCCCGCTATTCCCCAAACTCTCGGTACAAAGTGGGCGATTGTGCCCTGGCGATAGTGACCATGTCACAATCGCCGGGCACTCTCGCGGTCCAGGTACCAAGTCCAAATCATTGCCCGATTTCTCATGCGATCCAAAAAGCATTACGTGCTCCATCCTCCAAAGCAACCCTTGTCCTTTAGGAATTCCAAATAAGTTCGTTTACAACTTGAGTTAGGATTTTCGGGGTGTTACATTACATGAGTCTATCTTTATTGATAGTACCTTCTATCGGTTTAGTGACTTGTTATTACCCATTAAACTTAGGAGATAGGAGCACTAAATCTAAGTTGGGTTTCCATCACTAACCGATTCTGCGTGGTTTCAGACCCATGTCTCTGGTAGTTGATCCTACTAAGTCTCTCGTCAGAGGCTTAGTCAATGGATCTGCCAAGTTTCCACACGACATGACATACACAATGCTTATGGTACCATTATCTATAAGTTGTCTCACATAATTATGTCGGAGACCTATGTGTCGCGACTTCCCGTTATACACGGCGTTGTATACTTTTGACAGTGTGGCCTCACTGTCACAATACATGGGAATCGAAGGAGTTGGCCGGGGCCATAAATGGATATCTGACAGCAGATCTCTAATCCATTTGGCCTCTTTGCCCGCAGCAGCTAGGGCAATAAATTCGGCTTCCATCGTTGAATGAGCGATACATGTTTGTTTCTTGCTCGCCCAAGAAATTGCCCCACCACCAAGTGTATAAATCCACCCACTTGTGGATTTAGAGTCACTTGAGTGATCTATCCAACTAGCATCAGAATATCCTTCCATGATTCCTGGATGCGTCGTGTATGTCAATTCTAGATCACTGGTTCTTTTCAAGTATCCAAATACTCTATTGATTGCCTTCCAGTGATCTGGACCCGGATTGCTTGTATATTGACTTAGTCTACTCATAGCAAAAGCAATATCAGGTCTAGTGAAATGCATTGCATACATCATGCAACCTATTGCACTAGCATACTCTAATTGAGCCACTGCTCTACCAGAGTTCTTGTCAAGTTTCACACTCGAATCAAATGGAGTATTAAACTCCTTTATATTCAAATGTTGAAACTTAGTCAGTATCTTCTCTATGTAGTGGGATTGGCTAAGAGAAATTTGAGATCCTGACCTTCTGATTTTAATCCCAAGAATTGTATCTACTTTTCCAAGATCTTTCATCTTAAAGTTCGAGGATAAGTAGTTTTTCGTCTCATAGATGCCTTCTAGATTGGTTCCGATGATCAACATATCATCGACATAAAGACAAATTATTACAGTGGATTCTTTTGTACATTTTGAGTAAATGCACCGATCAGCTCCATTATGTCGGAACCCGAAAGAGGTGATAGTAGTATCAAATCTTTCGTGCCACTGTTTGGGGGCTTGCTTTAAACCGTACAGAGATTTGATAAGTCTACACACTTTGTTCTCTTGTCCGATTACCACAAACCCTTCGGGTTGCTCCATATAAACCTCCTCGTTTAAATAACCATTCAAAAAGGCTGTTTTCACATCCATTTGATGAATGTACAGCCCTTTTATGGCCGAGATTGCTATAAGAGTTCGGATAGAACTAATTCTAGCAACCGGAGCGTAAGTGTCGAAGTAATCAACACCTTCCCTCTGTCTATATCCTTTAGCTACCAATCTAGCTTTAAAAGCCGAGATTGAACCATCCGGATGCAGCTTTCTTTTGAATACCCATTTAGAGCCTATGGGTTTTGCTCCCTTGGGTAAGTCAGCTAATTCCCAAGTTCCATTACCCATGATGGAGTCCATTTCATCATTTATTGCTTCTTTCCATAAAGGAGCATCCCTTGAAGACATTGCCTCTTTATAAGTCTTAGGATCATCTTCGATGTTAATCGAGAAAATGACCTCTCTTGTCACTTTCTTTTGTGTCCCTTCGACCAAGTAAGAGAAGAAATCATCCCCTAGATTTTTCTCTTTTCTTGCTCTAGTACTTCTACGTGGTTCGTCAACCTTGTTTGAGGCTTTCGAACTATCACGGGATGTACCAGGAAGATTTGAAGCCAATGTTCTTTCCGAATTTTCAGCATCTTCTGAAAATTTGTCTTCAAAGAATTCCACATCTCTGGATTCCACTATTACTCCTGATTCTTTATCTAGTAACCTATAAGCCTTGCTATTTCTAGCATATCCTACGAATATGCTTTTAATAGCTAGAGCTCCTAGTTTAGATCTTTTTGGATCAGGAGTACGATAGTAAGCAATACAACCCCAGACTCTAAAATAGTTTAAGTTAGGTTTTCTTCCTTTCCAAAGCTCGTATGGGCTGGTTGGAATCACACGACTAGTGATTCGATTGTGAATATGGCAAGCGGTCAATAGAGCTTCTCCCCACAGATTGTTTGGTAGCCCCGATTGGTTCAACATACAGTTGACCATCTCAACAAGGGTCCGATTCTTTCTTTCCGCCAAACCATTCTGTTGCGGTGTGAATGGAGAGGTGCGTTCATGTTTGATATCGTTCTCTTCGCAGAACGTATCAAATTCTCTATTAAAATATTCGCCACCTCTATCTGATCGAAGTATTTTAATCCGTTTCTCAAGTTGATTTTCCACTTCAGCTTTGAAAAGTTTAAAAGCATCAAAAGCTTCGTCTTTTGAATGTAATAAATAAACGTGTAAAAAACGGCTGAAGTCGCCACAGAATGTAATGAAATACCTTTTACCACCACGTGTAAGTATTCCATTTAATTCACAGATATCGGAATGAATCAACTCTAAAATAGTAGTATCCCTTTTGACTGATGGAAATGGTTTCTTAGTAAATTTTGATTTTACACAAGTTTCACATTTTCCAAAATCTTTATTATCAATTTTAATTAATCCTTTATTTTGCATTTTTCAATATTTTTCACATTGGTGTGTGCTAAACGTTTATGCCATAAAGAAATTGAACAAACAAAATAATCGGAAGAATTAATTTTATTGATACCAAAGGGAACTACATCAGAAACGGAATTGTCAAAAACTACATCATCAGAAATTGCATTCACAATACTACCCATGGGTTCACTCGGCCCGACCCCATAAACATCGTCGCTCAGATTCAAACGGTACATCCCCAGCTGATGATATCCCTTTCCAATGAAAGTCTTCTGTTTGTAGATCACAAGCTTCAATGCCTCGATGTTGAGGCCAAACCCGTTTTTGTCAAGTCTGGCCGCAGACACAAGGCACTTGTTGATGGAGGGAACATGTAAGACATCCTTAAGAGTGACAGTCTTGCCGGAGGTGAAAGTGAGTAGTACGGTCCCTATGCCCGCCACATCGGTCGTGCCATTGTTGGCCACTATCACCTGTCTTCCTTATTGAACAGGTCCATACTCCATAAACTTGGACCTGGAGTCACAAACATGAACAGTGGCTCCAGTGTCCAAGTACCAACCTCCTCTACTAGCAGTGATTCTAGTAGCTGCTTCAGAGATCATATCAATCTCATCCATTTGCAAGCTTGCAACAAGGTGCTGGATGTCTTCAACCGTGTTTGCCACTGGTGGTCCGGACTTTCTTTGCTTGCATTCCCTCGCATAGTGCCCTGCCTCTCCGCAAACATGGCACTTACCTGATCTCTTTGGTCCTTGACTAGAGGACTGCCCAGACTTCTTGAAGTTTTTCTTTTGAGGACCCAAGTTCCACTTTTTAGTGGGTCCATTAGATTTAAACTTCCCTTTACCACCAGCCTGCACGCTGTTGGCACTCAAGATAATCTTGCCCCTCTTGTCCCTATTTTGGGCCTCTTCCTCAATCCTGATATGTTTTATCAAATCATCCAAAGAATAATCTTCGGATTTGTGCATCATACGTTTTTGGAAATCTTTCCAAGATGGGGGCAATTTATCAACAACTGCCCCTACATGGAAAATATCAGGAAGAGAGATGTTGAGAACTTTCATCTTGTTAACCAATACTTGAAGTTCGTGAAGTTGTTCAAGTATTGGTTTGTCGTCAACCATATTGAATCTTAAGTAGCGAGACACAAGGTACCTATTGGTACCTTCCTCTTGTGCCTTGTACTTAAATTCCAATGCGGTCCAAAGTTCTCGAGGACACTTAATAGGGGCATATAAGTCATAGAGTCGGTCGGACATGGCATTTTTTATATGCCCACACACCAAGGTTTCACATTCCTTACGGAATATCCGCTCCTTCTCGAGTTCGGCTATCTTAGCTCTGTCCGGTTCTTTCCCCTCAGCGGGAATAGGGTTATCAGGTATGGGTTGCAGTTGCACATTTGGGTCCACCACAAACCAGAGTTTGAGAACCATCAGCATGAACTTGACTTTTTCAGCCCAACGAGTGAAATTGGACCCATCGAAACTGTCCAATTTCACAAGTTCTTGCGGCATCAAGCGGTAGTTACCAGTTTCCATTTGTTGACTATAAAACCTTTAAGATTATTGAATATTTTAAAATCAGTAAAATATTCCAAAATTTATAATTAAACCAAACTTTAAAGGTATTAATTTAATTATAAACTTTCCTTTTAACTTATTAATGATGCTTTAATAACTATATATATATATATAAGAATCTTGAATATATATATATATACACATAAACCCACTGCATGGAACAGTAAACAAACTTTGGTTTAATTTTCTTCTTGATTGTTTAATAAACTGCAGTATATATATAAATATATATATAAAACGAAATATCTATATATATATATATATATATGTATACGTTAACAGTAAGCAATATATAAAGAAAGTAACTTTATCGATTATAAACACAAAACTCAATTCAACAATGGATTTAGATAAACTTCGTTTAGAACAACCAAAACAATTATCCTAAAAACGACACTATCCTTCGCGATAGTTTCGTTAGAAAGGGGTAGAAGCAGAATGTTCACTCTAGTGAACGAAAAGAAGAATACACGACTGAAATTAAAACCAACCTGTTCAGATAATCAAACTGTAGAAGAGCTGCACGGTTATAAAACCTGTCCTTAAAGGTTTTATACGGTTACTCCTATGCTGTGAGTTGCAAACCGCAAAGCCCAGGATTTGATGCAGTTGTTTGAATCGATTATTGACAGCAACAACAATCGATTTATAAAGCAAAGCCGATGCAGAAAACGATGGAATACTGCAGCCGCAAACATCAGATTACAAGAGGGAGAGAAGCCGTGAGAGAGAGAGTTATGTTCTGTGTTTTAATCTCAGGTTTAACCCAGTATTTATACTGGGTTAAAACCCTAACTGAATGGCCCATGATCTCCTAAAAATCTGCCAGAATAGGGCTGTTATAGACCAAGTCTATAGCTGAAAAAAATAGAGATAAACCCACGTTTTTTTATGATTACAAATTCCAAAATTTTGAATTTAAACTAAACTGATAATTATCAGTAAACTCTAATTTCTCAATAATTTATTTTCAGCAAACTTCCAACCTCACATATTTCCAACATTCTGGATTTTGCAAATGAATATCTCTCATGTCTATATATCCATCTACAGTGGGTGTGAAAGAGAGCAGTAGCAGTAGCAGCAACGATGACGAGGAAGAGGCGCCTGCTTTATCTCTCTTTGTGTCATCGGTGTCTCTGTGAATTGCTTATTTGTGCTAAAAAAACTTTGAATTGTGTATTAGGTAGGCACCATAGAAAATAGAGAGTTAGAAGTACTGCATATCCAATCAACATACCATAAAATGTTCTTGTCAATTAAATATCCGAACAAGTCAATAGTAAAACATGGTGTTACAATTGAGTGATAGACATAAATCTTCAAAATATAAAATAAAAATACAACTTACCATGAGAGCACTAGGCATGAAGCATGATATGTTTGTCAACAAAACCAACAGAGGGGTTAATGGGACGTAACACCCTACATTAAATAGATTTAGATATTTAGCTAATACTCAGATAACATGTGATCCAAGAGTATAACCAACTAAAATAAATAAAATTACTTGGCAACATGATGCGAAAACAGGGCATCAAGATATAAACCTGTGCCAAAATGTTAAATTGTAACACCCCGAATTTCCATGTAAGTTGAACCATGCCTCAACCATAGGGGTACTCCCGCATTCGAATGACTCGTACTTGGACTTTCGTTGTATTTTCGCATGTGTGTTTCTGAGTCGTGAGTAAACGCCGAAAGTGGGCTTGGTTGGATCAGTTCTCGCTTGGAACAGCAGGTGGGCCACCTATGGCGACTATGACCGGCGACAATGCCCTGGTCATAGTCGCAGTGGCATTGTCGCGAGAGAGGGATTGATGGACGAAATCAAACAGAAGGCGGGTAGTCGGGGGCGACTATGACCCGCGACATTGCCCAGGGGCATAGTCGCTGGGCATAGTCGCGGTCGGGGTACTGATGACTGCTTAAAATCCAATTTTACCCATTTCACCCATTTCATTTTCTCTCTTCTCCCACTCCACTCCCTTCTCTCCCAAATCTAGCAAGGTGCAAACTTCTTCAAAGGAGCTTACGTTTGGAGAAATTCTAGATTTAGCTTAAATCTAGCAAGGTGAGTTCAAGTTACTTTGCGAAAACTTTGTACATGCCAAAATGCTATTTTCCAAGTAATTATGTGTTTTACATGAAAATTACCAATGGTTGAATTATTTGGTGGGTTAACCCTTTGAAGTATTTATGGTTGTAAATATGGTAAAACACTTACGTTTGTGATTTTTGGAAAATGTGATAGATAAATCATACATGAAAATTGGGTTATTAATTTATATCGCAAATGAAGTCTAATGGTTATAAAAATGTGTTTATGTGTAATTGGGAACTATGCATATAGTACATCATGAGATGTTTTGAAAATATAAAGGTGTGAGTCCCTTGGAAATGAGAGTTTCCCAACCTTAAGGTTTTATTTCGGGTTTTCATTGATTTGAAGTATTTACCGGCAAACGGTGTGTGTTGTTGTATCTAATGTCATTTTATGACTTTCATGAACTATCTTTTGGGTTAGTTGAGCTTGTGGCTCGGTAATGGATTTTATCAAGTTTTGGGGACATTTGTCCAGTTTTGATAGATCAAAGTTGAGTTTTGATTATGATTTACGTTGTTGGGAATTGCATGTTTTGTATGCACTTGTTTATTCATTTGGGGTCGTGTAATGTTCTAGACCTTGTTAGCTATGGATCCATAGGCTGTTGAGTTCCCCAGTTTAGCGGGCAAGAGATCGGAATTGATTGAGCTCAATTTACGAGACGTTAGTTTCTCTTCTGTAGCACGGGATAGGCATCGGGTTCCATGATAAGTAAGGCGTGGACCTATATGGTCGGGCGTCGTCTCATGGGCAGTAAGGTGTAATCCCAAAGGTGCTGTTGTGGATTTGGAGTGACCCAATGTATAGATCTGGAGTGGTTGAAGTTGGGGGCTCCCTAGTCTCGCGGGCAATAGATCTGGAGTGATTGAGCTCAGTTTACGAGAGTAATCCACGGGTGTGTTTTATTGCATAGTAGGTGACCCACTTTTGTGTTCTGTCACGTGCAATGTATACGGGTCTCCCCCGTCACCGAAATGTGTTGTTTTGGGTATTTGTGTTTATCCATGTTTTCGGTGACGTATCATATTTATGAGAATTACTTTTCCATGTTATATGAGTTATGAGTTATGTTTCATCCATGTTTTGGAGATGTTTGGAATAATGGCAATTTAATTATGAATTTAATCGATTTGAGTATTAAATGTTATTTCACCTTTCACGTTGATTTTGGACATGAGTCTATTTTGGAAATCGTGTTATATTAAAGATTTCAGCATAGGAATTGTGTGAGTTGGAAAATGGGTGATTTGCATTTAAAGTAAACTCTTTTGAAATCATGACTAAAAACTACATTCCACTCGATGTATAAATTTATATAGTCATGATAAAATGATTGAACTCACTAGACGTTAGTCTAACCCTTTTTACTTGTCGGCATGTGCAACAGGCTCAGGTTGGGAGTAGCTTTAGCTACACTGTGAAGTGGCGAGTGCTAGTGGAGTGCACGAGAGATGATTTAGATTAAGTGAATCTTCCGCATTTAATTGGGACTAGCAACTTGTGTTGTATTAAGTAACGCCCGTCTTAAGATTTAGTTGTAGAAATTAAAATGTTTAAATTCCGAGGTATTTTCAGGAATGAATTGTAGAGATGATTTTATCTACTTTTGTTTATTTTATCGAAATTAAAGTTAGTTGCTCGTTCCAAATTTGAGGGTGTTACAAGTTGGTATCAGAGCATAAGTTTGAGAGAATTAGGTGTTGATTTTGAATACCTAGACTCAAACTAGAGATCTTTTAAGTGAGAGAAAGTGAAATTGCACTATTATGCACGTTAAGATAGGATGTTTTGAAGTTAATGGAGTCACTAGGAACGAGAATCACGTCGAGGGTAGTAAGGATAAGCATGTATGGTACGTTCATAATTACACCTGGCTAGTGTTATGGTGAACCTACTGCTTACATGTGCATACTTGAATTACTCTAACGCGAAGACCGTTGGGGTAGTAAAGAGGTTCCTAAGGAAATAGTTGTTGGAAAAGATTGACGATGTTAGTATTAGTCACTTGGGGTGACAATAAGCATGATAATTGCTTTAAGTGGACCGTTTCGGGTCGAATTTGATGGTTGGATTAGAACCATGGACTTATTGAAACGATTTTGGTTCGAGGAAGAATTATAAGGATGACCGATGTAATTCCCAACTTTACCTTAAGAGGTTTGAACATCCGGATGATGGTAGTGTGACCGGAAAATTTTGGAGGAACATGGATTGAGACGTTGAGCGCCGACTAAATTCATGCACATAACTTATTTTGCAATAAATTGTATCAGTTATTTCTTGTGTTTTGAATCCTCTTGTGGATCGAGTTACAAAATCTCAGAAAAATGGTTAACACACACACAAGATTCTAAGTCGTGGTTTTGAACATGCATGAAAGTTGTTTTTTTGTGAGAGTTGCAAACTCCGTCAGAACTTGTATCATTCCATTGAGTGTTCAACATTACTTTTGGATACAGTGATATCCATATTTTACGATGTTTAAGATGTTGGGCAAGTAACTACGACTTATAACTTTAACATTGGATCTCCTCCACATATGTTAAAGTTTGGACGGAAAGTTATCTTCCATTATGTCTATGTTGAGTTTTATTGGAAAATTTATTTAATGGAAGTTTTATCGAAAGTGTTGTTTAGATCGTATTTCAACAAAGGGAAAATTTTGGGAGTTTTGGCATTTTGGCCATGGTTTTGCGCTATGCAATTTGATTTTTGGAAGCGAAGGCTTTAGCATCATTTGGTTGAGTCAAGGCAATTAAGGCCATAGAGTTTTACGAAGTTTCGTTTTACGACATGTTGGGTCGTGTGAGTGCAAATTTTGTAAGGTGCATACCTTAGTTATTTCGTGTGTTGATTTTGGATTATATTGGGCATTTTGACTCATTCGGGTTTTGTTGAAAAGTGTTATTTAAGCCGTAAGGCAACCAAATGGAACGTTTTGGATCTTTCAAAGATTTGTGTTAGCATGTTTTGTTGCAATTTATCTAATTGTGCAAATTGATTTATATGTGGCGTGAGTAATGCATGAAAGAATATGCAGATTGTATTTCTTAACGATTTGCTTTATGTGCTTCCGACTAGTTGACTATTTTATTGTCCTTTCTTGCAAACGCGTGGTATTGATCTAAGGGTGCGCATAATTGGGTAGTTACTAACCCTCGAAGGCTTGATAAATGTATCGTGAATGAAAATGTTTTATTAATGTATTGCATGAGTGGGGGTCATATGGTCAAAGATACGTTTTAAGATCGTGGGGTCTATGCACTGGTTATGATACGAAACATTTTGAAAACACGAATGTGTGAGTCGTTGAACTTCGGTCAACTTAGATTTGATGAGCATTTTGAGAAAATTGTAAGCCTTTTTGGTTTTGGAGAAAATGGGCATTTTGAGTATTCTAACAAATAAATTTGAAACATTGTCATTTCAACGTTTTATATTTCGAGTGTGAAATTTTGGTGTAAATGCTCCGTGATGGGAATTTTGGAAAATTATTTATCCTAACCTAGAGTGCGTGGGATTGCTTAAATATTTGGAACATTTATACACACCGTTGTATGATTCGACATTCGAAGTCAATTTAAACTCTTTTGGGTGGCAACCAATTACAAACACTTATTTTCTCGTAAATTTTGGGAAAACACACTAATGCGGGGGCATTGTCAAAAGTGTTCAACTCTTATGTCATTATATGACTAGATGAGAAAATTTTGAACACTGATTTAAAGAGTTTCGTCTTTTGAAATTTTGTTATGAACGGCTTGATGCATGTAATTTCGTTTCAAAGAAACTACTAAGAGAGTGTTACAAGTTTGCGTGAATACTCCAATTTGAGATTTCTTCTTGACGTTTTAGTCAATACCTTCGAACGATGAACACGTAGTGATTTTGTTTTAGACTTGGAACTGGCACAAATCGTTTTGCGTTTTAACCAAAGTACATTTATGGGATTGTTTCACCGATTGTGAAATAAACTGACGGGTGCGTACTCTAGTGGTAAATTCTATTTCATGCTATTCATGATTCGAAAAGGAAATTTTGGAACCGGGTGACATTCAAACCCATTTTGAGGCACGTATAGACCTTTTGGTTGCACAATATTTAATGTGGGAAATTACCTTACGTGCATGACATAGATCAATCCATGTTAGGACCATATCGGTTTATTTCAGAGAAGTTGTTTGTTGTGCTTATACGCTTTGTTAATGATACAAATTTCGGTGAAATGATTTTAAATATGATTTTCGTATGTGGGACGAGTATGTCCATTTTGTTTGCACAACTACTGAATTGATAGTAGTGGGTTTTACGTGTACAATTAGATTCATATGAAAACCTTTATGTTGAAAGTTCTACAAACGTTTTCGATTGGCATATTTGTTAAATATTTCGCTTGAGAAGCCTTGAACTCATAGGAACCTTGGAAAAGTTAAGTAACCCAGTTAAGAGTAAGTGTGTGTAGCACTTGACGGTGGAAGGTTGGTTATTCCACGCGTAATAGTACTGTAGGCCGAATGGTATCGGTTGCGAGATGATGCACCTTGTAACTAGAGGATTTGATTTCACAGTATCTTATATTGAAATTAGTGGTAACCACTTTTGTCGGAAATCTAGTTTTGGGGTCTTAGTCAATTTTTGTATGTAGGACCCTTTAGACATCATATTGATAACCTTGGTTTTGCAAGAACGCTTGACGAGTGAAACTCGTGTGTAGAGCCTGTTGTGATTCAACTTGGTGGTATGACTAGGTGTTGACTTTTGGTTCCGAGGCCAAGCACCGTTAGTGTAATAAGAGGATTGTAGTCCGATTTTAAGGGAATAATGGTAATGGTTGTACTAATCTTAAGATGTTCAATTGTGATAAGTGAATTGGGTGGGATAACTTTCCTTATGTGGGGAAGAGAAACTGTCGGTTTCAGTTGTGAACAGACCTTGGCTAATTGGAGAAAAATTTAAGAGTGTATGGACGCGGATTGATTTAGGGCCGGGATCCGCCGTTGGGGAAGTATGGAACATTTAAGGTTGGGAGACAACCGAAGTCTGGCGGTTATAGGCTGTCTTGGTAAGTTAAGCGTTACTCGGATGTAAGTGTGATGAGCCTAAGGGGACTTCAGGTGTGAGCATCGATGCAAAGACTTGTGTGGCAGTTCGGTCAACAAGGACAATTGGAACCCAGTTGGAAACTTAGGAGGCGTAATTAGGACGAGCTCGGCAACTGTTGGAAGTACGAGAACTAGATTTCGAGGACGAAATCTCTTTTAAGGTTGGGAGGATTGTAACACCCCGAATTTCCAAGTAAGTTGAACCATGCCTCAACCATAGGGGTACTCCCGCATTCGAATGACTCGTACTTGGACTTTTGTTGTATTTTCGCATGTGTGTTTCTGGGTCGTGAGTAAACGCCAAAAGTGGGCTTGGTTGGATCAGTTCTCGCTTGGAACAGCAGGTGGGCCACCTATGGCGACTATGACCGACGACAATGCCCTGGTCATAGTCGCAGTGGCATTGTCGCGAGAGAGGGATTGATGGACGAAATCAAACAGAAGGCGGGTAGTCGGGGGCGACTATGACCCGCGACATTGCCCAGGGGCATAGTCGCTGGGCATAGTCGCGGTCGGGGTACTGATGACTGCTTAAAATCCGATTTTTACCCATTTCACCCATTTCATTTTCTCTCTTCTCCCACTCCACTCCCTTCTCTCCCAAATCGAAAACCCTAAGCCCCAAAGTGGATTTTGAGCCATGTAGCTACAAGATTCAAGGTTCCAAGTGAGTTTCTTCATCTATCTTGGTTTAGGAAGCAAACCTTGAAAAACCCCTTTTCATTTCATCTCATCTTATCTTGAAGATTTATTGATTTTAGGGCTCATCCAACCTATTGTCCATCTTGAAGAGTTGGAGCTTGTGGTGTTTAGTTGGGGATCTAGAAGTGCTCTGGCTTGGTGGACTCGAGTTGTGGTTGAGGTAATCTTCTCTTATCTTCATATATGGAAATTAGGGTTTGGGTATATGTTGAGATATTGGTGTAAAATGTTGGGGAACGATTTTGTATGGTTGAATATGAATATTTATTGGTTGGAACTTATGAATCTAGGTTTTGGGGGTCTTGGCTTGAAGATGCAAACTTCTTCAAAGGAGCTTACGTTTGGAGAAATTCTAGATTTAGCTTAAATCTAGCAAGGTGAGTTCAAGTTACTTTGCGAAAACTTTGTACATGCCAAAATGCTATTTTCCAAGTAATTATGTGTTTTACATGAAAATTACCAATGGTTGAATTATTTGGTGGGTTAACCCTTTGAAGTATTTATGGTTGTAAATATGGTAAAACACTTACGTTTGTGATTTTTGGAAAATGTGATAGATAAATCATACATGAAAATTGGGTTATTAATTTATATCGCAAATGAAGTCTAATGGTTATAAAAATGTGTTTATGTGTAATTGGGAACTATGCATATAGTACATCATGAGATGTTTTGAAAATATAAAGGTGTGAGTCCCTTGGAAATGAGAGTTTCCCAACCTTAAGGTTTTATTTCGGGTTTTCATTGATTTGAAGTATTTACTGGCAAACGGTGTGTGTTGTTGTATCTAATGTCATTTTATGACTTTCATGAACTATCTTTTGGGTTAGTTGAGCTTGTGGCTCGGTAATGGATTTTATCAAGTTTTGGGGACATTTGTCCAGTTTAGATAGCTCAAAGTTGAGTTTTGATTATGATTTACGTTGTTGGGAATTGCATGTTTTGTATGCACTTGTTTATTCATTTGGGGGTCGTGTAATGTTCTAGACCTTGTTAGTTATGGATCCATAGGCTGTTGAGTTCCCTAGTTTAGCGGGCAAGAGATCGGGATTGATTGAGCTCAATTTACGAGACGTTAGTTTCTCTTCTGTAGCACGGGATAGGCATCGGGTTCCATGATAAGTAAGGCGTGGACCTATATGGCCGGGCGTCGTCTCATGGGCAATAAGGTGTAATCCCAAAGGTGCTGTTGTGGATTTGGAGTGACCCAATGTATAGATCTGGAGTGGTTGAAGTTGGGGGCTCCCTAGTCTCGCGGGCAATAGATCTGGAGTGATTGAGCTCAGTTTACGAGAGTAATCCACGGGTGTGTTTTATTGCATAGTAGGTGACCCACTTTTGTGTTCTGTCACGTGCAATGTATACGGGTCTCCCCCGTCACCGAAATGTGTTGTTTTGGGTATTTGTGTTTATCCATGTTTTCAGTGACGTATCATATTTATGAGAATTACTTTTCCATGTTATATGAGTTATGGGTTATGTTTCATCCATGTTTTGGAGATGTTTGGAATAATGGCAATTTAATTATGAATTTAATCGATTTGAGTATCAAATGTTATTTCACCTTTCACGTTGATTTTGGACATGAGTCTATTTTGGAAATCGTGTTATATTAAAGATTTCAGCATGGGAATTGTGTGAGTTGGAAAATGGGTGATTTGCATTTAAAGTAAACTCTTTTGAAATCATGACTAAAAACTACATTCCACTCGATTTATGAATTTATATAGTCATGATAAAATGCTTGAACTCACTAGGCGTTAGCCTAACCCTTTTTACTTGTCGGCATGTGCAACAGGCTCAGGTTGGGAGTAGCTTTAGCTACACTGTGAAGTGGTGAGTGCTAGTGGAGTGCACGAGAGATGATTTAGATTAAGTGAATCTTCCGCATTTAATTGGGACTAGCAACTTGTGTTGTATTAAGTAACGTCCGTCTTAAGCTTTAGTTGTAGAAATTAAAATGTTTAAATTCCGAGGTATTTTCAGGAATGAATTGTAGAGATGATTTTATCTATTTTTGTTTATTTTATCGAAATTAAAGTTAGTTGTTCGTTTCAAATTTGAGGGTGTTACATAAATCCATGGAGACTCAAAATCAGGTTGATTTTCTGGAAATTGTACAAGCAAAAGAGGAAAATATCGATTCTCTTCTACAATGGTACGAAATTCCTAGAACTGGCAACAAGAAAAGTATGCATGGGTCAACTCTCTATTGATCGAATGTGGTAAATAGATAACTTAACTACATAGTAAAATAAATATACATGTGGGCTGTTGCGCAGGATATCCAAGTCGGTCCGTAGAGTCTCACGAGTCATGGTATCAGCAAGATCCTACCACATGCACCTAAAAGTAACTTCAACATTAAATAATATCTTATTTAGACCATATAATACGCTGATTATAGCCATACTATACCTAAAGAAAGAGATTGAAATCCCTCCTGCTGGTGCTGCTTGTATAGGTTGCACAGATACTAGAGTAGGTGATGGCTCAGTTGCAGGTCTGCAATGGTAGTTAGTTAGGTCTGTATCCATAACAATTAATTCTATACAAGAGAAGCTAATTAATGAGGCTTACGTAGTAGAAGGAGCCTCATGAGAACGAGGAGGAGCAGGAGTACAAAAAATTACAGAAATCCTTAATAAAACCAAAACACATTTACATATACTCAAACTTCATTAACTCCCCAAAGAAACTTAATTAAACCTAAGACCAAGAATAGAGACTATATGAGCAAGAAACATGAAAGGTACCCTGGAGTTTGGATCGCATTCAGATATTAACAATTCGTTGAATGCACCATCCATTAATTCCCTGCATTGTAGCAATCAGGCCACCAATTTTACCTTCCGATCCAACTAATTCCCTGTTATATCACTTAAGCATAGCAACATAATTGAACCTACTGAGAAGACTAACGAATAAATTTGCCACTTGTTTATCTTACCTCAATGAATACGCAGGAAACAAAAAGAATAATCAAATCAAGAAGTTGATACTTAGAACTTTAAACCTGACCAATGTTACAACTCTGCTATCAAAAAACCATTCTTAAAACATTTTGGAGTTAAATTACAGATCAAATAGCGCATAAAACCCTATCCTTCTATCAATTGCACATAGAAATAAAGAGAGTTGTATGAAAACGAACCGTGTGATGCGGTTTTGCTTTGATTTTAAAGCTACTCCCCTTCAGTTTTTTAACAGTAACCTGCATTATGGTGTACAACTACAAATCAGCGGAAATATGCGCTCTCAATCAGATGTAAAAACAGAAATTTCAAAGAAGAAGAAGAAGAAGAAGTAGAAATCGGAAACAAGAAAGTGCGGGGAACATAAATCTCGCATATGCAATACTCTCAAACCTAAACTCAAATCAAACTATTAAGTAGTAGAAACGAAAATCAAAATATGAAGACAAACTCGGAGTCGCCATTGGAGACCATAACTCGATAAATCCCCGAGCCCTAAAAAGAGATGAAGATAAAATGAACTCAAGTCGATTGAAAACCGAAATTGAAGATCAAAATCAATGAGAAATCAATAGAACAAACGTTTGATTGCTCCGATTGTTGAGAAATCCAAAAGAAATCGTAGAATTGAACACTCGTATGGAATGGAACTGTGGAACCGGAGAACCCTCCGTCTGATTTCTAATAATATTTTTATCATATAAATTTCATTTATTAAAATACAAAACCTTCAGATACGCTTTGATAATTATAGAAGTGTGGCTAAAAGTTTTTACTTAATTTAAAAATTAAAATTAAAATACCATAGTTTTTAGAGAAGATTTATTAAGTGTCCCTAAAGCTTTTGATTCAATTTTTAGATACATTTTACGTAATAAGCGTCCCTAAAAGCTTTAGGGACAATTTTGTGGTTTGGAAATTCTTCCCTGAAAGCTATCTTATCTTTTGCAACATATTTCACTTTTGTCATTTAGTTCTTTCTCTAAAAGTCACCTTTAGATACACTTCCAAATCCTACTCTACAACCCATATTCCTTGTAGTGATCTTTTGAAAACACGAAAGTATTTTTAGAAGATTTTTTAGATTACCAATGCTACATTTACCGAAGAACACCACGTCGTCGGTGTATTGTAAATGAGAAATCGACACCTCGTTCTTTCCCACTTGTATACCTTCGAAGAGACCTTTTTTCACCGTTTCCTTAGTTAAAATATGGAGATTTTCCGCCGCGATTAGGAATAGAAAAGGGGCAAGGGGGTCCCCTTGTCGGAGGCCCTTTCTCATTAGAAATTCCTTTGTGGGTGTCCCATTTATTAACACCGATATAGACGACGAGGAAAGACAAGCTTGTATCCATTTCACCCATTTTTGACCGAATCTCATCTTTCTCAAACTATCAAGCAAAAACGACCACTCGACACTATCATAGGCTTTTTCAAAGTCTACTTTAAAAATCAAACATTTCCTTTTCTTCTTTCGCAAGTAGTCCACAATCTCATTTGCGACCAAGATCCCATCTAGAATGAAGCGGCTTTTGATAAAGGCGCTTTGAGTGTTACTAATTAGCTTCCCCGTCACCTTTTTTAGTCTCTCCGCCAATATTTCAGCGATTGTTTTGTAGTATACACCAATGAGACTAATTGGTCTAAAGTCCTCGAAATTTAGGGGGGATTTGATCTTTGGAATAAGTGTTAAAAATGAAGCGTTGCACCCCCCACTTATCTCTCCTTTTTCCCAAAACCAAGTTATCGCTCGAATTAACTCTCCTTTTATTATATTCCAAAACTTCTTTAAAAACCCAAACTCTTTACCGTAGACCAAATTTCGTCTTCTTCAAATGGTTTCTCCAATTCTTTTGCGTCTTCCAAGGATAAATTGGGGTAACTTTCTGCACTTAGAGTGGGACCATCTAAAAATTGAGTGGAAAATTTACCTTTAAAAATTTCGAATACGTGATCTTTTACTTTTTCCGGTTCTTCCGTCCAACCTTCGGCAGTGTGCAATCCTCTTATCATATTTTTCCTCTCCCGATGCTTGATTATAGCGTGGAACATTTTTGTGTTTTCGTCACCTTCCGTAACCCATTTCGTCTTAGCCTTTTGCCTATCCATTTCTAACTTTGTCTTTTCAAGTTCTAACCATTTACTTCTTGCTTGAACCCACCTTTCTCTATCCGAATCCAACAACCCATTCCTTTCCGCCTCCACTTCCCACTTATTTGCCTCCTCTTTTGCAGTTCCCAATTCGGATTCCATTCTCCCAAACTTCTTCTTAGCCCACTCCTTGACGTCGGTTTTGACATTTTTTAGTTTGTCTCGAAAGGTACCATCCGGCCATTTAGAATGCACCTCTTTGTTCCATGCATTTGTTACCACCCCCTCTAAACCGTCCTCGCTTAGCCAAGAGTCAAAGAATTTGAATGGCTTGGGTCCAAAATCCTTTTTGTCTTTAAATAACATTATTGGCATATGGTCCGACCACTTTCTCTCTAGCGCCTTCACCCCCAAGTTCTTCCATTTGGTCCCAAAATCAACCGTTGTCAAGAATCGATCTAATTTACTATGTTTTAGGCCATCATTACTCACTCTTGTGAATCTTCTCCCAATCATCGGCATTATGTTTTTCCTTGTCTAGATTGAGTTGACATCCTTCTATAATTCCTTCATATATATATATATATGCCATATATTGAGGAAATTAATTAACTTGTTTCATATTAAAATAGCTAGCTCTCTTTAATTTGAATCAGAATCATGGATGGATCCTTCCTTCTTAATTAGTTTCAATCTGATTATGTAGTGTTTCTATATAATTCTTTAATTTATTTGTTGTATACTGACGCACCTTTCTTGTAATTTATGATTTTAAAATTGAAATGTTTTCATATATATATATATATAGGGAAGGGTTCAATTGAGAAGTAAAAAAACACGGGAGTGTTCATATATGAACGTTCATATATGACTGTTTATATATGAACGTTCATATATGAACGTTCATATAACAGTCATATATGAACATTCATATATGAACACTCCAACGTTCATATAACAGTCATATATGAACGTTCATATATAACAGTCATATGTGAACATTCATATATGAACACTCCCGTGTTTTTTTACTTCTCCATTTCTCAAAATATTTAGACTTCTCAAATGAACCTGGCGCTATATATATATATATATATATATATATATATATATATATGCTTCTCAATCTAGCTATATATATATATATATATATTTGATTAAGGTGTACGTATATGCAGCCTTTTCTTCTTGATCAAGCAATGGCTATCGGATAGCTCACGTTTTTTCAGGCTGCGTTTGGTACATGGGACAGGACAGGACGGGATAAAACTAAATGTCTCATGTTTGGCGTGACATGAGACAAGACAAAAATTCATTGTTCCACGTTTGGCGATAGTGGCAGATGCACTCCATAGGGTGTGGGGGGATGGGACCCCATTAAAAGTTTTTTTGAATTTTAAGGTTAAAAATATAGATTTTTCAAGTTTATACCTTAATGTCCCCCTAGTAATTTCTTGTCCGGGACCCCATCAACCAAAAAAAAATGTTTTGAAATCAACCAAAACTACTCTCGAAATCGACTAAAAAATAAAAAAAGTATCTTGAAATAAACAAAAAAACTTAAAAATCTATTAAAATCTACCAAAAAAAACTTTAAAAGTCCTCGAAGCGTTGGATTTAAGCTAAAAATATATCGGCCAATTTTACGGGCATTTAAGCTACCTTAAAGGGGACCCCAGTAGAAAAAAGTTCTAGATCCGCCACTGTTTGGCACGACATGGGACAAGGATTGGATATGGTGGGACAGGATAGGACCAAAAAGAGCATTTTCTTGTTCCACCAAAATAGGTGGAACAACTTGGGACAAATGTGAGACAGAAACAAAAAAATCACTAACCTACCCTCGTTTGATATGTAAACCTAATATGATATTAGTCTTAAAGATCATCACCACCTATCACCGCCGCCACCACCATCGGCGACCACCGATAGCCACCGCCAACCACCCTCGACCACCACTACCTATTCCTCCATTATTACAACCTTCTCCACCATCTCCACAACTAGAGGTGGCCAAAAATCGGGTTCGGGCCGGGTCGGGGGACAAACCGGTTCCAAACAGTAACCGTGAGAACCGGGTCGGGTGAGAACCGGGTCGGGTCGGGCCGGGTTTAAACCGAAATCCCCTGACCCGTTTAATGGTATGTAGAACCGGTTTTTATAAAACCGGGCTGGGCCGGGCCGAGAACCGGTTCTGTTTCGGTTTTGCGATTTTTTTGTTTTTTAACTGCTTTCTTTGTATAATAATTAATTACTAAACTTTAACAAAGAAAAATTGGATTGGAATCATTGGATAAGTAAAATACACTTTAAAAATACGTTTTATTTATAATATATATCACTAAAATACACTTTTACGTTTTATAATTTATATATAATTTTAAGTTACAAACTTACAAGTTACAAGTTACAATACATAAATTCTAAACATTCGAAGGTCCTGCTCCCGAACTTCCACCCCCATCACCCGGATAGTAATTGAATGGATTATAATTGAATGGATTGTATGGAGCGTAGTATGGATTCTGATCTGGATTGTAGTCTTCAAGAGTATTGTACTGCATCAGTCGTGTAATAGCCGTCTGATCGTCAAGGCGGTCGGTGTCTACATCTTCGTCATCTACGACACTACTAACATCAGAAGTATCGGTTACGGACGGCGTACTTAGTAGTTCATCCGTGTCGTTTTCGAATAAGTTTTCTTCCATGCCTTCTAGATCATCCTCCAGGTTCGTTCGATTTTGAATGCGGTCTTCTCCATCCAAGTAATCCTTCAGACATACGCAACACTCCACCGATTTTGGGGTTAATTTTGTCTGACGCTCCGATATGATCCTGCCACTAAGAGAAAAGGCCGACTCCGAAGCTACAGTACTAGCTTGGATTGTTAGTATATCAAGTGCAATAGTGGCCATAATTGGGAAACTTGATTGTTTACTTTTCCACCATTCTAATAAATCTAGGGATTCAACATCTACGACGTTTGTGAAGGATGCCGTTATAAAATTAGTACGTACGTATTGATTGAATTCACCCAAATTATCCCCATCATATCTAGCTTTTTTAGAAGATTCCATGACAACCGATTGCATTAAAGTTTGCATTAAGTCTTCTCGGTTTCGGCCACGACTGCTACTAGAACCCGGTGAAAACATTTGAGGTGTAGGGGTTTGTTGGCTTCCTCCCCCATAATTAACTCTATAAATCTCATATAATTGATGAAAATCAGTATTAAATTGTTGTATGCGTTTCCTTGAAAAGCTAGAATTTGTAAGAGAATCCAAACCAAACGATACACATATTGCTTGTATTAAAACTTCGACACCCGTAACATTTAAAAACGGGTTTAATGCCGCGGCACAAAGAAAAGTGAAGGGGATCTTTTTAAAATATTTTACCAATTTTTCTTTCATTGGTTTCACCACGTCGTGAAAGTGCAAATCCTGTTCGTATTGAGCAATTTTACTTGCCAAAATATAAAGTTGATTTAAAAGTAAAGGGTCCGTTGGATAATAAACACCGGATAACATAGTTGTTGCAGTTTTGAAATCGCCCAAAATATCGTGAAAGCCATGAATCCTTGTCCAATCATCCTGAGTTATCGTGTTATCCGGGTAATGAATGTTATAAAATGCTTGAATATATTGTTGTTGTCTTAATAAATTATCCATCATTTTCCAAGTCGAATTCCATCGAACCGGCATATCGTGCGCCGGTCCCAAAGCTTTAAAACCGACTTGTTTGCAATAATCTTTATATAAGTTTTGCATTTTATTATTTCTTGTGAAAATTCGGCGTAACATAAGCCTAAACTTAGTTAAAGGCTCATTAAGTTTACTTAAGCCGTCTTGAACGGCTAAGTTTATTATGTGTGCGCAACAACGTGTATGAAATAATTTTCCCTCTAAAATAGGGGATAAAGCCAAACGTAATCGGTCTACGCATGCCGTATTATTACTAGCATTATCAAACGAAATACTAATAACTTTATTTTTTAAATTATAATATTGAAGACATCTCATAATTATAGAAAACTGACGCTCACCCGAATGTGGCGAACCAAAGAGCTCAAACGTGATTACACGTTTGCATAATTGCCACGATCCCGACACAATCCAATGTGCCGTTATGCATATATAAGAATCTGGCAATCCGCATGGTGCGCTCCATACATCACAAGTTAAAGAAACTTTGTTGGGTAAGTTTAAAAACATTTATCGCATAATTTTTTGAACCTTATTCCAATATTTTAAAGCATCACGCTTAAGAGTTTGACGACTTACCGAAGTGTAGCGTGGTTGGAACCCATTTTTGATCATGTTTGTAATGTGAGGATTGTCGAAATGTCCGAAAATTTCATTTGCATTTCTCGGGCGAGATCATTATCATACGACCATACTTGACCGGAATTGTCAAGTATGGGTTGAGTTGGATCGTCCCCCGATTTCAACCTCTTGCATCTTTCCTCGAAGTGGCGCTTTAACGTGCTATTTGATTCGGGTTTTAGGAAATCTCCACACCGTTTGCATTGCGCTTTTTTTGTACCGTCGGAAAATTTTAGCAAGTTGAAATTGTCCCAAACCGCTGCTTTTTGTGAATGATCGGTAACAACGGTGTAATTTTGTTCGGCCATTTTTTTGATAGTAGAGAGTAGAGACTAGAGATATGTATGCGTTTTTTGCGAGAAACGAATATAGCGAGAGCCGAGAAATGAGAATTGTATGCGTTTTTTGCGAGAAACGAATATAACGAGAGCCGAGAAATGAGAATTGTAAGCGTTTTTTGCGTTTTGTAAGCAATTGTAAGGTGGTGATCACTTCATAACACCCCTAGTATTTATATGGGGTTGGAGGGGGTATTTTTGGGTGAAAAAACGGTCAAAAATGGGTCCCCAAAGGTCACAAACGGCTATATAACGGCTATAATTTTTTGAAAAAAATCGGGTCGGGTCACGAACCGGTCCCGGGTCGGGCCGAGAAAATTCTTAAATACACGAACCGGTCCCGGCTCTCGGGCTTGAAACCGGTTCTTGACCGGGTCGGGCCAGAACCGGTTCTTGGCCGGTTTCGGGTCGGGTCAGCCCGTCGGGTCGGTTCGGTTCGGGTCAATTTGGCTACCTCTATCCACAACCATGAGTCCATCACCACCACCACTACGGCACTACCATCAGTCGACCACCTCCGCCTATACTGACACCGATCACCACCACCCATGGTCGCCACCACTGACCATGGTCGGCCACTTCCACCTAGGCATGACAACGAGGCGGGTATGGGACGGGGTTCTTCATCCCCGACCCCGACCCCGGTTTTTAAAACCCTCCCCCGGCCCCGGGCGGGTACGGGGATTTCAACCCCATCCCCGGTCAACTTGCGGTCAAGACCCGTCCCCGGTTTGTACCCGGTTTTCTAAATATATAAAATATATAATTTTTTTAATAATATATATAAATATATAAATATATAAAAATTTTAATAATATATATACCGGGTCCGGGGCGGGTCCGGGGATGGTCATCCCGGCCCCGACCCCGGTTTTCTAAAAGCAGGTTTCCCCGTCCCCGGCCCCGGTACCCGGTTTGGCGGGGAATCCCCGGCCCCGGTCAGGTCGAGTGGACCGGGTTCCCCACCGGGTCGGGCCAAATTGCCATGCCTACTTCCACCTCTTCTTCCACTACAACAAATTTCCCCACCACGCCCATCGCCACCTCCACCGATCATCGCCAGCCGTTGCACCACCATACCGACGATCATCGCCAACCACCGCCAGCCACCTCCAGGGGCGAATCCATCTTGTAAAAGGTGGGGTCCCATCCCCCCAGTAAAATTTTATTTTTTCATTATTTTTCTAGGTTAAAACATTTTTTTAATTCTTTATCATAAATTCCCCCCAAGTAAATTTTCAATTGTGCCCCACGAACCAAAAACAGTACATTGAAATGAACTATAACACAAAAAAATCTCAGAATCAACAAGAAAAACCCGAGAAAGTCTCTCAAAATAGACCAAAAAACTTAAATATCCATCGAAATCAATCAAAAAAAAACTTTAAAAATCCATCGAAGCGGTGAGAATAGGCTCAAAACACATCGGACGACTTTACGAGCATAATTTACCTTAATGGTGCCCCCACTATGTAAAAATCTTGGATCCGCCACTGGCCACCTCCACCTCTTCCTCCACTACTACCACATCCTTTACCATAGTCTACCGCATCCACCACTACCATCGTTGACCACCTCCACCTCTACCTCCACCGATCACCACCACCCATTACCGCCACCACCACCGACTATCACCGCCAAACACCGTAGGCCACCTCCATCACTACCACCGTGCACCACCACCTATACCTCAACCATATCAACGACAATTACCTTTTGCACCACCACTATCCACCATCTTCACGTCCTTCACAACCATCATCGTTCATCAACCACCATCGCTTTTATCTTTACCTGTCGCTGCAACCATGCCTCTGCCAATTCACAAAGATCTTCTAAATTGAATCAAATATAATATTTTATTTGTATAAATCTAGTTTTTTCGAACCACCATCAATTATTTCAGACTCTTCATTCAAATTTCATACTATCATTTATGTATGTATATAAGTGTTTGAAAATTGTGTAAAAACTAAAAATGCTTTTAAATTAAATTATTGAATATATATTTTATTTGTGTCATTTATTAACTATTATATGATATATAAAATCATCAAACAAGTTTTGGAGAAAATTGTCTAGCCATGTCCTATCTAGTCCTAGCTAGTCGTACCAAACACAAGACACACAATTGTTTTGTCCAGTCCTGTTCTGCCCTGTCCAGTCCAGTCTTGTCTGCGTACCAAACGCTACCTCAATGATTTCTCTAGCTAGCTACTTTTCAGTTTAAGATACACATAAACTAAGGGATATTGACTCAAATAGCCAAAGGGATTGAAAATTGGACCTCTAGCCATTTTTCTCCGGGTTTTGCACAAATAGCCAATGAGTCCGCATTTCGCACTCCTAGGTCCGCACTCGCAATTGCGGACCTGCCCAAAAATATGAACATGACAATTTTTCTTCAATTTTTTTTATAGTGCGGATTTGGGTAAAAAAATATTTTTTAAGGAAAATTGACTTTCTAGGGAAAGTAACAAGGGATTGACACGAGTTCGATTGCGGTCCACACTCTTCGGGTCGGGTCAAAGTGCGAACCTGTTGACTATTTTGATAAACTAGAAGAAGGTATGGGTAGTAGGTCAATTTTCAAGTTTGTTTTGGCTATTAGGCCAATTTCCCTTAAGCTAATTAGGCCCATAAAAATTTAATGATTAGAAAGCCTCGGCAGTAATCTATACTTCTGTAGGGATAGTCACTCGTAAGCATTTCCATGGCCACGTGTGTATATGTGTCTGAACCTATTTTTTGTTATATATTAGGCCATCAGTACCCCATCCCTTCTATCTTTCAAAGATTCCACTCCACATCAGCGCCACATCAGCTTTTCTTCCATCCCTCACTCCATCCCTCACGATCCCTAAACACCCGTACCCCATTCCCTCAAACCCTTTTGACACCTCATTTATTTTAATTCTTTTATTTATACATTTAATTATTTAACAAAATAAAAATATTTATATATTTTTTAATAAATAAAAATAAGATAAATAATAAAAATTAAAGTTGGCCGGAGTAAATTTAACAATATATTTTTTTATATATTGTGTCGGGATAGATTGTGGTGTGTTCGGGGTAGAAGGTTGGGTTTCCGGAACAATGTCGTCGTCGAGATTGAAGTTGGCCGGAGTAAAACCTTGTTCAATCAACCCGGGACGTGTAAATTGGTAAGGAATTTGTTGGTGAAATTGTTGGTGAAATTGTTGGGGAAATTGTTGCGGATATTGTGGCGGATTTTGTTGCGACCATTGTGGCGGAATTTGTTGCGAAAATTGCGGATGATAACCTTGTTGTGTAAACGCTTGGAAACCAAGCTCTTGATCTTCTTGCGATTGTGGTGTATTCGGTCGGTTACGACGGGATGTAGGTGTTCTGTTTGGATTCATGATGAGAGAGGTGTGAAAAATAAGAGGTTGAGAGAATTTGAGAGAGTTTGAGAGGTGTGAGATTGAGAGAATTTGAGAGTGTGAAAAATAAGAGGTTGAGAGGTGTGAGAAATAAGAGGTGTGAGAAATAAGAGGTTGAGAGGTGTGAGAAATAAGAGATTGAGGGTTAAATATATAGTGGGATTAAATTGAGAAAAATAATTTTTTTTTATTTAGAAAGAGCCGTTCAACGGTTATATTTTTAAAAATTTAATTAAATTTTTTTTTAAAAACCTTCGGGATGATCCGGGATCCCATCCCCGGATTCATCCCCGCCCCGCCAACCCCGCTGAGCCCGTAGCCCAACCCCGCTGACCCCGAAGCCATCCCCGAGTCCATCCCGAGCCGGGTACGGACGACCTTAGAAATATAGAAATATATATATATATATATAGTTATTCTTTTTTGTTTTATATATATATATATATATATTTCTTTTTTTTATAAATTACTAGGTTCGAACCGTGTATTACACGGGGTAATTTAAAAAAATTAAATCATGTCAGAAACTTTTATCTTACAGATATGAGTGATCATCGAAAGTACGATGCTACTTTTTCAATCTTTTTTTTCCTTCAAAGTTGTTTTTTTACAGCTGGTTACAAAATGTCCTTGTTTTAGGCAGTTTTCACAAGGATGTCTTGCAAAAAATTAATAAAAAATATGAATAAATATCAAGAATTTATAAAACAAAATTTATAATAGCACGTAAATGAAATAATGGAAAAGTACATGGTTAAAATATTAATAAAATAAGAACCACGTATCATAAATTACCAAATGCTTCTTTATATACAACATTCTTTGTTCTATTGCTAATTATACCTTCATCATCTATAATTAATAATTTTAAACTTTGCCTACTTTTTACTCTAGATAAAACAACATACAACTGACCATGTGGGTGTGCTAATTGAACTTATAATGTAAATTGCGTCCAGATACATGTTTAGGCGGGAAAATATTGAAGTCGGCTCACCAGAAGACGACACGTGGCATATGTGTCTGAAATAGGTGTCTTGATTGCTTCAAAGTATAATGTGATATTACACGTTATAAATATGGCAGGCGGTGGGACGTACTTGCCGCTTAGGTCCACTCCGCCAGCGTGGTATCAACATGTTACTTTTACAATTGGGTACGTTAATGGTAACCATTATGTGAAATTAGATATGGCAGAAGGATACCAGTTCCCTACTATTGTACCACATTTTTTTCAATACAGTTATCCGTGTGCTGCAGGATGGGCTACCCCGTATTCAGATCGAATACAGAAGTACGAACTATTTTTATGTGTTAATTGTACTACGGATAATGTTATTTTAGAATAATCGAATGTAATATAGATTATTTTATGTTCTATTTATATGTTAAATCGCAATGTTTATGTTTTATTTTTATAATTATATAATTATAAAAAATTAGTAATATTTAGGGAAATTAATTAAAATACCCAAAGTTTGACCAACTGTTACCAAAATACCCAAAAAAAATTCATTTTGCAAAAATACCCAAAATACCCGCGATGGATCCCGCGATCGCGGGCTAGGGCTGACGTGGCACGTATTTTGGCCCCAAATGCCCCGCGAAGCCCCTCAACTTTGGCCGCGGTGCACTTTTGGTCCCTGCCCGCGATCGCAGCCCGCGATGGACCAAAATTTTCACTTTTGGTCCCTGAAAATTTACACTTTTGGTCCCTGAAAATTTACACTTTCAGCCCCTGTACTTAGACGAATCTTGCATTCTTTTACTGTTTTTTTCCACAATTATTGTACTTTGAAGACCGATTTGTGGTTGAAATTCATTTGCATGTTTGAGATTTCATCCATAAATATCAGTAGTATGCAATTCACAATTCACACTTCCTCTTGCTTTCTTTCTTGATTTCTCTCTTGCTTTCTTTCTTTGAATTGATTTCTCTCTTCTCTCATTTCATCCACAAATGGCATCGTCATCAAACCCTAAGTCTACTCCTGAAAAAATGCCACCTCAAATCGAGGTCGCCATAGCAAAAAAAGAAAAGGAGATAGATGAACTAACAGAAGAGTGGAAAAAATGATGGACAGGAAGGCAGTCCATTTGAGAAAGATCGAAGAGGAAGACAGGGAGATCAAAAGGATGAAAGGGGATATAAAAGCTCGGGAGGCTCGTGTTCGTCGAGAACAAGAAGCAATTCACCATATTCTGCAAGACTTCGCAATTATTCAAGCGAAGGTAAACGAGAAGCAAGCTTGGATTGATGAAACTAAATCAATTTTTAAGTAGGTGGTGGTTATATATTTTTTTTGTTTTGTATTTTTTTTACTGTGTTGTTATTTGTATTTTTTTTACTGTGTTGTTGTTTTGTATTTTTTGTTGTTGTTAATTTCTCTCAAAAGTAGTTTTTAAGCCGCTGAACCACGGTTAGGTTGGATACATCATGCAAGGTCAAGTCAGAGGTTACCTCATTCGTGGGCCTACTCCTCTTGTAGAATATATGACAACCCTCAACTCATTTGCTAAAGTGTGTGCGGGTTGTGGTACACAATGGCCATACGTGGTTGCAAAAGCAGAAGCCGTTGAAGAAGGGTCAGAAAGATTGAAGATGAAGAGCTTGTTGGATGGAATACAAACTAGCTGTGTTATCAATGTTCATTTAGAAGCATATGTATGTGTGTGTATATATATAATATGAAATGGGGTTTTGACAAGTTGGTATCACTGGACTCATTTAAGAATTGTGAAAATGGGTATTTGACGAATGATGATTCATGTGTGTTTGGAGCTGAAGTGTTTTAAACACACATGAATCATCATTCGCCAAATATCCATTTTCACAATTCTTAAATGAGTCCAGTGATACCAACTTGTCAAAACCCCATTTATAAACAATTCTACCTTCTCCTATTGCCATTCACGATATCTATAAACACATTCAAATAATAATAATTTAAAACGATTTAATGAATTAGTTAATATATGATTATTATTTTAATGCGATAGAAGTGTAAAACAAAATTGAAAAAAAATATGAGATGTACCATAAATTAAATAATTAACTATAATGGTGTAATTTGTTAAAATTAAAACGTATCTAATATGAATATATAAACAGACATGTGTACTCAGAGTTAACATTCACTGCCATGGATGCAAGAACAAGGTCAAGAACTTGAGTCCGATCTGACTTGCTAAGAGATCCTTCGAATCGAATATCTGACCTGCTGTTAAACTTTCGCTACGAATATAAGGTGTAGGAAGCTTTGTGTCTGGGTATGGGAGTCTGGAAGAATAGGGGGCATATCAAAAAAGTCATTTATCTGACTACATGATTTTCTACTAGGGGTATATTCTTCGTGATCATCATTATCGGTGTCTGATCTGTCTATTTCAGAATTACCAGTTCTGAAAACGTGGGTTTCGTCATCAGCAACTCCAGCAGTACGCCATTCGTGTGGTTGTGGTGATGGTGGTGGTGGTTGTTGTTGTTGAGAATCAGGCTGCTCTATTTGGAGGTCTTCGTCGTCGTCACCCTCCTCGTCACCGTCGTCGTCACCATCGGATACGCCGGGATACACAAAGACTAATGGGGGTCTTTCTGAATCGACTGCAAGGTGCAGAAAAGTAGAGATATCCCCATCGTTGGATAAATCCACAAATGACCCATCGCCATTTTTAAACACTAACTTGCAAATATCAGAAGAGTTGATTCCACATTTTTGCATGGCGTATGCAACAAACTTCTGATAAGTATAGTTTACTGACACTTTAACACCATGCTTAGATTTATAAGCAAAATTCCACTCATTGTTATCTTGCACCCATTCACCATCAAAACAGAAATATAGCTTAGCTTTTGCAACAGATGAACTCATTTTTTCAGTAGTATCTCAAACACAAAATATTGCAGAAAGAAATATTGCAACATGAAATCGTTGTGTGAGAATTATGGCTTGAATTTTACGTCTATTTATGAATGAAACAACCAACATATCAGAAAACCAATCTCTCATTTCATCCACAAACTGATATTCCAAAAACATTGATTTAACATTGATTGAAACATGCAATTGAATTTCAACCACAAATCGGTCTTTAAATTGCAATAATTGTGAAAAAAAACAGTAAAAGCATCAAGATTCGTCTAAGTATAGGGGCTGAAAGTGTAAATTTTCAGGGACCAAAAGTTGAAAATTTAAGGGACCAAAACTGTAAATTTTGGCCCATCGCGGGCTGCGATCGCGGGCAGGGACCAAAAGTGCACCGCGGCCAAAGTTTAGGGGCTTCGCGGGGCATTTGTGCCCAAAATACGTGCCACGTCAGCGTATCCCGCGATCGCGGGACCCATCGTGGGTATTTTGGGTATTTTTGCAAAATTGAAAATTTTTTAGGTATTTTGATAACAGTTGGTTTGACTTTGGGTATTTTAATTAATTTCCCTAATATTTATATTTATAAATATTTATTTATTTTTAAATAAAACCAAAAAGTAAAAGAAAAAAAACATTTTTAAACTATATAATACAATAGCCTCCCCTTTTTAAAGCGTATCTGACGGGTTTTCTTTTTTAAATAAAACAAAAATATATAATAAATTATTATCAGAAATTATTATCAGAAATCAACCCAAAGTTCAAGATTTCTCTTCGAGTTAGGGTTCTGCAAGAGTTTTGGATTTCTCTTTGATTTCACCATTTTGATTCTCGCAACTGCTGCTACGATGACCACTTCGAGTTCAATTCGTCTTCATATCTTCGAGTTAGGGCTTGAACGTCTCCATACCCTAACACCTACAAATCGCTCAATTTGGACGGAGATTCGTTTTACCTTGCTCTCTGTTGGGGTTGTTTGATCGGATATCTCCCTCTGATCTTAGGGTTTTGATATCAGTAATCATTTTCTCGTTCAAACCGCTAAATTTTATCTCTAACAATGGTGAGGTTACTTGATTTACATTTCTCTTCATTTTGATTTGGATCCTTTTGATGTAATTCCGTTTGTTTGATCATTGGTTCAATCACATTTTGGAACTTCGTATGATTTGTTTGGGATTTTTAACTATCTATTGGGAACACAACTTTTGATTTATCAGATTTGCATTAGGCATTAGGCAACACAACTTTTGATCTATCATAAAGAAGGATTATATGTTCTTATGTAGTACCATGCCACAGTGGTGTGATTGTGTGAATAGATATAGGTCCTACAACTTAGTCTGTTTGTCAATCCTTCATATTTTTTCTAATAAATGTTCCGATACAAATGTTTGTTTCAGACCCTGTCACTTGGGTTATGATTGTGCTACTTGCATGAGCATATTGTTTTAATTTACTAGGTCAATTAAAAACGAAATTTCGATGTGCAAAAAGGACTCTCCTACTCTTGTAATGGTACATGGATATGTAGCTTCTCAGGGGTTCTTCTTTCGAAATTTCGATGCTTTTGCCAAGCACTTCAGGGTGATTGCAATCGATCAGCTTGGGTGAGTTGTTCACGATCCTCCCCTTACTTTTGGTTTCAGTTTTTGGACATTAACATTATGTGCTACAAATTTTTTTCCTCTTTTTGTCTATTATTGTTGGAGTTCATTTTCTTCTACTTAATCATTTTCTTCTTTTTGTCTACTTATTATTGGAGTTCATTGGCAGTTGGGGTTGATCCAGCAAGCCTGCCTTCACTTGCACAAGTACTGAAGATTGGTTTTCGTTATATTGTTCTTGACCTCTTTTCTCATTAACTTGTGCTTTATGGAATAAGGATTGCTTATGATCTTTTTTTTATAAGGTTCATCTAGGCTTTGCCTAGACTACATCCTTGGCAATTTGGAAACAAACAAACAAAGCGGCCGTCTGAGACTAAGCCTGACCATAGAATGCTGACGCCTGGACTCGAACCCGGGGTGGATGGGATATTCCACCACATCCCCCCAAGCCCTTGCCAACACGCCACCACCCTTGTGGTTGATTGCTTATGATCTTTTAAATGAAAACTGTGAGTCTGCTACAGCATACTAGCTATGGTATCTTTCATAATGCAGAAACCGTGGCTTGGTTTATAGATTCTTTTGAGGAATGGTGCAAAGCCAAAAACCTTAGCAACTTTGTTTTGCTTGGGCACTCATTTGGAGGGTATATTGCTGCTAAATATGCTCTGAAGGTAAGTTTTTTGCTGATAATTACCAAAACTATAAGAATAGAACAAGTTTTCTGTTGATATGTAAAGCTCAGAGAACTTTACCATTGGTGATTCTTAAAATTATTGAAGCATCCGAGCACGTATAACATCTGATTTTGGTGGGACTTGCTAGGTCCACAAGGCACTGGACCGGATAACATGCAAGCTATCCAAGTTGAACCTGTAAGTAAATCCCACACATTTTTTTCTTTTCCTGGGGGGGGGGGGGAGGTACTGAGATGTTTCACTTTGTTTATAAGAAAATTAATTGGCGCATGTTGCTTCATCCTTGAACTCCTCCTACTGTTACATACTACACCATGATTCACCCATTTAACAAAAAGGAGTTTTCTATGCTTGATTGGCGAAATTATGAATAATTCAGCTTTGATTATCATTAATTTGACCACAATCCAGTTCTAGTTTGACTAGTTTTATGATTTATATTTGATTATAGGAACAAATGCAAGAACTTCACTCTCAACTTCCCGAGGGTTCAGTTGATGAGCCTGGAACTGAAGATATATTTTATAAAGTAATGGGCAAAGATAAAGATAGTCGGGCACGGATGTACGGGTTAGGTGTTCGCGCTTCTGATGTTTGGGTTCTTGTACCATGTCGTCCTGCGTGCGTGTTATAGGGAGACAATGCAATGGAAAGCAGCTTATGAAGGTATTAGTAGTGAAGTGGCTAAGCTAAAAGCTATTGTCTTAGAGATGAGAGGGTCAAATCAAAATGCTTCTTGTGCTTCAAGTGTTCCTGTGACATCAACACATCGTCCCAAAGTAGCTACAAAACATCCAACTCTACAGGTATGTGTCTATTTTAATCTGGTTTATTTTCTACTGTGGCTCTTGATGATTTCCCTATGCACATATATTGTTTCTGCCTGCTGTTAGTCCATCAGATCTAATTTTTGCCTCAATTTAGTGACTCTTGAAATTCATGCCTATCTGATTGATTTAAAAAGATACATGCTTGGTTTTTGGTTTGCAATTAGTTGCTTAAGACTGTTTTTGGCAGCAACTGGTATTGGCCTAGTTATCTGATAGTCTTAATGTTGCTCATGCTATCTGGACAGTCCTTTTGATCAAGTTGTTGTTTTTGGTACTGTTTTTAAAACAATGTCCTTTTTTTGGTTATTTGGTTCTGTTTATGGATGCTATCTTCCTGTCCAAAAAGTTCATTTGGTGGCCTGCTCATATGGTGTTTGGAATTACACTCTCTGGATTGGCTTAGAAGTTATAAGGAGGGATTTGATTAAACAATATATAATATTTTGTAAAGAAGCTTTTTTGAATATAATATTTTGATTTCGTTTGGGAGTTTAAGAAGAAAAGTATTCTTTGTTTTTTTTTTCAACTATATGGCAACCCTACTTGTTCCTTTCCAATCCATATTTTATCTTCCAGCATCATCTTAGTGATGGATGGAGCTTTTCGTAGATTAGTAGTAATTATGGCCTAGAAAGTTTGAGTACTATTAAATTTTGTATTTTGAATATTTATTTTTTGTGGGTATTGAAAGTTCTAAGTTTTGTCTTAATATGTGATTATTTAGGTTGCCTTTGAGGTTTATCTTAAGAGTATTATAAATACGATGGAGATTGTAGCAAAAGCAAGGGTGAAGAGCTTAGACCCAGATGAGTTGGTTGGTGGTGAAGAGCTTGGCCCAAATTGGTGTGAAGCACATGTACTAGTTGCTATCAAAAAGAGGGAATGTTTGGTGAGGCCATATGGTCTCTTCGTTACAATTGAAGATGCCATTGGAGCAACTATTGCATGGCCTTGCCCTTTCATTTCGGTACGTTTTGAAACTTGTAATGCTCTGTCAAAGTAGATTTTATAAACATATAAATAACTTTAAACTTACATGTATTTTTGAATTGTAGGTGGTGCCCGAGGATGAGAAACATGATGAGATAAAGGATTATTGTGAATAAAGTTTGACGAAGATTTCTTGTATATGAATACTTTGTCTTGTCGTCATAAACATAAACATATGTGTTGGGATATACCGAATAATACTCAAACTCTTATGACTCGTATACGTTTTTAGCGAAATATTATATAAATATACTATTGCTACATAATAAGTTTTTATAGGTCTCTAAAATTTTGTTGTATAGGAATAAAACTTATTAGGATATATCTTGGTCCTATAAAGTCATTTCTTAAGACGCACATATGTGTTTCTAAATCTAATACGTAATAGTAGGAAAATATATTTTAGGACCACAAAAAGTGTCCTATTTTATATCTATTATGACATTTTTTAGTGTTACATAATACATTTTATAGGACCCTTGAATTTGTTTTATAATTTTAGAATTTGTTATGACGCATATGTTTGGTACTAATATCAATCTTGTTGCGACATTCAATTTTGTCCTATAAAACCACTTTTTAGGACACTTATAAGTGTCCTATTTTATACTCTAATAGGACGCTTTTTAGTGTTACATACTACATATTATAGGACCCTTATATTTGTTTTATAATTATAAAACTTGTTATGACACACATTTTGGTACTAATTTTTTTTTTGGACAGCAAAACACACAGCACCTTTATTAAAACCGAAACTAGCGAGAAGCTAGCGATCCATACAAAAATTCAGAGGAGAGCTTAGCCAATCCTCCCAACTGAAGGCTCTCCCGATCTTAGATCTGACTTTAATCCAATAAAAAGCAAAGTATAAAATTAAATTGGTAATCTCTTTACTATTCCTCATCTTGCCTTTGAACAACTTCTTATTTCTTTGATTCCACAGGACCCAAAAGTAGGTCATACAGACTACTTTTGCAACCTCCTTACTCCGCCTATGAATAACCGTTTGTTGTACGGTCGTCCACAGATCATACACCGAGTTCACCGCCACCGACCAAATTCTCCACCATTGATGAAGCCGAGCTCCCACCTCCCGTGCTGTAGAGCACTGCACAAATAAATGAGTAGTATTCTCCTGGTGTGACACACAGCATGGGCAAACATCAGAATCGATGTGAATACCCCTTTTTAACAGATTGTCTTTGGTAGCCAGCCGCTCCTGCAGTACCCTCCATAGATGCACATTGACTTTTGGTACTAATACAAGTCATTTGCAACATTTAATTTTGTCCTATAAAACCACTTTTTAGGACGCTCATAAGGGTCCTATTTTATACTGTATTAGGACTCTTTTAGTGTTACATAAAACATTTTATAGGACACTTGAATTTGTTTCAAAATCATACAACTTGTTAGGTCACCAAATTTTGTCTTTTAAACCTTTTGTAACGCCTTTAGTTAGGACGCACATATTTTTGGTCCTATAAAATGAAGGGTCCTATTAGATGGTTTTTTAGGACGCTAATAGGCGTCCTAATAAGTGCCTTTTTTTTTAAACGACAATTCATTAAAACGGAAGCAAGCCAGAGGCTAGCCAAGAAGAGCGATTACATCGTTCTTAGACAGGAATAAGGGGAAATACTCCACTCAACAAAGTTAATACGACTTCCTTTGCGCCTATGAATCACCCATCTAAACGAGTTGGTGACTATGGAATCAAATAAATCGCTAAGACTAGGGACAACCTTGCTGAATAGGTAAGTGTTGCGAAGACGCCATACGGAGAAACAAGAGATCATGAGAATAGCTTCGACTCCTTTTCGAACATCCATAGGCACCCGTGAAGAATCGATCACATCCAGCGCCGCTACTAAAGAAGTGAACGAGGAGAAAGGGTAGTTCCACCACCTAAATAAGTGCCTTTTGTTGTAGTGTTAATCGCTTAAAATAAGAAAGTTTAATGGTTTTTTCATTCAAGTTGAGAAATTTTAATGGTTTTTTCATTCAAGTTGAGAAATTTTAATGGTTTTTTCATTCAAAAAAAATAGTTTAGAGACGTAATCATTCAAAATGAGAAATTTCAATGGTTTTTTGTTTAAAAAAATTGTTTATGGACTTAATCATTCAAAATGAGATAGTTTGTTGGGTTTTTTGAACTTTTTCTAGTTCTCTAAATTTAAAGTTTTTTCTTGTTTTCTATTTTTTTAGAGAACAGTATAGAGAAGCTGTTGAATCAAAATAGAGAATAAAACCTCAAATTTTTTTATTTAGAGAAACTGTTTGGAGATACTTTAAACTTGACGTTTTTTTCTTGTTTTCTTTATTTTAAAGGAAAAGATAGAGAAGCTGTTGAAATCAACTAAAAAATAAATCTTTTATTTTCTCTATTTTAGAAAATCTATTAAAAATGTTGTAACGATGAATAATACTAACAAATTACCTTAAAATAAAGTAATTAATGTTTGTTGTGAGAGATTATATGAAAATGATGAGAGGTATTATATTTTAGGGGGGGTGGTTCCTTGTTGGTGGTGCACAGGGTTTTACATCCCAAAACACCAACAAATGGCAAAAGAAAAGATTCCTTGGTTTAATTTAATTAAGTAAAGGTCAAACCCGCCCTTCATGTCAACTCACTTCATCCCACTCACAACACCATCACCATATATCTATCTATATATATATATATATCTTATCATACGTGCTGCAACCTGCACTTACTTTTCATATTTATGGGTTATTAATTTTTTTGTATATATGTTTATGATAAAAAAATGTTCTTTTCATATATATTTTTAGATTCAAAGTCTGTATATATATATATATATATATATATATATATAATTCATATAATGAGTGAACTGATCGAAGAGGCGGTGAAATTAACTAAGATGAATGAGGTAAAGTTGAGAATCCATGGGTTTAACCACCGATAATAGAGCAGGTAAAGCATGCATCTGTATGTATCAATGGTTATGGTCTGCCTATATAATATATATTATATATAATTAACACGCATAGACAAATTAATGTAGCTAACAGGCCCGACCTCCTCTTCCTCTTTTCCAATATATAAAAATAAAAATAAAAATAAAAATATAATTATATATATATATATATGTATATTGGTGTTGTAGAGAATAGAGGTTGTGTGTGTGAGTGTAGATGGGTGTGATAATGTGGATGACTGACTGTGTCTGTCTGCCTTTGCGTGAGGGATCTCAATTTTGCTAGTAACCATCTTGTCATTTGTCAGCACTTCCCACCCAATATATCTCTCCTCCACATTCAATCATGATATATATATATATATAATATTCAAATCTCTTTCTCTTTCTCTTTCTCTGTCATAAACACATGATGATCACTAAGTGAGTGAGAGAGAGAGAGAATGTATGTTCTTCTTTTTTGAGGGGAAATGGGGAATTGAATGGCAGCAGGCTACAAAAGGAATCCAGTTTATATATTTATGCAAGTAACAAGACACTGTTTTAGTTTCCGGAAATTGATGGGTACGTACGTACTAGTTAATTAGATGAAATTAGGGTTATGAGGGGAATAATGGAACAAGAAGAAGATCCATGTACGTTAATGAGGAAAGAGATTTCATTAATTACTAGCTTAGCTAGCTATTAAGAAGGAATATCCCTATTTTATATTACATAAGACCATAGTACCGCTTCCTATCGAACCCACCGAACCCGATTGCCACCTCAGCGTCACATCAGCTTTTCTCTTTCCTACCCTCCTTACCCTAAAGTGGAGTACCGCTTCCTATCGAACCCACTGAACCCGATTGCCACATCAACTTTTTTCTTTCCTACCCTCTTACCCTAAAAAAAATAAAAATAAAATAAAATTTTGCCGGGTTACCCCGGGTTCACGAACCCAACCCAACCCAACCCGATGGTGAACCCGCGTCCCCCGTACCACCAACCCACCCTACCCGCCCCAACCCGTACGTGAACCTGCCGTGGTGGTACGCACGGCCTAAGAAATGAATTGGGAGAAGCAACGTACGCAAGACACGAGGGAGATACCAGCTCGCTTGCTAAGTAAAGGACGAATTAATGGGGAGCAAAGAGTCCTCATTTTCATACTCCTGTAGTTTACCAGACAAAATATGCTTACTTTTAGGGTTTTCAAGTTTCGGTTCCATTTGCCAACGACATGCATGCCCACTTCTATTATATTCCTCTTCATTAATTAATTAAATTAATCCCTTCCCCACTATAAATAAATATATATACACTATTCTATTCTATTCTATAAGTAAATAATTATTAACAAACATGTCTACCCACTCCTAAATTCATCAATTAAGATATATCCATTCATTAACTGAGACACTTGTTAATTTGCATGTAATATAAAGAAAGGATATGATTATGGAAGAAAAAACATAAGAAAATCTAGATGAACAAGAGGAATGGTGAATGTATTAATTAATTAAGTATGATCTTAATTAATATCTATGCATGAAATTAAACCCACCTTAATACACACAAATTTGACTCCTATTTTAGTTAACAAGGAATGGATCCCAAATATCAGCTGCATCCTGCATGCTTTCATGTGTACGTTAAGTATATGTTCAGAAACTTAACAATTGAATTTCATTTAATTAACTTGACCAAGGCATATATAGTAAGATTGATCAACTTACTATCCCCAATTACCCTAGCGCATACATACATACATCTAAATTTCTCCCCTCGCCATTCGGCTTGGCAATTGAAAATGAAAACTTGAATCATGTTCAATTAGCTAGCTTAATTGTGGGGTTCAGATAAGATCCTATATATGCATTAATGTCGTTGGCTAGTATAATCAAATCCAAAAAAAAACTTGAACGATGACATAAAGAAGAATTATCAGGGCCGTCGACGGGCCGGCCGTACGCCCAGGGCCCAAAGGAAATACGGGCCCAAATTTTTTAAGTATGTACTGTATAGTAGTATTTAAAAAAATTGTAGATAAGAGATAAAAAAATTAGTATATAATACGACCCAAAAAGAACTTAACATTATATTAAGTGCCCAAACATTTAGTAGTTAATTATATTGGACAACAAAATTTGTAAAAAGTTAATTGCTCTTTCATTTGTTTATTATTTCTCTAAGTTTTTTTTATCTAGTACTAATATCTAAAAACCATTTTTGTTAAAAACTTTGATGTATACTTCATTAATCATCTTTCACAACTCTTTTGATTATTCCATCCGCATTAATTTTATTTTTGTGTTAGAATATAGTAGGTTTCTTGTTATTAACTAACTTATATCTATATTAAAGATTTCAAAACTATATTTTTCTTTTTTCCATACATTATTGACTTCATATTACCTAATATTGAGTGTATGAATTTTAAGTACTTTTTAATTTTTTATCTCTAAAATGAGAACAGATTCTCAAACTATAACACCAACATGGACTTTTAATTCTAAGATTGATGGTTATTAAAAAGTTTGGTTCAACTATAAAAGTTTAAAATGGCGATGAAAACCATTAACATCATATAAGACCATCCGTAATGGAATCAGGTATAGGGCGGGTTCGGGCTCGGGTTTGTGCGGGTACCGCTATGGGGGGGGGGGGGGTGGTGGCTCGGGCTCAAGCGGGTTCCTTCCCCGGGTTCCCCAACCCGTTCATACCCGATCGAAATTGATTTTTTTTTATTTTTTTTAAATAAAATTCAATATATACGTTGGCAACGGCTATATTTGTAATATTTTTTTTTAATTTTTTTTTTCAATTTAATCACACTATATATATAATCCTAACCCATTTTATTTTTCACACAAAACAACTCTTTCATTCTTTTCCATTTTCTTCCATTCTCTTCCATTCTCTATATTTTAAACAATATGGATTCGCCACAACCCGGTTCACCGACCGCATCATCATCATCCGTAGACACCGACGAGTTCTTGCATCTATAAAGGGAAATTTTTGTAGGCTTGGTTCGAGAGACTACACAATTAATTTATGGTAGCACCGCCTCATCGTCAAGAAGAGAGAGGACCGCGAACATAGAAAGAGGTCGAGTAGCTGCAAACGAGCGGCTTATGCGGGAATACTTTGGCAACAACCCGGTTTATACACCAGATATGTTTAGGCGGCGGTTCAGGATGAGGAGGCAACTATTCGAACAAATAGTTGAAGATTTACAAGGACAATATCCATATTTTACACTTCGGTTGGACGCCAGTTACAAAAAAAGTTTTTCTCCGATACAAAAGTGTACTTCCGCTATTCGGCAATTGGCGTATGGAGTAGCTGCTGACTCACTTGACGAGTACATCCGTATGGGAGAGAAAACGTCACGAGATTGTCTGCACAAATTCTGCACAGGTATTATTGAACTGTATGGTCAAAAATATTTACGCAAGCCTACTTTTATTGATATTCAGAAGTTGTACGCCGCGCATGAAGCTAAACACGGATTTTCCGGCATGCTCGGAGAGAAGTCAAAAACCGGGACACTCATAATAACCTTCGGTCGGATTTGGTCGAACATATTTGGCGTATCCAAGTTCCCAACAATGACGACGAATAGATTATTTATGTTGTAATTTTTAAATTTATTTTGTAATTTTTATTTTTAATGAATGATATGAATTTTTATTTTTATTATTTATCTTATTTTTATTTATTAAAAAATTTATAAATATTTTTATTTTGTTAAATAATTAAATGTATAAATAAAAGAATTAAAAAAAATGAGGTGGCAAGAGGGCTTTAGGGAATTGCTACTCCACTTTTGGGTTTGTAGAGGGTTTGGAGAAAAGCTGATGTGGCGCTGAGGTGGCTTTAGGGCTTTTGGGTATTGCTACGGATGGCCTAACATGTGGAAACTCAATTGATTTACCTAAATTGTTACTCCGAATGGTAACCATATATAGTGACCTCATATGATTTCAATCTATATACTAAAGACATGTCATAAGATGCATATGATAGTGGAACGAAATGACAATGTTATGTAAAAATGATATGGTAGATAATATTGATTTAGATATAATTATTGATTGATCTTGCTTTAGAAATATCGGGAAAAACGGTTTTATATAAATTAGTATTTTCTTGAATTCAATGTTATTCTTGATGATATAAACAATATATTGAAAAAAAAAAGTTATCGATAACTCATTTTTACATCTAACCCAGAGTCCAAAAAATGTCAAGAACGGGACTGAGAGTTGTATATATATATATATATAAATATGTTAGTTGTTGAAAGTGTAATAAAAATAATGTAAAGTAAGAGCGAGGCTGTGATGGATGAAGCATTATAGTATAAAAAAACAATTTAATTAAGATAAGCCTTAAACTAATTAATTAAACGTACACCACTTATATATACTTAAGAAGAGTAAATGACAAAATTATTAATATATATATATATATCCCTCTAAAACAATAGATGGATATGGTGGGTGGTGGATCGATTATAACATACAAATCTAAATTCAATCAATCGGAATATACGTACTCCGGCCAACGAACATCAACAAATTAATCATATATATTATTTCATTAAATAATCTCCTCAAAAAGCAAGCAATTCGTTGCCTTGTTAAAAAAATAGCGAATATTTTTTTAGTGGATTAGGTTTACAGAATCTACGCATAAATATTATACTGCACTTGCAATTAGTTCAGCTCCCCCGGACCGTGTTGAAAGAAGACGAACTGAATGCATATATGGCATGTTTCAAACGGACTAGTTGTTCATCTCTGGGTTCTTTGTTTCATCAGCATGCAGTAGCCATCGATCATGATCATATATATATATATATATATATATATAGGGTTTATTATCTTTGCGTATGCGTACATATGATCATCATCATCATGTTTAATTATTAATATATATATATGTATGTAATCAGTTCTGACAGTGGTGATTAATTAATTAATGCCAAGAAGAAACAGAGAATAGAGGTTGATTCTGCCAACCCAGGAAGAAAGAGAAAGAGTGATTAGAAACCTGAAGATTATAACCTTCGGATGGATAATGGAGTCTCAACAGCAGCTTGGCCTGTGAAAGCGCATAAGGGCTGAGCGAAACATTACGAAATCCAGCACTCCTCATCATCACCTCCCATGATCGGTATCGTTCGTGTCTCTCTTTCCTCTCCTCTCCCTCCGCCGCCACTACATCTGCAATCTCTCTCCCGAACCACACTTGCTCCACCTCAATTCTCTCCCTGCTGTTTGGGGGCAGCGTTGCCTCCAGCGACTCAAATACAGCTGTGTAATAGTTCATCGCTTCTGTAAACCTGGATAAGAATACCGGATGGTTGTGATTGGCTTCTCTCTCCGCCAAGGTAACTACCCTAGGGTTCATGGCCTTGATCTTTCTGAGCAACAGGCAGAGTTTGTCTCGGTCTTTCAAGAGGCGGTGCAGGTAGAGGACGCAATTGACGGCTAGCATTTCGTTAGGGAGGAGGAGGAGGGCGGAGAGGTGGTCGATGAGGTGGTCCACGAGGTGGTCGATGGGGAGTAGGAGTGGGTAGAAACGGAAGGTGAGACCAAGGGAGTGGGCGAACTTGGAGAGTCGGTCACCGGTTCGACGGAGGATATTGAGGTTTGTGCCGATGGCTGTAATACGGAGAGTTGGAGGTGGAAATCGGTCGGCTATGGCTTGCATTAGAGGCGGCCACTGAACACCGTGCATGATGTCCAGATCAAGTATATGAATGTTTTGATGGTGATGTTGATGTTGATGATGCGATTGATCAATGGCTTCCAAGATGGCTTGATTAGCGGTGAGCTGACTAAATCTTATGAATGGAGTGATTTGATTGAGGGACAAATAGGATGACTGGATTATGGCATCATTATTGTAATTTGAAAAAGTATTACAACGTTGAGTTTGAGTGATGATGAAATTGTTAGTAGTATCATGAGTGGTAGTGCTAGAAGTAATTGCAGGTGGTGGTGGGGGTGGAGGATTGATATTGATATTGGGGAAGATAGGAAGGTGGAGGCGGAGGGTGAGGGCTTTGGTGAAAGAGTGGACTAATCGATCTGATGAATCGCCGTAAGCGGAAGAGTTGGCGGTGAGGATGGAGATGAGGCGGTGGGCGGCACTCAGATCACAGCGGGAGATGAGTTGAGCGCAGCTTAGGAGGAGTTGCCGCATGTGGATGGATGGTATTGGTGGCTCTTGAACCCGATGTTGTTGGATCTGTTGGGGGAGATAGTGGAACGATGACATCGGATGAACATGTAGTAGCTGTGGTGGTGGTGGTGGTGGTGGTAGATCTACATGTAAATGATCGTTTTGATCATCATGTAGTGGAGAATGAGACGATGAAGCGGACATTCTATCGATCCTCTTGGTTGATGGCTTATTATTTCTTCAGCAGTAATAATAATATATATATAACTTTGGTAATGGCAGCCCTTACTTAATTAATTTCAGCATATATATATGTCATGGAGAACCCTAACTTAAATCCTGTCTCTCTCTCTAAATATATATACATGCAGTGCTGGTGCTGGTGCTGGTGCTGGTGCAGTACACACGTACGCCACGCCACGCCTGCACAGATCTAGATCCGCCATGGAAGATTAATTGAAGGTTATATTTCAGATGCTTGATTGCAACCAAAACACCTGAAGGAAAATGATGAGGGAGAGAAGCAGACAGACAGACAGACAGCCTGCGTGTTATTCAAGATATGTATTTATGAATCTAACATATAATTTACCTTACAACACCATACATATAATAAATATGCGCAGATTCACATCTATATATACACACATAAACTCACAATTATTTGTTACAAATAAATAAAATACAAACTTTACAAATTAAACTTATCTTATCTTTGCCCCATCATTTTGTATCATACTTAAATTGAATGTTAGTTATAAAATTATGAAAAAAAGAAATTAAATTGAATTATATATATAATCATATTTTATATGCATGGTGTTAGTTTGAAGTTTATACGTACCCTTGTTTTTATTTATGAACTTAATTAACTTGATTGTCACAATCTTTTATCAAAGTTCAAGTACAAAATTTATGAGTGAAACAATAATTTTATTTAAAGTTCATGATATTGTTTCATGTATAGTATGAACATTAATTGTTCTAAAAAGTTTACAAATGAAGCCAAGGTGAATAATTAAATAAGTTTAACAAATTGGTTTTTATTAATTAATTAGTCGGTTAACAAAATAAGATACACACACACACACTTGGAATTGGCTGAGAAAAAAGATTTTGTGATTGTACCTTTCTAGTGTGTGAAGTTGTGAATGTTACGTCTTATTTTTAGAAATGTGATGGAGGTTACATGTTCTAAATATACGTGTATCTACAATGGTTTTTGTGAAGGTGGTTACCCCCGGACAATTAATATAAAGAAACATTCATGTATATTATGTGAAGGTTTCATTTTTCACGACAACATACACACACATACAAATATATAGTAGTAAATGAACAATAGAGTGAATTGTAGATTTGGTCTCTGTGGTTTTGTGTTTTCTTTGACTATGGTCCTCGTTCTATGTTTATTATGAAAATAGTCCTTGTGGTATGCAATATATTGTGGCTAGGGACCTTCAACAATAACATTATTAAGTTTGAAAGTTCAAGGGGTATAAATGTCAATTTACTTTTTCCTTTTTAAAACAAAGAATGTTGAATTGTGAATTTGGTCCATATGCTTCACTCATCATCTTTAAAATTCAATTATCATATCTCTTAGTTATCCTAACAAAATTTTCCGTAACTTTAATATATAATCATAATAATTCAATTACATTAAAACTTTATATAAAATAATAATACATTCAATTTTATTATTATTTTAATATAAAATAATAATACATTTAATTTTGTTAGAATATTTTCTATTTCTTCGATATTTAAATCATAAATGAGTCGTTACTATTGCAAGTGGGAGCTCAGTCCCATGGTAACATCAGCAAAGGATTAATCATTTACAGTATGGTTAGCTAAATTATGATAATGTTAAATTTGAAATATCTTAAAATAATTTTTGGTACCACTAAAAAAATTATGTCTATAATAAATGTTTGCATGACATTTGTAATTTAGATTTTGTTTAATATTTATCCTTTTTAGAACATCTTATAAAAAATAAAGATTTTGAAGTTTTTAGTATAATGTCTATATTCTTTACATAAACATGGTTAAAGTACAGAAGAAAGAATGAAAACCTATAAATTTGAACGACTCGTTTATGATTAAAATATAGGAGAAACATAAATTCTTCTAGAAAAATTAAATGTATTATTATTTTATATTAAAAATAATAATAAATTTGAATGTATTATTATTTTATATAAGGTTTTAATGAAATTGAATGTATTATCATTTTATATTAAAGTTATGGAAAATTTTGTTACGATAATTAAGAGAGACGATAGATGAGTTTTAAAGATGATGAGTGATGCATATGGACCAAATTCATAATTCAATATTCTTTGTTTTAAAAAGGGGAAAGTAAATTGACATTTATACCCTTTGAACCTTTCAAACTTAATGATGATAGTGTTGAGGGACCCTGACCACAATATATTGCATACCACATGGACTATATCCATAATAAACATAGATCGAGGACCATAGTCAAAGAAAACACAAAACCACAGGGACCAAATTCACAATTCAGTCTTAGAAATATAAAGGAAATAAAAAAAAAAGTTCACATATCTTTTACGTTGGACATTGTAATATGCAAGCAAAATATTGAAAATCAATTTAAATGTAGTCAAATTGCAAATAATCAAAAGTAGTAACAAAATAAAAATTCCAAAAACCCGTAACATTTTGGACATATCACTACTAAACAAATATTTGCCAACTTTCCTTAGGAAATCTGTCGTTAAAGGGTAATTCATCATAAAACTGGCACAAAAGTTGGTGGGTAATTGTCGATGAGTAATTCAAATATGTGACAGATTACCTAGGGATTCTCTAGGTTGTCCATTGGTATTTTCTCGAAAAACAATGGATTCTACCGAATCATTGGTATTTTATGGGTGATCCGTCGGTAATAATCATCAATACAAGTTTCCCTGATTGATTTTTGTGAGTAAAACTCATTTGTTTTGTAGTGTATACAACTGTTATAAATTAAGATAAAAAAAGACACCAATTATTCAACAATTAAGAACAACTATTACCAAATCCTACAAAAATAATCGGTAATTATATGAGCAACAACAAAGAAAATATTTCTTGTCCTTCCGGGGGAGGGCAGTCGGACGCATACCCGGGGTCCAAAGAAAATAGGGCCCAAGTTTTTTAAATATATATTATATAGTAGTAGTTAAAAAACTGTAAACAAAAAAAACAAAGCCATTAGTATATAATGGAACCCAAAAAGAATTTAACATTATCTTAAGGGCCCAAAAATGTATTAATTACGATATATTATACAATAAAATTTGTAAAAAAATTATTGGTCTTAAACATTATTTTTGCCTAGAATCCTTGATATATACTACATTACTCATCTTTTACATACTCTTTTGATTATTCCATTCACATGAATTTTATTCTTGTGTTAAAATATAGTATATTTGTTGTTATTTACTAAGAAAACTCCTATTTTTTGAAAACAATTACCAACTATATAAGACGACCAACTAATATCTATATATATTTAGAATTTCAAAACTATCTTATATTTTTTACCATACATTATTGACTCCTTATAACCGAATACTGAGTGCGTAAATCTTAAGTACTCTCTTATCTCTAAAACAAGAATAAGATCTCAAACTATAATCACATGGATTTTTGATTCTAGTATTGATTGTTTTTAAAAAAAATTGTTTCAACTCTAAAAGTTTAAAATTGTGATGAAAAACATTAACATTAGGTAGCATGTGGAAACTCATTTATGTTGATTTACTTAAAATATAACACCGAATGGTTAACACGATGACCTCAAAAAATTTCAATTTATAAATTAAAGATATATCATAAGATGTCTTTGATGTTGGAAAGGATTGACGATGTTATGTAAAAATGACATGGTAAATAATATTAATTTAGAAATAATAATTAATTGATCTTACACTAGAAATACCGGGAAAACGGGTTTATATAAACTAGTATTTCTTGAATTTAATGTCATTTTTGATGATATAAACAATATACTAGAAAAAAAGTCATAGCTATCGAGTGTCAATTTTTACATCTCGTCCAGGTTATATAAAAATTCAGAAACTGACCTGATAAAAGCCTTCAAGTTATAATGTAACTGATTATTATATCAATTAATTGTTATAAATCATTCATGTTGAAGGATATGTGTCATCATCAAAAGGAAATGATTGAAAGAATATTTTACTAGTATTAGAATTTACCATAATTAATGTTTCCTTTTCATTGTAAACTCCTCTCTATTTAAAGGGCTTATGATTAATGAGAAAGATAGATTTCCGTGCTCTCTACTATATTGTTGTCATGTTTCGTTTTTCCTTTAACACGTTATCAGCACGAGCTCCCAAATGACCCTTGAATTAAACATCGATGATGGAAACAAACGAAGGCGGAAAACGATAAATTTAAACGTTAATCGTTTATTCACTTGTGTTCAAAGCGATACTACAAGGTAAGTTATATTTTCTCTGATACTTTATTGAAACTCTTTGTACGAAATTATTGGTGTTTGTTCTTGAATATGGATGCAAACTTCTATGTTTTTTTATTTGGCTATCAACATGAGGTTTTTAATTGATCGGTTTAATATACTCCGAGGAATTACTAAAGGAAATCAAAACTTCAAATGTAAAATTCTTTTACCAAATATATAGAACTTGTTTGGTAGGTGTTGTTTTGTTAATGGAAAAGGATATTATTAATATAATGCATTGAAGTTGTAGATATAATTATGAATAGTTTAGTATAATATATTGGTAAATTTCTTTTTAACTTTTTGATTGTGTTTTCTTTTATTCAAGCATCAACAAGTAAGTTTCCGTTATATTTAATTTCTTGTGTACACATATAAAAGTATATAATAGAACATAAATTCTAAATCTAAAGTTCAATATTTTCTTCATCTATTTATTATTTAAATATGCAACTTTACATAATCGTATGCTAAAAATTAGAATATGATTAAACGTTAATTAATTATAAATTTTCTATTGTTATATATTTATATAGGGGAAATTAATTAAAATACCCTAAGTCAATCCATCTTTTACTGAAATACCCAAAATCTCTCACACTTTGCAAAAATACCCCAAAAATCCGCGATGGGAGCCCGCGATCGCGGGCCAGGGACCTTTTCTGACACTTTTTTAAACTTGCAGGGACCATTTTTGAAAAATGGAATCCCGCGATCGCGGGATCATTCCGCGATGGGGTTATTTTTGTGACTTTTCAATTGCAAGGGACCATTTTTGAAAAATTTCAGGGACCATTTATGAAAATTTTGATATTTTGGCACTGTTCACCCCATTTCGTCCATTTTACGAATTTAAAATGAAATGTTACACTTTCAACCCCTATACTTATTTACTAAATTTACTTTATACCTTTTAATTTCATTATTTTAATTTTACATTTAACACATATAATCGTTTATTAACTAAAATACGTTAAAAAAATACGTTTTAATTTTAACAAATTACACCATTATAATCGTCTCTTCGATATGTTCGAAATGAGCCAAATCTTGAATTTTTTTGGATTTATATATTTTAATATATATCATATACAGTTATACACTACATAAAAAATATTTTTTATATTTAAAATTCATACCCTTATAATTAATTATTTAATTTATGGTACATCTCTTATTTTTTTTTCAATTTTGTTTTACACTCCTATCGCATTAACATAATAATCATATATTAACTAATTCATTAAATCGTTTTAAATTATTATTATTTGAATGTGTTTATAGATTTCGTCTGAAAAAGTTGCCTGCATGATTCCACTGAAAAAGTAACTGCAATATTCGTCTGCTCTTGAATAAAAGTCTTTCATTAGGCAGAAAATTAGTCTTTAAGTAGTCAAACATAGCTAATTAATGAGAATTTAGATCAGATTTATATGGTACTATCAAATGCAAGTTTCTATAATATAGATATTGTTCTACATTACATGATACCAATTTTTGCATCATATGAATCACTTCCAGACAACAAGAACCAATACCCCAATAATCAAGAAATAAATGCTTGTTCATCCAATAATCTCTGTATTAGGATTATCGCAAGTTTCATAAACCTACTTACTAGGTGTTGGAAATATGGGTTTTACTAAACTTTGGACGCATTTAAATTTATATATATGTGTTATATATAACTAACTTTTAGTAGGTTTATGTTCTTCTATATGAGATCTTCGAAATGATATATAATGCGTCCAAAATAGAGTATGTGTGAAAGAGATATCGATACTCAAAGTTGAGTAAATGGATGAAATTAGCAAAAACCAAATGAAGTAAACAGTAAGTCAATCAATCACAATACTTTAACAAAATAAGTTAATACTAAAAATAACAATTATTTAATGTTACATAAACAACCTAACGTGGCCCTATTAGACAATGCGCATAAATTGACTCCGTCATATGTCGGCGGAAATCCATTGCCTCATCGTCGGTTTCGTTAGGGGGTACCCATATCTCCTCGTTATTTATCAACTTTTGGACATTACGGCATACCCATACACCGCAATCCGCATATAACCCGGTCTGCTGGGGTACTTGGCCGGCCATCTTTGTGTGAAAGATACTTGACACTTCGCGACGTCTATGATCCCCGATCAATGAAAAGAACGTATATAGTTTTGTTTTAAACGATTGCATCTGCTCTGTCAATTGTTGTTTGCAGAGACCGTCCTTTTCGCTGTCATATAGGGTCATGACCATAGTGTCTAGTTCAAACACTCCAAGCAGCCAATGTCTGGGATGCAAGCATATGGGGATGTACACCTGAAATATTACAATATATGTCATATATGTTATTAAATAAAATAACAGTAAAACGATTTGCATACCCTATCGAGGAGAGTCCAAGAGGTCCCTTTCGAGCCATTGCATATTTCGATCACGGAGGCGGGACCTTGATGCTCCATCAGTATACACTGAAAGAACATAGTGTGCATGATGGTCCACCTCGTGTCTACGCCACGATGTTTTTGCAACAGGCTAACCCAAGAATCGACGTGCTATGCATAAAAAATAGATGGTTAGACATGTAATATAAATATATTTGATTATATATGACTATAATTTAACTTCATACTAACCGTATCGTCTAAGTCAGAGTTCACAGGGTCATCCGCAAGCAATTTTTCAAAAAACGAGGGGTTGATTTCTAAGCCCTCGTAAGGGGTGAATGTCAAGTTGGGGAGGCGACCAGTCCGGCACATCCTCAATATTTCTGATGCCGGTTGAGGCTCCGGTGAAGGCACCTTTCCCTTTTTCTTTCCTCCCTTCTTTCCCCCCGCTTTCTTTGCTTGTTTTTTAGCGGGCGGTGGTGTCGTAGATCCTTGTTGGCCAAACGGGTGACGAAACCATTGTGAAATTTTATGCGACCGCTTTAGAGGGAGCGGGGTCACCTGTGGTGGTGGATCTACAACCTCCATCGAGTCATCGTCAGGCTCCGAGAAGTGCTCCGAGAAGTGATCCTGGATAATAGGAGACCCCGTCTGAAAATTACGTTACTCAATGTTTTAAGTACAATTTAGGAAATGTTCACAATTAAACCAAAACTACCAAAATAACTTACAGTATGCATTTCCGGCCTGTAATAGTCATCGGCCGAACAGCCAAAGATGTTTGTGATTGATGTGGTGGCGAACGGCGGCGGCATCTGCGAGGTGTATGCCCCCGACATCCCGGCCTGCGTGACATTGATCATTAAAATAGTTACAAAATTAGGATTATCGATATATAACTATAATGGTTACTCAGTGTCACTAACACTCTCCGGGATAGTCGAATATGATGTGGTGGCGAACGGCGGCGGCATCTGCGAGGTGTATGCCCCCGACATCCCGGCCTGCGTGACATTGATCATTAAAATAGTTACAAAATTAGGAACAAACATATAACTATAATGGTTACTCAGTGTCACTTACACTCTCCGGGATAGTAGAAAGGGATGTGGTGGCGAACGGCGTTTGGGACATCCCGGCCCCCGACATCCCGGCCTGCGTGACATTGATCATTATAAGAGTTACAAACTTAGGAACAAACATATAACTATAATGGTTACTCAATGTCACTTACATTTTCAGGGAATGACGGATGGGATGTGGTGGCAAACGTCGCATGTGCCCTCTGTCCGAACGGAGCGGGGATCGGTGTCGTACTCGACAGCTAAAACAAATTTAGAACGTAATATTAATATACAAACTAAATAAACGTGGCCAACAAATTAAGTTAAACACTAACATTGACAGCGCTAAACTGTCTGTAGACTTCCTCCAGATAGTGTACACGTGTCTCTAGCGGCCCGTGGACGTAGTCCCACAGGACTTCATGTGAGCCACGTTGTGGCTCGTAGGAAGGGGCCGCCTGATATGGATTGTAGGAGGAGGAAGGGGGCGCCTGGTAGGAGGAGGAAGGGGCGCCTGGTAGGAGGAGGAACGGGGCGCCTGGTAGGAGGAGGAACGGGCCGCCTGGTAGGAGGAGGAACGGGCGGCTGGTATCCACCGGAAGGGGGCCTGTCGTCGTCTTCCTCATCTTCGGAAGTAGGGGGACGTCGAGCCCTTTCCGCCTCTGCGTCAATAAAGGCCACGCTGTCTCTGTACCAATCTGTGCCCATCTCGTCGACAGTAGGCACAAGGCGATCGGCGGGCAAGAGTGGCTGCTAAATATATGATAAAACATAAAAGAAATTAATAAGCGGGACTAACGTATGCAAATTGTAAACATAGTAAAAGAACTTACATTTCTAGACGCTTTGAAGAACTCAATCCAAAGCGACCTACTTAGGGTAACACGCTTGTCCCAACGGGTTCCCCTAAGTACTCGATCGTCGCGCTTGACGAAATATCGGATTGATGCAGGAAACATCTCCAAGATCCATATCTGGAATTAGACAAGAAGAGCAAGTATGTAAAAAGAAAAGCCAAACAGTTTGTATGTATTATTAACAATTGTTATACTACGTATCTAACCTTGAAGGCGTATGTAAAACCACAAAGATTCATCTTTGCATGTCGATCGGCGCGTCTGCCTATGGCTCGGTGCAGATTAGAGTAGCACTGTGTCCAGATATGGCTACCCCACGGGTAGCTGTTAAACAGCTCAAGGTCCTCGACGGCCCTAAGGACCGTCGATGAAGCATGTTGGCTATACTCACGGCCCAGGAAGCCCATATCCACGATCACCACCAAGCATACACGGACAACATCGTCGTCGGTTAGGGCACTAAGGCCCTCTTTCATCTTTTCCCGGGCTGCCTTCAGCTTCAAACGAGATGCTGAAATGCCGAAAACCCTAGGAACGAAGGAGCAGTCTTCTAAGGGAGGAAGGGGGGAGCCTCTCCAAAACGTAGTCCTGTAATTAGACAGAACTCCCGACGCCCAAAATGCAATTGAGAGCCGAAGAAATCAAAATGCATCTCCTCCGGCTCAGCGTTGGCGTCCTCGACCTCCAACTGTAGAAACATGTGTACTAGCGTAAGGTCGCCACCAGAGTAAGACACATACATCCATGGCCCGAACGGTGTCCCTCTATAGATGGTCTCAAGGGTATCTGCGCGATCACCTAATCCCCTAAACAGCGCTCCTAATTCCTCGATGTATGAAACTTTGCACCTTACCGTCAAGTCGATGTTAAAGAAATCCTTCTACATAGTCATTCACAGATGTTATAGTTAGTGTTATATATAGATGCTGCAGTTTATTTTATTTTATATAGATGTTGCGGTTTATTTTATTTCAACGTATAATAGTGTTATATATAGATAAAGTGCGGTTGTATTTTATTTCAACGTATAATAGTGTTATATATAGATAAAGTGCGGTTTATTTTATTTCAACGTATAATAGTGTTATATATAGATAAAGTGCGGTTTATTTTATTTCAACGTATAATAGTGTTATATATAGATAAAGTGCGGTTGTATTTTATTTCAACGTATAATAGTGTTATATATAGATAAAGTGCGGTTGTATTTTATTTCAACGTATAATAGTGTTATATAAAGATAAAGTGCGGTTGTATTTTATTTCAACGTATAATAGTGTTATATATAGATAAAGTGCGGTTTATTTTATTTCAACGTATAATAGTGTTATATATAGATAAAGTGCGGTTTATTTTATTTCAACGTATCATATTGTTATATATAGATAAAGTGCGGTTGTATTTTATTTCAACGTATAATAGTGTTATACATAGATAAAGTGCGGTTTATTTTATTTCAACGTATAATAGTGTTATATATAGATAAAGTGCGGTTTATTTTATTTCAACGTATAATAGTGTTATATATAGATAAAGTGCGGTTTATTTTATTTCAACGTATAATAGTGTTATATATAGATAAAGTGCGGTTTATTTTATTTCAACGTATAATAGTGTTATATAAAGATAAAGTGCGGTTGTATTTTATTTCAACGTATAATAGTGTTATATAAAGATAAAGTGCGGTTGTATTTTATTTCAACGTATAATAGTGTTATATATAGATAAAGCGCGGTTTATTTTATTTCAACGTATAATAGTGTTATATATAGATAAAGTGCGGTTGTATTTTATTTCAACGTATAATAGTGTTATATATAGATAAAGTGCGGTTTATTTTATTTCAACGTATAATAGTGTTATATATAGATAAAGTGCGGTTTATTTTATTTCAACGTATAATAGTGTTATATATAGATAAAGTGCGGTTTATTTTATTTCAACGTATAATAGTGTTATATATAGATAAAGTGCGGTTGTATTTTATTTCAACGTATCATATTGTTATATAGAGATAAAGTGCGGTTTAGGGACCCTAGTTGTCATTCTTAAAAGTTTAGGACCTAATTGGCATTCTTAAAAGTTTAGGGACCTAAGTTGTCATTCTTAAAACCGTAGGGACCTAAGTTGTCATTCTTAACATTTTTTTATAAAAAACACATATTTAACAATTTTTTTATAAAATATGTTTTTTTATAAAAAATTGTTAAGAGTGTGTTTTTATAAAAAAATTGTTATAGTTTTATGGTTTTATGTTTGAATGTGATATTTGTATGTTATAATGTGTATGTTGTTATAGTGTGTTTTTTCATATAAAAATTGTTAAAAATGTGTTTTTTTTATAAAAACACACCCTTAACAATTTTTTATAAAAACACACTCTTAACAATTTTTTTAAAAAAAAAAACCTGTTTTTATAAAAATTGTTAAGGGTGTGTTTTTATAAAAAAATTGTTAAGAGTGTGTTTTATAAAAAAAACATTGTTAACAATTTTTTTTTATAAAAACACACTTTTAACAATTTTTTTTATAAAAAAACTCTTAACAATTTTTATATGAAAAAACACACTATAACAACATACACATTATAACATACAAATATCACATTCAAACATAAAACCATAAAACTATAACAATTTTTTTATAAAAACACACTCTTAACAATTTTTTATAAAAAACACATTTTTAACATTTTTTTTATAAAAACTGTTTTTATAAAAAAAAATTTAACAATTTTTTTATAAAAAAACACATTATAAAAACCATAAAACTATAACAATTTTTTATAAAAACACACTATTAAACATTTTTTATAAAAAAACTGTTTTTATAAAAAATTGTTAAGTGTGTGTTTTTATAAAAAAATTGTTAAGAGTGTGTTTTTATAAAAAAAAAACATATTGTTAACAATTTTTTTATAAAAACACACTCTAAACAATTTTTTTATAAAAAAACACTCTTAACAATTTTTATATGAAAAAACACACTATAACAACATACACATTATAACATACAAATATCACATTCAAACATAAAACCATACATATCATGTTAAACATAGAACATATTCAAATATAAGTTATAAACACTATAACAACCTACAAATCATATATCTTAACTTAAAATAACATACAAAAAATAACAAATAACATAAGGAAAACATACCAAAGAGGTAATACGAGACATCTTCACAAAACCCGAACGCGTATTCCACACGACAAAATTGAGAGAGTGGGAGAAAATTGAGAGAGTTTGATTAAAAATTGAGAGAGTGATTAAAAAAATTGAGAGTGGCCGTGTCTTGGTCCCCCCCCCCCCCCCCCCCCTTATATAGTGCGACCGAAGGAACAAGGGAATTAGGGTTTAGGGTTCGTCAAAGGGATTTTAGGGTTAACCCTGTGCCGACACGTGGCACAGGAGCCCGCGATCGCGGGAGGTCAAAGAAAGTCAATCGCGGGCAGGGACCAAAAATGCACACGCGGGCATTCTTGAGGGGGGAAAGCTGTACCGCGGGTATTTTTGAGGGACCAACGCGGGCAAAGTGGGCAAACTTTGGTGACACGTGTAGCCCGCGATCGCGGGGGTCAATGAGTCAAACGCGGGCAGGGACCAAAACTGCACACACGGGCATTCTTGAGGGGGGAAAGCTGTACCGCGGGCATTCTTGAGGGACCAACGCGGGCAAAGTGGGTAAACATTGGTGACACGTGGCCTGGAGCCCGCGATCGCGGGCTCCATCGCGGATTTTTAGGGCATTTTTGCAAAATGAGAGAGATTTTGGGTATTTCACTAAAAGATGGTCAAACTTAGGGTATTTTAATTAATTTTCCTTTATATAGACTTCTCATAAAGCTATGGTTTTATTATTTTAAATTGATCTTCCCAAAATTATAAGAAAAAAAATTCATATTATATATCAAGCCGTTATTTGTAACAACCGGTTCTTTTGTAGAAAATGTGAAAGTTTAGTGCCATTTGTCTAAAGAATGGAAGTGTACTTGGAGGACCAAAATGAAAGATAAGTAGAGGGACTGTTGTGCAATTTGCGAAAGATATTTAAGGACTCCAAAATTCTAGGGCAGCCTCCATTTCACAATTCAGTATTGGTGTGGTGTGTGTGTTTGGCGGCTCAAAGAAGAAAGGAGAAGAAGAAAAGAGAGAAGAAGGAAACTCTTGGAGAGGAATCAAGAAGTGAAAATCAAAGAAGAAGTCAACAAGGTAAACCTCTCCTAATTCTGTTTTCCTTGTTGATGTAGTATTTCCCTCGTATTCAATCTGGATTTATAAGTCTGAATGTAGAGATTCATTGAGTTTTCATCACTTTCTCCTTGAAAGTGGGTTTTGAGGGTTTTTGGCTTAGTAATCGATTTTAAGGGATTAAAGTGGGTTTAATTGGGTATTTGGGGTTAGTGAATGAACCCTTGAGGTTATCTAATCAAACTAATGGCAAAAATCGGGTTAATGATCACTTTTAATAAATCTGGGTTCGAACAGCCGTGTTTTCCGGACACCCGTTTTAGGTGGTGTCCGGATAGGTTGCAGGTGTCCGGGTAAGTGCCCCTTGAGGGTGTTCGGGTGTTTCTTAGTATCCGGGTAGCTGAAGTCTCCGGATAAGCTTAGTGTCCGGGTAGTTTTGCCCGGATAAGTCTAGCGTCCGGACAATGCTGTGTCCGGAAAAGTGATGTGTCCGGAAAAGGGATGTGTCCGGAAAGGTGTTGTGTCCGGAAAAGGGTATCCGGACAGTAGGTATGAGTTGTTTATCTGATGCGAATCTATTGTCGTAGGTGTTCGTTTGGGTTAGCTTGGAAGTATTTAAGAAGTGCGTTGTACGTCAAGCAAGGTGAGTTCCCTAAACCCTTTTTATAACGCAAAGTGATAAATGTTTTAACTGATTATGGTTCTTATCGAGCATGAAACGTTTACGAACTGATTTACATGTTTCCCACGAATGCACTTACTTTATTCAATGAAATGTTTAAGCATGACTATATGAAAGACATGGTTTATAAAGAGCATGTTTACATGTTTGCATGAACGTATGTGTACGCTATGTGGAGTCGGTCTGCACTGTGGGATCAAAGAGAGGTTCTCGGGGTCTTAGGACTCTTGGTTATGTATGATAGACCGGTGGGTTGGAATCCGTTTCCCTCCTATTCGGTAGAGGGGAGTCCGTGGGGATTCCAAAGCGGCGAGAAGGGAGTCTGCTGGGGCCCTGATCGCAATATGTTTATGTGATCCACTACACAGTGCAGTACCATGTTTGATGATGTTTATGGTCATTGATAAATGTTTTCCAAATGTTTTATATGCTATTTTCGGAGGGAATTCACTAGACCTTTTGGTCTAACCCTCGCTTTCAAAACTAAACCATTTTCAGGTAAGCGTGTAGCGAGTTCTTCTAAGTAGAACTAGAGGCGACATGGACGTGATGGAGCTCGTGAGGCTCCCAGTCTTGGATCATGATATGTCTAGATAGTGCTCGGCTGTGGCTTAGAGAGACTTCCGCTGTTTATGATTAATGTTAATGTTAAAGTTTTTGTTAAGTATGTTTTAGCATTGATGTAAGGACAAGTACATTTATGTCACTTAAATTGTTAATCTCGTGACTTTGACTTTTATGGAAAGTGGGACGTTACATTATTAGTTACTATTGTTATTGCACAATTTACTTAGGTTTTTAGGTTTATGATACAAGTAATTTGTATTCATGGTAGTGAAATTATTTTTATTTAATTATTAAGTTTATAAATATTAATTGATTATTTTTTGTAACTGGTTCATTATTTTCTATTTGTTACTATGATTTGTTCTATTAAGTTATAGTTGCTTATTTTTATGAAGTTGATTTTCTTTCTATAATAATAATACCATAATTCTCAGATTTTATAAAGTAAAATTCCTCAAATAACAACATTCAAATATATCTTAATTATAATTGTTATTGTATGAAATCTCTGGATATTTTGTTGGATTTCTTAGTTGGTCAATTTTAATTAATTGATCCATATTATTTATTTATGTTGATCAATATTGAATTATTTACTTTAAAGCCTATTATTGAAATTAATTTTTGATGTTTCACTTTATTCACATGTAAGTTTAGATGCTTAATATATGTGGATTTAGTCTTTGAATTTGCCCTCTAATATACTATTTATAATTTACAATCTTATAAATAATTATTGGAAGTTACACTTCCAACCCTCATAAGTTTTGGTCTTTTACCAAAAGCTTCAAAAATACTATTAAAAATGTTAAAAGTTTGATTTTGACTTTACGTCAAAACCAATATTTATTTGTCTTGTGACAAAATCTCTCAAAAACTATTATAGTATTAAAATATTGAAGTTGGCTTCATATGCCAAACTCATACTCATTTTGGTATCCTGTCAAAAGCTCTATAATTAAAAATGTTTTCTTCAAATTAAATAAGTCACAAGATATCGATTGTATATTGTCAAACGGGTGTAAATAACCTAAGGTTTGTAGGGACTTAAGTAATCCTTGTGATTCCCCTACTACCTGGAAATCAAATCGATTGAGCGATTTATTTTCGAAATATTGAAATATTAATGAAGCATTATCAACAAAATGTAAGGATACAAAAATCCAATACTATTATGATAATGAAATTTCATGCATAACATAATAAGTATAAACCATAATTCACTATTTTAGAAAATAATATGTTCTCCATTTTCTACGACATCTTTGAATCAAAAGTACTTGATTACTATAAGATAGGTTCGGAAAAACACAAGAAAATACGCAAAAGTCATCGAACCATTTTGACCCTAAAGAAAAAAAAGTAGATGTTAAGATGCAATTAAATGTTTTAAAATTTTTGAGACGATACATCAGTCACAATCTTCAGAGAGAATAACTAGAAACCCCCAAAGAACCGTGGGTAGTCCCAAAAAGAAAATTTGGGAATATTCAGTACCATATATTTCTCAAACTAATCATACAGTGGAAAGAAACCTACTTACTTGATTACAAGAAGGTAACTGATTTTGACAAAGAAATGTCATGTCTCAAAATGCATCTCAATCTTTGTGGCAAGGAACACACAAAGGATTATGCGAATCATAACATTTTTCCTATATCACCAATCATACTAATGAAACAGTATAAGCTGCAATATAACCTTTAACAAACTCATTAACTTAATGCAAGTGGCTAAGAGATGTAACAATGTTTTTTTAACAACACTAGACAATACTCGGATAAAGAAAATTCTTGAGGTTAACAAGGTAAGCGTTTGAGGTGGAAAGAACTCTAAGTATAGCGAGTTAAACATATTGATCCACACACATATGCCAATTATGTACCATATGGACAAGGTTGTGGAAAGGGTCAAATTCATGGCAGGAGTCGGGAACGAACTCCTAATAGAAAATGGAACAGGTTATAAATGAACTATGTCATATCTAAGATTCGTTAAGTATAAGTTTAGATGAATATACTTTAACTATCAAATTAATTGCATTTGCGTATATATACACCTGAGTTTATAGTTGTTATAGATGTAAATAAACACATCAAAAACAAAACTCTCAACGTTCTTCGTTCCATGTAGGAATGTATCGAGGAGAACTTGATTGTTTTTGTGACATCTCATACAATCCTAATAAATAGATTATTTTCATTTAATTAATTATTTTAATTCCTCTAAACACTTAGACGATGGACTGTCACTTGTTGTTAAAGCACTATATTAATAGAAACCTTGTTAAGATATTCGTACCAATAGAAAATCATATTATAAGAATGGAAATGGGTATATGTACATCAACTCTAATGATATGAAAACAACGTATATTAGAGAATTTAATGGATTATCTATGTCATTAAATCATATTTTGTCACCAATAAAGAACTTTGGGATAATGACACATATATGTTTCGGCATGACCACGTGGGACACCATGGTCATGACATAGTGATCCATGTATTGCAAAATACACTTAGATACATTTTCTTTCGAGTGAAAGACAAAATGAGGGAATTAACCAAATTGCAATTGTTGACTTCTAATGCACAAGAAGCAACACTACCATCATAACATGCCCTCTCTAATACCTAGAACTTTTATATACCCTGATCCTTAGCCAAATCAGGAATGAGACCATCCTAAAGCTAAGGACATGATATAAAAATATTTCATTCTTACAACGAATACAAGGTGATTTTATGGATATAAACATCCAGAATGCGGGCCATTAAAGTACTTTATGGTTCTGGTTTTGACACGATGAACAAGTGTCGTATTATAGTGCACATGAAATGTTGCACTCCTAGCACTAGTTATACGTTTAAGGACTCACCACCCTGATTTTCTCATCAAGTCTACATGAATTGGAATGCTGGAGAATTTACATCATAAGGATTTGATGATTATTGAAAATGTACCGAAACTAATGTAGAGTTTCTTACCCCATGTGTATATATAAAATGGTCTCATAGAATGATGAAAGTTGTCATCAAAAGAATATAGATGGTAGCTAGGGCATTGGTTATGCACACCAATTTATCCAGATCTACACGGGGTTATGCAATATTACATTCAACTTTACTTATTCGTGCTTAGACCCACAACCAGCCAACCAATCTTATGCGTACCAGTTGGTAACTGGATATAAGCCTAATGTTTTACATTTATGTATGTTTGGTTGTGTTGTATATGTGCCAATTACGCCCCACAGCGTACCAAAATGGGTCTTAAAGACGATTCATCAAATGTTGGATATGAATCCCCAACAATTATCCGCTAATTAGAACCCTTGACGAGTGATCCCTTTACCGCTAGATTTTTCGATTGTCTCTTTGATGAGACAACCTTCCTGTCGTTAGGGGGAGATAGGAAAAAGGATTTTCCATGGGAACGACAGGAAGTGTCATTGAATATTTCAACCGTGTCTCATTTTGATCCCCAAAACTTCACAACGTAAAGTTGAAGTCAAACGAATCAGACTCGATACCTGATACGTTTAATATTATCTAGAAGTGACAAGATCACATATACGAGCTGCAAACATACTCGCAAGGTCAAAAGTCCCCAAACAAGGGCACAACGTCGCTGGAAGTACGTTGCAATCACACATGGTAGAGGTGTGGTTGAGGTCGTAGCTCCCAAAAGGAAATGGGGGAAGCTACTTGGTTCGATAGATACTCATCTAAAGGAAGAGAAGAGTAAGGCGCAACCATATATCATCAATACATGAGATTATCTCTGATTAAATCTATGTCTATGAATCATTACTGGAGGATGCTCCGAAGTTATACTGATTCCAGAGATCAAAGAAATCTCAAATGAATATGAGCCGATGGACAGATCATAAATACTAAATGATGATATATTTGCATATATCGTTGCTATTGAGATAATAGAGCACGATGTCATCGAACCATACTCAGTAGAAGAATGTCAACAAAGAGCAAATTGACCTAGATGAAAAGAAGCAATCCAGGATAATTATTTGACAAATGAACAGGTATTTGGTTCGGTAGTGCTAACCGACCAAGTGTAAAGCCTGTAGAACATATATAAATCATTTGTCGGGGAAGCGTAATGAGAATAATCAAGTCATAATTTATAAGGCTCTCATTTGGCGCAAGGTTTCTCACAACGCACTGGATTGACCACAATAGGACTAACTCTCTCGTGATGGACAACGTTCTGCTAATTAAATTAGCCAAGTAGTTTCCGAAGGACTGGAAATTGCAGCTCAACGATGTAGTTACTACATATCTCTATGGAGATCTAAATTCAGAGATATAAAAGTGCTTGATGGCATTATACCAATATCAAGTAACTTTAAACTATGTGTAACAACCCGGTTCCCAAACATACAACAAATAACATATATTTCATAACATCGTTACATAACTAAAAGATTCATAATATAACAAGTAAGGTCCCTTAGTCTTTACATCCAGAATAAGGTATTTCGTTACAAACTTTTTTTTTTGCTAATTACATACATGATATCTAGTTATAAAATTAAAACAGCAAAACACGTCTTAGTCTTCTTAACATCCTTCTTCCAAAAGCTATACACATAGTACTCTTCTCATTTGCTCTTACCCGATCCACGACCTGGAATACATATTTTTAAAACAAAATGAGGGTTAGACCTAGTGGTCTAAGTGAGAAAATCCCTGTTAGTTTGGAACCATTTGCACAAACACCATATACATATCACAAGTATAAATACCAAATAGGACTCATGCACTGTGTACTTCCCTGTCTCATTTCCATGGCCATATTAGTTGGTTGCAAGCCAACTAATAAATTAACTCCGCTGTACGACAATTACAACCAACACCGTTGTACGAGTATTACAGCCAACACCACCGGTCCTAAGCCCGGCCAACGTATTCTCATATAAAGTATGCTCATGTAAATACAATATCTCAATATATTATATTTCAAACATAAACATATAATTACACCATCTATCATATTCCCACCCCACACATAAATGTATTCCAGTTTGAAAACATTTTAAAGTAAAACTCACCTGTTTGTTTATCAAAACTCGTTCCAGTCTTTTTCCACAAGATTCAGCTTTCACTCCAAATTCACAGTATCTGAAACAATTAGATGCAAGTATCTTTTTACCATATAGAACACATAAGACTTACTAGGATTGAGAACTCTAGATACATCTATCTAACTCTTATCCTCAAATGTTTCCCCCAAACCCGAACTTAAGTCAAGTCCACAGAATAGTCAGTCCTCATTCATTCCCTATCCAATAGTCAACAAAACACAGGTTCCTGGATACTCAAAAGTATCACAACTCTCAAAAGTGACCAAACAGATCAAAGTTTCCGGACAACCCAAACTATTCGGACAACACGACTTCCCAGACAGCATAACCAATCCGGACAACCTGACGTTTCTGGATAACACAAACAATCTGGATAACACCCGGACACCAAAGCAATCCGGACACTATCCGGTATCTCATATTAACCGGAAACTTATAGTAAAGAGGAACTTACCCGGATAAAAACCCCGTCCGGACACCTTTAGAACATTATCCGGACACTATCAACAAAACCACCCGGACACTTCAACTTATCCGGAAACCTCTGTCGGTTTACCATATTTTAACCCATAAATCGGCTGAATCAACCCCATATATGAAATCTATGATTCTACTTCGATAGAACCCATCTACTAGCAATTATAGACATAAAACACAAAGAAAACATACCTTAAATCCCTTCCAAGTACACCAAATGATTCCCTAAGCCTTCTTTTCTTCCTTTCTTCTTTTGGTCTCAAAAACACACACACACACACACACACACACACTGAGATTTCTGGTTTTGTGATAATATCTGAATACTAAGAGGATAATATCACCATAAGTACCATTTAGACCTTGTACTACTCACTAATAACCAAAACACCTCTAACTTATAAAATAATCTAAACTTACCCTAATCATTCAATTATAGAGTTAAATAATTTTAACGAAACGAGACTTTAACTAACGAACTTACCCGGGGTATTACATCACCTCCCCCTTAAAAGAATTCCGTCCCGGAATTCGGTTAGGCAAGTAGGTACGGGTACTTGGTTCTCATTTCTGATTCTGATTCCCAAGTAGCATCCTGACCCCTATGATGTCTCCACTGAACTTTCACTTGTCTGATTACTTTGTTCCGCAACACTTTAACTTTGTGGTCAACTATGGCTTCAGGTTCCTCCACATAATTCAACTTTTCATCAACCTGTATATCTGGTAGAGAAACTGCCTGATCTGGTGTAACCAAACACTTTCGAAAATTTGAAACGTGGAACGCATTGTGAATCCTGCTTAACTCTGGCAGAAGATCTAACCTGTAGGCTACTTCTCCGATTCTTTCTGTAATTGCAAACGGTCCAATGTACCTTGGGCTCAGTTTACCTTGCTTCTCAAACCGAATGACTCCTTTCCAAGGTGAGACTTTTAACATTACAAAATCTCCAACTTGAAACTCTAACGGTTTCCGGCGTCAGTCCGAGTAACTTTTCTACCTATCTTGAGCCACTTTCAAGCGTTCCCGAATCTGAGTAATCTTATCTGCTGTTAACTGAACTATATCTGGCCCCGCTAGCTGTTTTTCTCCCACTTCATTCCAACATAGAGGCGTTCGACATTTTCTACCATACAGAACTTCAAACGGTGTCGCTTGTATGCTGGAATGATAACTGTTGTTGTAGGCAAATTCGATCAACGGCAAGTGCTTATCCCACGATCCCCCAAAATCAACAATGCAGGCCCGTAGCATATCTTCTAATGTCTGAATTGTTCTTTCACTCTGACCATCGGTTTGAGGATGATACGCTGTACTTAACTTTATCTGTGTACCCATTTCTTTTTGAAAACTCCTCCAGAACCTTGAAGTAAAACGACTATCACGATCAGAAATAATCGAGATTGGAACTCCATGTCGAGTTACTATTTCGTCGATGTACAACTTGGCTAGTCGTTCCAACGAATCCTTTTCTTTTATCGGCAAGAAGTGAGCAGACTTCGTCAATCTATCAACGATCATCCAAATGGCATCAAATCCCTTCGGAGTCCTTGGTAGCTTTGTGATGAAATATGTAGTAATCTTATCCCATTTCCACATAGGTATTTCTAACCGTTGTAACTAACCGAACGGCTTTTGATGTTCAATCTTTACCTTCTTACAAGTAGTACAACCTTCCACATGTTGAGCATTCTTCTTTTTATTCCCGGCCACCAATAGAATTGTTTTAGATCTTTATACATCTTATTCGTACCTGGATGAATAGAGAAACGAGATTGATGAGCTTCTTGTAGTACACGATCACGTAAACCACCCAAACGAGGTACCCAAATTCTGTTTTCCAGACACAATAACCCCCGATCATCTTTTACAAGCAATGCTGATATCCCCACTAACCGTTCTAATTTCCAATGTTCTTCCTGATATGCTTCTACTTGACACTTCTTCAATTCGTCAAAGATGTTAGGTAGAAGTTCAGCTCGTAGTGCAATGGCTTTTATCGTCCCACTTCTCTCTTGTCGACTCAATGCATCAGCTACCACATTTGCCTTTCCCGGATGATAAATGATTTCACAGTCGTAATCATTTACCAGTTCTATCCATCTTCTTTGCCTCATATTCAATTCTCGTTGATCAAAGAGATGTTGGAGACTCTTATGATCGGTATAAATTTGACATTTAGAGCCGTATAAATAATGTCTCCAAATCTTCAACGCGAAAACAACTGCTGCAAGTTCCATGTCGTGTGTAGGATACTGTCTTTCATGATCCTTTAGTTGACGAGAAGCATAAGCAATAACCTTTCCACGCTGCATAAGTACACACCACAATCCCAGTTTGGAAGCATCACTATAAACAACAAAATCATCGAAACCTTCAGGTAATGACAAAATCGGCGCGCTGCAAAGTTTCTCTTTCAATATCCGGAATGCTTCATCTTGTTCTGCTTTCCATTCAAACTTTAGATCTTTCTGGTCAACTTAGTCAAAGGCGTCGCGATACCAGAGAAGTCTTTTATAAATTTTTGATAGTAGCCGGCTAAACCCAGAAAACTACGTACTTCGGTTGGCGTTCTCGGCGGTTCCCACTTTTCAATTGCTTCCACTTTCATCGGATCGACTTGAATGCCTTTCTCAGAAACTACATGCCCCATAAACTGAACTTCTCGTAGCCAGAACTCACATTTAGAAAATTTAGCATACAACTGTTCCTTCTTCAACAATTCCAGAATTAAACGAAGATGTTGTGCGTGCTCTTCTTTGGATCGGGAATAGATAAGTATATCATCGATAAATACAATAACAAATCTATCGAGATACGGCTTACATACCCGATTCATTAAATCCATAAAAGCAGCTGGAGCGTTATGCAGTCCAAACGGCATCACTAAGAATTCATAGTGACCGTACCTTGTGCGAAAAGCAGTTTTCAGAATGTCTTCTTCTTTAACCTTCAGCTAATGATAACCAGATCTTAGATCAATCTTGGAGAAATAGAAAGCTCCAACTAATTGGTCGAAGTGGTCATCAATTCTGGGAAGCGGATACTTGTTCTTGATCGTGCGCTTATTCAGTTCCCGGTAGTCGATACACATTCTCATCGAACCATCCTTCTTTTTCACAAACAAGACTGGTGCACCCCACGGCGAAGAACTGGGTCTGATGAAGCCCTTATCGGATAGGTCTTGTAGTTGTGCCATCATTTCTTTAATCTCTGGAGGTGCCAGACGATACGGTGCACGGGCTATCGGAGCGGCTCCAGGAATCAGATCTATACCAAACTCTACTTGTCTAACGGGAGGAAGACTATTCAAGTCTTTGGGGAAAACTTCTGGAAATTCACGGACAACAGGAATATCTTCCAACTTATTCTTTTCTGGCTTAATATCTATCACATAAGCTAAGTAACTCGGGCAACCTTTGCTGACACACTTACGAGCTTTTAACATAGATATAAGGCAAGATTGATGATTTCTACGGTCACCATAAATCACTACCGGTCCCCTCTCAGTCAAGACAACATTTATCAACTTCTTATCATAAACTATGCTAGCCTGGTTCTCGGCTAACCAATCCATTCCCACTACTACATAAAACTCAATCAAAGCCATAGGAAATAGTTGAATAGGTACTCCACACCCCTCTATATTTATCACACAACTATCAAATACCTCATTAACCGATACTTGATTATCATTTGCAGTATCTACCATTAAAGCATGATCTAACACTTTAGGCTTTAAATGCATATAAGCAGCAAATGAAGGAGATACGAACGATCGGTTTGCACCGGAGTCAAATAACACTTTAGCACGTGTAGATTTTATTAAAAATGTACCTGTAACCACATCCGGAGTTTCCTCCGCTTCTTGAGCTGTCATCTGAAATGCACGGCCCCTTGCTCTTGGTTGCTCTGGCCTTTGCACTACTGGTCTAACACCCGCTGGTTTCCCCGACGTACCCCCTTGCTGTACTCTTCCCCTTGGACAATCAGACTGAATGTGATCCGGAGAATTACATGAGAAACAAAACCGCGTTACTCGACAGTCTTTAGCAACATGTCCGGTCTTCCCACACCTATAACAAACCCGAGTATCAACTTGACAGTTTCCTTGGTGGATACGATTGCATTTCTGACAAGGTCTTTCCGCTGGTCGGAAAGGCGGACGGTTATCAAACCTCTGAAATCTGGATTTCTTTGGATCATACTGTGGTCCTTCCACTTTCTTTTTCCCATACCGTTATCACTAACGTTTCTCCCTTTATTCTGTTCCACTGTTTCCGCGGCGTCTACTGCGGTTGAGAAAGTTTCTGGTCCTTTAGCAATCACCAGACTTCTGACTTCTGAATTCAACCCAAAGATAAACCTTTCAATCTTCATTGCCTCCGTGGCAACGTAGTATTCCGCAAAACGAGACTTTTCCAGAAAACGAGCGGTGTAGTCCTGAACTGATAAATTCCCTTGCTGTAAGTTCATAAACTCCCCTTCCAATTGTTTAACTGCTGCTTGGGGACAAAACTGTTTCCTGAAAGCTATAACGAATTCTTCCCAAGAGAAAGTAGAATATATATCAGATCCTCTAGAAGAAATAAAAGCTTCCCACCAGTATAGAGCATCTGCCTTCAACATTGTTGTTCCGTATAGCACTCTATCTTCATCAGCACACTTACTGGTCTTGAAGATAGCTTCTATCTCCTTCAGCCACCTCATAGCTTTCACTGGGTCTCTATCTCTTGAGTAAGTCGGAGGTTTGCAACTTAGGAACATTTTATAATCACACTTTCTTGGTACCGGTATCACAGTCCGTGTAATGGGCATTTCATCTTCCAGACCAGGATCTGGTATTTCTGTTTCAGTATCACGAGTTCGGTTGAACATAGCTTGGATATTTGCTTGTAATCTTCCCATTTCAGCCGCCAAGTCGTCTCTTGTAACAAATTCTGCACCTCGTTGTTGAACTCTGCCGCCTGTTCTGCCTCTACCTCTTTCTCCCCCTCTTCCCCTTGTCCCAACCGCTGGATTCGTCCTATTAGGATTTCCTCCTCCCTCCCGATTCGTTTGTCTAGTACCACTTGCCATTCTGTAGATTCAAACAAGGTTAATATACACATAAGCACATACCCCATATAACAAGGTATTCCAGTTCAAACATGTACCTGTAAGATCACAATTACACTGGCCAGGTGTAATCTGAAATTACCTTACATGATGTTCCTTCTACCTTTTATACTTAATCATCCCAAGGTTCTATAATAATAGGGACATCCTACTTCACATGTAGTTTAAGTCTAGGTACAGATACAAATACCTAAATCCCTTAAACTAGGGCTCTGATACCATCTGTAACAACCCGGTTCCCAAACATACAACAAATAACATATATTTCATAACATCGTTACATAACTAAAAGATTCATAATATAACAAGTAAGGTCCCTTAGTATTTACATCCAGAATAAGGTATTTCGTTACAAACTTTTTTTTGCTAATTACATACATGATATCTAGTTATAAAATTAGAACAGCAAAACACGTATTAGTCTTCTTAACATCCTTCTTCCAAAAGCTATACACATAGTACTCTTCTCATTTGCTCTTACCCGATCTACGACCTGGAATACATATTTTTAAAACAAAATGAGGGTTAGACCTAGAGGTCTAAGTGAGAAAATCCCTGTTAGTTTGAAACCATTTGCACAAACACCATATACATATCACAAGTATAAATACCAAATAGGACTCATGCATTGTGTACTTCCCTGTCTCATTTCCATGGCCATATTAGTTGGTTTCAAGCCAACTAATAAATTAACTCCGCTGTACGACAATTACAGCCAACACCGCTGTACGAGTATTACAGCCAACACCACCGGTTCTAAGCCCAGCCAACGTATTCTCATATAAAGTATGCTCATGTAAATACAATATCTCAATATATTATATTTCAAACATAAACATATAATCACACCATCTATCATATTCCCACCCCACACATAAATGTATTACAGTTTGAAAACATTTTAAAGTAAAACTCACCTGTTTGTTTATCAAAACTCGTTCCAGTCTTTTTCCATAAGATTCAACTTTCACTCCAAATTCACAGTATCTGAAACAATTAGATGCGAGTATCTTTTTACCATATAGAACACATAAGACTTACTAGGATTAAGAACTCTAGATACATCTATCTAACTCTTATCCTCAAATGTTTCCCCCAAACCCGAACTTAAGTCAAGTCCACAGAATAGTCAGTCCTCATTCATTCCCTATCCAATAGTCAACAAAACACAGGTTCCTGGATACTCAAAAGTATCACAACTCTCACCAAATAGATCAAAGTTTCCGGACAACCCAAACTATCCGGACAACACGACTTCCCGGACAGCATAACCAATCCGGACAACCTGACGTTTCCGGATAACACAAACAATCTGGATAACACCCGGACACCAAAGCAATTCGGACACTATCTGGTATCTCATTTTAACCGGAAACTTATAGTAAAGAGGAACTTACCCGGATAAAAACCCCGTCCGGACACCTTTAGAACATTATCCGGACACTATCAACAAAACCACCCGGACACCTTCAACTTATCCGGAAACCTCTGTCGATTTACCATATTTTAACCCATAAATCGGCTGAATCAACCCCATATATGAAATCTATGATTCTACTTCGATAGAACCCATCTACTAGCAATTATAGACATAAAACACAAAGAAAACATACCTTAAATCCCTTCCAAGTTCACCAAATGATGCCCTAACCCTTCTTTTCTTCCTTTCTTCTTTTGGTCTCAAAACACACACACACACACACACACACTGAGATTTCTGGTTTTGTGATAATATATGAATACTAAGAGGATAATATCACCATAAGTACCATTTAGACCTTGTACTACTCACTAATAACCAAAACACTTCTAACTTATAAAATAATCTAAACTTGCCCTAATCATTCAATTATAGAGTTAAATAATTTTAACGAAACGAGACTTTAACTAACGAACTTACCCGGGGTATTACACTATGAAATACGATTACAATAAAGATGAAACACTCACTTTATAGATTAAAGCAATCTATGCGGATGTGGTATACCCGCCTGAGTGAATACTTGATTGGGAAACGATAAATAAGAACGATGAACTGTGCCCTTGCGTATGTATATAAGAAAACAAGTCCTAGACTTTCATAGTAGCTCTATGTGTCGATGTTATGAACATAATAGACACTCTTGATGAAATAAGAGAAAACACAAGCTACTTGAAATCTGAATTTGAGATGAAAGATCGTGGGAAAACTTGGTTTTGTCTAGATACTTGAGCTACGACACCGAGTTTATGGAATATTAATCCATCGATCCGTATATGTCTAGAAAATGATCAGGCGACCTAATATGGACAAAGCGCATCCGATTAGCACTCCCATGATCGGTCAAAGTGTTGGATATAAGGAAAGATCCATTTCGTCTAAAGAATGAGGACGAAGAGGTGTTAGGAGCTGGAATTCCATACCTAAGTACAATAGGCGCATTATTGTACTCAACATAATACACTTGACCGTATATTGTACTTCTCACTGAACTTGTCAGCTAGATTTAGCTCAGCGCCAACGCAACGTCATTGGAATGATTTCAAATTAATCTTTTGGCTCCATTGACGTGGGCTTATAATTTCCCTACGGAGATAAATGGATTGATAATGAAACTTCAATACCTACTTAGATTGTGAGAGGAAAAAGTACTGGCTCTTATAGAAAAACACTAAACAATGCCTTGGTATATATTTGCTGATATTAGGTATATGTTTGACTTATATAAAGGTTGTTCCCAAACTGGATAACGAATTATCATATGGAACATGCCGATTGCTTGGAAGTAAACTAAACAAACCCTTAATAGCTATCTTCTTATATTATCAGCAATCTTACTCTCCATGAGACTATTCAAGAGTGTATATGGTTAAGGACTATCATTACACATATAAGAGGAGCTGCTAATTTTGAGTTTAATCACTATACAACTTGCATGTATGGAAATAATGCATCATGTATCGAAGAAATGAAAGTAAGATATATCAAGGGTTATAACACAAAGCATACTTTGCTTAAGTTTTCATATAATCAGTTATCCTCAAGATTCAATTGAACTGAATAAGATGCGAGGAAAATGTGACATGTTTGTTTACCAAATCAATACATAAAACCATATTTGGGAAACATGTAGAAAATATTAAAATGGAAATGTTTCAAAACCTCCTTTGATTAATGCACGAATCAGGGGGAGTGGTAGACAAAAGGGGGAGTCTACTATATATTTAATATTGTTATGTTGTGCTCTTTCCTTCACCCAAGGTTTTATTTTTTCCACTGGGTTTTGTTCCTTGGTGCAAGGTTTTAGTGAGGCAACATTTTATACATCATTTGATTTCTATACCTCTTGATTGATGCACAAATCAAGAAAAATGGTAAACTAAAGGAATTGTTTATTGGTGTCTTGTACTCTTTCCTTCGCCTAAAGTTTTTATTTTTCCCACTGGGTTTTGTTTCTTTAGCGTAAGGTTTTAATGAGGCAAGAACTATGCACCATCACTCATTTGATTCGGCACAAGGGGGAGTGTTGAAGGATATGTGCCATCATCAAAAGGAAGTGATTGAAAGAATATTTTACTAGTATTAGAATTTACCATAATTAATGTTTCCTTTTCATTGTAAACTCCTCCCTATTTAAAGGGCTTATGATTAATGAGAAAGATAGATTTTCGTGCTCTCTACTATATTGTTGTCATGTTTCGTTTTTCCTTTAACAATTCACAATTATTTGATATTTCAATATAGTAATGTCTTATAATATTTGAAATTTTAAGTATGATTATTTTTCCATTTCAAAAGAACGTAGTAAGTTTAAAAAAAGAATGTGAATCACAATAAATTTTTGTGAATTATATTTTTGGTCCCTATAAGTTTCTCAAAAGAATGATTAGTCCCTCATAACAACGATTGCTAACCGATGATGTTAACTCCAGAAATCCTAAGGTGTCGTTTGGTTTGCAGATTTTAAAGAAGTGTGATGTAATTGGAATGTTGAATTCCTTTTACAAAATTTCATTCCTCGTTTGATTCATTCTTCTTGAAATAAGGAATCTTTAAAATCCATCAAATTTCGCAACCAAAGGATCTCAACATTTCTTCGGTATCAGCTAAGATTATGATGGAATGTCATATTTTCATAATCTAGCAACATGTCCCACATGGATAAATATTGAGATTTGTGAGCTCCTTGTTACCAATCACTTCTACCATGGTTTTAAGTTGACTTGAATTTATTGGACCAACCTATTGCTTTGGGCTTGAGGTGTTACACATAATCCTAAATATACTATTTAACCTAAATATAACATAATTAATTTAACAGTAAACTACAATTTTCGTCCCTGGTGTATAACAAAACCTATGAAAGTGGTTCCTAAACTTCAAAAACTGCAAGAATAGTACTTGGTGTCCTGATTTTGCTTTGAAAATGGTCCCTGCGCCTAACGCCGTCTAAAAAATGGCCGTTTAGTGGCCCATGTGCATCACACGTGATGGCCATTTTGGTCATTTCACTATTTCCCTCTCATTTAAACGTCCTTTCGTTGGTAAACGTTTTTCAAGAAACCCTTCATTTTGGTCCTTAACACATATCACCATTAACACACACATTGAGCAAATATCTGAGCTTCAAATCTGAGCAAAAATCTTAGCAAACCAGGACTTCATCTTGTTAATGCGACTTTACTTCCATGTCTTCTCATACGTGGTTGATCAGAAAGGAGCAAGAGGATGACCTTTATCCCGAAGTGGTTTATGGTATGTCTCTGTTTTTCATAAAATCAAACATTTGAGTTGTAAACATGTTAATGATCGAGTTGTTTATTTAAGTCAAACATTTAAGTTGTAAACATGTTAATGATCGATTTTTTTCCTTCTACAGATCACTATCCTACTCTAATAACAATGAGGATAAACCATGGAAGTGTTTTCACAAAGTTCCTTGGTAGAAGATACATCCATGGTAAGACTGCATTTGTGGACTTGATTGACACTGATATGTTATCAGTCCATGAGATTGATGCTATAATGTTAGAGTTAGGGTACCAAACAGATGAGAAAATGTATTACCATTTCTTGACTCTAGGAAGTGACATGGATTTTGGGTTAGAAGCTTTAGGGAATGATAGTGATGTGCTGAAGCTTATGAAATTTGTTCCTAAGGTAAAATTTGTAGATGTATTTATAGAGCATTGGAAAACACTAGTTGATACATACAACTCATCACCACATGCTAGAAAAATGGAGATAGAGGAACTTGATGAACCTGGAAATCAATATGAATCAAAGAAAAAACTAGTTAACAAGACATGCAAGAAAAAATTGTTTCTTGAGTGGATTGACAATAAAGGTGAGAAATCTAATATAGATAAAGAGAGAGTTGTGGATAAAAACAGAGGCTTTGACTTAAATAAACAGGTTGATATGGATAGGCCACTTGATGTGAGTGCCATGTTGTATGAACAAGGGAATGATATGGATATCCCATATGACCTTAACTTATTGTTTAACGAACCTGCGGTGAATGGAATTGACAAGGGAAAGGGGGTTGAGAAGGGAGATGCAATTGACAAGGGAAAGGGTGTTGATCCATTTGAAGTATTTGATGAATTTGATCCATTTTTTGTCATGGATTGTTTGTCACAACCTGACATGGCAAAGGGTAATGGAACCAAAGAAAAACATGTGGAGTGTAGTGGCATGCAACCTGATATGGGCAGTGGCATACAACCTGATAGTGAAGAAGATGATGATAGTGTAGATGAGGATTATGTTGATGATGAGAATAGGATAGAAGAGGATGATATTGACATGGATGACTTTGTTGATGGCAATGTAGAGTGGATTGGAGGAGTTGAGAAAACAGTTGAGGATAGTGAAGCAGATATGGATGATTGGGCACTAGTGCTTAACTCTGATCAATTTTCAAGTGGAGATGAGATGGAAGGATCTGTTGGGCCCAAGCTGAAGAAACCACATGAAAAAAACAGCTTATTTTATTTGGGCCAAACATTTGGCAGCAAAACAGAGGTCATTCAGAAGATTAAGGACCATTCTATTGAGAGTAGAAGAGATTTAGTGTTGGTGAAAAATGATCTCAAAAGGGTGAGGGCCATATGCAGGGGAGTGTTACCACAGTTCAAGGATGTTGGTGGGACAAGTGGGCCTGGTGGGCCAAGTGGGACAAGTGGGACACTTAAAGGAAGAAACCCCAAGATTACAAAGGGCAGTGTGCCAAGATGTCCATGGGATTTGCTCATCTCAACAGATAGAGACATAGAGACTTGGACAGTGAAAACCTATGTTCCCACACACAACTGCCTCCAATGCAGGGACATCTCTCTGGACACAATAACTTTTCTCTCTCAGAAGATTACAGAGAACATACATTCTAATCCCACCATTCCAATACAGGCTCTTCAAATACAGTTGCAGCAGAAGTATGAGATTAATGTCTCAATGATGAAAGCAATGAGGGCAAAAACCATGGCATCTCAGAAGATTTGGGGAGATTTTGAAGCACGGTTCAGTAATCTTAGAGATTACATACAAGAGTTGAAAAGATGTAATCCAGAAACTACTGTCAAGTTAGATGTTGAGGATGAACCAAACCCAAGTGTGAGTACAAGGAAGTTCAGAAGGATCTATGTTTGTTTGGGGCCATTTAAACAGGGGTTTAAGGCTGGGAAGAGAGACTTATTAGGTCTTGATGGTACTTTTTGAAGGGTCCTTTTCCAATATAGGTGTTGACAATTGTGGGTATTGACTCAAACAATGGCATATACCCACTAGCATATGGGATTGTAGAAGCTGAGACAATGGCATCATGGACCTTGTTCTTAGAGTATCTTGGAGAGGATCTTGATTTGTGTACAAGATCAAACTTCACATTCATAACAGATAGACAAAAGGTTAGTTTTTCAACCACCTTACTTTTAGTGTGTATACTAATTGATGTTTGTGACAGGGATTACTTCCAGCCATTGCAAAGGTTTTTCCATGTGCAGAACATAGATTCTGCCTTAGACATATGCATGACAACATGAAGCAACATTGGAAGGGGAAAGCATACAAGGACCATATTTGGCAATGTGCAACTGCAACGACTGTTCCCCAATTTCAACATGCAATGGAACAATTCAGAATGTTTAATCAAGCTTGTTATGATTGGTTGAAGTTGATCTCACCTCAATCATGGTCTAGGTCCCATTTCACAGGTTAGTTGAACTTACTTTCACTCAGTATGTGTTACCTTTAGTTACCTCAACAAACTGTCCCATTTCACAGGTTAGGTTAGTTTAACTTTCAATATTATTTTGTGCAATTCAGGTAGGTGTCATTCTGATGTACTTCTCAACAATATGTGTGAAGTCTTCAACAGGCAGATTATTGAGGGTAGGGATAAGCCAATAATTTCATATTTGGAGTATATTAGGATTACTTAATGAAGAGGATAATGCATGTGTTGAAAGTCATTGATAAGACTCAAGGACCACTCACTCCAACAGCAAGCAAAGCACTGGAAAAGAACAAGAGTGAAGCAACTAAATACAAAGTTGTTTGGAATGGTGGAGACATGTATGAGGTTTGTGGTCCTTGGAATGATCAAGTGGTAGTTGATGTGAGGGCAAAGACTTGTACATGTAGGAGGTGCCGAGGTGGGAACTGACTGGCATCCCTTGTAAGCATGTTGTAGCAACTAATTGGAACATGGCTTTGAATGGAGCAAATGTTGATTTGCATGAGAAATGGGTTGATGAAAGTCTTTGGCTTGACACTTGGAAAGACATGTACAAATTCAAGATTGAACCCATCAATGGCAAAGCATATTGGGACAAGTTTGATTGCCCAACAACACTTACTGCGCCAACCTATCATAAACAAATTGGGAGGCCCAAGAAGAAAAGAAAGAGGGGTCAACATGAACAGAGCACTGGAGATGGGAAAGCAACCAAATTAAGTAGGATTGGGAAGACTGTGACTTGTGCAAAGTGTAGGAAGGAAGGGCATAACTCAAGGACATGCAAAGGTGGATAGATGTGAAGTGGTAATGTATTTTGGTAATGGATGTATTTTGGTACTGTATTTGGTAACTTGGATGAAACAATAGCTTTGTTTTGGTAAACATTTTCTGTGTGTTTGGTAAATTAACTTGGATGAATGTATTTTGGTACTATATTTTGTAACTTGTATGAATGTATATTCTGTGTTTTGGTAATGTATTTGGTTTTGGATGGGCAATCAAAGCTACTGTGTTGTCTTTAATGAAATGCAAACATTCAACATCACAACAGTGTTTATGAAAGAAATAAGTTTTCATTGAAACTTTTGAACCATTACAACCATTAGAAGCATTACAAGCATTACAACCACCTACATTGGATTAGGTCAACAAAAAGGTACAAAAATAAAGAAAACCCAACTGACAACCAATAAAACCTTCAAATTCTTGATTTCCTTTTCTTTTGCGTTGAGGGAAGCTTCACTCTATTCTTTTATCCTAGCAAACCAGGGATTACCTCCATACCTTGTTGACACAACTGTTGATCGTACCAAGCAAAGAAATCGCATTTGACAGATTTCCTTGGGCACCCATAAAACCTACGACCAGGGTTTTTAGTTGTCCATGAAGTCTTTATCATCGCTGGTACACCACAATCACAAACCACCATTGTCGATGATGTAGAAGACGTTTACTGTGGAGGAGAGAAAGCCAGAAAGAAATCGAATAAGGAAAACGAAGAAGAAGACGGAAAGAATAAAGGAAAGCCGTTTAAATGAGAGGGAAAAAAGGGAAATGACCAAAATGTCCATCACGTGTGATGCACATGGGCCCTTAAACGACCATTTTTTAGACGGCGTTAGGTGCAGGGACCGTTTTCAAAGCAAAATCAGGACACCAGGTACTATTTTTGCACTTTTTGAAGTTTAGGGACCACTTTCATAGGTTTTGTTATACACCAGGGACGAAAATTGTAGTTTACTCTTAATTTAATATAATATTTTTTATTTTTTATTTTTTATTAATTTTATTAATTTTATTAATTTTTCTAAAATATAATACATTTGTTTATTATTTTATTTTATCAAATTAAGTTTTTTTATTTGTCGAAATACACATTTGTTCAACAGACAATATATTTATTTAATTTAATACTTTTATTTTATATTTTAAAATATGTTTTAACAAACATTGTCTTGATATTTATTCAGTATAATAGTTAAATTGTTTAATTATTACAATACAAACCAAATTATGTATATTATGTATTTATTTTAGGGAAATTAATTAAAATAGGGAAATTAATTCAAATACCCAAAGTTTGACCAACTGTTACCAAAATACCCAAAAAAAATTTCATTTTGCAAAAATACCCAAAATACCCGCGATGGATCCCGCGATCGCGGGCTAGGGCTGACGTGGCACGTATTTTGGCCCCAAATGCCCCACGAAGCCCCTCAACTTTGGTCGCGGTGCACTTTTGGTCCCTGTCCGCGATGGCCCGCGATGGCCCGCGATGGCCAGAATTTACAGTCTTGGTCCCTGAAAATTTACACTTTTGGTCCCTGAAAATTTACACTTTCAGCCCCTGTACTTAGACGAATCTTGCATGCTTTTACTGTTTTTTTCCACAATTATTGTACTTTGAAGACCGATTTGTGGTTGAAATTCATTTGCATGTTTGAGATTTCATCCATAAATATCAGTAGTATGCAATTCACAATTCACACTTCCTCTTGCTTTCTTTCTTGATTTCTCTCTTGCTTTTTTCTTTGAATTGATTTCTCTCTTCTCTCATTTCATCCACAAATGGCATCGTCATCAAACCCTAAGTCTACTCCTGAAAAAATGCCACCTCAAATCGAGGTCGCCATAGCAAAAAAGGAAAAGGAGATAGATGAACTAACAGAAGAGTGGAAAAAAATGATGGACAGGAAGGCAGTCCATTTGAGAAAGATCGAAGAGGAAGACAGGGAGATCAAAAGGATGAAAGGGGATATAAAAGCTCGGGAGGCTCGTGTTCGTCGAGAACAAGAAGCAATTCACCATATTCTGCAAGACTTCGCAATTATTCAAGCGAAGGTAAACGAGAAACAAGCTTGGATTGATGAAACTAAATCAATTTTTAAGTAGGTGGTGGTTATATTTTTTTGTTTTGTATTTTTTTTACTGTGTTGTTATTTGTATTTTTTTTACTGTGTTGTTGTTTTGTATTTTTTGTTGTTGTTAATTTCTCTTAAAAGTAGTTTTTAAGCCGCTGAACCACGGTTAGGTTGGATACATCATGCAAGGTCAAGTCAGAGGTTACCTCATTCGTGGGCCTACTCCTCTTGTAGAATATATGTCAACCCTCAACTTATTTGCTAAAGTGTGTGTGGGTTGTGGTACACAATGGCCATACGTGGTTGCAAAAGCAGAAGCCGTTGAAGAAGGGTCAGAAAGATTGAAGATGAAGAGCTTGTTGGATGGAATACAAACTAGCTGTGTTATCAATGTTCATTTAGAAGCATATGTATGTGTGTGTATATATATAATATGAAATGGGGTTTTGACAAGTTGGTATCACTGGACTCATTTAAGAATTGTGAAAATGGGTATTTGACGAATGATGATTCATGTGTGTTTGGAGCTGAAGTGTTTTAAACACACATGAATCATCATTCGCCAAATATCCATTTTCACAATTCTTAAATGAGTCCAGTGATACCAACTTGTCAAAACCCCATTTATAAACAATTATACCTTCTCCTATTGCCATTCACGATATCTATAAACACATTCAAATAATAATAATTTAAAACGATTTAATGAATTAGTTAATATATGATTATTATTTTAATGCGATAGGAGTGTAAAACAAAATTGAAAAAAAAAATATGAGATGTACCATAAATTAAATAATTAACTATAATGGTGTAATTTGTTAAAATTAAAACGTATCTAATATGAATATATAAACAGACATGTGTACTCAGAGTTAACATTCACTGCCATGGATGCAAGAACAAGGTCAAGAAAATACTAAGAAAAATTGAAGGTCTCCTATTTTCTTTATGTGTGTAAATATATAATACGAATATATATATATCATTTACAAACTAGCTGTGTTATCAATGTTCATTTAGAAGCATATGTATGTGTGTATATATATCATTTACAAATCAGTGTTTAGATCAACAGTATCATATGGGTTTGTTCCATATGGTTCAAGCTGTGACGGGCCCGGGGTGTGACTGACAGAATGTCTCCTTGGCACGGTTGAAGGGGCGGGATTTGGACACTCTCCACGAGTGTGTCCTACGCATTGGCACCGAGTACATCTTCGTTGTATCGAACTTTCACCACGTGATGGACGTCGGTCGTTCTTTCTCGGTCTCCCGGTCCTGTTCTTATCCATTAAAGGTGGATAGCATGGTGGAAGCGGGTCGGGTGGATACACCCATGCTGCAGGGGGTCCAGCTGGGTTTATTACCTCCACGTATGTTTTCCGGTAATATTCGGACGTGAAGAAAGGTACAGCCAAGTCGCTGCAATCTGTACGACCCATATATGTTGCTGCAGCGATGGCATGGCCGCACGGTAACCCAGATTTATCCCATTCGCGACACGAACAAAGGTGGTCTTCCATATTCACAATCGCGTGAATATAGTCATCATGCACCTCGTACTTCCCATACCCGATTGCTCTTACCGGCCATGTCGCCGCACGACGCGCCCTGTACTGAACGATATTCTCCGCCGTTGGTGCGAGTGCATTTTGTATCTTAGCTCCTTTTAGGCGTCGAATTTGATACCACTCTTGTTGAAAAACCATTAAATATAAGAACTTTAGACACATTTAAAACCTTGGTTTTTAGGGAACTTTAGATATATATAAATATATATATGTGGTATATATAATTAACTCTTAGTGGGTTTATGTTCTCCTATATGAGAGCTTCGAAATGATATATAATGCGTCGAAAACGGAGTATGTGTGAATGAGATATCGATGCTCAAAGTTGAGTAAAAACCATGAAATTAGCAAAAACCAATTTGGGTGTGGGAAGGTGTCCCACATAGGAAGGAGAAGTGAACTTTATTTGGTTTATAAGGAAAGAAGTGTGAGGAGTTGACAAGCTCCTTGCATGGTTTTACTCCAACACCTACCCGCGCGCAGGGGGGGTGCCGATTGACGATTTCGTAAGCTAAAATCGTCGAACTTGTGTGCGAGCGCGACCTGCGGACACGAATGCAGCTCCAAAATCTTGTGCTCACGCAGCTCGGTTTTGCTAAAATTTCTTTTGAACAGTTTGTATTTTTTTTTACTGAACAAAGACACAAAAAACAGGGACCAAAAATGTAATTTTTTTTGCCCTATCGCCGGCCCATCGCGGGCAGGGACGAAACTTGCCAACGCAGGCAAAGTTGGGGGGCTTCGCGGGGCTTTTGGCCGAAACAGTTTGCCACGTGGGTCTGGGCCCGCGATCATCGCGGGTTTTTTGGGTATTTTTGTAAACTGGGAGAGATTTTGGGTATTTTGGTAAGAGATGGTCAAACTTGGGGTATTTTAATTAATTTCCCTTAAAAATATTTGATGTACTATATATGATATATATTAAAATATATAAATCAAAAAAATTCAAGATTGAGCTCATTTCGAACGTATCGAAAAGACGATTATAATGGTATAACTTGTTAAAATTAAAACGTATTTTTTTAACGTGTTTTAGTTAATAAACGATTATACGTGTTAAATGTAAAATTAAATTTATAAAAGTAAAAGGTATAAAGTAAATTTAGTAAATAAGTATAGGGGGTGAAAGTGTAAATATCAAATCAAAATCACAATTTCGAATTGAAATTTACACTTTCAACCCCTATACTTATTTACTTATTTTACTTTAAACCTTTTACTTTCATAATTTAAATTTTACATTTAACACATATAATCGTTTATCAACAAAAATACGTTACAAAAATACGTTTTAATTTTAACAAGTTACACCATTATAATCGTCTCTTCGATACGTTCGAAATGAGCTCAATCTTGAATTTTTTTGAATTTATATATTTTAATATATATCATATACAGTACATAAAAAATATTTTATATATTTAAAATTCATACCCTTATAGTTAATTATTTAATTTATGGTACATCTCTTATTTTTTTTTCAATTTTGTTTTACACTCCTATCGCATTAACATAATAATCATATATTAACTAATTCATTAAATCGTTTTAAATTATTATTATTTGAATGTGTTTATAGATATCGTGAATGACAATAGGAGAAGGTTTCACGAGAAGAATATTAAATGGGGTTTTGACAAGTTGGTATCACTGGACTCATTTAAGAATTGTGAAAATGGGTATTTGGCGAATGATGATTCATGTGTGTTTGGAGCTGAAGTATTTGCAGTTACAGAGTTTGCACAAAAGGATCGATGTATTTCCAACGTAACTTAGATTAAAATTATCTCCTTCAGTTCAGTTCCGTCCCGTCCCATCCAGTTCAGTCCCGTCCAGTTCCATCCCGTCCCATCTAGTATGCGTACCAAACGCTACCTAAGAGTACCATAAATTAAATAATTAACTATAAGGGTATGAATTTTAAATATAAAATATTTTTTATGTAGTGTATATGATATATATTAAAATATATAAATCCAAAAAAATTCAAGATTGGGCTCATTTCGAACTTATCGAAGAGACGATTACAATGGTGTAATTTGTTAAAATTAAAACGTATTTTTTTAACGTATTTTAGTTAATAAATGATTATACGTGTTAAATGTAAAATTAAATTTATAAAAGTAAAAGGTATAAAGTAAATTTAGTAAATAAGTATAGGGGGTGAAAGTGTAAAATTTCAATTTAAAATCACAAATTGGTCGAACACGGGGTGTGCCATGGTGTACGCGGGGTGTAACACGGGCTCAATTTTTAAAAATGGTCCCTGGAATTTTTTAAAAATGGTCCCTTGCAATTGAAAAGTCACAAAAATAAACCATCGCGGGATGAGCCTGCGATCGCGAGATTGAATTTTTCAAAAATGGTCCCTGCAAGTTTAAAAAAGTGTCAGAAATGGTCCCGGAGCCCGCGATTGCGGGCTCCATCACGGAAAAAAGGGTATTTTGGCAAACTGGGAGAGATTTAGGGCATTTTGATAACACTTGGTCAAACTTAGGCTATTTTAATTAATTTCCCTTTATTTTATATGATAAAGAATTAGCTATTTTGAAACATTTTTAATATCTATTAAGTAATGTCATTTGGTTTATGGTTTTATATGAATTGTGTATTTTATATTTTTTAACACATTAACTGATTAATTTATTAAAGTATGTTTAGTTTTTAAAATTATAAAATTTTCAAAAAGGACATTTTGGTCATTTACCAATATTTCATTCCAATTCTAAAGCTACATTCTATGAAACAAATAAACAGATTCTAATTCCCTAACATATGTCTTTCCAATGTCTGCTAACCAAACAGGTGGTCAAACCTGACAATATTTCATTTCAGTTTCTTCAAAGTCAATTTTTTTGACATATTCCATTTCATCCAAAAATAATCTGCGAACTAAACATCACCTAATTGTTATAAAATTGAAAAGTTATGGACCATCAATGTTCATAGTGTGTTTTAGGGACCAAGTCCAAATTTTGAGCAAACCACAAGAACCACCAATGTAATTGATAGCAAAAATACTCACACGTAAAATTTGGCACAACAGTGGTGCAAGTGCAGATCAACTCTTGAGTTCATTTTTCAAGTAATATATGGTAAGGGCCACAAATCGTGTCCACTAGTATTGGACTTAACTAGGAATCGGAAATTTCCACGAACAACGGTGCAAAGTTTAGAGTTTATAAAGTTTTTAAGAGAATATGGGTGATTTAAAATAACAAGTAATAAAAAGTGGGTATGGGTGTGTAAGATTTTTCGGAGAGTGTATTAATAATTTAAATGGTTGACAAAACTGGTCACAAAGTCACCCCATACAATTTCCTTCTCTCGAAGCTACATTGTATCGGTTGTGATTACGGTTTTATCATAAAGTGCTCACAAATGCTAACTTTCGGTTTGTCAACCTCGCTAAGCAGATCTCGAAGATCTTAGCCACGCTAGTATGAAGAGATACGCATATCTGTATGACACACCAACTCGACCGACATATGGATCTTAGTTTGATTATGCAAAAACCCATGTCTCTACGTGATTATTGAAGATTTTCACAAACCTCTTTACATAATTCAAGTAGTATTTTGAATCTGCCTCTATCGAGGTTAAAGATCTAATATTATTAACACACAAAATTGATTGGCTTGTCTACGTTGAGTTAAAACTTCAAGTTGAATGACCAAACCGACAAATTAGCCAAATGCGGTAAAACCCAAGTTTTACATTTAAACCTCTCGGGTTGGACTTACACCCGCACCCAGGGGGAGGGGGTTAGCTCATACTTAAAAGAAAAAGACATAGAATAAGATAGAAAATACTCCAAATTAAACTACATATAATTTAAAAACGTTTATGTGGTGACGAATGTTACCATAGTGGTACATAAATGGAAAGACGAGAATTAAAATTATAACTAAATTGCTCAAAGGAACTACTAAGATTTAAAATCTTCTCAACTTCTTCAATAATTGACGATGATGTCTAAATGGTTCTCTAAGCTCCAATTTAGTAGAGGATGAGAGAGACTTGAGAGAAAATGATCTCCCATGTTGTCTTTTTCCTTCAAGTTGTCTTCATCTTCCTTTTCTATATCTCCTTCAAATTCATGGATATCACATATCGACTACGGCTCTTACTTTTTCCCATTTTACTAAATTAGCAACAAAATCTCTATAGTATCTTCAAAGGCCCTGTTGCCAGACTGGCGGCTTTTGTGGCCATCAATTTGACGAATTTTCATTACCAAATTCGAACTTTCAGTTATTTCTCAGGAACAATTTGGACCAAGGAAGTGGGAAAGGCTCAATTGGGTATTATATCGGTAATAAGCGGTTTAAAAAGATGAACAAATAACTCTAGAATTTAAAGGTTATCAATAATTCTCTCTTTCTCTCTCTTACACACACAGATATATATATATATATATATATATATATATATATATAGAGAGAGAGAGAGAGAGAGAGAGAGAGAGGAAGACTAATTTAAAACCCTCCAAAAGGTTGAAACCCATGCAACCCTCATCTCAGCCGTTGATCTAACCAAATCATCTCCTAAAATTAAGCTTAGTGGATCCGGTAGTTATTTCTCAAGTTGATCTCAACCGTTAAATATTTAATCAATTGTGAGATCATGGGTTGCATTGGTTTCAATCTTTTGGAGGGTTTCAAATTAGTCTACATCTCTCTCTCTATATATAACAATCATGTGAGGACATCTACTTTTTGGGTGACACATAAAATATTACTAGACTTGTTGGATGACCAAATTGAATCTCACTAGAGAAACATCGTGAAGGTTGTGAATTTAAGGATCAATGTTTTGCGGTGAAAGTTTAATCATCCGACTACTCCAATATGAGGGGGTCTAAGGTATGGGTCTAACAAAAAGTGGGTGGGGTTTTACACACACGAATACACACTAGTTGATCATCATTGAATAACATATATGAGTGTTTCGAAGACGATGACTGAAACACCCTTAATATTCACGATAAATTTAAACCTTAAAATTTAGCAGAGTTTTCCACAACAACTTCCAAACTTTCATTTACAACCGAAGTATAGTGACAATTTTCATACTTACAAATGATACACTATATACGACCAACCATTCTGATCTATGAACACAAAATTAGTTCATAAGGTTAATCACAATATTTCCAAAACCATAGCTCTGGTACTCTTTGACACTCATCCCTGCTTATCCCTTCCCGAGCTAAAACCTGTAAGAAAATTAACTGGAAACGATTATGCTTACGCCTAGTGAGAACATCCAGTTTTCCAAATTGACACTTTATAAGCTTTGAAACCAATGTATACAAAGCATATAAACAAACCTGACTTGTCACCATTCTTACCGTACACATAACCTCTTTCGATAACGGGAATCATACCCGATTCCATGAGAATGACAAACACTAAGTAGGTCATAGTCTCATGTTCCAGAGCGTTACTACGAATCCCACAGATTCTAGATCGTTGCTCATGTCAAGAAATTACAATTAGTGCCATGCCTATTTCTTGAAGTGGAAGTCGAAATTACCATTAAGCGCCCGACCTATCCCTTACCTTCCAATAGAAATCGCGATTTACGATTAGCGCCCCGTCTATTCCACGATTTCACATCACAATACGAAATGGGAATTACCATTAAGCGCCCGGCTATTCCAATTTTCAATCAACGGGAATTACGATTAGCGCCCCGCCTATTCCTCGTTTATCAAATCACAATACAAAATGAGAATTACCATTAGCGCCCGACCTATTCCACATTTATTCAATTCACGGGAATTACGATTAGCGCCACGCCTATTCCACATGATTACATAATACTAGTGTCTATGGATCTATTACACTTACTAGCATTCCGTGCATATTTACTCAAACGTACAACATCTCGTATCATATTCTCAAAGCTAAGAATTCCAAATAATCTATCATACCCGTATTCTCAATTGTCCCTCTTCGGCGACTTAGCACGGGGGTTCCACTACCCGGTTAACGGATGGGGTTAAGGGGCAACGCCCTTGCGGGGTCTGGGGGCAGCCCCCCAATTTTTTTAGAAAAGCTTAATCGGATAACACATCAGAAAAGGTATTCCAGACTCAAAGTCCGGAACTATCCTGAATCCATTACCAAGTCCGGAACTGTCCGGAACCGGGACTCAAATTGAGACCGGAACTCAAATCGAAACCGGGTCCTATTGAAACCGGATCTCACCGAAACCGGATCCCAATACCGAGATTCACCAGATCCGGATCCCATACCGGGTCTCACTAATTCCGGATACAATACCGGATCCCACTAAGTCCGGATTCCATACCGGATCCCACTAAGTCCGGATCCCATACCGGATCCCACTAAATCCGGATCCCATTCCGGGACTCCGATAACGGGACTTCGATTGACATGTCGATTTTACTCTAAAAACTCATCTAAGTTCAATTTCTTGGTCGATTTCATTTCAACACATGTTTATCAAATCATTTAGATAGTTTGCTACCAATTATCTCATTCAATTTCACATAAAATCGTTTAGAAAAATATGAACTCACCTGGGTAAACTTTGACCCACTTTCTTCTGTAACAATCCAAGATCAATCCTGAATCCAAGGTTTAATACTGAACCATAATCAAACTCTATTCATAGTATTAACTTAATCACTTGAAATTGAAAAGGATTCACAATTCCCTTACCGATTGAGAATGTTAGATGATGGTCTTTTCCTCTACACAATCTTAGCCGACTTCAATCTAAGAAATTGAGATATTTCTGTCAATTCCAGCCGACCTCTCCATATATACACTCAACTATTACTAAATGACCAAACAAACCTTCAAGTTTCAATTTTTCATAATTAACTTAAACTTTGGTCAATTGAAATTTCACCCCTTTGAGTTTTACATTGGCAAAGTAGTCCAAACCTTGGGCTAATTTACAATTCGACCCCATTCATATTAAATATAATATAATGAAAATTCGAGGTGTTACAATGACCTAAGTCTAGGATTTTACACATGAACACATATCGGGTCTGTGTTTTATACACACAAATTAAACACACATTAAGTTTGGGGTTTTACACATATAAACATACACTAGTAAATAGAATTGAAGGCCAAATATGGTGGAATTTTCTGACGGAAGATTTCCGGCATCTATAAAGAGGTCAAAGGTCGTTGACTTCGGCTGGAAAAAAACCGAAAATCTTTTTTAAATAATTAGGAAAAACTTCTGATTTCTCGATGGCTTTCCGGCAGAAAATATATATTTATTTATTTATTTAATATCAAAAATATTTTTAATTAAGATTTACGGCGAATTTTATTAACTAAAATAATTAAATAAAATCAATCAAAAATCCGCTAAAAACTTTAATTATTAAAATTTATTATTTTAGTTGTTCTTAGATAAATTAGTATATTTAAAAAGATTTATGGCGGATTTTATTTTTTAATTAAAATAGTAAATTCTGCAAGAAATAGTAGTTAAAAATATAATTTCTCGATAATATTTTTGGCGGAATTTATTTTATATTAAAATAAATTAATTTAAATGGATTACCTAAACTAAACCGCCGGAAATTTACTTTGTTTATTTAACTCAAATTCATAAATATGATTTTTTTTATTTAATAAACTACCGGTAGAATGTCCGGCAGAAGTCTGCTGGAAAATTAACTCAATTACTAATTTGATTAACTAAGTCAAGAAAATCGAACAACTGAAAATAAAAATTATTGGCTGGTTTCTGGAGGCCCTTGTCCGCCAAAAAACTGAGTTTGCGGCACTCTTATTTATCTCTAAAGAATTTTACTGTCGAAAAAGCTTCATTATATTTAGGAGTGACAGACTGTATTTTCCTAGAGCTCAAGAGTGGAAGAGTAAATAGTTAAGATGGGAATTTGGTTGTCATGATAAATAATGCATCTTTAATTAGCTCCTACAGTACACTCATCTTGTGCATTTCATCCGTATTTCTCATTTTCTTTGCTTTATTGAACACAAATTAATTATTAGTAATATATTTATCATATGACATATACGGGTGGAGTTTAGAATCTTAGTTGTTTAATTACGATTGTAATTTCATCTTTGCTACCATCTTTAAATAGGCTAAAAATATATGAAATATTACTAATAATTCTAAAATTTGCATTTTCGATGTAAACATGATATATATATATATATATATATATATATATATATATATATATATATATATATATATATATATATATATATATATATATATATATATATATATATATATAGAGGCGGGTTCATACGAGGAGCGTACCTATTTAATAAAACGTGAGGAGCACCGTCCATGTACAAAATCATATGTGATTCACAACACAAACCGCGGGACAAGCCGCGCGCTTTCGCAAGCCGCGCGTGTAATCACATATGATTTTAGTCCTTGTGTTGTGAATCACATGTGATTTTGTACATGGGAGGTGCTCCTCACGTTTTCTTAAATTGTTACGCTCCTCGTTTGAACCATTCTATATATATATATTGCATACATTTTGTGCATCTTAATGTTTGGTTAATTGGAGGGTATTAAGAGTATCTCCAAGAGTTTTGCTAAAATAGAAAAAAGAAAACGAGTTTTATTTTTTAAAATTTTTCAATAATTTTGCTATCTTGTTTTTTTTAATAGAGAAAACTTAAAAAAATTTAAAGTTTAGAGAATTCTTTAAAACTTAATGGCATGAGAGATAAATGATTTATTTTATAATTCCATCAATGAGATTAAACCTTTATTATTTTACATTAATGTTTTTTAATTGTATTAGAAAGATAAATTAGAGAATATTATATTAATATAATAGAGAATTTGTTGAAGATAAATATAACTCTTTTTAGAGATTTTAACATCTCCAACAACTATGTTATTCTTTATGCTAAAATAAAGAAAAGAGGAAAGAGATTGTAAAAATCTTTAAATCTGAAGAAAATATCTAAATAGATGATTTTCCCCCAAAACTAATCATTACGTACCCTTAAAAGGCTAAATTTTTTTCTCTCAACTTTTCATATATTGAATATTTTAATAATATAATTAAATAAATTGAATATTTTAATAAGATGATTAATATTAAAGTTGTTAAAATAGCATAGTTGTTGGAGTTGGTTGCAAAATTTTTTAGAAATTTTGAATTATTTTACTCTATTTTAAAAAAAATTAGCATAGTTGTTGAAGATACTCTAAAAGAAAAAAATAATATCATATAATTTGTATTAAATATTTTAATAATATAAATTAATGTGTAATTTCTATAATAAAGAATTTATTAAAGATAAAGTTGTTTTTTTATAAAGATTTTAACCATTTTAAAGAACGTATTGGAAATGGTGTAGGGCATGGACGGACCTGTATAAGGGCACACGGTGGCACGTGCCACCGTATCATTTCTTCGACGAAAGGTAAATTTTTTTGGTTTTGTGAAAGGTGCAACCGTATCGTTTTAAGAGATGCTACTGTATTCTTTTGGAAGTGCAACCGTACCTTGTAATCAACCAAAAACCAAAAAAACTCTTGAAATCAACCAAAAAAACCCTTGAAATCAACCAAAAATACGAAAAAAGTCGCTCAAAATCATTAAAAAAAACTTTAAAATCCCTAAAATCAAGCCAAAAATTTTAAAAATCTCTCGAAACACCGAAATTTGGCTAAAAACATATCGGCCGATATTGAACGTTGATAAAAAAGATACACACGTCGATAAAAACCGTTTGAAAAAATATGGTGTCACCGTATGAAAAAACTTCTAGGTCCGTCCCTGGTACATGGATAGAGATCAAGAATGAGAATCATTAATGGTGGTTAATTAGTTCGCAGAAATTGAATAATAGTCAATCGCCCGCCTATATATTGTTGCTCCCTTTCTGTGTGGCTCGATCGTCGTTTGCTTCTACCCCATCAATAATTAATTAATCAGGTATATATAACTAATCATTTTCCTTTGCCCCATCAATTCAATTTGTGATTGTTTAATTTCAATTTGGATCTCTCTCTCTCTCTCTCTCTCTCTCTCTCTCTCTCTCTCTCTCTATATATATATATATATATGAGTCATTCAAGGAAGAACTAGTTATTTTGTGGTAACTGTAAGAACCAATGTGAGCCACATATTAAGCTATAAATTAGGAAATTATTAATTTTGGTAATTTTGTTTGAAATTTAAATAAAAGGGCATTTTAGGTATTTTTAAAATCTCCTCTCTCCTCTCTCCGACCTCTTGCCTCCGGTCTCCGGTCTCCGGTGACACCAAGATGCCTTTGAAAATGCACTGTGATACCCTTTGCATGTGATACCCTTTGAAAATGCACTGTGATACCTGTATGTTACAGCCACATGGTATATGTGATTCATACTATAAGACAACAACCACATGGTATCAATGTGATACCACATGTGATACCACTTTGATTCATATGTGATACCACATGGAAATGGAGGGAGCAAAACGGTTACTAAAAGATAGCACAATCTGTACTCACGATGGTTGTTGGTTGCGTTGGTGATGCTCACGGCCGTGGAGACGAGATTAGAAGACCGACGGAGAGTTGACTGGTGAGAAACATCCGGTGACGGCTATGATGGTGGTTCTCGAAGGTGAAAAGAAGAGGAATAGAAAGAGGCGTTCGAAGCCTGGTACAGGGACGACGTGTAACAACCCAAAAGTACAATAGAACAAACATAGCATTTAAGCATAAATTTACAAAACTGGGTCCCAAAATTTTCGTTACAACATACATAAACTAAGGTTGGCGGAAACAACCTATACACAACTGAGAAACTACTACTACAAGTGACACCGGCATTGCCTCTAACTGCATCAGTACTCTATCCTGTGCTTGCCCACTTACCTGAGCCTCCTACTCAAAGCTTACCTGAAAAGGTTTTATTATGGAAATGCGAGGGTTAGACCATGAGGTCTAGTGAGTCCCTCCTGACAGTTCTCAAAATCATTTAAAACAGTTTATCTTTTCAACATAAATCTTTCATATATAAACTTTCAATAATAAACTTTCGCATAGCTGATTTCAAAATATTGCACATAAAACTTCCGTATAACTTTTCATAAAAGTTTCGCATAAAACTTCCACGGATAAATCCGCTCCTCGTAATCTGACACCCTGAAGCCACCCTAAGGTGACGACGAGTCAGTCTCATGCTGCCTTATTTTGGGGCCACTTCTCCTGGCATAAAGGGTCTCCACTCCCGCACGAGCACTGGCGGGTCTCCACTCCCGTCTTGGCCAGTTTACGTCTATCACAACGTATGCATACATTCTACATAAAACTTTAAACAACTTTCATGCAATTAAAGCATAATAAATAAGGCATGGCAATTCTCAACATTCAAAACACATTTTGAAAACACTTTAAAAGCCACACATTTTAGTTTAGAAAACTCACCTGACTTGCTTGCTCCAAAGCTCCTGACTTACACTTCCGATCTCTAAGTGGAACACCTATTATATAGGAATGTATATCAATATCTAATAATTTATATTCGAACTTGCCCCGAACTTAACCCAAACTTATCTAAGTTGGTAACTTCCACTTCTAGTCCACAAATCATTATTAATGGTCTTTGCTTATTTATCCAATTGAAATGCTATATCGGATCCATTAATTTACCCGACTCTAGGTTTCCCCCGACATAAAATTATAACCCTAGATTCTAAATATCAAAGCCGGATCATGATAATAATAATATGACCAAATTTAACTAATTAATTAAGCTACCAATTACGTACTAGGCCCTTAATTTAATTATAGACTTTATTAATACTTCAAACACAAATTAATAACTAAGCCCAAAAGAGCTTAATAATTCATTCGGCCCAACACTCAAATCGGCCCAACTTGAATTATGGGTCAACTTTCGGAACATACCGACTTCCGGTACACCCGGTTCCGAAAAAAAACCGATGATTACGAACAAACCCACATATTTCGCCATTATTCTAATTCTACTCCATATTGACAACAATTCTTCTTTTTAATTGACACAAGCTATTCCCTAACCAAAAACCCACATAAACACTTGATTTAACTATGACAACAAGAATTATAATCAAAACTCTATTTTAATACTCTTATTTGATTTCTCATTTCACATAGGCGAGTGCAACTAGAGACCTAACAAATCTAACATTACTTGAAAAAGAGAGCAATGCAATGGAAGGGTTTCTTACCGGAATAAAACCCCACGAAATGGAAAACTGTTGCCCAGAACTCCGGCGACCACCTCCGGCGACCACCACCGGCAGCCGACTGCCGGTATTCCTCCGATCATCTTCTCCGTCGCCGGTGAACCCAACCACCACCTTCATCTCTCGCAACCTCCATCTCTCTCACGCTGCTCTCTCCCTCTCTCTTTCTCTCTCACGCAGCTCTCTCTCTTTCTTGCTGCTCTCTCTCTCCCACAGTCTCTCTCTCTCACGAAGCTCTCTCTCTCCGCCGTCTATCTCTCTCCCTCCGGCTGTCTCTCTCTCTCTCGCTCGCCGGCGGTTGTCTCTTCATCGACCCCTCTCTCTCCCTCTCTCAGCCGGCTGCCCACACACAAGACCTCCATTTCTCTTTCTGCTTTTTCTCTCTCTCGAAGGCAACAACAGCCCCTATACTAAACCCTAAAATGAATTTCTTATTTTCTAATACTAAAAATACTGCACACTCCAAAAGAAGGGAAACTTATTTCTTACATTTTCACATATTGCCCTCAATCTTTCCCACAAAGAACCAATTCAACCCCTATCTTTTATTTAAGTCAAAATATTAATTTGGGTTATTACAATCTCTCCTCCTTAATGGAATTCCGTCCCGGAATTCACTCCAAGGATAACTGGCGAACATTATTAACAAAGCTTAAATCTCAGCTCTCGAAATAGTCTTTCTAATAACAAAACAATAGTACATACCTTCACGCCCTAGCTGCGCAATCCTGATTAAACTCACAATCTCCGATTATAACAGGAAAAACACTATCATTTTACTCTTCGACTTCCAATCAAACCTATTGATTTAGGAACACCACATAACTCGGCTTCCAAAATACTTTCGGTTAACCATAATGACCAAAATCAGATACCTCTATAAAAGACATTCTCACTTTCTTACTTAGATTCAACGTGACTAGTTCTTTAATGACTAGCATGTCATTCCCCAAAGACACTTCCTCAAGAATGTTCGTAATCCACCTTTCAATTCACATTAAACAAAAAGAGGTTGTAGGCATCTCAATACTTACAAATCCCTAATCGTCTTTATCTGATTTGTGACCACAATAACAGTTTCCGCTCTCAACTGCATTTTCTCGAATGGTGCAACCTATAACTACCGACCATTACCGCACAAAACAAAACAATTCCTTCTCTTTATCACTACTAACTTTAACTTGACCAACTCATTTCACTTATGATTATCAACTTATTTCAAGAGGTAAACTCCAATCGGACTGCAGTTCATTTCTTTCAATCCACCATAAATTAACATATATAATAACTAGCTTCAACACCTCGTTATGCTGGTATTCGCAAAATCCGACAGTCAAAACTGATTTCTTACTAACAACTCCACTAAGTAACCCAACAACTTGCAATTTTCGAAAAATTTGAAAATTTCTCCTTCCATCGCACTATCATCAACTTCTCACTTTAACAGATCGATTCTCTCCTATTAATTCTTAGTAAGAATCTCGGTAGAGTCATAACATCTCTTATGATAACAATAAATGTCATTACCTAACAATCCTCAAAATTGTTAATCAGCCAAACAAAAGCTTATACATCTATCCTGACGTTTCGAATCAACTAATGATCATACCACCGCTCCAACCCATAATCATCATCCTTCTTTAAACATAACCAAATTCCAACTATCTCTCTCTAGGGTCATCCCCCTTCACAAAAGAAACGATTCGCGTTCTGCAAATATCTAGCATTTACCATAACACATTGACTAATCCACTCTTCAACCTCTTTAAACTTCTAATGATTTCAACATATACCTACTTAGCGACTATTACAACTGAGACACTTGGTTTCTCCTTTGGGTAATATCCCACCACTACTCCGTCCTTCCATCCCGATCGTAATCGTACCATAAAGTCAACTTACTCTCTAACATCACCTCACTACGATACTAGCTAGTACATTTAGCTTGGCAATTAATGCCATTACATAATTGTACGTTCCTCACTCAATACATCACACTGCAAACCGAATCTCTCATAGTCATTCATTCATAATCCACACTTTCCTTCATGTTCTTCCGTATACTACAATCGAGTTTATCTCACTACGTAGTCCTTTCCCAACTTGTTGAACTATAATCCACGAGTTCTCAAATAGCTCACACGCAACCATTCTAGTTAGCTCTTCGCGATCCGAGCCCTTACGAAGACACACCACTTTTCTTACTGACTGCTAAAATCTACACACTCGCTTCGCCCAAGTTACATACCTCATCATCCTACGAACCCTCCATTCTTCGTAAATAGAATGCTTAATCAAACAATAACTTCTCTGCCCCTTAGAACCCCTACAAGGTGTTCTATCAACTCTCAACTTTCTAATTCAAGTCTTCGGTCTTGGCCAACGTACACATCCGTCGACTTCTACATCAGCTGACAATCCTGTAACTACTTTCTTAACTTATTCTTAAACATGGTTCCCTTACGGAACTTACTCCTATCAACAAATTGAATCATCTTCATGATCCGTCTCCCTCCTCTCGTAACCTACTCAGGTAACATTACCATTAAAAGCTCACCTCGAGACTCGCATTCCTACACCACATACTTTTCATTCTTCCTTACCACACTATTCTTAACGAGTCGCTAAAATCGTCACCTTGAAGACTTCAAGCCCTTCCTCCGAACACAACCGTCCCTTGACAACCGCAGATCCAGCTACCGAACAAGGGTGCAAACCCTCATTCGACCGATACTATAATCCACTACTGACTCTATCACTGTCCACCCTTCCTCTTGGCCACTCTTACTAAGGTTATATCATTCTTTCCTGATTTGACCAATATCTCTTCACTCTCGGAGTTCTTCCTCGGCTTAAAATGTAATACTCTATGACCTAGTGAGTTCATAGCCTTCACGCATAACAACGCATTAAATAAATCATTTCGCACACTTTATCATTTTAAATAAACAACACTTGAAAACATCTTGGGTACACATGCCCCCATCACTCTTATAAATTCAACGCCCTGCACAACGATCTCGAGAATCGTTTGCATGCAACTTTTCCATAAACTTAATCTTACTCCTACCGAACGGTGTCAATATGACAGTGATATATTGCATGAAAATCTTTTTATTTGGCACAATTTTGAAAGAATTAACGTCGCCAGGTAAATCAGTTGGTTTTCGTACTCATAAATAACTTCAACATGCCATTACTCACTTTGGTTATAAAAGTTTTGCATTTAATCGATTTCTTGACTTTTGCAATAATTTAACTCATCATGAAAGGAGTGAAATACTTTACAAATCATGAAACTCGAAACTTCATGGCGCCATGTGAATGAAATCACCTTTTTCATTAAACGTACGCGTGCACATTCTGACTCATTTTCGATCAAAATTTATCTTTACATATTTAACTTAAATCGTGAAAATTTCATGTTACATAAAAAAAGGACACCATGCATGAGACCCTACTTGCATTTGAAGGCTACTCACTCTAACAAGGTCAAATGCTTTACTCGCTTAGCTTATCCTTGACATTCTACCTACGACCAACGGTCGCCCTCTTGGTCACGCAACAACTTGCTGAGCACCCTTTCCACATCTCACTTACTCAATCCTTTTCCTACTATTTTGTTTTAATCACTATCTCATTTTCTACTTCTACATGCTTTCATTTCACAATAAGTATCTTATTTCATTTACACTGCCTTTGAAAAGCTCGACTAAGAAGTCAGGGTTCTATTGATACGTTCAAAATTTCAACACCGATATTCCTTATCATTCTAACTGATCTCATCCCACTATTTCTAGAACTGGGACTTTCTAGAACAAGAGTCTTACTCAAAATCAATCATTTTATCTCTTCGAACCCACGAAGATCTATCTCTATACGATTCATAACATTCTAAACACATTTCGCCTCTACGATGTATACATTATTCACTTCATAATAATTTTTCCCAACAAGGGGTCTCAGTCTACACCTCAGAGATCTCGTTGACATTCTTACGTACTGAAACACGGCATACACACTGGGTAGGTTAATAAGGTAGGTTAAGCACGTACATGTACCTGTAAGTTTGCAATTACACTGGCCAGGTGGAATCTCAAACTTACCTTACATGACAGTCCTCAGTACCCTATTAGTCCTATCTCTATAATAGTGTCATCCTAACGCATTTCCTGATCCTCAGTTGTGATTTCTACTCCCAAGTTTAAGTTTAGGTCCGTCCGGTCACCTAAATCCCTTAAACTATGGCTCTGATACCATTTGTAACAACCCAAAAGTACAATAGAACAAACATAGCATTTAAGCATAAATTTACAAAACTGGGTCCCAAAATTTTCGTTACAACATACATAAACTAAGGTTGGCGGAAACAACCTATACACAACTGAGAAACTACTACTACAAGTGACACCGGCAATGCCTCTAACTGCATCAGTACTCTATCCTGCGCTTGCCCACTTACCTGAGCCTCCTACTCAAAGCTTACCTGAAAAGGTTTTATTATGGAAATGCGAGGGTTAGACCATGAGGTCTAGTGAGTCCCTCCTGACAGTTCTCAAAATCATTTAAAACAGTTTATCTTTTCAACATAAATCTTTCATATATAAACTTTCAATAATAAACTTTCGCATAGCTGATTTCAAAATATTGCACATAAAACTTCCGTATAACTTTTCATAAAAGTTTCGCATAAAACTTCCACGGATAAATCCGCTCCTCGTAATCTGACACCCTGAAGCCACCCTAAGGTGACGACGAGTCAGTCTCATGCTGCCTTATTTTGGGGCCACTTCCCCTGGCATAAAGGGTCTCCACTCCCGCACGAGCACTGGCGGGTCTCCACTCCCGTCTTGGCCAGTTTACGTCTATCACAACGTATGCATACATTCTACATAAAACTTTAAACAACTTTCATGCAATTAAAGCATAATAAATAAGGCATGGCAATTCTCAACATTCAAAACACATTTTGAAAACACTTTAAAAGCCACACATTTTAGTTTAGAAAACTCACCTGGCTTGCTTGCTCCAAAGCTCCTGACTTACACTTCCGATCTCTAAGTGGAACACCTATTATATAGGAATGTATATCAATATCTAATAATTTATATTCGAACTTGCCCCGAACTTAACCCAAACTTATCTAAGTTGGTAACTTCCACTTCTAGTCCACAAATCATTATTAATGGTCTTTGCTTATTTATCCAATTGAAATGCTATATCGGATCCATTAATTTACCCGACTCTAGGTTTCCCCCGACATAAAATTATAACCCTAGATTCTAAATATCAAAGCCGGATCATGATAATAATAATATGACCAAATTTAACTAATTAATTAAGCTACCAATTACGTACTAGGCCCTTAATTTAATTATAGACTTTATTAATACTTCAAACCCAAATTAATAACTAAGCCCAAAAGAGCTTAATAATTCATTCGGCCCAACACTCAAATCGGCCCAACTTGAATTATGGGTCAACTTTCGGAACATACCGACTTCCGGTACACCCGGTTCCGAAAAAAAACCGATGATTACGAACAAACCCACATATTTCGCCATTATTCTAATTCTACTCCATATTGACAACAATTCTTCTTTTTAATTGACACAAGCTATTCCCTAACCAAAAACCCACATAAACACTTGATTTAACTATGACAACAAGAATTATAATCAAAACTCTATTTTAATACTCTTATTTGATTTCTCATTTCACATAGCCGAGTGCAACTAGAGACCTAACAAATCTAACATTACTTGAAAAAGAGAGCAATGCAATGGAAGGGTTTCTTACCGGAATAAAACCCCACGGAATGGAAAACTGTTGCCCAGAACTCCGGCGACCACCTCCGGCGACCACCACCGGCAGCCGACTGCCGGTATTCCTCCGATCATCTTCTCCGTCGCCGGTGAACCCAGCCACCACCTTCATCTCTCGCAACCTCCATCTCTCTCACGCTGCTCTCTCCCTCTCTCTTTCTCTCTCACACATCTCTCTCTCTTTCTTGCTGCTCTCTCTCTCCCGCAGTCTCTCTCTCTCACGAAGCTCTCTCTATCCGCCGTCTATCTCTCTCCCTCCGGCTGTCTCTCTCTCTCTCGCTCGCCGGCGGTTGTCTCTTCATCGACCCCTCTCTCTCCCTCTCTCAGCCGGCTGCCCACACACAAGACCTCCATTTCTCTTTCTGCTTTTTCTCTCTCTCGAAGGCAGCAACAGCCCCTATACTAAACCCTAAAATGAATTTCTTATTTTCTAATACTAAAAATATTGCACACTCCAAAAGAAGGGAAACTTATTTCTTACATTTTCACATATTGCCCTCAATCTTTCCCACAAAGAACCAATTCAACCCCTATCTTTTATTTAAGTCAAAATATTAATTTGGGTTATTACACGACGACGACGATTTTCCAGATGGAAAACAAAGAAGAACGGGAGAAGACGGTGTCAGGAATGTGGCGGCGGTTTGCTTGGCCGAGCAGAAGGTTTAGAGGGGGTGGCCGACGATTACGATTGTCGCCGGTGTATGGTCATGTGGTTATTGTTGTGTACGACGGTTGTTGAACGGAGAATCGAGAGGAGAAGAGGAAGGAGACGACAGCAAGAAGCGGCGATGGTTGAAGACTGCGTGGTTACCGTATGGAGACGGCTTTCAACGCAGATCGTGGAGAAGATGGAGAAACGAGAGGAGAGGCGGAGATGGAGGGCGCCGGCAACCGGCGGTGGCTGGAGGTTACTGACGGCGACGGTTCGCCGGCGACCGATGGTGGCTGGTGGCGATGGGAAGGTGAAAGGGGTGGGATGAAAAGTGAAATTAGGGTTTCTCTTGTTTTTCAAAACTTAATGTTTAAAAAAACACTTTATATTAAAACACATCAGTTATAAGTATGAGTTGTCAAAATAAATCAAATTGCCAATTTGCCCTTATTTTTATTTTTGGAAGTAACATTAATTATTTTAAATGTGTGGCTCATATTGGTTCTTACAGTTACCACAAACTAAATAGTTCTTATTTGATTAAGCCCATATATATATATATATATCCCTTTCTCTCATTGTTGATTCACCTAGAAGAACTTTCATGTGTTAGATTTCATGTTTAGTTCAATACATTTTGTTTGCCTTGATTTGGCAAAAGTGGCATAGTACCCCAAAAGTTGTTCCTTTTTTGATGTTTGAAGAGTGATATTAACCTACCATCTATTGATGAATGTTATACTATTTTATGTTTGTTTAATTTGTAGGTTAAAGTTGTATCAAATTGCTTGCTAGGAAGAGGGTTAGCTAGCAATGGTCACCATCAAGAAGAAGATAGCCCACAATGTTTATTTATAAATATATACTTAGCTCGTGTTTGGTACGTAGACATGATTGGACAAGATTAGACATGACAGAACTGGATAAGAGGTCAGGACATGATTAGACTGGACTGGACAGGACTGAATAAGGCAAGTGTATGTCTTGTGTTTGGTACGACTAGGACAAGATAGGATAACATTAGACAATTTTCCCTAAAAGTTGTTTGATGGTTTTATATATCATATAATAGTTACAAATGTCAAAAATAAATTATAAATTTAAATAATTTAATTAAAAGCAATGTTAACTTTTTACACAATTTTCATACACATAAATACATACATAAATAATAGTACAAAGTTTGAATAAATAATCTGTAATAATTGACGATAGTTCGAAAAAAATTCCATTCATATGAAGAAAACATAATATTCGATTCAATTTGGAATATCTTTATGAATTGACGGAGACATGGTTGCAGCGACAAGTAAAAATAAAGGTGATGGGTGGCGATGATTGGTGGAGGTGTAGGTGGTCGACTGGGGTGGTGGTGGTGGCTGGACAGGTTGTTGTATTGGAGGAAGAGGTAGAGGTGGCAAACGGTGGTTGGCGGTGATCGTCGGTGGTGGTGGTGGCGGCGGCGGCAATGGGTGGTGGTGATTGGTCAAGGTGGATGTCGTGATGGCCGGTGGTTGTGGAAAAGTTGTTGCAGTGGTGGAAAAGTGGTCTGCGATGCTTGGCGGTGGCTACCGGTGGCCGCCAATGGTTGTGGCGCCATGGTGATCGGTGTTAGTGAAGGTGGTCGACAATGGTAGTGGTGGTGGCGATGGGCGATGGTTATCGAGGTGATGAAGGAGGTTGTTATAGTGGAGGAATAGGTAGAGGTGACCGACGGTGGTTGGTGGTGGCTACCGATGGCCGCCGATAGTGGTGGCGGTGACGAGGGGTAGTAGTGACCTTTAAAACTAATATCATATTAGGATTACATATAAAATAAGGGTAGATCGCTAGTTTTTTTTGTTTCCGTCTCATTTATGTTCCATGTTGTTCCACCTATTTTGGTGGAACAAGAAAATACCATTTTTTGTCTCACTCTGTTAAGCCCTTTGTCCCTATCTCATGTCGTGTCAAACGTGGAACAATAAATTTTTGTCCTATCCCATGTCATGCCAAAAATAAACAATGAATTTTGTCTCATTTTATCCTATCTTGTCTTGTCTTGTTCTATATACCATACGCAGCCTTAGCATAGAGTTATTGAAGGCATAAATAAACAAATAAATAAAGGAATGGAAGAGAAGCAGTTGAAGGGGATTCACACGCAAAGCTTTAAATGTAACATGCGCTTGATTGACACCTCCACACCCCTTCCCCTTCCTCTTCCCCTTCCTTACCTTACCTTACCTACCTACTTATCTGCTTGCTTTTCCCTTTACCCCACCCTGCCGCCCATATTTCTTAATTTCTTTTTTCTTTTTTCTTTTTATATACATCATATATATATATATATATGTTATTATTTTAATTTCTTTCAAAATCTTCTTTTTTTTATATATATATATATATAGATATATTTCTATGCATGCGTTTTAAAAAATGTATGTATACTTGGCTTGCACTCTTGTAGTTAATTTTAGCAATTGCATTTTTTATTATATAAACATTAAAAACATTTGTAGTGTAGAGATTGTATGTATAAGCTCAGAAAAAGTGTAAATGATACAAGCACACCAATGACACCATACGATTAAATAAATACTAAATTTTGTGATAAATATAATTAAGGTATATAATTTGTTAGTGCATGGCAAATTAAAGGGCCAAACGCAATTGACAATTAAAGTTAGATCGTGAGTGGTCTGAAAAGCAATGGGCCAGGCCCAGGATGCAGCAACCAAGGAATTTACAAATTAATATTAATATTATAAGTCTATTATATCCATCCATCCATCTCAACTCTCAACCAACCTGCAACCTGACCGTGCCAATTTGAAATTACAAATGCATTATGCATGGCAAGTAATATATATATATATTCATTTACTATTTATTATATTATATGATAATAATTCACAAACAAGACAATTAATTAAGTAATAATGAAGTTACGATTAGAGTTTAGCATTCCATTATTAATTAACAAATATACGGCATTAATTAATTGTACACAAGTACGTACCTATTGGATCGAAGTACTTGGAGACTTAATTATAAGACAGACTCTTAATTTGATTCTTCTTTCAATTCCTAAGTTGTCCATCATATATATATATATAGAGGGTATAAATCAAATATAAACCATGTATTTGTTGCACCCCTTACAAACTACAGTCTGCATATGTACAGACTGGTTCTGCATATATGCATATGAATACGTGCAAGAATATACATATAATGAACATACATTCATATGGGACAATGCATATATGCAGAACCAGTCTGCACATATGCAGACTGTGATTTGTAAGGGGTGCAACAAATACATGGTTTGTATTTGATTTATACCCTATATATATATATATATATTCTATCTTCTAATTCTTCAAACAATCAGGAAGAACATAAAAGTAATGCTATATATCTGAATTGCATCTATATATAAAAAAAATGTTTTACCAAATCCTGCAGTAATATAGATGATACTTGCCTCAAATGCACATTGCACTTTTTAAAGGATTCATTTTTTTTTGCGTATTTTCCTTAGTTTTATCGGGGAGTACAAGCATATGTTATATATATATATATATATATAGCATGATCACAAGAAGATTTTGAGGTTTTTTCATCCGAACCGATTGTGATGGATTGCCATAAAATTTCTGTGTGCAATATGAAATGTTAATTAGAAGTTTTGCACAAGAAATTTGAAAAAAAAACCGTTCTCGTGCCGGAAGCTGCCAGAGCCACGCATTGACCAAATCAAACAAACGAGCCTCGTGCAGTTCGTCGGAACCCACTCCAAACATGTATTACCACAAAATTTTCTACCCATGGCGTGCTCCTCGTTCTAAGCTTCGATTTGACTGGTAATGGGTCTAAAGCAGAGTCTCGTAACAAATGTTATACACGTTTAAACATGAAACCAGTTTTTGACCGATACACCAAGGATATACCCTTGTGTTTTCTTGTCTAAACCGATCGTGCATGAAAATTTCCGTGGGATATGTGCAATGTTGATGATAAGTTTTGCACCAGAAAAAAACTTGAAAATAAATTGTTATCATGCCAGAAATTGTCGGAGTCATGCATTGGCTAAATCGGACGAACGCGTTCGTGCAGTTCATCCAAACCCACTCAAATTATGTTTAAAGAAAGGTGATGAGTTAATTTCCTTAATTAACCCTCGCTAGTCGCTAGCTCATCGTGTACATCAATTATATATATATATATATATATATAATGTTAATAAAATTGCATGATGCAAATTACACGACAATTGAAATGGTTGACCAAAGCTCCCGCATCAATATTTGAGTGAAACAGAAGCATATGTATGCTACTTGATATGCAAGTGACAAAGGCAAGGATAAGTTGCATATATATGCATTTGTTTTTAATTAATTTGTTCCAGCAGAACTCTAATCTAATATCACTTGCCTACTTTCCTTCATATAATTATTCCCCAACCTATACCTATACCTATAATTATTTTTTTGCATTACGAATAAATTACTAGTGTTGATATATATATATATATATATATATATATATATGTGACTTTTGTGGTTAGTTTGAGTTTGAGTTTGAGTTTGAGTTGTGGGTTCCAATTATATTAAAACTCAACAACAATGGAAGTTGAATTGGTGAGTTTGGTTGTAAGTTGCTTTCCAATATTCATTCCAACAAGTGTTAAGACTTTTTGGCATACAAATTAAACCTAACCCACCCACCCACCCACTATCATATTCATAATCATGTACGGTCTTCATTTTCTTAATCATATATATATATAGTTAATTAATTAACAATGTTTAATTAATGTTAGCTTCCCCTAGGCCTCCTTCAATTCGTGTGCTTGTGGAAACCATTTATTCCCTTACCTCATCATAAATTAGTTAATGTTACCTAGCTACTACATACGTCAACAAATCTTTTACCCTTGGATAGAATAGACTTATTAGAGACATTGTTTATTCTCTTTTTTTCTCTCTCTCTCTCTCTCTCACACACACATATATATATATATATATATATATATATATATATATATATAAAAAGTGGAAGTGGTGGTGTGCAAATTATTGGTGTTTAATTTTATTATATTTATTAATATTGTCAACTAAATTATTAAAAAGAAAGAAAAAAAAAACTAATCACATATATATGACATCAAGATAAAGGGAGTAATTTGATTTAATTTCTGCCTCCAATCATTAACAAAAATGTTTGACCAAATATATATAATTGATCAAGAGAGCTAGCTAGCCGATCTTCATGTTTCGTTACTTAATTAATGTAAATAAAAATTTAATTTAAACAAAGGATTAATTAATAGCCATTTGAAAATGATACTTAATAATTACACTATATATTCCTTTAATTTCTACATGAAACCAATTTTTTATTACCAAAAACATGTAACTCCAACTTAACAAATTAATTATCTTCTATCAGCTTCATCAATCAAAATCGATCAAACACACATATATATATATAATTGCTAAATTTATGTAATTTCCGGCTTTTTTGGGCCTTTTTGCTAGTTTCTTGCTAGCCGTTATAATATTCTGGTTTTTGCGTCAAATTTTTTTTTGTTGCTAAATTTATGTTGTTAAACAAGTATTTGGTTGAATTGTCTTTACACACACACACACACATATATATATATATATATATATATATATACATACAGCTACATATATATGACTTTGAGCATTAGAATATACATATCTTATATATACTTGTACATACATGCTTGCTTGTGTGCACTGTGCAGTGTATCTATATATATATATATAACAATAACATGGATAAGTAGCTAGCTAGATATAAATATTAACATTTTCTTTAAAATTCGGATAGAGAATTAATACATGGCTGGCTAGATATATATATATATATATATATATATATATATATATATATATATATATATGTACAATAACAAGGATACAGTATTATGAGAAATAAATAATTATTAAGGGTACCACATGGTAACAGGCAAAGCTGCATCCGACAAGAAACTTTGATCGGAAGCGCTACATTCATGATCCAGCTGCTCATTAAATCGACTCAAAATGGCTTTAAACACCTCCTTCTTCGAATTGGAATTGGAATTGTCACAACATGAAGAATAATGATCAAGTGATTGGGATATTGATGATATTGAGGATGAAGGAATTATGGATCCTATGGTGTTGGAGGAGAAGCAGGGCACTTGCTCATGGTTAAAGATATCATTAATATTTGTGGTGGGTACAGGTACAGATGGGTCAAAAGAGAAGGTGTAGTAATTAGGATCCATTAATGGTGGAAGAGATATTGAAGAGCAGCTTTCATGATTAACGACGTTGCTAATTTGTTTTCCACCAACTAATTCTCTATTCTTGCAAAACACTCTACATAACACCCAGTCTTGATCCTGTATAATTAATATATAAATTAATTAATCAATCAACTCTAGCTTTAATATCTGAATTCTGAGTTTACTAGTGTGTATAGTATGCAGAAAGAAAGAAGGAGAGATAACCTTAAGAGAAGAAGAAGAAGAAGAAGAAGAAGAAGAAGAAGAAGAAGGATGATGATGATTTGGTTGGAGCCTAAATTCATGCATCACCCAATCGGTTTTCTTTCCTTTGGGTGCCCTTCCCAGGTAGAAAACCAGAGTCTTCCTCATCCCAACAACTATCTGCTGCTTCCCAAGGATGCATCTGTCTTTTCCGGTTGCCTTCCAGTACCCCGACACAGTCGCCCTATTTGTTCTTAGTCCTGTTGCATATTTTCGGTCCCGCTGGCTATAGAAATACCATTCTTTGCCTCCCACACATGCCATTTCTATATCAAAATTCATTCATTCCATCACTAAATAATTAATTAATTAATTATCAATCACTTACATTACATTACATACATATAGTAATTATTAACATGCAGACAGACACCATGAATCTAAGATCATTTGTAAAAAGGATATATAGGAAATTAATTAATTTTATTTTGGAAGGAATGTTTAAGTAATTAATCCATGGTGATGAAAGGAATGGTTGTAAATTTAGAGGGGGGCTGGTTGTGTGAGGGCCAATCACGTGTACATCCAAATTTCGCCACTATAGCTACCTTCTCATCTAATATATATATATATATATATATATATATATATATATATATGTATGTATGTGTGTATGCATGAGGCTAAAGTGTCAAAATCTGCCAATGTCACATATATAGTATGTATCTATTATTAATTAGTTGCATACATGTTGCCAACTGGTTAGTTGTTATTATCGTTGAAAATTAATTTAATGGTATTTTTTTTTTAATCAAAATGAATTTAATGGTATTAACTTATTAATTAAGATGGGTATATTTGGACACCTATGTATATGTCTGTGTGTAGTGTTTTTAAGATTAGAAGACAAATTGAACGTCAATTTGTAGAAAAAGTAAGTGAAAGAAATAGCAACGATGGAACAAAGGAGTATGTAGTTAATTAATTTCCAAAGAAATGAAGTTTAATTAATTATGTGAGAGAAAATAACTTGTAGACTATATATATATATATATATATATATGATACAGGGTTAGGTTCTGGGTGAGAAATGGTAAATTTGGTTAGAAGTGGTTATCAACCGTTGGATGAGAAATGGACAAACATTAGGATGAGATTCACCAAGATACACCGGATCAATTTCCTTCTAAGCCACAATTCATGGGAGGATATTTGATTAAAAATGATTAACTGTTTAAAAGTATTTTTCACATTTCTCACCAAAAATGACACTTTTTACGTGATGTGATGTCATGCATGATGATACATACATACATACATACATACATATATATATATATATATATATATATATTAAAGTATATAATATTTATATACGGCAAATGTAACAAATAAACTCATAGACTCTCCTCATATTTGGTGAGGTTAATTTGAACCCTTGACTTGCTAGGAGGAAAGAGGCTAAGATATCGCCAGGGCAAAGGCCCTTTGGTTAGATACATATATATATATATATATACAGTTATTAATGGATGCATCTTCATGAATGAGTGACTTTAATTGATTAATAAAGAAGGAATTATATAAATTAAGTATATATAGATGAATTGGAATGAATGAAATATATAGATAGATAGATAGATACCAGGAAGATCCCAGGGTTCACAGTGATTGAGATCAACTTGAGGGAGGAGAGGAAGATGATGATGATGATCATCGGTAGCGGTAGCAGTAGCAGAATAAACCTTATTGGAAAGATAATCAGATATGAGCTCTTCATCTCTGGGGTGGAACCTGAAACCAGGGGGAAGCGAAGCCTCCACCATACTAATCGCCACCTTCTTCTTATCCTCTTTGTTGTTGCTCATCACCTTCACCTTCACCTTCACCTTCACCTTCACCTTCACCTTCACCTTCCTACTGCTACTATACGGATATGATGGAATTGGAAATGAAAATGGAAATGGAAATGGAAGTGAAAGCTAATACTACTACAACTTATAAGCTACCTGCCTAAACACACTCATTTCCATTACTATTTATTTTTTAATTTTTCATTTATTTGGTCACTCAAGGGTAATAAGGTCAATTTCATCCATCAGAAAGAAAGACAGAAAGAAGTAATTACGTTTGGAAGATGTGTATAATATCGCACGCACCCTTCTCTTCTCAGGATTGGTCACCAACCTCACTTCCATATTCAACACGTCTCCACAGTCCACACTCTCTCTTTTTTTTTCTTTTCCTTTTTTTCTTATAAAATTAAAAAAAATATCATAATATATTATATATGTGCTTCTTGCTTTTACTTCCTTTTTTTTTACTTTATTTTTTACTTTTTCATCGAATGCTTTGGTAAAACAAGTTTAATAAAAACTAAAAAGAGTAGACAAACCATAAAAAGTTATAAATAATAATAAGCAGAAAGCAATGAAGAGATATGATAAATGGAATTAGTGAGTGACTGGGATGCCGTCCTGGAGTTGACAGAAACAACAAGACAAACTAATTGTCAACCATAGACACGTGCCAGCCACCCCCATCATTATCTAAATAAATTAATAATCATCTTTTATTTTCTTTTCTTTTCTATTAATATTACTATATTCTAAATTAAATTAATTAAAGCTGCTGCTGCTTCTTCTTCTTAGCAATGAGAGCCATATTCCTGGGAGAGATGGTTGGATGAAATATGGGTACCAGCATCACTCCTTCCACTCTTTCCTCCTCCTGCAACAACAACAATCGATCCAGCAGAATCAATGTTTCCAGTACAGGCCCCATTGCTGCTCTAAGCGACCAATATGCCCCTATCACCTCCTGCATACATATTATACATATTACTATCAACAATCCTTCTCTTCTATTCTATTCTATTTTTATAAAATTAAATTAAATACATCATTATTAATTGAGATAATTTATATGAAACCTACAGTAAATGGTTCAGCTTCCTTCCAGATCCCACTAAAATCAACATTCTCCTTTTCCTTTACATTCAGACGATGCATCCCAGACTTGCTGAATTTCTCAAAAAGTGACCATCTCTCCTTTCCATTACTACCTGCATCTGCATACCCCAATTTTATTTATTTATTTATTTAATAATTCAATATAAATCACTGCCTACATACATACATACATACATACCCATACTCTCTACAGGAAGCACTGCTGGACAACTGCTACTTTCTAATTCACAATGACTGCAGCTCATCCCTCGCTGCCGCTGTTGTTGGCGCCGCAAAGCCTTCCCTTGTCGCCCTATCCTAGGACTTGTGCTCAAAGTCTCTGGAAAATATCTGGAAAGCACCTATATATATACATATAACACAAACATCACTATATATATATATATATATATATATATATATAGCTACCAACAAACACATAAATGTCTCAACATACAACAACTCTATTATACCATTTGGAACGCCGCTCGGAAAGCATGCAACTCAAAATTATGGACACCACCATCTTTATCCAGAGCTCTCCATCTATCTGCACTCTAGTATCAAAATTTTATAACTAGGGATAAGATTAACAACCCTAAACCTAATATAATTCTTACTTATAAACAGAAAATCATCAAAACCCACAATCATGGCAGGATTTTTTGATACCTGACAAGCAAGATCGCGTGAATTTCTCGTGAGACGTAAGCCAGTTGATTTAACACCTCTGCTGATAGGAAAACCACACACAGCATCATCTTCATCTTCATCTTCATCTTCATCCTCTGATAGCAAGTTATAACAACACCCAATGCTAACTACTGCTTTCACTTGTTCACTCTCCAAAAATGTCCTTCACAAAATAACCATCACAAACTAAATTACTACTACGAGCATCTCTACTGGAATTTGGCATGAAGAAACCATTTGCAAGACATTATAATAATATCATTCCAGTACTAGTACTCTTGCAACTGGTTTGGTTTGAATACCATATTCCTCGAGGGAGGAGGCCTTATATATATTAATGAATGACCAACTGTATGTAGCCTTCCTTACCTGAGCATTGTTACAGACAGATCCCCACAAGCATGAAGACCAGTAAGAAGCAAGGAACACGAATCATTTGTAGAGGATGATTCATTATGACAACGTTCATCAATGCCAAGTAATCCTTGTTGGATCAAACTAGGCTCAACATAATCCTTTGAGTTAAGCAAAGTCTTCAACATATCTGAGGACAGGACACGGCATGTAACTGTCTTGGGCATGCTCAACTCTCTTCCTCCTAAACTAAAAAACTTGTATATGATTATTAAGTTTCAGGGGATGCAAAAAGCATTTGACTGTAGAAAAGTGGAACAATATATAGATTTCATAGAAATTAGTCTACTAAAGTTTATCATTATACCTAGATTTACGCATCCTCGAATCATAATGTTTCTTAATTCGCTCTGCACGTGCATGAGTGATCCTTCCATGATGAGAAGAGGCATCAATTGCAATTACAGACAGCTGGTACTCAAAAGAGAGTACTTGTGCAAGATAACCCTACACAAATTCAACTCAGACTGCTGTTAAATAGATGCAGGACAGGAATATAGACATCTGAACATACATTTTGATAAATAGAAAACAAAAACGATGTTTTACTTCAAATAGAAATCCAACTGTCAAATCTAGAGATGCACAAAAACTTTGGTTCTTTTTTTATGGCCCGATCCCGTCTTCCAAATACAGGCCTGATCTAGGCTAGGTGGTCCTAACCAGTAACCAGGCCCAGTTTCTTAATTATTTCGTATAATGTTTGACGTTACTCAACATGATACTTAAAAGAGCTGAGTTTTCAATGATGAAAAGATGATGTTTACCTGGCCTGCACCTACGTCAACTACTGTATTAGTTTCAACATCTCTTGCCACAGAACTAACAACAGCCGCAAGAACTTCTATCTGTACATACAAAGTAACTGAGCGATTAAATTTCATAGTTTAAATATCAATCCTCCATAACTAAGAAAGAAAAAGAGTCTCTAATATTCATATTCCAACTGATTCACGTGTGTTCAAGGTAATTACTTACTTTCCATCAACCATTCAGTTTTAATCCTCTCTTTAATCTTAAAATTGGAGAAGACTATCATAGTATATTGCATTACAATCCAGTTTCAACCATGATGCTTACAATGACATATTCCAACAAGAATTCAAAGCATACACATGAATAGTTAATAGTGTTATCAATGTTAAAGAAAACATATATGGGCCCACCCAGCATTTTCAAATTTGCTTGCAATCACTAAAAATCCGTTTATATGATTTCATTATACCAATTAGATACAGATAACTAATATGACACCAAAACTACTTCTATCCTACAAACAAATACATACCGATAAGCCTCAATTAATGCAAACATATTCAAGAAGAAAGTAGAAAGGAAAGGGGAGTAAAGTAGAGGGGGCAGTTTAGTAATTGTTGTTGAGAGCCCAATTATAATAACGGAGTGGAGGAAATAAGGAGGGCATGCTATTTTCTGTTATCAACTTGGTAGTGGGAGAGAACTGGCACTCGAATTCCGGTAGCTTGTAATTCTTCCTCTCTTTTTTCCGATTATTCTAATCAAATTCCCTTGAGACCTTATCATTTTGGTATCAGAGCCGTGACCCTGGCAACCATGGCTCCCAAAAATCAAGGTGAAAGATGGGGAGTAAATTGGAGTCGGTAGATACAACCCTACAATCGTAGAAGCTTAGCGTTCATATGGGAATGCAAAACGGATGGATAACGTGGAACGTGGAATTCAGGCGATGATGATCAAATTGGAGTCGATTGGGTCTCACGGAACACCAAAGACAACTGGGCCAGATCCATCACTGATGACGCTGTAGAATCGCGAAAACAGGGAAAGGCGCAAACAGTTGGGGAATCGCTGAAAACATTGGTGACGCCTTCTGGGGGAAGCGAGGGCTCAAAATCCACCACGAAGGGGTTGTAAGCTGCGGATTGGAGGCTGAGGAGAATCGAATTGCCCATGTTCAACGGGGACGATCCCGACCGATGGATATTCCGAGCGGAGAGGTACTTAGCCTTGCAGCGATTTGAGGAAACTGAAAAAATAGTGACAGCTGGAATATGCATGGATGGAGAAGCACTTGCTTGGTTTCAGTGGACCGATAGTCGTCAGCCGATCGTAGTGTGGGAGGAACTCAAATCACTGTTAATCGGTCGATTTAGATCGACGATTAGAGGATCTGCGTGGGAACAATTGTTGGCGCTAAAACAAGAAGGAACAATAAGAGAGTACCGCCATTCTTTCGAGATTCTCGCATCATCCTTAGCCGATTTACCCGAGAAGGAAATTTCATTAATGGTTTAAAAACCGTAATACAGGCAGAGGGTGTGATTGATGAGACCTCAAGGTTTGATGAAGACAATGGAAATGGCTCAATTGGTGGAGGATCGGAACACTCAAGTTGCAGTAGGGTACAAACCCAGCAGCAGCAGCAGCCCGTACAAGCCAACTTTGGGAGCTGTAGGCAATCCGGTTAAGATTGCTTCTCTTAATAGCAATTCTAATATTATAAGTAAAACAACAACAGCAATTCCATCTCTCACCACTAAAGCCACAACAAATCAGACACAGAAATTGACCGAGGAGGAGTTACGTGAGAAACGAGCTAGAGGACTCTGTTTTAAGTGTGACGAAAAATATAGGGTGGGGCATAAATGTAAGAACAAGGAGTTAATGTTGTTGTAAGTACAAGACGAGCCCACGGAGGGGGAACTACTACTGGAACTCAAAAGGATTGAGGTCGAGGACGACCGTAAAGGGGGGAAAGAGGAGCAGGCTGTGGAACTGTCAATTTGAACTCGGTTATTGGGTTATCGTCTCCTCGAACCATGAAAGTCAAAGGGCAAATCAACTAAGTAGAAGGTTCTTATAGACTGTGGGGCATCCCACAATTTTATCTCCAAAGAGAAGGTTGGCCAACTTGGATTGAAGGCGAAGGGCAACATCCTGTTCGGAGTGAGAGTTGGAACAGGGCAAGTGGTAAGGGGCAATGGGATGTGTAAAGATGTGGAGCTATTGCTGCCCGGTGTGAAGGTAAGGGTTGATTTTCTACCCTTGGAATGCAATGGTTGGAGACCTTGGGAGACATGAAGGTGAACGGGAAAACTCTTCGTATGAAGTTCCAAGCACAAGGTAGCAAGGTCGTAATCCAAGGAGAACCGCAGTTACAAAAAGAAAATGTCTCACTGAAGTCATTGATCAAGGGCTGGAGAGAGGGGGATGACGCGATATTGTTAGATCTTCACTACTTGCAAGAGGTAACAGGGTCAGGTCAACCATTGGAAGCTACAGAATTAACTGATATTTTAGAGAAATTCACGGATGTGTTTGAACATGTCCTGCCTCCTAAAAGACAACATGATCACGCGATTTCTCTACAGCCTAACACTAGCCCAATTTGTGTTCGGCCATATCGTTACTCGTATGAGCAGAAAAATGAGATTGAAAGGTTAGTTCGGGACATGTTGGCTGCCCAAATTATACGCCTGAGTGATAGCCCATACTCGAGCCCGGTCTTGTTAGTTAAGAAAAAAGACGGGAGTTGGCGGTTTTGCGTGGACTAGGGCCCTTAACAAAGTAACAGTACCTAATAAATTCCCCATTCCGTTAGTAGATGAACTGATTGATGAGTTACATGGAGCTCGGATTTTTTCAAAACTAGACCTCAAATGGGGGTATCATCAAATCTACTAGTTTCTTCATTATTTGTAATAGTTCTTTACTTGGGGGGTTGGAATCAAAAGCAGCTCTCTTGGGCCGTATCGATTGGTTGAAAGAAAACGTTGTTCTGGAGGATCATACCTGTTGGTAGCGGCTTCAAAAAACAACCTAACAACAATCCTACTGATGTAGAAAATACTGCCTTTCGAACGCATGAAGGGCACTACGAATTTCTTGTAATGCCTTTCGGCATTACTAACGCCCCGACAACTTTTCAAGCACTTATGAACGAACTATTCCGAACTCACCTACGGAGGTTTGTGCTGATTTTTTTATGATATCCTTGTTTACAGTCAAAGTTGGGAAGACCATAAGCACCATCTCGCGACGGTGCTACAAATCTTACGCCACAATCAATTAGTGGCCAATCGAAAAAAATGTGCTTTCGGTCAAGACAAGATGGAGTACTTGGGCCATGTCATATCGAGTCAAGGAGTAGAAGTCGAACATGGGAAAATACGAGCGATGTTGGAGTGGCCGGCCCCTCGGAATGTAAAGGAGTTGCGTGGATTTTTGGGCTTAACAGGTTAGTACCGCAGGTTAGTGAAGGGGTATGGGAATATCGCACGACCACTTACTCACTGTTAAAAAAGGGCAGGTTTGAGTGAGGTATGGAGGCAGATGCGGCTTTCCAACGGCTTTGTCAAGCAATGCCAAGTCTTCCCATGTTAGCACTGCCTGATTTCCAACAGGAATTTGTAGTAGAGAACGATGCTTCGGGGACCGGAATAGGTGCGGTACTAATGCAACACGAGCAGCCTATCGCGTATTTTAGTCAAGCTCTTCCCGACAGAGCCCGATTTCAATCGGTTTACGAGCGTGAGTTGATGGCAATCGTTTTGGCACTACGAAAATGGAAGCACTATCTTCTCGGTAAGAAATGTGGTCAAGACTGACCAACGCAGCTTAAAATATTTACTAGAACAACGGGAGGTTGCACAAGAATATCAAAAATGGTTAGTCAAGTTGATCGGCTATGACTTCACCATTCAATTTAAACCGGGTAAAGATAATGTGGCTGCAGACGTACTGTCCCGAATCAACCATGAACCTTCATTTATGGGGCTCACCATGTTAGACTAAGTTATTATTAGTTACACAACTTTATTATTATTAAGGGTATTAAAGTGTAATTGTTTTTCCTATATATAGGGCTTGTATTCTGTCTTTTATAATATAATAAAAACTCATTTTTAAATTCAAGGTTTGATTTGGTATCAGAGCTGTTTCAAATCTCTACCTTTTCGGCTTCTATTCTTTGGCCGATCATAATCCAAACCTTATTTCAGCCGTCGCAACTTCCGGCGTTCTTCCAGCCTGCCGACGCAACCTCCGGCCAAAACCTCACTCCTTCACTACCATGGCTGCAATCTTAACTCTCACCAATCAAGAGAAGGCGACCCATAATTCTCACAAGTTTGCTTTTACCCTAAAACCTACGAATTATGGTTATTGGCGATCAATGGTCGAGTCTTTTCTTACTTCTCACAATCTTTTTGGCTATATTGATGGCACTATTCCGTGTCCAGAATCGAAGGTTACAAATGAATCTGCTACTATAGACAATCCAAGCTACCAACCATGGGTCTCCAACGATGCCCACATTCGTATGCTCATCATCTCTACCGTGTCAGAAGAGTCTTTTCAACACATTCAGGGTAAAACCTCCCGAGAAGTATGGTTGTCTTTAGAACGAGCGTATGCTCCGGTTACTTCATCTCATGAATTTACTCTTAAAAATCAATTACTTCGAATCACCATGAAGGGTGATGAAAAACCTGCCGAATACCTCAGCAGAGCACAAGAATATGCAACTGCCCTAGCCAATATAGGCGAACCAATGAAAGACAAAGATCTGGTTATGCTAACTCTTGCAGGGCTTCGAGAAGAATACAATGGTCTCAAGGCAAATCTCTTGGCTCGTTCCCCTCCTGTTAACTTCAATGAATTGCATGGCTTATTAAGCGACCATGATTATATGATCACAAGGATCTTGGCAACCAATCCGCAAGTTCCCCAGGCTTTTTTGGCGACTGCCTCTCCTGCTCAGCAGCCCCTTACGACTGCCTCTACACCCCTACAGCAGCCCAATCTCGACTCCATTCAGCAGCAGCTTCATAATCTTCAACTCATGGCCTCTCAATTGGGATATCAACTAAACCCTGCACCTTCACCACGACCACAGGCTTATTATGGATCCCGGTCTTTCAATAACAACCGTGGTGGTCGCGGTTCTCGTGGATCTTCACGTGGCAACTCACGGGCTGTTTTCAACTCTCGCAATCGTGATAGTAATGGCACACGTCAATTCTCTTGGGCTTCTACTCAAAACATGGTGTATGGTCATTGTAACCGCTGTGGGATTGGTCACCTACCTTCTCAGTGTCCTAACCAGACTAACCAATCTCGTGCAGTGCCACAGGCCAACTATGCTACTTACTCAGATGCTGGTTCGCAATCAGGATCTGCTTGGAAGCCTAACACTGGCGCAAATCACCATGCCACTCCAGATCTATCTAGCATTGACAACTCCGAGGCCTACTTCGGTAACGATTCTTTACTTGTTGGTGACGGTAACTCTATACCCATTTTTCATATTGGTTCCTCAAAACTTTACTCCCCTACCAAAACCTTTAAATTATCCAATATACTTCATGTCCCTCAACTAAAACAAAACCTTTTATCCGTTCAAAAATTTTGTGTAGACAATGATGTTTTCTTTGAATTTCACTCATCTTATTTTGTTGTTAAGGACGAGTCTACACGCACTATCCTCCTAACGGGCCCCAGTGAACAGGGGTTGTACTCCATCCGTCTTCCTAAGCTCAAGTCGTTACCCAAGGTTGCATTTACCGCTGTCAAAGCTTCCTCGCAAACTTGGCATCAACGCTTGGGACATCCTCATGCTCAAGTTTTTCGTTCAATTATTTCTCATTGTTCTTTACCTGTTTCGGACAAATTATCAAATAACTTGTGTTCTTCCTGTCAACTAGGAAAGTCTTCAAAATTATCTTTATCCGATTCCAATTTTCGTAGTAATACTTTTTTGGATCTTGTTTATTGTGATGTTTAGGGCCCTTCGCATACAACATCCTTCGATGGTTATCGTTTTTTTTTGTTGTGTGTTGATCACCACTCTAGATACATGTGGTTTTATCCTTTAGTTCAAAAATCTGATGTTTACACAGTCTTACCAAACTTTATTAAAATGGTTGAATGCCAATTTAACACCAAGTTAAAGTGCATTCAATCTGATTGGGGGGGAGAGTTTCGTCCCCTCACTACCTTCTGTCGCAACCTTGGCATAATTCATCGACGTTCTTGCCCTCATACAAGCGAACAAAATGGCATTGTAGAACGTCATCATCGTCATGTTGTGGAAATTGGACTTACCCTCCTGGCCCAATCCAGTCTTCCTCAACGCTTCTGGCAATTTGCTTTTGATACAGTCGTGTACTTAATCAATCGACTCCCCTCTCGTGTCTCCTCCAACAAATCTCCCTATGAACATGTTTTTAAACGCAAACCTGATTACTCCTTTCTTCGAGTCTTTGGATGTCAATGTTTTCCCTATCTTCGTCCGTATAACCGTCACAAGATTGACTTTCGCTCCACTCCGTGTGTCTTCCTTGGCTACAGTCCTGTCCACCATGGTTACCGGTGCTTTGACCCTTCCACCGAACGGATATACATAGCCAGACATGTTCGTTTCAATGAGCATGTTTTTCCCTATCATCCACCTACCCCTACCCAATCCCCATCACGGTCCGACTCTCCATACATATCTATTTTCCCTAACCCACCACCCGGTTTTCCAACCGAACCCAACTCACCACCACCACCACATTCCGTACCACCTCCACAACCCGAACCAACATCACCACCACCCTCACTCTCTACCACATCCTCCACTGCCACCTCAACCACTCCTGAGTCCCAAACCCCTACTCCCGGGCCCTCACCAGACCCAAATTCCACCCCCACCCAAACACCTCCAGCTCCTCGGCCTCGGCCTCCTAATCTTCGCCCCAATCCTAAACAAACCACCCGATATGATCCCGCTGCCTACACTGCCACCACCGCCCCCACCTTACCTGTTGAACCTACCTCTTTTACCGTTGCTAACAAGTCCCTAGAATGGCGCCAAGCAATGGTTGACGAGTTGACTGCGCTTCATAGGAATGGAACGTGGACATTAGTTCCTCCTGTTCCTAATACTAACGTGGTTGATTGTAAATGGGTTTACAGGTTGAAAACGGATCAGAATGGAAAGATTAGCAGGTACAAGGCCCGGCTTGTTGCCAAGGGCTTCCATCAACAACATGGGGTTGACTATCACGAGACTTTTAGCCCAGTAATCAAACTGTTTTATCACTGGCCGTCACAAATAAATGGTCTCTGCGTCAGTTAGATATCCAGACTTCCTTTTTACATGGTGATCTTCAGGAGACGGTTTACATGCGACAACCGCCTGGTTTTATTGATCCTGACATGCCAGATTATGTGTGCTTACTGAACAAGTCTTTATATGGGCTCAAACAAGCTCCTCGTGCCTCGTTTACAAAATTATCTACCGCTCTTCATCAACTGGGTTTTTATGGGTCCAAAACTGACCCATCACTATTCATTCTCAACTCTTCTGGCACGCTTGTCTATCTCCTTGTGTATGTCGATGACTTTATCATCACCGGTAATAACCCAGGCGCTGTAACTACCATCATTGATCGTCTCAACTCTCTGTTTGCCCTGAAGGATCTGGGTCAACTACATTATTTTTTGGGCATTGAAGTGGTGCATCGTGGTTCTGATTTGGTTCTGTCTCAACGGAAATATGTTCTTAATATCCTTCAACGGGCTGGTCTTGCGGATTGCAAACCTGTTTCATCCCCTATGAGTACTTCTCAAGTGTTATTACCTGATGACAGCCCCTTACTTGATCCCTCTCGGTATCGGCAGACAGTCGGTGCTCTTCAGTATGCCACTTTATCTCGTCCTGATATTGCCTTTGCGGTTAATAAGGTGTGTCAGTTCATGCACGCTCCTACTGAAAATCATTGGGCTGGTGTCAAACGAATCCTACGTTATCTGAAGGGTACGATCAACCTCAGCTTATTGTTTCGTCACAACACAGGGTCTCGGCTTCAAGCTTTTTCTGACTCTCACCTGGCTACTAATCTTAGAGCATTCTCAGATTCAGACTGGGCTGGCTGCCCCATCGATCGTCGATCCACGGGGGGCTATGCTATCTATTTGGGTTCAAATCTTATCTCATGGTCCGCTCGCAAACAACGAACCAACCGAGTCTGAATATAAGGCTATTGCTGACACTGTAGCAGAACTGATTTGGTTACAGTCCCTTCTTCATGAACTCGGGTTGAATAGCAAGGCACCAACACTTTGGTGTGATAATCTTGGCGCAACCTATCTTTCTGCAAATCCAGTCTTTCATGCCCGCACAAAGCACGTTGAAGTTGATTACCACTTTGTTCGTGAACAAGTTACTCAAGGAAAACTGAATGTCAAGTTTATCTCCACTGATGACCAAATTGCTGATGTTTTTACGAAACCCTTGTCTTTACAAAGATTTGAGTTTCTACGGTCCAAGTTGCAGGTCGTTCCCCGCCCTCAACTTGCGGGGGAATGTTAGACTAAGTTAGTATTAGTTACACAACTTTATTATTATTAAGGGTATTAAAGTGTAATTGTTTAGGGTATTAAAGTGTAATTGTTTTTCCTATATATAGGGCTTGTATTCTGTCTTTTATAATATAATAAAAACTCATTTTTAAATTCAAGGTTTGATTCACCATTATGCACGACTTGGAATTAGCGAAGGTAAGGGAGGAGATAAGAAAGAACCCCAAGTAGGCAGCCTTATGTACTCGGCTACAACAAGGAGAAATTACGGGTTCGTACCAATTACGAGAGGGAGTGTTGTTTCGTAAAGGAAAACTTGTATTACCAAAGGAATCTGAGTTAATTTCACAGATTCTACCACGACGGAGTCATTGGAGGTAATTCGGGATTCTTGAAAACGTATCAACGAATTAAGGCGGACGTATGGGGGGAAGGAAGGAAAGCAACCGTCAAGACATATGTGGCAACTTGCCAAATATGTCAACGTAACAAAACGTCGACCCTATCACCGGCTGGATTATTACAACCCTTGAGTATTCCGAGCCAAGTTTGGGAAGATATATCGATGGATTTTGTGGAAGGGTTGCTGTTGTCAAACGAGGTTAACGCCCTACTTGTGGTGGTGGATAGATTGACAAAATACGGTCATTTCATTGGACTCAAACATCCGTTTACAGCACGTACGGTGGCAGGGGTGTTTGTGAAGGAGATTGTTCGTTTGCATGGGATACCGAAGTCGATAGTAACGGACTGCGACAAGATTTTCCTTGGTAACTTTTGGAAGGAATTATGGCGGCTACAGGGAACTAAATTGAATTACAGTTCAGCTTATCATCCCGAAAGCGATGGGCAAACCGAGATGGTTAATCGCTGCGTGGAGACTTACTTAAGTTGCTACGCTAATGGAAGGCCAAAGATATGGGCGACGGCATTACCGTGGGGGAGTTTTGGTACAACACATCATTCCATACAGCCACTAACTCGACTCCGTTTAAACTCCTATATGGCCGAGACTTTCCAAAAATAATTCCTTTCCCAACGGCTGAACCCACCAATTCTGCGGTGGATCAACTACTCGTCGACAGGGACAAACAGTTGATGGAACTTCGAGGCCAATTGTTGAGGGCGCAACAAAAAATGAAGGCAGCAGGCAGCAGCGGATAAGCACCGACGTGAGGTGGAGTTCTCGGAAGGACAGTGAGTGTACTTGAAATTTGAAAATGAGGCCATACCGGCAACTTTAAGTGGCTATATCGGGCAACGTCAAGCTGGCTCCACGCTATTATGGCATGTTTATGGTTGTGACTCGGGTGGGAAAAGTGGCTTACAAATTGCAGCTCCCACCAGAAGCTAGTATCCATCCCGTTTTTCATGTGTCACAATTAAATACAGGGCTGCTGGACACGGGAGAAGTTTGGTTGAGCCGGAAACATTGAAGGGGATACGTTATAATCAAAGCAGCAACTTGGAAGTACTCATAGGGTTGCCAGAGATTGAAGACACTTGGGAGTCTTACAAGGATTTATGTCAACAGTTTCCAGTTTCCAGAATTTCACCTTGAGGACAAGATGAATCGGTGGGAGGGGAGTATTGATAAGCCTCAATTAATGCAAACATTCAAGAAGGAAGTAGAAAGGAAAAGGGAGTAAAGTAGAGGGGGCAGTTTAGTAATTGTCGTTGAGGGCCCAATTATAATAACGGAGTGGAGGAAATAAGGAGGGCATGCTATTTTCTGTTATCAACTTGGTAGTGGGAGAGAACTGGCTCTCGAATTCGAGTAGTTTGTAATTCTTCCTTCTTTTTTTCGACTATTCTAATCAAATTCCCTTGAGACCTTATCACATATATCATCTTAACCCACGTGAGTTGAAAATATGAATTATTAAAGTAAAAAAGAAAGACCACAATAAAATGAAACTAAAAAAAGATAACCAAATGTTCTTGAAGTTTTTGATGAATGGGAACAATAATCAATGCTCAAAAATTAAGCATAAGCTCTTGGAATGTAAGGATTAACAATACTGGCAACTAGGACATGGAAAACAACAAGCACCAAGGACAAGAAAAAGGGAAATGTATTTATGACTGCTTACTTCATGTCTTTTCTTCTGATTCATGCCTTGGGTTATAACATTATTAAGCAAAGCCACCTGCATGTTCGGTAACAGCTGCAAAAAAAATAGTACATTACTATTTCTTACAGTCTAAACTCACCTTTCCTGCCCTACAAAATAAGATCCCCACTTCTCAACAGTGTAAACAAACTTCGTTTTAGAAAGAAAAGAAAAAAAATTGAAACGCTAATAAATAAATCAACCAACATGTGTAAACCTTAGCTCTAGGAGCACATAAAAACTCACAGAGCGGAACTTGACTACAGCATAGCTACTACAGCGCCTACATACAATCTTGTAATATTTTAGTACGGTTTTATTAAATCTACATAATCAATACAATACCTTCTCCAAATCTGCCTGCTGACGAGGAAATGCAAGAGAACTCGAGGTTGTAATGAACTTTTTCAATGAAGAAGGCCAGTGGTCCTATGCAGAAAATGAGCATAGATAAATGTCAATACTGGAGTTAATTGAGCTTAAACAAACAAAGTTGTCATAAATTGGTTAGGTCATTAGAACTTTTAAGGTAATGCAAACATTGCACTAAAAAGAAGTGATCAAATACAATTTTATTATGCGCTGCATATATTTGACAAGGCATAAAAAAATAAGAGATCAATGAAAGGTGGTCCTACTATTGTGACTCTCCATGGCATTGCAACAGCTTTGGTGGGATAGTTGATATTCTAGTTTCCTATATAACTTATTAAGATAAGCATGAGTGTAAAGCATCTTCACCACTCGGCATATATGTTATTTCTCTCCCATCTCTGGAAAATGGCGTTTATAAACCGATAAAATGGCGTGTAGGACTGGAGATGCCCTTATTTTTTCTGATTGTATGTTCACCATGTGCTGGTCCTTGTTCCTTATTCATGTTTGCTTACACATTTGCACAACTCAGGGGCTTCACGCTCTACTCTTTGAGGCAAATGTTAAAAATAATTCAAGTCTGTATACATCTAACCCCATCCCATCCCGGCATGTGAGAAGTGCCATTTTTTGTGAGAAGTACTTTCAAACCGTCGATCACTTTTAATTAAATAACCTCCCATGAATTGCGGGAATTGATCCTATGCATCTCATCCTAATGTTCGTCCATTTCTCATCCAGCGGTTGATAACCACTTCACAAGCTTCATACCAATTTAGGCACTCCTCACCGGAACCCAACCATCCCATCCCTGCCTATTTCCGGTAGGGATTTACCGGTCTGGTTTGGTACTTTTGTTATTTGTGACAAGGGACATTTGGCATTCAAAATAAACAAGGAAAATTGCACCTTGATAAAGCCAGAAGGAATCTGAATAAGATGGTCGACGGGTTCATTCCGCAGGCAATCAATCCATTCTTTATCAACAGCTTCCCAGAGTCTATCCTGCAAGCAGTAGACAAACACACATTTAGAAAAAGAACTATTCCATTAGAGGATAACAAGATATAAAATTTACAAGTTGAGGAGTCCTTATCAAAGCATGTGTAGCCCGTGGTAAACATGTCTGAGATACCCGCCTAACCTCTGGTTGGGCCGTCCTTAGGTGGTCCAGTCGAAGACTGGGCTATCGCCCCAGCCCAATGTGGTTGGGAATAGCGTAAGCTGGGCTGCGGACGCGGCGAATTAGTGGGCTGCCCTTGGATGCCCGATACCGCCGGGACGGTGTGCGTGCGTGTGTGCGTGTGTTCGTGGTAGTCGTTCGTGGATTCGATGCCGCATTGCCGTTAAAAAAAAAATTGAGGAGTCCTTACTGTGAAGAAATTGACGACATGGGATTCCCAGAAGAAGGTATAAGGACGGATGAAATCAATAATGGCATGAATCCATTCTAGGGTTTCAGTAGCAGTGGCGCATGAGTAGTTGCAATCTCCATGGGACACCATCGTCATCGTCATGTGATGTCCACAGGGATGGACCGTAACAGGACCAACACCCTAAACCCTTACCTTATTATTATCATTACACTTGATTATTAAAATCTCAAAATGTTCACAACTTTGTTTTTTATTTTTTTTAGTATATAATATTTATATATGACAAATGCAACAAATAAATTCACATACTCTCCTCACCAAAGTTTGAACCCCTAACCTTCTAAAACTATGTTTATCCGCAATCCAATTCAATCTCTATTAAAAAATTCATTTCTCTCTCTTCCACCTACCTAATTTCAATCTCAATCCAATCTTACATTTTTTGCAGTTTATTAGCAATTCAATCTAATCTCAAATATTTTTAATATTTAATATATTATCATATATATTAAAAAATTCATTTCTCTTTCTTTTGGTTTTTGCCACGAGTAGCATCTTCACTAACGAAGATCCATGATGACATCAGAACCATATCTTCTCTCGTATCCCATGAATCGACTCTTGAACCCTTTTGCGAAGTTTGGACATTTACAGGGATGCTAATGTGATTATCATAAGAATGTAACTCGGGGTTTTCATATTGTGTGTTTGAGTAATTTTGAAGGTTATCAGGATATTCAGAACTCAAACAATAATTTGGATAGTTTGGATCCATAACAGAAAATTGCAAAAAATAGAGTTTTCAAGATAAGAGAGTATTGAATGTAATAACCGAGATTTTAATTTAGTCAGTAGCTGGAATTTTGGAAGAAATTTTCGAAATTAAAAGTTGTGTGGTCTAAATGTAAAGAATTAAAAGTTTGGTGCTTATTGAGAAAGGTATTTAAGGAAAGGGAAAACCCTAATTTATTTCATTTCTAGCCAAATTATGTCAAGTGTGTGTGTATGCGGCTGGAAGAGAGAGTGCAAGAGAAAGGAACAATTTCAATTGGAAGGGAGAAGGAAGTTTTAGCAGCTGGAACCTTGATTTGATCAGTAGAATCTGCAGGTAACTATTAATCCTTCCTCTTCTTTTTGTTTTGGTGAAATGTTTTGGGTTGTGAGGAGAAAACTAGGTTTCATGGAATTTCTTGTGATTTCCTCATTCAATTGTTAAGAAGGGGTTTAGGAATGGGTTGTTGTGCTAATCATCGACCCATATTGGTTAATCTGGAGGTGTTGGGAGGATTAGGACAAGAGGAGTATAATTTCCTGTGTTTTTGTATTCTTCGTCGCGTCCGGAAACCTTCAGATTAAGATAGTGTCCGGAAGTTTTTGTGGTTTTCGGATGAGGTGTAGTGTTCGATTGTCCGGGTATGAGTTGGGGGTAGTTTCCGGTAGTTAACCGGAAACCCTTGAGAATCCGGATAGAAGCGTCCGGGTAGTTCAGACTGTCCGGATAGTTTGTTTGTCCGGATAAACCTTCCGGAAAGTAGTTGTGTGACCCTGTAGTGTAGTCTGATTGGCCGAGGGGTTAACCGTGTGAGTGTGCAGTTCAAGTGACTTATCGTGGTAGTGTGTATCCTTATAGGTGTAGTTGAACCTAAATTTTATACAAGTGTGTGGTTGATGATTATTATTTAATTATGAGTTTTCCAACTGCTTTTATTACAAAGTGAAGATTAAGTGTGTAGCATGGTTATTATTTAACTGTGTGCTTTTCAACTACTTTCATTGCAAAATGACGAGATAGTGTGTGGAGTGGTTATTATCTAACGGTGTGCTTTTCAAATGTTCCCATTTCGAAGCGATGATTAAATTGTGTGACAATATGTGTGATGTAAATGTGTGGGACCATGCTCTAGCTTTGGTGTGAAATGGGGGTGTGTCCCATGATAAATATATATATATATATATATATATATATATATATATATATATATATATATATATATATATATATATATATATATATGAATTCGTTTCATATATGGACGGTGTGTGCCCGATTGCGCTGTCACGGTGTGTGTGACTCTAACGTGTGAACCCGATTGCGCTGTCACGGTGTGTGTGACTATAGCGCGTGCCAGTAGCATGTGTCGATGTGTGCATATTAATTCTGTGTGCTTGTGATAATTTATACAAACTCTTTCTTAACTGAGTTATAAACCGTGATATTTTTGGTGTGAATTGGTGTGGAGGGAACTCACTAGACCTCATGGTCTAACCCTCGCTTTTCAAAACTAAAACCTTTTTCAGGTAAGCGGTAGTCGAGAGCACGTTTAGAGATTTGGCAGGACGTGGATCGGAGCTTGCGTTAGAAGGAATTAGAAGAACTTCCTTTGAATTGATTAGTTAGATTTCTCTCAGCTGTATTTAGGGTTATTTCCGCAACCTTGTATTGTAGATTTTGATAGTGTGATCACGTTGAGCCATTCATGGCGTTTTAATTTAAAGAGGTAGCTTCTAGCTTGTATGTTAGTTTTTGGGTTGTTACAAATGGTATCAGAGCCCTAGTTTAAGGGATTTAGGTGACCGGATGGGCATAAACTTAAACTATGGAGTAGGAGGACACAGCTGAGATATAGGAAGCCTTTAGGGAAAACATTAAACACTGAGAACTTAGGACGATGGTAGTGAGGACCCCCATGTAAGGTAAATTCAAATCACCATTGGCCAATGTAATTATGAATTTACAGGTGCATGGGTGTGCTTGATTACTGTTGTTTTGATTTTGATAGTGTGTGGAGTGTAGTGGCTTGAGTGTAAAGAATAATAGTAGTGTGTGGAGCGTGATGATTAATGTGTGGAGAGTAACAGTAGTGGGTGAGGTCTTAACCTTGTCATGAAGGCAACGGTGTAGTGTGTGAATAGAGTATTGATAATGCGATAGATGACACTATCTCTAAGGGTATTGTTTGAATGTTTGGTGTGAGTGTCCGTGTGCAGTAGAACCTTTAGGGTTCCTAAGGAAAATAATTGATTGAAGGTGAGCCCCTAATCTCTGATGAGTCTTTATTCTAGGAGTTCCCGATGTCGGTGAACTGAGATTTTGAGAATTTCAACTCAAGGATCGGTTAGTAGAGATGTACTTTCTTACTCTCTAGTTAGTGGAAGAGTGACAAGGGTGGTCGAGAAATGATAGATGTATGGATTGGTAACACTAGTGTTGGTTAACCTATTTGGGAGCGAGGTGAAGCCGTATATTTTTTTTACAAATCAATAGTCAGGTGGTGGCTGTGAGGTTGGAGCATTCAAGTGTGTGGGGAAGTACCGGTACAGTAGGTTGTTTCAGATGTAAGGAACCTGATGGCCTAGTGTGTGTATAAATGATCGTGAAGATTGAACCTCTAGTATGTGGGGTTGTGTGGATAAGGTGGTGGTAACTTATGCTTAGTGAGCATGCGAGACATAGTGATAATGAGTTGCTGTGAGTTTAAGCGGTGGATTAGTGTTGGTGTAGGATGAGCACAAGTGGAAATCTTTGCTCGAGATTTGTTTATAGGTTGTTCGATTGTGGCAAAATGGTGTATGGTGATGCATGGATGTCTAAGTGGTGTGTGGTATTGTTATCCGAGAATAAAAGAATGGGGTGGCAGTTGATGGCTAGCTAAGGAGGGAGTTGTGTGCTCTTGGATTAATTAGTTTATGATGTTTCGTAGTAGATGCGAAATCTTTGGGAATGTTGAGCTAATCCTGGTATGTAAAGGAAATGCAAAGTAGTGGATTAATATCGTTTGAGAAATGAGAAGTGTGTGGTTGTTTCGAGCTTTGAGTGCGATTTCGGATTAACTTGGTTAAGTTTCTTGTATGAGGTGTGGTGAAACTGTTGGTTAGGTATAGTAATCGTTGAAATTGTGTGTATTTGATTGGTTTAAGAGTCGAAGAAAGCTAGCTTGTGTGATCTGTCTGGCGTGAGCACCTCCTAGTGAGCTGTCATTGGGGGAACGTGTTTTATGTCGAGAAGAGAGTGGAAGAAAGTAGTCGAATGTAATGCTCGGGGTGAAGGACCATTGGATGGGACTTGGTAGTAGTGCGAGAGTGATGTTGTGGTAAAAGTGTGTGAATCAAAGGTTATCAATGGTTCGTGGTCGGTATAATTAATGCAAGAAAGGGGTTGTCTACCTAAATTTTAGAAGACATTCGTGTGGTCGAAAATTAGTTTATGTGGGGAAACCGTTGACGTGTGTAGATCGCAAGGTTGGAAAGTTGAGGAACCGTCTTCCTCGATTGTTCGAAGATGGAATTCCGGGGACGAAATTCTTTTGAGGGTAGGATATTGTAATAACCGAGATTTTAATTTAGTCAGTAACTGAAATTTTAGAAGAAAATTTTGAAATTAAAAGTTGTGTGGTCTAAGTGTAAAGAATTAAAAGTTTGGTGCTTATTGAGAAAGGTATTTAAGGAAAGGGAAAACCCTAATTTATTTCATTTCTAGCTGTTGGTTCCTGTTTTGCTTAACAATGATGATTCTATCTAATAGTTCAAACAAGATATAATGCGGAAGCGTTTTAACGAACTAAAAGATATAATAAGGTAGAAGAACACACTATATCAAATACGTGAGATGTAAATAACACAGATAAATAGCTCAATAACCCACTGTATATTGATATGAATAGAACACCGATGATATAACAAGAATTATGTTCTAATGGTGTGTGTGTTGTGCAAAGCTTAATAGAAGAACTCAACATGAGTCTTCTATTTATACTACTTCTAAAGGGGACAAGCTCTAGACAAAAAGGACTGAAGGTACAAAGACACTATTCAGGTACTGTTGCAGGTACGACGTTAATTAAATGCGCCGACTTCTACTAAGGCTAAGACCCATCAGAGTTTGACACGTGGAGTTGTCAGGTCACGCCTTATACGAATGATCTTCAGGATCTTCATACAACAGAAATCGTGAGAAGCACGATTGTCCTTATATAGAGCTCTAGTCTTTTATACCACAGAGGCTCTGTCAAGTTTGACAGAGGCTCTGTGGCCTTTGTCCGTATTGAAGAGTCTTCTGGCGATTCTTTACTTCGGTCTTATCGGTTACTCGACAGAGCCTCTGTCGAAGACTTCTATGCTTCGGTCTTCTCGGTGACTCAGCAGAGCCTCTGTCGAAGACTTCAATACTTAGCCTATTTTTCAATACTTCTATAAACAGAAAGATTGGAGCTAACAATCTCCCCCTAAGTATTGAAAAAAAAATTGAAAAGTGCAAGGTTTTCTAGGCTAAGTACATGACAAGAAGTGAAAGAAAATACCTCAAAAGATTTTACTTTTCTTTCATACAGAATTATGCCAGAGGCACTTACATTTGATTACATTATAAAAGGAAAGATTTGCAGAGGTTGTTAGAGGATATCAGACGTTGGCGTCTTTGAAGTCGTTGAAACTTCTGTTGTCGAATCCTAATTCTCTAAGCTCGTGATAGAATCTGATGTAGAGGGTTCTGAAGTTGATTACTTGGTCGATGACCTCTATCAGTCTATCTGCAAGAGCCTGATTCATTTGCTCTGTTCCTCTGTGCTCCACGAGGCTTGCTCTGAACTCTGTCAAAGTACTTGTTGCATACTTCTGACAGTCCATCTCTATGAACAGTTTTGACTTCCCAGCAGGATCTTGATAGACCAACCCAACTCTTGGAGATGTAATGATCGAGTTTGGTATGGCAGAGGATGGGCAGTCATTTTCTGGTGGATGGAGATTTAGGTTTCTTACTCCGAGATCTCGTCCTAATTGGAAGTCGACAAGGCTGTATAGCAGAAGTTTCTCACGCATGGCTTTCCTTATCACCCTGTATGCCCTTCGATGTGCATCTGTTGTGAAGTTCTCTTTCGTCCAGTTGAGAAGGTCGGGTAGGTCGTAGGGACTTAGATTTCTCAGATCAGCATCTGAGAATTGGGTCACGGTTCTGTCCTCCCTTTTGACCTTATAGATGTTATACGAAACCTTAGGTGTGGTTCTGGTTTGAGAAAGCTTACAGTATATGACCTTGTCAATTTTGGACTCTGAGAAGACTTGCCATTTTGGCTTGAGTGTTGTTCTTGTGAAGATGTTTTCGAGGTCAGCACGGAAGTCTGGATCTTGAATGGATGGTGGCAGAGGATCTCTGGCAGTTCTGTTGTACAGAATCTGTACACCACCTCTTCCATCTGTTGTGGAGGTGCACCGGGTGGAGGCATGGGCCTGTGCAGCGCATCCATTTGTTTCCTAATTTGGGCGAATCTATCCTCTGTGAGTGTTGCCTTAGGATCCAGAACAGGTATATTTGACAGAGGGGTAGCACCGAAAGCCTAGTCTTCTTCTTCTGGCTTTGGTGTCACATAGGCGTCGAATGAGCTTTTCATCAATTTCTCTGATGGTTGATGCTTTGGCTTCTTCTTGGGTTCCTCTGTCATTATCCCCTTGCCTTTGTCTTTTGCCTTCGGCTGTAGATCTTCTTGTAGAGGTGGGATTGCCTCTGTAGGTTTTGGCACTTGTGCTTCTGAGGGCTTTGTTGGTGATGTGGGTTTTGTAGGTGAGGCTTCTGTGGTTTTGCTCAGATGTTTTCCATGTTTGTGAGCAATGGTTTTGGTTCTTGGTATGGTTTTGAGTGTGGGAGATGAGGGTTTTGTTGTTTCAGCTTCTGGTGTGGGGGATGGTATCTAGGTTTCTTCTGGTGTTTTTGGTGTTGGAGAAGGGAGTTCTTCTGGTGATTTTGGTTTTGGTGATTGGGATGGTTGATCTTCTTCGGAGGATGTTAGGATTTGGAATTCTTCACGGGTTGGGACATCTGCTCCGAATACAGAGGTTGTTTCCACAGAGGTGGGTGTTGCCTTTGTGGTCTTCTGTTGTTGATCTTGGTTGGTTTCAGGTACTTGGGTTGTGATTGGGGTTTCTTCATAGGTTATTTCCACAGAGGTGGTTGTTGCCTCTGTGGTCTGTTGTTGATTTCCTCTTTGGGTTTGAGTTGGGGGAACTTGGTTTAGAGGTTCTGCTGATATCGGTGGAGCTGGTAGACCTCTGCTTGCAGCTTTCTCCCTTTGTTTCTCCCCCTCAGGATGATCTGATGGACTATCAGAGTCATCATCAGAGTCATCCTGACCCTTATCTTTAGTACCCTCTGTCCTGCACGATGCCTCTGGTTTCTTTGGAGTAGTGGCACCTGCAGCTATCAACTTTGCGCACAAGTCATCACAGAGGCCAAAAAGAGTTGCGAGCTCTGCCTCTGTGTTGAAGCGCATACTGCCGACGCTCTTCTGAAAGTCCTTAACGTAGTTGTGATTGGCGATAGTAAAGGCCTTGATGAAGTCTGTCATCTGGTCGAGGATCCCCTGTCCGAGCTCTGTAAGTTGTGCTCTTGTCATATAGTCGGAAGGCTTTATGGTTTGAGTTTCGCGGGTTGTGTGCTCTTGGACTTGTTCTAAGGCCTTCTTTAGATCTTCTGGTGTAAGGCTGATATGGTTAGTTTTCTAACCCTATTTTTATTCTTTTTATTAGGTTTTTATCTTCTTTTTGTTGCTAAAAGTCCCTTCTTGAGTCTCTTTTATGTCCAATCCATGCATTATTAACATATTGACCATTCTTCATAAAATAATCATATTTTATAGTGTTTGGAATCTAATTGGACATTTGAAATATTTTTACAGATTGGTGAAAATCCTATAGCTTCCTGGAGGATTTAGATGATGCTGAATTCAAAGCTGTAGGATTGTTGCAGGATAGTGCAGTGGGCTTTGTTGTTGTTGGGCTGAAGACTTCATTTTTGGGTTGAAGAAAGTAGATGGGCCGAAATTAAAGAGCTAAAATCATATTTTTGAAGATGCATTAAGGGCTTACATCATTTATTCCCTTTTTGTTACTTAGGCACCAAGTCTTAGTTTATTATATATAGGAATGCTTTGTTTAGGTTAAAATCATCTCTAGTATCACTTGTTACTTACAAAGTTGCTAGTATTCTATTGTAAGGGTTCAAAGCTTTTGGAAACTCCATATTTTGGTGTAAGATTAATATAAGCATTTGATATTTAATTCTCAAGTTCTTGTTTTCGGTTTCTAAAAAATCTTTCTTTAATTGTTAGCTACGGTTGGAATTTAATACAAGACATCATATTTGATTTCTTAATCAATTGTTGGTGACTTGAGTTTAATTTCCATCGTTGGTAGTTTAAAAATCCCAAGGCAAGCAACATTCGTTCTCAAAGTATTTCACGGTTTCGGTTAATTTATTTGGTTTTAACTAATTTTTACGGTGACTTGTCGGATTCTTATCCTTCTAAAGCCGTAAATTAGTTCCCAAATAATTAACAATCGGTTCACCAAAGAGTTTCCAAAGCCAATAATCGTTTTTGTGACGTAACTTGCACGACAAGTCTTATAACTTGCCGATCAAGTTACGACAACATTCTCGTACTTTACATTATTGTCATTTAATTTCTTGTAATTTTACATTCTTGCAATTTACTTTTCTGTCATTTACATTATTGTATTTTAATTTTTATATTTCCATTCCAGTATTTATTAGGGGTGAGCAATACCGGGTACCCGCCCTATTTTCATGGAACCGGAACCGAAACCGGAACCGGCGGTTCCTAGAAAGAAAGAACCGGAACCGGAACCGTTCCCATCGGTTCTCACTTTTTTGGAACCGGTCCCGGAACCGCTAGGAACCGGTTCCGGTTCCGGGTACCCGCTGGCAAACATTATTCTCCTAAATAACCCAAGTGAAAAGGTATGCTTACATCTTACCACAATTACCAGGTGGGATATCCTCTATTTGTTTGGTATTTTATAGAATAGAGCAACTAAACTAAGATTATTGCTAAATGGAACATGAACTAGACGCTACATTCGCGTTTCGACCCCCACCCAAAAATCAAAGCTATACTTCTAGTTTTTCGAAGTCAAAAGCTAGTACGGTATTGACGATTGGTGATGCAAATAGAATAATGTGAGTGTTTAACTGCAACAAAATCCATATCCATCGTATTTCATAAGTATTCAACAATCGAAAAAACGCAATGCAGATTACATAAATAGTCAACATAGTTTGATTTTCACCAGTTGAGATTTGAAACAGAGGGATAGAGAGATATATATACCGTCGTCTTCTTGACTGAGGGTAACAACGCCTTCAACACTCGATGTGCCTTTGAGGACGGCGACGAATTTCTTAGTGGCGGCGACAACAGTAAGGGGTTTACGGGCGGCGGTGTATGTGGCGGATGTGTGTGCGGCGGCTATGTGCAGCGGCGGTCGGAGGGGTGTGCAGCGGAGGCCGGAGGGGTGTGTAGCGGCAGGGTGAAGTGATGAGAATTGAGAGTGAAGTGATGAACTGAATATGGAAAACTAAACCCTAATATCTTATTTTTAGTTTATTAAATTTTTTTACTTTTAGATTAAATATTTATATGTAATGAATATTAAATATTAGATATTTTCTATTAAAATGTACCGGGTACCCAGCGGTTCCGGTTCTGGGTACCCAGCGGTTCCGGGTACCCGGTCCCGACGGGTACCCAGCGGGTAGCGGTTCTAAAAAAATGAGAACCGGAACCGGACCCAGTCACATCGGTTCCGTTATTTTAGGAACCGGAACCGGAACCAGTCACATCGGTTCCGGTTCCGAAACCGGCAGTTCTGGAGCGGTTCCGGTTCCAAAGGCGGGTACCCAGTTCCGCTGCTCACCCCTAGTATTTATTTTCCAGTAATTTACTTTTCTGTATTTACTTTTCTGCAATTTACTTTCCAGTACTGTTATTTACATTTCTTACACCATTCGAAAGATTAATCTGAGCAATGATAGGCTAATCGCCTTAGCTTGGGGTGTAAGGCAAAGTTAAGATCGGAATTGGTGTGAAAGTTGAGAGATGTATTTATAAACACTGTTATCTAACTTTTTGTTTCAGGTGATTACTGTTTCATTGAAGATCATACTTAATTAATTGACACCTAATTTTGTATGTGAAAATGCATTAACTTTCAGAGTTAAGATAAATAACAAAACCTGAGATAATAAGAGAAGGCTACAAATAGCTTTAGCATCTGACAAATGCTATGCTCTTACGGTGTAGGATGGTAACATTGTGTTGTGCTAGGATTCACGAGGTCTAATATAACTGATATCGTATCGATAGCACGCTAGCCTATGTGTACTCTTGGGAGGCCATCTGACCCGATTGTTGATACTGTGATAATCATATTGGACTATTTTGTGGTACAATAGGATTATCCAGGTGTTTATTTCATCTTTTAACCGGATCACTTGTTTTTGTCTTAACAAAACCTTGCACCATGTGCTTCTTTTCTCTCACTGATTTTTCAAGTAGATAACTCACAAAACAAACCACTCAAACAATCTGTTTTCGAATTCGCCATCTGAAGTCAGTTTTTAAAGATTGGACTTTTTGAAAAGCTTTCACAAGTTTTCCATGTGGATCGATATCTGGTACTTTTACCATTATTACTTGTTAAGAGACGATAGTAGTTCAAGGTGTATACTTGCACTAAGTTCTATTTTAAGTGAATCTCTAAGGTTGCATAAATCTTACAACAAAGGCCCTTAGATGTTGAGGATTGCTCTTTCTTCAGCTTTTTAAGAAGATCGTTGACAGAGCTTTGGAAGGCAGAGGTAGTGGCTTTCTCGAAGTCAGCAGCAGCAGAGGTGGCAAAGGCTGTAGCAGCTGATCTCATCTGGGCTAGAGCATTTTGCACCTCTGTGGACAGGTTGTCCATTTTGGTGTTCATATTGGTAATGGCCCTTGTGGTAACATCTGCAAAAGAATCAAAAGAGCTTTTCAACTCTTTCAATGTATTGTCCACAGAGGTGACAAGGGTTTGGAACTCATCCCTTGATACATGTGGACTTGGTGTAACCTCTGGGGGAACACATTCTTCCCCAGAGTGAGTCCCTGTTCCTTGGACACCTTCTTTCGCCCTTGTTTGTACGTTGGGGGTGGAAGGATTTCTTTCTGATCCTTGAGTAGAGGTTTTTGAGGCCTCATTCTCTACAGAAGTTCTGATAAGGACATTGTCTTGATCCACTCCAGAGGTGGGTATAAGAGTATGTTGGAACCCAGATACACTTAATCAAGATTAACAGTCTATTAGTTGAGTTTAGAGTTTGATGCGGAAGCGTATTAAACTAACAGATATGTTTGATAGATATTAGAACGCACACATATAAAGAAAACAGTAAAGAATGAAAAGGATTTCTTGCACAGTTACTTTTATTCAATATATAGTAACAACACGAAGAACAGATTAAGAACTGTTGGTGTGTGTGAGAATATAACACTCAGATATTTGACAATAAAGCTTGAGAGTATTAGTGATTCCTTGTGTATTCGTCCTTAGGAAGATCTCAACATGAGACTTCCTTTTATACTACTCTTAGAAGACTATGAAGTAGGTCACTGTTCCTTTTACGGCATGAATAGTAAACTGGATGGTGTGAGCAGTTGTTTGAGCCATGCGCATTTAATGGAGCAGATGTACTATTGGTAAATGCATTAAATGGCGCAGACGTCTATTTTGTACCATGCCCTATTGAGTCCACTCAGAGCTTGACACGTGTTTTGACAGTACTTTTCCATGCAAGTTGATGAACAGGTCTTGGAACAGTAGCAAGATATTATAAATATCTTCAAGTCTCAGTGAGGACCACAGAGGCTCTGTAATGAGTTACAGAGGTTCTGCGGTCTGGTCCTCTGTGGAGCAGTCTTCGCCGGATTCTGAGTCTTTGGTCTTCTTTGTGCGTATGACAGAGCTTCTGTAGGAAGCCTCTGCTGCTTCTGTAGCTTCTTGACCTTGATTTCTCGGTAATGTCGGCAGAGCCTCTGTAAGAGGCTTTCTTCACTTAGCCTATTTTTCACTACTTCTAAATACTTCTATGATTAGGAAGATTGAAGCTAACAATCTCCCCCTAAGTAGTGAAAAATAAAAATTTGAACTTGAGTTAAGTTTGGCTAAGTTAGATAAGACAGAGGTTAAACAATACCTCGAAATTTCTTTCATTTAGAAATATGCCAGAGGCATTTTACATTTGAGTACAATGAAAGATAAACTTTAACTTTGTTTGCAGAGATTGGAGGTCTGAGAATCAGATTTTGGCATCTTTGAAATCGTTGTAGCTTCTGTTGTCTCTGTCGACTTTTCTGATCTCTTTGTAGAATCTGATGCAGAGTTCTCTTAGGCGGATTGTTGAGTCTATTTCTCCGATGAAAGTATCTGCATCATCTCTATCCATTTTCTCTGTACCTCTGTATTTTACAAGGCTTGCTCTGAATTTGCTCAGAGTACTGGTTGCGTACTTCTGACAATCCATGAGTACAAAAAGTTTAACCTGGTGTTGTGGGTTTTGAAATACTAACCCAAATCTTGGTTCTCTGATGATTGAGTTGGGCACAGCGTCTGGTGGGCAGCGATCTTCTGGTGGTCGTAGATCTAGATGTTTGAGACCAAGATCCTTTCCCAGCTGAAAATCTATCATGCTGTATAGCAGAAGCTTTTCCCTCATCGCTTTTCTCAACACTTGATAGGCTCTGGTATTAGGCTCTGTGTTTTAGTTGTCTTTTGTCCATTGTAGAAGGTCAGGTAGATCGTAAGGATTGATGTTTCTTAAGTCAGCATCAGCGAAGGTAGATTCTGAATTGTTCTCTCTTCTGACTTTGTAAAGATTGTACCTGACCCTTGGATAGGTTCTTGTGAAGGAGAATCTGCAGAAGATCACCTTTTTGATTTTGTGAATTGAGAAGACATCTGCTTTGGTTCTTGGCTTTGTTCTTGTGAAGATGTTCTCAAATTCTTCTCTGATCCTTGGATCTGTCACATGATCTACTGGATGATTTGTCTGATAGGATTGTTTGTAGAGGTATTTGTATACCACTTCTTCCATCTCTTCATGTGTTGGACCAGGTCATGGAATTTGTCTTCTGAGACTCTCCATCTATTGAACAACTTCTGCAGCTCTACCAGTTAGAGGAATTTCTGACAGAGGCTTCAATCCATGTGCCCAGTCAACTTCTTCGGGGTTTGGGGTTTGAAAGGCGTCAAACGCACTCTTCATTAGTTTTTCTGTTGGCTTTGGCAATGTTTTCTTCTTCTTTGGCTCTTCTGTCAGTATCCCTTTGCCCTTATCTTTTGCTATTGTTGTGGCAGAACCTGTTGCTTCTGTGGGTTTTGAGGTTGGCACTTCTGTTGGTTTGATGGAGGTTGCCTCTGTGGATTTTGACGATTGTGATTTAGAGGACTTTTGTGGCGATGGTTCTGTTGGCTTGACTTGCTCTGTAACCTCTGTTGGAGGTTGTTTGATGACTTCTTCTGCGAGCTCAGTTTCTGTTGATGAAGTATTGACATTGAATCTTCTTGCCATTCTGAAAGCTAAAGTGAACATGTGCCTTTCTTCTTCTCTCTTCGCCATACGATCACTCATTGTTGTGTGCATCCTTTTCAGAACGTCAGAAGCAGAGGTCGTTGCTCTTTTTGGTTCGGTGGCAATCGACTTTCTTCTGGGTATGGTTTGGGGTGTTTCCACAGAGGTGGGTGTTTTCTCTGTGGTTTGTTCATCTGTTTCTTCCAAAATGATTACCTCAGGGGCGGTTGTTGCCTCTGTGGCTTGCTGTTCTGCTTCTGGAGTTTTGGTTTCGTCAGGAGATGATTCCACAGAGATGGGTGTTGTCTCTGTGGTCTTTTGGGTTTGTTGTTGGGTTTCTTCTGGAGGGGCTTGGTTGATTGGTTCTGCTGCGATTGGTGGACTTTGTATTCCTCTGCTCGTAGCTTTCTCTCTTAGATTCTCCCCCTCAGGATTATCTGATGGACCAGGTTGGTCATCATCAGAATCATCCTGACTATTATCAGAAGTACCCTCTGCTCTGCAAGAAGTGTTGGGCTTCTTCGGTAATTCAGCTCCTGCAGCGATCAGTTTCGCGCAGACATCATCACAGAGGCCAAGAAGAGTTGCTAGCTCTGCCTCTGTTTTGAATCTCATCCTTCCTACACTTGCTCTGAAATCTTTGACGAAGTTAGCATTGGCAGTGGTGAAGGAAAGGATGACTTCTGTCACTTGATTAATCACGTTCTGCCCAAGCTCTGTCAGCTGTGCTCTTGTCATGTAGTCTTTGGGTTGCATCAGCATGGTATTTCGCATGGCTTCTTCTTGAACTTTTTGTAGGGCCTTCTGTAGATCTGCAGGAGTGATGCCCGTTGACACTGAAGTCTGTTTGTTCAATTGATCAAGGAACTTGTTGATGGAGTTCTCAATCGAAGAAGGAGTAGTTGTTGCGGCAGAAGTGGTGGATGCGGTTGCAGCAGACTTTATCTGTGAGATGGCAGTTTTCACCTCTGTGGACAGGTTGTCCATTTTGGTGTTCAGGTTTAGCAGTGCCAGTGATGTTGTCTCTGCAAAAGATTTGAAAGAGCTTTGCAACTCTTTCAAGGTTTGGTTCACAGAGGTCTCAAGGGTTTGGAACTCATCCCTTGTAACTTGTGTTCCGGTGGTAACCTCTGGAGGAACACATTCGTCTCCAGAGTGAATCCCTGTTCCTGGGATACCTTCTTTCATTCCTGTTTGTACGTTGAGAATGGAAGGATTTCCTTCTGATCCTTGAGAAGAAACATGAGTTTCAATCCCTACAGAAGTTCTGAGAAGAACATTGTCCAAATCCACTCCAGAGGTGGGTATTGGAATATCCTTCTGTTGACTAGGAGACTTGTCTAGAGTCTCTTTGTCTTTGTGCTCTCTACTTCTCTCTGAAAGAAGTGTGGGTCTTAATAAGTGCGTGGCAGAGGAAACAAATTCCTCTGTTGGGCGTTCTTCTGTGATCTGGGGCAATTGATCACGAACTATAGGTGAGTCTCTTTGAGGAGACTCCCTAGGAATGGTTTCCCCGGTTTTTGTGGGCATAGAGGTTGAAAGAATAACCTCTGGCTGGATGGTTTGGGTGAGGTTCGAGTTGTGCTGCTCTTTTTCGATGACACCTTCTGCACCTAGACCTGCGGTGTCAGAAATGTGGGTTGCACTGGGAGTTGGTTTTGGTTGTGTGCCTCTATTTATCCAGGCATCTTTTCTTGCTTCTTCCCTAAGTTCTGTGGAAGTTCCTTGCTCTGGTCGTAATTGGTCATACACTTGATGAGATCCAAATAATCTCATGACATGTGGATGATAAAGACCCTTACGTATCCAGACAGCTTCTTCTTCATCTGAATCTGTCTCTAAGATCTCTATTTCTGTTTCCGTTGTTGCTAATCCCTCTTTTTGTACAACTTCGGCCCCTTTTTCTCTCTCTTCTTCCATCATGTTCTCAGAAGCCTCTGTAATTTCACCTCTGTTCCATTCAACTTTAGTTTGTTCTATTTCTTCTGAAGTTGGGTTTGGACTTCTTCTGTGGACATCCAATCCTTGAATGAAAGGGTTTTGTAAAATAACAGGGGTTTCGGCTGGTTGATTTCTGGGTGTTGTGTCATCTTCTTGCAGATGTGTGTCAATGCCAGAAATGAAGAAATCTTGTTCTTCTGGAGAGTGGTGGTCGAGAGGTTGTGCCGTCCACCCTGTTGTATTTAGGGTGTTGGCAATTTCAGGGTTCTGTAAGAAGTCGTTCAGGTCTCCTTGGTGAGCAAATCTATCTGGAGATTGATAGGGTGATTGATACCTTTCTGTAGCCATTTCTTCTTCTGCAACTTCTTCTTCAGCAGTTTCCTCTTCTGCAATGGTTACCAACTTTGCAAGTGATTTACCATGCCTCTTTTTGGTTTTCCTCCTCTTAGGATTTGGTGCCCCTTCTTCTGTTGATTTTGATCTTTTCTTCTTCATTTTTGGGGAGGAGAGAGGAGCAGAGGAGCCAATTTCTGTGGCATGAGGAGGTAAGGGTTGATCTTCTGCAGCGCTTGTTGAGGTGCCTTCTGCAGTTTTCCTCTTCTTAGCTTTTGGAGTAGATGCAGAGGTTCTTGATGAAGACTTCTTTCCCATTAGTTCTGCACGTTTGGCTATAAAGCTGAGTTGAATAGCCATGTGCTTTGCTAACTTCTGATCCTTTTCTTTTTGAGTGGAAAGAGGTTTTGCTATCATTGTTCCTAGGGGGACACCTAAACGCGGGGGTGTCATAGGACTCGGTTTAGGAGTTCTATGATCGCGTATATACTCTTTCTTAAGGGATTTATTCGATGCGTATTGCAGAAGCTTCTTTGACAGAGGTCTGCAGTGTGAGTAGCCATCAGCATGATCAGTGGGGGTATTCTTGTTCATCGGGAACTGTTTGGGAGTTGGCCCTTCCATTGGCCAATTTTGGATTAGCAGCAGAGGTTCGAACAGTACTCCTAATATTCTTTGGAATTGCAGAGGTGGTAGAAAGTTGGGATCGTTCTCTTTCACCCTTTTCGAGTTGTTCTTTCTGTCGATGGTGTTTATGATCTCTTGCATCATTATGGTCGCATAATCTAGTGGAAGATCATAGTAAACCCCATACATGATGCTCAAGATTTGATGTGAGCTCTGGTCAATACTGCCTATCTTTCCTGTCAGGCATCTGTTAAGAATAGAGAACAAAGTGTTCCACAGAGGTGGTAATCGGCCTCTGCGGAAGTCATTTCTCTTCCGTAGTTGGGTGTTGTACCCAAGCATTTCCACGAATCGACAGAGCTCTTCGTCTGTTGGTTGCTCTGCATAACTCTTCAATCCCAGAAGACCCCTTGTTGGTAGGTTGAATTCAAGTGAGAACATTGTTCTGTTGAACTTGATTTCAAGATGCTCAGATTTATCAGGTCTTGAGATGTACCCTTTGATAAGAGAATCGTCTTTATCAAATCGGCAGCTTTGCCAAAATTGGTTCAAATAACGGACTGGAATTTTGTTCGGGGTTCTTGATAGTAGAGGGAAGAGGACATGATTCTCCATGATGTTCAGAAGTATGGCATGGGCTTCGCCGAAAGTAGTGGGTGAGGGGACCAAATAGCAGTTGTTGGATTTGATAGGAAGAGTGGCTTCGAAATGATCCTTTGCTATAAAGTTTTGCAAGTGTGTCGTCGGAGCAAAGTCTGCTGAGTCCCCGGAATCTTGTTGTTCAATATTTCTTGCAAGGCTGGGGTTTTCAGAATGTTCTGAATGTGCAGGGGAGTGTTCCGGTGAGTTCGCCGGAGAGAGTTCAGAGGATGTAGCTCGAGAAGATGAAGCCATTTGATTTTAAGAATAAGATTTTTGCAAGCTTTTTGCAGGGTTTTGCCGGAGAAGAAGATGAGAGTTTGTAAAATGTTTTATGAGAGGGTAAGCTTTGTTTTTATAGGATGGTAAAACGGTAGAATTCGAAAGAGTAAAATATATGGCAATGGATTAAAGTTTGGAATCCGCACTCGAGTTTGAGCGGCGGGTTCAACTTTCCAAATAAAAACGTTCCATGTACGCCCAATGAAAATGGGACACGTAGGCCTTGTCAGAATATGACAGGACGTCGTGCGCGGCCCATTAATGCTAGGCGCGTGGGGTTGATTTTAGCCATATGAGTTTCACTCGCAGTAAAAGTAACCGTTATTACTACAGAGATGCCCAAGTAATCAGATTGACAGAGCTTCTGTAGTTTACAGAGGCTCTGTGATCTTGAAAATCTTTGATGTTTATCCCTTTTTCATATATCTCATTGTTATCATGACTTCTGTGGGGTTCTTCTTTAACCAAAACATTTGTAAAGGCATTGAAGAGGATAAAATCGGATTTTTGTGAAGAAATTTGCTTCGCAGAGGTTTTGTGGCTCTGTTGGAACTTGCAGAAGTTCTGTGAGGGCCAGCAGAAGCTCTATGAGAGAAAAAATCTCATAACAAAAATTTTATTAATATTTTTGATCATCCAATTTTTGATTTGGTTTAAGAGATGTTTTTCGACATATTTGAAAGTTTGTGTCCGAGAAAACTGTTAAAAAAAACGGTTTGTTCGAGAAGGTCATGGTCTGCGTTTTCGGTTTCCGAGATAACATTCCAAAAGATCGACAGAGGGTTAATTTGTGATCACATAGCATATTTCTTGCAGAACCTCTGTTGAGCTCAGCAGAAGCTCTATGACCTTAAATTTCTCCTAATTCGACTTTTGTGAAACTTTTTGAGCTTTTGATTTTTGAAATGTTATTCACAGTATATTTAGGACATATTTGACAATTCTTGTCCTAGAAAATTGTTTTCCAAAAACCTTTTGTGCGAGAGACATACCTTTTGGTTCTTCTTTTCTCGGCAGTGATATCTGACTTCTGTCGATATGGAGTCATCGACATTTTTCTTTGGCTTTCCCTTGAAAGTTTTATCTCTTTAGATCATTTCAGGGTTCCCTTCTGCTCCCCCTTGATCTAATCACCTCTGTAGATCAAGTAATTTCCTTTTGCTCCCCCTTGACCTATGCTTGGATCAAAGAATGATAAGTTTTGCATAGAACATAGGTCATGTTTTTCAGAGGTTCTGTAGGGGTCGTCAGAGGTTCTGAGTTGACTTACAGAAGCTCTGTGATTTTAAGAACTATTTAAGGTTTTAAGAATTTACATACAGAAGTAGAGTCAATTAAAGCAATAAATTAAGCAATGTATTTACTTATTATTTACAGAAGATAAAGCTATACTTACAGAGGATTTTCACACCATGTTAATCATTCCTAACTTACCCACCAAGAAGTTGAATCTTTTCTCGTCTAATGCTTTGGTGAATAAGTCAGCGAGTTGATATTCTGTGGGCACGAAATGCATTTCGATTGTACCGTATTCAACACGATGTTTCAAGAAATGATACCTTATATCGATATGCTTGGTTTTTGAGTGTTGCACAGGGTTGGCAGAGATAGCAATAGCACTTTTGGAATCACAGAAGATGGGTATTTTGAACAGAATGTGGCCATAGTCTTTTAGCTGAGTCTTCATCCATAGAACCTGAGAACAACAGCTAGCGGCAGCAACGTATTCAGCTTCTGCAGTGGATGTGGAGACACAATTCTGTTTCTTGGAGGTCCAACTGACTAGTTTACCACCTAGGAATTGACAACTCCCAGAGGTACTCTTTCTGTCGAGCATGCATCCTCCATAGTCTGAATCTGTATAAGCTTTAAGACTAAAACCAGAGTTCTGTGGATACCAGAGACCAAGATTGTTGGTCCCCTTCAGGTATCTAAAGATTCTTTTTACAGCATCATAATGTGATTTCTTTGGATTAGCTTGATAACGTGCACAAAGACATGCGGCATGCATAATGTCAGGTCTGCTTGCTGTTAAGTATAACAGAGATCCAATCATGCCTCTGTAGAGAGTACATTCTACAGAAATACCATTTGGATCTAAGAATAACTTATTTCCAGTGGCCATTGGAGTCTTCATTGCAGAGGTATCAGAGAGATTATATTTTAAAAGTATGTCAGAGACATATTTGGCTTGATTTATAAAAATTCCCTCTGAAGATTGTTTGACTTGAAGTCCGAGGAAGAATGTTAATTCTCCCATCATACTCATTTCAAACTCACTCTGCATGAGTTTTTCAAAAATTTTGCACTCTTCTGAATTTGTAGACCCAAAAATTATGTCATCTACGTATATTTGTACAAGCATTGTCTCACTATTTTTGCGTTTATAGAATAAGGTAGTATCTGTTGTACCTCTGTTGTAGCCATTGACTAGAAGGAAGGTAGAAAGGCGTTCGTACCATGCTCTTGGAGCCTGTTTTAGTCCGTATAGAGCCTTTTCAAGGTAGTATACATGCCTTGGAAACTTTGAGCTTTCAAAACCTGGTGGCTGATTTACGTAAACCTCTTCTTGGATTTCACCGTTTAGAAAAGCTGATTTTACGTCCATCTGATAGACTTTTAAACCTCTGTGGGCTGCGAAGGCTAAGAATATTCTTATTGCTTCGAGACGTGCGACAGGGGCAAAAGTCTCATCGTAGTCTATGCCTTCTTCTTGTCTATATCCTTTTGCTACTAATCTTGCTTTGTTTCTGACGACCACTCCATCTTCATCCTTCTTGTTTCTGTAGACCCATTTAGTCCCAATGGCATGTTTCCCTCTTGGCAGAGGTACTAAAGTCCATACTCTGTTACGCTCAAATTGCAGAAGTTCTTCTTGCATGGCGTCTACCCAGTTTGGGTCATCTAGGGCTTCAGAAATCTTCTTTGGTTCTATAACACTAATAAAATTTGTAAAGAAACAAAAATTAGCAGTGGCAGACCTTGTTTTTACTGAGTCAGAAGGTTCTCCGATTATTTGGCTTGGAGGATGGCTTTTTGTCCACTGAGTTGTGCGTGGAAGATGATCATCAATGTCATCAAAGCTTTCTTCAGAGGCTCCTTGTGTTTCTTCTTGTGCAGCCTCTGATGTTCTTCGTGCCTTGGTAGTTGATTCTACCGTTTGTGGAATGATTGGTACGAGTGGTGGTGGAGTTTGTTCCTCTGAGGATATATAGTCTTGGTCCTCGATCTCCTCTGTAATTGGTTCTTCTGTGGTTTGTGCAGCTTCTGTGGTCGTTTTTCTTGATGTTTCATCTTCTGCACTTTCTTCTGCTTCGGCAATTGCATCTGTAGTATTTATAGAAGAAGATGAAGCATTATTTGGACCAGTTAGAGTCATACCTGTAGGATTTTGTCCGACATAGGATGGTTCTTCAGAAACTATGATGGTTCCGACAGAAGGATCAATGTCATTGTGGAACATCTCCAAAAATAGAAGATTCAAATCTTCTTTTGTTCTTGAGATGTCAGAGAATTTCCCTTTTATTCCGAGTTCTGAACTTATTTGCTCAGAAGTCATTTGGAATGAATCATCAAAAGAAACATTGATGCTTTCTACAATCTTGTGAGACTTTGTAAGGAATGTTCTGTAGGCTTTGGAAGTGGCTGAGTATCCAATGAATTTGCCTTCATCTGCTTTTACATCAAACTTTCCTCTTGAATCTCTGTCGTTTAAGACGAAGCATTTGCATCCGAATACATGGAAAAATTTGATGTTTGGCCGCCGTTTGTTAAGCAATTCGTAAGGCGTCTTGAGGTGTCTTTTCACAATGGTTGATCGACTTTGAGTATAACACGCAGTAGAAATTGCTTCTGCCCAAAAGTTCATTGATAATCCGCATGCTGACATCATAGTTCTTGCGGCTTCCACAAGTGTTCGATTCTTTCTTTCGACAACACCGTTCTGTTGTGGAGTGCGAGCTGCAGAGAAGTTCTGTGAAATTCCTTCTGTTGAAAGATAAGTTTCAATGACACAGTTTTTGAATTCTGTGTCGTTGTCACTTCTTAACTTCTGTATTTTGCAGTCATAAAGAACTTGGATTCTTTTCATTAGATTTATCAATATAATTGGAACATCTGATTTCTTTCTGATAAATTCAACCCATGTGAAACGTGAATACTCATCAACTAAGACAAGTATATATTTCTTGCCACCTAGGCTCTGTATTGCAATGGGACCGCAGAGGTCGACATGAAGCATGTACAGAGGCCTGGTGCAAGACACATCTGTTTTGACTTTGTGGGAAGCTCTTTTGAGTTTTCCCATCTCGCAGGCAGAACATAAATGATCCTTATTGAATTTAACATTTGGCAAACCTTTAACTAGATCAAGTTTGACCAGTTTTTCCAATGTGTGAAAATTCAAGTGACAGAACCTGTTGTGCCATAACCAGGCTTCTTCACTTTTGCAGGCAACAAGGCAAACTTTGTCCTTGTTCTTTGAGTTGAAGTTCATTAGATATAGATCACCTATTCTTTCAGCTCGCAGAAGTTCCATACTTGTTTCTTCACTTTGTAGAGAGCAGAAAGTTCTTTTGAACAACGCATTGAATCCTGTATCACAAAGTTGACTTACACTGAGTAGGTTGTGCTTAAGGCCATCCACATATGCAACTTTGTATACAAAAACGTCTTCTTTCCTTATGACTCCATAGCCTTTTATGTGTCCTTTCTTGTTGTCTCCAAAAGTCACAGATCCACCATCTTGTGTTTCTTTGTACGTGGATAGTGCACTTCTGTCACCAGTCATGTGCCTTGAGCATCCGGAGTCTAGATACCAGATTGGCACATACTTCTTCTGCAGGACAATCACAGAGATTTAGGTACCCATATCCATATGGGTCCAATATTGTTAGAGTTTTTCAAGTTTGCCTTGGCATTCTTGAAATACATTTTGTTCTCTGCAGAAGAGTCAGATTGTTTCTTTGTGGGATTTGACTTTTGAATTGTCGTAGAGAGTAAACAGACTTGACTTGAAAAATGATTATTAAGTTTAGACATAAGATCAAAGCAATGACAGTATTGAATATGAGATGTAATTTGCTTGAACTTTTCATTGAACTTTTTAAACTCAGTCACAGAGGCATTACATTCTTTCTTTACATTAGATTTCCTATTACTAGAAGATCTATGAATACTCGAATGTTGTTTGCAAAAGCTCTGTTTAGGACCTGCCTTCTGTGGGTTGCTTCTGTGGTGAACTTCTTTCATCACTGTCACAGAAGAAAAAGATTTATTAACCTTGGGTTTTGAAAATCTAGAACTTATAGGATCAATAGAGGTCTTCTGTAACATTTTAAGCTCAGCAAAGGTTTTGATATGTAGATTCAAATTTAGAAAATCTTGGCAGATTGGAATCTCTGTGAGTTTCTCTTTTGGAGAAATAGTTCTGTGAGGAACTTCAGAGGAGAATTTGACATCCTCTGTGTCACAGTGAATTATCCCTGATTTGAAATCAGTCTCTGAGTCGTCAGAGGATGAATCGTCCTCGTATACAGAGGTTGAGTCAATTCTTTCAATAGAGGCTGGATTTTCTGAGCATGTATCGTACGAGCTTTCTTCCTCTGTAGAATAGTTTTCATAGATTGCAGAGGTTTCTAATAAGATTTCTTCAGTGAGAGTTTTATCTATAGAAGATGTACAGAATTTTTCTAAAACGCTTGATTTCCATATTTCCAAAATTTCTTTTTCAATTAAATTTTTAAAGTTTTCTTCTGAAAAAATGGGTTTAAACTCAGGAGCTTCTGCTGATAACTTCTTTTCAACGTTTATCAAACAGACAAAAGCAACCTGTGTTTGGGTCTCTGGTTTACCAAACTTGAAGATACCAATCTGATCTTGTGTTTTCAGATATTTCTTTGGTTTGATACCTCTATTGACAGAGGTTGAAGATGATGAGTCTGTGTTTTCAAACCACACGTTAATCATCTTCTTATGTTTCTTCAAGTAAGGATCCACAGAGATTTTCGCCCGTTTGCTTACAGAGATTAGATTTGGAAAATCTGGTTTGTTTGTTTTTCCAATCACAAATTGTTGGGAACTGAAGATATGCCAAGTATGGTTAGTACTGCCAAGACAATTTTACTACTGCCAGTTCTTCATTAATACTGCTTATGTGAAGTTACTACTGCTAGACACAGTTACTACTGCAAGTCAAGGTTACTACTGCTAGACAAGGTTACTACTGCTAGACAAAGTTACTACTGCAAGTCATGATTAATACTGCTGGAGTGATGTTAATACTGCTGGAGATGAAATCGGTTAATACTGCTGAAGATTGTTAGTACTGCTCATGAAGAATGAAGGTTAATACTGCTGACTTGATAAGTTTGGTATGCGATACTTTTGGAGACAAAGAAGGAATTGATCAAGATATGTTTAACGAAGATTCAGAAGATCAATTTACTTTTGGTAGTTATCTTGTAATTATTTGTGTATAAATAGACTTCAATAGATAGCTATTAGAAGAGAGGTGAGAGTTTCAATTTATACATTCTGCAAAAGATATTCTGAGAGAAGATATTGATTCAAGAGAGAATTAACCTCAAGGTTGAAGAACCCTATTTCTAGAGAAGTAGAAGTCGTCTTGTTGAGTCTGTTCAACAAGATTGAGGTTTGGTTGTTAATATTGTGATTCAAAACAGTGAATACAAAAAGTGGTGAATTTTCTGTTACATTGTTCTTGATTGTGAGAATTAAAGTTCTTTTCCGCAGATTCTTTAATTCTGAATTCTAAGTGTTTGTAGTCTTGTTAAGATTCGATCCTGACAAGTGGTATCAGAGCTAGTGTCTCTTAGAATTCTACAGTCATTATGGAAAATTCTTTTGAATCAAACAGTACTCTTGTATCTAAGGTTCCCATGCTCAGACCCAATGAATTTGACATGTGGAAAATTAGAATTAAGCAGTACATTCTGCTTACTGATTATTCCATCTGGGATATCATTGAGAATGGTCCATGTGCTGAAGGAAGAGTAGGAGCAGATGGCAAAAGACCCCCACCAAAGACAGATGCAGAAAGAAAGGTCAGACAGACAGAGATGAAAGCCTTAAGCACTCTGCTTTTGGCTATTCCCAATGAATATCAGCATCAATTCCATCACTGTTCTGATGCTCAAATCTTATGGAATGCCTTGGAGAAGAGATTCACTGGAACAAAGAGCACAAAGAGAAATCAGAAGGCAATTCTCAAGCAACAGTATGAAAACTTTACTTCTACCAAGAATGAGTCTATGACTCAAACTTTTGATAGATTCAATAAGTTGATTGGAGAGTTGGCTACAGTTGGTGTTCATATGGAGCCTGATGATGTGAATAGGAAGTTTCTCAGATCCCTAGGTGAGGAATGGACCATGTACACTGTGTCCTTCAGACAGAATGACCAACTGGAAGATAAGGAACTTGATGATCTGTACAATGATCTTAGAGTCTTTGAATCAGAGGTTGAAGCCAAAAGGAAGCCCTCTGGATATGTTCATAATGCTGCACTTCTTTCAGCATCACCTGATTCTACTGCTAACCATGAATCAGTTAGTACTGCTGGTTCAGTTAGTGTTGCTGGTTCAATCAATCAGGAAAAATCAAAAGATTCAGTACTAGAAGCTTTCTTTTCTAGTCATGTAAATTCCTCTTTGATTAATGATGATTTAGAACAGGTTAATGCTGATGATCTTGAAGAGATGGACATCAAATGGCAGATGGCTATGCTGTCTATGAGGGTGAAGAGATTCATTAAGAGGACAGGGAGAAACAATTTTTCCCAAAGAAGAGAGGATGGTGCTGGATTTGACAAATCCAAAGTTGAATGCTACAAGTGTCACAAGATGGGACACTTTGCCAGGGAATGCAGAGGAGGAACATCTCACAACAGCCATCAACAAACTCAGGCTGGAAGTTCCAATCAAAACAGAAACTCCATTCAAGCTCTTGTTTCTCAACAAGGAATGGGATTTGACTGGAGTGACCAAGCAAAAGAAGCCATCCAAAATCAAGCTCTTATGGCTGAAGTTTCAGATCTTCCCACTGAGGTAAAATCTAATCTCTGTACTCAAGCTTGTATAGACACTGTTAAAAGGTATAGAGATCACAATCAGGGTATGTGTGATGATCTTAAAAGGTTAGAAAAGGATAGAAGAGACTATGTGTTGATTGTTGAGAGGTTTGAAGAACAGATTAGGGCCTTTCAAGCCAATGAACTTCAACATTCATATGATACTAACTACTGGAAGTGGGAAAAAGGTGATCTTGAGTTCCAATTAAAAGAGTCTAGGGAAGAGTGTGGGAAATTAACAGAAGAACTTAAGAAAGTTAAAGCTGATGTTGAAAAGTTTTCAAAGGCATCTAAAGCCATGGACACAATAATAAATGCTCAAGTCCATGGTAAGGTGAAAACAGGCCTAGGGTATAATGCCACACCTCCACCCTATAACAACAACTACATCCCTCCTAAGTCAGACCTATTAGAAACCAAGGATAGGAAGGACTTACCTAAAGGAGCCATTGAAGTAGATCCATTAGATAAAGTAGTTGTTGAGGATGAGACTGACAAAGTAGAATCTGATGAGGAATGTGAAAGTCCATGTGTTAAGAACAATGAGATTAAAAGGACTGAAAAGGAAAAGGGAGTTCATTACACACAGACCACAGTTGTGAACTCCAATACTTGTGAACAGTGTTCTTGCAGGAAATCTAAAGAGAACAAGCCCCAAAAACATGATAATCAGAGGGGAAATCAAAGGAACTGGAATAACCAGTGGGCACTAAGGTAAGGAGTTGATCTGCAAAAAATTAACAGACCAAAACCTTGCTTTATTTGTGGCAAATTGAACCATCTTGCCAAATACTGTTACTTTAATCCTATTAACCAAAAGAGAAGTTCACAAAGAAGTTTTCAAAAATCCTCTGGTTATAGGAAGCCTGCAAAGAAAAATGTGGCCAAGAAACAAGATAAACCCAAAAGCCACATAAAGAAAACGACTTAAAAGGAATGTGGTACTATGTGGGTTCCAAAAGGCACTAAAAACAATACTGCTGCTAGCAGTGTTAGTACTGCTAACACTGTTAGTACTGCTTCAAAAGTTGGTGCTGCTAGCAGTGTTAATACTGCTAGTAATCATTCCAAAGTTAGTGCTGCTAGCAGTGTTAATACTGCTAGTAATCATTCCAAAGTTAGTGCTGCCAGCAATGTTAGTGCTGCTAACACTTTTAGTGCTTCTTCTTCAGATAGTACTGCTGCTAGCAGTGTTAACTCTGTTAATACTGCTTCTAGCAGTGTTAACTCTGTTAATACTGCTAACTCTGTTAGTACTGCTGATACTGCTGCTAGTACTGATAATGCTGCTAACGATACTGCTGCTCCCAGTGTTAGTACTGCTAGCACTGTTAGTACTTCTGAGGTTAATACTGCTTCTAGTGTTTGTGCTACTAGACCAATTATATTGACAAAGTACTCCAGTACTGCAGTACCTAAGGTTGAAAATCTCATCAAAACCAAGTGCAAGTACTTTGATGAGCAAGGGAGACCCAAGACCACTTCGGCTTGGGTTCCCAATAAAACTAATTGATCTATCAGATGTGCAGGGCAACCAACAGCTCAAGGGGAAGAGCATCTGGCATGTTGATAGTGGTTGCTCCAGGCACATGACAGGTAACATGGCCTGCCTCAAGAATTTCAAAAGAATTGATGGAGGACATGTTACTTTTGGAAATAATCCTGCAGGAGGTAAGAGAAGTGGTAAAGGTGATGTGTCAGAAGGTAAGATGACATTTGAGGATTTGACTAATGCTGCAAAGTGCAAGTATAGTTACTACTGCCAGTGCAGAGTTACTACTGCTAATGCAGAGTTACTACTGCTAGTGCAGAGTTACTACTGCTAGTGCAGAGTTACTACTGCCAGTGCAGAGTTTCTACTGCTAGTACATATTTTCTACTGCCAATGAGTAGTTAATACTGCTCAGTAGTTAATACTGCTCAGTAGTTAATACTGCTTTGCAGTTAATACCGCTCAGTAGTTAATACTGCTAGTGCACAGTTAATACTGCTTAGCAGTTAATACTGCTTGTGTAGTTAATACTGCTCAGTCGTTAATACTGCTTATGTCGTTAATACTGCTTTTGAAAATCTAGGGCAAATACTGCTATAAATACCCCTGTTTGCCCGCCAAAGTTCATAACGACTCTTCGCATTAACTTCTTCTTCTCTCTCTCTCGCTCTAACCCCTTCTCCCCAGAATCTCTGTGTTTTCTTTACAAATCCTCAGGAAGCACAACGATTATGGAGTTTGTCGACGAGCACAATGAAATAGCCATGCTTCAGAAGCCGAAACAAGCTGCGGGATTCCACGATATCGTCGATTTTCTTAAATCCTCGCACATCTCCTATGCCCTAACGGTGAGCCCAACCATCTATATCGAACATCAGACGCAATTTTGGGAGAATGCCACTGTTAGTTTCGAAGAAGGGCAGAAAACCATTCGAACAAGGGTTTGTGATAAACCCTTGAAAGTCACAGAGGAGGTTATTCGCATTTCTCTTCACTTGGATGATGCCTCAGGTATAACCTCTCTATCTTCTGATGACCTATATTCGACTTTACAAAGAATGGGGTATGAAGGTCCGATTGGTGTTTTTAAATTCTACAAGTCAAAATTTTTCAACCAATGGAGATTTCTTGTTCATACCCTGATGCACTGTATTTCCAAGAAAACTACTGGATGGAGTGAGTTCAGCAGTCCCATTGCATATGCCTTGGTCTGCTTATCCACTGCCAGAAAGTACAATTTTTCAGCTATGATCTTTAATGATCTTGTATCAAACATGGAATCCAAAAAGAGGTTTTATATGTATCCAAGGTTTGTTCAAGAAGTGATAACTAAGGAATTGACGGAATTACCTCAGTTTGATGAGGTATATGTACCAAAATCCCCTAAAGGGAAGGTTTTTTCAAATATGAAAAGACTTCCTAGGGACTCGGAAGGAGTTGACACACCATTGTTCTCTACAATGATGGTTGTGTCCCACACACCTGAAGGTATGGCATCAGGGTCAAGGCCCTCATTAGACACACCCACTGATGACCAACCCCAACCTTCCATCTCAAAAGACATTCCTCAGTCCATTCTTGAACGACCCACTCCCACAATAACCAAAAGGTTTGAAAGAAGAAAGGTACACAAGGTTCCTTCCCTTGATGTATCTCCTAAGAGCCCGAAGCCTTTAAGCCCTCTGTTGGAGCATTCTCCAATGGAGAATATCGAAAGGGAAACCACAGGGGTGTCTCCCAACCCCAAGAAGGTGCTCACTAAGGAGAAGGTTGAGCATGTGAGTCGCAAGGCTGCCACTACTTCTGCTAGCAAAGAGAAGGCCAGTGGTAAAATAACTAAGCCCTTCCTCACGGCAACTCAGGGTGAGAAATCATCCAGAGGCCCCAGGTGCCAAGAAACCAAGGGGGTAGATAGTGCTTTTGCTAGGCAAGAGACATCTGCTAAAACTTCCAATGATCCTTTAAGGGAGGTAAAAACTCCTAAACAGGGTGAGGATAGATACACTTATGAGGAATTGATGGATACTATTGCCAATATAAACCTTGATGTCCTAAATCAGCAGCAGGAAATTGAGGAACTCAAAAAGGTGGTCCTCTATCAAAACTCCCAGATAGAGAAGAATACGAAGATGATCACAAAGCTACTACACAGAAGGAAGAAAGCACAGTTTGTCCTTAGAAGAAGAAACCCAACCAATGATGCTCCCAAAAAGGGGGAGTCAGAGGATGAGTTGAACATGGAGAGTGCACAGGAACAGGGGGAGAAAGTGAATGAATTTGCTGAGGAAAGTACAAAGGAAGCTAAAAATGTTCAAGCAACAGAAACCATAGCAGCAGAAACGACAGCAGCAGAAACTACAACAGCAGCAGAAACCACAGCAGCAGAAACTGTTAATGCTGCTGAGTTTAAACAAGCAGCAGAAACAGTTAATGCTGCTGAAGGCCAAAAAGAAGATACAGCAGAAACCTTTGCAGAGGCAGTAGAAACAGAAAAAGCAGCAGAAACTGAGAAGGAAGCAGTAACTACATCTCAAGCTGAAATTGATGAAGAAGTATACTGGATTGTGAAGAACAGTGTTGAAGCAGCAGCATTACATGTTCTAAGAGAAGCAGTAACAGCCATAGCAGCAGAAATGGTTATTGCTGCTGAAAAACTTAAAACAGCTGAACCAACTCCTGAAGGTGTTAAAACTTTTAAAAGAACCAAGATGATGTCAAAGAAAAGAGAATTAACCAAGCCCATAACTTCACAGAAGAAAAATGAAAAGAAGCCAAGGGTGGAACCAACTGCAGAAGAGGCCCAGGAGGAAACAGTGAAAGAAAAATCTGATCCAAAAGTTGCTGAAGAAGAAGTGGCAACTCCATCAGGGCAATCAAGCAATGTACAATCACAAACTGATGCCCAATGTGATTTGTATATTACTGTTGTTGACTCTAACCCAATTCAGGCTGAACCAATATCGTCTAAGGCTCCTGAAATCATCTTTTGGGACACTTTGAAAGATGGTAGAAAGGAGTTCATTAGGATAAAAAGAGCAGATGGAAAATTTGAAGTCTTTTCAACTTGGGGAAAAATTGTCAGAACTTGCTCAAGATCAGACTTAGAAGAGATGTTCAAAGTTGGGATGAGGCTATATGAAAACATGCTGACTGAGCATAGGATGTCAATCTCTAAAATGGTACTTGAATTCTTGTGCCAAATGTTCAAACCTGAAGCAGTTCAGTATAGGATAAACACACAGTTTCAAACCATTACCAACTGGATGCTCTATGAAAACTGTGGAGTATATGTCATCTCCCTTGACTCTGCGACTCATGAATACTATCTGGTGGATGAAATATACAAACACAGCATGAAGAGGCTGAAAGGAATGCTACATGCTAAGTTGACCTGCAACAAGGATTCAGCAATGGGTAGATTCTTGGTAAAAAGGATTCTCAATCAAAGTCTGGGATTGAATCCTAATCTAGGCATGTATGATTAGGTTTTGGAAGCATCATCTGAAGAACTTGACTTCTTTTCCTAAAAGTCAAGTTAGGGGGAGATTGTTGGGAACTGAAGATATGCCAAGTATGGTTAGTACTGCCAAGACAATTTTACTACTGCCAGTTCTTCATTAATACTGCTTATGTGAAGTTACTACTGCTAGACACAGTTACTACTGCAAGTCAAGGTTACTACTGCTAGACAAGGTTACTACTGCTAGACAAAGTTACTACTGCAAGTCATGATTAATACTGCTGGAGTGATGTTAATACTGCTGGAGATGAAATCGGTTAATACTGCTGAAGATTGTTAGTACTGCTCATGAAGAATGAAGGTTAATACTGCTGACTTGATAAGTTTGGTATGCGATACTTTTGGAGACAAAGAAGGAATTGATCAAGATATGTTTAACGAAGATTCAGAAGATCAATTTACTTTTGGTAGTTATCTTGTAATTATTTGTGTATAAATAGACTTCAATAGATAGCTATTAGAAGAGAGGTGAGAGTTTCAATTTATACATTCTGCAAAAGATATTCTGAGAGAAGATATTGATTCAAGAGAGAATTAACCTCAAGGTTGAAGAACCCTATTTCTAGAGAAGTAGAAGTCGTCTTGTTGAGTCTGTTCAACAAGATTGAGGTTTGGTTGTTAATATTGTGATTCAAAACAGTGAATACAAAAAGTGGTGAATTTTCTGTTACATTGTTCTTGATTGTGAGAATTAAAGTTCTTTTCCGCAGATTCTTTAATTCTGAATTCTAAGTGTTTGTAGTCTTGTTAAGATTCGATCCTGACACAAATAACGAGGACAGAGGTTTGTTTCTTTTGCCTTCAACACCTAGGGTGATATCATCATACCCTATACCTCGTCTCCCTATTTGTGAGTTTATTTTTTCATAAACTTTCTGTGCATCTTTATAGTTTTTAAACAAAACTTCTCTTCTGAGTAAATCTTGCCATAATACCTCTCTTTCTCTTTGAAAGTATTCTTTAAGAGCTCTTATGTCAGTAGTTTCGCTCCTTGAAACTGAAAGTTCTTTTGTTTTATCTTTTAAAGTATTGGTTAATTCAGAAATTTGTTTTTTAAAGGATCTAGAGTTTTGTTCCATTTCTTTTCTATTCTCTCTTTTTCCTCAAAAATCTTTGCTTTTTCTTGAGTGAGAAGCCGTACTTCTCTCTCATTGAAAGTGAGTCTTTTCTGAATACTTTGATTTATCTCTTTCAGTTCAATTAATTCAATGTTAATTCTAAGTGTATTATCATCTACAGAGGTAATACAAGAGTTGGAATTTGAAGTAGATACCTCAGAGTCAGTGCAGGAGTCGACTTCTGCCATGCCACAGAAGAGGGCATTGGCGGTATGTTCATCGTCAGAAGTAGAGTCTGACTGGAAGTCTTCTGTGTTCTCCTCAGAATGTCCTTTTGCCATTAAGGATTTTTGAGCATAATATTCGGCTTTCTTTTTGTAGAAAGCAGAGTCCCTCTGTGGGCGATTTGATCTGCTTCTGCATTCATTCGCAAAATGGCCTGGTTTTCCGCAGTTAAAACACCCTTGAGGAGTGTTTCCTGTTCGATCATTGGACTTCTGTAGGTCTCCGCCTTTCTCTGATCTACATTCATTTGCATAGTGACCAGGTTTGCCGCACTTGTAGCATTCTTGCTGCGTGTGGCTTACCGAGTCATCTGACCTCTGTCGGTCATTCCCTCTGTAATTTCTATTGCTTGACCTCTGTCGGCCACTTGATTCTTCTCCTCTTCTGTTGTCTCTTCTGTCATCCTGGTTGTCTCTATCATATGATACTAACTACTGGAAGTGGGAAAAAGGTGATCTTGAGTTCCAATTAAAAGAGTCTAGGGAAGAGTGTGGGAAATTAACAGAAGAACTTAAGAAAGTTAAAGCTGATGTTGAAAAGTTTTCAAAGGCATCTAAAGCCATGGACACAATAATAAATGCTCAAGTCCATGGTAAGGTGAAAACAGGCCTAGGGTATAATGCCACACCTCCACCCTATAACAACAACTACATCCCTCCTAAGTCAGACCTATTAGAAACCAAGGATAGGAAGGACTTACCTAAAGGAGCCATTGAAGTAGATCCATTAGATAAAGTAGTTGTTGAGGATGAGACTGACAAAGTAGAATCTGATGAGGAATGTGAAAGTCCATGTGTTAAGAACAATGAGATTAAAAGGACTGAAAAGGAAAAGGGAGTTCATTACACACAGACCACAGTTGTGAACTCCAATACTTGTGAACAGTGTTCTTGTAGGAAATCTAAAGAGAACAAGCCCAAAAAACATGATAATCAGAGGGGAAATCAAAGGAACTGGAATAACCAGTGGGCACTAAGGTAAGGAGTTGATCTGCAAAAAATTAACAGACCAAAACCTTGCTTTATTTGTGGCAAATTGAACCATCTTGCCAAATACTGTTACTTTAATCCTATTAACCAAAAGAGAAGTTCACAAAGAAGTTTTCAAAAATCCTCTGGTTATAGGAAGCCTGCAAAGAAAAATGTGGCCAAGAAACAAGATAAACCCAAAAGCCACATAAAGAAAACGACTTAAAAGGAATGTGGTACTATGTGGGTTCCAAAAGGCACTAAAAACAATACTGCTGCTAGCAGTGTTAGTACTGCTAACACTGTTAGTACTGCTTCAAAAGTTGGTGCTGCTAGCAGTGTTAATACTGCTAGTAATCATTCCAAAGTTAGTGCTGCTAGCAGTGTTAATACTGCTAGTAATCATTCCAAAGTTAGTGCTGCCAGCAATGTTAGTGCTGCTAACACTTTTAGTGCTTCTTCTTCAGATAGTACTGCTGCTAGCAGTGTTAACTCTGTTAATACTGCTTCTAGCAGTGTTAACTCTGTTAATACTGCTAACTCTGTTAGTACTGCTGATACTGCTGCTAGTACTGATAATGCTGCTAACGATACTGCTGCTCCCAGTGTTAGTACTGCTAGCACTGTTAGTACTTCTGAGGTTAATACTGCTTCTAGTGTTTGTGCTACTAGACCAATTATATTGACAAAGTACTCCAGTACTGCAGTACCTAAGGTTGAAAATCTCATCAAAACCAAGTGCAAGTACTTTGATGAGCAAGGGAGACCCAAGACCACTTCGGCTTGGGTTCCCAATAAAACTAATTGATCTATCAGATGTGCAGGGCAACCAACAACTCAAGGGGAAGAGCATCTGGCATGTTGATAGTGGTTGCTCCAGGCACATGACAGGTAACATGGCCTGCCTCAAGAATTTCAAAAGAATTGATGGAGGACATGTTACTTTTGGAAATAATCCTGCAGGAGGTAAGAGAAGTGGTAAAGGTGATGTGTCAGAAGGTAAGATGACATTTGAGGATTTGACTAATGCTGCAAAGTGCAAGTATAGTTACTACTGCCAGTGCAGAGTTACTACTGCTAATGCAGAGTTACTACTGCTAGTGCAGAGTTACTACTGCTAGTGCAGAGTTACTACTGCCAGTGCAGAGTTTCTACTGCTAGTACATATTTTCTACTGCCAATGAGTAGTTAATACTGCTCAGTAGTTAATACTGCTCAGTAGTTAATACTGCTTTGCAGTTAATACTGCTCAGTAGTTAATACTGCTTTGCAGTTAATACCGCTCAGTAGTTAATACTGCTAGTGCACAGTTAATACTGCTTAGCAGTTAATACTGCTTGTGTAGTTAATACTGCTCAGTCGTTAATACTGCTTATGTCGTTAATACTGCTTTTGAAAATCTAGGGCAAATACTGCTATAAATACCCCTGTTTGCCCGCCAAAGTTCATAACGACTCTTCGCATTAACTTCTTCTTCTCTCTCTCTCGCTCTAACCCCTTCTCCCCAGAATCTCTGTGTTTTCTTTACAAATCCTCAGGAAGCACAACGATTATGGAGTTTGTCGACGAGCACAATGAAATAGCCATGCTTCAGAAGCCGAAACAAGCTGCGGGATTCCACGATATCGTCGATTTTCTTAAATCCTCGCACATCTCCTATGCCCTAACGGTGAGCCCAACCATCTATATCGAACATCAGACGCAATTTTGGGAGAATGCCACTGTTAGTTTCGAAGAAGGGCAGAAAACCATTCGAACAAGGGTTTGTGATAAACCCTTGAAAGTCACAGAGGAGGTTATTCGCATCTCTCTTCACTTGGATGATGCCTCAGGTATAACCTCTCTATCTTCTGATGACCTATATTCGACTTTACAAAGAATGGGGTATGAAGGTCCGATTGGTGTTTTTAAATTCTACAAGTCAAAATTTTTCAACCAATGGAGATTTCTTGTTCATACCCTGATGCACTGTATTTCCAAGAAAACTACTGGATGGAGTGAGTTCAGCAGTCCCATTGCATATGCCTTGGTCTGCTTATCCACTGCCAGAAAGTACAATTTTTCAGCTATGATCTTTAATGATCTTGTATCAAACATGGAATCCAAAAAGAGGTTTTATATGTATCCAAGGTTTGTTCAAGAAGTGATAACTAAGGAATTGACGGAATTACCTCAGTTTGATGAGGTATATGTACCAAAATCCCCTAAAGGGAAGGTTTTTTCAAATATGAAAAGACTTCCTAGGGACTCGGAAGGAGTTGACACACCATTGTTCTCTACAATGATGGTTGTGTCCCACACACCTGAAGGTATGGCATCAGGGTCAAGGCCCTCATTAGACACACCCACTGATGACCAACCCCAACCTTCCATCTCAAAAGACATTCCTCAGTCCATTCTTGAACGACCCACTCCCACAATAACCAAAAGGTTTGAAAGAAGAAAGGTACACAAGGTTCCTTCCCTTGATGTATCTCCTAAGAGCCCGAAGCCTTTAAGCCCTCTGTTGGAGCATTCTCCAATGGAGAATATCGAAAGGGAAACCACAGGGGTGTCTCCCAACCCCAAGAAGGTGCTCACTAAGGAGAAGGTTGAGCATGTGAGTCGCAAGGCTGCCACTACTTCTGCTAGCAAAGAGAAGGCCAGTGGTAAAATAACTAAGCCCTTCCTCACGGCAACTCAGGGTGAGAAATCATCCAGAGGCCCCAGGTGCCAAGAAACCAAGGGGGTAGATAGTGCTTTTGCTAGGCAAGAGACATCTGCTAAAACTTCCAATGATCCTTTAAGGGAGGTAAAAACTCCTAAACAGGGTGAGGATAGATACACTTATGAGGAATTGATGGATACTATTGCCAATATAAACCTTGATGTCCTAAATCAGCAGCAGGAAATTGAGGAACTCAAAAAGGTGGTCCTCTATCAAAACTCCCAGATAGAGAAGAATACGAAGATGATCACAAAGCTACTACACAGAAGGAAGAAAGCACAGTTTGTCCTTAGAAGAAGAAACCCAACCAATGATGCTCCCAAAAAGGGGGAGTCAGAGGATGAGTTGAACATGGAGAGTGCACAGGAACAGGGGGAGAAAGTGAATGAATTTGCTGAGGAAAGTACAAAGGAAGCTAAAAATGTTCAAGCAACAGAAACCATAGCAGCAGAAACGACAGCAGCAGAAACTACAACAGCAGCAGAAACCACAGCAGCAGAAACTGTTAATGCTGCTGAGTTTGAACAAGCAGCAGAAACAGTTAATGCTGCTGAAGGCCAAAAAGAAGATACAGCAGAAACCTTTGCAGAGGCAGTAGAAACAGAAAAAGCAGCAGAAACTGAGAAGGAAGCAGTAACTACATCTCAAGCTGAAATTGATGAAGAAGTATACTGGATTGTGAAGAACAGTGTTGAAGCAGCAGCATTACATGTTCTAAGAGAAGCAGTAACAGCCATAGCAGCAGAAATGGTTATTGCTGCTGAAAAACTTAAAACAGCTGAACCAACTCCTGAAGGTGTTAAAACTTTTAAAAGAACCAAGATGATGTCAAAGAAAAGAGAATTAACCAAGCCCATAACTTCACAGAAGAAAAATGAAAAGAAGCCAAGGGTGGAACCAACTGCAGAAGAGGCCCAGGAGGAAACAGTGAAAGAAAAATCTGATCCAAAAGTTGCTGAAGAAGAAGTGGCAACTCCATCAGGGCAATCAAGCAATGTACAATCACAAACTGATGCCCAATGTGATTTGTATATTACTGTTGTTGACTCTAACCCAATTCAGGCTGAACCAATATCGTCTAAGGCTCCTGAAATCATCTTTTGGGACACTTTGAAAGATGGTAGAAAGGAGTTCATTAGGATAAAAAGAGCAGATGGAAAATTTGAAGTCTTTTCAACTTGGGGAAAAATTGTCAGAACTTGCTCAAGATCAGACTTAGAAGAGATGTTCAAAGTTGGGATGAGGCTATATGAAAACATGCTGACTGAGCATAGGATGTCAATCTCTAAAATGGTACTTGAATTCTTGTGCCAAATGTTCAAACCTGAAGCAGTTCAGTATAGGATAAACACACAGTTTCAAACCATTACCAACTGGATGCTCTATGAAAACTGTGGAGTATATGTCATCTCCCTTGACTCTGCGACTCATGAATACTATCTGGTGGATGAAATATACAAACACAGCATGAAGAGGCTGAAAGGAATGCTACATGCTAAGTTGACCTGCAACAAGGATTCAGCAATGGGTAGATTCTTGGTAAAAAGGATTCTCAATCAAAGTCTGGGATTGAATCCTAATCTAGGCATGTATGATTAGGTTTTGGAAGCATCATCTGAAGAACTTGACTTCTTTTCCTAAAAGTCAAGTTAGGGGGAGATTGTTGGGAACTGAAGATATGCCAAGTATGGTTAGTACTGCCAAGACAATTTTACTACTGCCAGTTCTTCATTAATACTGCTTATGTGAAGTTACTACTGCTAGACACAGTTACTACTGCAAGTCAAGGTTACTACTGCTAGACAAGGTTACTACTGCTAGACAAAGTTACTACTGCAAGTCATGATTAATACTGCTGGAGTGATGTTAATACTGCTGGAGATGAAATCGGTTAATACTGCTGAAGATTGTTAGTACTGCTCATGAAGAATGAAGGTTAATACTGCTGACTTGATAAGTTTGGTATGCGATACTTTTGGAGACAAAGAAGGAATTGATCAAGATATGTTTAACGAAGATTCAGAAGATCAATTTACTTTTGGTAGTTATCTTGTAATTATTTGTGTATAAATAGACTTCAATAGATAGCTATTAGAAGAGAGGTGAGAGTTTCAATTTATACATTCTGCAAAAGATATTCTGAGAGAAGATATTGATTCAAGAGAGAATTAACCTCAAGGTTGAAGAACCCTATTTCTAGAGAAGTAGAAGTCGTCTTGTTGAGTCTGTTCAACAAGATTGAGGTTTGGTTGTTAATATTGTGATTCAAAACAGTGAATACAAAAAGTGGTGAATTTTCTGTTACATTGTTCTTGATTGTGAGAATTAAAGTTCTTTTCCGCAGATTCTTTAATTCTGAATTCTAAGTGTTTGTAGTCTTGTTAAGATTCGATCCTGACACAAATAACGAGGACAGAGGTTTGTTTCTTTTGCCTTCAACACCTAGGGTGATATCATCATACCCTATACCTCGTCTCCCTATTTGTGAGTTTATTTTTTCATAAACTTTCTGTGCATCTTTATAGTTTTTAAGCAAAACTTCTCTTCTGAGTAAATCTTGCCATAATACCTCTCTTTCTCTTTGAAAGTATTCTTTAAGAGCTCTTATGTCAGTAGTTTCGCTCCTTGAAACTGAAAGTTCTTTTGTTTTATCTTTTAAAGTATTGGTTAATTCAGAAATTTGTTTTTTAAAGGATCTAGAGTTTTGTTCCATTTCTTTTCTATTCTCTCTTTTTCCTCAAAAATCTTTGCTTTTTCTTGAGTGAGAAGCCGTACTTCTCTCTCATTGAAAGTGAGTCTTTTCTGAATACTTTGATTTATCTCTTTCAGTTCAATTAATTCAATGTTAATTCTAAGTGTATTATCATCTACAGAGGTAATACAAGAGTTGGAATTTGAAGTAGATACCTCAGAGTCAGTGCAGGAGTCGACTTCTGCCATGCCACAGAAGAGGGCATTGGCGGTATGTTCATCGTCAGAAGTAGAGTCTGACTGGAAGTCTTCTGTGTTCTCCTCAGAATGTCCTTTTGCCATTAAGGATTTTTAAGCATAATATTCGGCTTTCTTTTTGTAGAAAGCAGAGTCCCTCTGTGGGCGATTTGATCTGCTTCTGCATTCATTCGCAAAATGGCCTGGTTTTCCGCAGTTAAAACACCCTTGAGGAGTGTTTCCTGTTCGATCATTGGACTTCTGTAGGTCTCCGCCTTTCTCTGATCTACATTCATTTGCATAGTGACCAGGTTTGCCGCACTTGTAGCATTCTTGCTGCGTGTGGCTTACCGAGTCATCTGACCTCTGTCGGTCATTCCCTCTGTAATTTCTATTGCTTGACCTCTGTCGGCCACTTGATTCTTCTCCTCTTCTGTTGTCTCTTCTGTCATCCTGGTTGTCTCTATCATATCTTTCATTTCCGGAACCTCTTCTGTTTCCTCTGAACTCTTTTGTCAATAGAGCTAAAGATTTAGCTAGTGACGCAAGCGTTATTTCCTTTTCTGCTTGCTCTTCTTCTTCACTGTCAATTATCACCATCTTCTTCTTCTCCTTCTTCTTCTCCTCTGTGGCTTTATCATTTCTTGGTCTCTGTGCATCCTCTTTAGTTTTACTAACCAATGCATATGGTGCAATGGTTAGTGTTTTAGCCTGTTCTATCTGAGGTTCTTGTGCGGCTAATGTTCCGTAAAGATCAGAGAGAGTCCAGGTGTCTAGATCCTGATTTGTCTGTAGGGACATAGACAGCTGGAGCCATTCTTCATTTAGACTTTTTAAAAACACGACATTGTTTTCTTCAGAAGTTCTGTCAATGCCTGATTTTCTGCACTTGTTGATTAGAGAGTTGAATCTGTCGTATGTTGTTTGCAGAGATTCTGTTGCAGAGGCTCTGAATGCATGATATTCATTGATGTATTGTGCTCTTCGGTTTTTTTGTGTTTTAGCACCTCCTTCCAACTGTCTTTCCAGTTCTTTCCACAGATCATGTGCTGTTTCACATGAATCCAAGGATTGAAAGAGTTCGTTGGGTATTGCCATAATTAATGTCCTCTTGGTTTTCTGAGCAACTTCATCTTCTGCTTTATCTTCGGTTGACCACTCCCCTTTTGGCTTTGGTTTTTGATGTTCGGGGATTTCGGCAGATTCAGCAGTAGCAGGTACACGAGGTACTACTGTCATGGGAATAGGAGGAGGATTGTACAGATATTGTACTTGATTTTTTTCAGTGCCCTCAAAAAAATGGACCATTCTTATTTTCCACTGAGGATACTCATCTCGAAGGAGAGTAGGAGGTTTAGTGAGAGAACCAGTAGTAAATAAATTATTTGTATTTGTCATTTTTGAAGATTTTAGAAAGAAAGTATGACTAAAGAGTTACTTCGATGAGCTTGAAGATTTTCTGGGTTTAAGCAGTTTCCAGACACAATTTTAAATCTCAATAATATCTATCACGAATCTTGATAAGTGGATCACTTGATATTGAAAATCAAGGAAGGCTCTGATACCAATTGTTGGAACCCAGATACACTTAATCAAGATTAACAGTCTATTAGTTGAGTTTAGAGTTTGATGCGGAAGCGTATTAAACTAACAGATATGTTTGATAGATATTAGAACGCACACATATAAAGAAAACAGTAAAGAATGAAAAGGATTTCTTGAACAGTTACTGTTATTCAATATATAGTAACAACACGAATAACAGATTAAGAACTGTTGGTATGTGTGAGAATATAACACTCAGATATTTGACAATAAAGCTTGAGAGTATTAGTGATTCCTTGTGTATTCGTCCTTAGGAAGATCTCAACATGAGACTTCCTTTTATACTACTCTTAGAAGACTATGAAGTAGGTCATTGTTCCTTTTACGGCATGAATAGTAAACTGGATGGTGTGAGCAGTTGTTTGAGCCATGCGCATTTAATGGAGCAGATGTACTATTGGTAAATGCATTAAATGGCGCAGACGTCTATTTTGTACCATGCCCTATTGAGTCCACTCAGAGCTTGACACGTGTTTTGACAGTACTTTTCCATGCAAGTTGATGAACAGGTCTTGGAACAGTAGCAAGATATTATAAATATCTTCAAGTCTCAGTGAGGACCACAGAGGCTCTGTAATGAGTTACAGAGGTTCTGCGGTCTGGTCCTCTGTGGAGCAGTCTTCGCCGGATTCCGAGTCTTTGGTCTTCTTTGTGCGTATGACAGAGCTTCTGTAGGAAGCCTCTGCTGCTTCTGTAGCTTCTTGACCTTGATTTCTCGGTAATGTCGGCAGAGCCTCTGTAAGAGGCTTTCTTCACTTAGCCTATTTTTCACTACTTCTAAATACTTCTATGATTAGGAAGATTGAAGCTAACAGAGTATCCTTATGTTGACTCGGAGACTTGTCTAGAGTCTCTCCGTCTTTGTGCACTCTAAGCTCCTCTGAAGAGCCTGTTGGACCTAAGTGTGTGTGCGTGTCAGAGGAAACGAATTCCTCTGTAGGGATTTCTGTTATGATCACGGGCGATGGATCATGAACTAAGGGTAAGTCCTTTTGAGAGGACTCCCCTGGAATGGTTTCCCCGGCTATTAGTGGCATAGAGGTGGAAGGAATTTCCTCTGCCCGGTCAGTTTGGGGTGGGTTCGAGCTGTGCTGCTCTTGTTCAATATTACCTTCTGCCACTAGACTGGCGGTAATAGATATGTGGGTTGCACTGGGAGTTGGTTGTGGTTGTGTGCCTCTTCTATTCCAGGCATCAGTTCTGGATTCTTTCTCTGTTGGGCATCCTATCACTTCTTCTCCATCTATTGTCTCAGACTCCTTCTCTTTTCTGTGGCTCACATCTTTTACCTCTGTTCTAGCTTCTGGGATTTTTCCTAGCGAGTCAAAGCAGGGATGAGTTCCAACCATTTGCTGTACATGGGGATGGTATGAGGACAAATGTCTACGATCTGGGTGTAGAGATGCGTAGTTTATCTGATCATCTTCTTCATCAGAATCCACTTCTGAGACTATGATTGGTGGGGTTTTGGTGGTAGCTTTAGCCAGATCTTCTGGGCTTGCTCTTAGCACATCAAATCCGGGTTGTGTGAAGGGGTTCTGTAGAACTTCTGGAGTCGCAGACTGAATATTCTGTGGGGTTTGGTCATCATCATCCAAGTCAGAAGAGATTCTGAAGTCTGGTGATTCTGTTGAATGATGAGATAGGGCTTCTGCGGTCCATCCAGAAGGGTCTAAAGAGTGTGCAATCTCGGGTTGTTGGAGGAAGACAGAAAAATCACCCTGATCTTCTGCATAATTGATGGGTGAAGGTGATTGCAGAGGTTGGTCTTGGGCTTCTTCTGCCATTTCAGCTTCCTCTGCGATAGTCTGCAGAGGAGTATGAGGCTTCTTTGATTTCTTCTTGCTCCTCCTTTTCTTTGGTTTGGGGGCACCCTCCTCAGAAGACTGATGTTTTCTCTTCTTTTTGTCTTTTGGAGGAGGGGGAGGTGCAAAGGATCCAACTTCTGTTGCATGAGGAGGGGACAGTTGGGTTTCAAGAAAGACTCTTTTTCTACTAGTGCTTCTTCTTCTTGGGAGTGGTGGCAGAGGTTTTGCTCTTAGGAGTAGGGGTGAGAATTGTATTTCTCAGAGCATGAAAGTTCTCTTGAACTTGTTGATGCTTAGCCAAGGCCACTGCCCATTCTTCATCTGACATCCTATCTACAACCCTAGTTCCTTAGGGGACTCCTAGACGCGGGGGTGTCACAGGACTCGGTTCTGGAGTCCTATGATCGCGTATGTATTCTAACTTAAGGGTTTCATCAGTTGCATATCCCAGAAGTGCAGTTGGCAGAGGTCTGCAGAAAGGGTAGTCGTCTTCGTGCTCTGTTGGGGTATTTTTGGTCATGGGATACATTCTGGCCGTTGGTCCCTCCATTGGCCATTTTTGTAGACGGAGCAGAGGCTCTAGAAGGACACCCAGAATACGCTGATATTGCAGAGGAGGTATAGCATCGGTCTTGCGTCCTTTGGCCTTCTAGGAGGAGATTCTGCGGTCAATGGTGTTAACCATTTCCTGCATCATGAGGGTGGCATAGTCCAGAGGTAGATCGTAGTATACCCCGTACATAATGGCCAAAATTTGGTGAGAAGATTGGTCTGGACTACCCACTTTCCCAGTTAGACACCTGTTGAGAATGGAGAAGATAGTATTCCATAGAGGGGGAAGTCGATTTCTTCTGAAATCATTCCTTTTCCTTAGGGTTGTGTTATACCCCAACATTTCAACAAATCTGCAGAGCTCGGTGTCTGTGGGTTCCTCTGTGTATGCCTTTATCCCTAAAAGACCTCTTGTGGGTAGACTGAACTCAAGTGAGAACATGGTTCTGTTGAACTTGAGTTCAAGGTGCTCGGATTTGTCTGGTTTTGAGATGTAGCCCTTTATTTGTCTATCTTCTGGGTCAAATCTGCTGCTTTGCCATAATTGATTTAGGTATCTGGCAGGGATTTTGTTGACGGTTTTGGTCAACAGGGGGTTGAGGTAATGTTTTTCTAGAATATGAAGTCGGATGGCATGTTTTTCCCCAAATTCGGTTCTTGAGGGGACCAGGTGATAGTTATTGGGTTTTAAAGGAAGAACACTTTCGAAGTGTTCATGAGCGATGAAGTTTAGAAGGTTGGTTGTCGGAGCAAAATCTGCTGTGTCGCCGGAGTTATCCTGTTCGAGGTTTCCGGCTATTTCTGGGTTCTGAGAATGCTCAGAATGGGATGGGGAGTTCTCAGGAGCATTGGAGGTGGATGCCATTGCGATAATCTTGAAGAAAGAGAGTAGAAAATAGAAGTTGCAGGTTATTGCAAGGTTTGCCGGAGAAGATGAAGAGAGTAAATTCGTAAAAGGATTAAGAAAGAATGGGAACGGGGTTATATAGTGAGAGTAGAAACGGGTAGAATTCCGTGGTAAAAGTGAATTCAATAAACATTTGGGGTCCGCACTCGAGTTTTACGGCTGGGGAGACGTTTCAGAGGGATCGTGTGGCACGCACGTCCAATGAAAATCTGCCACGTCGGATGTGTCAGAGCACGATTAGACGTCGTGCGCGGCTCATTAATGCTTGGCGCGTGGGCAATCCTTATGTCTGGGGTCTGTCACTCGCAGTAAATAACCCTTATTCTTACTGAATTTCCTTAAAAAGCCAAGTATCAGAAACGACAGAAGCTCTGTAGTGGATTGAGCTCTGTGGTCTGAAAACTGCCTTTTATATCGTCTGATGCTTGCACCTCTACCAAAAACGTTTGAAAATCATTGGAGATGATCGATAGATCTTTAGTACAAAATTTTCATTTACAGAGGCTTTGAGGCTCTGTCAAAGCCAGTAGAGGCTCTGAGAGTGAAAATTTCTCATAACTAAAGATTTAGAAAACTTTTTGATCATCCAAAGTTTTAATTGTTTTTAGGACATATTTGGAAATTAGTGTCCGAGAAAACTGTTTGGGAAAAGGTTTTGTGCGAGTAGTCTTTGAATACCTAGATTAGTCAACATAAGTTATGTGGTGGAGTGAACTCTATGACTAAAAACCTTCTTTAAGACATTGAAGTTGATTGATAGAGTTTCCGTAAGAAATTTGCAGTTCTAGAGGATCCGGTCTACAGAAGCTCTGTTGAGCTCAGCAGAGGCTCTATGACTTTAAATTTCTCATAACGGAGGGCTCGGAAATCTTTTTGATTATTACTTGTTTGGAATTTCTTAAACAGTATTTCTAGGACGTATGTGGAAATTGATGTCCTAGAAAATTGTTTTCAAAAAGGATTTGTACGAGATACTTACCTTTTGGCTCTCCTTTGTTCGGCAAACAATCTTCACTTCTGTGAATTTGATTGATCACTTCTCTTCTTTGGCTGCCCCTTGAATGATCAACCTATGTAGATCAGTTCAAGGTCTCCTTCTGCTCCCCCTTGACCTATGCTTGGATCAAATGAGATAAGTAGTACACAGAACATAGGTCAAGCTCATCAGAGGTTCTGTGGAGATTGTCAGAGGCTATGAACAATCCCACCGAAACTCTATAGAACTTTTGATGATTAAGAATTTACATACAGAAGAGTTTAAATATATATATATATATACCTATTTACAAGAAGATCAAATCTTACTTACAGAGGTTTCAACTCATGTTAATCATTCCCAACTTACCCACCAAGAAAAGGAATCTTTTCTCATCAAGTGCCTTGGTGAATAAGTCCGCAAGCTGGTATTCAGTGGACACAAAGTGCATTTCGATTGTGCCATGTTCAACATGATGCTTTAGAAAGTGGTAACGAATATCGATATGCTTTGTTTTTTAGTGCTGAACTGGATTGGCAAAGATGGCTATAGCACTATTTGAATCACAGAAGATGGGTATCTTGTATATGTTGTGGCCATAGTCCTTTAGCTAATTTTTCATCCACATAACTTGGGAGCAACAGCTAGGCATGGCAAATTGCCCCGACCCGCCCCGAAACCCGGTCCACCCCCCTCGACCGGGGCCGAGGATTCCCCGCCAAACCGGGTACCGGGGCCGGGGATTCCCCATTTAAGAAAACCGGGGACGGGCCGGGGATGGGGGTCCCCGACCCGCCCCGGACCCGGTATATATATATTAAAAAAATGTATATTTTTATTAAATATATATATATATATTAAAAAAAATATATATTTTATTAGTTATTAAGGGTTTAGGGGGGTTGACCGAGGTTTGACCGGGGCCGGGGGAGGGTATCACAAACCGGGGCGGGGGCGGGGCCGGGGGAGGGTATTACAAACCGGGGTCGGGGCCGGGGATGGGGGTCCCCGCCCCATACCCGCCCCGTTGCCTTGCCTAGCAACAGCTAGCAGCAACAACATATTCAGCTTCTGCTGTAGATGTGGACACACAGTTCTGCTTCTTCGAAGTCCAGCTGACTAGTTTACCTCCCAGGAATTGACAACTCCCAGAGGTACTTTTTCGATCAAGCTTGCATCCTCCATAATCTGAATCTGTGTATGCCTTAAGACCAAAGCCAGAGTTCTACAGATACCAGAGCCCAAGATTTTTGGTCCTTTTAAGGTATCTAAAGATCCTCTTTACAGCAATATAGTGGGATTCCTTTGGGTTAGCTTGATATCTTGCACATGGGCATGTGGCATACATTATATCAGGCCTACTTGCGGTTAAGTATAACAGAGACCCGATCATACCTCTGTAGAGCTTGCACTCTACAGATGTGCCATTTGGATCTGAGAATAATTTATTTCCCGTGGCCATTGGGGTCTTCATTACAGAGGCATCAGAGAGACTGCATTTTGAAAGTATGTCAGAGACATATTTAGCTTGATTTATAAAAATTCCCTCTGATGATTGTTTTACTTGGAGTCCGAGGAAGAAGTTTAATTCTCCCATCATACTCATTTCAAACTCACTTTGCATGAGTTTTTCAAAATCTTTGCACTGTTGTGCATTTGTAGACCCAAAAATAATGTCATCCACATAAATCTGTATAAGCAGAATCTCATCACCTTTTCGTTTGTAAAACAAAGTAGTATCGGTTGTAACTCTGTCGAATTCATTATTGAGAAGAAAGGTTGAAAGTCTTTCGTACCATGCTCTTGGAGCTTGTTTCAGTCCATACAGAGCTTTGTCGAGGTAGTACACATATTTTGGGTACTTGGAGCTTTCAAACCCTCGTGGCTGCTGGACATATACTTCTTCTTGGATTTCACCATTCAGAAAAGCAGATTTTACATCCATTTGAAAAACTTTGAAACCTTTGTGGGCTGCGAAGGCTAAGAAGATTCTTATTGCTTCGAGCCGTGCGACATGGGCAAAAGTTTCATCGTAATCAATGCCTTCTTCTTGGCGATATCCCTTGGCCACCAATCTCGCTTTGTTTCTAATGACCACCCCATCCTCGTCCTTCTTGTTTCTGAAGACCCATTTTGTCCCTATTGTTTGCTTTCCTCGTGGCAGAGGTACTAGGGTCCATACCTTGTTTCTATCAAACTGTAGAAGCTCTTCTTGCATAGCATCTACCCAGTTTGGATCATCTAGGGCTTCAGAGATTCTTTTTGGCTTGATCACACTAATGAAATTTGTAAAGAAACAAAAATTAGCAGTGGCTGATCTTGTCTTGACCTTTTCAGAAGGATCGCCGATTATAAGGCTTGGAGGATGGCTTTTCGTCCACTGTGTTGTTCTTGGAAGATGGTCATTTGAGTCATCAAGATGAACCTCTGTGGTTGCACACTGCGGTTCTGGTGCAACCTCTGTTGAAGATGGTAATTCTGTGCTTGTGCTTGGTTCTTCAGCTTGTGGGAGGATTGGAATAAGAGTTGGAATTTGTAGCTCTGAGGAAGTAGAGACTGAGTCTTCGTTTTCCTCTGGTATTGATTCCTCTGTAGTCGTTGGAGTTGGTTTTTCAGGAGCCTCTGTCATTGAGCCCTTGGTCGTATCATCTTCTGTTCGCTCCCCCTCAGCGCGTGTATCTGTATGATTCACAGAAGAGGATGAAGTATTTAATGGACCATTTAGAGATATACCTGACTCAGTCTGGTCGTTAGAAGATGTTTCTCCAGAGGCTCTGATGGTACCAGCAGAGGGATCAATATCATCATGGAACATCTCTTCAAATAGAAGATTTAAGTCTTCTGCTCTTGTCTTTGGGATGCCAGATGATTCTTTCTTTAGACCGAGTTCTGAACTGATTTGTTCAGAAGTATTTTGAAAGGAATCGTCAAAAGACACATTGATGCTTTCTACAATGGTTCGTGACCGCAGAAGGTAAACTCTGTAGGCCTTAGAGGTGGCAGAGTATCCAATGAACTTGCCTTCATCTGCTTTCACCTCAAACTTTCCTCTTGCTTCTCTATCATTTAAGACAAAGCACTTGCATCCAAATACATGAAAGAACTTGATGTTTGGTCGCCTTTTGTTGATCAAATGATACAGTGTCTTGATGTGCCTATTTACAATGGTTGATCGATTTTGGGTGTAGCATGCGGTTGATACTACTTCTGCCCAAAAAGACATTGGTAATCCAGATGCTGTCAGCATAGTTCTTGCAGCCTCCACAAGCGTGCGGTTCTTTCGTTCAACCACGCCATTCTGTTGTGGGGTGCGTGCAACAGAGAAGTTCTGTGATATGCCTTCTTCTGTAAGATAGGCTTCAATGACAGAGTTTTTGAATTCTGTGCCATTGTCGCTTCTTAGTTTCTGAATCCTGCACTCATACAGAACTTGGATTCTTTTCATTAAATTTATCAGAATGTTTGGAACATCTGATTTCTTTCTGACAAATTCAACCCATGTAAATCTTGAATATTCATCGATCAAAACAAGTATATATTTCTTGCCACCTAGGCTCTGTGTAGCGATTGGACCGCATAGGTCAATATGAAGCATGTACAGGGGCCTAGGGCAAGATACATCAGTCTTGCCTTTATGGGAAGCTCTTTTGAGTTTTCCCATTTCGCAAGTAGAGCACAAGTGATCTTTATTAAATTTAACATTTGGCAGACCTTTGACTAGATCAAGTTTAACAAGCTTATCTAGAGTATGAAAGTTTAGGTGGCAGAACCTGTTATGCCATAACCAGGCTTCTTCGCTTTTACTGGCAACAAGGCAGAGGTTGTCTTCCTTGTTCTTGGCACAGAAGGTCATGAGGTAAAGATCGCCTCTTCGTTCGGCTCGCAGAAGTTCGACTCCTGTGTCCTCACCTTGTAGAGAGCAGAAGGTTCTTTTGAACATTACGTCGAAACCCGTATCGCAGAGTTGGCTAACACTGAGAAGATTGTGCTTAAGGCCATCCACATATGCAACTTTGCATACGGTTATGTTTTCCTTCTTGATGACTCCGTAGCCTTTTATATACCCCTTCTTGTTGTCCCCAAAGGTCACAGATCCTCCATCGAGTTTATCTTTGTAGGAGGATAGTAGACCTCTGTCGCCAGTCATGTGCCGCGAGCATCCGGAGTCAAGATACCAGATTGGCACATACTGATTCTGCAAGACAATCAGAGAGTTTTAGGTACCCATATCCAAATGGGTCCAGCTTTGTTAGGGGTCTTCAAGTTTGCATTAGCATTCTTGGGTTTGGTTTTAGCTTCTGTTGAAGAGCCATTTTGTTTCTTCTTACCCTTGAATTTAGCATTCTTTTTGGGTACAGAGAGGAAACAGTGTGGACTTGAGAAGTGTTGATTTAATCGATACATGAGATCAAAACAATGACAATAATGAATGTGCGAAGAGATTTGCTTGAACTTTTCATTGAAAACATTAAATGGGGGCACAGAGGCATTACATTCTATCCTAACATTTGACTTCCTATTACAAGAAGACCTATGTAGGTTAGATTATTGTTTGCAAAAACTTCTGTTGAGATTAGCCTTCTGTGGTGACTTCTGCAGGTTTCACTATCACAGAAGAAAAAGATTTGTTATTTTCAGCCCATTTACCCTTCTGTTGCCATGTTAGTTTTTCTTTAATAGGCTTTAAGGGTTTTGAAGTCTTTGAACTTGTTGAATTTTGAGCGGACGTTTTTCTTTTGTTGTTTGATTTTCTCAAGCTCAAGAGAGGTTTTGGCTTGTATGCATATGTCCGAAAAGTCTGGACAGATAGGAACACTTGTGATTTTCTCCTTGGGAGGAATAGTTCTGTTAAGAACTCCAGAGGGTAGCTTAAAATCCTCTGAGTCACAAGGCACTATCTCTGACTTAGAGTCAGTCTCAGATTCGTCAGAGGATGAATCATCCTCATATACAGAGGTTGAGTCATTTAATTCTCTTTTGACAGAGGCTGGACTTTCAGAGCATGTGCCATACTCGCTATCATCCTTTTCTTTGAGATAATGTTCCAAGTCAACAGAAGTGTTCGTCATGGTTTCCTCAGAGAGATTGTGACTCTTATTGGAAGTACTGGAGCTTTCATAAAAGTTGTTTTCACCGATTTCCAATAGATCCTTTTCAGAAATATGAGTAAGTTTTTCTTCTGTGGAAGCATGCAAGAACTCAGGTGCCTCTGCCGATAGTTTCTTCTCAGAATCTATAGTGCAGACAAAGGCAACCTGGGATTGAGTCTAGGGTTTACCAAACTTGAAGATTCCTATCTGATCTTGAGTTTTCAGATACTTCTTAGGTTTGGAGCCTCTTTTGACAGAGACTGAAGATGGTAAATCCGTGTTTTCAAACCACACATTTATCATCTTCAGAGGTTTCCTTATGTGAGGTTCCCCAGAGACTTTTCGCCTTTTGCTTACAGAGAGTAAGTTGGGAAACCCAACTTTTCTTGTACTTCCAATATGAAATAGAGAGGACAGAGACTTGTTTCTTTTGTTTCCAGTGTATGGATCTATATCACAAAAGTCAATTCCCCATCTCCCTATTTGTGTATTAATTTTCTCGTACACCTTCTGTGCATCTTGATATTTTTAATTAAAAGATCTCTTCTGAGTGAATCTTGACAGAGGACTTCTCTTTCCTTTTGAAAATAATGTTTAAGAGCTAGGATATTCATTTTGTCGCTCTCAACGTCCATAAGTTCTTTGGATTTTGCTTTTAAGGCTGAGTTAAGTTCAAAAATATTTTCTTTCAAAGGATTTAGATGTTTGTTCCAGTTTGTTTCAATTTCTTACTTTTCTTGAAAGATTTTAGCCTTTCTTGAGTGAGAAGTCTAGCTTCTCTCTCAAAGAAGGTAAGCTTCTTCTGAACACTTTCGCATGTCATTTTAAGTTCTGTGTATTCAATGTTCAGTTTAAGCAAATCAGCTTCTGCTTGATTAGAGTAAGAGTCAGAAGTGGATACCTCACTATCGGAGTCGGATGAGCTGACCTCTGCCATGCCACAAAACAAGGCATTCTTCTTTTCTCCTTCGTCAGAGGATGTATCTGACTGCCAGTTTTCTTGATTTACCATAAGTGACTTCTGAGCATAATATTCTGCTTTCTTTTTGTAGAAAGCAGAATCCCTCTGAGGGCGATTTGATTTGCTCCTGCATTCATTGGCGTAGTGGCCTGGCTTACCACAATTGTAACATCCTTGGTTCTGTGGAGCGTTGCCAGCTTTGTCGTCTGACCTCTGTCGGTCACCACTTCTGTCATTCCTGTCATTCGACCTCTGTTGGTCGACACCTCTGTCGTTCTTGTCATTTGACCCTTCTCTTCCACGATCATCTCTTCCATAGCGTTCATTACCAGACTTCTTCTGATATCCTCTGTTGAATTCTCTTGTCAAAAGAGCTAACGATTTAGCTATAGAGGCCATAGTTGCCTCCTCTTCTTCCACCACCTCCTCCTCTTCACTATCAACGATCAAGATCTTCTTCTTCTTCTCCTTCTTTTCCTCCACAGCTTTCTCCTTCTTCGACTTCTGTTTAGCTTCTGTAGTCTTACCAACCAGCGCAAGAGATGCACTGATTTGACTTTTTGCTTGTGCAATCTGAGGCTCTTGGACTGCCAACGTTCCATAGAGATCTGACAGAGTCCAGGAGTCTAAGTCATTATTTGTTTGCAGGGACATAGACAACTGGAGCCATTCTTTATTGAGACTCTTTAGGAACATGACATTGTTCTCCTCAGAAGTTCTGTGGATTCCGAACTTCTTGCACTTGTTGATTAGAGAGTTGAACCGATCATATGTTGACTGCAGAGTTTCTGTCGGCAGAGCTTTGAATGCGTAGTACTCGTTGATGCATTGGGCTCTGTTGTTCTTCTGAGTTTTGGCCCCACCCTCCAGTTGTTTTTCCAGTTCCTTCCATAGATCGTATGCAGATTCACACGCATCTAGGGATTGGAAAAGGTCATTGGGTATGGCCATTATCAGAAGTCTCTTAGTTTTCTGAGCAACTTCATATTTTGCCCAATCAGGGTCTGACCATTTGTCCTTGGTCTTTGGTTTATCGTGCGCAGGGATTTCTGGAGTGTCGTTTGTGGCAGGTACACGGGGTACTGTGATCATTGGTACGAAAGGAGGGTTGTTGATATAGTAGACGAGTTCTTTGTTAGTACCCCCGTAGAAGTGAATCATTCGTATCTTCCACTGAGGGTACTCATCTCTGAGTAGTGTGGGTGGCTTGGTTAAAGAACCAGCGGTGAAGAAGTTGTTTGTGTTTGTCATTTTGAAAGAGTTTGGGAAATCCAGAAAATAGGGTATGAACAGTAAACTTTCAGAGTATGAAGTGGAAGCTTCGAACAGTGTTTACAAGCTTAAAAATCTTAAACAATGCACTAAAATGGAGATTTAACCGAAGTAACAGACTGTAAGTTTACCAAAGTCGACCAGGTCGAGAATGGCAAAAAAACATAGGTTGTTTTGAACTAAGTGAAGAACAGGTTAAAATTACTCCAGGTTTCTACCAAAACTCATTGCAAGAGAGGATCACTTGATATAGAAAATCAAGGATGGCTCTGATACCAATTGTTGGTTCCTGTTTTGCTTAACAATGATGATTCTATCTAATAGTTCAAACAAGATATAATGCAGAAGCGTTTTAACGAACTAAAAGATAAAATAAGGTAGAAGAACACACTATATCAAATACGTGAGATGTAAATAACACAAATAAATATCTCAACAACCCACTGTATATTGATATGAATAGAACACCAAGAACACCGATGATATAACAAGAATTATGTTCTAATGGTGTGTGTGTTGTGCAAAGCTTAATAGAAGAACTCAACATGAGTCTTCTATTTATACTACTTCTAAAGGGGATAAGCTCTAGACAAAAAGGACTGAAGGTACAAAGACACTATTCAGGTACTGTTGCAGGTACGACGTTAATTAAATGCGTCGGCTTCTACTAAGGCTAAGACCCATCAGAGTTTGACACGTGGAGTTGTCAGGTCACGCCTTGTATGAATGATCTTCAGGATCTTCGTACAGCAGAAATCGTGAGAAGCACGATTGTCCTTGTATAGAGCTCTAGTCTTTAATACCACAGAGGCTCTGTCAAGTTTGACAGAGGATCTGTGGCCTTTGTCCGTATTGAAAAGTCTTCTGGCGATTCTTTACTTCGGTCTTCTCGGTTACTCGGCAGAGCCTCTGTCGAAGACTTCTATACTTAGCCTATTTTTCAATACTTCTATAAACAGAAAGATTGGAGCTAACAATCTCCCCCTAAGTATTGAAAAATAAAAAAAGTTGAAAAGTGCAAGGTTTTCTAGGCTAAATACATGACAAGAGGTGAAAGAAAATACCTCAAAAGATTTTACTTTTCTTTCATACAGAATTATGCCAGAGGAACTTACATTTGATTACATTATGAAAGGAAAGATTTGCAGAGGTTGTTAGAGGATATCAGACGTTGGCGTCTTGGAAGTCGTTGAAACTTCTGTTGTCGAATCCTAATTCTCTAAGCTCGTGATAGAATCTGATGCAGAGGGTTCTGAAGTTGATTACTTGGTCGATGACCTCTATCAGTCTATCTGCAAGAGCCTGATTCATTTTCTCTGTTCCTCTACAAGAGCCTCAACCATTCATTTTCTATATTTTTTTATTGATTTCAAATCAAATTTATTTGTTTATTTAATCAAACCATAATTTAATAAATTCAACACTCACAAAGTTTTAAAATTATAATCATCATGTTATAACGATGGTTATTTTATTATTATTATTGACTTTATTTATTTATTTTTTACTTTGTAAGTTTAAATAAACTAAAGGGAAATTAATTAAAATGCCAAAAGTTTGACCAAGTGTTTCCAAAATGCCACAAAATTTCGGCGGTTTACCAAAATGCCCTAATGGCCCGCGATGGAGCCCGCGATCGCGGGTTTGGGCTGACATGGCGCATGACCTGGTCGAAAAGAGCCCTGCGAGCCCCTAAACTTTGGTTGCGGTGCACATTTGGCCCCTGCCCGCGATGGACCAAAATTTAACACTTTTGGTCCCTGTACTTGGACGAATTTTGCATGCTTTTACTGTTTTTTCCACAATTATTGTACTTTGAAGACCAATTTGTGGTTCAAATTCACTGGCATGTTTGAGATTTCATCCATAAATATCAGTAATATGCAATTCACAATTCACACTTGTTCTTGCTTTCTTTCTTGATTTCTCTTTTGCTTTCTTTCTTTGAATTGCTTTCTCTCTTGATTTCTCTTCTCTCATTTCATCCACAAATGGCATCGTCATCAAACCCTAAGTCTACTCCTGAAAAAATGCCACCTCAAATCGAGGTCGCCATAGCAAAAAAGGAAAAGGAGATAGATGAACTAACAGAAGAGTGGAAAAAAATGATGGACAGGAAGGCAGTCCATTTGAGAAAGATCGAAGAGGAAGACAGGGAGATCAAAAGGATGAAAGGGGATATAAAAGCTCGGGAGGCTCGTGTTCATCGAGAACAAGAAGCAATTCACCATATTCTGCAAGACTTCGCAATTATTCAAGTGAAGGTAAACGAGAAGCAAGCTTGGATTGATGAAACTAAATCAAATTTTAAGTAGGTGGTGGTTGTTTTAGTTGTTTTGTATTTTTTTTTGTTGTTTTGTATTTTTTTACTGTGTTGTTTTGTATTTTTTTACTGTGTTGTTGTTTGTATTTTTTGTTGTTTTTTTACATCATGTAAGGTCAAGTCAGAGGTTACCTCAACTCATTTGCTAAAGTGTGTCCGGGTTGTGGTACACAATGGCCATACGTGGTTGCAAAAGCAGAAGCCGTTGAAGAAGGGTCAGAAAGATTGAAGATGAAGAGCATGTTGGATGGAATACAAACTAGCTGTGTTATCAATGTTCATTTAAAAGTATATGTATGTGTGTATATATAATATGAATATATATATATATATCATTTACAAACTAGCTGTGTTATCAATGTTCATTAGAAGCATATGTATGTGTGTATATATATAATATGAATATATATATCATTTACAAACTATCTGTGTTATGAATGTTCATTTAAAAGCATATGTATGTGTGTATATATAATATGAATATATATCATTTACAAACTAGCTGTGTTATCAATGTTCATTTAGAAGTGTGTATATATATAATATGAATATATATATCATTTACAAACTAGCTGTGTTATCAATGTTCATTTAGAAGCATATGTATGTGTGTATATATAATATGAATATATATATATATATATATCTTTTACAAATCAGCGTTTAGATCAACAATATCATATGTGTTTGTTCCATATGGTTCAAGTTGTGACGGGCCCGGGGTGTGACTGACTGAATGTCTCCTTGGCACGGTTGAAGGGGCGGGATTTGGACACTCTCCACGAGTGTGTCATACGCATTGGCACCGAGTACATCTTCGTTGTATCGAACTTTCACCATGTGATGGACGTCGGTCGTTCTTTCTCGGTCTCCCGGTTAGGTTCTTATCCATTAAAGGTGGATAGCATGGCGGAAGCGGGTCGGGTGGATACACCCATGCTGCAGGGGGTCCAGCTGGGTTTATTACCTCCACGTATGTTTTCCGGTAATATTCGGACGTGAAGAAAGGTACAGCCAAGTCGCTGCAATCTGTACGACCCATATATCTTGCTGCAGCGATGGCATGGCCGCACGGTAACCCAGATTTATCCCATTCGCGTCACGAACAAAGGTGGTCTTCCATATTCACAATCGCGTGAAGATAGTCATCATGCACCTCGTACTTCCCATACCCGATTGCTCTCACCGGCCATGTCGCCGCACGACGCGCCCTGTACTGAACGATCTTCTCCGCCGTTGGTATGAGTGCATTTTGCATCTCAGCTCTTTTTAGGCGTCGAATTTGGTACCACTCTTGTTGAAAGGCCCGAAAGTAGTCCATAAGATTAACAATCGGACATCTACGCGCAAAACGGGAGAGTGCATTCACAGACTCTGCACTATTCGAGGTCAAAATGTCATACCGTTGTCCAGGAAAATGGGTCGCGGACCACCTCTCCGGTCCAGCTTCGTCAAAGACTTTGGTTGCTTCGTTGGCACTATATCGTAGCATATTCATGTACTTGTTAAACTCCCGATCCGTATATGCTTTGCATGCCGCCCAATAGACATCCTTGTTGGTCGTAATACGTTTGTCCTTGGATTTGGCGTTCATCTCCAAATGTCGACAGCATATGGCGTGAGGGGCGTTTGGGTAGATGGCAGAGATTGCGGCGCTTATGGAAGGAGCCCTGTCAGACATAAACACCAACCCTTGCGGGTCTCCAATAGCTTGTCTCAACATGGACAGAAACCAAGTCCACTCGTCCCCGGTTTCGGACTTGCCTACGCCGAAAGCTACTGGAACGATGGAGTTATCCCCGTCCATGGCAACCGTCAGGAATATCATACCCAAGTAACGGCCCTTTAAATGGGCTGCGTCTATTATCAGGACACGACGTAGATTTGCCACAAATGTGCGGATCTGCAAAAACATAGGTGGTTTTCCTTTGTAAATGTTATAGTTTATAATGTGTAAACATATGATGTGTTAAAATACGTACCGCGGGTCCAAGGGCCACGAAGCACATCTCAAACCGTCGACGTGAATCGGTCCGTAGCTGGTGACAGTACCAGGGTTCTGCAGCTGCAAATTATATAAATATGTCGGGAGTCGTTCATACGACTCCTCGAACGTGCCTCTCACCATAAACAGTGCATGGCATCGCGCACGCCAAGCTTGGTGGTAATCAATCGTGACGCCGAACTGCCGGTGAACATCGTGGACGATGTCCTTTGGACGCAATGACCTACTAACATCAACAAATTTGTTTTTCAGTATCGCACCCAAAGTCTTTTTGCCGGCTTGTTTGTGGTGGGGATTCAGTTTCGTCCTCGTACAAGTGTGTACGTCGTGCAACTTTCTAATCATGAACGCCCCTTCTTTGCCACCCGTGTCAATCGCGTACATCCTCCAGTCACAGTTTTTTCTGGCACATTCAACTATGTATCTAGTTTTGTCAGATTTCGACGTGCGCCTTTCGAAACCCTCTTCCAAGAACTTAAGTCCGACCTGACTTGCCAAGAGATCCTTCGACTCGAATATCTGACCTACATGTAACATTTCACTACGAATATAAGGTGTAGGTTCGTAGGTTTGTGTCTGGGTATGGGAGTCTGGAAGAATAGGGGGCATATAAAAAAGTCATTTATCTGACTACATGATTTTCTACTAGGGGTATATTCTTCGTGATCATCACTATCGGTGTCTGATCTGTCTATTTCAGAATTACCCGTTCTGAAAACGTGGGTTTCGTCATCAACAACTCCAGCAGTACGCCCTTCGTGTGGTTGTGGTGGTTGTTGTTGTTGCGTCTCCGGAATACAGTCGTTAAGACCATATGAATGATCTAAATGAACCGTTGGGGCGTCGGACGCCTGAAATTGAGAATCAGGCTGCTCTATTTGGAGGTCTTCGTCATCACCGTCGTCGTCATTTTCGTCGGATACGCCGGGATACACAAAAAGTAATGGGGGCCTTTCTGAATCGACTGCAAAGTGCAGAAAAGTAGAGATATCCCCATCGTTGGATAAATCCACAAATGATCCATCGCCATTTTTAAACACTAACTTGCAAACAGCAGAAGGGTTGATTCCACATTTTTGCATGGCGTATGCAAGAAATTTCTGATAAGTATAGTTTACTGGCACTTTTACACCATGCTTAGATTTATAAGCAAAATTCCACTCATTGTTATCTTGCTCCCATTCACCATCAAAACAGAAATATAGCTTAGCTTTTGCAACAGATGAACTCATTTTTTCAGTAGTATCTCAAACACAAAATATTGCAGAAAGAAATCAAGAAAGTGGTATGAAATCGGTGTGTGGATTATGGATTGCATTTTACATCTATTTATCAATGAAACAACCAACATTGATGACAACCAATCTCTCATTTCATCCACAAACTGGTATTCCAAAAACACTGATTTAACGTTGATGAAAACATGCAAATGAATTTCAACCACAAATCGGTCTTCAAAGTACAATAATTGTGGAAAAAACAGTAAAAGCATGCAAGATTCGTCTAAGTACAGGGGCTGAAAGTGTAAATTTTCAGGGACCAAAAGTGTAAAATTTTGGTCCATCGCGGGCAGGGGCCAAATGTGCATCGCGGCCAAAGTTTAGGGGCTCGCGGGGCTCTTTTCGGCCAGGTCATGCGCCACGTTAGCCCAAGCCCGCGATCGCGGGCTCCATCGCGGGCTCCATCGCGGGCTCCATCGCGGGCCATTAGGGCATTTTGGTAAACCGCCGCAATTTTGTGGCATTTTGGTAACACTTGGTCAAACTTTTGGCATTTTAATTAATTTCCCTAAACTAAATATTATATGAACTTATTTTATTAAGTTAGATAACAATACTTACAAATTAGTACTTATTTTAATTGGAAATACTTTTTATTCATTTATTTTCTTTTAGTAAGCCAACAATCATCAATATATATATATATATATATATATATATATATATATATAAAGGAGAATGTAGGAGAGAGGGTTAAGGAGAGGCCACTATTGAAGCCTTAGAATTTTGTGAGAATTTTGAATTTTTTTAAATAAAATATAGCATTAAATGTCTTCAACCATTCATTTTCTATATTTTTTTTATTGATTTCAAATCAAATTTATTTGTTTACTAGTATGAGAACCGCGCGTTGGGCGGTAGCATGAGTAATGTGGGTCATAATATATATATATATATATATATATATACATATATATATATATATATATATCCACATAGATAAATAGTAGTTATAAAATATAGTAACCAATAAATCATATTTAATTAATTCGTAAAAACTAAAAAAATTTAATTAGTAGTATTACCAAAGTTCCACCGAATTCACTTAGATGGGAAGAGAAGGCTCATGATCATAGTATTCATATAACTCTTTTATCTTTAGAAAACCATTGACTCATTGAGGTTGCAATTCTATATATAGACATGAATAGCTCCATCATCAAATAAAAAAAAATTGAACATCTTCAGCTCAAGCAAGACCGCATTGTAAGATGCCTACTGCTTATCTCCAAATGTGAAAAACAAATTTTCCCTCACAACCAAAGGTGTCTAAAACCCATTGTAAGATGCCTACTTCATATCTCCATATGTGAAAAACTATTTTTCCCCTCTCAAGCGAAGGTGTCCAAAAGATCGCTTCTCAATGCATGTTCCCTATAAAAAAATCTCTATAACAAATACACATAAGTATAAAAACCCCATAACAACTACAATAAAACCGACAATACAAATTTAAGACCCGCAACAAAAACACAAATAACTTTTTCTACTTTACTGCATATTAACTCAATCATCATTTAAGAGCTCAAAACATTAAGTTAACATTTAACAACTAACAACTTTATTGCAAGAATATTATATGTCGATCCCAACTTTTTTATGACGTAAAATCAACATATACCTTTTACCTAGGAACTAGTACGTGGCACCGCACAACGCGCGGTGACGAATTATTTTGTTAAAAAAATACGTAACCATTTTATGATAAGTGTAATTCGTAAATTGACGGCTAATAAAATGAATCGTAATATATTATATTGTATATTGGAACTGTTTTTAAAATGTCATAAGTGAACATAATCTTTTTTCACTTATAGGAATTGTTTCTCCTTAATAAAGAAAATTTTAACTTTTCATTTTGTGTAAGCGTAATAATGTTTTAATGTCAAAGTTAAACATTTATAAAAAATGGTTAATAGTAAGTGTATATACACAATATTAAACATTATGCTCAAAGTTGACCTTCTCAGTTTAGTTTATAAACCTTGTTTTGCATCATAATTTATTAAATTAGTTTGTGTGAATTGTATGCCCTTAAAATCCCATCTAAACAACCACATTTTTATCCAACCAAATCGTAAAATAAAAGGCTTCACATTCAAATTACGAAGCTCTCTCTTCTACTTTGTATAACCAAATATCCAAACTTAACCCGACAAATAAGAGACATGAAATTGTTAAGATATAAGGATGTTGTAAATGGAATAAAAGGATTATATGATTTAAGACCTTGTAAGGTAAAATGACCTATTAGACAATTGAGGAGTGATCTCTCTCATCGAAGGGAGATCAATTAAATAAGGGTTAACCTCTCACTTCGTGAGTATAAATAATATATAGTTTCCTTGTATATAATCATAAAATTCCATTAAAAATATAATATGGAAGACGGGCTACGAATGTAGAACAAATAATTTAATTGAATTACAATGCTATAACAATTTTATACATGGAAATGCTAAATTTGTAATGCATCTTTTTCTTGTTTCATTCTCAAATCAAAGTTTTTTTTTTCGTGTCGCTCGATCCATATGCATGTCAAGGTGGATACACTCATCAATTGCAGATGTTAGCAGAGAATACCAAATAACCTGTAATGTCGAATATTTTATGACGGTTAAATAAATAATTACATTTTTCAAGATTTGATAATGATGTCAATGTATTTGACTACTAAATGTGCATAAATCAAGAGAAAAAGGAGATTATATTACCTATTTACCTATAATAAGCATGGAACTCTTGAGAAACCAAAAGATAATCCACCCAAAGCCAAACAAAAGCAAAACCAATATATCAAGAACGTCGACAAAAGTAAAACTGAATAGAGAGGAGGAAGTTGAGAGATGAAGAGCGTGAGAATTAAGAGGGTGTACAATTTTCATACAAACCTGTAAGTTTAAAAAAAATGCAAACTTGAAATCTCGATGAGGAGGTTTGAACTTTGTGGTAGGGATGACTTTGTTGGCATGTATTTCAAGGAATGAGAAGAGAGGAAAACCAAAAGGGTGAGAATTCAAGAAGGCATGGGGAAAAAAATGATACGTTGGTCATTATGATATTAAATAATATTATAAATGCAAGATGAATATAATTTTACCAAAGAACCCCCATTTATAGTAGAGCATTCATTTTTTTATTAAGGATAGAAAAGTCTTTAACAAATGAAATATTTTTTAAAATAAAAAATCCAAGAAAATTCATAGGAAGAATACTATACTAAGAGTGTGCCACATCATTGCATGTGGTTCTTCCTTTTATATATATAAATGATATAAAGCTTATGATTATGTTCTTCGTATAGCTCTTTGAAAAATCATCAAGCCCGGAGTTTTATCTACAACCATGAATTGTTCCATCTCAAAGAACCTCTAAATATCTTCAGCCCAATTGAGAACCCTGACTTGTGATCCTAAATAATGAAGCAGATTTGAATCATACATCATCAAGACCAACAATATGTTCTCTGATCCCATTTGCCTCATCAAGTTCTGAAGTTGGCCATTTTCCTCTTCATTAGTTTGGAACTCACTATGTTGTACATTAAGATGATTAACAAATAGTTTTTCAACAATGCTCTTAAAAGCGGTCGTTCTAGAAATAGTAACGTAAAAGATGTTGTCCCCAACTATATCTGTAGAAATAAAAACAGGCTCAACGTCCGGATGAAATGCATACTTCACATCTATAACAATTTATTGCAACAATTACATAGGAAAGTTACAAATTATCATTATGTTTAATTCCTGCCACAAATGGATATTGTTGAGGTTGAAACTCATACCTTCACAAACTGAATACCACATGGGTCTGACCAGCAAGGATTGTCCACATAAATCTAATTAGATATGAAATCGAGTTATCGAGTTATACCTGATTATATCGATGAAGGACTGATTTTCAGATTTTGCAAACCGTATGCTACTCACAATCGGCGGTAAAGACACCCATATCCTCCTACTCCTTCCATCACCACCATGGTTCTCACATCAACACCAAGAGAAGACAAATGAGAAAAAATAAAAGTAGAGGACGAATTTAACATACAAAAACAAAAGAAAAGCAAATGAAGAAAACCATGACAAATTCAACAATTGTGTATGCAAAGATCTTTCATCCAAGCCTAAACTCCAACAATAACCAAGCACAAAGTGCACTATCTCGTGGGGAAATGGTACTTTTGAATCACATATTGGAACTCCAGGGACATCCCTTTAGTTGGTAGACAAGAAAATAAATACAGCTCATTGACTTTAATTTTAGCGTTTAATTGTCGGACCCAGACAAACACTTCATGTACTAACATGTCCTTAATCAAGAATAAAATGTTTCACTAAATTCAGATATAATGCAATCACAATATTTTGCATCATAATAGAATTGGGTTTTCTAGCCAAGTCTACCGATTGGCAAGCCTGAACCACTCAGTCACGGCTGTCCAGATGCAGAATGGGTACGGTTGATGAATGAAGCAGCTGGTCGACTCTAGTATTCAGCTGCTGCACTTTCGTTCAGGCGCAGGTCTCTCCACTTTAAGCCGCAGGCAGCGGCTGTATGCGTTAAGACGGTGAGGTCTGCTGCTGAACCATTCGTTCAGGTGCAGGTCTGTCTTCTTTGAGCCGCAGACAGCGGTTGTCTGTGTTGAGACGGTGCTGCCTGCTGCTACTTTGGGTAGGTAATGTATCGTGGGATGCTTAAGGTTTGCCCCTTGCAAACTGATGGTAGTAAGTTCTATATACGTAGTATGCTGTTGTTCGTTTTTGTTGGTGAGCTAATTCCCCATATTTGTACTCTGTGCTGGTTGTTTTGGTTGGTAATAAAAGTCTTGCTGTTGCCTTTCAAAAAAAAATTGAATTAAAAGGTACTTTAGAATCTTGTAACATAATGTATTTAGGCTCAAGCATTAAACAAACACTAAGGGGGCTGTTTGTTTACCTCTTAATAGTTCCATTAAGAGGTAAATCCTGTTTGGCAAAAAAAAATGACTGCCGCTTAATGGTTCTAAAACCCTCTAAATGATTTAGCGTCATGGGTCTCCCTTAACCATTCAGCACATTGATTTTATTCTAAACAATTACCAAACAACCATATTTCATTTTGTACTATATAATAAAAGTCTCTTAATCATTTTGTATCAAACCATTCAACAACTGCCAAACATCTCCTAAAAGTTGTAAAAACCATAAAAATAGATTGAGAAATAATTTAGTTTTATGAAATGAAATGGAACCTTAATCAATCCTAATCATCTTGACTCATTGCAGCTACCAACTTTGTTCCAATGTGCTCGATTCCAGCAGACGTAGAAATTCTTGGAAGTATTTCCCAAAACAAAAAAAATTATATCATGATGTCATTATGCTTATAAACTAAAAACTAAATGGTAAGTTCAACAGACAAACTAAAACCATTTATTGAGCCATCACAGCGGGTGCTTACAAATGGTGGTTGCTTGAAGATTGATCATGATGCTTTTTCTAACATGGAAGTGATACAATAGGTGATTTATTCATCACTTTGACTCCTGCAAGTTATATATGTGGGTGAAAAAACAAAAGAAACTAACCAAGAAAATTAATAAAAGTACATTTCTATACCCTACTAAAAATCCAAATAAGTTAACAATTTATAAAAACCCCATAACAACTACAATAAAACCGACAATACAAATTTAAGACCCGCAACAAAAACACAAATAACTTTTATCTAAAGCAATCATTAGCTCCATTGAAAAAGATTCATCAATTTTCCCAAAGAACCACGTATTTCCTAGGATTAGAAACCTCACGATTATGGTATACGTATAACTTGATCTTTGGAATACCATCGAGCCTGGAATTTTATCTAAAGCAATCATTAGCTCCATTGAAAAAGATTTTTGAATATCTTCAACCCATAAAGTAAGCATCTAAACTTTTATTTAAATTATTGGTAAGACATCTAAACTTGATGTACTAAACCTTAGATAGACAAACAATTAAGATCATCAAAATATTAAAATGTACCATGGTCTAGCAACATAAAACATAGTTGTGTTTTTCCAATATGATGTGATTAGTAATAACATTTGTTAAATTGTTGTCATTGAGGCATTTCATCGAACACCTAATACGCATATTTTAAATTGCAACATGAAATTACATATATGTGGTAATAGTTCTAGAACCATGTCAATGTTGGATCTGGAAATACCATGCTTAACATTCAAGCATGAAACTGAGGTAGTAACATAAAAAAACAGAGTAAAGATTGATCTCCACACATTTAGCACTTTAACTGTTGACAACTCTAAATAACTAAAATCAATAACATTAACCCAGAAGATAATGCAGTGACATAAAACAGAATAATCATGGTGACATTTGGGTATATTTAAGAGAAGAGACATAAACGAATTGTATGACTTTATTCGAATTCAATATGCTAATAGAATAGCCGAAATCAAGCCCAAAAAACATAATTTCCATTGTCAAAAACCTAACATAATTTGAAAATCAGCATCATAGTGTAATTTTAATAAAAGAATCACATACACTCTCTTAATGATTGTCGATTTGGGCACTCTGGTAATTTTCTGCATCAGAGATGAAATCTTAATGTAAGGCTACGAACTCAAGACATAAAATAAATTTGTGAAGAAAATGAATTACCTGGTGAATGGTGAATGGTGAATGGTGAATGGTGAATGGTGAATGGTGAATGGTGAATGGTGAATGGTGAATGGTGAATGGTGAATGGTGAATGGTGAATGGTGAATGGTGAATGGTGAATGGTGAATGGTGAATGGTGAATGGTGAATGGTGAATGGTGAATGGTGAATGGTGAATGGTGAATGGTGAATGGTGAATGGTGAATGGTGAATGGTGAATGGTGAATGGTGAATGGTGAATGGTGAATGGTGAATGGTGAATGGTGAATGGTGAATGGTGAATGGTGAATGGTGAATGGTGAATGGTGAAGGCTTCTAGATGACAGCTTCTATATCCGATAGGGACATCATGCGCTTTCTTCTATATCATCGCGGTTGAAATTACCGAACGGAAAACCCGACAACCTCTCGATGGTGGTTGCTTCTTCTTTCATTCATATCAGATCCCAGCGAAATGACTCCTCGAACCGCCTCTGATCTACCTTCTGGAATAGATGCTCTGAAACAAAAATGGGGAAGAAGAAACAAGATAACAATTAAACGTAAGTTGGAAGCGTCTGTTGGAATGATAGACTGTTCAATTTCTCTTTTAATGTTAAACCTACTCATTGTAAGGACGAATAAGGAGAAAATAGATAAAGCAATTTCCTTGTTTGAGAGGGTGCCATGTCAGCACCCTTGGTTTTTGTTTTTATATATATATATATAGATTTAATCAAACCATAATTTAATAAATTCAACACTCACAAAGTTTTAAAATTATAATCATCAAGTTATAACGATGGTTATTTTATTATTATTATTGACTTTATTTATTTATTTTTTACTTTGTAAGGTTAAATAAACTAAATGTTATATGAACTTATTTTATTAAGTTAGATAAAAATACTTATAAACTAGTACTTATTTTAATAGGAAATACTTTTTATTCAATTATTTTCTTTTAGTAAGCCAACAATCATCAATATATATATATATATATATATATATATATATATATATAAATAAAGGAGAATGTAGGAGAGAGGGTTAAGGAGAGACCACCATGAAGCCTTACAATTTTGTGAGAATTTTGAATTTTTTTTAAATAAAATATAGCATTAAATGTCTTCAACCTTTCATTTTCTATATTTTTTTATTGATTTCAAATCAAATTTATTTGTTTATTTAATCAAACCATAATTTAATAAATTCAACACTCACAAAGTTTTAAAATTATAATCATCATGTTATAACGATGGTTATTTTATTATTATTATTGACTTTATTTATTTATTTTTTACTTTGTAAGGTTAAATAAACTAAATATTATATGAACTTATTTTATTAAGTTAGATAACAATACTTATAAATTAGTACTTATTTTAATAGGAAATACTTTTTATTCATTTTTTTAGTAAGCCAACAATCATCAATATATATATATATATATATATATATATATAAAGGAGAATGTAGAAGAGAGGGTGTAACAACCCACATTCTAGTAGATTGATAGTTTAGTGTCTTAAATGAAAGGAATGAAAGTGTGGTTTGAGGACTTGCTTGCAATTTATGAGAATATATATATAGACCCAAATCCCTAGGTCAGTTTGTTACTACTGTTCATTTTATTTTGTTGGCGACTGAGAAAGGAATCGACAGAAGAAGTGATAGAGAGCTGGGCAAGCAATTCGCAAAGAAACTCTGTTCTTGGTAAGTAATAATCCCTCCTAAGCTTTTCTTTTGTACAAAAAGCATCTAGCAATTCATCTTTTGGTTCAAACCCTCTGGCTTAGCTGCATTGTGATATGAGAACACCCTGGATGATTTTAATCTATTAATTGGATTTCTAAGTAAGTAAAATGGAATCGATTAGGGTTTTAGCATGTTGAGGAGTAATATAAATCAAGTGAGTAAAGATGTTTGGGTTCTAAAACCTCACTAATGGGACGATTAGGATGAATTCGAGATCTGCAAGTGCAGACAGGTTTGGCGCAAACCTGGCCTTGGCGCAAACCGGCTTTGGCGCAAACCCAGGCTTGTTGGACTAGGAGCTACTTGGGCCGAGAGATGCTCTTGTGGACTTAGAGTTAATTTGGGTTAGAAGTAAATAAATTATGGGCTTAGTAAACATTAAAAAGAGATCCGCTAATTAGTTAATGATTCATAGTTATTTTAGAGACCGGGTTAAGAGGAGAGATTTAGGATCAAGATTGAGTTGCATCTAATTAATTTATAAATTAATTATTAGGTGTACGGACGGAACGAGACAAGAGGTTAGGAAGAGAATTGCTATCAGGTGAGTTCCCTAAACCTTTTTACGGCGTAAAGTATTAAATGTTTTCTTCACTGATTATGGTCCTTTTCAAGCATGAAATGTTTACAAACCAATGTGCACATTTCCCATGAACGTACTTATTTATTTATTTATCTAAACGGATGTTTGGCATGATGAAATGAAAACCATGATTTATAAAGATTCTAGTGCTTTTATGAAATGTATATGCATGCTATGTGGTGTCGGTCTGTACTGTGGGATCAATGAGCCTCGGGATCCGATGATCCCTTGGTTATGTATGACGAGACGGTAGGTTGGAATTCGTTTCCCTCCTAGGCGAGTAGAGGGGAGTCTGCTTGGGCCCCGATACGAGGCGAGAGGGGAGTCCGCTTGGGCCCCGATCGTGGATGGTTATGTGTAACGTCCCAAAAACATAGCAAGACATACATAGCATTACATCATAAAATTTACAAAACTTGGTCCTAAAATTTCATTACATTACTCTAAAACTGAGGTTGGCGGAAACAACCTATACACAACTGAGAATAATCTAGCTTCTACAGGAGGCACTTGCACTGTCTCACGCTGCATCAGTACTCTATCTTGCTCTTGCTCACTTACCTGAGCCTCCTACTATTTGCTTACCTGAAAAGGTTTTAGTTTTGAAAAGCGAGGGTTAGACCATGAGGTCTAGTGAGTTCCCTCCATAACAGTGTACATCAGCATCATAAGATCTATTTATAAAACCTTTCACATTTTCCACATAAGCATCAGACATGGTACTGCACAGTGTTTAAGGACCACATAGCTAACCACAATCGGGGCCCAAGCAGACTCCCCTCTCGCCACGATCGGGGCCCAAGAAGACTCCCCTCTCGCCTCGTATCGGGGCCCAAGCAGACTCCCCTCTACCCGAATAGGAGGGAAACGGATTCCAACCTATCGGCTCATCACTCATATCCAAGGGATCATCGGATCCCGAGGCATAACGATCCCACTGTGCAGACCAACTTCACATAACATACACATAGCATAACGTAAATCACAAACGTGAAATCATTGCACATCCCTCCATATTGCTAAAAGCCGTCTTTCAAAATAAAAGCGTACATCTCATGGATAACATGCGTAACAGTTGTAAAACAGTTCATGCTCGTAAACGAACCTTACTCAGAAAAACATTTAACCTTAAATTACGTAAAATCATGTAAAATACGTATTCTCAGGTAAAACAGGTATTTCATGGGAAATCATGCGTGACGGTTATAAACATTTCATGCTTGTAAGAGAAATCATAATCAATTAAAATGTTTAACACTTTAAGTCGTAAAAGGTTTAGGGGACTCACCTTGCTTGACGTACAACGTACTTCTTAAATACTTCCAAGCTAACCCAAATGAACACCTAAGGCAATAGATTCGCATCCGAAAAATATCTCAACCCTACTGTCCGGATACCCCTTCCCGGACACAGCGCTTATCCGGACACCACACTTATCCGGACACATCACTTATCCGGACACTACGCTTATCCGGACACACCACTTATCCGGACACCACACTTATCCGGGCAAAACTACCCGGACACCTTCACGAGGCACTTACCCGGACACATGCAACATATCCGGACACCACCGAACACTGGTGTCCGGAAAACTCGGCTGTTCGAACTTAATAGGTCTAAAACTGATTTTAACTCCGATTTATGCCATTAGTTTGATTAGACAACTATAAGGGTTCATCCACAATCCCCAATAACTCAGTTAATCCATCTATAACCCCTTAAATCGGTTCATTAAGACAAAACCCATAAAACCCACTTTTTAGGAATGTGGTTGAAAACTCAAGAATCATCACATTCAGACTTAGGAATCCAGATTATAAAGAAAGAAATGCTACAACAACAAGGAAAACGAATTTAGAAGGGATTACCTTGTTGATTTCTTCTTTGATTTCCACTTCTTTGATTCCTTCCCAAGATTTCCTTTCTCCTTCTCTTTTCTCCTCTTTTCCTCCTAAGCCGCCAACATCCACAACAATACTGATTTCTAGCCAAGGGCTGCCCTAGGAGTTAGTGTCTATATATACCTTTCATTAATTGCTAAATAGTCCCTCAACTTAATTTTCATTTCTTTCACAAAAGACACAAATCTTATGCATTCTTGAAAACGAAACCCGGTTGTTACAACACTCCCTCCTTAAAAGAATTCCGTCCCCGGAATTCCTTATTGGAAAAGATGCGGGTATCTTTCCCACACTAAAAAAAACTTATATTCCCCCAAAGAAAAGCCACATTCTAACTCAGTCGACCACCACACTAAATTCGATACATAGGACAATGGGTGCCATCCCTTCAGTTCTTACGATACTCTAACTCGTAGGTTACTGTTCCTACTCGATCGGTCATGACAAAAGGAGACTAACTAAGGTTCCTCAGGCATCTTTACTTCCTTTACGGAGGAACTTGGCGGAATCTACCGCTACAACACGAGATTCTTTTACCGAAAAAGGTGAATTACTCACTTGACAGCTTGGCACAAGGCCAACCCCGTACATCCCGACAACTTACAATCCAGAGTTCCTTCATCGTAAAACGAGCAATTCTAGATTACTTCTCCCAACCAATATTCGCTATGCAGATGGCATTTCCTTTTTCTCGGAACACCTCGACCACAGTTCATCAACCATCTCTCACATCCTTACTACTTCACCACTCCATACATATACATAACTAAGAGTAGGAACCTCCAAACCCACCGTTGGAATGTCCACTTACTCGAATTAAGCTTATCGTAAAACACAAACCATTTCTCACTGATTGCCATGTTCGTTCAGTCATAAAAACAAAACTCCGGTTATCCTCACTCCACTGGGAGGAGTAACCATGGTCACACCCTACCATTTTCACTAGCTTAATCACTACACGACCAATTCGTTTATACATTTCTCATAAAGTCACTAACTTAACTCACTCAGCTGTCTTATCCACTCCTTTCCTGCACAAGATCATACCCAATTCCCTTCCTCAATACCCCTTCCAACGGTTCGCACACTTATCAATGACAATCTACACAATACTGCACCTTTCGGCATTCCTGTCAAGTTTACTACTTCCAATTTGCTCACTTATTCCGACATACTAACTTCACCTCCCCACGTTAGCGTGGAGTACTGCCCACCAACATTACTTGCCCCTCTCTTCCGACAATTCTCATGCTGAAAATACTTTCTCATTACTGTACGTAACCAAACGATTGCACTAAAGTTCTAACTTAAGATATTCAACCAAAACACCTCGAATGACACCAGTTCGACGTCACTACACATTCTTTAATCTCCCACTTTTACTTTCTCAGACAATTCTTCCACACATAAGCAACATCTCACATTCTTTAAGGATTTCACATCTATTCCACCACATCTTGACGAGCACACCCATCATCTTCTTTAAACTTCCAATGATCCCAAAACATGCTTATTTAGCGACTCTTACAACTATAAACACTTGGTTTTTCCCTTTGGGTAACCACCCACCACCACTCCTTCATTCTATCCCGAACATAATCATATCACAACGTCAACTTACACCCTACGTGCTCCAACAATCTGGTTAACAAATCGAGCGCCCCAACCGAAACCCCAAAAGGTTTCTATTTGATGCTCCCTCTCTCTAACATCACATCACTACGACACTAGCTAGAACATTAAGCTTGACAATTACTGTCACTACACATCCGTACACTCTTTGCCCATAACATCACACTGCAGACCAGATCTCTCAGGATCATTCACACAATTTGAACTTGCCTTCACATCCTCCCATATACACAATCGAGTCTATCTCGTTACTGAGTTCTTTCTCAACCTGTCAAACTATAACTCACGAGTTCCCAACTAGCTCAAGCACCACATTCTAGCTAGCTCTTTACGATCCGAGCCCTTTCATAGACACGACACATTTTCTTACTGACTACTCTAGTCTACACCCACTACGTTTGTGCTACCCACCTTATCCTTCTATGGACCCTCCACACCTCGTAAATAGAACGCTTATTCAAAACAAAAACTTCTCACCCTCTTAACACCCCTACAAGGTGTTCTATCAGCTTTCAACCATCTGGTTCAAGTATTCGGCATCGGCCACCTTACACAACTGCTGACTTCTGTATCTACTTTTCTAACTTATTCTTTAACATGGGTTCCTTACGGAACCTAGTCCTCCCAACATATCGTAATCAACTTTATGATCTGTCTCCCCCTTTTCGAATCCTACTCATATAACATCAACATTACCAGCTCACGTCGAACCTCATATTCCCACGCCAAAGACATTTCATTCTTCCTCACCACACTACTCATAACGAGTTGCTAATATCAACACCTCGATGACTTCTATTCCTTCTCCTGGACCCAACCGTCCCTCGACAAACGTACTTCCAGTTACCGAACAAGGGTACAGACCCTCATACAATCGACACTATAATTTTCCTCTGACTCCACCATTGTTCACTTTTCCTCTTGAACACAAACACTAAAGCTACAGCCTTCATTCCTGGTATGTCCGACACTTTTCCCCTCTTGAAGTTCTTCCTTAACTTAACATGTAATACTCTATGACATAGTGAGTGCATAGCCTTCATGCATGACAACACGGTAAATTAATCATTTCGTACATTTTATCATTTTAAATAAACAACCTTTGAAAACAACTTGGGTACACATGACCCCGTCACTCTTATAACTTCAATGCCTGGCACAACGATTCGAGAATCGTTTGCATGCATCTTCCCGTGAACCTCAATCTTACTCAATCCGAACGATGTTAACATGCCAGTAATACATTGAATGAAAATCCTTTCGTACGACACAATCCTGAAAGAAATTACCGACACCAAGTAAACCAGTCGGTTCTCACACTCTTTTATACGACATCAATAGGTCAATACTCATTTGATTGTAAAAGTTTTGCTGGCAAACGTTTTCTCGACCTTTTTGTAACAATTTAACTTATCATAAAAAGTGTGAAATACTTTGCAAATCGCTAAACTCAAAATTTCATTGTGCAATGTAACTGAAATCGCTTTTTCTTTAAACATGCATTCGTACATGCTGACTCATTTTGATCAAAATTGACATTTACATATTTACTTTAAATCGTGAAAATTTTCATGTTACATAAAAGAACGCCATGCATGAGACTCTACTTGCAATTGAAGGCTACTCACACTAACAAGGTCAACCGCTTTACTCACGCAACTTATCCTTGACACTTAACCTTCGACCAATGGTCGCCCTCTCGGTCATGCAATAACTTGCTGAACATGCGTTCCACATCTCACTTTCTACCTCTACATGCTTTCAATTAACTATAGGTATCTTATTTCATTTATCCTGCCATTGAAAAGTTCGATTAAGAATTCAGAGCTCCATTGACACTTTTAAGATTTCAACACCGTCCTTTCTTACCATCCCGACTGATCTAACCCATGATTTCTAGAACTGGGACTCTCCCGAAACAGGAGTCTTACTCAAACTCAAACATTCACCCTCTCCGAATCCACGAAGAGCTACCTCTAGACGACTCATAACACTCTATACAACATTTCTTCTCTACGATGTATACATACATCACATCATAAATGACTTCTCATGAAACTTCCCCAACAAGGGGTCTTAGTCTACCCCTCAGGGATCTTGCTGACATTCTAAAGTGCTGGAACACGACATAAACGCTAGCTTCTGACTACCACTTCGGAACAATAAGGCAGGTTAAGCACATACATGTACCTGTAAGTTCGCAATTACACTGGCCAGGTGGAATCTCAAACTTACCTTACATGACAGTCCTCAGTACCCTATTAGTCCTATCTCTATAATAGTGTCCTCCTAACGCATTTCATGTATCTACAATAGTGCCCTCCTAACGCATTTCCTGATTCTCAGTTGTGATTTCTACTCCCAAGTTTAAGTTTAGGCCCGTCCGGTCACCTAAATCCCTTAAACTATGGCTCTGATACCAATTGTAACGTCCGAAAAACATAGCAAGACATACATAGCATTACATCATAAAATTTACAAAACTTGGTCCTAAAATTTCATTACATTACTCTAAAACTGAGGTTGGCGGAAACAACCTATACACAACTGAGAATAATCTAGCTTCTACAGGAGGCACTTGCACCGTCTCACGCTGCATCAGTACTCTATCTTGCTCTTGCTCACTTACCTGAGCCTCCTACTATTTGTTTACCTGAAAAGGTTTTAGTTTTGAAAAGCGAGGGTTAGACCATGAGGTCTAGTGAGTTCCCTCCATAACAGTGTACATCAGCATCATAAGATCATTTTATAAAACTTTTCACATTTTCCACATAAGCATCAGACATGGTACTGCACAGTGTTTAAGGACCACATAGCTAACCACGATCGGGGCCCAAGCAGACTCCCCTCTCGCCACGATCGGGGCCCAAGAAGACTCCCCTCTCGCCTCGTATCGGGGCCCAAGCAGACTCCCCTCTACCCGAATAGGAGGGAAACGGATTCCAACCTATCGGCTCATCACTCATATCCAAGGGATCATCGGATCCCGAGGCATAACGATCCCACTGTGCAGACCAACTTCACATAACATACACATAGCATAACGTAAATCACAAACGTGAAATCATTGCACATCCCTCCATATTGCTAAAAGCCGTCTTTCAAAATAAAAGCGTACATCTCATGGATAACATGCGTAACAGTTGTAAAACAGTTCATGCTCGTAAACGAACCTTACTCAGAAAAACATTTAACCTTCAATTACGTAAAATCATGTAAAATACGTATTCTCAGGTAAAACAGGTATTTCATGGGAAATCATGCGTGACGGTTATAAACATTTCATGCTTGTAAGAGAAATCATAATCAGTTAAAATGTTTAACACTTTAAGTCGTAAAAGGTTTAGGGGACTCACCTTGCTTGACGTACAACGTACTTCTTAAATACTTCCAAGCTAACCCAAACGAACACCTAAGGCAATAGATTCGCATCAGAAAAATATCTCAGCCCTACTGTCCGGATACCCCTTCCCGGACACAGCGCTTATCCGGACACCACACTTATCCGGACACATCACTTATCCGGACACTACGCTTATCCGGACACACCACTTATCCGGACACCACACTTATCTGGGCAAAACTACCCGGACACCTTCACGAGGCACTTACCCGGACACATGCAACATATCCGGACACCACCGAACACTGGTGTCCGGAAAACTCGGCTGTTCGAACTTAATAGGTCTAAAACTGATTTTAACTTCGATTTATGCCATTAGTTTGATTAGACAACTATAAGGGTTCATCCACAATCCCTAATAACTCAGTTAATCCATCTATAACCCCTTAAATCGGTTCATTAAGACAAAACCCATAAAACCCACTTTTTAGGAATGTGGTTGAAAACTCAAGAATCATCACATTCAGACTTAGGAATCCAGATTATAAAGAAAGAAATGCTACAACAACAAGGAAAATGAATTTAGAAGTGATTTCTTCTTTGATTTCCACTTCTTTGATTCCTTCCCAAGATTTCCTTTCTCCTTCTCTTTTCTCCTCTTTTCCTCCTAAGCCGCCAACATCCACAACAATACTGATTTCTAGCCAAGGGCTGCCCTAGGAGTTAGTGTCTATATATACCTTTCATTAATTGCTAAATAGTCCCTCAACTTAATTTTCATTTCTTTCACAAAAGACACAAATCTTATGCATTCTTGCAAACGAAACCCGGTTGTTACATTATGTGATCCATTACACAGTGCAGTACCTTATGTGATGACTTAGAGAATTTGTTGCTAGGATGATCGTGAAAGATGAGCTTCCATTTTCTTTTGTACAAGGGGAAGGGTTTAGAGAATTGTTTTACGAAGTAGAGTCTAGGTTTGTAATGCCTTCTCGCACTACAGTTACAAGGGATGTCTTGAACCTTTATCTTAGAGAGAAAAAGAGTTTAAGAGAAATGTTTATGAAGAAAAAACAAAGAGTGAGTCTTACCACCGATACATGGAAGTCTTTGCAAAATTTGAATTATATGTGTTTAACGGCTCATTATGTTGATGATTCTTAGGTTTTGCAAAAAAAATATTGAATTATTGTGTTGTTCCGGACAGTAAGGGGGATACACTTGGTAAGGCTATTGAGCAATGTTTACTAGAATGGGGACTTGAAAGGGTGTTTACAATTACTGTAGACAATGCATCATCAAATAATGTTTCCGTCAAATATGTCATGAATACTGTTAATGAGTGGGGTGGTGCAATTTTGGGAGGTCAACACATGCACTTAAGATGTGCCTGCCACATTCTTAACTTGATTGTGCAAGATGGGTTAAGTGATTATGAATCAAGTATTGGCAAAATTAGAGATGTGGTGAGATATGTGAGAGGTTCATCGACTAGATTGCAAAAATTGAAAGAGTGTGCCGAGCAAGCAAAAATAACAACTAAGAAAACAGTGTGCTTAGATGTTGCAACTCGTTGGAATTCAACGTATATGATGTTGGATGTTGCCGAAAAATATCAAAAGGCATTTGAGAGGATGGAGTTTCATGACGTAGGTTATGTGAAAGAGTTTTTCACGGGTGAAGTGAAAAAATGTCGGAACGAAAATGATTGGGAGATTGCTAGGTTGTTTGTGAAGTTTTTGAAAATATTTTATGATTGCACTTTAAGATTCTCCGGGTCTAAGTTTATCACATCTAATCTATTTTTAGACCGGGTTTCTTTTATTCATAGTCGTTTGGAGTTTTGGTGCGGGAGTAGAGTTGATTGTAAGTTGAGGGAAATGGCTATTTCAATGAAGAAAAAGTATGACAAGTATTGGGGGAAAATGGATGGTTTGAACCCATTTTTACTTGTAGCTATCTTGCTTGATCCTCGGTATAAAGAACCTTTCTTGAATGTTTGCTTTGAGTTGATGTGTGGTGACAAAGATGAGGCTATAAGTTATTGTAAATCTGTTAGAATGACTTTAGATTCAATGTACAAAGAGTATTGTCAATTGGATTCGGGTGATGGCACGCATACGACTTCTAGTGTTGTTGAAGATGATGGTAGAGATGTTGATGATGATGTGGATAACTATGCTTTATTTGATCAACTTCGCAAGAAAAAGCTAAAGGCCGTTGATTCCTTAGAAAACAAAACCGAAGTTGACAAATATTTCACCGAAGCATGTGAAAATACGGATCAGGTTTGCATATTTGTTTTCATTTGTTGCATTTTTAATATGTTTTTAATATTGGTGCAAATTTTGTTTTAACTTTGTTTTGTATACTTCTTTACAGCATGATTTTGATGTCTTGAATTGGTGGAAAAAGAATGCAAGTAGGTTTAAGGTTCTTTCCACCATTGCTCAGGATGTATTTGCCATTCCCATATCAACGGTTGCATCGGAGTCGGCATTTTCTACCGGTGGTCGTATTATTGACTCATACAGGAGTCGTTTGACTCCTAAAGCGGTACAAGCATTAATTTGTACCCAAAATTGGATCCGAAAAACAACAACGATTGATGTTGATGGTGCAAATGAAGAAGTTGAAGCGTTGGAAGCTGGTACGTAAATGTATATATATTAAATTTTATTCATGAGATACTAATATAACTTTTTTGTTTTACACTTCTTAATTTTGTAGAAATGTTGGCCGGAGATGGAGAAATCAGAATTGATTGAGTTGTTGCGGACTTGCGGTTTTGTTGCAGACGCCGGGCGGACAATATGTTTAATTGTTTATCATTTTCCACTTTCCACTTTTCAATAGAACTTTTGTATGGGATTATATTTGGTAGTCGTATGTTTTTACTTTTTAGCACTAGTTTGGACTTTTGAATGGATAATTAAGTATTTCGGAATATTATGATTTATGTGCATTGTTTAAAATTGGATTTAAAACATTGGATGTCAGATGGATCTGATCCGATCATCTATTGGATGTCGGATCGGATGGATCCAATCTGATCCGGTGGTCATTGGATGAAACCGAACTGATCTAATGGATATCCAATAAAAATATCCATTGGATGGAACCGAACCGATCCAATCATCCATTGGATTGGAAAAATCCAACATCCAATGGATGATTGGATCGGTTCGGTTGGCAAAATCCAACATCCAATGGATGATTGGATCGGTTCGGTTCCCCTCACATCCATTGGATGTCAACCGATGAACACCCCTAGAGGCCACCATTGAAGCCTTAAAATTTTGTGAGAATTTTGATTTTTTTTAAATAAAATATAGCATTAAATGTCTTCAACCTTTCATTTTCTATATTTTTTTATTGCTTTCAAATCAAATTTATTTGTTTATTTAATCAAACCATAATTTAATAAATTCAACACTCACAAAGTTTTAAAATTATAATCATCATGTTATAACGATGGTTATTTTATTATTATTATTGACTTTATTTATTTATTTTTTACTTTGTAAGGTTACATAAACTAAATATTATATGAACTTATTTTATTAAGTTAGATAACAATACTTATAAATTAGTACTTATTTTAATAGGAAATACTTTTTATTCATTTTTTTAGTAAGCCAACAATCATCAATATATATATACATATATATATATATATATAAAGGAGAATGTAGGAGAGAGGGTGTAACAACCCACATTCTAGTAGATTGATAGTTTAGTGTCTTAAATGAAAGGAATGAAAGTGTGGTTTGAGGACTTGCTTGCAATTTATGAGAATATATATATAGACCCAAATCCCTAGGTCAGTTTGTTACTACTGTTCATTTTATTTTGTTGGCGACTGAGAAAGGAATCGATAGAAGAAGTGATAGAGAGCTGGGCAAGCAATTCGCAAAGAAACTCTGTTCTTGGTAAGTAATAATCCCTCCTAAGCTTTTCTTTTGTACAAAAATCATCTAGCAATTCATCTTTTGGTTCAAACCCTCTGGCTTAGCTGCATTGTGATATGAGAACACCCTGGAGGATTTTAATCTATTAATTGGATTTCTAAGTAAGTAAAATGGAATCGATTAGGGTTTTAGCATGTTGAGGAGTAATATAAATCAAGTGAGTAAAGATGTTTGGGTTCTAAAACCTCACTAATGGGACGATTAGGATGAATTCGAGATCTGCAAGTGCAGACAGGTTTGGCGCAAACCTGGCCTTGGCGCAAACCCAAGTTGGCGCAAACCGGATTTGGCGCAAACCCATGCTTGTTGGACTAGGAGCTACTTGGGCCGAGAGATGCTCTTGTGGACTTAGAGTTAATTTGGGTTAGAAGTAAATAAATTATGGGCTTAGTAAACATTAAAAATAGATCCGCTAATTAGTTAATGATTCATTGTTATTTTAGAGACCGGGTTAAGAGGAGAGATTTAGGATCAAGATTGAGTTGCATCTAATTAATTTATAAATTAATTATTAGGTGTACGGACGGAACGAGACAAGAGGTTAGGAAGAGAATTGCTATCAGGTGAGTTCCCTAAACCTTTTTACGGCGTAAAGTATTTAATGTTTTCTTCACTGATTATGGTCCTTTTCAAGCATGAAATGTTTACAAACCAATGTGCACATTTCCCATGAACGTACTTATTTATTTATTTATTTAAACGAATGTTTGGCATGATGAAATGAAAAGAAAGATTTATAAAGATTCTAGTGTTTTTATGAAATGTATATGCATGCTATGTGGTGTCGGTCTGTACTGTGGGATCAATGAGCCTCGGGATCCGATGATCCCTTGGTTATGTATGACGAGACGGTAGGTTGGAATTCGTTTCCCTCCTAGGCGAGTAGAGGGGAGTCTGCTTGGGCCCCGATCGTGGATGGTTATGTGATCCGTTACACAATGCAGTACCTTATGTGATGATTTTATGATGCATTGTAACATAATGATTTCAACTTGTTTATACTCGTTGTTTTACAGAGGGAATTCACTAGACCTTTTGGTCTAACCCTCGCTTTTCAAAACTAAACCATTTTCAGGTAAGCGATTTACAGGTTCTTCTAGTAGGAACTAGGAGAGGACACAAGGATACCCTGGAGACTAGAGCGACTCCAGAATTTTGATTGTTATCCATAGTTAGGGCTCTCGGCTGTGGAATACAGACTTCCGCTGTCAATTTTGTCTAGTATAGTTTAATGATGATTAAAGACAACTTATGTTATGTAACTCGAATGCTTATTTTATGACTTAAAGTATGTTATGTTTTGGGGACGTTACAGAGGGTTAAGGAGAGGCCACCATTGAAGCCTTAAAATTTTATGAGAATTTTGATTTTTTTAAATAAAATATAGCATTAAATGTCTTCAACCTTTCATTTTCTATATTTTTTTATTGATTTCAAATCAAATTTATTTGTTTATTTAATCAAACCATAATTTAATAAATTCAACACTCACAAAGTTTTAAAATTATAATCATCATGTTATAACGATGGTTATTTTATTATTATTATTGACTTTATTTATTTATTTTTTACTTTGTAAGGTTAAATAAACTAAATATTATATGAACTTATTTTATTAAGTTAGATAACAATACTTATAAATTAGTACTTATTTTAATAGGAAATACTTTGTATTCATTTATTTTCTTTTAGTAAGCCAACAATCATCAATATATATATATATATATATATATATATATAAAGGAGAATGTAACGTCCCAATTTCAAAATCAAGCAGTACCATAGATTAAGCATTCGAATTACGTAAAACCTTGTCTTTACATTATCAATAATTCATACTAAGCAAAAAAAAGACATCAGAAGTCTCTAAAATCCACAACCGAGATCTATTCTATAAATATCGTAGACAAAATCTTGGAGACGCCCTAAGCTCCAAGTCCTTTCTTATCTCCACCTAGTTCTTACTTGAAGAACCCATAGCACGCTTACCTGAAAATGGGTTAGTTTTGAAAAGCGAGGGTTAGACCAAAAGGTCTAGTGAATTCCCTCCGAAAACAACATGTACACAGTATAAAATCGTTTATAAGAATATCATCGTAAACCTTAACATAACATCAGGCATGGTACTACACTGTATATAAGATCACATAAACATTCCGCGATCGGGGCCCAATGGCTACCCTCTCGCCTTCAACCGGAGCCCACGCAAACTCCCCTTCCCGGAGCTTACGCAGACCCCCCTTTCTACTCGAAATAGGGGGAAACGAATTCCAACCTACCAGTCTGTCATAAACATCCAAGGGATCATCAGACCCCGAGGATCTATCTCTGATCCTACAGTGTAGACCGACTCCACATAGCACGTCATTCATTTCATAAAACACGCACATTTAAAACCTTAGTAAGTCGTCATTCTCAGTTCATCGAGTACAATACATTTTCTCAAGTAAAATAGGTATTTCATGGAAAACATGCGTAACGGTTATAAACATTTCATGCTCGTAAATGAAACCATAATCAGTCAAAATCATGTAACACTTTAAGTCGTAAAAGGTTTAGGGAACTCACCTTGCTTGATGTACAAAGCACTTCTTAAATACTTCCAAGCTAACCCAAACGAACACCTAAGGCAATAGATTCACATCAGATAAACATTTCACCCTTCTGTCCGGAAAACTCAATCCGGACACAGCTATTTTCCGGATACATCTATTGTCCGGATACACCTTTCCGGATACAGCTATTGTCCGGATACATCTTTCCGGATACGAATCCGGACACTAGACCTATCCGGGCAAACTACCCGGACACTAAACCTATCCGGAGACCACAGCCACCCGTATACTCAAAAATACCCGGACACTCACATAAAAAAAATCTACCCGGGAACTAGCATCCTTATCCGGACACCACCGAAGCACGAAGAACTGCCACTTTTCCGGGTACTACGGCTGTTCGACCAAAAAGCTCTAAAAGTGATCATTAAGCCCATTTTCTGCCATAAATTGATTAGATAAACTTAAGGGTTCGTCCACCAACCCTAAACACCCATTAAATCCGCATTCCTACCATTAAATTGATTAACAAAGATTGAGACTCCCAAAACCCACTTTTAAGGACAAAGTGATGAAACTCAATGAATCTCTACATTCAAACTTATAAATCCAGATTGAATACGAGAGGAATACTACACCAGCAAGGAAAAACGGGATTAGTAAAGATTACCTTGTTGATTTCAATTTCTGATTAGTCTCCTCCTTGATTTCCTCCCAAGAACCCTCTCCTTCTCTTTCTCTTTGTCTTAGCCGCCAACCACCACAAGCACAACAAAAGACTGATTTGTGAAGTGAGGGTTGCCTAGGGATTTATGCCCTACACCTCTTTCATCAAATGACAAATAAGTCCCTCAACAATACTTTCATTTATTTCACTTTGACCACCAAACTCTAAAACCCACTAGAATTTGGGTTGTTACAACACTCCCCCTTAAAAGAATTCCGTCCCCGGAATTCCTCATTGGAAGAGGTGCGGGTATCTTTCTTTCATCTCCGAGTCCAACTCCCATATCGCCTCCGGACCCTTGTGGTGTCGCCATTGTACCTTAACCAGTTTAGTCTCCCTGTTCCGTGACTTCCTTACCTTAACATCCGTGATTGCTTCGGGTTCCTCTACAAAATTCAACTTTTCGTCCACCTTAATGTCATTTAACGGGACCGCTTTTGTCACGTCGGCTAGACATTTTCTCAAGTTGGACACGTGAAACGCATTGTGGATACCTCACAATTCTTCCGGTAGATCCAACCTATACGCCACTTCTCCAACTCGTTCCGTAATCTCTAACGGTCCGATGTAACGTGGGCTTAGCTTCCTACGTTTTCCAAATCGTACCACTCCTTTCCAAGTAGACACCTTTAACAAGACATGATCTCCGACTTGAAATTCTATGTCTTTCCGTCTCTTATCCGCGTAACTCTTCTGTCGGTCGCGAGCGACCTTCAGTCTTTCACGTACCTGAACTATCTTGTCTGAAGTCAGTTGCACTAACTCTGGCCCGGCTAACTGCCTTTCCCCGACTTCGTTCCAACATAATGGAGTTCGACATTTCCTACCATAGAGTGCCTCAAACGGCGCTGCCTTGATGCTCGAGTGATAGCTGTTATTGTAAGCGAACTCGATCAAAGGTAGATGCCTTTCCCAAGAGCCATGGAAATCTAAAGCACAAGCTCTCAACATGTCTTCCAACGTTTGGATCGTCCTCTCACTCTGACCGTCGATCTGAGGGTGATAAGCGGTACTCATCTTGATCTGCGATCCCATTTCTCTCTGGAAGCTCCTCCAAAACGTGGAGGTAAACCTGCTATCTCGGTCAGATACAATCGACGAGGGCACACCATGACGGGTTACGATCTCGTCGATGTACAACTTTGCTAACCGCTCCAACGAGTAAGACTCTCGTATAGGTAAGAAGTGTGCCGACTTTGTGAGACGATCCAAAATCACCCATATAGCGTCAAAACCCTTTGGAGTCTTAGGCAAGTGGGTTACGAAGTCCATCGTAATTTGGTCCCACTTCCACATAGGAATTTCTAACGACTGGAGCTTCCCATACGGTCGTTGATGCTCAATCTTTACTCGCGCACAAGTCATACAGATCTCTACAAAATGAGCTATGTCGTTTTTCATTCCCGGCCACCAATAGTCTCGACGTAGATCTCCGTACATCTTATTAGTCCCAGGGTGAATCGTGTACTTTGATTTGTGTGCTTCTTCTAAAATCCGCTTTCGGAGCTCTCCGAGTCTCGGGACCCAGATTCTCCCACTACGACACTTCACCCCTCGACTATCTTCCATTAGTGAGGACGCTTGTCCTACCATCCTCTCCTTTTTGAGATTTTCCACTCCAAGCGCCTCTTCTTGACATTTCTTTATCTCAGCTAGCAAATTGAACGTCACCTCAGCCCTCATGGCTACAATACTGGGGGTTTCGCTTCGTTCTTTACGGCTCAAAGCGCCAGCCACTACGTTGGCCTTACCCGGGTGGTAATCGATCTTACAGTCGTTGTCGGTTAACAATTCAATCCATCTCCTTTGGCGCATGTTCAACTCTTTTTGATCAAAGAGATGACATAAACTCTTGTGGTCCGTGAAGATATGGCACTTCGTCCCATACAGGTAATGTCGCCAAATCTTCAGAGCGAAGACCACTGCCGCCAGTTCTAAATCATGCGTGGGGTACCGGGTCTCGTGATCCTTCAGCTACCGAGAGGCATAAGCGATCACCTTACCTCGTTGCATGAGTACGCAACCCAAGCCGAGCTTCGATGCGTCACTGAAAACCACGAAATCATCAGAACCGTCCGGTAACGACAAAACCGGAGCGCTACTCAGCATATCCTTCAATTTCTGAAATGCTTCTTCTTGATTCTCCAACCAGACGAACTTGACATTCTTCTTCGTTAAAGAGGTTAGTGGCATGGCAATACGCGAACAGTCTTTGATGAACTTCCGGTAGTACCCCGCCAGTCCGAGGAAACTTCGAACCTCTGACGGATTCTTAGGTTGCTCCCAGTCTCGGATGGATTCAATCTTAGTCGGGTCTACCATTATTCCACTCTCAGACACCACGTGTCCAAGAAACTGTACTTCTCTTAGCCAAAACTCACATTTAGAAAACTTCGCATACAGCTTCTCTCGCTTTAGCAGCTCGAGAATTGTTCGAAGGTGGCCTTCGTGCTCCTCTTCCGATTTTGAAAATATCAGGATATCATCTATGAATACTATCACGAACTTGTCTAAATAGGGTTGGCACACCCTATTCATTAGGTCCATGAATGCTGCCGGGGCATTGGTCAGCCCGAACGGCATCACCAAACACTCATAGTGGTTCTGAAAGCGGTCTTCGGTACATCCTCCTCCCTTACCTTGAGTTGGTGATAACCTGACCTCAGGTCAATCTTGGAGAAGTAATTGGCTCCTTGCAATTGATCAAACAGGTCGTCAATCCTCGGTATCGGATACTTGTTCTTGATCGTGACCTTGTTGAGCTCACGGTAGTCTATACACATCCGCATAGTACCGTCCTTCTTCTTCACGAAGAGCACAGGTGCTCCCCACGGAGACGTACTCGGTCTAACGAACCCCTTGTCTAACAACTCCTGCAACTGAGTCATCATTTCCTTCATTTCGGACGGAGCTAATCTATAAGGTGCGCGGGCAATTGGTGCAGCTCCTGGCATCAGATCAATTTTGAACTTGATCTGACGGTCCGGCGGTAAACTTGTCAAATCAACTGGAAATACTTCCGGGAACTCATTTACTACACGCACATCACCCAACCCACGCTTCTCTTTCTTGGCGTCCATCACGTACGCCAAGAACCCTTAACACCCCTTCCTCAAGCATTTAGTAGCCCTGATCATCGAGTTAAGCCTAGTCTTCCTATCACGGCGATTCCCAATGATCACTACGGAATCCCTGTCAGGTAACCGAATCCTGACCAGTTTCTTGTTACAAACGATAGTCGCTTCGTTCGCTGCTAACCAGTCCATTCCCAACACTATGTCAAACTCTCCCATTGCCATGGGATATAATTTCATTTACACCAACCTCCCTTCTATATCTGTGACACAATCCTTCACCACCTCCTTAATGTATACCCATCTATCATTGGCGGTTTCCACCTCTAGTGCTCTCTCCAAACGTCTAGGCCTTACCCCCAAACATTTCATAAAAGCATGTGATACAAAAGAGCGATTCGCTCCTGAATCAAATAACACCTTGGCACACAAAGAGTTCACTAGGAATGTACCTGCGACAACATCATGAGTTTCCTCCGCCTCTTCCGCAGTTATGCGGAACGCACGTCCCTTCGAACGCGCCGGTTCTACTCCCTTGTCATTTCTTCCGTTCCCTTGTCGTTCACCAAACTGGACTGGTCCCCCTTTCTTCAGCTGAGGACAATCATTACGCATGTGACCAGTAGCTCCACATTGGTAACAAGTTTTTCCAATCCCCGAGCAATCCCTTGACAAATGACCGGGCAAGCCGCACCGGCAGCATGAGTTTGAACCTGCCATGCATTCCCCCCGGTGCACCTTGTTACACTTCGAACACTTTTGCCCAGTGACATCCTTGCTAGCACGGTTGCCTGGTCGGACCATTTTCCCTCTTCTTGAATCATTACCCAGACCATCCCATTTGCGCTTCTCCCCACCCTTCTCAGTCGTTTGACGGTTCTTTTCTTTCTCAATCAGCTCGGCCGTATTGATGGCCGCCTGAAAAGTTGTGGGGTTTCTAGTCGGAACCAATTCCCGAATACTGCTCTTCAACCCATGGATGAATCGTTCTACCCGACGCCCTTCTGTCGGCACATACAAATCAGCAAAGCGAGACTTCTCAATAAACTTTGTAGTATACTCTCGCACTGTCATACCTCCCTGATCCAACCCCAAGAATTCTTCTTCCAATCTTTTTACTGCCGCGAGCGGGCAGAACTGAGCTTTGAACCTGTCTACAAACGCTTCCCACAACATTCCCTTAGCCATTGCCGAACCCTTTCCCCCAGTCTCAGCCTCCCACCAGTAAACTGCATCAGATTTCAACATGGACAAAGCAAACATTACTCTGTCCCCATCAGCACACTTGCATGTATCGAAGACCAGTTCCATTTCCTTCACCCATTTCATTGCCAAGATAAGGTCATACTCGCCCTTAAAAGTAGGGGGCTTGCATGAGGCAAAGGCCTTGAAATTGCATCCCTTAGCTGCTAACTCATTCATCACTTGATGGGTTGAATTCAAGTGACTCCCAGTACCGGTCACTAGTGGACTAGACAGTTCCACGCTTTCTCGGTTCTCACTTGCTTCTTTGCTTCCCGAAGCTGACCCATTCTTCTTAGTGAGGAGAGCCTGCAAGGTCTCTTGAATCTTACCCAATTCAGTAGCTAGGTTCTCTCGAGTGACAAAAGTAGATCCGCGGCCTCGACCCCGTTCCCTTGGTTGAGTTACCCTCCTTGCAGAAGCTGAACTCTCTTGAAGAGAGTCTTCTTGATGAACGGGGGCTTCCACACTCCTCGTTCTTCTAGTTGCACGAGTCGTTCTCAGGTTTGGGTTTCCTCCATCCCTGGCCACTTGGGTGGCGGCCCGACGGGGTGTTCTTCCCCGACCCCTTCTACGACCCCTACCTCTTCCCCTTCCACGTGTAACAGTTGCCCTTGCCGGTTCCACCGGTCCATTCTCTAGTACCTCTTCATCTTGATTCCTTGGCACAGCAGGTGTCGACCTACTCCTCAAAGTTCTCCCAGCCATTTCGCTAACGCTGAAAGAAAACAACAATTAACCTTTGCTAGTTATGACACAACAATTTTGCTATATAAGGTAAGTTTAAGCACACACGCGTACCTGTAAGTTCTTATATGCATGCTATGTGGTGTCAGTCTGTACTGTGGGATCAATGAGCCTCGGGATCCGATGATCCCTTGGTTATGTATGACGAGACGGTAGGTTGGAATTCGTTTCCCTCCTAGGCGAGTAGAGGGGAGTCTTCTTGGGCCCCGATACGAGGCGAGAGGGGAGTCTGCTTGGGCCCCGATCGTGGATGGTTATGTGATCCGTTACACAGTGCAGTACCTTATGTGATGATTTTATGATGCATTGTAACATAATGATTTCAACTTGTTTATACTCGTTGTTTTACAGAGGGAATTCACTAGACCTTTTGGTCTAACCCTCGCTTTTCAAAACTAAACCATTTTCAGGTAAGCGATTTACAGGTTCTTCTAGTAGGAACTAGGAGAGGACACAAGGATACCCTGGAGACTAGAGCGACTCCAGAATTTTGATTGTTATCCATAGTTAGGGCTCTTGGCTGTGGAATACAGACTTCCGCTGTCAATTTTGTCTAGTATAGTTTAATGATGATTAAAGACAACTTATGTTATGTAACTCGAATGCTTATTTTATGACTTAAAGTATGTTATGTTTTGGGGACGTTACAGAGGGTTAAGGAGAGGCCACCATTGAAGCCTTAAAATTTTGTGAGAATTTTGATTTTTTTTAAATAAAATATAGCATTAAATGTCTTCAACCTTTCATTTTCTATATTTTTTTATTGATTTCAAATCAAATTTATTTGTTTATTTAATCAAACCATAATTTAATAAATTCAACACTCACAAAGTTTTAAAATTATAATCATCATGTTATAACGATGGTTATTTTATTATTATTATTGACTTTATTTATTTATTTTTTACTTTGTAAGGTTAAGTAAACTAAATATTATATGAACTTATTTTATTAAGTTAGATAACAATACTTATAAATTAGTACTTATTTTAATAGAAAATACTTTGTATTCATTTATTTTCTTTTAGTAAGCCAACAATCATCAATATATATATATATATATATATATATATATATATATATATATATATATATATATATATAAAGGAGAATGTAACGTCCCAATTTCAAAATCAAGCAGTACCATAGATTAAGCATTCGAATTACGTAAAACCTTGTCTTTACATTATCAATAATTCATACTAAGCAAAAAAAAGACAGTAGAAGTCTCTAAAATCCACAGCCGAGATCTATTCTATAAATATCGTAGACAAAATCTTGGAGACGCCCTAAGCTCCAAGTCCTTTCTTATCGCCACCTAGTTCTTACTTGAAGAACCCATAGCACGCTTACCTGAAAATGGGTTAGTTTTGAAAAGCGAGGGTTAGACCAAAAGGTCTAGTGAATTCCCTCCGAAAACAACATGTACACAGTATAAAATTGTTTATAAGAATATCATCGTAAACCTTAACATAACATCAGGCATGGTACTACACTGTATATAAGATCACATAAACATTCCGCGATCGGGGCCCAATGGCTACCCTCTCGCCCTCAACCGGAGCCTACGCAAACTCCCCTTCGCGGAGCTTACGCAGACCCCCCTTTCTACTCGAAATAGGGGGAAACGAATTCCAACTACCAGTCTATCATAAACATCCAAGGGATCATCAGACCCCGAGGATCTATCTCTGATCCTACAGTGTAGACCGACTCCACATAGCACGTCATTCATTTCATAGAACATGCACTGTAACATCCTAAATTTTCAATAATAATATTTTAATGAGAATTGGGATGTATTTGTATTTTGTGTAAACCTTGAAATTTATGGAAATTTTATAATTCATTAGGGTTAAAATACAAGAGATGAAAGTTGGATGTACTTTTGGGTTTAATGGAACTTGAGCATGTGGTAATAATCGTTATTCCAGTGATGCGTGTAGTACTAATGATTATTTGCACGTGGAATAGATGAAGTTAGTCATTATTCTGATGTGTGTAGTACTAATGGTTATGTGCACGTGGAATAGATGAAGTTAGTCATTATTCTGATGTGTGTGAGAAACCCTGGAATAAACGTAATTCCCGGTTTCTAAGGAAGAAGAGGGATTGACATATGTAATTGTAATCTCTACTTCCTTTTCTAAGACATGGGCATGTGTATATTGCGATTTCTTAGGTGGGAGCATTAATCTAGAATCTGAGAAAGATTCGTAGTGTGGCTCTAGAATAGGATGTGTACAAAAATGGGCATGTGTATATTGCGGTTTCTGGAATAGATGTGTACGGAACTGGGCATGCGTATATTGCGATTTCCGAAATAGAAACATTACTCTAGAATCAGTGCAGATTCATAGTGTAGCTCTGAGACATGATATGATGATGGAATGTGTGTCAGTCATATTCATGGGATTGGATGAAACTCGTGTTAACGGAATAGAGTTACACGTATGGTAAGAAAAAGGGTAATCAGGTTTGATATAACTTGTTTACATTGATTTTGTAAATATTATTATGGAAACGAATGTTCTCACTAGGCGTTGGCCTAATCGTTTCAAATGATGTTTTCTTACCAGGTGCCAGCTCGGGAAAATAAAGGGTTGTGGGACGAGCGTTTTGGAATAGCAAGGAAGTCAATTAACAGAAGGAGATTTTGAGGGATTGCTTAGATAACTAAATAAATCTGATTATAGTGACATAATTAGATTAATAAGTTATTTGTAGAATCCTGTATCTGTAAATGTACTTTTGATGATTAATTCACTTGCTATTTTGTAAGTTTGAAGTTTATATTATCATAACTTGTGGAAAAATTGAGGTTCAAATTAGCCCAAAATTTGGGGTGTTACAATATGGTATCAGAGCAATAGTTTAAGCGAACTAAGTATGCTGAGGAGATACTTACACTTAAGCTGTGATGAATTAAGTTATGATTCGTGAGAAATGGGTAGAAACAATAAGACGGGATAGTCTTAAGAGTTGACGGAAATACGTGAAATTAGTACTGTAACGATGGTAACGAGGACTCTCATGTATGATATTGTAACACCCTAAAATTCAGGGCCAATTTAAACCTCAAAATACAAGCGTTATGATCATCAAAATATCAGACTTTTATAAACCAAAGGATCATAAGTAAGTTTCTATACATACACAAGGTAGATTAACTTAAATAATCTGATCAATCTAAGTATACATTACAAAAAGATCAACTAGATTATCTAAGGCTTGTCCCAAAAGTCAACCAAAAGAATATCCTGATCCTTCGTAATCGCCAAGTCTGATTTTCTTCAATTGAAGTCTCACTTCCCAACTATTTCCCAGAGCCTGTACCTGATAAGACAATTTAATTTGAAACATTAGGCTTTCGCCTAGTGAGATTATCCAAATTAAATTAAATTTTAACAACTAAATATTAACAGATATATCAAACCTGTTATTAGCCATCTCACCATACCAAGCTCTTATCAACCATTGGAATCCATCTATTCCCTTACTTATGACTAATTCATCTAGTCATCATACTACCAACGAGAATTACTATAAATCCCACCGGACTTATAAATAACTCTAACTCCCAGAAATTGCAGTTTCCAAACCTGCTTCTTTCTGAATTAAGATTACAATTTCTCAATAATGAAGATATCTCATCATTCGTTTGAAATGGGAATTACAACTCTAAGTCTGCCATTCCTCATTTCATTTCCTCCCCACCTTGAATCACTGGTCTCTCAAATGAGATTTTATTTTATCGCGATCAACAACCACCAGAGACCCTCACAGATGATTCAAGATTCACTCCAGCAACTAGAAATACATCTCAACAGTCCCTGGCTAGTAAACGGTTCTCATTACACCGTACTTTATGCCCACTAGACCAGACGTAGATTTCTAGCCAACGCCACACAATAAATGTGTATCACACTCATTCTATTGTATACTAAAGCTATACAATTTCAACATATATTCTATATCTTTATGTACAGCATATTAACTTCAACGATTATCCCCACTTTGCTACTTAGCATCGGGGAACTACATCTCAACAATTATCTACAGCTTCGGACTTATAAATAAGTCCTTACGATTTAACATAACATGGTTTTTACATCAACAACAGAGTTATAAACATATAACAAATAGCATATTCATATCAGATTGCATGTCACATAACAGCCTCAAACTACTACTGAAAGTCCACAAAATTCGCAAGCTACTGTAGCGAAAAGCTACACTTTTCGCAAGCCAAAGCTGCGAAAACCTCTACTTTTCGCAACCCTCTATTGCGAAAAGTCTAGAACTCGCAACCCTTGGTTGCGAAAACCTCACTTTTCGCAAACCACTGTTGCGAAAACTTTACTGTTCATCGTCACTTTCACCTGTTAAGCCAGTTTCGATTTTTCTTAACCATTAAGCATTCTAAATGATTTAAATACAATTACAACACATCTATTAATATTCTCATTGCTTAATTTTAAAGAAAGTTGAATAACTCACCTTTCTAAGATGGTCTGAACACTGATTCACAATAGAGCTTAATGGGCAGCTTAATCCACAGCTTAAAGAAATCTGGACAAAATACTACAATCTTAATTCTATGGAGATGAATGAAACAGATAAGAAAACAAATTCTTACCACAAAATTCCCAACTGATTTCTCCTCTTCTTTTCTTCTTTTCTTCTTTTCTTCCTTTCGTCTATCTCTCTCGCTATTTCTCTGTTTCCTTTTCTTTTCTTTTTAGAATACTAAACAAAATCAGTATTATCAAATACTGATTAATCCCTAATGTGACACCTCATTGCATAACATGAGTCATTACATTATTTTCCAATTTGTACCCCAAGCTTCCAAAAATTGCAAACCAACCTTCCAAGTAAATTTTCTCATAATTAAATTGTACCAAAAATACAATTTATCTTTTATTAATTTACAATGGAAATTTCGGGATGTTACAATACTCCCCAACTTGAAAAGGATTTCGTCCCCGAAATCAAACTAAGCAAACAATTGAGGGTATCGTTTCTTCATTTCTTCCTCCGACTCTAAAGTCACGTTACTGCCCCGGTGATGTTTCCATTGTACTTTCAACATAGGCACCTCCTTGCCGTTCCTTAACTTCCGAACCGATCTTTCTAGAATCGCTTCCGGTTCTTCAACACATTGACTCTTCTTGTCCACTTTGACATCAGTTATCGGAATCACATCTTGTTCTTCGGTCAAACACTTTCGAAGATAACATACATGAAACACATTGTGAATTCCTTCCAATTCAGGTGGAAGATCTAGCTGATAAGCCTGTTGACCAATTCTTTTAGAAATAACGAAAGGTCCTAGAAAACGAGGACTTAGCTTCCCACGCTTTCCAAAACGAATTACACCTTTCCACGAAGATACTTTTAGCATAACGCGCTCCCCAACTTGGAATTCTACTGGTCTTCTTTTTAAATCAGCATAACTCTTTTGTCTGTCCTGAGCCGCTTTCATGTGTTGTCGGATTTCTTTTATTTTATCATCCGTTTGTTGCACCATTTCCGGTCCAGCAAACTGTTTCTCTCCAGCTTCTAGCCAACACACTGGAGTTCTACACTTTCTACCATATAAGGCTTCGAACGGTGCTCTTCCGATACTAGAATGATAACTATTGTTATACGCAAATTCCACCAATGGCAAATGCGTATCCCAGTTACCTCCAAAATCTAGTATACATGCTCTAAGCATATCTTCTAATGTTTGAATAGTTCTTTCACTCTGACCGTCCGTTTGTGGATGATATGCGGTACTCAAATTTAATTTTGTACCCAACTCTTCTTGAAGTGACCGCCAAAATCTTGATGTGAATCGACTATCACGATCTGAAACAATAGACACTGGTATTCCATGTCTTGACACCACTTCGTCAATATACAACTTTGCCAATTTTTCTATTGGTGAAGCTTCTTTCATTGCCAAGAAATGAGCACTCTTTGTCAACCTGTCAACTATTACCCATATGGTATCGTTACCTCTTTGCGTCTTTGGTAACTTCGTCACGAAATCCATGGTAATCTTATCCCATTTCCATTCCGGAATTTCCAAAGATTGAAAACTTCCGTATGGCTTTTGATGTTCAGCTTTAACTAAAGAACAGGTTCCACACTTTTCTACACATCGAGCCACATCTAACTTCATGGTTGGCCACCAATAGTGTAGCTTCAGATCTCTATACATTTTAGTACTTCCGGGGTGAATGGAATACTTAGATTTGTGAGCATCCTCCAGAATCAATTCTCTATTCCCACCTACTATTGGTACCCAAACACGGCCTCAAAACAACTTCACCCCACGACTATCTTCTGTCAGTTGAAACCGTTGTTTAACCATAACTTCATCTTTTAAATTTTCTTCCAAAAGAGCTTCCATCTGAGCAGTCTTTATTCTTTCAATCAAACTTGACATCACATCAATTCGAGCATTTGTTGACTTCAGACAGCCACTATACTCTTTTCTGCTTAAAGCGTCAGCCACTACATTTGCTTTACCAGGATGGTAATGCAATTCACAATCGTAGTCTTTAAGTAGTTCCAACCACCTTCTCTGCCTCATATTCAACTCCTTCTGATCAAAGACATGCTTTAGACTCTTATGATCAGTATAAAGAGTACACTTTGTACCATACAAATAATGACGCCATAGCTTTAAAGCAAAAACCACCGCTGCTAACTCCAAATCATGGGTAGGATAATTCTTCTCGTGCTCTTTCAATTGTCTTGATGCATAAGCAATCACCTTGCCTCTTTGCATCAATACACACCCTAGACCCATCTTTGAAGCATCACTATATACTACAAAATCCTCTGTACCTTCAGGCAATGCTAAAATAGGAGCTTCACACAACTTTTGTCTTAAAGTCTTGAAAGCTGATTCTTGCTTTTCAGTCCAAACAAACTTTACATTTTTACGAGTTAACACAGTCAAAGCAGAAGCAATCTTTGAGAAATCTTGAATAAACCTCCGATAATACCCGGCCAAACCCAAGAAACTTCTTATTTCAGATGCATTCTTTGGAGTTTCCCAATTCATCATTGCTTCTATTTTGGCTGGATCCACCTTCACACCTTTAGCTGAAATTACATGACCTAGAAATTGTACTTCTTTTAACCAAAATTCACATTTTGAGAATTTTGCATACAACTTCTCTTTTCTTAGTACTTCCAAAACTTCCTGAAGATGACACTCGTGATCATTTTCATTCTTTGAATAGACTAGTATGTCATCAATAAACACAATGACAAACTTGTCTAGAAATGACCGACACACTCTATTCATCAGATCCATGAATATCGCTGGAGCGTTAGTCAAACCAAATGGCATCACAAGAAATTCATAATGCCCATATCTCGTTCTGAAAGCAGTCTTCGGAATATCTTCATCCCTTACTCGTACTTGATGATACCCCGACCTCAGATCAATTTTAGAAAAACATCATGCACCTTGCAATTGATCAAACAAGTCATCAATTCGTGGCAACGGATACTTGTTCTTGATTGTCACCTTATTCAATTCTCGATAATCTATACACATCCTCATACTTCCATCTTTCTTCTTAACAAACAACACCGGAGCTCCTCAAGGTGAAGAACTCGGTCTGATACAACCTTTGTCTAATAACTCCTGCAATTGAGACATCATCTCTTTCATTTCTGCTGGTGCTAAATGATACGGCGCACGAGCTATTGGTGCTGCTCCAGGAATTAGATCAATACGGAACTCTACTTGCCTTTCCAAAGGTAAACCTGGAAGATCATCCGGGAATACATCTGGAAAATCACGTACTACTTTAATATCTTGTATCTGCTTCTTTTCTGACTTAGCGTCCAGGACATATGCCAAATATGACAAACATCCTTTTGTTAAACACTTACGTGCCTTTACGACTGAAATCAACTGTATTTCTCCTTTCTGCTTTTCCCCATAAATAATTATATCATCCTGATCAACCATCGGGATTCAGATTAACTTCTTAGCACACATTATTTCGGCTTGGTTATCAGACAACCAATCCATTCCCAAAATAACATCAAATCCTCCAATTTCCATTAACAACATGCTAACTGGAAATTTTGTATTCTCTATCTGAATCGTGCAACCATCTATTCTTTCACCAACCAAAGCTAAACCCCCATTAGCTATCTCAACTACTAAGGCATCTCCTAGAGTAGTGACATGCATAGCTAATTTTCCATAGAACACTTTGGATACAAACGAATAATTTGCACCACAATCAAATAACACACGAGCAGGTATAGAGTTTATAAAGAATGTACCAGAGACGACATCTTTGGATCCTCTCGCTTCATCCACTGTCATATTAAACGCTCGTCCTGTTGGTTTTGGTATAACTGCCTTCTTTCCTTGTTCTCCCTCCTTTTTCAGCTTTGGACAATCCCGTCGAATATGCCCTGGCTGTTTACATTCAAAACATACTGCCCCGGGTAATAGACAATTAGATGCAAAGTTCCCCATCTTTCCACATTTAAAACACTCTGGCCCGCTTGCTCGACATGGCCCAAAATGCTTATTCTTACACTTCGGACACCAGTTGGGTTCCTTTCGCGAATCAGAACGTATATTTTTACCAAACAGCCTGAGTTTCTGAGTAGAATCAGAACGACCTTCCCAGTTTCTTTTATCTCCAACATGAGCTTTCTCTTCCCTATCTCTGGCATACATCTCCTCTATCAACTTAGCCTCTTCAATCATTTCCCTGAGCGTTACAACCTTTGAATTCCGCACTCGGGACATCATCTCGGCCGGCAACCCTTTCAGATAGGCTTTAACTTTATCTTTTTCAGTAGGAGCCACGTGCCCTACCAAATTCAGTTTCTCCATAAATAATTCTGTATATCTTCTCACCGACAGATTACCCTTTTTGAGATTTCTGAACCGCTCCTCTATCCGATCCATCTCATGTTCATTACAATATTCTTTCAATATCTTCTCTTTAAATGCTCCCCAAGTCATAGCATCTAACACAGTTGTTGTCAACGAAGCTGTCAAAACATTCCACCAGTTCAAAGCATTACCTCTTAACATCTGAGAAGCAAATCTGACTTTTGACCCTTCCTGACATTCACAGGCTCGGAAAGCTTGCTCTATCTCCCGTAGCCAATTCATACATGCAACTGGACTGTCTTCCCCTTTAAATTCAAGCGGCTTGCAGCTTAGAAATGTTTTATAAGAACAAATTCTTTCTACCCTTCGTTCCGCCTCTAACCTTGGATTACCTATCGGATTTATCACCCCAGTATCAACCACTTGACGTCTTGGTTCTATATTCCTGTCATTGAATAACTTTGTAAACATCTCGGTTTGTCTTTCCATGGAGGCGTTCATCAATTCAGCTTGTCTCTCTACCGAAGCATTCATCATTCTTGATACGTTCTCCATTATTCTTGCCTCCATATTGGACTCTGCCGTCTGACTAACATTGCTAGTACCCATCCTCTGAGCTGGAGCATGCATACCTCCTAAAGAAAGAAAATCCCTTGGTGCATTATGCATATTACTCACTTCTGCCTCATTGGTTCCAACTCTTTCTCTAGGTGGCGTATTCACCATTGTTCTGATTAAACACAAATAACCATACAAATGGTTAAACAGAATTCTAACATACTAAACGTACTTTATCACTAATTATCCCTTGTAACAATTGAGAAACAAGCATGCTTATGTAATAATATATCCATAATAACAGTAGCTAATTGAAATTGCGAACATATTATACACGAGAATTCTCGTCCCCATCGTTATAATACTAATTTAGTGTATTTCCGTCCACCCTAAGACTACCCAGTCTTAGCAATTCTACCCATCTCTCGTAGATCATAACTTAATTTCATCACAGCTTAAGTCTAGGCATATCAAATTCATACCTAGTTCGCTTAAACTAAAGCTCTGATACCATACTGTAACACCCTAAAATTCAGGGCCAATTTAAACCTCAAAATACAAGCGTTATGATCATCAAAATATCAGACTTTTATAAACCAAAGGATCATAAGTAAGTTTCTATACATACACAAGGTAGATTAACTTAAATAATCTGATCAATCTAAGTATACATTACAAAAAGATCAACTAGATTATCTAAGGCTTGTCCCAAAAGTCAACCAAAAGAATATCCTGATCCTTTGTTATCGCCAAGTCTGATTTTCTTCAATTGAAGTCTCACTTCCCAACTATTTCCCAGAGCCTGTACCTGATAAGACAATTTAATTTGAAACATTAGGCTTTCGCCTAGTGAGATTATCCAAATTAAATTAAATTTTAACAACTAAATATTAACAGATATATCAAACCTGTTATTAGCCATCTCACCATACCAAGCTCTTATCAACCATTGGAATCCATCTATTCCCTTACTTATGACTAATTCATCTAGTCATCATACTACCAACGAGAATTACTATAAATCCCACCGGACTTATAAATAACTCTAACTCCCAGAAATTGCAGTTTCCAAACCTGCTTCTTTCTGAATTAAGATTACAATTTCTCAATAATGAAGATATCTCATCATTCGTTTGAAATGGGAATTACAACTCTAAGTCTGCCATTCCTCATTTCATTTCCTCCCCACCTTGAATCACTGGTCTCTCAAATGAGATTTTATTTTATCGCGATCAACAACCACCAGAGACCCTCACAGATGATTCAAGATTCACTCCAGCAACTAGAAATACATCTCAACAGTCCCTGGCTAGTAAACGGTTCTCATTACACCGTACTTTATGCCCACTAGACCAGACGTAGATTTCTAGCCAACGCCACACAATAAATGTGTATCACACTCATTCTATTGTATACTAAAGCTATACAATTTCAACATATATTCTATATCTTTATGTACAGCATATTAACTTCAACGATTATCCCCACTTTGCTACTTAGCATCGGGGAACTACATCTCAACAATTATCTACAGCTTCGGACTTATAAATAAGTCCTTACGATTTAACATAACATGGTTTTTACATCAACAACAGAGTTATAAACATATAACAAATAGCATATTCATATCAGATTGCATGTCACATAACAGCCTCAAACTACTACTGAAAGTCCACAAAATTCGCAAGCTACTGTAGCGAAAAGCTACACTTTTCGCAAGCCAAAGCTGCGAAAACCTCTACTTTTCGCAACCCTCTATTGCGAAAAGTCTAGAACTCGCAACCCTTGGTTGCGAAAAGTTCAGAACTCGCAACCCTTGGTTGCGAAAACTTTACTGTTCATCGTCACTTTCACCTGTTAAGCCAGTTTCGATTTTTCTTAACCATTAAGCATTCTAAATGATTTAAATACAATTACAACACATCTATTAATATTCTCATTGCTTAATTTTAAAGAAAGTTGAATAACTCACCTTTCTAAGATGGTCTGAACATTGATTCACAATAGAGCTTAATGGGCAGCTTAATCCACAGCTTAAAGAAATCTGGACAAAATACTACAATCTTAATTCTATGGAGATGAATGAAACAGATAAGAAAACAAATTCTTACCACAAAATTCCCAACTGATTTCTCCTCTTCTTTTCTTCTTTTCTTCCTTTCGTCTATCTCTCTCGCTATTTCTCTGTTTCCTTTTCTTTTCTTTTTAGAATACTAAACAAAATCAGTATTATCAAATACTGATTAATCCCTAATGTGACACCTCATTGCATAACATGAGTCATTACATTATTTTCCAATTTGTACCCCAAGCTTCCAAAAATTGCAAACCAACCTTCCAAGTAAATTTTCTCATAATTAAATTGTACCAAAAATACAATTTATCTTTTATTAATTTACAATGGAAATTTCGGGATGTTACAGATATATTCACAATTTCAATTAGCTACTGTTATTTATGAATATATTGTTAGATAAGCATGCTTGTTTCTAAATTGTTACAGTGACTAATGATCGGTAAAGTACGTTTTGTAGGTCTATACTCGTATAACCATTTCTTATGGTTATCTCTTTGTGTTATAGTAGAACGATGGTGGATACGCCACCAGGGTCCTTCAATTCTTTGGAGATTAGATCAGTAAATGATTGGGGGTTGGAAAGACAACCTGGAACTGGCGGGACTCATGAAAGTCTGCCGAGGCAAACTTTAATAGTATGAAATGGTTGAGTAAGCGGGCCATGGAATGCGTGTATAGTTAGTGTTACAAAGCTGAGAGGGCGACCTCTGGTCGGAAGTAGAGTGTCAATGATAAGTCGCATGAGTAAAACGATTGACCTTGTTTGAGTGAGTAGCCTTCGATTGCGAATAGAGTTTTATGTATGGTGTCCTAGTGTGTGTTACATGAGTTTTTATGATTTCAAAACAATTGCATAGAAAACTATTTTAGTCGAGGTTGAGTCAGCATGTGCAAGTGTGTATTTAAAGAAAAAGGAAATTCCAGTTACGGCGCACAAGGAAATTTTGAGTTTAGCAATTTGCAAAATACTTCGTATTTTACATAAAAAGTTGAATGGTAGCAAAAAGGTCAAGAAAGCGTTGGCCAGCAAAACTTTTTATAACCAACAAGAGTATTAACTTGATGATATCATATAAACGAACGTGAGAACCGACTAGCTTACTTCGTGTCGGTAATTTTCTTTCAAACTTTGGTCGCATGAAAAGATTTTCATTTTTATTACTGTCGTAACAATATCGTTTGGTTGAGAAAGATTAAGTGTTACGGGAAGTTGTATGCAAACGATTCTCGAGATCGTTGTGCAGTACATTGGAGTTATGAGAATGTTGGAGTCATTGGTACCCAAGTTGTTCCTTGTGTTGTTCTTTAAAATGAGAAAATGTGCGAAATGATTCATTTATCAAGTTGTCATGCATGAAGGCTATGAACTCACTAGGTCATAGAGTATTACACTTTAAGCTAAGAAAGAACTCCGAGAGTGAAGAGGTGTTGGATAAATCATGGGAGAATGTTCGTAGTTTTGGAATTTGGGTTCAAGATGAGAGGTGATCAGTGGGAAAGTCGAAAGTGGACTTTAGTGTCGATTGTAAGAAGGTATATACCCTTGTTTGGTAACTAAAATTACAGTTGCCAAGGGACGATTGTGTCCGGAGGAAGGACTAGTGGTCATCAAGGGGATGAAATTAGCACATCGCTATGAGTAGTGTGGTGAGACAGAAAGGAAATATCCTCGACGTCAAATAAGAATTTATGGTGATCTTATGATATTAATGTTGCACGAATAAATTGGAGATGAAGACGATAAGATGTGAATTTGATTATGAGATGTTAGAAGGATTAGGTTCAGTTAGGGAACCTTGCTAAAGAATGGGTTAAGGAAGTATCGACAGGTCGACTATTGACTTTGAAGTCGGCAGTTGTGTAAGGAGTATGAGGTCTTTTGCCTGTCACAGGGTGCGTTCTAAGTGCGTCCCGCATATGCCTGTGCGGGTAGGAACTGTTACATCCCATATTGGCTAAGAAGGGGTACGAAGTCCTCCTTATAAGGGTGGATGGATACCTTCCTTGCAAAACGTGTTTTGCCCGTCGTAGGGTGCCGGTATGCTTATGCAGAGGGTATGCCTGTGCGGCCAAAAACAAAACCGTGAGCGGTGGCGGTATGCTGATGCAGAAGGTATCCGTAGAGCGGAAAATATCTTGTATAGTGGACTGGGGATGTTACAGAATGGTATATCTTGTAAAACACCCACGTTTGGGAATTTTGAGTGATTGACGAATAAATCACGAATGAAAGAAATTTTGATTAATTTATTGCATACGAGAAAGCTATGTGGTTAAAATACGTTTTTAGAGTTTATTGTGGTTGTACAATAATTATGATGTGATATGTGCTTAATTGCATTTTATTTAAATGAGTGTCGTTTTAAGTATTGGTCTTATGTGTGAGGACAGTTTGATGCTCTTGTATTCTTAGTACCTTTGGGACTAAGGAACCTTGGTAAAGGATGTACATTGTTGAGTCTAAAAGAGTTGCATATACGTGTACATATAGATACATATATGAATTGACTTCATTAAGAAGGTAGCAATGAAGGGGTTGTGAGATTATCAAGCCTCGGAGCGTGTGTTGCATGATGTGAGATAGATGTATTTAATTGCATGAGTAGAGATTGATAAATAATCATTAGATCCTTTGAGCAGATGGCTCGATTTTGGGCTCGGTTGAGTATTGGGAGCTTTCGCCTGGTTTAAATAAGCTCGACGTGGGCTTGGGGTTGGAATTATATGAATTGTATTATAATTGAAGTTTACATTATATGAATACATTGGTTATTACTGAGGTCAGGTATGAATATTGAGCCTGGAATTAGAAGATTAAAAGTTAAAGGACCACCGTGTAGGGGTGTTAGGATAGTGAAGGGCTGTTGTTTTAGATAAGCGTTTTCTTACAGTGTGGATGGTTTATAAAGGATGAAGTATTAGGCACGAACGAAGGGAGTACATAGATTGTGTTGATCTGTGAAGGAGTATGTCCGGTTTATGTAAAGGTTTGGAATCACAAAGAGTTAAAGCAAGTAACGAGTAGGTATGAGTTAATTAGAAACTCGTGAGTTATGATCCAACTGAAGTTGGGGAGGGATAAAGTAGCGAAATAGACTCAGTTAAATATGCGGGAGAACATGAATGTACGTTTGAATTGTGTACAATTGATCATGAGAGACCTGGTCTGCTGTGAGATGTTATGGGTGGAGAATGTACGAACAAGTAGCGGCATCAAGTGCAAAGATAAGTGTGTCAACTAGTGTGTAATGTGAAGTTAGAAAGAGGAAGCATCCGATGGAAGTCTTTTCGGGGATTTCAGATAGAAAGTACTATTTTGTCAATAAAATTGTTGGAGTATGTGGTTTGTAAGATGGTGTAGTGATATGGCTAATATCGGAATAGAATGGCGGAAAGGTAGTGGGTGTTTATCCAAAGCGATTTTGGATGTGTGAGTCGCTAAGTAAGTTATGTTTTGAATCATTGGAAGTTAACGAAGATGATGGATATGTTAGTCAAAATGTGATACAAAAGATGCAAAATCCTTAAGGAATATGAGTTGCTTCTTATGTATGAAAGAATTGTCCGAGAAAGTATTAGTTGCAGATTAAAGAATGTGTTATAACTTGGGACGGTATGTCGTTTCAAGATAACTTAGTTGATTGCCTTAAGTTAGAATTTTGATACAACTGTTTGGTTATGTATAGTAATGAGAAAATGTTATCGGTATGTGGAAAAGTTAGAAGAAAGAGACAAGTAATGTTTGGAGGGTAGTACTCCATGCTATCGTGGGAAGATATGATAAAAGGTCGGACCTAAGAATGTAGTTATACTACAGGTTCAATGGAATTATCACCCTTGAAATACAACACTTTAGTGTTTGGTTGCAATATGGTCGCATAGTGCGATAGTGGTGTGAGGAAATAGTAGCACTTTGTACTAAAGAAACGTGTGAGTCATGAATGCAACAAAGGTTTGTCGTATTTATCGAAGTATTCAAAAGTGGTGAGTATGCTCAATTTAAGGTGAGTGCAGGTTTTCAAGCAGTAGATGGTAATGTTATTTTGAGACCCGGAGATCGAGTTACAGTTAATGTCGGTATGGTAGACCAAGAAATAGTCGGATAAAGATTTGATGATGAACAGTTACTCTAAGGAGGTTTGCAAATCCAATTTGGGGAGCGGATACTAATGAAAGAGGTAAGGTTCAGAAAATACGAAAAGATGAATTCTTGTTCTTTCTGGACTTTTAAATTGTGATTAAGTATGTAAGACTTAAAGAGAAGAGAGGTACAAAATATTTCATGTTGGTATAATGTGATTTCTTTTACTAAAGTAAGAGTGGATAAGAAGAGTTGTTGTGTGGAGAAACCAGAAGAAATTTTGATAAGTCAATTAAAAAGTTATCAAATGGCAAGGAAGTAGCTATAAAGTACAGTGGAAATACCATAGAGGTACTAATGTAACTTTAGAATCAGAGGAGGATACTAAAGTTAGATATCCTCATTTGTTTACCTGATCTTGATTTCGAGGACGAAATCATTTTCAAGTTGGGGAGTATTGTAACATCCTAAATTTTCAATAATAATATTTGTTGGTGCAAGTGTACCACATCTCTATATATTTATATATATTTATTTTGATGATTACAAACACACCGTATTATTGTTTATCTAACAATTTAATCCAAGTGTGCAGTTGTTGAAGAACACGAAGATTTAATCTGAAGGGTTCAAGACGGAAGTGTTTACGTCGTCATTATTGTTTATAACTAATAATGATAAACACCCTAAAATAATATACCACTTGGATATTTCTAAAAACCTTAAATAATTTATTTAAATAAATTTATTGAGAAGATCCAGCAGATTTGGTTGCGTCCTGGAAAGTCCTTTTTCTGACGGCGGTATACCGCGGCGGTACAGCCGGTATACCGCGGGTACACTACGGCCGGTATACCGCGGCTGTTCAGCCGGTATACCGCGGCAGGCTCGGTGTACAATTCTGATTGGTTGAAAGTTACTTTTCCTGACGGCGGTATACCGCGAGTCCCAGCCGGTATACCGCGGGTACGTAATTCCTGTCAACTTTGCATGTAGCCGTTGGTGTGTCAGTTACTTTTTCTGACGGCGGTATACCGCGTGCATTTGGCGGTATACCGCGCCTCATGTTTCCGTTGGAGCTTCCTTGGTATAAAAGAAGATGCTGGTGATGAAGACTAAACAACTGTAACAACAAAGCAGAAACCACACTCTCAGCTCTCTCATCTATTTATATATATATATTTTATAAAACATTTTTTTATAAAATATCCAAGTGTGAGATATTATACAAGAGTGATTACCCATTGTGAGTTATACTCCTCTTGTAAGTATTTGAATAACGGGTGTGTGATCCTGTACATCTCAATAAGCTGAGGCTTAGAGAACCGTTTACTTTGCTCTGTATTTGGTTTGTATTCTACCGTAAAGAATACATTTATTGGATCGTGTCGGGAAGTGTCTCGGCTGCTGGTTTATCACAGTTGGTGGTAAATCAGTAAATCTCTGTGTCTAGTATCTCTATCCCTTATCTCTTTATTTATTCCGCTGTGCTTTATTATATTTATTTATATAAACTGCTTTGCATTTATATTTATTTATATAATCTCTGTGCATTTAAATTATATCTGTTTATATAATTGTTGTATACTTATTTATTTATACTCTGCTTTATTTATTCTGTATTTTTTTGTAAAAAGAATTTTTGAAAGCAAAAGATTTAAAATACAACCTTACCCCCCCCTAGGTTGTCTAACATTTGGTATCAGAGCAGGGCTTTCAAAAATTATCTGTTTAAATTTTTAAAGTTATTTCTTTAATTCTTTTAAATGGCTCAACAAACTAATTTTGTGTTTTCAAAACCCCCTTTGATAGATACTGAAAAGTTTGGCATTTGGGCCGAGCTATTTGAATGTCACGTTCGTGGCAAAAGTCAAAAAATTTGGGATATTATAGAAAATGGGAATTTTAATCCTACTATTGTAAAAGATGATCTTATTGTTGATAAACCTTTAAAAGAATGGACTCCCGCTGAAGAATCTCATTATTGTTTAAATTTTGAAGCTAAAAATATATTATATGCTGCTTTAACCTCTGATGAAATTGAAAGAGTTTATACTTATAAAACTGCTAATCAAATCTGGCAAAGCTTGAGTGACACTCATCGTGGAAATACTCAAGTTAAAAGCTCTAAAATAAATATTTTAGTACATGATTATGAACTGTTCGAAATGTCAAAAGATGAGTCAATCGACTCAATGTTTAAACGTTTTAACCTCATTATGACTACTTTGAAGGGATTAGGTCGCACTTATCCTAACGAAGACTATGTAAGGAAAATTCTTCGAGCACTTCCTTCGGAGTGGATGGCAAAAATTACATCTTTAGAAGACTCCCGAGATCTCGCAACGATGAAGCTCGATGATCTCATCGGCAATCTTAAAGTGCACGAAATCGCACTAAAAAGAAATCAAGTCCGGGAGCAAGTCAAAAAGAAATCCATCGCTCTCAAAGTCGTTGCCTCAAAAGAAAAGGAAGAGGAGGAAGATGCAAGTTCCTCGGATGACGAACCCGAAAATCTTGACGATTTAGTCAAGTTGGTAAGAAAACTTTCTAAACTTTTATCTAACAAAAAGTTTGCTAATAATGATAGGTTTCAAGAAAATGGAGACTACCGTCGTGGTGGTAAAAACCAAAGTCGCAACGTCCACAAAAGTGAAGACAAAAATGACGAATCTAGCGACGATGAAAAAGCCAATAAAAAGAAAGGCTTTTGCTATGTGTGTGGCGACAATGATCACTATGCGAGTGTGTGTCCGAAACGAGCAAAACAAATCAACACACCAAAAGCTTTAGTTGGAGGCGCGTTGAGCGCAAGCATAAATGAGGCCCAAAATTTTTGTTTCATGGCCGACCATGATAATGAGGTATCTTCATCATATTCTTCTAAAAATAATTATGATAATAATTATAGTGATAATTATTATAGTGACGATGAAAATAATCTTGACGAATTATATAAATCATTTCATGATATGGCTGCTCTCGCAAATAAATATAAAGATGAAATTTCTAATTTAAAAGAAACCGTATCTGTATATAAAAAGGAAATAGATGACGGTAAACAAAAATCTGCTCATGATTTAGATGTTATCACTAAATTAGAAAATAAATTAAGTGAAAAAGATGTTTGTAAATCTTGTGTTATTTTAAATGATAAAATTGCATGCTTAAGTGAAAATAAAAATGAAAGTGTTGCATGTACAAAATGCGAGTCTCTTGAAAATGAAGTTGCATGTTTAAATGCTAAATGTAAATCGCATGAGAAAAATGACTTATTAGCAAATGCTTTTAATAGTAGCAATGATAAAGTGCTTAAAATGCTAAATATGCCTAATCGTATAAATTGTCGTAAAGGCATTGGTTCCGATACATGTGTTGATAAATGTTCGTGTAAACCCATTAAAAGATTTTTTGCATCTCCTAAAGTTGAAACGAGAAAACCCTATGTGCAAAAACCCCCATATATGTCAAAAATGAAAAATGTGAATTATGGGAGGAAACCGTATGCTCGTATGTATAATAGTAATTTTTCTAGACCTAATGCGAATATAAATGCTTCATTTTATGTGTATGATAAATACAATCGCAAAATTAAAATGGTTAGAAAATGGATTCCGAAAGGAATGTTTAATGTTGATAATCCGGGTGGAATGCGTTTATGGTTTTAAACCATTTTTATGGTTTTGTATGTTTGTCGTGTTTGTTTTATGTCGACAACATATTTTTTTGCAGTTTATGTTTTATACTAACTGTTAAAAGGACCCATAAGAAAAGGGTACCACGAAATATTTTCTTTGCCTTTTGTAGGTGTTTCCTGACGAGGATATAATACGTGTTACCTGCCGAGGTTATAATACGTGGTTACCTGCCGAGGTTATAATACGTGGTTACCTGACGAGGTCATAATACGTGGTGATTTTTTTTATCACATAAAATTAACCGAAAATTGAAGCCTTAAGATCCGTTTTGGTGCAAGTGTTTCGTATTGGTTTGTATATCTTTGTCTCTATTGCTTTTTGCATTTTATTTTATCCCTCAAATTTTATAAAATCAAATTGATATCGTTATTAATTTGAGGGGGAGCGTTTTAGCTCTTTTACCCATGAGTTTATGCTCTCTCAAATATATGCATATTTTGAGGGGGAGCATCTCTCGAGGGGAAGCATACCGTCTTTCTTGACCCTTTTTGTTTCGACAAACGGGGGAGAGAAACCGCATATGCTCTTGCTTAGCGGTTGTGTTTGTCATCATCAAAAAGGGGGAGATTGTTGGTGCAAGTGTACCACATCTCTATATATTTATATATATTTATTTTGATGATTACAAACACACCGTATTATTGTTTATCTAACAATTTAATCCAAGTGTGCAGTTGTTGAAGAACACGAAGATTTAATCTGAAGGGTTCAAGACGGAAGTGTTTACGTCGTCATTATTGTTTATAACTAATAATGATAAACACCCTAAAATAATATACCACTTGGATATTTCTAAAAACCTTAAATAATTTATTTAAATAAATTTATTGAGAAGATCCAGCAGATTTGGTTGCGTCCTGGAAAGTCCTTTTTCTGACGGCGGTATACCGCGGCGGTACAGCCGGTATACCGCGGGTACACTACGGCCGGTATACCGCGGCTGTTCAGCCGGTATACCGCGGCAGGCTCGGTGTACAATTCTGATTGGTTGAAAGTTACTTTTCCTGACGGCGGTATACCGCGAGTCCCAGCCGGTATACCGCGGGTACGTAATTCCTGTCAACTTTGCATGTAGCCGTTGGTGTGTCAGTTACTTTTTCTGACGGCGGTATACCGCGTGCATTTGGCGGTATACCGCGCCTCATGTTTCCGTTGGAGCTTCCTTGGTATAAAAGAAGATGCTGGTGATGAAGACTAAACAACTGTAACAACAAAGCAGAAACCACACTCTCAGCTCTCTCATCTATTTATATATATATATTTTATAAAACATTTTTTTATAAAATATCCAAGTGTGAGATATTATACAAGAGTGATTACCCATTGTGAGTTATACTCCTCTTGTAAGTATTTGAATAACGGGTGTGTGATCCTGTACATCTCAATAAGCTGAGGCTTAGAGAACCGTTTACTTTGCTCTGTATTTGGTTTGTATTCTACCGTAAAGAATACATTTATTGGATCGTGTCGGGAAGTGTCTCGGCTGCTGGTTTATCACAGTTGGTGGTAAATCAGTAAATCTCTGTGTCTAGTATCTCTATCCCTTATCTCTTTATTTATTCCGCTGTGCTTTATTATATTTATTTATATAAACTGCTTTGCATTTATATTTATTTATATAATCTCTGTGCATTTAAATTATATCTGTTTATATAATTGTTGTATACTTATTTATTTATACTCTGCTTTATTTATTCTGTATTTTTTTGTAAAAAGAATTTTTGAAAGCAAAAGATTTAAAATACAACCTTATCCCCCCCTAGGTTGTCTAACATTTGGTATCAGAGCAGGGCTTTCAAAAATTATCTGTTTAAATTTTTAAAGTTATTTCTTTAATTCTTTTAAATGGCTCAACAAACTAATTTTGTGTTTTCAAAACCCCCTTTGATAGATACTGAAAAGTTTGGCATTTGGGCCGAGCTATTTGAATGTCACGTTCGTGGCAAAAGTCAAAAAATTTGGGATATTATAGAAAATGGGAATTTTAATCCTACTATTGTAAAAGATGATCTTATTGTTGATAAACCTTTAAAAGAATGGACTCCCGCTGAAGAATCTCATTATTGTTTAAATTTTGAAGCTAAAAATATATTATATGCTGCTTTAACCTCTGATGAAATTGAAAGAGTTTATACTTATAAAACTGCTAATCAAATCTGGCAAAGCTTGAGTGACACTCATCGTGGAAATACTCAAGTTAAAAGCTCTAAAATAAATATTTTAGTACATGATTATGAACTGTTCGAAATGTCAAAAGATGAGTCAATCGACTCAATGTTTAAACGTTTTAACCTCATTATGACTACTTTGAAGGGATTAGGTCGCACTTATCCTAACGAAGACTATGTAAGGAAAATTCTTCGAGCACTTCCTTCGGAGTGGATGGCAAAAATTACATCTTTAGAAGACTCCCGAGATCTCGCAACGATGAAGCTCGATGATCTCATCGGCAATCTTAAAGTGCACGAAATCGCACTAAAAAGAAATCAAGTCCGGGAGCAAGTCAAAAAGAAATCCATCGCTCTCAAAGTCGTTGCCTCAAAAGAAAAGGAAGAGGAGGAAGATGCAAGTTCCTCGGATGACGAACCCGAAAATCTTGACGATTTAGTCAAGTTGGTAAGAAAACTTTCTAAACTTTTATCTAACAAAAAGTTTGCTAATAATGATAGGTTTCAAGAAAATGGAGACTACCGTCGTGGTGGTAAAAACCAAAGTCGCAACGTCCACAAAAGTGAAGACAAAAATGACGAATCTAGCGACGATGAAAAAGCCAATAAAAAGAAAGGCTTTTGCTATGTGTGTGGCGACAATGATCACTATGCGAGTGTGTGTCCGAAACGAGCAAAACAAATCAACACACCAAAAGCTTTAGTTGGAGGCGCGTTGAGCGCAAGCATAAATGAGGCCCAAAATTTTTGTTTCATGGCCGACCATGATAATGAGGTATCTTCATCATATTCTTCTAAAAATAATTATGATAATAATTATAGTGATAATTATTATAGTGACGATGAAAATAATCTTGACGAATTATATAAATCATTTCATGATATGGCTGCTCTCGCAAATAAATATAAAGATGAAATTTCTAATTTAAAAGAAACCGTATCTGTATATAAAAAGGAAATAGATGACGGTAAACAAAAATCTGCTCATGATTTAGATGTTATCACTAAATTAGAAAATAAATTAAGTGAAAAAGATGTTTGTAAATCTTGTGTTATTTTAAATGATAAAATTGCATGCTTAAGTGAAAATAAAAATGAAAGTGTTGCATGTACAAAATGCGAGTCTCTTGAAAATGAAGTTGCATGTTTAAATGCTAAATGTAAATCGCATGAGAAAAATGACTTATTAGCAAATGCTTTTAATAGTAGCAATGATAAAGTGCTTAAAATGCTAAATATGCCTAATCGTATAAATTGTCGTAAAGGCATTGGTTCCGATACATGTGTTGATAAATGTTCGTGTAAACCCATTAAAAGATTTTTTGCATCTCCTAAAGTTGAAACGAGAAAACCCTATGTGCAAAAACCCCCATATATGTCAAAAATGAAAAATGTGAATTATGGGAGGAAACCGTATGCTCGTATGTATAATAGTAATTTTTCTAGACCTAATGCGAATATAAATGCTTCATTTTATGTGTATGATAAATACAATCGCAAAATTAAAATGGTTAGAAAATGGATTCCGAAAGGAATGTTTAATGTTGATAATCCGGGTGGAATGCGTTTATGGTTTTAAACCATTTTTATGGTTTTGTATGTTTGTCGTGTTTGTTTTATGTCGACAACATATTTTTTTGCAGTTTATGTTTTATACTAACTGTTAAAAGGACCCATAAGAAAAGGGTACCACGAAATATTTTCTTTGCCTTTTGTAGGTGTTTCCTGACGAGGATATAATACGTGTTACCTGCCGAGGTTATAATACGTGGTTACCTGCCGAGGTTATAATACGTGGTTACCTGACGAGGTCATAATACGTGGTGATTTTTTTTATCACATAAAATTAACCGAAAATTGAAGCCTTAAGATCCGTTTTGGTGCAAGTGTTTCGTATTGGTTTGTATATCTTTGTCTCTATTGCTTTTTGCATTTTATTTTATCCCTCAAATTTTATAAAATCAAATTGATATCGTTATTAATTTGAGGGGGAGCGTTTTAGCTCTTTTACCCATGAGTTTATGCTCTCTCAAATATATGCATATTTTGAGGGGGAGCATCTCTCGAGGGGAAGCATACCGTCTTTCTTGACCCTTTTTGTTTCGACAAACGGGGGAGAGAAACCGCATATGCTCTTGCTTAGCGGTTGTGTTTGTCATCATCAAAAAGGGGGAGATTGTTGGTGCAAGTGTACCACATCTCTATATATTTATATATATTTATTTTGATGATTACAAACACACCGTATTATTGTTTATCTAACAATTTAATCCAAGTGTGCAGTTGTTGAAGAACACGAAGATTTAATCTGAAGGGTTCAAGACGGAAGTGTTTACGTCGTCATTATTGTTTATAACTAATAATGATAAACACCCTAAAATAATATACCACTTGGATATTTCTAAAAACCTTAAATAATTTATTTAAATAAATTTATTGAGAAGATCCAGCAGATTTGGTTGCGTCCTGGAAAGTCCTTTTTCTGACGGCGGTATACCGCGGCGGTACAGCCGGTATACCGCGGGTACACTACGGCCGGTATACCGCGGCTGTTCAGCCGGTATACCGCGGCAGGCTCGGTGTACAATTCTGATTGGTTGAAAGTTACTTTTCCTGACGGCGGTATACCGCGAGTCCCAGCCGGTATACCGCGGGTACGTAATTCCTGTCAACTTTGCATGTAGCCGTTGGTGTGTCAGTTACTTTTTCTGACGGCGGTATACCGCGTGCATTTGGCGGTATACCGCGCCTCATGTTTCCGTTGGAGCTTCCTTGGTATAAAAGAAGATGCTGGTGATGAAGACTAAACAACTGTAACAACAAAGCAGAAACCACACTCTCAGCTCTCTCATCTATTTATATATATATATTTTATAAAACATTTTTTTATAAAATATCCAAGTGTGAGATATTATACAAGAGTGATTACCCATTGTGAGTTATACTCCTCTTGTAAGTATTTGAATAACGGGTGTGTGATCCTGTACATCTCAATAAGCTGAGGCTTAGAGAACCGTTTACTTTGCTCTGTATTTGGTTTGTATTCTACCGTAAAGAATACATTTATTGGATCGTGTCGGGAAGTGTCTCGGCTGCTGGTTTATCACAGTTGGTGGTAAATCAGTAAATCTCTGTGTCTAGTATCTCTATCCCTTATCTCTTTATTTATTCCGCTGTGCTTTATTATATTTATTTATATAAACTGCTTTGCATTTATATTTATTTATATAATCTCTGTGCATTTAAATTATATCTGTTTATATAATTGTTGTATACTTATTTATTTATACTCTGCTTTATTTATTCTGTATTTTTTTGTAAAAAGAATTTTTGAAAGCAAAAGATTTAAAATACAACCTTACCCCCCCCTAGGTTGTCTAACATTTGGTATCAGAGCAGGGCTTTCAAAAATTATCTGTTTAAATTTTTAAAGTTATTTCTTTAATTCTTTTAAATGGCTCAACAAACTAATTTTGTGTTTTCAAAACCCCCTTTGATAGATACTGAAAAGTTTGGCATTTGGGCCGAGCTATTTGAATGTCACGTTCGTGGCAAAAGTCAAAAAATTTGGGATATTATAGAAAATGGGAATTTTAATCCTACTATTGTAAAAGATGATCTTATTGTTGATAAACCTTTAAAAGAATGGACTCCCGCTGAAGAATCTCATTATTGTTTAAATTTTGAAGCTAAAAATATATTATATGCTGCTTTAACCTCTGATGAAATTGAAAGAGTTTATACTTATAAAACTGCTAATCAAATCTGGCAAAGCTTGAGTGACACTCATCGTGGAAATACTCAAGTTAAAAGCTCTAAAATAAATATTTTAGTACATGATTATGAACTGTTCGAAATGTCAAAAGATGAGTCAATCGACTCAATGTTTAAACGTTTTAACCTCATTATGACTACTTTGAAGGGATTAGGTCGCACTTATCCTAACGAAGACTATGTAAGGAAAATTCTTCGAGCACTTCCTTCGGAGTGGATGGCAAAAATTACATCTTTAGAAGACTCCCGAGATCTCGCAACGATGAAGCTCGATGATCTCATCGGCAATCTTAAAGTGCACGAAATCGCACTAAAAAGAAATCAAGTCCGGGAGCAAGTCAAAAAGAAATCCATCGCTCTCAAAGTCGTTGCCTCAAAAGAAAAGGAAGAGGAGGAAGATGCAAGTTCCTCGGATGACGAACCCGAAAATCTTGACGATTTAGTCAAGTTGGTAAGAAAACTTTCTAAACTTTTATCTAACAAAAAGTTTGCTAATAATGATAGGTTTCAAGAAAATGGAGACTACCGTCGTGGTGGTAAAAACCAAAGTCGCAACGTCCACAAAAGTGAAGACAAAAATGACGAATCTAGCGACGATGAAAAAGCCAATAAAAAGAAAGGCTTTTGCTATGTGTGTGGCGACAATGATCACTATGCGAGTGTGTGTCCGAAACGAGCAAAACAAATCAACACACCAAAAGCTTTAGTTGGAGGCGCGTTGAGCGCAAGCATAAATGAGGCCCAAAATTTTTGTTTCATGGCCGACCATGATAATGAGGTATCTTCATCATATTCTTCTAAAAATAATTATGATAATAATTATAGTGATAATTATTATAGTGACGATGAAAATAATCTTGACGAATTATATAAATCATTTCATGATATGGCTGCTCTCGCAAATAAATATAAAGATGAAATTTCTAATTTAAAAGAAACCGTATCTGTATATAAAAAGGAAATAGATGACGGTAAACAAAAATCTGCTCATGATTTAGATGTTATCACTAAATTAGAAAATAAATTAAGTGAAAAAGATGTTTGTAAATCTTGTGTTATTTTAAATGATAAAATTGCATGCTTAAGTGAAAATAAAAATGAAAGTGTTGCATGTACAAAATGCGAGTCTCTTGAAAATGAAGTTGCATGTTTAAATGCTAAATGTAAATCGCATGAGAAAAATGACTTATTAGCAAATGCTTTTAATAGTAGCAATGATAAAGTGCTTAAAATGCTAAATATGCCTAATCGTATAAATTGTCGTAAAGGCATTGGTTCCGATACATGTGTTGATAAATGTTCGTGTAAACCCATTAAAAGATTTTTTGCATCTCCTAAAGTTGAAACGAGAAAACCCTATGTGCAAAAACCCCCATATATGTCAAAAATGAAAAATGTGAATTATGGGAGGAAACCGTATGCTCGTATGTATAATAGTAATTTTTCTAGACCTAATGCGAATATAAATGCTTCATTTTATGTGTATGATAAATACAATCGCAAAATTAAAATGGTTAGAAAATGGATTCCGAAAGGAATGTTTAATGTTGATAATCCGGGTGGAATGCGTTTATGGTTTTAAACCATTTTTATGGTTTTGTATGTTTGTCGTGTTTGTTTTATGTCGACAACATATTTTTTTGCAGTTTATGTTTTATACTAACTGTTAAAAGGACCCATAAGAAAAGGGTACCACGAAATATTTTCTTTGCCTTTTGTAGGTGTTTCCTGACGAGGATATAATACGTGTTACCTGCCGAGGTTATAATACGTGGTTACCTGCCGAGGTTATAATACGTGGTTACCTGACGAGGTCATAATACGTGGTGATTTTTTTTATCACATAAAATTAACCGAAAATTGAAGCCTTAAGATCCGTTTTGGTGCAAGTGTTTCGTATTGGTTTGTATATCTTTGTCTCTATTGCTTTTTGCATTTTATTTTATCCCTCAAATTTTATAAAATCAAATTGATATCGTTATTAATTTGAGGGGGAGCGTTTTAGCTCTTTTACCCATGAGTTTATGCTCTCTCAAATATATGCATATTTTGAGGGGGAGCATCTCTCGAGGGGAAGCATACCGTCTTTCTTGACCCTTTTTGTTTCGACAAACGGGGGAGAGAAACCGCATATGCTCTTGCTTAGCGGTTGTGTTTGTCATCATCAAAAAGGGGGAGATTGTTGGTGCAAGTGTACCACATCTCTATATATTTATATATATTTATTTTGATGATTACAAACACACCGTATTATTGTTTATCTAACAATTTAATCCAAGTGTGCAGTTGTTGAAGAACACGAAGATTTAATCTGAAGGGTTCAAGACGGAAGTGTTTACGTCGTCATTATTGTTTATAACTAATAATGATAAACACCCTAAAATAATATACCACTTGGATATTTCTAAAAACCTTAAATAATTTATTTAAATAAATTTATTGAGAAGATCCAGCAGATTTGGTTGCGTCCTGGAAAGTCCTTTTTCTGACGGCGGTATACCGCGGCGGTACAGCCGGTATACCGCGGGTACACTACGGCCGGTATACCGCGGCTGTTCAGCCGGTATACCGCGGCAGGCTCGGTGTACAATTCTGATTGGTTGAAAGTTACTTTTCCTGACGGCGGTATACCGCGAGTCCCAGCCGGTATACCGCGGGTACGTAATTCCTGTCAACTTTGCATGTAGCCGTTGGTGTGTCAGTTACTTTTTCTGACGGCGGTATACCGCGTGCATTTGGCGGTATACCGCGCCTCATGTTTCCGTTGGAGCTTCCTTGGTATAAAAGAAGATGCTGGTGATGAAGACTAAACAACTGTAACAACAAAGCAGAAACCACACTCTCAGCTCTCTCATCTATTTATATATATATATTTTATAAAACATTTTTTTATAAAATATCCAAGTGTGAGATATTATACAAGAGTGATTACCCATTGTGAGTTATACTCCTCTTGTAAGTATTTGAATAACGGGTGTGTGATCCTGTACATCTCAATAAGCTGAGGCTTAGAGAACCGTTTACTTTGCTCTGTATTTGGTTTGTATTCTACCGTAAAGAATACATTTATTGGATCGTGTCGGGAAGTGTCTCGGCTGCTGGTTTATCACAGTTGGTGGTAAATCAGTAAATCTCTGTGTCTAGTATCTCTATCCCTTATCTCTTTATTTATTCCGCTGTGCTTTATTATATTTATTTATATAAACTGCTTTGCATTTATATTTATTTATATAATCTCTGTGCATTTAAAATATATCTGTTTATATAATTGTTGTATACTTATTTATTTATACTCTGCTTTATTTATTCTGTATTTTTTTGTAAAAAGAATTTTTGAAAGCAAAAGATTTAAAATACAACCTTACCCCCCCCTAGGTTGTCTAACAATATTTTAATGAGAATTGGGATGTATTTGTATTTTGTGTAAACCTTGAAATTTATGGAAGTTTTATAATTCATTAGGGTTAAAATACAAGAGATGAAAGTTGGATGTACTTTTGGGTTTAATGGAACTTGAGGGTGTGTTTTGTTAATAAATAAAAGTGTGTATGGATAAAGGGTTAAGGGAATGAGATATTATCTCATTTTCCCTGTTGTGAGTCGGCAAGAAGCAGAAAGAAATAGAGAAAAGAGAGAAAAGGAAGAAAAGCAAGGGTTTGTCTTCATTTTGGTAAGTAATTAACTATGGTTTATGATAAAATCTGTTGTAGTTATGTGTGTGTAAACGAATTTGATTGTGGAATAGGTATTTGGAATCATAAACAACAAATTTGAAGAACCAGATTGTGCAAAGTGGGTATAACTTCCTTAAGAGGTGAGTTCATTTGTTGTTTGCTTAAATCAACGTTTTCATGTTAAATTGAACCTTGAAATAGCTGTATAAATTGGTTATGAACTGTATGGAATGGTCTGGAATGAGCTGAATAGAACAAACATCGAGTTAGGTTGAATTTTGGGCTGCAGAACCGAAGTTTCCGGATAAAAAAAATCGTATCCGGAAACCGCTGTGATGAATGTGTCCGGACGTATCGATGTACCCGGTAAGTATTCTTTTTTATTGAAGTTTTCCGGGTGAAATTTATTTACCGGATATTATCCGGACTAGTTTATTCTCCGGGTGTTGTCCGGATTAGGTAAGTATCCGGAAAGAGTGTGATACCCGGTAAGTTGTAGTTGTCCGGAAAACTCTGTTGTCCGGATAGTTTGAGTGTGTCCGGAAACCATGTTGTCCAGACACTTCTGGGTGATTTGGAAAATGTAGTTCTGTTAATCGTGGAAAGGTGCGAGTTAGGATTTAAGATATACTTTATATAGCTTGGACATACGTACAACTGAATAGTAGTATGTAAGGCTTATGGACTATGCTAGTTTGATGCTAGGCAGGAATGTATTAAGGGTAATGGATCCATAGACACTAGTGTTTGGTAATTGTTTGGGCAAAAAATCACGTCGTACGACCACGACCAGGACAGGTAAGACGCACGATTGTGAGCTAAATCTTGTGTTAAGATAAGGTCTCGACAAGAACCCATAAAACATCCGTCGTCTCCCGTAAAAGGTAAGTCGTACGTCTCCCATGACGCACGACCTTAGCATCGCCCGTCCCGTACGACCATCGCGTAAGATCATTGTACCTTCGACAGAACTAACGTTAACCTTGACTGTTACGTTTGTTAAGTGTTTAATGCAGGAGTCAAAGTCATTAAAGAGCAACGGACATAACCGACGCAACCATTAACGATCGATAGCCGTAACGGACGAAGAGTATTATGAACATTCATCTCGGCGACCGTTTCCAGCCGTTGTAGCCGTTGATCAAATCATTAATGGAACTAATTAATGACGCGAAGACTATAAAAGACAAGCTAAAGCATCATTTCAAGGGACATCGGTTAACATCCAACACACTCCAGCGAACATCATCAAACAGCAGAGAAAATCATCCCAACTCATAGCAAAGAACATTCAAATTCTGGAGATTAAATACTGAAGGCCAGAATCTTACAACGAACTCAAGAACACTCAAAGGAAAGCTCAAGTATCGCTCTCGACGCACGACAACAGTCCTCTACCAGAAGTTCACACTTTGTATTCACACACGACAAACACCTGTTTTCACATTTTAACACTTGTACTTTACATTTCGAAGTATTTCCTTCTTTTGTATTGTAATCATCGTACGTCCGACGCCAGTACCAAGGACGTCGCCCCTGATTGGCGACCATAGTGCAGCAACGACATCCCTTGTCGTCCGCAGGATTTTTCCTCGTTTGAGGTTTTTCCTGCGTCATCAAATCCCTTGTCTCGTTTATTTTTTCCCTCGTCGCACGTCTCGTCGAAAGTTCATTTCTTTAGTTGATTAAGTCCACATCGACCTTAAGTTGTCCCTTTGGTGCGATTTTTGGCATTAACAGTTTGGCGCCATTCGTGGGACCTCATCTAGAGAAAATCCTTGACGAACGTGCACCCTACTAATAGTTTCTTGGAGTTTCTTCTATTTTCTGTTGCAGGAAAATGGCAGCCTCTGGAAATCCGCAGCAAGCTGTTGCTCAGATGTATCAGGAGCTCGAAGTCGCCAGGAATCAGCTCCATGCAATGGCAGAGCAGAATCACAGAGCAGCTGAGGAGATCGCGCGGTTAAGAAATCCTCTTGGGCCTCAAAATGGTCCTAGGCCGTTCGTGCAAAACCCAGTTCCAAGATCGTTCGACCAGAATGGCCCTAGACCATTTGTCCCGAATCCAGGTTCATCCGCGCAGAACCAGTATCCAGGCCCGTTCATGCAGAATCAACAGCCAGGGCCGTTCAACTAAAATCCTCAGTTTGGGACAGTTCCTCCTCAGCACATAAGGCCACCACCCATGAATAATGGGTCTCAGCCATTACAAGGGTCGCAGCCTTTCCAGCAAGGGTCGCAACCATTTCAGCAGCCATTTCAGAATGGACCTCAAGGTGGATCGCAGCCTTTCAAGCAAGGATCGCAACCGTTTTAGAATGGACCGCGACAATTCCACTATGGGCCGCAGCCATATTTCATCCCGTTCAACGGGGACACCAATGGTTCGTCGCATGGTAATGACACTAGTCCAGGGACCAATCCCTCGACAGGGGCAAATCCCGATCTTACCGATCCCGTCGCTCAGCGTTTGAAGATGTTAGAAGACCAAAATGAGCGCGTCCTGTCCTTGCTCGCCAAGTTGCCTGGGGCAGCCGTGCCCGTCGATGTCGAGCCTCGCTCGGGATATCAGGCGTCGCCTTTCATCGACGAGATTGCCACCGTCGAGGTCCCAAAGAAGTATAACATTCCTGCCTTCACTCCCAAGTATTCGGGTGTGACCGATCCAACTGAGCACGTCGCACAATATAAGCAGCTCATGTGGACGATCTCGATCCCATTTATATACCAGGAAGTATGCATGTATAAGAGTTTTGGAGCAACCCTCACTAGTCCTGCTCTCCAATGGTTAATCAATCTCAAACCCAAATCCATCGGGTCGTTTGTTGAGTTGGTTAATCAATTCTCCCAGCAATTCGCCAGCAGTCGTAAGATGGAGAAGCAGACCAACGACCTATATTACATCGTGCAGAAAGCTAATGAGCCTATTCGAAGTTATTTTAATAGATTCAATGCCGAAATGATCAGCATCCGCAATTGCGATGTAAAAACCGCAATCGAAGCCTATAAGTGTGGTCTGGACGATAATTCGGGTTTATATACCGACCTGACCAAATATCCCCTGGAGAATTTCGAAGACGTCCGAGCTTGGACCTTAGCATATATGAGGGTCGAAGACGATGCAGCCTTTCGTCACAAGCATACTGACGACAAGAAGTCGTTAGGCGCCAGAAAGCCAGAGTTCAAGACAAAGGCTGTTTCTAGAGTAGAGCCAGCGTGCCAAATTTCAAATGTTCGTTTCAAGACGAAAGCAAAGGCCAAGACCGCGGCTAAGTTCACTCAGTACCCCAAGATATCCTCTTACGGATTCAAAGGATCTGCCAAGGACCTAGTCGAAGCTCTGAAAAGTTCCCAAGCTACCATTCGATGGCCAAAGAAGTCCGACCTGGACGATGCTAAGAAAGACAAATCAAAGTGCGACTTCCATGCCGATCATGGTCATGCGACAGACGACTGTATTGCATTGAAGAAGGAACTAGCATATCATTTTCCGAAAGGAAATCTCAAATATATCATCGACGATGTCGCTATTCGAACTAATAGCCATCGATCGTCGACTCCCGAGCATGCAAAAGTTATTAATTGAAATTCCCTACGCCATGGGGAATCCAGGAGATCAAAAGAGAAAATAAACTGAAGTCGTAAGGTCAAGCTCTCGACAGGTTCGTTTTTCTATCCCTAAATTAACAATATCTTTTCCACAGGGATAAATCTACTATGGTGCCTCATCGCACGACAACATAGTCAACCGCGGGACAATATTTCTCCGTGTCATTCTGTCATTTAAAACCTATCTTTTCCTCCCAAAAAGAGTACGGTAATAAATGACAGGGGGCAAATAGAGAGAGTCTGAAATGGTACGTTCTCTAACTCTTTCTCATATGATTTTTTCTCGCAAAACATTTACTGACTTAAGCATCGGAGGGTCGTTGGCTAGCCAACGACCAAACCCCGACATCATTTTATCGCAGAATCGCACGACAGATTATCGCAGAGTCGCTCGACAGTAATCATTAAGTCTACTATATGACTTTAATATCACAAGGTCGAACGACATAAACAATCAGGTCTCTAACTTGATCATTTCTCCACAGGGGCATACGGCACAAACTCGTTGTACGATCCGGTCGTACGATCGCAGAGTCTAAACGACTTTACCCCTAAGTTTCTTAACTTTCATACACTGAATGGATGCTTTAATCGCGTGTTTTTATATTTGTTTTACGTTCTTATCATCGTATTACAATGAATACCTTGGTCGCACGATTTCGTATGTACTCTATGATCGAATTCATAACCAATGTGATATTTGCTTACCAAATATATGAAAACACAAGTTCAAACAAAAAAGGTGCATTTAAAAAGATCGCCAGGTACACACTCAACCACCAACGATCGAGCAGCAAAGAAAATAAAATTCTTAGATTAAAGAGGAGCATCCGTCGCGTTCATGCCCGAAGTCCCGTCCTGAAGGCTTTCACCTGCCACCTCCTCCTCAGCATCCTTCTCATCGTCCGAGTCAAGATCCCTCTCGGTCCCAACACCATTCAGATAGATGTCCAGCTCCTCCTTCGCCGAAGCAAGAGGGTCTTTTCCCAGCAAATGTCGTCGCATGATCGCCGCCCGAGCAGTCAGACGAGCTATGGCAAAAAACGACTTACCCTCGTCCTTTACGGCTTGCACCTCCTTCTCCAAAATCTCCACCTTGGATTTATAATCCTCAGCCTCTTTCGAAACAGCAACCAAGGATTCCTTAATTTTTTCCATCTCCTCCCTTTGTTCAGCAGTCATGGACAAAGATTGCGTCAGACGATGACTAAGATCTTCCTTGGCAAGATGAACGATCTTCAAGTGTTCTAAAGCATCGTCAAGCCGCTTCGAAAACTCCTTAGCATGACTTGTAGAGGCACTCGCTCTGTCCAGCGCCACTTTCTCTCTTTCACGAGCAGCAGACAAGAGATCTTTTACCTTCGCCGCTCCACTTCGTGAGGCCAAAGCAGCCTGAAGTGCCTGCGAAAACATCATCAGTGGACAACGACAACGACAACGAAACCTGGGCCTAGATAAACTAAGTCTTGAAAGAAAGACTTACCATGAACGACAAGCCGGCTATATGGGCACCCGTCTCCTCGATAGGAAACCCCTCAAAACGCTCCCTGAAAGATGGAAGCAGGAAATTATCCAGGTGAGGGAACAGGTTCGTCCCGTCTAGGACATCACCTGTCATAAAATCCGATGGCAGCGAAAAGTTGACCGTCGTGACCTTCTCCCCTCCCGTCGAGTGATCCTCGCCCTTGTCGGCTGACAAAGGATTCGACGCAGCAGACGGGGACTTCACCGTTTCCGCCGGAGAGGCAGAATTGATGGGTGTCGCTGCAGTCACCTTCTTAGGCGATCTGACCCCTACCTTCTCAGGGGAAGCGACTCTCGACGAGTCATTAACCCCAGCCGACGACTCCCTCGGAGTCGTCGTCCTCGTCTTCTTCGGAATTTCAGGGCCAGCGGACATGGCTTTTAGCCTCCTCTCCCTGCCCTGACGAGCATACTCCAGCTCAGCTGCTCTCTTAGCAGAAACCTTCAACACTTTAGGTTGAGATTCTCCTGGAAAAAAGGAATGTCATAAAGCACACAAAGGAAAAAGACTCAAGAAAAAGTAAGTAAAACTTACCCGTCATCCCTCTCCTTCCTCTCGACTTATCTTCTTCCTCTTCTCTTCCTTTCTCTTCACAATTCTCCCCCTGATTCTCTCCTGAAGATTCTAAATCGTCGTCATCCGCCGTATGCCGCACGATGAAAGACCTCTCGGCGACGCTAAATTCTAAAAACGAATTAATCTTCGCTTGAGAGTTAGCGTCTGGCTTCACGACCTTGAACTTTATGGCTGTCAACATACAAAAAACAAGTTAAAAATCATATATAAATCGTCTACAGCGCACGACAGATGAAATAACGAGGCTCACCCGACGTATTCCGGCTCGTCCTAATCCACTCACTCTCAGAGTCAAGGGACAACTTACGCACGAAAACATATCGAGACTTCCACCCACGGTCATTCACACCCGTTCCTAAAACCAAAACGCGATCGCCCTTGAATCTAGAATGTAAACTACATCGATGACATCCGTCCATCTTGGCTTGATAAGCCGAGAGGAGGTCATGTACATTCATGGGAGAATCCCATTTCTTAGTAGCACGCTCGATCACTGACTCGGTGCCAAGTCAAACTCGCCAGAACTGGGGCATCAACTGACTCGGTGCCAAGTCAAACTCTAACATAAACGCCTTGGCCAGAGGAGAAAAAGGCCATTCGAAACCTATCTTAAAAGGGTATTCATAGATTACGATGTACCCCTCGGGACACTCATTTGATCGGATCTGGCCTGGACGGATCAATTCGACCCACGCATGAATTTTCGCTAACTTTCTAAAGTCCCGAAGGTCCGATGACTCTTGAATGACACTTTCAGGATCCCTCGACATTTCTAAACAAAATTTGCAGAAGTCAGAGAAATCGTACCTTACTTATAGGCGCATTAATCCCCGAAGAAACCTAACCAGGTCAGAGATTTTCACAAGTTCGGAAGATATCAGACAAAGAATGGCAAGGAAATCACAGCACAAACTCTTCAAGGGCGAAATAAGGAAAGGATCCGTCAACATCCCTATTTAGACCGAAAAATAGGGTCAGGTCGAATCCCTGGATAACCGTTGCGCGCCCCCGTCCTTCTGTATGACCGCAGGGATCGTCGCCACCTGTCCTTAACAGCTGGTAAGCATCATCGTGTGTCAGTATGACGTCACGACCTCGTTTCCTTTTCAACTTCTCGTTCAGTTAGAAACGAACCAGTCTAGCTCCAAAGCGATTGAGGTAATTTCTAACTCTTGTCTTATTTCCTATGCGTCTGATGGACAAAATTTAAAACTTAAATTTGACATTCAATTTTCAAATTTTGGGGGCAAACTGTTTGGGCAAAAAATCACGTCGTACGACCACGACCAGGACAGGTAAGACGCACGATTGTGAGCTAAATCTTGTGTTAAGATAAGGTCTCGACAAGAACCCATAAAACATCCGTCGTCTCCCGTAAAAGGTAAGTCATACGTCTCCCATGACGCACGACCTTAGCATCGCCCGTCCCGTACGACCATCGCGTAAGATCATTGTACCTTCGACAGAACTAACGTTAACCTTGACTGTTACGTTTGTTAAGTGTTTAATGCAGGAGTCAAAGTCATTAAAGAGCAACGGACATAACCGACGCAACCATTAACGATCGATAGCCGTAACAGATGAAGAGTATTATGAACATTCATCTCGGCGACCGTTTCCAGCCGTTGATCAAATCATTAATGGAACTAATTAATGATGCGAAGACTATAAAAGACAAGCTAAAGCATCATTTCAAGGGACATCGGTTAACATCCAACACACTCCAGCGAACATCATCAAACAGCAGAGAAAATCATCCCAACTCATAGCAAAGAACATTCAAATTCTGGAGATTAAATACTGAAGGCCAGAATCTTACAGCGAACTCAAGAACACTCGAAGGAAAGCTCAAGTATCGCTCTCGACGCACGACAACAGTCCTCGACCAGAAGTTCACACTTTATATTCACACACGACAAACACCTGTTTTCACATTTTAACACTTGTACTTTACATTTCGAAGTATTTCCTTCATTTGTATTGTAATCATCATACGTCCGACGCCAGTACCAAGGATGTCGCCCCTGATTGGCGACCATAGTGCAGCGACGACATCCCTTGTCGTCCGCAGGTTTTTCCTCGTTTGAGGTTTTTCCTGCGTCATCAAATCCCTTGTCTCGTTTATTTTTTCCCTCGTCGCACATCTCGTCGAAAGATCATTTCTTTAGTTGATTAAGTCCACATCGACCTTAAGTTGTCCCTTTGGTGCGATTTTTGGCATTAACAGTAATCACATGGAATAGGCGTGTGGTAATAATCGTTATTCCAGTGATGTGTGTAGTACTAATGATTATGTGCACGTCGAATAGATGAAGTTAGTCATTATTCTGATGTGTGTAGTACTAATGGTTATGTGCACGTGGAATAGATGAAGTTAGTCATTATTCTGATGTGTGTGAGAAACCCTAGAATAAACGTAATTCCCGGTTTCTAAGGAAGAAGAGGGATTGACATATGTAATTGTAATCTCTACTTCCTTTTCTAAGAAATGGGCATGTGTATATTGCGATTTCTTAGGTGGGAGCATTAATCTAGAATCTGAGAAAGATTCGTAGTGTGGCTCTGGAATAGGATGTGTACAGAAATGGGCATGTGTATATTGCGGTTTCTGGAATAGATGTGTACGGAACTGGGCATGTGTATATTGCGATTTCCGAAATAGAAACATTACTCTAGAATCAGTGCAGATTCGTAGTGTAGCTCTGAGACATGATATGATGATGGAATATGTGTCAGTCATATTCATGGGATTGGATGAAAATCGTGTTAACGGAATAGAGTTACACGTATGGTAAGAAAAAGGGTAATCGGGTTTGATATAACTTGTTTACATTGATTTTGTAAATATTATTATGGAAACGAATGTTCTCACTAGGCGTTGGTCTAATCGTTTCAAATGATGTTTTCTTACCAGGTGCCGGCTCGGGAAAATAAAGGGTTGTGGGACGAGCGTTTTGGAATAGCAAGGAAGTCAATTAACAGAAGGAGATTTTGAGGGATTGCTTAGATAACTAAATAAATTTTATTATAGTGACATAATTAGATTAATAAGTTATTTGTAGAATCCTGTATCTGTAAATGTACTTTTGATGATTAATTCACTTGCTATATTGTAAGTTTGAAGTTTATATTATCATAACTTGTGGAAAAATTGAGGTTCAAATTAGCCCGGAATTTGGGGTGTTACATGCACCTTTAAAACCTTAGTAAGTCGTCATTCTCAGTTCATCGAGTACAATACATTTTCTCAAGTAAAATAGGTATTTCATGGAAAACATGCGTAACGGTTATAAACATTTCATGCTCGTAAATGAAACCATAATCAGTCAAAATCATGTAACACTTTAAGTCGTAAAAGGTTTAGGGAACTCACCTTGCTTGATGTACAACGCACTTCTTAAATACTTTCAAGCTAACCCAAACGAACACCTAAGGCAATAGATTCACATCAGATAAACATTTCACCCTTCTGTCCGGAGAACTCAATTCGAACACAGCTATTTTCCGGATACATCTATTGTCCGGATACACCTTTCCGGATACAGCTATTGTCCGGATACATCTTTCCGGATACGAATCCAGACACTAGACCTATCCGGGCAAACTACCCGGACACTAAACCTATCCGGAGACCTCAGCCACCCGGATACTCAAAAATACCTGGACACTCACATAAAAAAATCTACCCGGGAACTAGCATCCTTATCCGGACACCACCGAAGCACGAAGAACTACCACTTTTCCGGGTACTACGGCTGTTCGACCAAAAAGCTCTAAAAGTGATCATTAAGCCCATTTTCTGCCATAAATTGATTAGATAAACTTAAGGGTTCGTCCACCAACCCTAAACACCCATTAAATCCGCATTCCTACCATTAAATTGATTAACAAAGATTGAGACTCCCAAAACCCACTTTTAAGGACTAAGTGATGAAACTCAATGAATCTCTACATTCAGACTTATAAATCCAGATTGAATACGAGAGGAATACTACACTAGCAAGGAAAAACTGGATTAGTAAAGATTACCTTGTTGATTTCGATTTCTGATTAGTCTCCTCCTTGATTTCCTCCCAAGAACCCTCTCTTTCTCTTTCTCTTTGTCTTAGCCGCCAACCACCACAAGCACAACAAAAGACTGATTTGTGAAGTGAGGGCTGCCCTAGGGATTTGTGTCCTACACCTCTTTCATCAAATGACAAATAAGTCCCTCAACAATACTTTCATTTATTTCACTTTGACCACCAAACTCTAAAACCCACTAGAATTTGGGTTGTTACAACAATTGTAAGATCCCACATTGGTTGGGGAGAGGAACAAAGGTTGCCTTATAAGAGGAACTTGATACCTCCCCTATTAGACGCGTTTTAAAAACCGTGAGTCCGGGTGTGTGGACAAAGCGGACAATATCTGGTACGGTTGGCCTGAGATGTTACAGATGGTATCAGAGCCGGGAACCGGACTGGTGTGCCAGCGAGGACGCTGGGCTCCCAAGGGGGGTGGATTGTAAGATCCCACATTGGTTGGGGAGGGGAACAAATGTTGCCTTATAAGAGGAACTTGATACCTCCCCAATTAGACGCGTTTTAAAAACCGTGAGTCCGGGTGTGTGGACAAAGCGGACAATATCTGGTACGGTTGGCCTGAGATGTTACAGAGAATGTAGGAGAGAGGGTTAAAGAGAGGCCACCATTGAAGCCTTAAAATTTTGTGAGAATTTTGAAATTTTTTTAAATAAAATATAGCATTAAATGTCTTCAACCATTCATTTTCTATATTTTTTTATTGATTTCAAATCAAATTTATTTGTTTATTTAATCAAACCATAATTTAATAAATTCAACAATCACAAAGTTTTAAAATTATAATCATCATGTTATAACAATGGTTATTTTATTATTATTATTGACTTTATTTATTTATTTTTTACTTTATAAGGTTAAATAAACTAAATATTATATGAACTTATTTTATTAAGTTAGATAACAATACTTATAAATTAGTACTTATTTTAATAGGAAATACTTGTTATTCATTTATTTTCTTTTAGTAAGCCAACAATCATCATTATATATATATATATATATATATATAAAGGAGAATGTAGGAGAGAGGGTTAAGAAGAGACCACCATTGAAGCCTTAAAATTTTGTGAGAATTTTGAAATTTTTTTAAATAAAATATAGCATTAAATGTCTTCAACCATTCGTTTTCTATATTTTTTATTGATTTCAAATTAAATTTATTTGTTTATTTAATCAAACCATAATTTAATAAATTCAACAATCACAAAGTTTTAAAATCATAATCATCATGTTATAACAATGGTTATTTTATTATTATTATTGACTTTATTTATTTATTTTTTACTTTGTAAGGTTAAATAAACTAAATATTATATGAACTTATTTATTAAGTTAGATAACAATACTTATAAATTAGTACTTATTTTAATAGGAAATACTTTTTATTCATTTATTTTCGTTTAGTAAGCCAACAATCATCAATATATACATATATATATATATAAAGGAGAATGTAGGAGAGAGGGTTAAGGAGAGGTCACCATTGAAACTTAAAATTTTGTGAGAATTTTGAATTTTTTTTTAAATAAAATATAGCATTAAATATTTTCAACCATTCATTTTCTATATTTTTTTATTGATTTCAAATCAAATTTATTTGTTTATTTAATCAAACCATAATTTAATAAATTCAACACTCACAAAGTTTTAAAATTATAATCATCATGTTATAACGATGGTTATTTTATTATTATTATTGACTTTATTTATTTATTTTTTTACTTTGTAAGGTTAAATAAACTAAATAATATATGAACTTATTTTATTAACTTAGATAACAATACTTGTAAATTAGTACTTATTTTAATAGAAAATACTTTTTATTCATTTATTTTCTTTTAGTAAGCCAACAATCATCAATATATATCTATATCTATATATATTTAAAAGTAAAACCTAGAGTTGCTTAGGTGGCATAATGAGAAGACTTCATTCTCATTTATCTTTTTTCTCATAGTTTTGAATTTTTTTTAATAAAAAACTTCTCACTACATAATTAGCTTTAACTTTTGACTTACATAACTTCCAAGAGATATTCATTATATACCTTTCATCTTTCCATGTACTAATTACATAAAAACCTACAATAAATGATGTGACACATTTGTTATAAAATGATTCTTTCTAGAGATAAGTTAAACACTTTTTTTACCTTCCCAATCTCTTAATCTATGTCTCTATTTCCTTACCAATTACCCCCACTGACAAAGAGAATTATACATACACATGAGTTCAATCGGGTAAATCGGCACAACTCTCAAATTGTTTATTACGGCATTATACACGTGTTTATCAATATAATATATAAGAAGGAATTGGAGCATTGATCTATCGAGACTTCAGAGTTATGTGAGAATTTTGATTTGCATTTTGTTTTTGTTGCCTTTATAGGTTGCGGGACTAAATATATGTTGGAGTTCGAGGGGAAGTTGCCCGGTTCAAGTACACTAAATGTGGATTCTCATCTTTATCTTTTATGTTTCTTATAGTTTATCAATTTGTATATTTATAAGAAAAAACACCGACAATAAGGTGACGTTTTCTAAAAATCTCAATCTCAATTTTCTTTGTTGTCAAATTTTAACTTTTTTATTGATATAACTATTATCAAAATCTTAAATTGATTAGACTATTCATTTTTATTGGTTACACCCAATATTTTTTTAATTATTTTATTTAACATGACTCATATTTTTATTTACATAATATATACATATATATATATATATATATAACCAAAATAATTATAAACTCATTTACATAAATGAAATACCATCACAATAGGAATATTTTTATTTATATACATGAGACTTGAATATAATAATATGTATATTTTTATATACTTTTTTAATTTTTGTTATTGATGTAATTATTTTACCAAACATTAGAAATGATGTTGATTTTAGTAAATCGATAATTTTGTACCATTTAAATGTATATGTTGATGGAACGATATTTTGTTAATTTATTATAGTTGCCAATAAACTATTTTACCAAACATGTATTATATTTAATTTTAGTGGATATAATATTTTCAATTTACCATTACAAACTTTCTATAAATTCTTTTTTGTGCAATTCACACTTGCAAGTTACAAATAAAATTTTAGGTAGGCTACAAATTTGGTTCCATAGCTTAAATAAAATAAATTTTTTTCTTTGTAGTTTTAAAATAGGAAAAGTTCAAAAAAATCCAACGAACTATTCCATTTTGAGTGATTAAGTCCCTAAACTATTTTTTTGAACAAAAAAACCATTAAATTTTCTCATTTTGAATGATTAAGTCCTTAAACTATCTTTTGAATGAAAAACCCATTAAACTTTCTCATTTTGAATGATCAAGTCTCTGAACATTTTTCTTAAATATATAAATCATCGAACTTTTAGAAATTGCATGTAACTGACTATAAATATTTTAAAGTAAAAATAAAACCAAAATCAATTTTACCGTTTCCAAACTCACGTCATTCAAACCCCATGCAAACATCGGGGTCAACAACGAGATAGGTGATATGGAGAACAAACAACAATGGGGTGATGGAGAGTAGCGAGGGGGAGCGATACCGTTGTTTGCGAGAGGGGTTTAAATGGCGTAGAGTTTGAGAATGGTAAAACTGATTTAGATTTTTCTTTTACTTTAAAATATTCGTAATCAGTTACAAGTAGCTTTTTTTGTTAAAATAATGTACGTACCCAATTTTTAAAGTTCGATGATTTATTATGTAACAACCGGGTTTTCTTTTATAAGTATGGGAGTCTAGTGGCCAATTTGTAAGAAATGGAAGTTTTAAGTGAAGGGCCTATTTGTAATTTAAGGAAGTATTATAAGGCACAAATCCCTAGGGCAGCCTCCATTCTTTTGTGAGGAAAACAAAATCAGTATTTTGGTTCCTGTGGTTCGGCGGCGAAAGAAGATGTTGGTCCCGAAGGCCTATACAAGTTTGTAGAAGGGGGGGGGGGTTGAATACAAACACACAGATTTTACTTTTCTAAATTGTTTATTGATAAATCATTAACAATTTACAGCTTGTTGCGGAAACAAGATTAAGGATAAACCTAAATCTAAACAAGTTGGAACACTAAGGTTTCTTGCACTAAGAGAGATAAAGAAATTACTAATAATAACCTATCTTGAGATAAGAGATTGAACTTGTCCAGAGTTAGCAAGTTACTTCAAATGAAGTGAGTTCATCTCTTTATATACTGCATGCATTTAATGCAAGTCAGTATATACTTTACACGTGTCATCAGCTGGTTGGTTGCATGTCATTGACCTTGGTTGACAACCTTAGTAGCCGTATGGATGAACAGTGTAGTATCAGAGTGGTTGTACGATTTCAGATATTCGGAGGTTCTTTTCTGACATTTCGTACGGAGTCGTGCAAGGGTGGATAAGACAAAAGTATTTTGTACGGAGGACTTCATGATCAGCTTTCGTTGATTCAGCGATCTATCATTTCATATCAGCGAATGATAGAGTTCAGCGATAGCTGAAGTCTTGTACTTGATACTTCACGTTGAGTGGACAAATCTGAGTCTTCGCTGATCCGCATCAGTTCATTAGGAGACTTGTCGCTGGTTCTTGAGCTTGATCTTCGACTTCAGCGTAGAACCTTCGTTGACGTGAAACTTGTCTTCAGGGATCATAAGTAAACAACTAACTTATCAGCGATCATCATAATGACTGAACAGACTCAGAGCATTTATGATGAACAGTTTCGCTGAATGTTTAACTTAAAGAGCGAGAGTTCCTATCAGCGGTACTGGAAGATCTTAGTACTTATCAGCGATAGTGAAACTCTGATACATATTGTTTACTTACAATTTTCACTAAGTATTTAAGAGAGGGTCATTATCAAATCACTGAGGGTTTGGATCAACAATCTCCCCCTATTTGATTATGACATAGCAACAGAGAAAATTGTTATTTAATGAAAAACATAAGGATAAAAAGAACTCATAAAATATTTGTCCCTTTTACTGTTTTCTGGGATCTTTTCAGTACTGATGGAGTAAAGTACATTCGCTGAAATCTTTCTTTAAAACTTTGAATCAGGATACAAAGAAAATGAAAAGATTACAAGTACGAGCGAAATAAATTACAAGTACAGAAGAATAACTGATACAATAGAGAAAAGGCGATCATATCAGCTTATAAAGGTTCTTCCTTAATGAGAAGTTCATCAAGGGTCTTTTCAGTGGGGATCATCCAGTCAGGAACCGTTACACCTCGCTTTCTTTTGTTCAGCGCTTCTTCAAAAATCAAAGGTTTTAGGTGTCGTGCCTGAATGTCTTTTCTGAAGTCACACCAGTAGATGAGATCTCTGAGCTGTTTGATTGGAGTGATTTGAAGCTCAGCGATCCGTTGAAAACATTTACGTCCGTCGTAGTCGAGAAAGAATATTCCATAAGGATTACTGATGACTTTACCAGGGACGAAAAGTTCACATGGTGGCAAAGAAATGTCAAGGGCAGATAGATCAGGATCAGGACCAAGTACTTCAGCGCGAGAGAAACCAATTCCAGTTTCATTTCGTATGACAGGACCTGAGTTTGAATCTTGACGTTTCTTCTTTGGAGAGGCCCTTTTTCTTTTCAGCTTAAGATCAGGAAGAGGAGGAATGTCCGCACAAGAAGATATCAAATCGATCTGTCTATTTATCAGCTTTTTGAAATGATCTTTGTACTTAGATTGTGATTTTTGGATAGCTAACCTCATCTCCAGCCATTCAGAGAGACCATACCTTTTTACAGTGTCAGCGCGAAAGGTTTCAAATAGGCCATCTTATCTGAAAAGTTTGATGTCAACAATAGGTACTCCGATAGAGGTTCTTCCAGAGATGAATACCTTGTTGATCTTTGCTGGACGATATCTGAAGTGTATTTTCTCTTTACACCATATCAGGGTGGTCTGAGAAACTTCAGTTTTCTTTTCCACGATCTTCTGGGCTTCTTGTAATAACCGGGTATTTTATCGATTTAATTAATTTTTATAATTTTGGTTTTAAGGTAAATTTAGGATTAGTATTATGGAGTTATAAGTTAAAGGAGTATACTATAATTTTTATTTGGAAGTTTAAGGAGGTGTTTTGCCAATTAAGAGGAGCTTGGGGTTTGTTTGGTAAGTATGTTTTAATATCTAGATATTATAGATATTATATATATTATATGTAATATATGTATTATGTGTAGTATGTATGTGTGTGATTAAAAGAGAGAGAGTGAGAGACGTTCAGGGAGAGAGATAGGAGAAAGAAAATAGAAGAAGAAAAGAGGAAGACGAAAAGAGGAAGAAGAAGAGGGGAAGAAGAAGAGCATCAAGAACTTGAAGACTTCATCTTCTAGGTATGGCTTCTTCTCCATTTATATATCTTCTTGTTGGTTTTGGTGAGAGTTGGGTTTAGTACCAATTGAGTAAATCTTTGAGAAATCTAAGATAGTTTTAATGTTGATTAATAAGTTTCTTATTGGTTTACAAACTTTTTGGTGTGAATCATCCATCAATTCATGGTGGAAGTTGATTCTAGCAAGTTTTGGGTGTTAATGAAGTTTTGAGTTTTTGGGGTTAAAAGTGATGAATCTTTGGTTGGGTTTTGGTTGGATTTTATTAGATTAAATGATGTTTTGATGATTGGTAATTGTGGGAAAAGGTCTAAAACATCCATTAGTTCATTTTGGAGGCTTAAAATCGATTTGGGATGAATTGGGGTTGAGAAGGGTGAGTTTTCGGATGATTTTCAAGTGCAGGTGCTCCGCGCTACCTTGGTGCTAGTGAACTAGCGCCAGAAGGCGCGCCAAGCACTGTTTCTGCATTTTTTCGATTTTGTTTCTTGCGTACCAGAGTCGTTTTAAGGCGTAATATAGGGGTATGGGTACTCGTTTTGAGTGGAAAATAGCATTTGAACACTTTGAACATGTTAGTTTGGGCGTATAAGAACTCCAAGTATTCTTTTTAATGTTGGTTGTTCGGTTTCTAGCTCGGTTGCGATTCGGGGGTGTTCAGTGAGTTGTTAAGGTTGTCAATTGTCGTAGTGAGTCTTGTATACATATAAGTATGTGGATTTCATCAATATGTATATATTATATACAGGTTCGGTTGCCCCTCGTTAGTGTGGCTTGGGTGGTGTTCGGTTGTGGCATTATTTGCCGGTTTGCTCAATTGTATCGTTTGCGCGTGTGTGGCTTCAAACTATCATCAATGTGAGTTTTACTTTAAATGTTTTCAACTGGAGAATATATATATACAGGTGTTTATATACATATGAGTATGTGTGGATTGAGAATGTGTGGAATATATATATATGTGTTTATATATATATATGAAAAGGATATGTGTGATGGTGTGGTATATCGTATATTGAGATACGATTGAGTATATGCTTTTAAATATAATATAATGAGATGTTATATTTATGTAAGTATTATACTACACGAGAGCACGCCGAACTATGCCGGCTGAAGTGTGTGTCGTAGTTGTTGTACGGCGTTGTTGGTCGTAGATGTTGTACGGCGTTGTGTGTCGTAGTTGTTGTACGGCGTTGATTTATTAGTTGGCTTGCTACCAACTAATATGGCCATGGGAACGAGGATGAGGATGAGTGGAGCACGATGCACGAGTCTTGTTTGGTATTTATATGTGTGTGGTATATGTGGTATTTATATACAAAAGGTATATGTGTGTATGGGCGAAAGGTTTTATAACGATTTTGGAAAGGACCGGGATTAACTCACTAGACCCGTTTGGTCTAACCCTCATTTTGTTTTCAAAAATATGTTTTCCAGGTTGAGGATTGGCGAAGGAGAGGATAACGTGTAGGAAGCTTTTGATGGACATTGATTAGGAAGCTTAATGTATTTTGTAGTTTCGAGACCGAAGGGACCGTTTGTGGTTTATTATGTATCTTTTATTATGAATGTAATGAAGTTATGCAATTGTAAAGCCCGTGTCCCGGTACGTTTTTGTTTATTTTATTTAATTAATTAATTAAAATGCGTACCGTTAATTGTTTTGGAGTCGGGGTTTGATGTCGTTAAGGACCTAAATGTTAAATCCTTGGTTAAGTTGGGATAAAGTTGGAATTACCGTAAAGCCTAGGGACTAAATGGGGTGTTTTGGGCTAATGGTTTGCATGGGGTCGGCCCATGAAAGGGAACCGACCCCTCCCTTCTCGTTTCTATTCCTTGGCAAACACAAGAAGTAACCAAAAAGGAAAAACCCTATATTTTTCTTCTTTTCTTGCGGCATACACAAGCATCACCGAACCCTCCCTCTCGTTGCTATCTCTCGGCAAGCACACACACAATACAAAGAACCCTAAACAACTCTACTCCCTTCCCTTTTCTTCCCTTTTCTTGCGTCGCCACCAAACCAGCGACACGCCGGCGCCGCCTTGGTCCTGTCGACGAGTTTGGAGTGTTGAGAGAGAGGCGTCGACTGGTTAGAGGAAGGAGCGGGACTGCGTGAAGGTTATTGCGGTGATTCTCGTGAGGTACAGTCCCTTTCTTTTCGTTTCTTGTTATGTCCGTTTGGTCGTTTTCTCGTCGCCGGCGATCTCGCACCCCGCCACCACCGCCGCTTGCGGCCAGGGCTGCTGCCGGCGGTGGCAGCCACGGACCACCCCGGTGGTTGCGATGTAGGGCAGTAGAGGGGTGAGTGTGTGCGTGTGTGAGTGTGAAGATGCTTTCGGAGTGTTCGCGATTACGGTTGTCGCCGGAGTATCGCCGCCGCCGCTGTGCCCCACCGATGGGGGGTGGCAGTGGGTGGTGGCCACGGCAAAACCCTAAAACCACCCCTGGCGAAACCCTAAACCTCAGTCGTTAGAACCTTAAACCGTAAACCGATCGCGAAGCGTAACCGTTTTATAAGTTATCAATTTATGTAAATTATAAGTGTGCTGTCCAGTTTTCGTTTGACCATAACTTCTCCGTCGTAACTCCGATTGAGCCGAAACTGGCGCCCACGCTTTGAGCTCGGGACCGAGTACGTTTTCTGTGTTTTGGCGGAAAACTGGTTCGGCCTCGAGTTGGGATAAAAAGTGCTCGCAAGTTGTGCGGTTCGTCATTTTATGTGAAATTTCCTGGAATCTGCCACAGTCTTGCGAAGGCCGTAACTTTTTACTCGTAACTCGTTTTGAGGTGATTTTGGTGGCCATAGTTCCCTATTCGAGTCGGGAAGGTTTTTCGTGTTTTGCCGAAAGTCTGATTTAAAGCGTAGCTAGGCTGTTTTGGACTGTTTATGCAGCTGGACCGAAACTGGCAGTTTCGGGTAACCGTTCGTATTTAATTCATAGTAAATTATAGAAAAATCGTTAGGAGGCGTGTAATATATCCTCGGAAAGGTATTTCAGAGCACTTTTCAACCGTGTAATAAATCTGAGTTTTTCTGGAGTTTTAGTGGTCAAATCAGGTCCCGAACAGACCTGTTCGGTGTGATTGAAAGTTAGTTTTAGTGACAGTTTTGGGGTGTGTCGCGTCGTGGGGTCCGGGTCTCGTATTGACGTATTTTATCGTACGTTTAGGTGCCGGAAAGTGATCGTCGTTGTGTGGAGCTACTTACTATTTTTAGCTAGGCGCGCACCCGAGGTGAGTTCTCTCACTACAATTAATTAATAGTTGTTTATTATTACTGTAGCACGTGTGTGAAAATTGTATGCGGGATTGTTGGGGGCTAGATAGTGGGACGTCTAGTTAACATTATGTGCTACATTATTTCGGCGGGGCCGAGTCCCGACGGGGACGGAGGTGTTTTACGCAGTAGGCGTAAAAGGGGCGTTTACGCAGTAGGCGTAAAAAGGATGTCATACGCAGTAGGCGTAAAACGGGTGTTTCCCGCAGTAGGCGGAAACGTGCGGCGGGGCCGTAGACCCGACATCCGCCCGGGGATTTTTTTATGTGGTGGTTATTATACTTGTTTATGATTTGTTCGTAGACTTGTATGTGGTGGTGTGATCCTCTTTGCTTTAGGGGTAATATGAGATAACCATTGTTAATTGTTGTGTTTGAATTCACTAAGCTTCGTGCTTACCCCTCCCAATTTACAGTGGCTGCAGGTATAAGTGGTACGAAGGCATGACTGGCACACACTGACGCGCAAGATGGATGGGTCGAAGGATTTGCTTATTAAACATTTTCCCGTTATTGAATAAACAATTTAATTTCCGCTGTTGACTTATGTTTTAATAACGCTCGTGGTTAGAATTATTATTTTGGGTTTAATAAATGGAGACTTATTATTAAATATGCGCGTTTAAAAATTTTTAAATTTTCTTGAAATTTTGGGGCGTTACAACTTGGTATCAGAGCACAGCTTGAGTGAATCAAACGCACCTCGGTGTGTTGGGTCTCAAGTTGCGGCTGGGAAAGTTTCAAATACTTTATTAAATCTTTTTAGAAATAAAAGGAAAAGTAAAAACCCGTTCGAGGAACGGTGATCGAGGGCGCAGTGTGTACAGTCAGCCGGAGCCAAGGGAAAGGTACAATGCTTAGTGTTTTCTCATTTTATCGCTTTCTAGATCATAGGGCATGTATGCTAGATTGCCTGAGGTAGACACTATGCGATACGTTGGATTACTTGCTATTATGATTTTCTTGCTAATTATAGTAGGTTTCTAAGTAGGTGCCCTTTAAATCGTATGCGGTAAGAGGCTAATAGCCTTAGAATATTCGATTTAGTTCTATTGCGCAGCTCTTGTTTGAGTCCAACCGTTCTAGGATAGAATCTAGTATTCGAAAGTCTAATTGTCTTGCACTGCATATGATTGGGTATTTGCGCGGCCACTCATTATGATTAACAGGGTTTTTATAGTAGCGAGGGTAGTGGGTGGAATATAATTCCTAGGGAGCTAGGAAGGGTGAGTGCATATGCCGGTGCGGGCATATGTGTTGAGTTGCGGCGAGACTACTTGGACCCTCGGGATGGGACACGAAACGGGTAATGATAGGTGTGGAAGGTAGTAGTAGAGCTCCTACTACCGGAAGCACAGGATCAGTACTCGGGTCGGGAAAGTCACGAGGAATTCAAGGAGTTGAGCGTATGTGTTGATAGTGTGAGTTATTAGCTGATAATAACTCTTTGAATTTCTCCTTCTTATAGAATGGTCAACACTAGGAGGCGCGGTGAGGCTGAGCCGAGGGCTGAAGCCGGGATCGCTGAGGAACGGATCCGAGAGATGATTGCAATTGAGGTTGCACGAGCTGTTGGGGATGCAATTCCCGAGATTATCACCGCGATTCAGGATCAACTGGTGACTCTAGTGGAGGAACGGTTTGCAGCGATGCCGCCGCCTGTTGGGGGACAGCCCCGTGCCCGAGACTTCCAGTATCGGGATCTTTCTGCCTGCTCTCCACCAGAATTCAAGGGTGACTCTAACCCTATCGTTAGCATGCGCTGGATATCCGACATGGAGTGCGCTTTTCTGACAAGCGGCTGTCCGGATAACTTGAAGGTTCGATTTGCAGTGAATCTACTTCGCGAGGGAGCGAAAGACTGGTGCGCCACAGCTTTGACTCTGGCCGAGCGTACCACTCTTACTTGGGACGAGTTCGTTGCTCGTTTCCGTGCTGAGTACGTGCCGCCGATAGAGATGGAAAGAATAGCGAAGGAGTTCTTGGAGCTGAACCAGACCACGGAGACCATAAAGGAGATGAACAAGAAGTTTACCGAAATGGCGCTATTCTGTCCCCAATATGCGGCCTCAGAAGAAATGAAGATGGCGAGGTACAAGGACATGCTTCGGACCGAGATCCGAGAAATTGTGAGCGCAGTGCAACATCCTTCGCTGTCGGCTATGATGGATGCAGCGCGGAGAAGAGAGTTAGAGTTGGAGACCCAAGCGAAGAAGAGGAAGGCGGCACAGGCAGTGACGCCTATCTCTGCAGTGCCGAAGAAATCGAAGTTTGTTGATTCTCGTGGGCACACGAAGAGTAGCGGTTCTAAGGCCCGGGATGTGAGTGGTAGAAGATCTGATGCATGTTACAAGTGTGGGCGGCCTGGCCATCTCAGTAGAGATTGCAGGTCGCCACTGATGTTATGTTTCGGCTGTAAACAGGCTGGCCATGTGAAGGCCAACTGCCCGAATGCTAGGGCAACTGATGGGGGTGGTGCACAGAGGGCTCCTGCGAATGCCCCGCTGCGCATCACCGACGGCCGTACGGGTCAGCCCGGGACGGAGGCGGCCCGAGGGAGAGTCCACCAGCTGAAGGTGGAGGAGGCGCAGGCGACGCCTAAGGTGGTGACAGGTATGTTTCATCACTCTTTTCTTTTGTCTTTCCTTTTCATGCCCTGTGTTTATGTATTGTTATTCTTTATATATTAGGTACGTTTCTAGTCAATTCTGTACCTGCGGTTGTAATGTTTGATAGCGGGGCTACTCATTCATTCGTGTCTCGCACTTTTAGCGAGAGGTTGGGTCGAGCGGTGGGACGTCTAGGATGTCCTTTATTGGTCGAGGTCGCCGATGATAGGACCTTGACGGTTACGGACGTGTATCGGGGATGCACGTTGGAAATCTCGGGTGTGAGGTTTCCTATCGATTTGATCCCTATAGCGATGCGAGAGCTTTGCGTGATAGTGGGCATGGATTGGATGGACGCGTTCGATGCAGAGATTGTTTGCCGTCGCAAACAAGTACGGGTTCGAACCCCAAGCGGGGGAGAACTGTTGATTCAGGGAGACTCGCCTAGTCGGGTTACGGCTATTTGTTCTGCGGCGAGGGCTCGGAGATACCTTCAGCATAGTGGGCAGGGGTTCTTGGCGTATGTGGTGGATACGCGTGTCGATGAGACGAAGATTAGTGCCGAGGATGTGCCAGTCGTGAGGGAATTCGCCGATGTATTCCCCGATGAGTTGCCAGGGATACCTCCCGCGCGACAGGTGGAGTTTCGAATCGACCTGATTCCAGGTGCTGCTCCGGTGGCCAAGGCACCTTATCGCTTGGCTCCACCGGAAATGAAGGAGCTTTATGAGCAGTTGCAGGAGCTTCTGGAGAAGGAGTTCATCAAACCGAGTTGTTCACCGTGGGGAGCTCCGATCTTGTTCGTGAAAAAGAAAGATGGATCTCAGCGGATGTGCATTGACTACCGGGAGCTGAATAAGCTTACGGTGAAGAATCGTTATCCTTTGCCAAGGATTGATGATTTGTTTGATCAGTTGCAGGGAGCCTCGTGGTTCTCTAAGATTGACTTGAGATCCGGGTACCATCAGATGCGGGTGCGTAGCGAAGATACGGAGAAGACGGCCTTTCGCACGCGTTACGGCCATTACGAGTTCGTGGTGATGCCTTTCGGGCTCACCAATGCACCCGCAGCGTTCATGGACCTCATGAACAGGGTGTGTAGCCCGATGTTGGATCGTTCGGTGATCGTGTTCATCGACGACATTCTTGTATTTTCCAAGACGAAGGAAGAGCACGAGGTGCATTTGCGGGAAGTGCTAGAAGTTTTGAGACGGGAGAAGCTTTATGCTAAGTTCTCCAAGTGTGAATTCTGGTTACGGGAGGTCCAATTCCTAGGACATGTCGTGAATCAGAACGGTATCATGGTCGATCCGGCCAAGATCTCAGCGGTAATGCGGTGGGAGGTGCCGAAAACTCCTACCGAGGTGCGGAGTTTTCTCGGGTTAGCAGGGTACTATCGGAGATTTATCCAAGATTTCTCCAAGATTGCCTTGCCTATGACTCGACTGACGAAGAAAACTGCATCTTTCAGTTGGGGTGAAGGGCAACAGAAGGCGTTTGAGGAGCTACGCAGGCGTTTATGTGAGGCTCCTGTGTTAACCTTGCCTGAGGGCATGGAAGATTTGGTGGTTTACTGTGATGCTTCGTACCAAGGGTTGGGTGCCGTGCTTATGCAACGCGGCAAGGTCATCGCTTACGCGTCGAGGCAGTTGAAGCCTCATGAGGCGAACTACCCGACTCATGATTTGGAGCTGGGAGCGGTGGTGTTTGCTTTAAAAATATGGAGACACTATCTTTATGGTGTCAAGTGCACGATCTATACCGATCACAAGAGCCTTAAATACCTGATGGACCAGCAAAATCTTAATATGCGTCAGCGGAGGTGGCTTGATGTGGTCAAGGATTACGACTGCGAGATACTTTACCACCCCGGTAAGGCGAATGTAGTCGCGGATGCACTTAGCCGACATCCGGTCGGGGGATCTTTGAAGGGTTTTTGTCAGCGATTAACGGTAGTTGCACCACTCTTGGAGTCGATCGGTATCGCTCAAGAGGTGGCCGTGTTGGAGGAAAATGCTAAACGAGAGAGAGTTTCGGGAGAAATTCCGAAGTTAGTACGGGATAGTCGGGGACTGTTAACCCGTTATGGTAGAGTTTGGGTTCCATACACTGGTGGGAATCGCCAGACACTATTGGACGAGGCGCATAAGTCCAAGTTTTCGATTCATCCCGGAGCTACCAAGATGTACAGAGACCTGCGTGAAGACTATTGGTGGCCCGGCATGAAGCGGGATGTAGCCAAATGTGTGGAAGTATGTTTGACCTGTCGGAAGGTCAAAGCGGAACACCAACGACCGCATGGGAAATTGCAGCCGTTGGAGATTCCGGTGTGGAAGTGGGAGCAAATCACGATGGATTTCATCACTAAGCTCCCCAAGACTCAGCGAGGGAATGATACTATCTGGGTGATCGTGGATCGTCTGACGAAGAGCGCTCACTTCTTGGCGATTAAAGAGAGCTTTTCGGCGGATAAGCTTGCGGAGGTTTTCATTCGGGAAATTGTAACTCGGCACGGGGTGCCAGTCTCAATTGTCTCGGATCGGGATACTCGTTTCACCTCCCGGTTTTGGGAGAAGTTTCAGAATGAAATGGGTACGCGGTTGCATTTCAGTACAGCATTTCATCCTCAGACGGACGGACAGAGTGAGCGTACTATTCAGACACTTGAGGACATGCTGCGAGCATGTGTGATTGACTTTGGTGGTAGTTGGGATCAGAATCTTCCACTAGCTGAGTTCTCCTACAATAACAGCTATCACGCTAGCATCGGTAGAGCGCCGTACGAAGTGTTGTATGGCAGGAAGTGTCGGACGCCCATTTGCTGGGGCGAGGTTGGTCACAGAGTACTGGGGAGCACCGATGTGGTGCTAAGGACGACGGAAATGATCCAGATGGTGCGGGATCGGTTAATCACTGCTCAGAGTCGCCAAAAGAGTTACGCCGATAAAAGGCGATCGGACTTGGAGTTCCAAGTCGGGGATTACGTTCTTTTGAAAGTGTCACCCTGGAAAGGGGTAATCCGTTTCCGCAAACGGGGAAAGTTGGGTCCCCGATATATCGGACCATACAAGGTCATTGCGCGTGTGGGGAAAGTAGCTTACCGGTTAGAGCTACCTGAGGAGTTGAGCCTGATCCACAACACGTTCCATGTCTCCCAGTTGCGGAAGTGTGTGTTGGATGAGTCTGCAGTAGTTCCCCTTGAGGATATTCAGATTGATGAGCGACTCAACTATGTGGAGAAGCCGGTAGCCATCGTCGAGAGGAAGACGAAGACTCTGCGGAACAAAGTCATTGGATTGGTGAAGGTCCAGTGGCAGCACCGAAAAGGTTCGGAATGGACGTGGGAACCAGAAGCCGAGATGCGGGAGAATTACCCGGAGCTGTTTGCGGGCGTGGACTTCGGGGACGAAGTCTAAGCCAAGCGGGGGAGAGTTGTAAAGCCCGTGTCCCGGTACGTTTTTGTTTATTTTATTTAATTAATTAATTAAAATGCGTACCGTTAATTGTTTTGGAGTCGGGGTTTGATGTCGTTAAGGACCTAAATGTTAAATCCTTGGTTAAGTTGGGATAAAGTTGGAATTACCGTAAAGCCTAGGGACTAAATGGGGTGTTTTGGGCTAATGGTTTGCATGGGGTCGGCCCATGAAAGGGAACCGACCCCTCCCTTCTCGTTTCTATTCCTTGGCAAACACAAGAAGTAACCAAAAAGGAAAAACCCTATATTTTTCTTCTTTTCTTGCGGCATACACAAGCATCACCGAACCCTCCCTCTCGTTGCTATCTCTCGGCAAGCACACACACAATACAAAGAACCCTAAACAACTCTACTCCCTTCCCTTTTCTTCCCTTTTCTTGCGTCGCCACCAAACCAGCGACACGCCGGCGCCGCCTTGGTCCTGTCGACGAGTTTGGAGTGTTGAGAGAGAGGCGTCGACTGGTTAGAGGAAGGAGCGGGACTGCGTGAAGGTTATTGCGGTGATTCTCGTGAGGTACAGTCCCTTTCTTTTCGTTTCTTGTTATGTCCGTTTGGTCGTTTTCTCGTCGCCGGCGATCTCGCACCCCGCCACCACCGCCGCTTGCGGCCAGGGCTGCTGCCGGCGGTGGCAGCCACGGACCACCCCAGTGGTTGCGATGTAGGGCAGTAGAGGGGTGAGTGTGTGCGTGTGTGAGTGTGAAGATGCTTTCGGAGTGTTCGCGATTACGGTTGTCGCCGGAGTATCGCCGCCGCCGCTGTGCCCCACCGATGGGGGGTGGCAGTGGGTGGTGGCCACGGCAAAACCCTAAAACCACCCCTGGCGAAACCCTAAACCTCAGTCGTTAGAACCTTAAACCGTAAACCGATCGCGAAGCGTAACCGTTTTATAAGTTATCAATTTATGTAAATTATAAGTGTGCTGTTCAGTTTTCGTTTGACCATAACTTCTCCGTCGTAACTCCGATTGAGCCGAAACTGGCGCCCACGCTTTGAGCTCGGGACCGAGTACGTTTTCTGTGTTTTGGCGGAAAACTGGTTCGGCCTCGAGTTGGGAGAAAAAGTGGTCGCAAGTTGTGCGGTTCGTCATTTTATGTGAAATTTCCTGGAATCTGCCACAGTCTTGCGAAGGCCGTAACTTTTTACTCGTAACTCGTTTTGAGGTGATTTTGGTGGCCATAGTTCCCTATTCGAGTCGGGAAGGTTTTTCGTGTTTTGCCGAAAGTCTGATTTAAACCGTAGCTAGGCTGTTTTGGACTGTTTATGCAGCTGGACCGAAACTGGCAGTTTCGGGTAACCGTTCGTATTTAATTCATAGTAAATTATAGAAAAATCGTTAGGAGGCGTGTAATATATCCTCGGAAAGGTATTTCAGAGCACTTTTCAACCGTGTAATAAATCTGAGTTTTTCTGGAGTTTTAGTGGTCAAATCAGGTCCCGAACAGACCTGTTCGGTGTGATTGAAAGTTAGTTTTAGTGACAGTTTTGGGGTGTGTCGCGTCGTGGGGTCCGGGTCTCGTATTGACGTATTTTATCGTACGTTTAGGTGCCGGAAAGTGATCGTCGTTGTGTGGAGCTACTTACTATTTTTAGCTAGGCGCGCACCCGAGGTGAGTTCTCTCACTACAATTAATTAATAGTTGTTTATTATTACTGTAGCACGTGTGTGAAAATTGTATGCGGGATTGTTGGGGGCTAGATAGTGGGACGTCTAGTTAACATTATGTGCTACATTATTTCGGCGGGGCCGAGTCCCGACGGGGACGGAGGTGTTTTACGCAGTAGGCGTAAAAGGGGCGTTTACGCAGTAGGCGTAAAAAGGATGTCATACGCAGTAGGCGTAAAACGGGTGTTTCCCGCAGTAGGCGGAAACGTGCGGCGGGGCCGTAGACCCGACATCCGCCCGGGGATTTTTTTATGTGGTGGTTATTATACTTGTTTATGATTTGTTCGTAGACTTGTATGTGGTGGTGTGATCCTCTTTGCTTTAGGGGTAATATGAGATAACCATTGTTAATTGTTGTGTTTGAATTCACTAAGCTCCATGCTTACCCCTCCCAATTTACAGTGGCTGCAGGTATAAGTGGTACGAAGGCATGACTGGCACACACTGACGCGCAAGATGGATGGGTCGAAGGATTTGCTTATTAAACATTTTCCCGTTATTGAATAAACAATTTAATTTCCGCTGTTGACTTATGTTTTAATAACGCTCGTGGTTAGAATTATTATTTTGGGTTTAATAAATGGAGACTTATTATTAAATATGCGCGTTTAAAAATTTTTAAATTTTCTTGAAATTTTGGGGCGTTACAACTTGGTATCAGAGCACAGCTTGAGTGAATCAAACGCACCTCGGTGTGTTGGGTCTCAAGATGCGGCTGGGAAAGTTTCAAATACTTTATTAAATCTTTTTAGAAATAAAAGGAAAAGTAAAAACCCGTTCGAGGAACGGTGATCGAGGGCGCAGTGTGTACAGTCAGCCGGAGCCAAGGGAAAGGTACAATGCTTAGTGTTTTCTCATTTTATCGCTTTCTAGATCATAGGGCATGTATGCTAGATTGCCTGAGGTAGACACTATGCGATACGTTGGATTACTTGCTATTATGATTTTCTTGCTAATTATAGTAGGTTTCTAAGTAGGTGCCCTTTAAATCGTATGCGGTAAGAGGCTAATAGCCTTAGAATATTCGATTTAGTTCTATTGCGCAGCTCTTGTTTGAGTCCAACCGTTCTAGGATAGAATCTAGTATTCGAAAGTCTAATTGTCTTGCACTGCATATGATTGGGTATTTGCGCGGCCACTCATTATGATTAACAGGGTTTTTATAGTAGCGAGGGTAGTGGGTGGAATATAATTCCTAGGGAGCTAGGAAGGGTGAGTGCATATGCCGGTGCGGGCATATGTGTTGAGTTGCGGCGAGACTACTTGGACCCTCGGGATGGGACACGAAACGGGTAATGATAGGTGTGGAAGGTAGTAGTAGAGCTCCTACTACCGGAAGCACAGGATCAGTACTCGGGTCGGGAAAGTCACGAGGAATTCAAGGAGTTGAGCGTATGTGTTGATAGTGTGAGTTATTAGCTGATAATAACTCTTTGAATTTCTCCTTCTTATAGAATGGTCAACACTAGGAGGCGCGGTGAGGCTGAGCCGAGGGCTGAAGCCGGGATCGCTGAGGAACGGATCCGAGAGATGATTGCAATTGAGGTTGCACGAGCTGTTGGGGATGCAATTCCCGAGATTATCACCGCGATTCAGGATCAACTGGTGACTCTAGTGGAGGAACGGTTTGCAGCGATGCCGCCGCCTGTTGGGGGACAGCCCCGTGCCCGAGACTTCCAGTATCGGGATCTTTCTGCCTGCTCTCCACCAGAATTCAAGGGTGACTCTAACCCTATCGTTAGCATGCGCTGGATATCCGACATGGAGTGCGCTTTTCTGACAAGCGGCTGTCCGGATAACTTGAAGGTTCGATTTGCAGTGAATCTACTTCGCGAGGGAGCGAAAGACTGGTGCGCCACAGCTTTGACTCTGGCCGAGCGTACCACTCTTACTTGGGACGAGTTCGTTGCTCGTTTCCGTGCTGAGTACGTGCCGCCGATAGAGATGGAAAGAATAGCGAAGGAGTTCTTGGAGCTGAACCAGACCACGGAGACCATAAAGGAGATGAACAAGAAGTTTACCGAAATGGCGCTATTCTGTCCCCAATATGCGGCCTCAGAAGAAATGAAGATGGCGAGGTACAAGGACATGCTTCGGACCGAGATCCGAGAAATTGTGAGCGCAGTGCAACATCCTTCGCTGTCGGCTATGATGGATGCAGCGCGGAGAAGAGAGTTAGAGTTGGAGACCCAAGCGAAGAAGAGGAAGGCGGCACAGGCAGTGACGCCTATCTCTGCAGTGCCGAAGAAATCGAAGTTTGTTGATTCTCGTGGGCACACGAAGAGTAGCGGTTCTAAGGCCCGGGATGTGAGTGGTAGAAGATCTGATGCATGTTACAAGTGTGGGCGGCCTGGCCATCTCAGTAGAGATTGCAGGTCGCCACTGATGTTATGTTTCGGCTGTAAACAGGCTGGCCATGTGAAGGCCAACTGCCCGAATGCTAGGGCAACTGATGGGGGTGGTGCACAGAGGGCTCCTGCGAATGCCCCGCTGCGCATCACCGACGGCCGTACGGGTCAGCCCGGGACGGAGGCGGCCCGAGGGAGAGTCCACCAGCTGAAGGTGGAGGAGGCGCAGGCGACGCCTAAGGTGGTGACAGGTATGTTTCATCACTCTTTTCTTTTGTCTTTCCTTTTCATGCCCTGTGTTTATGTATTGTTATTCTTTATATATTAGGTACGTTTCTAGTCAATTCTGTACCTGCGGTTGTAATGTTTGATAGCGGGGCTACTCATTCATTCGTGTCTCGCACTTTTAGCGAGAGGTTGGGTCGAGCGGTGGGACGTCTAGGATGTCCTTTATTGGTCGAGGTCGCCGATGATAGGACCTTGACGGTTACGGACGTGTATCGGGGATGCACGTTGGAAATCTCGGGTGTGAGGTTTCCTATCGATTTGATCCCTATAGCGATGCGAGAGCTTTGCGTGATAGTGGGCATGGATTGGATGGACGCGTTCGATGCAGAGATTGTTTGCCGTCGCAAACAAGTACGGGTTCGAACCCCAAGCGGGGGAGAACTGTTGATTCAGGGAGACTCGCCTAGTCGGGTTACGGCTATTTGTTCTGCGGCGAGGGCTCGGAGATACCTTCAGCATAGTGGGCAGGGGTTCTTGGCGTATGTGGTGGATACGCGTGTCGATGAGACGAAGATTAGTGCCGAGGATGTGCCAGTCGTGAGGGAATTCGCCGATGTATTCCCCGATGAGTTGCCAGGGATACCTCCCGCGCGACAGGTGGAGTTTCGAATCGACCTGATTCCAGGTGCTGCTCCGGTGGCCAAGGCACCTTATCGCTTGGCTCCACCGGAAATGAAGGAGCTTTATGAGCAGCTGCAGGAGCTTCTGGAGAAGGAGTTCATCAAACCGAGTTGTTCACCGTGGGGAGCTCCGATCTTGTTCGTGAAAAAGAAAGATGGATCTCAGCGGATGTGCATTGACTACCGGGAGCTGAATAAGCTTACGGTGAAGAATCGTTATCCTTTGCCAAGGATTGATGATTTGTTTGATCAGTTGCAGGGAGCCTCGTGGTTCTCTAAGATTGACTTGAGATCCGGGTACCATCAGATGCGGGTGCGTAGCGAAGATACGGAGAAGACGGCCTTTCGCACGCGTTACGGCCATTACGAGTTCGTGGTGATGCCTTTCGGGCTCACCAATGCACCCGCAGCGTTCATGGACCTCATGAACAGGGTGTGTAGCCCGATGTTGGATCGTTCGGTGATCGTGTTCATCGACGACATTCTTGTATTTTCCAAGACGAAGGAAGAGCACGAGGTGCATTTGCGGGAAGTGCTAGAAGTTTTGAGACGGGAGAAGCTTTATGCTAAGTTCTCCAAGTGTGAATTCTGGTTACGGGAGGTCCAATTCCTAGGACATGTCGTGAATCAGAACGGTATCATGGTCGATCCGGCCAAGATCTCAGCGGTAATGCGGTGGGAGGTGCCGAAAACTCCTACCGAGGTGCGGAGTTTTCTCGGGTTAGCAGGGTACTATCGGAGATTTATCCAAGATTTCTCCAAGATTGCCTTGCCTATGACTCGACTGACGAAGAAAACTGCAGCTTTCAGTTGGGGTGAAGAGCAACAGAAGGCGTTTGAGGAGCTACGCAGGCGTTTATGTGAGGCTCCTGTGTTAACCTTGCCTGAGGGCATGGAAGATTTGGTGGTTTACTGTGATGCTTCGTACCAAGGGTTGGGTGCCGTGCTTATGCAACGCGGCAAGGTCATCGCTTACGCGTCGAGGCAGTTGAAGCCTCATGAGGCGAACTACCCGACTCATGATTTGGAGCTGGGAGCGGTGGTGTTTGCTTTAAAAATATGGAGACACTATCTTTATGGTGTCAAGTGCACGATCTATACCGATCACAAGAGCCTTAAATACCTGATGGACCAGCAAAATCTTAATATGCGTCAGCGGAGGTGGCTTGATGTGGTCAAGGATTACGACTGCGAGATACTTTACCACCCCGGTAAGGCGAATGTAGTCGCGGATGCACTTAGCCGACATCCGGTCGGGGGATCTTTGAAGGGTTTTTGTCAGCGATTAACGGTAGTTGCACCACTCTTGGAGTCGATCGGTATCGCTCAAGAGGTGGCCGTGTTGGAGGAAAATGCTAAACGAGAGAGAGTTTCGGGAGAAATTCCGAAGTTAGTACGGGATAGTCGGGGACTGTTAACCCGTTATGGTAGAGTTTGGGTTCCATACACTGGTGGGAATCGCCAGACACTATTGGACGAGGCGCATAAGTCCAAGTTTTCGATTCATCCCGGAGCTACCAAGATGTACAGAGACCTGCGTGAAGACTATTGGTGGCCCGGCATGAAGCGGGATGTAGCCAAATGTGTGGAAGTATGTTTGACCTGTCGGAAGGTCAAAGCGGAACACCAACGACCGCATGGGAAATTGCAGCCGTTGGAGATTCCGGTGTGGAAGTGGGAGCAAATCACGATGGATTTCATCACTAAGCTCCCCAAGACTCAGCGAGGGAATGATACTATCTGGGTGATCGTGGATCGTCTGACGAAGAGCGCTCACTTCTTGGCGATTAAAGAGAGCTTTTCGGCGGATAAGCTTGCGGAGGTTTTCATTCGGGAAATTGTAACTCGGCACGGGGTGCCAGTCTCAATTGTCTCGGATCGGGATACTCGTTTCACCTCCCGGTTTTGGGAGAAGTTTCAGAATGAAATGGGTACGCGGTTGCATTTCAGTACAGCATTTCATCCTCAGACGGACGGACAGAGTGAGCGTACTATTCAGACACTTGAGGACATGCTGCGAGCATGTGTGATTGACTTTGGTGGTAGTTGGGATCAGAATCTTCCACTAGCTGAGTTCTCCTACAATAACAGCTATCACGCTAGCATCGGTAGAGCGCCGTACGAAGTGTTGTATGGCAGGAAGTGTCGGACGCCCATTTGCTGGGGCGAGGTTGGTCACAGAGTACTGGGGAGCACCGATGTGGTGCTAAGGACGACGGAAATGATCCAGATGGTGCGGGATCGGTTAATCACTGCTCAGAGTCGCCAAAAGAGTTACGCCGATAAAAGGCGATCGGACTTGGAGTTCCAAGTCGGGGATTACGTTCTTTTGAAAGTGTCACCCTGGAAAGGGGTAATCCGTTTCTGCAAACGGGGAAAGTTGGGTCCCCGATATATCGGACCATACAAGGTCATTGCGCGTGTGGGGAAAGTAGCTTACCGGTTAGAGCTACCTGAGGAGTTGAGCCTGATCCACAACACGTTCCATGTCTCCCAGTTGCGGAAGTGTGTGTTGGATGAGTCTGCAGTAGTTCCCCTTGAGGATATTCAGATTGATGAGCGACTCAACTATGTGGAGAAGCCGGTAGCCATCGTCGAGAGGAAGACGAAGACTCTGCGGAACAAAGTCATTGGATTGGTGAAGGTCCAGTGGCAGCACCGAAAAGGTTCGGAATGGACGTGGGAACCAGAAGCCGAGATGCGGGAGAATTACCCGGAGCTGTTTGCGGGCGTGGACTTCGGGGACGAAGTCTAAGCCAAGCGGGGGAGAGTTGTAAAGCCCGTGTCCCGGTACGTTTTTGTTTATTTTATTTAATTAATTAATTAAAATGCGTACCGTTAATTGTTTTGGAGTCGGGGTTTGATGTCGTTAAGGACCTAAATGTTAAATCCTTGGTTAAGTTGGGATAAAGTTGGAATTACCGTAAAGCCTAGGGACTAAATGGGGTGTTTTGGGCTAATGGTTTGCATGGGGTCGGCCCATGAAAGGGAACCGACCCCTCCCTTCTCGTTTCTATTCCTTGGCAAACACAAGAAGTAACCAAAAAGGAAAAACCCTATATTTTTCTTCTTTTCTTGCGGCATACACAAGCATCACCGAACCCTCCCTCTCGTTGCTATCTCTCGGCAAGCACACACACAATACAAAGAACCCTAAACAACTCTACTCCCTTCCCTTTTCTTCCCTTTTCTTGCGTCGCCACCAAACCAGCGACACGCCGGCGCCGCCTTGGTCCTGTCGACGAGTTTGGAGTGTTGAGAGAGAGGCGTCGACTGGTTAGAGGAAGGAGCGGGACTGCGTGAAGGTTATTGCGGTGATTCTCGTGAGGTACAGTCCCTTTCTTTTCGTTTCTTGTTATGTCCGTTTGGTCGTTTTCTCGTCGCCGGCGATCTCGCACCCCGCCACCACCGCCGCTTGCGGCCAGGGCTGCTGCCGGCGGTGGCAGCCACGGACCACCCCGGTGGTTGCGATGTAGGGCAGTAGAGGGGTGAGTGTGTGTGTGTGTGAGTGTGAAGATGCTTTCGGAGTGTTCGCGATTACGGTTGTCGCCGGAGTATCGCCGCCGCCGCTGTGCCCCACCGATGGGGGGTGGCAGTGGGTGGTGGCCACGGCAAAACCCTAAAACCACCCCTGGCGAAACCCTAAACCTCAGTCGTTAGAACCTTAAACCGTAAACCGATCGCGAAGCGTAACCGTTTTATAAGTTATCAATTTATGTAAATTATAAGTGTGCTGTCCAGTTTTCGTTTGACCATAACTTCTCCGTCGTAACTCCGATTGAGCCGAAACTGGCGCCCACGCTTTGAGCTCGGGACCGAGTACGTTTTCTGTGTTTTGGCGGAAAACTGGTTCGGCCTCGAGTTGGGATAAAAAGTGCTCGCAAGTTGTGCGGTTCGTCATTTTATGTGAAATTTCCTGGAATCTGCCACAGTCTTGCGAAGGCCGTAACTTTTTACTCGTAACTCGTTTTGAGGTGATTTTGGTGGCCATAGTTCCCTATTCGAGTCGGGAAGGTTTTTCGTGTTTTGCCGAAAGTCTGATTTAAACCGTAGCTAGGCTGTTTTGGACTGTTTATGCAGCTGGACCGAAACTGGCAGTTTCGGGTAACCGTTCGTATTTAATTCATAGTAAATTATAGAAAAATCGTTAGGAGGCGTGTAATATATCCTCGGAAAGGTATTTCAGAGCACTTTTCAACCGTGTAATAAATCTGAGTTTTTCTGGAGTTTTAGTGGTCAAATCAGGTCCCGAACAGACCTGTTCGGTGTGATTGAAAGTTAGTTTTAGTGACAGTTTTGGGGTGTGTCGCGTCGTGGGGTCCGGGTCTCGTATTGACGTATTTTATCGTACGTTTAGGTGCCGGAAAGTGATCGTCGTTGTGTGGAGCTACTTACTATTTTTAGCTAGGCGCGCACCCGAGGTGAGTTCTCTCACTACAATTAATTAATAGTTGTTTATTATTACTGTAGCACGTGTGTGAAAATTGTATGCGGGATTGTTGGGGGCTAGATAGTGGGACGTCTAGTTAACATTATGTGCTACATTATTTCGGCGGGGCCGAGTCCCGACGGGGACGGAGGTGTTTTACGCAGTAGGCGTAAAAGGGGCGTTTACGCAGTAGGCGTAAAAAGAATGTCATACGCAGTAGGCGTAAAACGGGTGTTTCCCGCAGTAGGCGGAAACGTGCGGCGGGGCCGTAGACCCGACATCCGCCCGGGGATTTTTTTATGTGGTGGTTATTATACTTGTTTATGATTTGTTCGTAGACTTGTATGTGGTGGTGTGATCCTCTTTGCTTTAGGGGTAATATGAGATAACCATTGTTAATTGTTGTGTTTGAATTCACTAAGCTTCGTGCTTACCCCTCCCAATTTACAGTGGCTGCAGGTATAAGTGGTACGAAGGCATGACTGGCACACACTGACGCGCAAGATGGATGGGTCGAAGGATTTGCTTATTAAACATTTTCCCGTTATTGAATAAACAATTTAATTTCCGCTGTTGACTTATGTTTTAATAACGCTCGTGGTTAGAATTATTATTTTGGGTTTAATAAATGGAGACTTATTATTAAATATGCGCGTTTAAAATTTTTTAAATTTTCTTGAAATTTTGGGGCGTTACAGCAATGTATGTTATTTGTTGCATGTTTGGGGAACCGGGTCGTTACAGATGGTATCAGAGCCCTAGTTTAAGGGATTTAGGTATTTGGATTTATACCTAGACTTAAACTGCATGTGAAGTAGGATGTCCCCATTATTTTAGAACCTTGGGATGTTAAGTATAAAAAGGAAGAAGGAACATCATGTAAGGTAATTTCAAATTACATTTGGCCAGTGTAATTGTGAACTTACAAGTACATGTTTGAACCGGAATACCTTGTTATATGGGGTATGTGCTTATGTGTATATTAACCATTGTTTGAATCAACAGAGTGGCAAATCGGACTTGACGTAAGGATGAAGACGAAGACAGGTATATTTCTATAAACTCCACACGTGCTAAAGTGCTGTATGACTTCGGTGCAAATCGATCATTTGTGTCTCCATTCTTTTGTTGCTTATCTGTAATTTGATAAATATGTTAGAGATAAAGAGGGGTGTGCTTAATTACTGTTGTTCCGATTTTGCTAATGTGTGGGGTGTGAGGGCTTGAGTGTAAAGAATAATAGTAGTGTGTGGAACGTGATGAATATGGGTGGAGAGTAATGGTAGTGTGTGTAGTCTTGACCTTGTCATGAAGGCGACGATTTAGTGTATTGTGTAGATTATACTTAGTGTAATTATTGACGCTATCTAGAAGGGTGATTGAATTAAAGTTTCCGTTTGTTAGAAAATTTTATATTGGGAGTATATGATTTATTTTTGAGAAAGGCTTAGTAAGAGTGTAGGTTTGGAAGCATTTGGTGTGAAAAGAGGTTGGTTCTAATTTAGCAATAGTGTAACCATTATTTTGGATGATATTGAAATTAGTATGTTTATTCATTATGATATTACTTGGGATAAATTTAAGTGAGAAATCAAGGATAATCGAAACTAGAAAGGGAAGAGTGTTATTGGGAATGATTAGTAAGGAAAAGCTATTAGTAATCAAAGGTGATAACCCGTTATCATATGTGTTTGGATTTGAAAGATTTATCAAGGAGGTAATAAAATTGATTGTATGAGAACGAAAGTGGTTGGTAGTTTAATTTGGAATGAATGATCTAACACTTGCAATTGTTAGCAATTTTCAAATTGAAGGTGCATGTTAGAATTTTGGAAAAGATATTGAGAAAGTGTAGAATGTGGCGTTGTGTATAATTCAGTATTTCAGACGCTAGGTTATGCCTCCAAATGTTAAAGTTTATGTTATGAATAAAATTTCAAATGTGTTAGATGATTTGTAATATATATAAATATATATATATATATATATATACTTTTGTGCTGAAAGAGGCACGGTGAAATATTGTATGCTGAAAGAGGCACGATGATATATTGTGTGCTAATCGAGACACGAGGTTAAATAAAGATGTACTGATTTTGTTAATAAGATATTTTTATGGTTGTTATATTTTTGGGGATGGGTGTATAGTGTGGATCCAATTTGTTTATTATCGTTTAGAAAGAATATGTTATCGATATTTGAAAAATGAAAAAGTGTGTGGCTGTTTCGAGCAATGAGTGTGATTTCGGATTAACTCGGTTAAGTTCCTGATATGAGGTGTGGTGAAATTATTGGTTAAGGATAGTAATTGTTGGAATTGGGTGTGTGCGATTGGTTTGGAGGTGAAAGAAAGCTAGCTCATAGGATCGGTCTAGAGTACGCACCTCCTAGTGAGCTATCCTTGGGGAAACGTGTTTTATGTTGAGAAGAGAGTGGAATAAAATAGTCGAATGTAATGATCGGGGTGAAGGACCATTGGATAGGACGTGGTAGTAGTACGAGAGTGATGTTGTGGCAAGTGTGGAAATCAATTGTAATCTAAGGTTCGTGGTCGGTGTAATTAATGCAAGAAAGTGTTGTCTGTCTTAGATGTATGTTGGATTAGAGAAGTGACGATAGAGTTGTGTATAGTCTATGGAGAAAAGTTTAACTACGGGTTAAGGTGATACTCCAAGTTAATTATGCGATCTGTTGGAGAGTAGAGTGTCGTTACTTTTGGGGTGTTAGAGTGTTGAGACATGAACGGTGATGAAATGTGTTCTTTTAAGAATGGTTAAATTCTGTACGAAACCATTAGTTTGGGGCATAATTTAAAATTTGGAGTCTAGATGTGTGACTGATATTGGTATGATTGATTTGAGATGATTATACCTTGTTCATATTACGCAGGTTTTCTTCTAGAAGTAAGAGTTGTTGTAGTTGGGAAGATACTAAATTGTTGTATACTCCTTAGTAACGAAGGGTTACGCATAGTGGGAGTTCATTCGACCTTTTTCGTTAGAAAACACCGGAAGGGATTAAAAGTGGAATAATGTGGAGGAAGTATTAGCGATGGTAGGTCGCAAGGTGAGAAAACTAGGTTGCTGATAACCTAGACTTAAGCTAAGAGGGAATATTTATATTATTAGTGTTATGATTAGCGGGAAGAAAGCGATGTTTAATTATTTTGACGATCGTGTGATGAACTTTGTGGTATAATTGGTAGTAGATTTATTATATGATTAGTTGGCGATTGTTACGGTTAAATAAAGTAAGGGCAATGTTGATGAAATTTCTTTATGGAGTTGTTTAAGTTAAAGAGTGGTTTTAGACTTTATCTTAATTGTTGATATATTGATTGATGCAATGAAGACGTAATTTGTTGATTGCGGCTAAAAGTTGTCATAAGGATTTTATGGTATTATTACCTGGGTATGATTTTTGGTGTAGTATTTGTACAATTGAGAAATTGGCATTGTAAGTTAAGGTAGATGTGTAAGTCTTTGACTTCTCATCGAGTTTTGCAATTATGTTAAGACATTGTATTGTTATTGGAAACTATGTTTTAATATGAGTTCTATTTGGAAGAGTATAAGAAATAGGTTGTAATTGCCACGCAGGTTTTTATCTGGAAAGAGTATAATTATGTTGTCAAGTTAGTTTTGAAAAGTATAGAACAAGACGTTTGTCGTGAAATGCTGATGGAGTTAAAAGTAGTATTAGTGTAGTAAATGTTTCGAGTAAGCATTTAATGTTGCGTTATTTGGATTAGTTTCATATGAGTATAAGTTATTTCTTTTTGTGATATAAGTGAACTAGCGAGTTATTTTGAACCTTCGTGGGATTTGATTATTGGGTGATTCGGCAGAGGATTTCGATTATGATTATGTTAAGATTTGGATCGACTTTGTGGGATGGATTAATTGAGTAAATTGCGGAAGATGTGTGTAAAGTTCAAATAAAGTGGTTAGTATTAATAAGTTGGTGGTTATCGTTGTTTTAAAGGGGTGGAATTTTTGTGTGGAATTAAAATTCTTGATGTTTTGGTAATATTGAGAATAATGTGTGGTATGAGTTTAGAAGCGATTTATGGTAATTCATTAACCTCGTTTATTGCCTAACCGAATTCTGGGACGGAATTCTTTTAAGGGAGAGATGTTGTAATAACCGGGTATTTTATCGATTTAATTAATTTTTATAATATTGGTTTTAAGGTAAATTTAGGATTAGTATTATGGAGTTATAAGTTAAAGGAGTATACTGTAATTTTTATTTGGAAGTTTAAGGAGGTGTTTTGCCAATTAAGAGGAGCTTGGGGTTTGTTTGGTAAGTATGTTTTAATATCTAGATATTATATATATTATATGTAATATATGTATTATGTGTAGTATGTATGTGTGTGATTAAAAGAGAGAGTGAGAGACGTTCAGGGAGAGAGATAGGAGAAAGAAAAGAGGAAGACGAAAAGAGGAAGAAGAAGAGGGGAAGAAGAAGAGCATCAAGAACTTGAAGACTTCATCTTCTAGGTATGGCTTCTTCTCCATTTATATATCTTCTTGTTGGTTTTGGTGAGAGTTGGGTTTAGCACCAATTGAGTAAATCTTTGAGAAATCTAAGATAGTTTTAATGTTGATTAATAAGTTTCTTATTGGTTTACAAACTTTTTGGTGTGAATCATCCATCAATTCATGGTGGAAGTTGATTCTAGCAAGTTTTGGGTGTTAATGAAGTTTTGAGTTTTTGGGGTTAAAAGTGATGAATCTTTGGTTGGGTTTTGGTTGGATTTTATTAGATTAAATGATGTTTTGATGATTGGTAATTGTGGGAAAAGGTCTAAAACATCCATTAGTTCATTTTGGAGGCTTAAAATCGATTTGGGATGAATTGGGGTTGAGAAGGGTGATTTTTCGGATGATTTTCAAGTGCAGGTGCTCCGCGCTACCTTGGTGCTAGTGAACTAGCGCCAGAAGGCGCGCCAAGCACTGTTTCTGCATTTTTTCGATTTTGTTTCTTGCGTACCAGAGTCGTTTTAAGGCGTAATATAGGGGTATGGGTACTCGTTTTGAGTGGAAAATAGCATTTGAACACTTTGAACATGTTAGTTTGGGCGTATAAGAACTCCAAGTATTCTTTTTAATGTTGGTTGTTCGGTTTCTAGCTCGGTTGCGATTCGGGGGTGTTCAGTGAGTTGTTAAGGTTGTCAATTGTCGTAGTGAGTCTTGTATACATATAAGTTTGTGGATTTCATCAATATGTATATATTATATACAGGTTCGGTTGCCCCTCGTTAGTGTGGCTTGGGTGGTGTTCGGTTGTGGCATTATTTGCCGGTTTGCTCAATTGTATCGTTTGCGCGTGTGTGGCTTCAAACTATCATCAAGGTGAGTTTTACTTTAAATGTTTTCAACTGGAGAATATATATATACAGGTGTTTATATACATATGAGTATGTGTGGATTGAGAATGTGTGGAATATATATATGTGTTTATATATATATATGAAAAGGATATGTGTGATGGTGTGGTATATCGTATATTGAGATACGATTGAGTATATGCTTTTAAATATAATATAATGAGATGTTATATTTATGTAAGTATTATACTACATGAGAGCACGCCGAACTATGCCGGCTGAAGTGTGTGTCGTAGTTGTTGTACGGCGTTGTTGGTCGTAGATGTTGTACGGCGTTGTGTGTCGTAGTTGTTGTACGGCGTTGATTTATTAGTTGGCTTGCTACCAACTAATATGGCCATGGGAACGAGGATGAGGATGAGTGGAGCACGATGCACGAGTCTTGTTTGGTATTTATATGTGTGTGGTATATGTGGTATTTATATACAAAAGGTATATGTGTGTATGGGCGAAAGGTTTTATAACGATTTTGGAAAGGACCGGGATTAACTCACTAGACCCGTTTGGTCTAACCCTCATTTTGTTTTCAAAAATATGTTTTCCAGGTTGAGGATTGGCGAAGGAGAGGATAACGTGTAGGAAGCTTTTGATGGACATTGATTAGGAAGCTTAATGTATTTTGTAGTTTCGAGACCGAAGGGACCGTTTGTGGTTTATTATGTATTTTTTATTATGAATGTAATGAAGTTATGCAATGTATGTTATTTGTTGCATGTTTGGGGAACCGGGTCGTTACACTTCTTCCCAAAGATTTCGTTGAACTTGAATGGGAACACGTTTCAGCTTGGGGTCTTTGACAGATTCTTGAGTAAGCTTGATGGCGTATTCTCTGTCTTTTTCTTCAGCTTCCTTTCTTTCAGCGATGAGGCGTTCAACTCTGAGGTGTTCCTTGTATTCAGCTTTTGAAATTCTGAACTTTGGTGGAACGGAGGCAGTTGATCACGCCTTAGAATGATTCGCTGATCCTCGAATCGCTTTATTACTTCCTCTCTTTTCTTCTGTTCTTCTTCTCTTAGCTTTTGAGGAGCTAAGGAAGGTCTGTGTCTGTGTGAGAGAGTCTGTTCTTCAGGTTCATCAGTCTCAGAGATCAAATCCAAGACTGGGATTATTTCTTCAGCGGCAGCTGGTATTATTGGTGAAGTCGCAGTTGTGGAGCCTTCAGTGATATCCTCAAACAGGGGAGAGGACTAGCTGAAACACAGCGATCTTACGAGTAAGAACTTGGGTAGAATCAGATAGAGAGAATTGGTTAAAGTGTATAGGCTTAGGTAAAGGAACTGATAGTATATGATAGAGGAGGGATGGAGTAAGAGATGTTTAGTGTACCTGACAAACCGGCTTTTCAAGCAAGATCATCAGATTGTCATCTTCAGCGACGCTTTTGCCTTTGCCTTTCTCAGCTCCAGAGGCTGAGGGCTTTGTCTTTGTCCGCTCCCCTGAAGGTTCATTTATCGAGATTCCCTTAAGAGCTTTGATCTTCGGAGCAGGTTTGACGATAAAGAAGTCATCGTCATCTTCGTCATCATCATCATCATTCTTTGGAGAAGAAGATGGTTCATCATCTTCTGCTTCGGATTCTTCAGCGTCTTCATCGAGTTGCTCCCCCTCAGATACAGAGGCGAGCTTCTCGGTTCCCTCAGGGTGTTCATCTCCCTGAGGTCCAGCGGCTGCTTCAGCTTCAATAGTCTTCTCACCCTCTTCAGTGAAGGTGAGGTCTTCGTTCTTCTCTCCCCTGATAGATTCATCATGGGAAAGGTCTTCAGCGCTCTTGGAAGGGTTTTCAGCGCTCTTCTCCCCCTCTTTTTCATGATGACTGGGGGAGGAATGGGTAGATTCAGCAGCGTTGGTAGGTTCTCTGTCTTCTTGGCCAGAGAGACCTACACAAGCTTCAATCTTTGCTAATCTGTCTTCAAGGCCAGAAATAGCAGGATTGATCTTCCCGAGCTCAATGCGATCTGTCGCTGTAAAATGTTCAGGTTCAGGGACAGGGGCAGGAGCAGGGGTATTCGCCTTGTGCAGCAGCTGTTCGATCATAGTCTTCATCGAACCAACGTCAGTCTTTATAGAGCTTAAGTCAGTCGTCAGAGAGTTGACATTTGTCTTCACAGCATACATATCTCCCTCTAGTGTTCCAACCGATGTCTTCAGCGTTGTAAATTCGCTGGACATGGACGAAACTGAGCTTTTGAGAGAGGTGTAGTCTGTGTAGATATCAGCGAGCACCTTGGCGAAGTCGCTGAGAGTCTTATCAAGTTGCTTCATGTCATCTGTGGAAGCCTTTTTCTCCACCACCGTTGTCAGCTTGTTCAGATTCTCTCCAGCGTTTGTTACAGCTGAAGAGTTATTGGAGAGAGTAGTGGTGAGACCTGTCAGCTTTGTCTCCACGGACTTCAGAGAGGCGTTGATATCTCCTAAATTAGGACCTGTAACGTATAAAAACTTGTGAACAGAGGAAAGCTCAGAAGTTTGGGGTTTAGTCACAGTGTTTATGGGTTGTTGATTACCTGCAGGAGGATTTGTGAATTCATCGAAATCACGGGTTCCTGAAAAAAAGTTCCATGTCATCTTCAAAAGTGCCCATGGATTGGTCTGCAGGTCCTGTCTTCATCATTTCTGGATTATCAGCTTTAGCTTCCGTAGAAATGATGGCATCTCCAGTGATAACTGGAGGAGAGACCAAATGATTGGAGGGAGAAGCGAAGGATAAGATTGGAGGTTGGGTTCTGAGTTCAGCGTTGGAATCGCTGAGAATCACTTCATCAGTCTTTTGAGAGACTGAGGGAGGTTGGGAAGTTTCCAAGTCTGTAATCTCAACGTTTGGAGACGCTGAGGTTGGGATGGAAGGGATGGCTTGTTCAGGTGTGGCAGAGCGTACCACTGAACGTTCCTTCAGCTCTGCAGAAGGAGCTGAGGAGTCTTCAGCATGAGATTGCTGGGGTTGCTCCTTTGTTTTCTTGATCCTTTTAGAATCAAGTGGGGTGTGAGAGTGTTTCCTTTTAAGAGGAATGGAAGTAGCAACTGGGGTATCAGCGGTGGGTTTGTCCGCTGAAGGAGCTGCAGAAGTAGAAGAAGTATGAGGGTTAAGAAGAGTTAAGAGTGTAGAAAGACGTACCTCATTTACGGTTGGTTTAAAGTCGAGTATCTTTGGACCGACCTGAGAAAGTTTCAGGTCACCATCAGTTGGGTAGGTTTCCTTCAGGCCACATTGGAAGATGGCGCTGATGAAACATGGGTAAGGAACCCATGGAGGTCTGTCAGCGACGGTGTCCACTCGTAGAACCAGGTCATCATAGATGATCGATGCCCAGTCTATGTTGAGACCTTTCAGCAGTGCATAACCCATTGCTTGCTGAGGTTTAGCGGCTTGGTCGGAGGAGCCACTCTTTGCAGTCATGCAGCTTATCAGATGAGCGAAGATGAAATTCATCTCGCTGGGCATTTTCGATTTCTTGATGATCGTCAGCTTCTTCTCGGGCTTCATGTCTCTGCCTATTTCCCATACATAGCCCATTGCATCGAAGAATGCAATGATGGCTTCCCTGTCTGAGTTTTTCTTGGGGTCAGGGAGGGGAACAAAAGGTTTTTCCTTGGTAGCGATGGGAAGGCTGAGAGCTTTGCGAATAATGGCTGGGGTGATCTTTATGGTGCCATATTCGATATCGCAGAGGATGCAATCTATTATTTTGGAGGGATCTTTGGCAGAAGGTAATTGAGTGTGTCTCGCTGAGTACCAGAATTGTGAGAGCAAAAGCTGATGTGCAGGAGGTGTTATGGTCAGGGCTGTGGAGATGCATCAATTCTTCAGAAATTTCACAGCATCATCTAGATGTGTGACTTGCTTTCGAGGAGGAAACTCGAGAAGCGCAGAGAGGTTGTTCACCTTAGTCCAATCTAGTTTGTCAAGTTCAAACTTGACTTGTGGAGCCTTGAGGATTTCCACTTCCTCAGAGTCAGCGGAGATGTTCTCAGCGGTAGCAGGAATGTCAGACGAGGCCATTTCTCTGTATTTATCAGTTCAACCAAAGATGTTAACAAATAAGAATGATCTTAATGTGGAAAGAATTTCCAATAAGATGTTTCGAATTTTATCCATTTCATTCAGACATAAATGCCTTAATGAAGATTAGGGTTTTTCTTGATTTTTAAAACGAAATGTAAAACCCATTTTCTTGTTTTCCAGTTTTCTATGAAGAAATAGATTCTGGAAACGAATGAGGAACAAGTTTAAGATTTTGCATTTAAACTTGAAGAACAACCATGAAATGGTTGTGTTCATAAAATCACGAAAGAAAATGATTTCATTTTACGAAGTTCTTTGGTTTGATCTTGTTAAAACAATGAGAAGATCGGAAACAAGTTATACGCATTCGGTAATAAATAAGAACATATTAATCTTGATGTTTGATGAAGAAGATGATGAACAGTTCTTGAAGTTTGAAATCACAAATGCAACAGTGAATTCTTTCTTGCGGAGGAAGATTGATCGCGTAAAAGAAAAATATAAACAAGGAGTTTGTTTATATAGAGATTTTAGAAAGAGAAAATATTGAGCGGGAAAATATTTTCATCATGACACGGACACATGTTTGCATTTGATTGGAAGTTTGAACGAGACGTGCAAACGTGTGTCAGGAAGAGAAAACGTGTCGGGGTTTATCCGTTGCAATGACGTCACAACTGTCCTTTCATATTCTTGGTTGTCTCTGAGGTTTTGAAAAACTCAGAGATACTTTTGAAAACATGAAGTACTGAATGAAAATATTCAGTGAAGGTTTTAAGAAATTTCAAAATATCGCTGTTAAGGAAGAGATATTTAGCGATGCATTTTGTTTTGAAATCTTGCATTTTCATGCGATTGTCAGAGAGAGAAAACATACCTTGATATCAGTGAATCAAGTTTATTCAGAGAGAAGATGATAGAATGGGTTATACAAGTTGATTTTATCCTTTCGCTGATTATTGTGAACCGCTGAAGATTTTATCCTTCAAAGTTCAGCATTCCAAGCTCGCTGATGAGAAAGTTGAATCTTGTCTCATCAAGAGGTTTGGTAAATAAGTCAGCTAACTGATAATCAGTTGGGATAAAATGAAGTTCTATATCACCATTCATCACATGATCTCTGATAAAATGATATCTGATTTCTATATGTTTGGTCTTTGAATGTAGTACTGGATTGTTTGCTATAGCGATGGCACTTGTGCTGTCGCAATAGATTGGAATTTTAGAGAGCTGAAGATCATAGTCTAGTAGCTGATTTCTCATCCACAAGACTTGAGAACAACAGCTTCCAGCAGCTACATATTCAGCTTCAGCTGTGGAAGTGGACACTGAATTTTGCTTTTTACTTGTCCAACTTACCAGCTTTCCACCCAGGAGCTGACATCCTCCTGTGGTGCTTTTCCTATCCATTTTGCAACCTGTAAAATCACTATCTGAATATGCAGTTAGATCGAATCATGAATCTTTGGGATACCAAAGACCTAGATTCGATGTACCCTTAAGATATCGAAAGATTCGCTTTACAGCTTTCATATGAGATATCTTAGGTTCAGCTTGATATCGTGCACACAAGCATGTTGCAAACATAATATCGGGTCGGCTAGCTATAAGATACAATAGTGAGCCGATCATCCCACGGTACAGCGTGACATTGACAGGAACACCCTTTGTGTCCTTATCAAGTGTCAGCGGTGGTGCCATAGGGGTTTTCATAGCTGAACTTTCAGTTAAGTCGAATTTCTTCAGCATATCTTTAACATATTTTCCCTGATTAATGAAAGTTCCTTTTTCAGTTTGCTTAATCTGAAGACCAAGGAAATATGTTAGTTCACCCATCATGCTCATTTTATACTCATCTTTCATTCTATCAGCGAAACGAGTACAAAGCTCAGGGTTAGTAGAACCAAATATAATGTCGTCAACATATATTTGAACTAGAATGATATGACCTTTTACTTTTCTAAAAATAGCGTTTTATCAATCTTACCTCGCTCAAATTTTTCAATATGGAGATAAGTGGAAAGAGTGTCATACCATGCACGTGGAGCTTGCTTCAAGCCATAAAGTGCCTTATCCAGTTTATAAACATAATCTAGACGCTTAGGATCTGAGAATCCTGGAGGTTGTTCCACATATACTTCTTCATTCAGCTTTCCATTTAGAAACGCGGACTTGACATCCATCTGATGTACTTTGAAGTTCTTGTGTACAACATATGCTAAGAATAGATGAATAGATTCAAGTCTTGCTACAGGAGAAAATGTTTCGTCATAATCTATGCCTTCCTCTTGTCTGTATCCCTGAGCAACAAGAATAGCTTTGTTGCGGGTTACAGTACCATGTTCGTCCAACTTATTTCGATAGACCCATTTAGTGCCTATCACAGTTTTGTCAGTTGGTCTTCGAACAAGTTTCCAAACTTTGTTTCTTTCAAATTCAGTCAGCTCTTCTTGCATGGCGCTGACCCAGTTTGGATCTTTGAGGGCATCATCTACTTTCTTTGGTTCAGTTAGTGAAATAAAATTTACAAATAAACAAATATTACCTGCACTTCGTCGAGTCTGAATCCCAGCGTTTGGATCACCAAGAATTTGATCAATTGGGTGATTTATAGTCCATCGCTGAGCCGGAGCGTGAGACGCTGACTCAACTTGAACTTGAGGAGCTGAAGATGAAGCTTCAGCGACGTCGGGAGTATCAGCCAAGAGAGGAATTGATGCAGTTGTCATTATATTCACTGATTGCTGAGAAGTAGATGGAAGGTCTGAGACATTTGGGTCAACTGCAGGTATAGTATTTATAGGAATAGCCGAGACCCATGATGTTTCAGCTTCACTATTCTGCATGTTTGGAATGATAGTGGGACTATCATCTTCTACTGGTTGAGCATGAGGAGTGGGAAAATCTTCTGAATCACCAAGATGAGAAAACATCCATTGATTCAGTTCTTCTGTATCAGCGTTCGGTTTAGAGTTCGCTGAACGGGATTCGTCAAACGTGACGTGAATAGTTTCTTCTACAGTTTGTCTTCTTCGATTGAAGACTCTGAAGGCTTTGGAAACTGAGGAGTATCCAAGAAATATTCCATCATCAGCCTTAGGATCGAACTTTCCAAGAGCATCTCTATTGTTCAGTATGAAACACTGACATCCAAAGATGTGAAGAAAGCTGATTGAGGGCTTTCTCCCATGAAAAAGTTCATAGGTTGTTTTATTGAATCTTTTGACTATCAGCGACCTGTTTTGCGTAAAACAAGCAGTGTTGACAGCTTCTGCCCAAAACTGAGTAGGCAGGTGAGAATCGCTGAGCATTGAACGTGCAGCTTCAATAATTGTTCTATTTCTTCTTTCAGCGACTCCATTTTGTTGCGGTGTTCTCACTGAAGAAAAGTTGTGAGAAATACCCTTACTCTCAAAGAAGGAATCAAGAGAACTGTTTTTGAATTCAGTTCCATGATCACTCCTCATTGAGCGAACGATCAGATTGTTCAGGGTTTCCATCTTCCGAACAAAGGTGATGAGTTCTTCAGGGGTCACTCTTAGAACGGAGAAACATTACCCAAGTGAAGCGAGAGAATTCATCAACTATGACCAGCGTATATTTCTTTCCAGCGATGGATTGTTTGTTAACAGGGCCAAACAAATCCATATGGAGTAGTTGTAGAGGAGATGACACTGAAGAAACTTGCTTTGATTTAAAGCTTGCTTTGGTCTGCTTCCCTTTTTCACACGCTGAACATAACGACTCTTTGGCGTATGAATGCTGAGGTAGACCAGTGACTAACTCTTTTGAAGAAAGAGTGTTCAGTGTCTTGAAATTTAGATGAGATAGCCTCTTATGCCATAGCCAGTTGACATCAGATGAGGCCTTTGAGAAGAAACAGGAGTTCTCAGTGGTTGTTGAGTCCATGTTTATTGCATAAACATTTTCCAAACGATAACCGCTGAGAGCTATCTTCTCCTTTTTGTCAGTGACAAAGCAGGATTCCTTAGTAAAGATTACTTTGTTATCCATGTCGCAAAGCTGACTGATGCTTAGAAGATTATGCTTCAGCCCTTCAACATATGCGACTCTTCTGAAGGAGGTTGTACCATTTGAAAGTACACCATACCCTCGGGTATGTCCTTTTCCATTTCCACCGAAAGTCACAGAGGGACCCTTCTCTTCCTTGTATTCAGCGAGCAGGCTTTTCTTACCAGTCATGTGTCTAGAGCATCCGCTATCGAGATACCAGATACCCTTCTTAACCTGTAATACAAAGGAAGATTAGTTTTTCTTGGGTACCCACTTAACCATGTATACACGTTTGTCAGTGGAAGTAGTTGGAATGGAAGGTTCAGCAGTCTTCGCAACATTTGAAGATTCAGCTTTGTCTTTCTTCACTTTGGTTAATTTCTTAACCTCAGTGGTAGAATTCACCTTTACCTGATTTGCACCAGGGTTGGTCTTCTTTGCCTTGGGGGCAATCTTCACCTTAGCTATCTTTTCAGCTTTGGTGGCTGTGGGACACTTACTAGCAATATGATCAGTGAGTCCACAGTGATAACATTTCCTATAGCTGAAAGTAGTTCTAGGACCATTTGTATGCTGAGCTTTTAATTTAGAATTAGAAGTACCAGCACCAAGTAAGCTATTTGCTTTAGAAATGGGACGAACATTCAGTTCTTCAGATTTCTTACCAAGGACATCCAATCTGAGTCTAGGAGTAGATCGCTGAATAAATCCAGATATCTGCTTCCTTGATCCAGAGGGATGATCCACTGAAGCTTTAGAAGCATTCCGTTTTGGTACTAAGGTACCCTTCTGAGGATTCTGGTAAATAACAATTCCTTTACCTTTGTCTTTACAGACAGAGGTAGGTTTTGAATAAATCATTTTCTCCTTGCCTTTTGAGGAGGTAGGAGTTTCCTCAGGGATTGGTGTAATGGACGAGGAGCACTGAGAAGATGAAGTATCAGCGACTGAGGATACAAACGTTCCAAATTTAAGCATTGAACGCTCAGTGGTTGGTTTTGAAGTTTCATATTTGTAACCCAAACCACGTTTATCACTCAGTGGAATTTGAGACTTTATTATCTCAGTGATCTTTGTTGAAGAATTACACCATCCTTCAACAGTAGCTTTTTCAGCCTTTAATGCAGCGATAGCTTCTGCTCGTTCGATTTTGACTAGCTGATTTAAATATACTTGATCTTTAAAATCTTCTTCAATTTTAGAAAGCTTTTCTATTTGAAGGTGGCAGTTTTTAAGCTTTTCAGTGAGATCAAGATTTTGGTTTTCAACCACAGTTTTGTCGTTCATGGCTTCGTATAAACTTCTAGTCAAGAGACCGATCTTACGGAGACTATCAGCTTCATCAATATTTGCAATATTGGTAAAGAAAGAAGGTGATACCTGAATGGCAGATGTTGAAGTGGAGGGAATGTCTGAACTTTCTTCCTCTTCTTCAATCTTGGCCATGAGACATTGATTTGCTTCATCATCTTCAGAGTCAGATGATGATGCTTCTTCATCAGAAGCAGCCCAATCATAGTCAGCCATCAGGCCTTTGCCTTTCTTCTTAAAGCTTTTCAGCTTCGCATATTTTTCTTTCAGCTTTGAGTATTTGTCATCTTTATTCCTTGGAACAAAGGATTTCTTTGTAAAAGCTGAGGGTCTAGAAACTTTCTTAGACCTGCACTCGTTAGCAAAATGTCCTATTTTTTCGCAGTTAAAACAAGTAGCAGTAGCCTTATCAACAAAAACTGATGATTTAGGCTTGTCAGTTATGGAAAGAGGTTTGTTCTTTCTAAACATTTTCTTTTTGGCAAATCTCCTGAACTTCTTAGTTAGGAGAGCCAAAGATTCATCATCTGAAAAATCAGAATCTGATGACCTTTCAGAGTTACTCTCTAACTCAGTGATAGTGACCGAGGGTCGCTGAGTAGAAGGTTCCTCTGAGATTAAAGCAACAGGGGTGCTTTTGGAATCTTTTACAAGATTCTTTTTAAGATGGCTTGATTGCTCATGATTCAGCAACGTGCCATATAAGGTAGCAAGGGTCATTGATTTTAGATCCTTTGACAGCTTGAGACACATAGAATAATTGTCCCAGCTTTCAGGTAAACATTCTAGAAACTTTGTCAGCACCTCAAAGTTAGAATATTCCTTACCAACAGTTTTCAGATCTATAATTAAACAATTAAAACGTTGGTGAACTTCAGAGAGAGTTTCATTCTTACCAGAAATGAAGCTTTCGTATTGTCTTACTAGGTTGATCTTTCTTGAGTCCTGGACTTCAGACGTTCCTTCATACTGAACACATATTGTGTCCCACATGGCTTTTGATGATTTCAGGTTCATGACGGAATGGTAGACTTCGTCAGGAAGGGCCATGGATAGTATGGATCTGGCTTTTGTATCTATAGCCACTTTCTTCTTATCTTCGTCGGTCCACATGTGTATTTCCTTAGGAATCAGCCTTTCTGGAATAGCAGGTCTATTTGCAGTAGCTGGAACTGAAGGATCAATTGTTACATGGATGTATGGGCCGTTTTCAAGATAGTAAGGCATAGTGGGGTCTACACCTTCTAAGAAGAGTGTCATCCTATTTTTCCATAAGTTGAAATTGTCTCTGGAAAATCTAGGGGGTTTTGCAAGAGAACCATTGTCTATATAATTTGTGTTTGTGTTGGTGGCCATTTTCAGATAATAGCAAGGAAGAGAAATATCTTAGATTAGATCTTGTTTATGAGATTAAACAAATCCGCTCTGATACCACTTGTTGGTCCCGAAGGCCTATACAAGTTTGTAGAAGGGGGGGGGGGGGGGGGGGGGTTGAATACAAACACACAGATTTTACTTTTCTAAATTGTTTATTGATAAATCATTAACAATTTACAGCTTGTTGCGGAAACAAGATTAAGGATAAACCTAAATCTAAACAAGTTGGAACACTAAGGTTTCTTGCACTAAGAGAGATAAAGAAATTACTAATAATAACCTATCTTGAGATAAGAGATTGAACTTGTCCAGAGTTAGCAAGTTACTTCAAATGAAGTGAGTTCATCTCTTTATATACTGCATGCATTTAATGCAAGTCAGTATATACTTTACACGTGTCATCAGCTGGTTGGTTGCATGTCATTGACCTTGGTTGACAACCTTAGTAGCCGTATGGATGAACAGTGTAGTATCAGAGCGGTTGTACGATTTCAGATATTCGGAGGTTCTTTTCTGACATTTCGTATGGAGTCGTGCAAGGGTGGATAAGACAAAAGTATTTTGTACGGAGGACTTCATGATCAGCTTTCGTTGATTCAGCGATCTATCATTTCATATCAGCGAATGATAGAGTTCAGCGATAGCTGAAGTCTTGTACTTGATACTTCACGTTGAGTGGACAAATCTGAGTCTTCGCTGATCCGCATCAGTTCATTAGGAGACTTGTCGCTGGTTCTTGAGCTTGATCTTCGACTTCAGCGTAGAACCTTCGTTGACGTGAAACTTGTCTTCAGGGATCATAAGTAAACAACTAACTTATCAGCGATCATCATAATGACTGAACAGACTCAGAGCATTTATGATGAACAGTTTCGCTGAATGTTTAACTTAAAGAGCGAGAGTTCCTATCAGCGGTACTGGAAGATCTTAGTACTTATCAGCGATAGTGAAACTCTGATACATATTGTTTACTTACAATTTTCACTAAGTATTTAAGAGAGGGTCATTATCAAATCACTGAGGGTTTGGATCAACAGAAGAGAAAGGGAGAAGGAGGCAAGTTGAGGAATACGTATTTAAGAAGAAGAATCTTGAAGGTAATCATCCCATTTATCTTCTTCAGTTCATTGCAAGTTCTTATTCTCTTGTGTCTAGGAGGTAGGGACGAAATCTGCTGAGTTTGCTTGGTTTTCACCTAAAAACCCTTCTCTTGAATGTTTTGGATTCTTGGTTTTGATGAGTCGATTTGAGGGATTAAAAGAGGATTAAAATGAATGTTTAGAATGGATGGATGAACCCTAGGTTGTCTAATCAAATTAATGGCAGAAAAATGGGTACGCTTCTAATTGAGGTTTCAAATCATTGTTTTAAGAGTAAGATGGAAGGAATTAAGGGGAGTTTAACATTAGTTCTTTTGGGGTAATTGTTTGTTAAAGAAATAGTTTAGCAATTGAACCAAATGAACCAGAGTATTATGCCCCTGTTCTAAGACCTGCGTGTGAACAGTGAGAAAGAAATCAGGTCGGCGCAAAGTCCAGTATTGCGCCATAGGCGCTGGCGCAAATCCTTGGGTGGCGCAAACCTTGGTTGTTCCAGTAATGGGCCGATCTGATGGTTGGGCTGATTGGTTGATTTCTTGGGCTTAGGTTGTTTTGGGTTAAAGACTTATGGTCTAGTATGAAGAGAGTGATCCTAATTAATTATTTTAAGTTAGGGTTAAGAGGAGAACGTAGACTCAGATGTTGATTTAATCTAATTAATTTATAAATTAATTATTAGGTGATCGGTCGGTGCAAGACTCGAGGTTAGAGAAGAATTTGCAATCAGGTGAGTTCCCTAAACCCTGTTACGACACAAATCTTAAATGCTTTTAACTGATTATGGTTCTTTACGAGCATGAAATGTTATGAACTGATTGCATGATTTTCACGAACGTATCTGTTTATTTAAATGAAATGTTTGGCATGAGGAAATGAAAGACATGGCGTATGAATATTTTAACTTACATGTTTTCATGAACGTACGTGTATGCTATGTGGAGTCGGTATGCACTGTAGGGTCAGAGAGAGGTCCTCGGGATCTAAGGATCCCTTGGATATGTATGACAGGCCGGTAGGTTGGAATTTGTTTCTCTCCTATCCGGTAGAGGGGAGTCCGAGTGGGCTCCAAGGAGGGCGAGAAGGGAACCTAATGGGACCCTGATCGCGGAATGTTTATGTGATCCACACACAGTGCAGTACCATGAATGATGATGCATTATAGTTTATTGATAAAGGTTTTCCAACTGTTTCACATGTTGTTTTCGGAGGGAATTCACTAGACCTTTTGGTCTAACCCTCGCTTTCAAAACTAAACCATTTTCAGGTAAGCGCACAATCGGTTCTTCTAGTAAGAACTAGGAAAGACGACAAGAAGGACTTGGAGATTAGAGCAACTCTAGATTTTGTTTTGATGCCTATAGTTAGTACTCGGCTGTGGATCTAGAGACTTCTGCTGTCATTTTGTTTTGCTTATGCTTTTGTTGATGTAAAGACAAGTTTAATTATGTAATATGAACGCTTATTTCTAGATGAATGCATGTTAAGTTTTTGGGACATTTCCCCCTCGCGATTGTGACACGGCGATAGTGACCCTGTCACTATCGCAGGGCACTATCGCCCCTGAGGTACCGAAGCTCGATTTTTGTCCCGAATGAACCCGATTTGCTGAGCTTCTTCCACACACCTCTTCCCAACGTTAAACCTTCACCTTAATAAAATTCCGGGTGTTACACTATATGCGCCTAAAAAGGGTTTGAATGTCACCCGATTTCCAAAATTTCCTTTTTAACTGATGGATAGCTTGAAACAAAATTTTACCGCTAGAGTACGCACTCGTCAGTTTATTTCACAATCGGTTAAACAATCCCATAAATGTACTTTGATTAAAACATAAAATGATTTGCGTCAAATCCAAGTTTAAAGACAAACTCAATACGTTCTCATCATTCAAAGATGTTGACTAAAGCGTCAAGAGGAAATTTCAAATTTGCAATAAGCAGGCAAGCTTGTAACACTCTCTTAGTAGGTTTTCTTGAAAAAAAATTATATGTATCAAATCATTCGTAACAAGATTTCAAAAAGTGAAATTCTTTAAATCAATATTCAAAATCTTCTCATCTAGTCATATAAATAATGACATAAGAGTGAAACACTTTTGACAACACTCACACATTAATGTGTTTTTCCCAAAACTTAGGAGAAAATAAGCGTTTGTAATTGGTTGGCACCGAAAATTGTTTAAATCGACTTAATTTCGAATCGTACAAATAGTGAGTATTAATATCCCAAAAATTTAAATAATCCCACGCACCCTAGGTTAGAACAAATAATTTTCCAAAGTCCCCATCATGGATCATTTACTCCAAGGTTTACACTTGTAATATAAAATGTCAAAATGACAATGTTTCAAATTTACTCGTTAGGATACTCAAAACACCCATTTTCTCCAAACCAAAAAGGTTTACAATTTCCAAAATATCCCTTAAGTCCAAAAATTGACCAAAGGTCAACGACTCGCACGTTCGTGTTTTCAAAATGTTCCGTAGTGTAAACCATGCATTATTCACACAACACCAAAACATGTCTTGGCCAAACGACCCTTACTTATGTAACGAATTTATAAAACATTCCCATTCATGATACGTTTATCAAAGCTTTCGAGGGTTAATGACTACCAAATCATGCACATCCTTAGATCAATACCATGCGTTTGCAAGGAAGGACATTAAAATAGTCAACTAGTCGGAAGCACATAAAGCAAATTGTTCAGAAATACAACCTGCATATTCTTTCATGCATTACTTGTGCCACGTATAAATCAACTCGTACAATTAAATAAATTGCAACAAAAGTGCTAACACAATCTTTGAAAGAGAAGTTACGCGGCATCAAAGCTCCAAAAATATTCTGTTTGGTCGCCTTACGGCATAAATAACACTTCTCAACAAAACCCGAAAGAATCAAAATGCCCAATACAATCCAAAATCAACACATGCAATAGCTAAAGTATGCTCCTTACGAAATTGCACCCACACGACACAAACGTCGTAAAACAAAATTCCGTAAAACTCCACGGGCTTAACTGCCTCGACTCAACCAAATGGTGCCAAGCCTTTCGCTTGCAACAATCAAATTGCATAACGCAAAACCATGGCCAAAATGCCCAAACTCCCAAAATTCCCTCTTTGTTGTAATACGATCTAAACAACACTTTCGATAAAACTTCCATTAAATAAATTTTCCAATAAAATTCAACATAGACATAATGGAAGATAACTTTACGTCCAAACCTTTAACATACATGGAGGAGATCCAATGTTAAAGTCTTAAGCCGTAGTTACTTTCCCAATATCTTAAACATCATGAAAATATGGATATCGCTGTATCCGTAAGTAACGTTGGTCAACGACAAAACAAAGCAAGTCCCGACAGAGTTTGTAACTCCTTGCAATAAAACAACTTTCATGCATGTTCAAAACCATGATTTAAAATGTTGTGTGTGTGTTAACCATTTTTCTGAGATTTTGTAACTCAATCCACAAGAGGATTCGAAACACAAGAAATAACTGTTACAGTTTATTTCAAAATAAGTTATGTGCATGAATTTAGTCGGCACTCAACATCTCAACCCATACTTCTCCAAATCTCTCCGGTCACACTACCGTCATCCGGATGCTCAACCTCTTAAGGTAAAGTTGGGATTTACATCGATTAACCTTACGATTCTTCCTCGAATCAAAGCCGTTTCAATAAGTCCATGGTTCTAATCCAACCATCGAATTTCGACCTGAAACGGTCCACTTAAAGCAATTATCATGCTTATTGTCACCTCAAGTGACTAATACTAAAATCGTCAATCTTTTCCAACAACTATTCGCTTAGAAACTTCTTTACTACCCCCCAACGGTCTTCACGTTAGAGTAGTTCAAGTATGCACATGTAACCAGTAGGTTCACCATAACACTGGCCAGGTACAATTATGAACGTACCGTACATGCTTATCCTTGCTACCCTCAACGTGATTCTCGTTTCTAGCGACTCCATCAACCTCAAAGCATCCTATCTTAATGTGCCTAATAGTGAAATTTCGCTTTCTCTCACTTAAAAGATCGTTAGTTTGAGTCTAGGTATTCAATATCAACACCTAATTCTCTTAAACTTATGCTCTGATACCAACTTGTAACACCCTCAAATTTTGGAAAGAGCAACTAAATAAAATTTTCAATAATACATCCAAGTGATTAGAATTTCTCCTTATAAGACAATACGAAAATTACCTCCAATTAAAATATATGGTTTACCCTCACACAATCATCACCCAAGCCTTATTACAAAGACTAATTTCACACCGGGTGTTACTTAACACGAATATAAGTTGCTATTCCCAAATAAATGCAGAAGATTCACTAATCACAATCATCTCTCGTGCACTCTACTAGCACTCGCCACTTCACAGTGTAGCTAAAGTTATTCCCAACCTGAGCCTGTTGCACATGCCGACAAATAAAAAGGGTTAGGCTAACGCCTAGTGAGTTCAAGCATTTTATCATTACTACATAAATTCATAAATCGAAAGGAATGTAGTTTATAGCCATGATTTCAAAAGAGATTACTTTAAAAGCAAATCACCCATTTTCCAACTCACACAAATCCCATGCTGAAATCTTTATTATAACATGATTTCCCAAAAATAGACTCATTCCCAAAGTCAACGGAAAATGTGAAGTAGCATTTGATACTCAAAACGATTAAACTCATAATTATTCGCCATTATTCCAAAACATCCCAAAACATGGATGAAACATAATCCACAACTTATATAATGTGGAAATCAATTCTCATAAACATGATACGTCACCGAAAAACATGGATAAACACAAATACCCAAAACAACACCTTTCGGTGACGGAGGAGACCCGTATACATTGCACGTGACGGAACACTAAAGTGGGTCACCTACTATGCAATAAAAACACCCACGTGGATTACTCTCGTAACCTGAGCTCAATCACCCCAGATCTATTGCTCACGAGACTAGGGAGACCCCAACTTCAACCATCCCAGGTCTATATATTGGGTCACCAAATCCACAACAGCACATTAGGGATTACACCTTACTGCCCATGAGACGACGCCCGACCATCCCGGTCCACGCCTTACTTATCATGGATCCCGATGCCTATCCCGTGCTAAGCACATATATGGAATTACACCTTACTGCCCATGAGACGACGCCCGACCATCCAGGTCCACGCCTTACTTATCATGGAACCCGATGCCTATTCGGTGCTACAAAAGAAACTAATGTCTCGTAAACTGGGCTCAATCACTCCAGATCTATTGCCAAAATGAGCTCAATCACTCCAGATCTATTGCTCGTGAGACTAAGGGGAAACTCAAATGCCTATAGATCCATGGCTAACCAGGTTTAAATATTACACGACCCCAAATGAATAAATAATGCATTCAAAACATGCAATTCCCCAACAACATAAATCATGATCAAAACTCAACTTTGAGCTATCAAAACGGGACAAATGTCCCCAAGACTTAATAAAATCCAATACCGAGCCACAAGCTCAACTAACTCAAAAGATAGTTCATGAAAGTCATAAAATGACATTAAATATAACAACACACACCGTTCGCCAGTAAATACTTCAAATCCATGAAAACCCAAAATAAAACTTTGGATCAGGAAAACCCTCATTTCCAAAAGACTCACACTTTTACATTTTCAAAACATCTCATGATGTACTATATGCATATTTCCAAAGTATCCACAAAAAGCATTTTCATAACAAATAGACTTCATTTATCACATAAATCAACAACTCATTTTCATGTATGATTTACCCATCACATTTTCCAAAATTCCAAATGTAAGTGTTTTACCATATTTACAACCATAAATACTTCAAAGGTAAAAACCCATCAAATAACTCAACATTGATCATTTTCATGTAAAACACGTAATTACTTGCAAAATAACATTTTGGCATGTACAAAGTTTTCACAAAGTAACTTGAACTCACTTTGCTAGATTTAAGCTAAATCTAGATTTTTCCCCAAACGTATGCTCCTTTGATGCACATGAATCCTCAAGCCAAAACCTCCAAAAACCTAGATCCATAATTTTCCAACCATCAATAACCCTATCCAACCATATACAAACATTCCCCAACATTTATCATCCAAAATCCCATCATAATAAAACCCTAATCTTCATAGATGAAGAAGGTAAAGATTATCTCAACCAATCATCACAAAAATCATCCAACAATATCCCAAAGTAGAAGAAAGAATGAATCAACAACAACCTAGTATTTGGGTAGAGAAATATTACCTTTATCCCATGAATCTCCAAAAAAAAGCTTCTAATCACCCATAAAAGCTCCAAGCTTCCATATCTTCAACAATGGTGGAAAGTGGGTTAAGTTTGGTGAAGAAATGAGGAATAAGAAGTTGGGTTTGTGCTCTCTTGAAGAAAATCGGCTGAGAGAGAGGGAGAGGGAGAGAGTTAGGGTTTTGAAAATGGAATGAGGAGAGAGAGGGAGAAAATGGCTTAAAATATCTAAGTTTGTCTATCAGACAGGTCGCGGACGTCCGCAAGGTACCTCGCGGACGTTCGGCCTCGGCCGAACCCAAAACCACCAAATAACTTTGTTGCTTCCGCGGATGACCCGCAGATTTCCGCGCCCTGTGGACGTCTGGAAAGCCCTATCGCGGACGTCCGTGACCCTAGTTTTGGTTCTCCAATTTTCGGGGTGTTACATTAGGGTCTTTGAATGTGTGGCTCATGATCATGTGCCAAGGCAAAAGAGAATAAAACTTGATAAAAGAAGTGTCAAGTGTGTCATGTTTGGCGCTAGTGAAGAATCCAAAGCCTACCGGTTGTATGATCCTGAAGCCAATAAAATCATCATTAGTCGAGATGTAATTTTCGAGGAAGATGAAGAATGGGACTCGAAGGACACAAAAGGCAGTAATGGCAGGAGGTTGTTATGTGATGCTGATGAAATATGTGAAGACCATGGTGAGCCAACTCTAGAAGGTAATAATGGACAAGAAGAAAGGGAAGCAACTGATGAAATGGGTGATAAAGAGCAAGAAAGAAAAGAGACAACATATGAGAAATCTAATAAAGAAGATGCAGTCGTCAATGAACCCCAAAGAAGAACGAGAAGAGCACCGACCTAGTTATATGATTATGTGAGCGGAGAAGAGGTTGCTGAATCAGATGAACATGTAAGTCAATTTACTCTCTTCACTTCACTATCTGATCCTACTCCATTTGAGCAAGCTAACAAGGAAGATGTAACGACCCGGTCTAAATAAAGCATTCATAGCATTAATATTAAACAATTACAAAACTGGGTCCGTAAAATTTCATTGCATCTTGTCTACATCACTTAGGTTGGCGGAAACAGCCTATACACAACTGAGAATATCTACCACTAAAAGTGTGAGTGGCACTGTCGCTATTTGCTTATGTCCTCTATCATCTCTTGCTCACTTACCTGAGCCTCCTACCATCTGCTTACTTGAAAATGTTTAGTTTGGAAAATGCGAGGGTTAGACCACGAGGTCTAGTGAGTCCCTCCTGACAGTTCTCAAAAATCGTTTTTTTAAAATTTTTCATAACTTTCGTATATAAACTTTCAATAATAAACTTTACATAGCTGAACATCAAAATCTTTAACATAAAACTTCCACATAACTTTTCATATAACTTTCTCATAAAACTTCCACGGATAAATCCGCTCCCGTAAATGGCACCCTGAAGTCACTCGAAAGTGACAACGAGTCAGTATCACGCTGCCTTATTGGGTCTCACTTCCCATGGCATAAACGGAACCTCCCCCCGGCGTGAGTACTGGCGGAACCTCCCCCCGACTTAGCCAATTTACGTCTACACAATGTATGCATACATCTCATATAAAAAACTTTAAACATCTTTCATGCAAATAAAAGCATAATAATAATCATGGCATTTCTCATCATGAAATCACTTTGAAAGCACTTTAAAAAGGCACGTATTTTAGTTAGAAAACTCACCTGGCTAGCTTGCTCCAAAGCTCCTCACTTACACTTCCGATCTCTAGGCGGAACACCTATTATATTAATAACGTACGTCATAATTCGTTCATTTATTACCCGAGTTAAATCCCGAACTCAAATCAAACCTATCTAAGTTGGTAAATTACGCTTCTAGTTCAAGATCATAATTAATGGTCCTTGCTTACCCATCCATTTGAAATGCTATACCGGATCCATTAATTTACCCGACTCTAGGTTCCTAATATAAAATTAATCTTCCGGCCCAACCATTTATCTTTCGACCCAACACTTTATTTGAATGAGGAGACCAATAATTTTCATTAACCTTTCTCGGCCCATGAACCAAAGTTGAACATTTCTTAACTTGGTAAATCCATTACACCCATAAGAAAATACTGATTTGGTCATTGTAACACCTTTATATACTTTTCATAACTATACCCATAACATTTCAATCCTTAATTTTGCACAAAACGCCTCAATTTTAATGTTAACCAAACAGTTTGACTTTTTGTAAAAAGTCAACTGTTTTGAACATAACTTTTAATCTACCATCAAAAGCATGATTGGGTGGAAATGTTCTTCTTGATTCCATCTATCCGCATCTTAATGACACTAAGAAACGATTATAACTAATTTCTTTATCTTTTCATATTGATTTAAACACTTCAAAGTCCATCCCATACTTTGACTTTTATTTCAAACAAACTAAATACATCTCAACCTCACGCCTTCCATTCTATCTCTAAAATTAATTAATCAAGACATTTAATTAGACCATGGCACATACTAATTTTTAGTGTTACAATCCATTACCACCCTCATCAAGAATCCACAAAAACATTTGATTTAATCTTTGACAAAAGAATCTGAATTAAAACCCGATAAATATCCTTATTTGATTTCTCAATTTATATAACGGAGAACAACTAGCAACTTACAACTCTACCAATTCTTGCAAAAGAGAAAACGCAAGGGAATCGTTTCTTACCCAAAATAAACCTCACGAAAAAGGAAGGCTGTTGTCCAGCCATACCGCCGTCGACGACCACCACCGGCAGCCGACTGACGGCGCTCATCAGCCGCCCCTCCGGTCATCTTCTCCGTCGCCGGCGAACCCAACCACCATCTCCATCTCTCGTCGTCTATCTCTCTCTCGCAGCCTCCATCTTTCTCACGCAGCTCTATCTCTCTCTCGCTGCTCTCTCTCTCACGCAACTCTCTCTCCCGCAGTCTCTCTCTCTGTCGCCGGCTGTTCCACTGCGCACACACACCGGACGCACACACACAGGACGCACACACACACAGAGTTCTTCACTCTATTTCATTCTCTTATCTTCTCTTCTCTTCTCTTCTCTATCTCTCGCGATGATGCAGGTTTCACTCACACACACACCATTGTTTCTTTCTTTCTGATTTCTCCTCATAGAAACACACAGAGCCTCCCATGGTGGTTTCTTTCCTTTCTTCTTTTCTGCCTTCCTTTCTCGATGCACAGCCTCAACACACACAAAAAGAAACCCTATGCTATTTCTATTCCACTAATAAAATGGTGCTGGAAAAAGGGAATTAATTTCCATGTTTCACATATGACCTCATACCTTCACAATATACAAACATGCCCCTTGACTTTTAATTTAGTCACAATACTAATATCGGGGTTATTACACTCTCCCCTCCTTAACAGAATTTCGTCCCGGAATTCGCTCCAAGATAACCGGTATAGTTGATTATCAAAGCTTAAATCTCAACTCTTGGATTAGATCTTTCTAATAACAAAACAATTGTAATAACCCAAATTTGAATGTTGGGATTTTAATGAAAAGTTAAGGGGGCATATTTGTTTATTATGAAATGGTTTGAGGGTAGAATATGTAATTTGGGAAACTAATTCTTTTTCTCTATTGTGGTGCGCCGCTTTTGGCTGAAATCTGGGAAAGAAAACATTTTTCATATTAGGGTTTTAGGTGTATGTGTGTGTAATGTAAACCTGCAACTTCGAGAGAGAGCCTACGATAGAGAGAGAGCCGGCGATAAAGAGAGAAAGAGGAAATGAGCCTACATGTGTGTGTGTCATGTGTGTACAGCCAGCGAGAAGAGAGAGAGATGCCGAGAGAGAGACAGCCGGCGAAGAGAGAGAGACGCCGAGAGAGAGAGAGACGACGAGAGAGAGAGACAGTCGGCGCGGAAAGAGAGACGACGGGGGAGAGAGAGACGACGAGGAGAGAGAGATGACGAGGGAAGAAGCAACGGTGGTGGCTGCCTGTGGTGGTCGCCGGCAATGGTGGCTGCCGGTGGTGGTCGTCGGCGGCGGCGCGGTTGGACAACAGCCTTCCTTTTTCGTGAGGTTTATTTCAAGGTGAAGAGACTCCGATTTTGGTAAGCAAATATTTTCCTTCTATGTTAATTCTTGTGTATTAGACATTGAGTAAAATCAATCTTGGGTTATTTTGTGAGCTGGGTATTCTTGTTAAGAACAACAATGGAGTCCTGTGTTCTTAATCAATAGGCTGGTTAATAGAAGTAATTGTTCGTCTGAGTTTTGAGTTGAGGATTTGTTTGTGCAAATTGAGGGAAATAGCAACCTTAAACTCTTTAAAGTTTGAACTGTGTATGGCGATTTTTGGTTCTGGGTCGGTATCGCATAGCTCGTTGCAGGACTAGAGGGATTGCGGGACTAGAGGATTGCGGAACTTGGCTGCCAAGTGAGTCCCGGTATGTTTGTACAAGGGAGTCTCGGTGTGTGTCCTCAAGTCCCGGTGTCGTGGCTGTGTTTAGTCCCGGTGGTTGTTGTTAAAATGAAGTTCCGGTGATTGCCAATTAAGTGAAGTCCCGGTGTGGTCTTATTAGTGCACGCCGGAATAATCAATAGTGGGCTGTGTGTGTATTGGGCCGACGTAGGCTAATGGAATGGCATGTGGGCCACATCTATTTAAATGATTGGGCCATGTGAGAAGTAGTTTACATTTTTGCAATTCATCTAAATGTTGGACTTCTTTTTGTAATTGTAGGTCACGTGGCTTTGTTGGAAGTTGTTTGGACCATGGGGTTTAATTCAATTATTTGATTGGTGGACTAAAATGAAAGTGGGTCGGTGGAGAGTGTAATGAGTTTGCAATTCATGTGTTTGGTCACGTGACTATGTGGCCACGTGGAGCCAATTTCCATATATAGGCATTAATGTTAAACATCCAATTATATTTTAATTTGTGTGGGCCGATAGCTAAATAAATTAAGCTGGCTTTGGTTTTAATTAATTTAAGTAAGTGTGTGACTTTGGGTTTAAATTGGTAAGATCCATGACCTTAATAATAAATATTTAGATCCGATAATTTAGTAAGGTGGAATGAAAATCTGAAGTCCTTTGAGTCGAAATAAGATAAGGATCCAAGGGAATTGGTGAGGGTAGTTTTAGTCTAACTCGAGACTTACTATTCCTATGCTTTTAATACTAGGTGTTACTCATAAAATCTGAAGTTCGAGAAGGGATATTGCTAAACGCCAGGTGAGTTTTTCTAACTAAAATACGTGCTCTTACGTGTTTTCCAAGGAAAGTGATTTTATGAATATACTCTGTTATTTTACCTGACTTTTACGTAAACGAAGTTAACACTCTACTGATCAGAGTATGTTTATGAGCATGATTTATTTACAAGCTGTTACGAATGTTTTCCCATGAAAAGAATTGTTCTACTGAAAAGATTTTCCAGCAATATGATATGGATTGTAAAACGTTATACAGAGTTCATGTTTTATGTATATGACGAACTATGTGTATGCTATGTGGAGTCGGTCTGCACTGTGGGATCAGAGATAGATCCTCGGGTTCTGATGACCCCTTGGATATGTATGACAGACTGGTAGGCTGGAATTCGTTTCCTCCTATTTCGAGTAGAGGGGAGTCTGCGTAGGCTCCGGGAAGGGGAGTCTGCGTAGGCTCCAGAAGAGGCGAAAGGGGAGTCTGCTGGGGCCCCGATCGCGAGTAACGATGTGATCCTTAACACAGTGCAGTACCATGCTTGACGCTTATGTGAAGAATGTGAACTATTTTATAAAAATGATTTATGATGTTGACGTACACTATTTACGGAGGGAACTCACTAGACCTCATGGTCTAACCCTCGCTTTTCAAAACAAAAACCCTTTTCAGGTAAGCTAACAGTAGAAGACTCAGGTAAGTGAGCAAGAGCAAGGCAGAGTACAGGTGCAGCTAGAGACAGTGCCGGTGCCACTTGTAGTAATAAGTTGTTCTCGGTTGTGTATAGGTTGTTTCCGCCAACCTCAGTTTTAGAAGTAATGTAATGGAATTTTGGAACCCAGTTATGAGAATGTTATGTTTAATGCTATGTTGGTTCTACTGTATTTCAGGGATGTTACAAATGGTATCAGAGCCATAGTTTAAGGGATTTAGGTGACCGAACAGGCCTAAACTTAAACTTGGGAGTAGAAATCACAACTGAGAATCAGGAAATGCGTTAGGAGGGCACTATTGTAGATACAGGAAATGCGTTAGGAGGGCACTATTATAGAGATAGGACTAATAGGGTACCGAGGACGGTCATGTGCGGTAAGTTTGGAATTACACCTGGCCAGTGTAATTGTGAATTTACTGGTACATGTATGTGCTTGACCTGCCTTATTATTCTGAAGTTGTAATCTGAAGCTAGTCATGGGTCGTGCTCTAGTAATCTAGAAAGTCAGCAAGATCCCTGAGGAGTAGACTGAGACCCCTTATTGGGGAAGTTTCATGAGAAATCATTTATGAGGTGATGTATGTATACATGGTAGAGAAGGAATGTTCTGTAGAATGTTATGAATCCTTTAGAGGTAGCTCTTCGTAGATTCGGAAAGGATAAATGATTGATTTTGACTAAGGCTCATGTTTCTGGAAAATCTCTGTTCTAGAACTAGTGGGATAAGATCAGTTAGAATGGTAAGGAATATCAGTGTTGAAATCTTGAAAGTGTCAATAGAGCTCTGACTTCTTAATCGAGCTTTTCGATGGCAGAGTCAATGAAATGAAGATACCTATAGTAAAATGAAATCATGTAGAAGTAGAAAGTGAGATAGCTGATCAGAACGAAAGTAGTATAAAATGGTTGAGTAAGTGAGATGTAGAACGTATATACTACAAGTTGTTGCTGGACCGCGAGGGCGGCCACTGGTCGTAGGTAAAGTGTCGAGGGTAAGCTGTGGAAGTAAAGCGATTGACCTTAGTTGAGAGAGTAGCCTTCAATTGCAAGTAAAGTCTCATGCATGGTATTCTTTAATGTAACCCGAAATTTTCACGAGTTAAGTTAAACGGGTAAATATAATTTTTTTATCGAAAACGAGTCAGAAAGTGCACACGTATGTTTAAAGAAAGGGTAGTTTCATCCACGTTGCACATTGAAGTTTTGAGTCTAACGATTTGCAAAGTATTCCACATTTTTTTATGATAAGTTAAAATGTTACCAAAAGGTTGGGAAAACGATTGCCAGCCGAAACTTTTACAATCAAATACATATTGATTTATTGATATCATACGAATGAGTGTGAGAACCGAATGATTTACTTTGTGTCGGTAATTCTTTCAGAATTGTGTCAAATGAAAAGATTTTCACTCAATATATTTCTGTCGTAATGACATGTTTTGGTGAAGTAAGACTAAGTTTATGGAAAGTGGCATGCGAACGATCCTCGAGATCGTGGTACATGGCTTTAAATTTTGAAGAGTGATGAGGGCATGTGTACCCTATATGTTTTCAAGTGTTGTTTATTGAAAATGATGAAAAGTACAAAATGAATTATCTATTGATTTGTCATGCATGAAGGCTATGAACTCACTAGGTCGTAGGATGATGTTTTTTTTTAAACTAAGAAAGAACTCAGAGAATGGAGAGTTGTTGGTCAAATCAGGAGAGAACGTTGTAGTATCGGGATATGTGTTCCGTCAGTAGTGGATCATAGTATCGGTTGTCAAGGTAATGGTTTTAGCGACTCGTTAAAGAGTCGTGTGGTAAGGAAGAACGAAATGTCCATGACGTGTAAATGTGAGTCTTGAGGCGAGCTTGTAACGTTGATATTACAGGAGTAAGCTCTGAAAAGATGGAGACGTATTATGAAGTGATTATGTCATGTTGGGAGGATTAGATTCTGTAAGGAACCTTTGTTTAAGAATAAGTTAAGAAAGTAGTTACATCTTGTCTGTTATTGTAAAAGTCGATAGCGGTGTAAGATGGCCGAGGTCGAAGACTTGAACCAGAAGGTTGTAAATTAATAGAACACCTTGTAGGAGTGTTAAGAGGATGGGAAGTGGTCATTTTGAATAAGCGTTCTATTTATGAGGTATGGAGGGATTCGTAGAATGATGAGGTATGTAGCACAAGCGAAGCGAGGGTGTAGATCTTATCAATCAGTAAGAAAATTTGTCGTGTCCATGAAAGGGCTCGGATCGTAAGAGCTAGCTAGAATGTTTTTGTTTGAGCTAATTATGAACTCGTGGGTTATAGTTCAACAAGTTGGGAAAGGACTAAGTAACAAGATAGACTCGATTATGTATATGAGAGAATATGAAGGCAAGTTCGGATTGGGTGAATGATCATGAGAGAGTTAGTCTGCAGTGTGATGTTATGGGCAAAGAGTGTACGGATGTGTAATGACAGAAATTGTCAAGTTAAGTGTGCCAGCTAGTGTCGTAATGATGCGGTGTTAGAAAGAGAGGAAGCATCAGATAGAAGCCTTTTCGGGGTTTCGGATGAAGTGTACGATTGCTAACCAGATTGTTGGAACACGTGGGATGTAAGTCGACGTTGTGGGATGTTTATGTTCATGAAAGAATGTCGGAATGGTGATGGGTGATTACCCAAAGGGAGAAACCAAGTGTTTTGGCTGTAAAAGTCGCTAAGTAGGTATATGTTGAGATCATTGGAAGTTTAAAGAAAGATGAAGAGTGCGTTAGTCAAATTGTGTTATAGTAAGTGCTAAATCTCTAAAGAGCATGAATTATTTCTTATGTGTGAGGGAATGATCCTAGAAGGAATCAGTTGGAAATTTGGTTATGTTTAAAGAATGACATGATGATGAATATGGGTCGGAATGGTAGTATGATCGTTAGTTGATTTGAAACGTCATGTTAGAGGTATAAGCCTTTGGTTGATGGATTAAAATTTTATGGATTTGTTAAGTAATGACATTTATTTGTTATTACAGAATGCGTTATGATTCTACCGAAATTCTTACTAAGAGTCGATAAGGGAAAATCTAAAGGTTAAAGTGAGAAGTTGATGATAGTATGATGGAATATGTAAATTTCAAATTATTTGGTAAGTTGTGAATGGTAGAGTTACTCAATGGAGTTGTTAGTTAAGAAGTCGGTTTAGGCTGACGGATGTGATGAATGCCAGCATATCGAGATGTGATGCTAAGTTACGACATTAAGTGATTAAATATGATAACTTATGGGTGTTAGAACGAAATGAATTGCAACTAAATTGGAGTTTATCAGTTGAAATGAGTGGGTCGAGTTATAGTTGCTTGTGATAAAGAGAAGGAATTGTACTGTTGGGTGCGGTAAGGATCAGTGGTTTTATTGCACTAGCCAGGAGAGACAGTTGAGTTCGGAAACTGTTGGTGTGGTCGTGATGGGGATAAGAATAATTAGGGAGTGGTAAGTACTGAGATACTTACAACTTGTGTTCACCTGTTATGATTTATAAGATGGAATTTCGGGAGTTCGTGGGAAAGTGTTATTGAGAATTTGAGATTTACACTGATCGTTAAGGAATTATTTAAGGTAAATCTAAAGAAGGAAGCCGGGACGACCTTTGTCTTTACGTACCTATCTGATTTTATGGTCGTTGTGGTTAATCGAAGAAAAAATCATAGAACTTGAGTTTCGTGGTGTCCTAAAGTAATAGATCCGATTTGGAAGATGAAGGAGGGGATGATTGTATGTTCAGTTATAAGCAAAGAATGTGAGTTTAATCAGAGTTGCGCAGCTAAGGCGTGAAAGTATGTTGTTATTTGTTTTGTTATTAGAAAGATTTATTCCGAGAGTTGAAATTACGTTTTGATGATCAATTGCACCAGTTAATGTTAGAGTGAATTCCGGGACGGAATTCCATTAAGGAGGGGAGATTGTAATAACCCAAATTTGAATGTGGGGATTTTAATGAAAAGTTAAGGGGGCATATTTGTTTATTATGAAATGGTTTGAGGGTAGAATATGTAATTTGGGAAACTAATTCTTTTTCTCTATTGTGGTGCGCCGCTTTTGGCTGAAATCTGGGAAAGAAAACATTTTTCATATTAGGGTTTTAGGTGTATGTGTGTGTAATGTAAACCTGCAACTTCGAGAGAGAGCCGACGATAGAGAGAGAGTCGGCGATAAAGAGAGAAAGAGGAAATGAGCCTACCTGTGTGTGTGTCATGTGTGTGCAGCCGGCGAGAAGAGAGAGAGACGCCGAGAGAGAGAGAGAGACGCCGAGAGAGAGAGACAGTCGGCGAGGAGAGAGAGACGACGGGGGAGAGAGAGACGACGAGGAGAGAGAGAGAGAGATGACGAGGGAAGAAGCAGCGGTGGTGGCTTCCTGTGGTGGTCGCTGGCGATGGTGGCTGCCGGTGGTGGTCGTCGGCGGCGGCGCGGCTGGACAACAGCCTTCTATTTTCGTGAGGTTTATTTCAAGGTGAAGAGACTCCAATTTTGGTAAGCAAATATTTTCCTTCTATGTTAATTCTTGTGTATTAGACATTGAGTAAAATCAATCTTGGGTTATTTTGTGAGCTGGGTATTCTTGTTAAGAACAACAATGGAGTCCTGTGTTCTTAATCAATAGGCTGGTTAATAGAAGTAATTGTTCGTCTGAGTTTTGAGTTGAGGATTTGTTTGTGCAAATTGAGGGAAATAGCAACCTTAAACTCTTTAAAGTTTGAACTGTGTATGGCGATTTCTGGTTCTGGGTCGGTATCGCATAGCTCGTTGCAGGACTAGAGGGATTGCGGGACTAGAGGATTGCGGGACTTGGCTGCCAAGTGAGTCCCGGTATGTTTGTACAAGGAAGTCTCGGTGTGTGTCCTCAAGTCCCGGTGTCGTGGTTGTGTTTAGTCCCGGTGGTTGTTGTTAAAATGAAGTCCCGGTGATTGTCAATTAAGTGAAGTCCCGGTGTGGTCTTATTAGTGCATGCCGGAATAATCAATAGTGGGCTGTGTGTGTATTGGGCCGACGTAGGCTAATGGAATGGCACGTGGGCCACATCTATTTAAATGATTGGGCCATGTGAGAAGTAGTTTACATTTTTGCAATTCATCTAAATGTTGGACTTCTTTTTGTAATTGTAGGTCACGTGGCTTTGTTGGAAGTTGTTTGGACCATGGGGTTTAATTCAATTATTTGATTGGTGGACTAAAATGAAAGTGGGTCGGTGGAGAGTGTAATGAGTTTGCAATTCATGTGTTTGGTCATGTGACTATGTGGCCACGTGGAGCCAATTTCCATATATAGGCATTAATGTTAAACATCCAATTATATTTTAATTTGTGTGGACCGATAGCTAAATAAATTAAGTTGCCTTTGGTTTTAATTAATTTAAGTAAGTGTGTGACTTTGGGTTTAAATTGGTAAGATCCATGACCTTAATAATAAATATTTAGATCCGATAATTTAGTAAGGTGGAATGTAAATCTGAAGTCCTTTGAGTCGAAATAAGATAAGGATCCAAGGGAATTGGTGAGGGTAGTTTTAGTCTAACTCGAGACTTACTATTCCTATGCTTTTAATACTAGGTGTTACTCATAAAATCTGAAGTTCGAGAAGGGATATTGCTAAACGCCAGGTGAGTTTTTCTAACTAAAATACGTGATCTTACGTGTTTTCCAAGGAAAGTGATTTTATGAATATACTCTGTTATTTTACCTGACTTTTACGTAAACGAAGTTAACACTCTACTGATCAGAGTATGTTTATGAGCATTATTTATTTACAAGCTGTTACGAATGTTTTCCCATGAAAAGAATTGTTCTACTAAAAAGATTTTCCAGCAATATGATATGGATTGTAAAACGTTATACGGAGTTCATGTTTTATGTATATGACGAACTATGTGTATGCTATGTGGAGTCGGTCTGCACTGTGGGATCAGAGATAGATCCTCGGGTTCTGATGACCCCTTGGATATGTATGACAGACTGGTAGGCTGGAATTCGTTTCCTCCTATTTCGAGTAGAGGGGAGTCTGCGTAGGCTCCGGGAAGGGGAGTCTGCGTAGGCTCCAGAAGAGGCGAAAGGGGAGTCTGCTGGGGCCCCGATCGCGAGTAACGATGTGATCCTTAACACAGTGCAGTACCATGCTTGACGCTTATGTGAAGAATGTGAACTATTTTATAAAAATGATTTATAATGTTGACGTACACTGTTTACGGAGGGAACTCACTAGACCTCATGGTCTAACCCTCGCTTTTCAAAACAAAAACCCTTTTCAGGTAAGCTAACAGTAGAAGACTCAGGTAAGTGAGCAAGAGCAAGGCAGAGTACAGGTGCAGCTAGAGACAGTGCCGGTGCCACTTGTAGTAATAAGTTGTTCTCAGTTGTGTATAGGTTGTTTCCGCCAACCTCAGTTTTAGAAGTAATGTAATGGAATTTTGGAACCCAGTTATGAGAATGTTATGTTTAATGCTATGTTGGTTCTACTGTATTTTAGGGATGTTACAACAATAACAACATACTTTCACACCTTTGTTGCGCGACGCTGATTAACTCACAACTTCTGCTTATAACCGGAAAACACTATCATCTTATATTTCATCTTCCCCTCGGATCTGCTACTGCAGGAACCCCACGAAATTCAGGTTCTATGATTCTTTCGATCAACCACAACGACCATAAAATCAGATAGATATAATTAAAGTTATCCCGGCTTTCTTATTTAGATTACTCCAAACAATTCCACTGAGTAACCCAGCAATTTACAATTTTCAACATAGGTTGAGAATTACTTACCCCATCCTACTATCATCAACCTTTTACTTTAACATAACGATCCCCCCCCCCCCCCCTCCTTATCAATTCTTAGTAAGAATTTTGGTAGAATTGCAGCGCATCCTGTAATAACTAATAAATGTCATTACTTATCTAATCCATAAATTTTAATCAACCAACCCAAGGCTTATACATCTAACATGACATTTCCAATCAATTAATGCTTACACTACCATTTCGACCCATAAACATCATCATGCCATTCGTTAAACTTTAACCATATCTCTAATTGTCTCTTACTAGGGTCATTCCCTCTCACATACGAAACATTTCACGTTCTTTAAAGATCTAGAGTTTACTATAACGCATTCTGACCGATCCATTTCTCATCTTCCTTTAAACTTCTAGTGATTCCAAAACATGCTTACTAAGCGACTCTTACCATCATAACACTTGGTTTCTCAATTGGGTAACCACCCTCCATCACTCTGTCATTTCATCCCGAACATAAACATACCACAACGTCAACTTACACCTACGTGCTCCAACATTCTGGTTAACAATCATACATCTCACACGAAACCCCCAAAATGCTTCTATTTGATGCTTTCATTCTCTCTATCACCACATCACTACGACACTAGCTGATACATTTACCTTGGCAATTAATGCCATTACATAGCTGTACATTCCTCACCCATAACCTCACACTGCAGACCAAATCTCTCATGGCCATTCTTGCACAACTATCAACTCCCATAACAACAGGCGGCCTGAAATTTCTTTCTTAACTTATTCTGCAATATGGATCCCTTACGGAACCTAGTCCTTCTAACATATTGAATCATCTTCATGATCTGTCTCCCTCCTTTCGTAACCTACTCTTGTAACACCAACGTTACATGCTCACCTCAAGACTCACATTTCCACGTCACGGGCTTTTCATCCTTCCTTACCACACCACTCTTTAACGAGTCACTAAAAACCATCACCTTGACAACCGTACTTCCAGTTACCGAACAAAGGTACAAACCCTCATACAACCGATACTATAATCCACTACTGACAGAACACACATCTTGATACTACAATGTTCTCTCCTGATTTGACCAACAACTCTCCACTCTCGGAGTTCTTTCTTAGCTTTAAGACGCAACATCCTACGACCTAGTGAGTTCATAACCTTCATGCATGACAACGCGATAAATAAATCATTTTGTACTCTTATCATTTTAAGAAAATATCACTTGGAACAATTTGGGTACACGTAACCCCAACATTCTCATAACTCCCTTGTACTGCACAACGATCTCAAGAATCGTTTGCATGCAACTTTCCATAAAACTTTATTCAACTCAACCAAAATATGTTGTTACGACGGAAATATATTAAGTGAAAATCTTTTCATACGACCCCATCCTGAAAGAAATTATCGACACAAAGAAAACCAGTCGGTTTTCGTACTCATAAATAACTTCAACATGTCATTACTCATTTTGGTTATAAAAGTTTTGCATTCAATCGTTTTCTTGACTTTTGCAATAATTTAACTCATCATGAAAAGAGTGAAATACTCTACAAATCATAAAACTCGAAACTTCATTGTGCCATGTGAATGAAATCACCTTTTTCTTTAAACATACGCGTGCACATTCTGACTCATTTTCGATCAAAATTTGTCTTTACACATTTAACTTAAATCGTGAAAATTTCGTGTTACATAAAAGGACACCATGCATGAGACTCTATTTGCATTTGAAGGCTACTCACTCTAACAAGGTCAACTGCTTTACTCGCTTAGCTTATCCTTGACATTCTACCTACGACCAACGGTCGCCCTCTCGGTCATGCAACAACTTGATGAACACGCTTTCCACATCTCACTTACTCAACCCCTTTCATACTATTTCGTTTTAAGCAACTATCTCACTTTCCGCTTCTACATGGTTTCATTTCACTATAAGCATCTTATTTCATTTATCCTACCATTGAAAAGCTCGATTAAGAGGTCAGAGCTCCCTTGACACTTTCAAGATTTCGACACGGTCTTTCCTTACTATTATGACTGATCTATCCCAAGATTTCTAGAACTGGGACTCTCTCGAAATAGGAGCCCTACCCGACCTCAAACATTCATCCTCTCCGAATCCCCGAAGAGTTACCTCTAGACGACTCATAACAGTCGATACAACATTCCTTCTCTACGATGTATACATACATCACATCATAAGTGACCTCTCAAGAAACTTCCCCAACAAGGGGTCTCAGTCTACCCTTCAGGGATCTTGTTGACCTTCTAACGTACTGGAACACTACATAAACACTAGGTAGGTTAATAAGGTAGGTTAAGCACATACATGTACCTGTAAGTTCGCAATTACACTGGCCAGGTGAAATCTCCAACTTACCTTACATGACAGTCCTCAGTACCCTATTAGTCCTATCCCTATAATAATGTCCTCCTAACGCATTTCTTGTTTCTATACTAGTGCTCTCCTAACGCATTTCCTGATTCTCAGTTGTGATCTCTACTCCAAGTTTAAGTTTAGGCCCGTCCGGTCACCTAAATCCCTTAAACTATGGCTCTGATACCAACTGTAACGACCCGGTCTAAATAAAGCATTCATAGCATTAATATTAAACAATTACAAAACTGGGTCCGTAAAATTTCATTGCATCTTGTCTACATCACTTAGGTTGGCGGAAACAACCTATACACAACTGAGAATATCTACCACTAAAAGTGTGAGTGGCACTGTCGCTATCTGCTTCTGTCCTCTATCATCTCTTGCTCACTTACCTGAGCCTCCTACCATCTGCTTACCTGAAAATGTTTAGTTTGGAAAATGCGAGGGTTAGACCACGAGGTCTAGTGAGTCCCTCCTGACAGTTCTCAAAAATCGTTTTTTTAAAACTTTTCATAACTTTTGTATATAAACTTTCAATAATAAACTTTACATAGCTGAACATCAAAATCTTTCACATAAAACTTCCACATAACTTTTCATATAACTTTCTCATAAAACTTCCACGGATAAATCCGCTCCCGTAAATGGCACCCTGAAGTCGCTCGAAAGTGACAACGAGTCAGTATCACGCTGCCTTATTGGGTCTCACTTCCCATGGCATAAACAGAACCTCCCCCCGGCGTGAGTACTGGCGGAACCTCCCCCCGACTTAGCCAATTTACGTCTACACAATGTATGCATACATCTCATATAAAAAAACTTTAAACATCTTTCATGCAAATAAAAGCATAATAATAATCATGGCATTTCTCATCATGAAATCACTTTGAAAGCACTTTAAAAAGGCACGTATTTTAGTTAGAAAACTCACCTGGCTAGCTTGCTCCAAAGCTCCTCACTTACACTTCCGATCTCTAGGCGGAACACCTATTATATTAATAACGTACGTCATAATTCGTTCATTTATTACCCGAGTTAAATCCCGAACTCAACCCAAACCTATCTAAGTTGGTAAATTACGCTTCTAGTTCAAAATCATAATTAATGGTCCTTGCTTACCCATCCATTTGAAATGCTATACCGGATCCATTAGTTTACCCGACTCTAGGTTCCTAATATAAAATTAATCTTCCGGCCCAACCATTTATCTTTCGACCCAACACTTTATTTGAATGAGGAGACCAATAATTTTCATTAACCTTTCTCGGCCCATGAACCAAAGTTGAACATTTCTTAACTTGGTAAATCCGTTACACCCATAAGAAAATACTGATTTGGTCATTGTAACACCTTTATATACTTTTCATAACTATACCCATAACATTTCAATCCTTAATTTTGCACAAAACGCCTCAATTTTAATGTTAACCAAAACAGTTTGACTTTTTGTAAAAAGTCAACTGTTTTGAACATAACTTTTAATCTACCATCAAAAGCATGATTGGGTGGAAATGTTCTTCTTGATTCCATCTATCCTCATCTTAATGATACTCAGAAACGATTATAACTAATTTCTTTATCTTTTCATATTTATTTAAACACTTCAAAGTCCATCCCATACTTTGACTTTTATTTCAAACAAACTAAATACATCTCAACCTCACGCCTTCCATTCTATCTCTAAAATTAATTAATCAAGACATTTAATTAGACCATGGCACATACTAATTTTTAGTGTTACAATCCATTACTACCCTCATCAAGAATCCACAAAAACATTTGATTTAATCTTTGACAAAAGAATCTGAATTAAAACCCGATAAATATCCTTATTTGATTTCTCAATTTATATAACGAAGAACAACTAGCAACTTACAACTCTACCAATTCTTGCAAAAGAGAAAATACAAGGGAACCGTTTCTTACCCAAAATAAACCTCACGAAAAAGGAAGGTTGTTGTCCAGCCATACCGCCGCCGACGACCACCACCGGCAGCCGACTGTCGGCGCTCATCAGCCGCCCCTCCGGTCATCTTCTCCGTCGCCGGCGAACCCAGCCACCATCTCCATCTCTCGTCGTCTATCTCTCTCTTGCAGCCTCCATCTTTCTCACACAGCTCTATCTCTCTCTCGCTGCTCTCTCTCTCTCTCTCACGCAACTCTCTCTCCCTCTCGATGCTCTCTCTCCCGCATTCTCTCTCTCTGTCGCCGGCTGTTCCACGGCGCACACACACCGGACGCACACACAGAGGACGCACACACACAGAGAGTTCATCACTTTATTTCATTCTCTTCTCTTCTCTTCTCTTCTCTATCTCTCGCGATGATGCAGGTTTCACTCACACACACACCATTGTTTCTTTCTTTCTGATTTCTCCTCACAGAAACACACAGAGCCTCCCATGGTGGTTTCTTTCCTTTCTTCTTTTCTGCCTTCCTTTCTCGATTCACAGCCGCAACACACACAAAAAGAAACCCTATGCTATTTCTATTCCACTAATAAAATGGTGCTGGAAAAAGGGAATTAATTTCCATGTTTCACTTATGACCTCATACCTTCACAATATACAAACATGCCCCTTGACTTTTAATTTAGTCACAATACTCATATCGGGGTTATTACAGAAGAAAGGTGGAGAGCTGCCATGCGTCAAAAAATGGATGCCATTGAAAGAAATGAGACTTGGGAGCTGTGTAAATTACCTGAAGGAGCCAAAACGATTGGTGTAAAATTGTTATATAAGACGAAGCTTAATAAATCTGGTGAGGTCGATAAGTGCAAAGCACGCCTTGTAGCCAAAGGCTAAGCTCAAGAGTATGGAATAGATTATACTGAGGTGTTTGCTCCTGTGGCAAGGTGGGACACAATCAGGTGTATTCTCAGTCTAGCTGCTCAAAGGGGATACAACGTGTTTCACCTTGATGTCAAGTCTGCCTTTTTGCATGGAGAGATCATGGAGAGAGTTTATGTTGAGTAACCTCAAGGCTATCTAAAACAAGGTAAGGAAGATCATGTCTATAAACTCAAAAAGGCGTTGTACGGGCTTAAACAAGCTCCCCGAGCTTGGTACAGCAAAATCGAGGCATATTTTAAGAATTCGGGATTTGTCAAATGTCCACACGAACATACACTCTTCATAAATTCAGACCTTGAAGCTAATATTCTCATTGTTTCATTGTACCCCGATGATCTTATAGTTACCGGGAGCAAGGCTAATATGATCGAGGAGTTTAAGTTATCGATGAAGTCAGAATTTGAAATGACTGACTTGGGGATGATGAAGTATTTTCTTGGGGTTGAGATCATTCAGAGCAGCTCGGGAATCTTTTTATGTCAGAGAAGGTATGCAAGAGAAATACTGGAAAGATTTAAACTGGCAGCATGTAATGCATTCCGCAATTCGATTGTTCCTGGAGTAAACGTAACGCCTCAAAAATTTCCATAAATTGTATGTTTATATTAGAAGGTGTTATTTTGTGTATTGATTAATAGAATGGGTTTAGTTTTATCAATTGGCCTTAGTATGGGGTTGAATTGGTAAATTTAAAAAAATCAGATATTTATAAGGGAAGTCGGTTAGAATTGAGGGGATACCTCAATTATACTTCCAGAGAAGTCGGTGTGTGGGAGAGGAAAAAGAAAGAAACAAAGTGCTAGGTCTCTTTTGGTATGGACTTCGATTCTATCTTTCAATTTGATGTATTTAAGGTTGGTAAACTTGATTTAATCTACTCTTCAACTAAGTTTCTGAAATTGTTTGGTAAATCAGATGTGAAATTGAAGTTTTGTGTTGAGTTGTTTTACACAGACGTGAATCGATTTGGGGTTACAGGTGAGTTCATCTCCTTTTCTAAATAAATAAAGTTGAAATTGGATGAAATATATGTTTGTAAACTGTCTAAGTGTTTTAGAAATATTGGAGTAATATGTATGTGATTGTGAATTGATTTATGAAGGAAATCGATGGTGAAAATCGAACACAGTCGAAGTTACCGGATAAAAGTGCAGTATCTGGTAAACTCCTTTTTGATGGTGTCCGGACAAAGTATAGTGTTCGGTAAGTCTTATTTCCTGTAGTGTCCGGTAAAGATTTAGTTCCCGAATAAATAGGTTACCGGATGTTACCCGAATTACTTTGGTTTCCGGACGTTACCCGGATTGTATGTGTTTCCGGTAGGCATTACGAAAGTATCCGGTAAGTTGTGTTTCCCGGATACTAGTTCCAGATTGTTCCCGAATTTCGGTAGTTTCCGGATATGATTCTCGGACACCTTGTCCGGATAGTTCTGATGTCTGGATAATTTTGATGTCCGGTAAGTTGTGATGTCCGGATAATTGTGATGTTCCGGATACTTTTGAGATTACGGTAACTAAAGAGTTCCTGGTAACTTTTGATAGGGAATGTTTGATTAATTGAAATTCAATCCTAGCAGCATGAACATGCTTATAAATTGATTTTAGGTATGTTATGATTTGACATATGAGTTGGTTTGATACAATGCACGGATGCTAGGAAGTGTAATGGGTCCATAGGCACTAGCATTATTTGATAACGTAGAATAGGCAAGGTATAATTGATATTGTAACACCCCGAATTTCTATTATATTAATTTAATATGAATGGGGTTGAATTGTAATTTAGTCTAAGTTGTGGACTAGTTGTGATTGTAAACTCTAGGGTTAAATTGGTATTTTGACTAATTTATAAGTTTATATTGAAAATTGGAAATGTAAAGGTCTAAATGGTCATTTGATGTAACCTTGAAGTTGAGGGTGCATTGTGACATTACTGAAAAGTTGAGAATACTTAAGGTAAGGGTTAGCCGATTTGAGATATTATCTCAAATCAGTTTTGCTGAAGTCGGTCATTTACAGAGAAAGAAGAAGAAGAAAACTCTGGTAAGAAATTCAATCATGATTTAAGATCAGGTTTTATAAAGGTTTGATTTGATCATAGTTATCTGCTGAATTTGGTGTTTAGGATCCTTACACAACAGATTAAGCTTGGTTGTGCAGAAAGACGGGAGTTCATCTTCTTCAGGTGAGTTCATCTCTTTCATTTAGAAATTAACAGTTGAAATTGAACCAGAAATGGTATATAAACTGTCTTAATGAGTTGGTAAGTTTGTGTTAAATTTAAGTCGATCAATAAGCTGTATGATATATGAGTTTTTGTGTTAAAATTGACGCGAATAGATGAACCGGTATCGAGGTCCCGATATTAATTTAATTCCGAAAAAGATGGGTTTCGGAACTGGGTTTTGGATCCGGAACTGGTGGGTTCCGGAATTGGGGTTCGGTTCCGGTATCGAGTAGTTCCGGAAAAGGGGAATTTCGGAAGTGGGTCATGGTTCCGGAAAAATGGAATTCCTGAAGTAGGCTAGTTGGATCCGGAATTATTAAAATTACCGGAATTGGGCCATACGATGGGGATCCGGAATTTATAATGCTTCTGGAATTGGACTTTTCAATTGGGATTCTGGAACTTAATTAATTTGATGTGGGCTTCTGGGAGACCAGAATTAAATCCGAATGTTTGGGCTTGGGCCGACAGCCATAAATCTTGGACTTAATATCTATTTTGGTTTTTAATTTTTAGGATGCAAATTCGATAATTAAAAAAAGTGGGAATTGGGCTCTTTGAGGATCCGGTAATATTTAATACCGGAAGAATGGGCCAAGCCCGGTATGCATTTAATTATTTGATTTTGGAACTTGGGCCTTGTGTTAGGACCCGATATTCATTTAATATTCTGGAAGTGGACCTTGGTTATGGATCCGGTATAGAATTATTAATTACATATATTGATTTAGGATTCAATATGAATTTTATTAAATCAAATAATAGTTAAGGATCTAATCTTAATTTAGAATCCGATTTTGGAAAGGTTCTGTAATTGGATTTCAGAATACTTTTATTATAGTATTTTGAAAGAAATCAATTGAGAACAAAGAAACGTTAAAGTGTTGAATATTCTAACAATTAAGAATATGTTACGAGAGATAACGTGGTATGTTATTATACACATACGTTAATAAGTGTAATGGATCCATAGACACTGTTAGATAAATGCAGAATAGACCGGGCACTGAAGGGTAATTCTCATTTTGTTTTGTGATTAGAAACGTGGAATAGACCAGGCTCTTAATGGTAATTCCCGTCCGCCTATAATGTGGATTGTTAATCCCATTTCGGGAGACGATAGCCTATAATGTGGATTGTTAATCCCAATTCGGGAGGCGATAGCCTATAATGTGGATTGTTAATCCCATTTCGGGAGGCGATAGCCTATAATGTGGATTGTTAATCCCATTTCAGGAGGCGATAACCTATAATGTGGAATAGGCATAAAGTAATTTGTAATTCCCATTTCGAGAGGTGATTATTAACGTGGATTATTCCCGTTAGCCTATAATGTGGATTGTTAATCCTATTTCGGGAGGCGATAACTTATAATGAGTGAATAGGCAAAGTAGAATTGCTATTCAAGTTGAAATGATTGAATAGGCAAAGTAGAATTACTATTCAAGTTGAAATGATTGAATAGGCAAAGTAGAATTGCTATTCAAGTTGAAATGATTGAATAGGCAAAGTAGAATTGTTATTCATATTGAAAAGATTGAATAGGCAAGGTAAAACTGCTATTCATATTATAATAGTGGAATAGGCAAGTATAATTGTTATTATTGTTGAGAAGTGGAATAGGCAAAATATAGTTGCTATTCGTATTGACTGAAGTGAATAGGCAATGAATAGTTGCTATTCGTAATTAAAAAGTGGAAACGTGAAATAGACAAAGTGTGATTGTGGTTTTCATTTGCTTTCGGTGGATTAGAGATAGGCAATACATAAATGCTATTTCTGCTTCCATTCCAAGAAAGAGGTATGGCGACTGATTGTAATTCCTTAGGCTTGAGTGATGATCTAGAATCGGTAATGATTCATAGTAGGCATTTGAACTTGATGATTTGACTTTCTGAATGTTAGTCATATTCATGGGATCGGGTATGTTCCCGTCATTGTGATATGAATACGAGTACGGTAAGAATGGTGACAAACTAGGTTTGTATATATGCTTTGATTATCTGAGTTTCAAGGTTGTTAATGTTTTAATTTGAATTGAATGTTCTCACTAGGCGTAAGCCTAATCGTTTAAATTCAATTTTCTTACCAGGTACAAGTTCAGAGAAGTAATGGGATGTGGGACGAGTGCTTTTGATATTCAACCTTTGATGATAAGCGGAGAACTTAGAAGATACGAGGAGGCTTTTGATGAATTGCTTAGATAACCAAGTTAATCTAATTATAGTTGACATGATTAGATTAATAGGTTATTTAGGAAGTCCGATTTGTGTAAATAAGAACCCTTTTTAGGGTGTTACAGATATTCTCGTTTCTATTGGAATTGAGGAATAGACAAGGTATAATTGTTATTCCCTTTTGTATCGTGATGAGAAACGGTGAAATAGGCAAGATATAATTGCTATTTTCGTTTCATATTGAGAGACGAGAAATATGCAAGGTATAATTGCTATTTCCACTTTCATTTGGGAGATTAGGAATAAGTAAGGTATAATTGTCATTTCTACTTCCATTCCAAGAAATAGGCAATGTATAATTGTAATTTCTTGGACATGAGGTGTAATCTAGAATCCGTAGAGATTTATAGTGGCGCTCTAGAACGTGAGACTGTGACTTACTTAGTGTTTGTCATACTCATGGAATCGGGTATGATTCCCATCATTGAGAGGTGTTATGTGTACGGTAAGAAAGTTGGGAACATATTTATTTATATGCTTTGTTTACAGATTGAATCTTCAAAGCTTATAAAAGATTTGGATTTGAAAATTTGATGTTCTCACTAGGCGTAAGCCTAATCTTTTCAAATTAAATTTTCTTACTAGGTACTAGCTCGGAAAAAGTTACAAAGGGATGAGTGACGAGTGGTAGCGGAATCCTACTTTTGGTGATGTAATGGAGAAGTTAGTGTATACGAAGATGTTTTGATGAATTGCCTAGACAACCTGTATAATCTGATCTTAGTGTTAAGGATTAGATTAGTAGGTTGTTTTGATAGTTCAGTTGTATATGTGAACCTTCGTAATTAATTCTCCATTTATGTATAAATGTTTGGAAGAAATCATGGTAAACTCTGAAAAGTTTTAAGGTTTAAAATTGTTGTGGATTTTGGATATTTCAGTAAACTTGGTGAAAAATGATGCAGAAAGAAAAGGGACTGTAGTAGTGTATAAGCAAATGGTAAGGTGCCTGATGTATTTGTCAGCAACCCGTCCTGATTTAATGTATGTTCTCAGCTTGGTGTGCAGGTTTATGGAGAATCTATTCGATTCTCACTTCCAAGCAGTGAAGAGGGTGTTCCGATATGTGAAGGGAACTCTCGAGTTTGGCATCTGGTATAGGCGAAATGGGAACAACCAGCTTGTAGCATTTTTCGACTCAGATTATGCAAGAGATGTGGGAGATCGACGAAGCAGATCCGGCTATGCTATGCTACTTTCTGATGTCGTTGTATCCTGGTCCTCAAAGAAGCATGTAGTGACTCTGTCCACCACAGAAGCTGAATTTGTGGCGTCAGGAGCATGTGCTTGCCAAGTTATATGGCTGAGAAGAATTTTAGAGAATATTGGTCTGGTTTAGGAAGGTGCTACCATTATTTTCTGTGACAACTCCTCAACAGTGAAGTTGTCCAAAAATCCAGTGTTACACAAACGGAGCAAACATATTGATGTCAGGTTTCACTTCCTTCGTGATCTAGTAAATGACGGAATTGTGAATATGATTCATTGTAGCACTGAAGTCCAAATTGCTGATATAATGACTAAGTCCCTGAAATTAGAAACATTTGAGAAGCTGAGGAAGATGCTAGGAGTTTGTTGCGTATCAGATGTAAACTGAAATGAGTTTCAGTTTAGGGGAGGACTTGTTGGGAGCTTATCAGTCTTCAGGTTGATTTAGTCAAGAATTGGAATAACAAAGTTCCTGAAATTCAGGAGCAGTAGTTGTTTTGATTTAGTAGTCTTTAATCCCTGTTTTCTAGCTTTTTCAGTTTGTTTCTGTTGTTTGTATTTGGCTATAAATAGCCTCTTTGCTTCCTTAATAAAGATCGTTAAAAAGCTTTGGTATTTCTTGTTGTCTTTTGATCTGCCAGATTTTCGAGTAATATTTCGTTTGTATTTGAATTTGGTGTTTCACGATGGTTGATGGTCGAAGATGGTGGAGTGGCTGAAGATGGGAGAGTACCTAAGATGGGGGTGAATTTAGAGATGGAGGAGGAGTCGGTTGATGGGTGGATTGATTTAGATTTTTTTTATGTAAATCCTTTAGAGACTTGTACAACAAAAGTGCTTATTAAAAAGTAGAAAAAATTACAAAATATGCCCCTGAGGTGAGGGTCTGACAGCTTTGAAAGAGATAGAGTTAGGTTGGGAGATCCAACCTGTAATAAAATTGAAACCACAATAATGATATATGTAATTAATTTGTTTCGGGAACTCGATTCATAACTTTGATATAACCACGAGTAGATGTGGCAAAAAGTGACCCAACCCACCAGCCCAACCCAAAAGTAGCATGTTGGGTTGAGATTTTTCAACTCGTTTAAGTTAAATGGGTCAACCCGTCTAACCCAATTAATAAATGAGTTGGGTTGAAATTTTCGACCTGTTTCCAACCTGTTTTTAACCCATTTACAACCTGTTTTTAACCCATTTACAACCTGCTATAAACCCATTTACAAACTGTTTGAAACCCATTTATGACTTGTTTTTAATTTATTATCATTATTTAATTATAATTAATAATTAAAAATCAATACAAAAACTAAATATGATGCCACTAAATGACTAAAGATAACTTCTTTCATTCCAATATTTCATGCCATCGTTCAAACTCAAATTGGAGTCGGTGAAAGTGGAAGTCGAGTTACTTAGAATTTAGAAACTTATTTGTTTGACTTTATGGTAGCGTTATTGAAACTTTGAACAATTTATTTCACTTTATGATTGTGTTTTATTGAAACTTTAAACAATTTATTTGGTTTTGTGGTTGTGACTTGTATATTTGTCATGAAATTATGTTTTATTCATTTTTTATTTTATTTAAAGTTTTAAAATTAAATGGGTTAATCCAGGCTCAACCCATTTATTAAACAGGTTGGGTTGAGAAAATTAAACAGGTCAACCCACTACCAACCCATTTAAGTATTAGGTTGGGTTGAATTGGGTTGAAAATCTCAACCCATTTACTTAAACATGTTAGGTTAGGTTGAAAATTAATAAATGGGTTAAACCGGGACCAAACCCAACCTATTTACACCTTGACCATATACATGAAATATGCAATTTACTCCAAGTAGAAGTGTAGTTTGTGAGTTAGGATTTCGTAGGGTTGGTGTTGAGTTTGTGTATGAAACAATGATGTATTTATTTTTTTAATATAAAAAATAGATAAAAGTAATTTATGAATGGAAACAAAAGGTTTCATAAAACTTGTTGAAAAATATCTTTAATAGTAATTTTATATGATAAATGAAAGGTTGTGATCTTACCATGATTATCAAATCTCATTTTTTAACTAATCTTGACAAATAAATAAAGAATTGAAATCGTTTTAATAAATGTTGGTGCATGAATGTTGCTTATAAAAAAATTGTTAATATAATAAGAAAAATATAGATAGATAGCCATTACAAGTTAGCTTTTTGAATGTACACATTACAAAAAAAAATACAAACACTAATCATCCATCCATCTATATTAATTAACTGAATATATGCATATATATATATACTAGTTAACCTAGAATTAATTTGTTTATTCACAAGACAAACAAGCAAAAGAAAAGGAGCAACAAAAGAAGAAGAAGAAAAGAGATAAAATGACATGTTTTGTGTGGTTTGTTTAAAAATATATGTAAAAATGTTAAAGAACATGTCAAATCCCAAATTCCCAACCCTTGACACGGATATTTTTTTGGAGATAAACATGCTACGTACTGTTCCTCCATATCATCATCATACCAAGTTAAGAAGATGCTCGCCACACCAGGATGAATTCAATAAAAATTCTAAACTAATTCAGATTCAGATGTATATACATACATTCAAACAAAATGCAACAACAAACTCTTACCCCAAGCTCGTTTTACTCTTCCGGCTTCCTCCAGCTTCCCGCTTCTGATTCTGGTTCTGATTCTGATTCTGATTCTGATTCTGAGGGGACGAGAACAACGGAAGCCCAAACACACCGCCTGACTTCCTCACCGGAACGTTTAGAACTCGACTTACTCTAACATTACCTGAATATGATCTCTCCATTCCCCTATGTTTCAATCCTCCGTTCAAACTGCTTGGACTGCTTGAACTCCTCTCCAAGCTCTGGAAAACGATTTTTCCCGATGAGTTCATCCGTGGACTGTCGATACCCTCCGCTGGACACCTTCTTCCATCCGCTCTTGTTATTTTCACCATCCTCATCCTCATCCTCGGAGGATTAAGATTATTCACCTTCCCTGCGCCTGGCTTCTCGGAATCAAGAGGAAGTTCGTCACTGGAAGAAGATGAAGAAGAAAGAGAGAGACGTTCGTTATCCGTATCCTTAAGCAACGGAATAAGGTTATCGTTGGGAGATTTTGAGGCTCGTTGGAGAAATTGTTTGATAGATTTGGTGGCATTGGCATTGGCATTGGCAATATTATTGTTGTTGTTGTTGTTTTGATCAAGTTTCCTAAAACCGAGAAACTGTTTCCATCTACTGGGACTGGGAGGCGCCTTGGGAGAGTACAAAAATGGATCAGCAACAGAGACTCTCCGACGAGGCTTGGAGGGAGTAGTGGTTGTGGTAGGTTGGTGCAGCGGAATGAGTTTACCGTCAGAAAAGAGCTGGTCGGCGGGAAGCATGATAACCGGATCTTCAAGTCTGAACTCGAAGTCAGGGAGGGGAAGGTCGGGATCTGGTAGTGGTAGATCTGAGAGGTTATCTTGGTGAGGCATTGAGATGCAGGAGCAGTTGTCCGCCGAGAAACCGATGCAAGCGGAAGCAGCCATAAAAGTTGAACAAAAATCCCAACGCCGGTGGAGATGTAGAGCAACCACCGGTACTGGTACTGCTACTGCTTTCGTAAAAGTAGAAAGAGAGAGTAAATACAACAACTACTAGGGTTGGATTGGGTTTGGTTTGGTTTGCCAAAATAAAAATAAAAATAAAAAAAGGGAGGTGAAGGTGAAGGTGGTAGGGTAGGATGGAAACGAATCATATTTAAAAATGGAATCGAGTCAAAACAAAACAAATCTCTGCTGCCACTGCCAGGTGCCAGCCATATAAACTCCAAAATAGGAGTCATTATTTAATTCCCACATCACATGACACATGCAATGGGTCTCTTTCACTCTACACTCTTTAAACTCACACGTTAACCTTTACAATAACACCTTTCATATATATATATATATATATATAGGGAAAGGTTCAATAGAGAAGTCCAAATATTTAGAGAAATAGAGAAGTGATCTTAGCCATTTATTCGGTCAAGATCGGCGGCTTTGACCGAGAAGTAGCGGATAATTACTCGCGTGGTCTGCACAAGATAGAGGGATAGTTTCGTAAAAATACACGGGCTGAGTTCATATATGAATCTGTGTGATTCACATATGAACTATACGTTCATATATGAACCTTTGTAATTCACATATAAACTCTTTTTAACTGATTCATATATGAACCTTTATGATTCATATATGAACCTTTGTGATTCATATATGAATCAGTTAATTTGTTCATACGAGAAGCAGTTAAAAAAATTTCATATATGAATCACAAAGATTCATATATGAACACAAAGGTTCATATATGAATTAGTTAAAAAAATTCATATATGAATCACAAAGGTTCATATATGAACACAAATATTCATATATGAATCAATTAATTGGTTCAACTGATTCATATGTGAACCTACAGTTAATTAGTTTTATATATGAAACACAAAGGTTCATATATGAATCACAAGATTCATATATGAATTAGTTATAAAGAGTTCATATGTGAATTACAAAGGTTCATATATGAACGTATAGTTCATATGTGAATCACACAGATTCATATATGAACTCAACCCGTGTTTTTTGTAAAAGTTACGAAATTGCCCTTCTATTTTTGGAACAGTCGCAACTTTTGACCAGTCAAAGCCGCAATTTTTGACCAGTTAAAGCCGCAACTTTTGACCAATTATAACCGATCTTGACCGAATAAATGGCCAAGATCACTTCTCTATTTCTCTAAATATTTAGACTTCTCTATTGAACCTAAGGCTATATATATATATATATATATATATATATATATATATATATATATATATATATATATATATATATATAAAAATAAGACCAAACTACTTTTTAAACTAACTAGTCATTGTACCCGTGCGATGCAGCAGGACGCAATTCGATTCTAAAACCAAATACTCAAATCCTTAATATTGTTATCTGCTTTGTATTATTTCTTATCAATCTTGCGCTTATCGGGTCATTTGCTTTACCAGGTGAAGGTGACAATGTCCGATAATCTTACTTGCACGCAATGTTCCGCGAATATATCGCTTTTTTAAACCCAATGACAATCATGTTTAACGAGTATTCGGTTGTCCGTATTTTTTAGTGCTAATTTTATGGTTTTGTGTGGGGTTTAAATTAAAGGTTAATATAGTTATTAGCTAAATTAAAGGTTAATATGCTTATTTTATTGCCAATTTCTAGAACATAGATAAATATTTTGTTATTTTCCTATTAATAAATCATTAACTGTTTATATTCTAGACCTTTGTAAGTTTTGTTGACCATTTAATTCACGACAATAAAGTATTCAAGCTATACTTCTTTGTTTCACATATCACAAGAGTTGAAGTCTTCAATGTTACATAAAATATTAGTAATGATGATTGAATGCTAATGTGATGTCTGAATAACCCTTCCATTGAACTCTATCTTCAAATCAGAATCATCTTATGGACAAAAACAATTCAGAAGTAATATTGTAACTACTACTACATGACTGCCATGAAACAATACATCACAATTTATTATTTAATTGAATATGAACGTCTAGGTAATCAAATCTTGAATAAGTAGCAAATGGGTAAAACAATATGCCACTGACATTCTAGCTCTAATACGGCGCAAAACATTCCAAATCTAAAATCAATACAAAAAATTTATCACTAAAGCAAGAAGGTTCAATAAGAACACGTTTACCCATACTATCACAACGTCCACATTAGATAGCTTGAAGTCCTATGTTCCTAGATATCTAAATGTCACTTCAATAAGCTACAACAATGGTGGTGTCAATTAATCAGTAGGTTTAGGAAAATGAAACTGCACCGCGTGACTGTCGTAAAACCTATAAACCTGAATCTTTGAGGCTTGGGCTTTGGCAGAATCTGAATCCATGATTTGCAACTTATCATACAATTCAGCAAGTTCTTTTACATTATCCACAAAACATCATCTTCAGCTTCATTCCCATTCTCCCCCATTGATGAAACAATACCATATGCAGCAAATGGTTGCACAAAGCTATCATGGATGGAGTTGGTCAGAAGCAGAAGCCACACAGAAACAGAGGAGATCAGCAACAAACCCATTCAAACCAACAACCTCAAGTATTACCGCGTAGTGTTTGGGGGGGGTTTCATTGTGATGGTAAGTAGTTTTATTTTTCACAAAGATTACCTTTACGACTGGATCTGTAGAAGCTAAATGTAGCTCATTTTTCTTCTTTGACACCATCCATGCTCTCAACGCACTGTGATACTTTTGCCGCTATTTGACTGCTCACGATATGTCTTGCATTAGACTGCTAGATCAAAATCCTAATATACATATACAAGTTTAGTTCACGAAAAATCAGGAGGGATCAAATTTACATGCATGTGGTTACATACACCTTTAATCGTTGATCAAGAACAACACTTAAACAATATCTGAAGCTGAAATCAAAGAACAAATTAAATGAAAAGGGAATGGTACTATACCTGACCGGAAGAAATCCATGGCTCTTATTTTCCCTCTTTAACAATACAATTACGTTATCGAGATCTTTTGAGCTCCAGAATTTCAATGGTGCTCATTTCTTCGTCCATAAATCCCATTATAGTTGTTGAAAATGTGTATATTCTAAAGCATAAAAAATGGCAATTTTGAGTGGCCACATTTTAGCTCTCAACACAACCATATTGAAGAGAAAGCTAAATGAACTTCGTATGGATAATTCCTATATTGTAGTATCTAAAATTTCATAATGCAAAATCCTTGTGTGGCAATTCGAAACTTTATTAAATAAACATATGATGACAGCGAATAAAAACGTACCGAAGAGGATGACCGGACCATAAGTTGGCTTCAGCAAAGAAAATCACATCCCACGCGCCTTGCCGGTTATGAACCTAGAATACCCAAAAGTTATTCTCATAAACGATTATAGAATGAATGATTCTACTTAGCATCAACTAAAAGTGTTCCATGAACAGAAAATAGAGGAAACCATAAAACTAAGGAGATATTTGCAACCATAAGTTAGTGTTTTTTAATTTCTTTAGAAGTCAAGACTTAACTTTTTAGCTTATAAAAAACTTGACTAATAGGACCATTATTTTGACTGCCCGTCGAATGTGCACCACATAGACTAAAGAGCACAAAAATAGCTCTATATACACCAACTATTTAAAAAATTGAAAAGCTAGACACTTTGTCTATACCTTTTAGCTCATTTTGTGATCCCACACACAAGTTGCTCCTGTACAATGGAAAACAAATTCACAACCCTATAAAAAGGTAACAAAATAACAAGTATACAGTCGGTAAGTTCCATTTAAAAGGGTGGAACATGCATGTACAAGAGAGTTAAGATTTCAACCTTAGGCAAGTGATGAAACAAATATACTTCATTCTAAATATGTGACCTGACATGCTAATTAAGAAATCAAATGACCAAATAAATAAAAAGTCAAGAATTTATCTAGCAATTACACCATTCTATATTATCGAAAAAAGGCTTTTGAAACTTCAATCCATTTATGTGTCATCCACCCATTCAAATTTCCAATCCCACCAAGCAAGGTCTTTAAAACAAACAGAGGTATCCTAATAGGTGTAAGCATGGGCAAAGCCACCTTGGAGCCAGAAGTGGCATTGACTCTCCCTCAATCTTCAAAAATAAAACTTAATATAGTCTCAAACCTCATTTATCCACTTGAAACTTTATTTATTCATATCAAATTCTTCTTTTTCTTCCTTTATAAATGCCAAGTTTTCTAAAGGTTACAAAATAAACACGTTACTTTATTGAATACACAAAAAGAAAATTATTATAAATCTCATGTACTTTCAAAGGGCTTTTCGTATTTATATGGTTATTTACACATCTTGTATTTGTTTGTATAAATATAGACATGGTTATGTTGTTTAGGTCAGTCATGCTTTTCAACTCTTTTTTACAACTATTTTTAGGACAAGTATTTTCATTAAAATAACATATCTACTCAGAAGGGTTTTCTCAACCTTGAAAATGTGAATTTTCTTGCATTTTTTCTACCCCCTAGACAAACTTTATGCCTTCACCCATGGGTGTAAGTTGATCACTCCCTTGTGTTGGAAGGAAACATTTATTATGGGATATCCAACAAGGAACAAAAGATAATTATCTTCTGACAGAGGGATTGTAAAGGAATAGCTACTCATCTAATACATATATTTTGTGAACAATAATTAAAAAAACCTGCAAATCAAATTTTAAATTGGACCCATTTCAGAGCTGTATCCACTCTGGAATAATTAGTCAGACGGTCTGCTTGCAGTGGACCATTGTAAAGGAAACACCTTGGCAAATACTTCCAATTTCATCCTTTATTCTCACACATATACGTACATCTGTATATACATACATCTATGTGTATTATATATATATATATATGTGTGTGTGTGTGTGTGTGTGTGTGTGTGTGTTGTATACTATATAAACGACTTTTTACCTTGGAACTTTTTAGCAATGGCTGTTATCCAAGCTCTGTCTTTATTACTACAGCATAACTGATACTTGATGCCAACAACACAAAGCCTGAAATCTCATTTGAGTTCCCGTCTTCATCTCGAGTTTTAAGCACAGCAAAACCATGCATGGACAAGTTATGGTAATATCACAAAGTTTGCGGAGAAGCAGAGTCATAAGGATTAATATAATCAAACTCTAAATCCGCTAAGCACATAAGCTGTAAGACAAAAATATATAACGTCAGAACCGTTTTGAACCCAATAATTACGGACGCAAAACTCAAAACATGATGTTGATTATTAAAGTAATTGCAAAACATGGTCAACCTAACATTACCCAATACTATGACCTACATATCCTTACAATATCGAAACACATAAATGGTGAATGCTCAAGAAACTTCTGAAGTGAATGTTTCCTATCATAGAAATAATAAATAAAAACACTAAACTTGATAACAATAGATAAATCAAAACTCGATTATGAGCACCAAAACATAGCAGAACAACTTTGTTTGAGATCAGAACAGAGGCTTGAGAACAACTTTGTCAAATATCAACAAGATAACCCCCTGATTTGTATAGAATAACCATATTATTTCTATGTTCCATTTGCAGTAATACACTATAAAGAATAAATATTATACATGTCACAAGAATAAACACAAACCTTTAGAATATCAATTGTTGTGATCCCTGAGTCAATAAGTTGGCCCTTGAGGAGATCAAACTTTTCCATAGTCAACTTGTTCGGAATACTGAAAATTAAAAAGGGTCAGCAAATATCTTTTCCAGAGTTAATTATGAATATAGCATTGGAAAAGGAACTACAGTTTGTGCCAAATAAAACATAAATTTCCAAATATTGAATTGGATAACATACTTCCTACCAAAAATATTACTGCAAACATTAGACCAGAAAGAAAATATTGCATAAGAACCAAAAAGAAAAGATAGCATTGTCACTCACATAAATATTGTGAAGAAACTTACGGATATCCTTGTTCTCCACATGACATTTCAGCAAATACAAAACCAAACTCTTAAACTGATACAAAAGATAGTAATTTGAAGCACTGCATACATTTAAAGAAGGGACAACATCAAAATGATAACCTAAAGTAAATCGAAGAGCTTGCCTTGGTTCGTTGCTGATGAGGAATTTTTCGATTGGATTCAGATGATATTTCGGTATTTCCGACACCCGTGGCTAGGAATCCTTCAACAAAAACCAATTTTTTGTTAGTTCAAAGACTGCAGAACAACACAAACAGAAGAAGAGAGAAATCGCCTCTCATTGAAGAAGACAGAGATGATGGCAGATAGATAGTCGATGGTTGTACATCAAAACAGAGGTAATAGGGATTCAGAAGCAACGATAAGAATAAATAAAGGCGAGGTCCATCAGTAAACACCCATAAAAGCTGAAGAATGTGAGTCCAAAACAATTTTTAGCTAGATTATTCCATCTACAGTACTATCAAATGGTAAAGAGGGTCTCTTACTGTCAACATTGGCAAGAATGTTGGTTAATGGTTTGAGTTCATTGAATATATTTGCACGAGACTCCAAGCGCAATAACCCCAACGCCACAAAAGACGTTGTTCCACACTGCTGCCCAAGTTTTTGGTCAAATGCAATTCTAGCAGGAACTACCCACCAATCTTTCCATGGAATAAGAGCCTACAACAAACATAATCAACACCATATTCAAAATACTCTTTCGATGCAACATAAGTCTTCACATCAACCCAAACAAGTCTAATGAATGAATCTTTAAAAAAGAAATATACACACACACAAAGACACCCACTCTAATATGAATTTTGAAAGGGTTCATTCTGTTTTAAATATATGGATGTGTGTGAATTGATGAATGACTGCTAATATGTCGATTATTTTATGTAATCAACCCAATTTGATAAAACGTGTAACAGAACACAGAACACATAACACATGTATCACCTCACAGAATTGGTAATAGAAATGAGAAAGGGATCCATGGACAGCAAACCCAACAAGACCTGATTGGAACAACCGAGTCGTATCAAACTCAAATAGTGGCTTTCACTTCAACACACTGCAAAATTCATTTATAAAACCATCTATAAACAATTGAAACTGGAAATAATAGAAGGCGTGTCAATTCTCAGAAGAAGAAGAATCTAGAGCCTCTGTAAATCGGATATACTTTTTAGGTTTACCTCTTGAATGGTGGAGCCGGAGGCGAGAGGTGCGGTGGAGGTGATGGCTCTGGAACATTCTTGGGAGTCTTTTATAAACCAAGACCTTTGCAATGAGGGGAGAGAGAAGTTAAGTAGTGTTTGGTAACGAATCAAAACCGGTCCACAGGAATGTCGGAGATTCTTTACTTTAGTGGAATCCATGGTGGAATTTATCGCATTCAAAACTGAAGTAACAATCGGCAAAATCCACCACCCAATTCTTTCAAAAACCCAATTAGGGTTCTTAATTATCGGGTTCCTGATACGAATGCCATTCATGAGAGGAAAACTATTAGCATGCAACTGGGTCTGTGAGGAATCAAATTCTGGGTAAAACGAATGGGTTCTTGAGAGAGGTTGCAGAGAAGGAGGACGTAAAATGTAGGTAAGGAGAAGAATCCGGGGAAGGGAGAAGTCATGGCTAAGAAAAAAAACTGCTCTTGAATCTTGAAAATAACTGCCCTTATTCTTTTTTATAAATACTAGTTACCGTACCCGCGCGATGCGGCGGATGTGAAAATTTCTGAAGTGTTTTTCATTTGTCCAATTTGAATCATTTTATCATTCATGATTTGTATAGAGAAGTAAAATGTAATGTTCATAGTTTTCTAATCATTAGTTCAACAATTTTTTAAAATCCCAAAAATGATAACAAGATAAACTCTAATTGGTGATTTGAGAACTAAAGTGAAAAAAAGAAGATTAAAGGAATTGAAATTATGATTTGGGTTGATCTTGAAACCTCAGTTTTCCTTAATATGATGTTCCCCGATTTCCACTTTCAATCTCTTCACATCCTATTGGAATTCATATTCATGCATACCCATGAGAGCAATGGCTAACGAAACTCTACAACTCTCACTCAAAATTAAACCCTTTTAAATTTGAACACAAACCCATACCGAAAATGTGTATGTACGTATCTATATCCACACATACATACAGATGTATATAAAAAAGTATATACACATACACGACTCCGATGCCTCCATCACAACCATGGCAACACACCACATAAACCACCAACATTATGATCAGGTGAGAAATTGAAGAAGAAAGCGATATACCTCTTATAGAAAAACTCAGTGGTTTCATCTTGTTTCGCTACAAAGTAATGGCTATCTTCGTAGTTCTCGACAGAATTATTAGGGCTTGATCTCCTCTAACCATCAAGATGACCGAACTTTAACGGTAGATTTTTAATTTACATAAGACTTCATCTTCAGGTAACTTTAATATGATACGTCACCTTTGAACTAAGTAACCTATGATGTTAGTTTAGCAACCTAAAAGAAACTAACAATAACATTGTTTTGTATCAAGACTATGTACGCCTAGATTTTCATAAAAGTGGTAAAATGAAACCGCTTCTGTTGGTCCCAAGGCCTATACAAGTTTGTAGAAGGGGGGTTGAATACAAACACACAGATTTTACTTTTCTAAATTGTTTATTGATAAATCATTAACAATTTACAGCTTGTTGCAGAAACAAGATTAAGGATAAACCTAAATCTAAACAAGTTGGAACACTAAGGTTTCTTGCACTAAGAGAGATAAGGAAATTACTAATAATAACCTATCTTGAGATAAGAGATTGAACTTGTCCAGAGTTAGCAAGTTACTTCAAATGAAGTGGGTTCATCTCTTTATATACTGCATGCATTTAATGCAAGTCAGTATACACTTTACACGTGTCATCAGCTGGTTGGTTGCATGTCATTGACCTTGGTTGACAACCTTAGTAGCCGCATGGATGAACAGTGTAGTATCAGAGTGGTTGTACGATTTCAGACAGTCGGAGGTTATTTTCTGACATTTCGTACGGAGTCGTGCAAGGGGGGTTAAGACAAAAGTACTTTGTACGGAGGACTTCATGATCAGCTTTCGTTGATTCAGAGCATTATCATTTTCTATTCAGCGAATGATAAAGTTCGGCGCTAGCTGAAGTCTTGTACTTGATACTTCACATTGAGTGGACAAATCTGAGTCTTCGTTGATCCGCATCAGTTCATTAGGAGACTTGTCGCTGGTTCTTGAGCTTGATCTTCGACTTCAGCGTAGAACCTTTGTTGACGTGAAACTTGTCTTCAGGGATCATAAGTAAACAACTAACTTATCAGCGATCATCATAATGACTGAACAGACTCAGAGCATTAATGGTGAACAGTGTTCGCTGAATGTTTAATTTAAAGAGCGAGAGTTCCTATCAGCGGTACTGTAAGATCTTAGTACTTATCAGCGATAGTGAAACTCTGATACATATTGTTTACTTACAATTTTCACTAAGTATAAGAGAGGGTCATTATCAAATCACTGAGGGTTTGGATCAACAATCTCCCCTTATTTGATTATGACATAGCAACAAAGAAAATTGCTATTTAATGAAAACATAAGGATAAAAAGAACTCATAAAATATTTGTCCCTTTTACTGTTTTCTGGGATATTTTCAGTACTGATGGAGTATAGTACATTCGCTGAAATCTTTCTTTAAAACTTTGAATCAGGTTACAAAGAGAAATGGAAAGATTACAAGTACAAGCGAAATAAATTACAAGTACAAAAGAATAACTGATACAATAGAGAAAAGGGCGATCATATCAGCTTGTAAAGGGTTCTTCCTTGATGAGAAGTTCATCAAGGGTCTTTGATGTGGGGATCATCCAGTCAGGGACGGTTACACCTTGTTTTCTTTTGATCAGAGCTGCTTCAAAAATCAAGGGCTTCAGGTGTCTAGCTTTGATGTCGCGTCTGACTTCACACCAGTATACGAGATCTCTGAGTTGTTCGATGGGAGCGATGTGGAGCTCAGAGATACGTTGAAAGTGATGATTTCCATAGTAGTCTAAAAAGAATATACCATAGGGATCACTTACAACTGTGCCAGGAATGAATGTTTCTCCAGGTGGTAGGGAGGTGTCAAGCATTGAGAGATCGGCATCAGGGCCAAGAATTTCAGCACGAGAGAAACCAATGCCCGTTTCATTCTGAATAGAAGGACCTGAACCAGAGTCTTTCTTTTTCTTATCAGAGACTTTTCTTGGTTGAGGAAGAGTAGGAGGAATATCCACAGCAGATGAAAGCAGGTCGATCTGTTTGTTTAAGATCTTCTCGACATGGCTTTTGAACTTTGAGCGCGATCCCTGAATGGCTAATTTTGTTTCTAACCATTCAGAGAGACCAAACTTTTCTAAGGTAGCATCATAGAAGGTTTTCTTGGTTTTGTCATCTCTGTAGACATCCACTTCAACAACAGGAACTTCAGCGTACAGTCTTCCTCTGATGTTTGCCTTGATGATTTTGGATGGTCTAGATCGATAGGTCAGCATTTGTTTAGCCCATTCCAAAGTCGTATCAGAGACCTTAGTCTTTTCTCTAACGATCTCTTGAGCATCATCCCATAGCTGACGTTGAACATCAATGGGAACTCTTTTCAGTTTGGGGTCTTTTATTGATCGTTTAGAAAGCTGGATGGCGTATTATCTGTCTTTTTCTTCAGCTTCCTTTCTTTCAGCGATTAGGCGTTCAACTCTGAGGTGTTCCTTGTATTCCTTTTTGGAAATTCTGAACTTTGGAGGAACTGAAGGAAGTTGATCACGCCTCAGAATGATTCGCTGATCCTCGAATCGCTTTATTATCTACTATCTTCTTTTCTGATCCTCTTCACTTAGCTTTTGAGGAGCTAAGGAAGGTCTGCCTCTGTGCGAGAGTAGCTGTTCTTCTGGTTCATCATTCTCAGAGATTAAATCTAAGACTGGGATTATTTCTTCAGTAGCAGCTGGTATTATTGGTGAAGTCGCAGTTGTGGAGGCTTCAGCGATATCCTCAAACAGGGGAGAGGACTAGCTGAAACACAGCGATCTTACGAGTAAGAACTTTGGGTAGAATCAGATAGAGAGAATTGGTTCAAGTGTATAGGCTTGGGTAGTAGAACTGATAGTGTATGATAGAGGAGGGATGAAGTGAGAGATGTTTAGTGTACCTGAAGAACCGGCTTTTCAAGCAAGATCGTCAGATTGTCATCTTCAGCGACGCTTTTGCCTTTGCCTTTCTCAGCTCCAGAGGCTGAGGGCTTTGTCTTTGTCCGCTCCCCTGAAGGTTCATTTATCGAGATTCCCTTAAGAACTTTGATCTTCGGAGCAGGTTTGACGATAAAGAAGTCATCGTCATCTTCGTCATCATCATCATCATTCTTTGGAGAAGAGGATGGTTCATTATCAGGGATGTCGACGGCTTCATCATCTTCTGCTTAGGATTCAGTTTTATCAGCTTCTTCTTCGAGTTGCTCCCCCTCAGATACAGAGGCGAGCTTCTCGGTTTCCTCAAGGTTTTCATCTCCCTGAGGTCCAGCGGTGGTTTCTTCAGCATCTTTCTCTCCCCTGATAGATTCATTATGGGAAAGGTCTTCAACGCTTTTGGAGAGATCTTCAGCGCTCTTCTCCCCCTCTTTTCATGATGAGTGGGGGAGGAATGGGTTGACTCAGCAGCGTTGGTAGGTTCTCTGTCTTCTTGGCCAGAGATACCTATCAAATCTTCAATCTTTGCTATTCTGTCTTGAAGGCCAGAGATAGCAGGATTGATCTTTTCCAGCTCAGTGCGATCCGCCGCTGTGAAATTGTCAGATGCAGGGACAGGGGCAGGAGCAGGAGTATTCGCTTTCTGAAGTAGCTGCTCGATCATCGATTTCATCAAACTAACATCGGTCTTTACATAGCCTAAGTCAGTCTTTACAGTAGACATATCTCCCTCTAGTTGTCCAACCGATGTCTTCAGCGTTGTGACCTCGCTGGACATGGATGAAACTGAATTTTTGAGAGAGGTGTAGTCTGTGTAGATGTCAGCGAGCACCTTGGCGAAGTCGCTGAGAGTGTTATCAACTTGCTTCATGTCATATGTGGAAGCCTTCTTCTCCACCACCGTTGTCAGCTTGTTCAGATTCTCTCCAGCGTTTGTTACAGCTGTAGAGTTATTAGAAAGAGTAGCGGTGAGATCTGTCAGCGTTGTCTCCACAGCTTTCAGAGAGGCGTTGATGTCTCCCAAATTAGGACCTGTAACATATAAGAACTTGTGAACATAGGAAAGCTCAGAAGTTTGGGGTTTAGTGACAGTGTTTATGGGTTGGTGTGTACCTGCAGGAGGATTGATGAACTCGTCAAAATTACGGGTTCCTGAAAAGTGTTCCATGTCATCTTCAAAAGTGCCCATGGATTGTCCTGCAGGTCCTGTCTTCATCATTCCTGGAGAATCAGCTTTAGGTTCCATAGAAATGATGGCAGCTCCAGCGAGATCTGGAGGAGAGACCAAATGAGTAGAGGGAGGAGCGAAGGATGAGAATGGGGGTTGGGTTCTGAGTTCAGCGTTGGATTCGCTGACAATCACTTCATCAGTCTTTTGAGAGACTGAAGGAGGTTGGGTAGGTTCCAAGTTTGTAACCTCAGCGTTTAGAGACGCTGAAGTTGGGATGGAATGGATGGGTTGTTCAGGTGTGGCAGAGCGTACCACTGAACGTTCCTTCAGCTCTGCAGAAAGAGCTGAGGAGTCTTCAGCATGAGATTGCTGGGGTTGCTCCTTTGTTTTCTTGATCCTTTTAGAACCAAGTGGGGTAGATGAATGTTTCCTTTTCTTAGAAGGAGAGGATTTTGTGGCCAGGGTATCAGCGATGGGTATTGTCGCTGAAGGAGCCACAGAATTAGAAGAAGAAGGGTTGAGAAGAGTCAAGAGTGTAGAAAGACGTACCTCATTCACCATTGGTTTGAAGTCGAGTATCTTTGGGCCGACCTGAGAGAGTTTCATGTCACCATCAGTTGGGTAGCTCTCCTTCAGGCCATATTGGAAGATGGCGCTGATGAATCGGGGGTAAGGAACCCATGGAGGTCTGTCAGCGACGGTGTCCACTCTTAGAACTAGGTCATCATAGATAATCGATGCCCAGTGTATGTTGAGACCTTTCAGCAGTGCATATCCCATTGCTTGCTGAGGTTTAGCGGCTTGGTCAGAGGAACCGCTCTTTGCAGTCATGCAGCTGATTAGATGAGCGAAGATGAAATTCATCTCGCTGGGCATTTTTGATTTCTTGATAATCGTCAGCTTCTTCTCGGCCTTCATGTCTCTGCCGATTTCCCATACATAGCCCATTGCATCGAAAAATGCAATGATGGCTTCCCTGTCTGAGTTTTTCTTGGGGTCAGGGAGGGGAACGAATGGTTTTTCCTTGGTAGCGATGGGAAGGCTGAGAGCTTTGCGAATAATGGCAGGGGTGATCTTCATGGTGCCATATTCGATATCGCAGAGGATGCAATCGATTGTTTTGGAGGGGTCTTTGGCTGAAGGTAGTTGAGAGTGTATGGCTGAGTACCAAAATTGTGAGAGCGAAAGATGATGTGCAGGAGGTGTTATGGTCAGGGCTGTGGAGATGCAACAATTCTTTAGGAATTTCACAGCATCATCTAGATGTGTGACTTGCTTTCGAGGAGGAAACTCGAGAAGCGCATAGAGGTTGTTCACCTTAGTCCAATCCAGTTTGTCAAGGGCAAACTTGACTTGAGGAGCCTTGAGGATGTCCACTTCCTCAGAATCAGCGGAGATGTTCTCAGCGGTAGCAGGAATGTCAGACGATGCCATTTCTCTGTATTATCAATTTAACCAAAGATGTTAACAAATAAGAATTATCTTAATGTGGAAAGATTTTCCATTAAGATGGTTCAAATTTTATCCATTTCATTCAGACACAAATGTCTTAATGAAGATTAGGGTTTTTTCTTGATTTTAAGAAACGAAATGTAAAACCCATTTATTCTTGTTATCCAGTTTTCTATGAAGAATTAGATTCTGGAAACGAATGAAGAACAAGTTTAAGATTTTCGCATTTAAACTTGAAGAACAACCATGAAATGGTTGTGTTCATAAAACCATGAAAGAAAATGATTTCATTTTTAAGAGGTTCTTTTGTTTGATCTTGTTAAAAGAAGGAAAAGATCGGAAACAAGTTATACGCATTTGGTAATAAATAAGAACATATTAACCTTGATGTTTGATGAAGAAGATGATGAACAGTTCTTTGAAGTTTTAGAAAGCACAAATGCAACAGTGAATTCTTTCTTGCGGAGGAAGATTGATCGCGTAAAAGAAAAATATAAACCACGAGTTTGTTTATATAGAGAGATTAGAGAGAGAAAATCTTGAGCGGGAAAAGATTTTCATCATGACACGGACACGTGTTTGCATTTGATTGGAAGTTTGAACGAGACGTGCAAACGTGTGTCAGAAAGAGAAAACGTGCCGGGGTTAATCCGTTGCAATGACGTCACAACTGTCCTTTCATATTCTTTTAGGATGTCTCTGAGGTTTTGAAAACTCATGGACTCTTTTATAAACATGAAGCACTGAATGAAAATATCAGTGATGGTTTTAAGAATTTTCAAAATATCGCTGTTAAGGAAGAGATATTCAGCGATGCATTTTGTTTTGAAATCTTGCATTTTCATGCGATTGTCAGAGAGAGAAAACATACCTTGATATTAGCTTTAACCAAGTTTTATTCAGAGAGAAGATGATTGAATAGGTTATACGAGTTGATTTTATCCTATCGCTGATTAATGTGAACCGCTGAAGATTTTATCCTTCAAAGTTTAGCATTCCAAGCTCGCTGATGAGAAAGTTGAATCTTGTCTCATCAAGAGGTTTGGTAAATAAATCAGCTAACTGATAATCAGTTGGGATAAAATGAAGTTCTATATCACCATTCATCACATGATCTCTGATAAAATGATATCTGATTTCTATATGTTTGGTCTTTGAATGTAGTACTGGATTGTTTGCTATAGCGATGGCACTTGTGCTGTCGCAATAGATTGGAATTTTGGAGAGCTGAAGATCATAGTCTAGTAGCTGATTTCTCATCCACAAGACTTGAGAACAACAGCTTCCAGCAGCTACATATTCAGCTTCAGCTATGGAAGTGGACACTGAATTTTGCTTTTTACTTGTCCAACTTACCAGCTTTCCACCCAGGAGCTGACATCCTCCTGTGGTGCTTTTCCTATCCATTTTGGAACCTGCAAAATCACTATCTGAATAGGCGGTTAGATCGAATCCTGAATCTTTGGGATACCAAAGACCTAGGTTCGTTGTACCCTTAAGGTATCGAAAGATTCGCTTTACAGCTTTCATATGAGATAGCATAGGTTCAGCTTGATATCGTGCACACAAACATGTTGCATACATAATATCGGGTCGGCTAGCTGTAAGATACAAGAGAGAGCCGATCATCCCACGGTACAGCGTGACATTAACAGGTATTCCCTTTGAATCCTTGTCAAGTGTCAGCGGTGGTGCCATAGGGGTTTTCATAGCTGAACTATGAGTTAAATCAAATTTCTTCAGCATATCTTTAACATACTTTCCCTGATTGATAAAAGTTCCTTTTTCAGTTTGCTTAATCTGAAGACCAAGGAAATATGTTAGTTCACCCATCATGCTCATTTTATACTCATCTTTCATTCTATCAGCGAAACGAGTACAAAGCTCAGGGTTAGTAGAACCAAATATAATGTCATCAACATATATTTGAACTAGAATGATATGACCTTTCACTTTTCTAAAAAATAGAGTTTAGTCAATCTTACCTCGCTCAAATTTTTCAATATGGAGATAAGTATAAAGAGTGTCATACCATGCACGAGGAGCTTGCTTCAAGCCATAAAGTGCCTTATCCAGTTTATAAACATAACCTGGACGCTTAGAATCTGAGAATCCTGGAGGTTGTTCCACATACACTTCTTCATTCAGCTTTCCATTCAGAAACGCTGATTTAACATCCATCTGATGTACTTTGAAGTTTTTGTGTACAACATATGCTAAGAATAGACGAATAGATTCAAGTCTTGCTACTGGAGCAAATGTTTCGTCATAATCTATACCTTCCTCTTGTTTGTATCCCTGAGCAACAAGACGAGCTTTGTTGCGGGTTACAGTACCATGTTCGTCCAACTTGTTTCGATAGACCCATTTAGTGCCTATTACTGTTTTATCAGTTGGTCTCCGAACAAGTTTCCAAACTTTGTTTCTTTCGAATTCAGTCAGCTCTTCTTGCATTGCGCTGACCCAGTTTGGATCTTTGAGGGCATCATCTATTTTCTTTGGTTCAGTTAGAGAAATAAAGTTAACAAATAAACAAATATTACCTGCACTTCGTCGAGTCTGAACACCAGCGTTTGGATCACCAAGAATTTGATCAATTGGGTGATTTATGGTCCATCGTTGAGCCGGAGCATAAGTCGCTGACTCATCTTGAACTGGAGGAGCTGAAGATGAGGCTTCAGCTACTTCTGGAGTTTCGGTTAAGAGAGGAATACTTGCATTTGTCATTTCATTTACTGATTGCTGAGAGATAGATGGAATGTCTGAGGCATTTGGTTCAGCGGTAGGTATAGTGTTTATAGGAACAGCTGAGACCCATGATGTTTCAGCTTCACTATTCTGCATGTTTGGAATGATAGGACTATCATCTTCTACTGGATGAGCATGAGGAGTGAGAATATCTTCTGAATCACCAAGATGAGAAAACATCCATTGATTCAGTTCTTCAGTATCAGCGGACGGTTTAGAGTTCGCTGAACGGGATTCGTCAAATGTGACGTGAATAGTTTCTTCTACAGTTTGTCTTCTACGATTGAAGACTCTGAAGGCTTTGTAAACTGAGGAGTATCCAAGAAAGATTCCATCATCAGCCTTAGGATCAAACTTTCCAAGAGCATCTCTGTTGTTCAGTATGAAACACTGACATCCAAAGATGTGAAGAAAGCTGATTGAAGGCTTTCTCCCATGAAAGAGTTCATAGGCTGTCTTTTTGAATCTTTTTACTATCAGCGACCTGTTTTGCGTAAAACAAGCAGTGTTGACAGCTTCTGCCCAAAACTGAGTAGGCAGGTGAGAATCGCTGAGCATTGATCGTGCAGCTTCAATAATTGTTCTATTTCTTCTTTCAGCGACTCCATTTTGTTGCGGTGTTCTCACTGAAGAGAAGTTGTGAGAAATATCCTTACTCTCAAGGAAGGAATCAAGAGAACTGTTTTTGAATTCAGTCCCATGATCACTCCTTATTGAGCGAACGGTCAGATTGTTCAGGGTTTCCATCTTTCGAACAAAGGTGATGAGTTCTTCAGGGGTGTCACTCTTAGAACGGAGAAACATTACCCAAGTGAAGCGAGAGAATTCATCAACTATGACCAGCGTATATTTCTTTCCAGCGATGGATTGTTTGTTAACAGGGCCAAACAAATCCATATGGAGTAGTTGTAGAGGAGATGACACTGAAGAAACTTGCTTAGATTTAAAGCTTGCTTTGGTCTGCTTCCCTTTTTCACACGCTGAACATAAAGACTCTTTGGCGTATGAATGCTGAGGTAGACCAGTGACTAACTCTTTTGAAGAAAGAGTGTTCAGTGTCTTGAAATTTAGATGAGATAGCCTCTTATGCCATAGCCAGTTGATATCAGATGAGGCCTTTGAGAAGAAACAGGAGTTCTCAGTGGTTGTTGAGTCCATGTTTATTACATAAACATTTTCCAAACGATAACCGCTGAGAGCTATCTTCTCCTTTTTGTCAGCGACAAAGCAGGATTCCTTGGTAAAGATTACTTTGTTATCCATGTCGCAAAGCTGACTGATGCTTAGAAGATTATGCTTCAGCCCTTCAACATATGCGACTCTTATGAAGGAGGTTGTACCATTTGAAAGTACACCATACCCTCGGGTATGTCCTTTTCCATTTCCACCGAAAGTTACAGAGGGACCCTTCTCTTCCTTGTATTCAGCGAGCAGGCTTTTCTTTCCAGTCATGTGTCTAGAGCATCCGCTATCGAGATACCAGATACCCTTCTTAACCTGCAATACAAAGGAAGATTAGTTTTTCTTGGGTACCCACTTGACCATGTATACACATTTGTCAGTGGAAGTAGTTGGAATGGAAGATTCAGCAGTCTTCGCAGCATTTGAAGATTCAGCTTTGTCTTTCTTCACTTTGGTTAATTTCTTAACCTCAGTGGTAGGATTCACCTTGACCTGATTTGCACCAGGGTTGGTCTTCTTTGCCTTGGGGGCAATCTTCACCTTAGCTATCTTTTCAGCTTTGGTGGCTGTGGGACACTTACTAGCAATATGATCGGTAAGTCCACAGTGATAACATTTCCTATAAATAAAAATAGTTCTAGGACCATTTGAATGCTGAGCTTTTGATTTCGAATTAGAAGTGCCAACACCAAGTAAACTATTGGCTTTAGAAATGGGACGAACATTCAGTTCTTCAGATTTCTTACCAAGGACATCCACTCTGAGTCTAGGAGTAGATCGCTGAATAGATCCAGAGATCTGCTTCCTTGATCCAGAGGAATGAGCCACTGAAGCTTTAGAAGTATTCAGCTTTGGTACTAAGGTACCCTTCTGAGGATTCTGGTAAATAACAATTCCTTTACCTTTGTCTTTAGAGACAGAGGTAGGTTTTGAATAAACCATTTTCTCCTTGCCTTTTGAGGAGGTAGGAGTTTCCTCAGGGATTGGTGTAATGGACGAGGAGCACTGAGAAGATGAAGTATCAGCGACTAAGGATACGAACGTTCCAAATTTAAGCATTGAACTGATAATGGATAAAAGGACAAATAGTCACTTTTATCTGGCAAAGGATATTGTCCCATAATAAATGATCTTCTTGGAATATCCCAAGACATTTGCACCGATGAGGTTCCACCGATACAATTGACCTTGGAACTTGAAACAATCTGTAAAGAGAAAATCACTTATTTTGATAACACATAGATCCCACCGATTTGAGTGTCCTCATCGGTGGGTTGTGGTCCACCGATTTCTGAAAACAACTTCGGTGGGAGGATATCCACCGAATTTTGATGGTAACATAGGTGGAGAGAATGTCCACCGAATTGTGAGGATAAATTCGGTGGACAATGACTTGTTTGTTTGTTGAGAAGAGTCTTCTATTTTCCACAAGTAGAGAGTCTTCAAGCTTGGTTTCGGTTGATCTTCGACTTCACCGAACATTTGCTATTTTGTACAAGTCATGTAAATAACTAAACAAAAATATTCAAAGTAGGATTTTTAGGGAAAACATCGGTGAGTCAATTTCAAATCTTTGGTGACCCAACAGTTTAATATATAATATTTGTGAAAAACCTTTCTAATTGTGAAATAAGTGGGTTGTCTTGCAAGACATTGCAAGCCACATGGCATGCCATGTCATCTTGCAAAGAGTCTTGCAAGACGTGTGTGGATGCTCTGAATCTTTTTCTAGCTTTAGATATCCGATAACTCTTTTAAAATTAACTTATATATTTTACATTTTGAGTTTTAGGTAAAACATGGGAAATTGACTCAAATAGTAAACTAAGAAATTAGTAGCTTAGCTAAAAATTCATATTTATTTAAATGTCAATATATTCGTAATATATAAGTTTGTAATTACAAACTTAGCTCAAAAACATACATAAAAAGTATGGATATGATAAATTTTCCAAAAATAAAAATTACATATCGCATTATAATAAAACCTGAACCCGACCGACATTAGCCTGAACACCGACCAAGCTAACTCGAAGCAAACCGAAATTGGAAACCAAAATTTCAGGTCATGATTTCCATATCGAAATTCTAGGATTTTTGGATTGTCCACCTGAACCCGTCCGCCTCACTCGATGCACACCCCTACTAATAAGGTGCAACTGGATGATTCTATGGCACTAATTTATTAAGGAATCAAGCTAAGTAGCCCTCCAACAAACAACATATCCTTGTGCCCCACATGGTACTTCTAACACCTTATTGTGTTAATTGAAGTCCGCCTTATTGATGACGAGGCCTTTCCTTCAACGGGATGCGAAAGTGTAACGCTCAGAATTTTATTAAGTTAAAAAGGCTTCCCTCATGACCCTTTGAAAAGCCTTATTCAATAATTAATGAATGAAAAACACATTTCACTATGAGTTCATCAGATCGGGAGCAACTCGGGTTAAGCAACACAAAAACAGGACCTCGAGGCAGCTTGGGCGACAGTGCCACGCGATAGTGACAATGTAACTATCACCATGTCATAGTCGCGGGGAGCCGATACCCCTCGGTACAAATTCAGCGAGAGTGCCTCGCGATTGTGACATTGGTCACTATCGCTTGGCACAATCGCGGGGAGCTCTCGGTATAAGACTAGCGAGAGTGCCTCACGATAGTGACTATGTCACAGTCGCTTGACACAATCGCCCGCGGTGTTTGAGAGTTTAAAAGTCGGGGTTCCTTCCCTTTTTCCTCATTTCCACTTCAACCATCTCTCTCTAAACTCTCCCAAACCGAACCATATCCCCCTAAATCATTTTTGGAGCCCTTGAAGTCCTAAATCTTGTGATTCAAAGTTTTTCCTCACCTCTTAGTAAGGATTTATGGTTAAAGGGTTGAAGTTCTTCATTTCACTTTCATTTTGAGAGATTTCTACACTTTCTAGGGCTTTACCTAACCCTCACATAAACCCTTCCCTTTCTATTGATGAAATGAGGAATGAAGCTCATATTGGTAACCCTGGAGGTGTTTTGTTGGTGGTTTCAAGTGATGGTTGAGGTAAACTCCTCTTTTTTTTTGAAGAAAGGTAAACTCCTCTTTTATTCATCTAAGAAATTAGGGTTTTGGTGTTATTGGTGATTTTGATGTTTTAGGTTGGGGGAAACGATTCTAAGTGTTTGGGGACAATTATTTATGGTTGGAAACTTGTGAATCTAGGTTTTGTAAGATTTGGTTTGAAGATCCAAGTTTCTACAAAGGAACTCAAGTTTAGGGAAAATCTAGATTTAGTCTAAATCTAGAAAGGTGAGTTCAAGTTGATTTGTGAAAACGTTGTACATGCAAAAAATGTTCATTTTCAAGTGTTTACGTGTTTTTCATGAAAATTATCTATTGTTGAATCATTTGTTGAATTTTGACTATTTGAAGAGTTTAACCTTTAAAATATTATCAAACATCCACATTGGGATTTTTGAGTAATTTGATAATTATATCTCAAGAAAAAAAAGTTTGAAGATTTTTGTATAAATGAAGATCTTTGGTGAAGAGATGCTTTAGTGTTGTTGGTAAAATACATATTTAATGTTATGGATCATTTGTGTATATATATGGTCATGTAGACAAGTGTAATTTTTTGAAAAGACAAACATAGATGCCCTTATCTTAATTAATTATCATGTACGTGTTTCTTATTATTCTATTCTTTGAAAAGACGTTACTTAATTATATTTCTTTTTCACTGTAACTTTCCTTAAAATTGTTCTTTCTTAAATATCAAATAATTATATATATTAAAATTGGTTGGTGAATAAATAGAATATAATTTTATTTTTATTTTTAATTTTAGTTTATATATAGTTGTTTATTATTTTCCATTCTTATACCATAAAATAAAATAAAATAAAATAGGAATTAGTATTAAATTAGTGATGATTTATTTACAAATGTAATAACCGGGTTCTCTTTTTGTCAATAATTTAGAATTTGTGGAAGAAATTCGAAATAAGAAAGTTTTGTGGTCTAAGTGTAAAGGAATATAAAGTGTGGTGGGGGAAGTGAGAAAAATGGAAGTTATGTGTTTTGTGGAGAAGGTATAAAAGGGATGGAAACCCTACATTCCTCATTTTACTTCTCATCTCAGTGTGTGTGTGGCTAGAGTGTGTGTGTGTGAAGAAGACAAATTTACAAATTGAGAAGAAGACGTTGGATTTTACAGCTGAGTTTTGGGAAGAGCATGAGAATCTTCAAGGTAAATGTTTATCTTCCCTCTCTTTTAAGACTTGTGGGAGTTGGACAATATTTTGTTAATGGACTTGGATTTGAGGATTTCTTTGTGTTTCCTCATTAATTTGTTAAGGGAATGTTTAAATGTGGGTTAATGTGTCATTCTTCAGTCTGTATTCAATCCCTAGAGGTGATGGTGGGATTTAGGGTGAAGGCAGTTCATCCAAGATGAAATTCCCGAAATTCAAGGGAAAGGGAATTGCACCCAAGAGGCCTTTCAACACCGGAAAAGGCCCCTTGGCCCCACAAAAGAAATAATTCAAAAGGATGACATGTTGTTGGGTATGTGGCAAGCCAGGACACCGAGCCAAAGATTGTCGATTCATGCGTGATCATGGTGGTGCCGGAGGAAGTGGTGGTGGAGAAAATGGGGCATCTACAAGTCATGCCAATCTCACCCACTCCCCGAACGAATTCGTTGGTGTAATTGAAGCCCACATGGTTACAAACACCATGGATTGGTGGATCGACACTGGGGCTACTCGGCACATTTGTAATTAGGAAAGCTTGTTTGCATCCTACCAAAAAGTGAGTGATGGGGAGCCGATGTTCATGGGGAACACATCGACTGCAAAGATAGAAGGAAGGGGGAAGGTCAACTTGAAATTGACTTCCGATAAAGATCTTGTGTTAAATGATGTTGTACATGTACCTAGCATTACCAAAAACTTGATTTCTGACCCTGTTCTAAGTAAGAAAGGGTTCAAAATTGTAATAGAATCTGATAAGGTTGTCATCACCAAGGGTGGTGTGTACGTTGGGAAGGGCTACCTCCACGAGGGGCTCTTCAAGTTAAGCGTTGTAAATTGCTTTGATGCCGCCAATGTAAATAGCCGATGTTCATGGGGAACGCATCGACTGCAAAGATAGAAGGAAGGGGGAAGGTCAACTTGAAATTGACTTCCGGTAAAGATCTTGTGTTAAATGATGTTGTACATGTACCTAGCATTACCAAAAACTTGATTTCTGGCCCTGTTCTAAGTAAGAAAGGGTTCAAAATTGTAATAGAATCTGATAAGGTTGTCATCACCAAGGGTGGTGTGTACGTTGGGAAGGGCTACCTCCACGAGGGGCTCTTCAAGTTAAGCGTTGTAAATAGCTTTGATGCCGCCAATGTTAATAATAATAATAAGGCAGGCCCTAGCGCTGCTAGTTCCATGTACATGATTTCTCCTTCTAATCTTTGGCATTCTAGATTAGGACATGTCAACTTTAGATCAATTCAAAGAATGATCAATCTTGACATGATCCCGAAATGTTCCTTTGACAAATCGACTAAGTGTGAGGTTTGTGTAGAATCAAAATTCACAAACCATCCACACAAGTCCGTTGAAAAATCAAATGAAGTACTTGGGTTGATTCACACTGACTTATGTGATTTCAAGGCAACTCCTTCACGAGGAGGTAAAAACTATTACATTATCTTCATTGATGATTGCAGTAAGTATTGCTATGTGTATCTAATCCATACAAAGGATGAGTCCTTAAACATGTTTAAAACTTATAAGGCCGAAGTCGAGAATCAACTCGACAAGAAAATCAAAATTCTAAGATCGGATCGGGGAGGAGAATAGAATCCCATGAATTTGCAGAATTTTGTGCTACACGTGGCATTGTTCATCAAACTACCGCTCCATACACTCCTCAACAAAACGGAGTGGTCGAGCGGAAGAATCGAACATTGAAGAATATGATAAATTCAATGTTGATCACGTCCAGAGCTCCATACCATTTATGGGGTGAGGCGTGTCTTACTGCGAGTATGATCCTAAATAGGATCCCTCACAAGAAGAGTGATAAATCCCCTTATCAACTATGGAAAGGGAGATTACCATCTTACAAAAGGATGAAATTGTGGGGTTGCCTTGCCAAGGTTCAAGTCCCTTTACCGAAAAGGACAAAACTTGGACCTAAAACCGTTGATTGTGTATATATTGGACTAGCTCTTAATAGTGCTGCTTATAGATTCTTAGTATATAAATCTTGTGTAAATGACATAAGCAATAACACTATCATAGAATCTGCGGAAGCAGAATTCTTTGAGACTACCTTTCCTTACAAAGAAAAAGAGGATCAAACCTCTAATTCTAGGAAAAGGTTGCATGATGACACACACACTACAATTGAAACGAATGCAAATGATCAAACACATGAAGGTGAAACCTCCAAGGTTCAAGAAGAATTGGAACCAAGGAGAAGCAAATGTGGTAGAGTAGCCAAAGACTTTGGACCTGATTTTATGACCTTTAATGTTGAAGGAGAACCTCTATCTTATAAGGCCGCCATGGAATCATCCGAGGCACCTTATTGGGAAAAGGCAATCCATAGTGAGATAGACTCCATAGTACAAAACAATACTTGGAGATTGGTTGACCTACCTCCGGGTCATAAAGTAATAGGTCATAAATGGATATTCAAGAGGAAGTTGAGACCCGATGGCACTATAGAGAAATACAAAGCTCGACTAGTTGCCAAATGATATCGATAAAAGGAAGGTCAAGACTTCTTTGATACCTACTCTCCGGTCACAAGAATAACGTCTATACGTATGTTGATGGCCATAGCATCAATTCACAATTTGGAAATACACCAAATGGATGTGAAAACTGCTTTCTTGAATGGAGAGTTAGACGAAGAAATATATATGCAACAACCGGAAGGGTTTGTTCTCAAAGGTCAAGAAAACAAAGTTTGTAAGTTGATCAAGTCCCTTTATGGACTTAAGCAAGCGCCAAAGCAATGGCATGAAAAGTTTGATAACACGTTGATATCAAACGGGTTTCAAATAAATGAGTGTGATAAGTGTGTCTATGTGAAGCAATACAAAAATGTATATGTCATTATATGCTTGTATGTAGATGATATGCTCATCTTCGGATCGAACTTGGATGTAATCAATCAAACCACGAAGATGTTGCACTCCTCGTTTGATATGAAGGATTTGGGAGTCGCAGATGTGATCCTTGGTATAAAGATTCAAAGGAATCCAAATGGTTACATTCTCACCCAATCTCACTATGTTGAGAACGTACTTCGAAAGTTCGGTCACTATGATGATAAACCGGTGGTGACTCCATTTGATCCTTCTAGTCAATTGAAGAAAAATCAAGGAGATAGTGTGGCTCAATTAGAATACACACAAGTTCTTGGAAGCTTGATGTATATCATGAATTGCACACGACCGGATATAGCATATAGTGTGAGTAGACTAAGTCGGTACTCACATAATCCCGGAAAGGATCATTGGTATGCACTAGTGAGAGTGCTTAGATATTTGAAGTATACAATGAATTACGGGTTACACTATACGAAATACCCTCCCGTTCTAGAAGGGTATTGTGATGCGAATTGAATTTCCAACCATTCAGAGAGTAAGTCCACAAGTGGATATGTGTTTACACTTGGTGGAGCATCGGTCTCATGGAAATCGTCCAAACAAACAGTGAATACAAGATCAACTATGGAAGCAGAATTTGTAGCTTTAGATAAAGCCGCTGAAGAAGCCGAATGGCTAAAAAGCTTCCTAGAAGGTATTCCGTTGTGGCCAAAACCCGTGACTGCCATTTGTATCCATTGTGGCAGTATGGCTGCTCTCACAAGAGCAAAGAATCAAATATATAATGGCAAGTCTCGACATATAAGACGACGCCACAATACAATAAAGGACTTGCTGAAAAATGGAATTATTTCCATAGATTACGTAAAGTCAAAGGAAAATATCGTTGATCCTTTGACAAAAGGCCAAAGTAGAGAGCAAGTGTCCTTTTCATCGAGGGGAATGGGCTTAAAGCCAATACAATGAGTTTCCTCGGCGGAAACCTAACCTAGCGAAATTGGAGATCCCATGGTCTAGGTTCAATAGGAAAACTAGTTGAGGAACACTCAAGAGACGCTTATACACAGGTATGCCTACTCCTATGATGACTTTTATGTGTATATTTCCGTTGACGATTGAGGGTTGAATTTTATATTCTTAATAATGCTGATAGCTTTTTAGTGGAATACAACGGAATATTCTTGATCGGCATTACCTATGTGAGACTGATGTGTGGTTGCATCTTTGAAGACGGAGATGGCTACGTCTTCTAAAACTTTCATGAAGAAAGGATATGTTCACGAGCGAAATGAACACAACGGTAAGAATCAAATTATGTATAGATATAATATGTGTGATGCCTATTGTCTAGATTTACTGCAAAAAGTGGCTAGTTCAAGACCTTAGTTCACTATCCACGAAGTAGATCCGATAGACATTCACTAGGAAAGGTTCAAGTCCAAAAGACACCATTTTCCGATGCATATTATAACTAGCTTGGTGATAGAAACATAAGTTCCATAATATTGCTTATTTTCTATTCAATTGTGGGGTATTATTTGGGTTTGAATAGAAAATGTGGGGTATTGTTGGAACTAAGTTGAGATGTGAGAAAACTAATCCCACATAGGAGCCAAGGCAAAGTTTACACCACTTAATAAACTCAAACAATTGAGCATTAAATGAATCATTTAATTGCTTGGCTTGGAGTATGGTGTTCTTGGTGGGTTCTCTTTGACATGAATATAAATATTTAATGTCAAAGATTGGGCCTTGGGCCTTGGGGCTCTTGGGGTCTCGATGGGGTCGAGAATCCATGATTGAAGAACGAGTGTGGTATGTGTGCAGAATCTGGCGGGACTAAAGTGGTAATTTGATTAGATATTATCCCTGGATGAAAATTAGATATTTCATAATACTGAAATATCCAGAAACATTCCAGTGTGTGTGTGTGTTTTTGAGAGAGTAAGAAGAAGAAAGAAGGGCTTGTGGCTAAGAGACTCAAATTGGTGTACTTGGAAGAGAAATTGAGGTATGTTCCTTTGTATTATATGTTTGTAATTGCTATTAGAAGGTTTCTATTGGATTAGAATAGTCAATTACACATCTGGTAGTGATTCAGTCGGATTCTGGGTGGAAAATGGATGAACAGTCAGAGGTTTCCGGACAGTATGAATGTGTCCGGTAGTTTTGCTTGCTGGTGTCCGGAAGATTCAAGTACCCGGTAAGTTCCTCTTTTCCCCTAAGATTTTGGATAAATTAAGATACCGGGTGGTATCCGGGTTACTTTGGTTTCCGGATATCGTCCGAATTATTGATGTTGTCCGGTTAGTTATGTTATCCGGATTGTGTATGTTGTCCGGAAAGGTTGTGTTGTCCGGATACTTTAGTTGATTAGTCAAACTTTGAGAGTTTTGATGCTTTTAAGTATCTAGTAGCCTGTGTTTTGTTAATTCATGGATAGGGAATGAATGAGGACTGAATGTACTGTGGACTTGACTTAAGTTCGGGTTTGGGGGCAACATTTGAGGATTTGAGTTCTTTAGAGTTCGTAGCTTTAGTAAGACTTATGTGTTTCATATGGTAAAGAGATATCTGTATCTATTTGTTTCAGATACTGTGAATCGAAGGTGAAAGCAGAATTCTTTGTGGAGGACTGGAAAGAGTTTTGTTAAGCAAACAAGTGAGTTTTACTTTAAAACGTTTTTAAACTGGAATACATTTATGTGTGGATTGGGAATCTAATGGATGGTGTGATTATGTGCTTATGTCTGAAATATAATATATTGAGGTATTGTATTTACATGAGTATTCTACTATACGAGAATACGTTGTTCGGGCTTAGGACCGGTGTGTTGGCTGTAATATTCGTACATCGTTGTTGGCTGTAATTGTCGTACAGTGAAGTTAATTTATTAGTTGACTTGCAACCAACTAATATAGCCAAGAGAATGAGATGGGAAAATACATGATGATTGAGTCATAACTGGTAATTGTGTTTATCTTATGTGAATGGTGTTGTGCAAAGGATTTTCAAAGAAACAGGGATTTTCTCACTTAGACCATTAGGTCTAACCCTCATTTTGTTTTAAATATGTATTCCAGGGCGTGGATCGGATAAGAGCAAGTGAGAGAAATAATCAGTGGATAGCTTTTGTGAAGACTTATGATTTGAAGACTAAGATGTGTTTTGTAGTTATAGTTTCATTACTAAATATCGTGTATGTAATTAGCGAAAAGTTTGTAACGAAATACCATATTTTGGTTGTAAAGACTAAAGGACCTTATTTGATATAAGATGTATCTTTGTTATGTAACGATGTTAGACAATGTATGTTATTTGTTATCTATTTGGAAACTGGGTTGTTACAGATGGTATCAGAGCCCTAGTTTAAGGGATTTAGGTATTAGTATCTGTACCTAGACTTAAACTGCATGTGAAGTAGGATGTCCCTAGTATTGTAGAACCTTGGGGTGTTAAATATAAAAAGGTAGAAGGAACATCATGTAAGGTAATTTCGGATTTATACATGGCCAGTGTAATTGTGATCTTACAGGTACATGTTGAACTGGAATACTTTGTTATATGGGGTATGTGCTTATGTGTATGTTAACCTTGTTTGAATCTACAGAATGGCAAGCGGTACTAGACAAACGAATCGGGGAGGAGGAAATCCTAATAGGACACATCCAACAGTTGGGGTAAGGGGAAGAGGGGGAGAAAGAGGTAGAGGCAGAACTGGAGGCAGAGTTCAGGGGCGCGACACGGAATTTGTTACAAGAGACGACTTATCAGCTGAATTGGGAAGATTACAAGCCAATATCCAAGCTATGATCAACCAAACTCATAATACTGAAATAGAAAGACCAGATCCTACTCATGAAGAGGAGATGGCCATTACACCTACTGTCGTACCAGTGGTGAAGAAATGTGATTATAAAATGTTCCTAAGTTGTAAGCCTCCGACCTATGCAGGAGACAGGGACCCCGTAAAAGCTATGAGGTGGCAGAAAGAAATAGAAGTTATCTTCAAGACTAGTAAATGCGCTGAAGAGGATAGAGTACTCTATGGAACTGCAATGTTGAAAGGCGATGCCCTATACTGGTGGGAAGCTCATATTTCCTCGGGAGGATCTGATATATATTCTACTTACTCTTGGGAAGAATTCGTGATAGCTTTCAGGAAACAGTTTTGTCCCCAAGCAGCAGTTAAACAATTGGAAGGAGAGTTTATGAACTTGCAACAAGGGAATTTATCAGTTCGGGATTATACCGCTCGTTTTCTGGAAAAGTCTCGCTTCGCGGAATACTACGTTGCCACGGAGGCAATGAAGATTGAAAGGTTTATCTTTGGATTGAATTCAGAAGTCAGAAGTCTGGTGATTGCTAAAGGACCAGAAACGTTCTCAGCCGCAGTAGACGCCGCGGAAACCGTGGAACGAGATAGAGAGAGAGATGCTAGTGATAAGAGTGCGGGGAAGAGAAAGTGGGAAGGACCACAATATGATCCAAAGAAGTCCAGATTTCAGAGGTCTGATAGTCGTACGCCTTTCCGGCCAGTTGAAAGACCTTGCCCGAAGTGTCACCGTTTTCAACAAGGAGGTTGTCAAGTTGATCCACGAAATTGTTATAAATGTGGAAAGATCGGTCATATTGCTAAGGACTGTCGAGTAGTTAGATTTTGTTACTCGTGCAATTCTCCTGATCATCTTCAGTCCGATTGTCCATTGGGGAGAGTACAACAGGGTGGCGCATCAGTAAGACCAACGTGCGTTAGATCGGTAGTATCGAGGCCAGAGCCACAAAGAGCAAGGGGTCGTGCCTTCCAGATGACAGAGCAAGAAACAGATGAGACTCCCGATGTGGTTACAGGTACATTCTTAATAAACTCTACACGTGCTAAAGTGTTATTTGATTCTGGTGCAAACCAATCGTTTGTGTCACCTTCTTTTGCTACCTATATGCATTTAAAGCCTAAAGTGTTAGATCATGTGTTAATGGTAGATACGGCTAATGATAATCAAGTATCGATTAAAGAGGTATTTGATAGTTGTAAGATAAACATAGATGGGTGTGGGGTACCTATTCAGTTATTTCCTATAGCCTTGATCGAGTTTGATGTGGTAGTGGGAAGGGATTGGTTAGCCGAGAATCAGGCTAGCATAGTTTGTGATAAGAAGTTGATAAATGTTGTTTTGTCTGAAAGGGGACCGGTAGTGATTTATGGTGATCGTAGAAATCATCAGTCTTGCCTTATTTCTATGATGAAAGCTCGTAAGAGTGTTAGCAAAGGTTGCCAGAGTTATTTAGCTTATGTGGTAGATACTAAGCTAGAAAAGAATAAGTTGGAAGATATTCCTGTTGTATGTGAATTTCCGGAAGTTTTCCGCGAAGACTTGACTAGTCTTCCGCCCGTTAGACAAGTAGAGTTTGGCATAGATCTGATTCCTGGAGCCGCTCCTATTGCTCGTGCACCATATCGTTTAGCGCCACCAGAGATGAAAGAAATGATGACACAACTGCAAGATCTTTCCGATAAGGGCTTCATCAGACCCAGTTCTTCGCCGTGGAGTGCACCAGTCTTGTTTGTGAAAAAGAAGGATGGATCGATGAGAATGTGTATTGATTACAGGGAACTGAATAAGAGCACGATCAAGAACAAGTATCCGCTTCCCAGAATTGATGACCTCTTCGATCAATTAGTTGGAGCTTGTTATTTCTCCAAGATTGGTCTAAGATCTGGTTATCATCAGCTGAAGGTTAAAGAAGAAGACGTTCTGAAAACTGCTTTTCACACAAGGTACGGTCACTATGAATTTCTGGTGATGCCATTTGGACTGACGAACGCTCCGGCTGCTTTTATGGACCTAATGAACCGAGTATGTAAGCCATATCTCGATAAATTTGTTATTGTGTTTATCGATGATATCCTTATCTACTACCGATCCAAAGAAGAGCACGCACAACATCTTCGTTTAATTTTGGAGTTGTTGAAGAAGGAACAGTTGTATGCAAAATTTTCTAAGTGTGAATTTTGGCTTCGAGAAGTCCAGTTTCTTGGACATTTAGTTTCTGAAAAAGATATCTAAGTTGATCCAATGAAAGTATAAGCAATTGAAAAGTGAGAACCGCCGAGGACGCCAACCTAGGTAAGAAGTTTTATGGGTTTAGCCGACTACTATCGAAAGTTTATATAAGATTTCTCCCGTATCGCTACGCCTCTGACCAAGCTGACTCGAAAGAATATAAAGTTTGAATGGAAAGCAGAGCAGGATGAAGCATTCAGGATTTTGAAAGAAAGACTTTGTAGTGCACCGATTCTGTCACTACCTGAAGGTTCCGACGATTTTGTTGTTTATAGTGATGCTTCCAAACTGGGATTGGGTTGTGTATTAATGAAGCGTGGAAAAGTTATTGCTTATGCTTCTCGTCAGCTGAAGGATCAGATTACTATAGAGTTCATCACGAAGTTACCGAGGACTCCGAAAGGGTTTGATGCTATATGGGTGATCGTTGATAGGTTGACAAAGTCTGCTCACTTCCTACCAATAAAGGAAACCTATTCGTTGGAGAGACTAGCCAAACTGTATATCAATGAAATAATAACTCGACATGGAGTTCCAATCTCGATCATTTCTGATCGTGACAGTCGTTTTACCTCAAGATTCTGGAGAAATTTTCAAAAAGAAATGGGAACTCAGATAAAGCTAAGTACGACGTATCATCCTCAAACTGACGGTCAGAGTGAAAGAACGATTCAGACTTTGGAAGATATGTTATGGGCCTGCGTTGTTGATTTTGGGGGATCGTAGGATAAGCACTTACCATTGATAGAATTTTTCTACAACAACAGTTATCATTCCAGCATACAAGCGGCACCGTTTGAAGTTCTATATGGTAGAAAATGCTGAACGCCTCTGTGATGGAACGAAGTGGGAGAGAAACAGTTAGCAGGGCCAGAGATAGTACAGTTAACCGCGGATAAGATTACTCAGATTCGGGAATGATTGAAAGTGGCTCAAGACAGACAGAAAAACTACGCCGACCGACGTCGAAAACCGTTAGAATTCCAAGTTGGAGATTTTGTGATGTTAAAAGTCTCACCTTGGAAAGGAGTCATCCGATTTGGGAAACAAAGTAAATTGAGCCCGAGGTACATTGGACCGTTTGCAATCAGAGAAAGGATCGGTGAAGTAACCTACAGATTAGATCTTCCTCCAGAGTTAAGCAGAATCCACAATGCCTTTCACGTTTCAAATTTTCGAAAGTGTTTGGTTACGCCGGAACAGGCAGTTTCTCTACCCGACATACAAGTTGATGAAAAGTTGAATTATGTGGAGGAACCTGAAGCCATTGTTGACAGTAAAGTCAAAGTTTTGCGGAATAAGGAGATCAGACAGGTAAAGGTTCAGTGGCGACATCATAAGGGGCAGGATGCTACATGGGAATCGGAATCAGAGATGAGCACTAAGTACCCGTATCTTTTTGCCTAACCGAATTCCGGGACGAAATTCTTTTAAGGGGGAGATGATGTAATACCCCGGGTATGTCCGTTAGTTAAAAATCTCTTTTCCGTTAAATTTAGTAACTTTAAAGTTAGATGTTTAGGGTAAGTTTGGGTTAATTTATAAGTTAGAGGTGTTTTGGTCATTAGTGGATAGTCTAGGGACTAAAGTGGTAATTTGATTAGATATTATCCCTGGATGAAAATTAGATATTTCATAATACTAAAATATCCAGAAACATTCCAGTGTGTGTGTTTGTGTGTTTTTGAGAGAGTAAGAAGAAGAAAGAAGGGCTTGTGGCTAAGAGACTCAAATTGGTGTACTTGGAAGAGAAATTGAGGTATGTTCCTTTGTATTATATGTTTGTAATTGCTATTAGAAGGTTTCTATCGGATTAGAATAGTCAATTACACATCTGGTAGTGATTCAGTCGGATTCTGGGTGGAAAATGGATGAACAGTCAGAGGTTTCCGGACAGTATGAATGTGTCCGGTAGTTTTGCTTGCTGGTGTCCGGAAGATTCAAGTACCCGGTAAGTTCCTCTTTTCCCCTAAGATTCCGGATAAATTAAGATACCGGGTGGTATCCGGGTTACTTTGGTTTCCGGATATCGTCCGGATTATTGATGTTGTCCGGTTAGTTATGTTATCCGGATTGTGTATGTTGTCCGGAAAGGTTGTGTTGTCCGGATACTTTAGCTGATTAGTCAAACTTTGAGAGTTTTGATGCTTTTAAGTATCCAGTAGCCTATGTTTTGTTAATTCATGGATAGGGAATGAATGAGGATTGAATGTACTGTGGACTTGACTTAAGTTCGGGTTTGGGGGCAACATTTGAGGATTTGAGTTCTTTAGAGTTCTTAGCTTTAGTAAGACTTATGTGTTTCATATGGTAAATAGATATCTGTATCTATTTGTTTCAGATACTGTGAATCGAAGGTGAAAGCAGAATTCTTTGTGGAGGACTGGAAAGAGTTTTGTTAAGCAAACAAGTGAGTTTTACTTTAAAACGTTTTTAAACTGGAATACATTTATGTGTGGATTGGGAATCTAATGGATGGTGTGATTATGTGCTTATGTCTGAAATATAATATATTGAGGTATTGTATTTACATGAGTATTCTACTGTACGAGAATACGTTGGCCGGGCTTAGGACCGGTGTGTTGGTTGTAATATTCGTACAGCGTTGTTGGTTGTAATTGTCGTACAGTGAAGTTAATTTATTAGTTGACTTGCAACCAACTAATATGGCCAAGAGAATGAGATGGGAAAATACATGATGATTGAGTCATAACTGGTAATTGTGTTTGTATTATGTGAATGGTGTTGTGCAAAGGATTTTCAAAGAAACAGGGATTTTCTCACTTAGACCATTAGGTCTAACCCTCATTTTGTTTTAAATATGTATTCCAGGGCGTGGATCGGATAAGAGCAAGTGAGAGAAATAATCAATGGAAAGCTTTTGTGAAGACTTATGATTTGAAGACTAAGATGTGTTTTGTAGTTATAGTTTCATTACTAAATATCGTGTATGTAATTAGCGAAAAGTTTGTAACGAAATACCATATTTTGGTTGTAAAGACTAAAGGACCTTATTTGATATCATATGTATCTTTGTTATGTAACGATGTTAGACAATGTATGTTATTTGTTATCTATTTGGAAACTGGGTTGTTACATCAGATTTTAAGACTCGATTTTCTGAACATATTTCTGGGTTTCTCTCCTTCTCGTTCTTCGCCAATCATATGACGATTCGCTAGATTCAAGTTACAAACTTAAATTCGATTGTTGTATCCTCTAGACAACGCCCGTACCACCGGCGAAATTTTGTCTTAGGACACTGCTTCGTTCAGGTCTCAATCGATTCCGATATCTTCAATGAATCTTCGATTCAAGTAAGATTTAATTGATGTTCTTCGTTGTTGTTTGTTTTATGATGTAAAAACAAAGTTTGATAAAAGAATTTCTCTTCTTCTCGTCAATTTCTTGTTCAATTGTATACATAATACATATGTATGATTGATTACTCCTAACAAAAATGTGTGATTTAAATGTGTGTGACCATGCTCTGGCTTTGGTGTGAAATGGGGGTGTGTCCCATAATAATTATATATGAATTTGTTTCATATATGGGCGGTGTGTGTCCAATTGCGTTGTCACGGTGTGTGTGACTATAGCGTGTGCCGGTAGCATGTGTCAATGTGTGCATATCATCTTAGTGTGCTTGTTATGATTGGTATAAATGCTTTCATAACTGGTTTTATAAACTGAAATGATTTGGTGTGACTTGGTGTGGAGGGAACTCACTAGACCTCATGGTCTAACCCTCGCTTTTCAAAACTAATACATTTTCAGGTAAGCAGGTAGTCGAGAGCACGTTTAGAGGTTTTTGGGCAAGACGTGGGTCGGAGCTTGCGTTTAGAAGAAGTAGAAGAACTTCCTTTTATGTCTAGTTAGATTTCTCAGCTGTATTTAGGGTTATTTCCGCAAACCCTGTATTGTAAATCTTGATAGTGTGACCAAGTTGAGCCGTTTATGGCGTTGTGATTTAAAGAGATAGCTTCTAGCTTGTATTTCAGAAATGGGTTGTTACAACAAATTACCATAAATATGAAAATGGTAATGTAAAAAAAAAGAGTAGATGGACAAAAGTCATAATTATTTAACAAAGCAAAGGACAAAAAATGTAAAATGTAAAAGGTATGTTAGTTAGTTAGTTGTTTTGTGAATTGTGAATTGTGAATTGTGAATTGTGAATTGTGAATTGTGATGTGAGTCAAGAGCAAAGGTGAGACTTCCTCCTCTTACTTCGCCACCTTCTTCTGTTCTTTCTCTGCTTATTTTCACCCATCCATCCTTCACTTCTTCTGCATCTCATCACTGCCTTCCTTCCTTCTGCTGCTCCATCTCATCTCATCTCATCTCATCTCATCTCATCTCCGGTGATTAATTTATTATTCCAATCCATCCATCTATTAATTTCATTTTCTTTTTAATTAAGAAATCATCTCTGTTTCATGTTATCAATCACTCCATTAGTCTTAAAAGGATTAATTTCAGCTTTTAAATTTGTATCATGATTTGATAATAACAACCATATCATCTGCTTGCTTCATCTGGTACTGGTTGGTATATATTAATTTGTGTCAAATTAATTAATTATTATTAACTTTCTCTTCCTTCCTTCCTTCCTTCCTTCCTTAATTCATCTGTTGTTATTCTTTCTTTGTTACTTGTCACCTCCCTTTCTTCAAATCATTGAATCATTCAACTTATTATATATTTGTTTCTGTTAAAAATAAAAATAAAAATAAAAATAAAATCATGGCTGCCTGCTTCTTTGTTACCTTTCATCCAATCCATTCAACTCATTAATAGATAGATATATGTCTCTCTGTGGATTTCATTTACATGTATTAATTACCATTTACAATCAATATATATGTATTAATTATGTGATTGTCTTGTGTTTTAATTAACCAATATAATTAATATTACTCTTTCTTTCTTTCTCTTGGCAGCAACTTTTGGAGAGGCATCATATTGACTGCATTTAGTTGCAGTAACACTAGCTAGGCAACATGGTAATTTTGAGATCTTTAATTCTTATTTGTGTGTGTTACCATTTATTTATTAATTTAATTTAACTTAACAGGTGAAGTTCACAGCTGATGAGCTTCGCAGGATTATGGATTACAAGCACAATATTCGTAATATGTCTGTTATTGCTCATGTTGATCATGGTAACCAACTAACTAACTAACTAGGTATATTTTTTAGTTACAGTTACACTTGGTAATGACTTGTCTGTTTCTTAATGTATATATATATTTTTTAGGTAAGTCGACCTTGACTGATTCTCTTGTGGCTGCTGCTGGTATTATTGCCCAAGAAGTTGCTGGCGATGTGCGCATGACAGATACCCGTGCGGATGAAGCAGAGCGTGGTATTACCATCAAGTCCACGGGTATCTCCCTTTACTATGAGATGACCGATGAAGCTCTCAAGAGCTTCAAGGGAGAACGTAATGGCAACGAGTACCTCATCAATCTTATTGATTCACCTGGCCATGTTGACTTCTCTTCTGAAGTTACTGCTGCTCTACGTATTACGGATGGTGCATTGGTTGTCGTTGACTGTATTGAAGGTGTCTGTGTCCAGACAGAAACCGTCCTCCGACAAGCCCTTGGAGAGAGGATCCGACCTGTCCTAACCGTCAACAAGATGGACAGATGTTTCCTTGAGCTTCAGGTCGATGGAGAAGAGGCCTACCAGACATTCCAGAGGGTTATTGAAAATGCTAATGTCATTATGGCCACATATGAAGACCCCCTTCTTGGTGATGTCATGGTTTACCCGGAGAAAGGTACCGTGGCTTTCTCTGCTGGCTTGCACGGCTGGGCTTTTACCCTCACCAACTTTGCCAAGATGTATGCATCCAAGTTTGGTGTCGACGAGTCCAAGATGATGGAAAGGCTGTGGGGAGAGAACTATTTTGACCCTAAAACTAAAAAGTGGAGCAACAAGAACACGGGTGCTCCAACATGCAAGCGTGGTTTTGTTCAGTTCTGCTATGAGCCCATCAAGCAGATTATCAGCATCTGTATGAATGACCAGAAAGATAAGCTGTGGCCTATGCTGTCGAAGCTTGGTGTTACCATGAAGTCTGATGAGAAAGAGCTGATGGGTAAGGCTTTGATGAAGCGTGTGATGCAGAACTGGCTACCCGCTGCCACTGCCCTACTTGAAATGATGATTTTTCATCTTCCTTCCCCTCACACTGCTCAGAGATATCGTGTTGAGAACTTGTATGAGGGTCCATTGGACGATACTTATGCCAATGCAATCAGAAACTGTGACCGTGATGGCCCTCTCATGCTCTACGTATCAAAGATGATCCCTGCAGCTGACAAAGGAAGGTTCTTTGCTTTCGGGCGTGTGTTTGCTGGGAGGGTTTCCACTGGTATGAAGGTGAGGATCATGGGTCCTAACTATGTCCCTGGTGAGAAGAAGGATCTGTATGTGAAGGGTGTTCAGAGAACTGTCATTTGGATGGGGAAGAAGCAAGAAACCGTAGAGGACGTGCCCTGTGGAAATACAGTTGCTTTGGTTGGTTTAGACCAGTTCATCACCAAGAATGCAACATTGACAGGCGAGAAGGAAGTTGATGCTCATCCAATTCGTGCCATGAAGTTCTCTGTCTCCCCTGTCGTGCGTGTTGCTGTTCAGTGTAAGGTTGCATCTGACCTTCCCAAGCTTGTTGAGGGTCTCAAGCGTCTAGCCAAGTCCGATCCTATGGTTGTTTGTACCATTGAGGAGTCTGGTGAACATATCATTGCCGGTGCTGGAGAGCTCCATCTTGAAATCTGTCTCAAAGACCTTCAGGAGGATTTTATGGGTGGCGCCGAGATTGTCGTTGCGGATCCAGTTGTGTCCTTCCGTGAAACCGTCCTTGAGAAATCATGCCGCACTGTTATGAGCAAGTCCCCCAACAAGCACAATCGTTTGTACATGGAAGCTAGACCCATGGAGGAAGGGCTTCCCGAGGCTATTGATGAAGGCCGGGTCGGTCCAAGGGACGAGCCTAAGGCTCGTGCTAAAATCTTGGCGGAGGATTTTGGATGGGATAAGGATCTGGCAAAAAAGATATGGTGTTTTGGTCCTGAGACAACAGGGCCCAACATGGTTGTTGACATGTGTAAGGGAGTCCAGTATTTGAATGAAATAAAGGATTCAGTGGTTGCTGGGTTCCAGTGGGCATCAAAGGAAGGTGCTTTGGCAGAAGAGAACATGAGGGCTATTTGCTTTGAAGTGTGTGATGTTGTTCTTCATGCTGACGCCATTCACAGGGGTGGTGGCCAAGTTATTCCAACAGCCAGGAGAGTGATATATGCTTCCCAGTTGACAGCCAAGCCTCGACTACTGGAGCCGGTGTATCTGGTGGAGATTCAGGCACCTGAACAGGCCCTTGGTGGAATCTACAGCGTGCTGAATCAAAGGCGTGGGCATGTGTTTGAGGAGATGCAGAGGCCTGGTACCCCACTCTACAACATTAAGGCTTACCTGCCTGTTGTTGAGTCCTTTGGATTTTCTGGTGCTTTGAGAGCAGCTACTTCAGGGCAAGCCTTCCCGCAATCTGTATTTGATCACTGGGACATGATGTCTTCTGATCCATTGGAACCTGGGTCTCAGGCAAACACGCTTGTCGCCAACATCCGCAAGAGAAAAGGCTTGAAGGAGCAGCTCACACCACTCTCCGAGTTTGAGGACAAGCTGTAAGCTTCTGCTTCTTCAGAAATTAAAAAAGAGTTGTTGGGTAACAATAATAATATTTTAAGTCAGTAGTATTATATTCCTTCCTACTCAAAAGTTTTCTATGACGGTCCTTTAGTACGATGCTGCATGCCTTGGTAGGTAACACGACTTTAAAATCCAACTTACAGACTCAGATGTTTTATTTTCTATAATTGTTTACTATCTCGGTTATTTTAATTAAGGTTGCAATTTAAGTTTTGTTTGTGTAATTGTACTTTCAAAGTGGGTAACAAGATTGAATGTTTGATCATAAAGCCAGGCCAGGCCATGTCCTAAAAGAAATGATACTTTTGTTTACCCTTCAACTATGCAGGAGATGGCCTATCAATCGGGAATTTTTAGGGTCACTGATTCGACCTTTGGAAGCCCAGCTCTTCCGAAATCAATCTTTCTAAAATATTGTGGTTTTTTTTTTCTAATGAATCTCAGAATAGCATGTTGATCAGCAATCCTTGATGTTTGGCTTCCCTGTTTATGTTTCCTTTTATGGATAAAACTACAGGGAATGAGTTTGGACAAGTAAGCTAAACAATTGTGCTTAGCATGAAACTAAATCCAATTAAAGTTCAAATTCAAACTTGTTACAACAAGTAATGGAATTCAGTAAGGCAATGTTACATATGCACAGGGGAACACTGGACAATCTTGGAGGATTGACATGCAAAGATACAAGTTTATATGGATCAATTAGTGTACAGTCATAATTTATCAACTTTTCTCTTCTTTTTTTACCTACTTGTATACAATCATTGTAATCTCCATACTCTTGTTACAAGATTTTCATTCACATATACCTAATCCCATATCCTCCACATTTGTAGTGGTCAGTCAACTTTGAGTTTCTTTAGAGTCAAATTTGGGCATAAAGTTCATTCCAAAGCTTGAATTCAAGTCACAAATTTGAATCAATTGAGCCAAAATTAGAACAGAAAACTGAATTTACAAGCATGCTTTGAATAGGTAACAATATTGGGTAATCAATTGGAACAACTTATGATCATTGATTTGTCAATGGAGTTAGCAGTACCAGCTGCCAACAAACCTACGGAATTATTGTTGTGAAAAAGTAATAAAACAAGGAATTCACACAGAAACATATATACCTATAAGGGGCTGTTTACCAAATTTTCTATTAAGTCCTGTATGGATAAATTGATCTGTTTGGGCAAATTGGTGGTGTTGTTTACTTTTTTTATCTGAATCAATGGTCCGAATGACAGAAATGACCGATTTACCCCTATGTATGAATTATGCGTTGTTGATAAACCACTGTTTACTTTTTAAGACCGATGATATTTCTGAAAAACAAAAATTATTTGAACATCTAAACATAAAATCATAAATTGATGATATCATACAAAAATCAAAACATAGATTCATAAAATACTTGAAAATCCAAGTTCGAACACAATCCTTAAACTTGAACATTGGAAACCAAACTATTTGCAATTTCATCACGGGATCCATTGGGATACATCCAAACCTTCTTCTCCATTTCCTTCAACTTATTCGTTGGTAGATCCGGTGTTCTCGTTGCACTCCATAAACAACTAGTCTTGGAAGTTGATTTTTTTTGATAAACCACAAATGATCATTTGACAAACAAGTTGAATTTATTTCCCTGTAAAGAGGTTTTTGCAAATGAGCATCAACAAACCCAGAAGACCACAAAATTGCCATACATAACGTATTTCTTTGAAAAATAGCCTTCAAATCAATCAATTATTCACAGGGATGATACTTTTCAATTTAATAAATGGAAAAATGGAATACATAGATGCAACCCATTTCAAAAAACTCCGAATTGAAATCAATGGTTTCACATGATAAAAGAAATACAATCAGTGAAATGGAGAAATCGAACAAAAGTACTACAGCAAGTATGGAACAACAAATGAAATCGATCCAGCAGTAAAATTGTGTTCGAAAATCCAACAATCAGTGAAATGGAGAAATCGAAACAGCAAGTACCTGTGGCTACGGTTTGAAAGAAATCGATAGGTAGGAGCACGGACGGTCGCCGGAGTATAGAGCAGCGACGATCGCCGGAGATGCGACAGATAGGGCGGTGAGGAGCAGCGACGTCTGCGGCTAGCGTTTGAAGGAGAAGCAACAAGCGTGGTTTGAAGGGAGCAAAGGCGCTTTTTTTTTTCTTTTTCTTTTCACAAGGGTATAATTGTCAATATTTCGGCTTAGCTACTGTGCTGACCAGCCAAGGAATCTCCCATGGTTTTGACTTTTGATGCCTCCCTCCTCCGAAAACAAACAAACGGTGAAGAATTGAACGACTCAAAGTCCAGACCCATATATATACAGGCCAGGCCCATTTACATACAGGCCAGGCCCAACTTGATTAGATCGGTCATTGGAATTTGGAACAACTTGTAAGGGGAGCGAAAGCGAACTGCTTCCCTTTGTTTTGAACAAGTCTGTTTCTGGTTTTGATGGATCGCAATTCTCCTCAAAGTAAGTTAAGTCCCATTTCATGGCTAATTAATTGCACTATTCATTCATGATTATCTCTACTTGTTGAATTTCTTCATCCTAACACCTAGCTTGTAAATTAGTTGCAGCAGGGGAGACGTCACGTCTACTTGTTGAATTTCTTCAAGTTGCCATTACATCCATCGTCTTCCTCAAAGGAATATACCCATCCGGTTTGCAATCTTATTTCTGATTTCTAATTATCTGCTTGCTTGCCTAGGGTTTCTGTTATTCATCAATGCTAATATTATATAGGTGCTTTTGAAAGGCGGCGATATATGAATTTAGTTGTTCACAGGGCTCGACACCCACACCTTAATCACTATATCCACAATACCCTTAATGCACTTCTTCCTTACATTCAACAGGTGCACCCTTCTCCTTCTACTTCTCCCTTTCCATTTTCATCTTCTAATCTACTACACTAATAATATTTGGTGTGTAAACCAAATTAAACAATATTCCTTAATTAGATTGCTTATGTATATATATATATATATATATCGTCTAATTTTATGACTGCTGTATATGCTATTGCTAATATAACACATGGAAAACAAAAGTAATGAACATCTATCTCTATGTGTCAAGTTTCATTTCCTCCTTTATTCTCAGTTTCATATCTTATGTGTTGATATATAGTCAACAATTCGCATATACTATCAAAGCTCACCCTGTGACAAGCCAGCTCAAGGTATATAATACATATGATACCCAAATGAATATTACAGGCACATATATAGTAGAGTAGTTGGTTCAAAGAGACTGTATACTAAAGTTGAGGTATCCCCATGGTGGTAAAATTCAATATGATCTGTGAAAGTGATATTTGATTGATATTAATCTTTATGGCTAAGGTCTGAGAGAGGTAGGTAGGTTGAGTGCCTATTTATATATATGTTGTTATCTGGACCTCTCAAAGTCAAGAGAATGAATGAATGAATGCATTGGTGCTCTTTTTCCATTCTTGTTAATAACTAGTATAGTAGCGCACTTGTCATTCATCCACATACGACATTGGAAGTAATTAACATGTACATTTATATATATTTAGGGGATGGTTGAGAGAGTTGCAATCATTTTCTTCAACAGTAACAAAATTCCATTGGAGAGATTTATGTTCAAGGTTAATGTGAAGAAGCAATGTTATGGGGCAATGATGGACCTGGAGTCCTCCCTCAGATCATTCTTGATCAAGCTGTCCCTTTCTTCTTCTTCTAAGGTGGCTGCAGATTCTGAAGGTAAATATACATACACAAGTCGGATATATATATATATGGTGTTCTTAATTAATTAAGGTTAGATATATATACATATATAGAGATTTTGAATATATAAAGGCGTATATATACAGATTGGAGGTGGGAAATAACTGGTTACTTTGGGTCTGAGGCTTGTATGAGAACGGGTGCAGAAGATAGGTGGATTCCGACGGGTACACAGCAGTGGCAACAACCTCCTCTTATAACACCCATCAAGTCCATGGATATGGATCCATTTTCTGTGCAGCTCTATTTGGAACATCCAAGCAATCCTTAAACTGCAATTAGCAGACCTTCAATTGGAAGTGCATATGTAGATGTATCAAGTAGGTACATAACCACAGGACAGGGAGAGTGGAAATTGCATGTGAATATGGAGATTATTGCTATATGTTAAGTGATCATGGGGGTAATTAAAGTATGTGCAATGCATTGTAAAAAGAGAAAAAGGGTAGGTTCAAGTGCAACACAAGGACTGGCAGACCAAAAGGACCTGTCCTTCAAGGAACAAACATTGGCCCTAGGCAGTCCGTCATGCCTAAAATGATTTCCATTTTTAAGGTTTAACCAGTTAAGTATCAAAAAAAAAAAATTGGTCAAGGATCGGACAGAACAGTTGTTTTAGTGCATGGTTGAGTAGCATTTTAGTGATTGGTACAATTAATTATGGCATGAAAACTAATGGCCTTGTTTAGGCCAATAAATTGTTAAAAATAATTTCCCCCCTATGTATTCAGTAGGTTAAATTTCAAATTAGAGCATGAATTGCAAGTTTAATTGGTGTTTAAAGATGCCAGGATGTTAGTATATGTTATAACAGTGTCCAATTGCAAAATGAATTGGTAAATTGAGTCATGAATGAATTTGGTAGAGTTTTTGGCTCACTATGTTATGAGAGAAATAGTTTGGTACGTCTTAGGCGACCACAAGTCTCCGGAACGAAGTGGACAGCGAGTTACAATAGAAGGTCACATGCATGCCCCATGTTGGGTACAACAATGATTGTATGGGCATGGCACATGTCCAAATGGACTTACACAAACCGGAGGTGAGTTTCATGTGACTTTGAGACATGGATAAATGCAATAGTATATGATCAGGTATTTTGAGCTTTGTCTGAGATACAATATTTTATATATAGAATACAAGCATGTTAAGTGTTTAGAGTTTCCAAAACATACTAATGTTTCACAACACGGTCTATATATGCTATGCATTGAAGTGTTTTGGACATGTGTGAGGGGCAATTAGCTAGTAATGACTAATGTGTTGGGATGCCGGTGGTATCAGGCAGGGCACCGTAAAGATGCCCAAATGTATTACATATATATATATATATATATTGCAAGCTAGAGTACCTATGAGAGGCACACACTACGACCATTGTACCAGCTGGTTGGTTTAGGTGTGAACTGACCCCCCATATATACTATGTTGGTTTAGCCTGAAATCTCATTTGTTTAGTGTTCAATTATTTATATTGCGTGTGTGCAAACAGTTTAGGGTATATGCATAACAATTTTCACACGGTTGTTACTACCGACCCTTTGTTGCCTATATAATATTTAAGTTGCACATAAAAGTTCAACCCTCTAAGGGATGTATATAACCTTGGGAAGCTTTATCAACCGAAATGAAAACCAAAATCCTACATTTACATTTTTAAAACCTAATTATATATATATATATATATATATATATATATCTCATATTACAAATATTGCATATATATTAGCCTTTTATTATTATTAGTCATTAGGGGTAATTTAGTCCTCATTTTAGTTTAATTATCCTAGGTATATAAACCTCCATTTTTGTGTATTGTTATTCAAGTTAATGAATCGAAGAAACCCTAATCTTATAAAAAAAAATCTACATGTGTATGATGATGCCATCCTCCGCATGCGCTTGTAGGTCAAACAAATATAAATATAATGACCAGCTCTTTAATCAGTATATAATTAATGTGATACAAATAACTACATATCTATATTTACATAATGAATTTCGTTAATTAATATACAGTCTGCCTAAAAATCTATCAAGAAATGAATAGATCAGTTGTTCAACAACCACATCCTAACATTTTATTTGAGCAAAGATGCAGAGATATTCTAATATATATAGGAGTCTTGCTAGATAGATGTGGGTGTCTTATTTGTATATAAATTCAGACACAAGTGTATCCACTGCTTCTACGGTGCACCAGCAAATGTCATCGTGGTTGCTACATGTATACGCACATGATATATTAGTTTATTAGGCTTTTCTGTACCAAATTGAATACATGCGAGTAATCTGGCATTACATGAAGAAAATTAACTGGCCCATCATGAGTAGCAGCAAACTCCTCAACTGATCTCAGGTCATCCCAATCTCCATTTTTGATGAAGTCGTTCGTATCTAGGTCAGAAAAGCTAGAGCTGGATGCAGCTGAACTTGAGGTAAACCCACTTATGTCATCAGTCAAGAGGTTCATCCCATTTGTGAGGTGATTGTGAATCTGATTATGAGACATGGCGTTCTTGTCATGGTTTAATTGGATTAGAGGTGATTGGAAGCTAATGTAACTTTGTATATCCTGATCAGAGTCTGTGGTGCATGTTTTTGAACTCGTATTGACCACACTAGTGTTTCTTTTAGCAGAAAATTCTCTCCAATCCGGTAAGGTTTTTCTGCTGTGACTTACACTCCTCTTGAGAATTCTACATAATGTCCAAACTTCCTGTACCATTCAATGATAAATTAAAAAACTATATATATATATTAGTAAAATCAAAACGATGAAATAACTATGAGAGGTCTCACAGCTCAGATTCATTTCACGAAATCTAAAGTAATTAATATATTGCTAGCTAGCTACGATGGATGGATGGATATGCAGGAGGTTTAATTTCTTCTTAATTACTATACATACAGCTTCTTGAGAAAGGGATTTATCGTCCATGTTTTTGATATGAATGTCATAAGACGATGGAGGGAGGCGAAACTCATGCATCATCCACTCAGTTTTGGTGCCTTTACCAGCACTGCCACGGTAATAAACCAGAGATTTCTTGAGGCCGACGCAGACAGCAGCAGAGTTAGGATTATAAATAGGACGATCAATGCCTGTAGCTTTCCAGAAACCGGAGCCAGTCACTCTGTTGGGTCTTATGCTATTCCTATACTTTCTCCCTCTTCTGCAAAAGAAGTACCATTCCTTGTCCCCCAAATCGGTGCATACGCCTGCATGCAGGTATATATATATATATATGTATATAACATTATCGAACAACATTAATAATTAATTCTTTTGCAAAGGTTGCTTAATTAACACACATGTAGATATGAAGATATATATATGGTAAATTGGTGAGCAAAGAAAGCATACTAGAACAATTGGAACATAGCATAGTATTAGTATACGTACGTGGAAGATCCCAGGGATCATATTTGTAGATGTCAATCTGTTTGATGAGATCGATATTCAGGGGTTTCTTGTCAACTTTGTGACGGAGATAAAAACCAACAAGCTCTTGATCAGTGGGGTGAAAACGAAACCCTGGAAGTGCTTCTTCTTCTTCTTCTTGTTGATCGACTAATTGTGTATTATTCAAGCTTCTACTCATTGCGTTCATCTTCTGATATCCATCCATGGATAGATTTCAATTCTCTCAAGGTGTATATATATATATATATATTAATTAAGAAGACCTACTGTACATGAATCGTGTATATATGTATGTGTACATCAGTAATTAAGAAGCTTCTGGCTTTGGTGTACTGGATATATATATATATATATATATATATATATATATATATATATCCAGTGTGTGTGTGTGTGTGTTTAGAGAGGTGTGAAGAGGGTTTGAGTTCAAAGGATCAAATGTTACAGTTAGTTGCTGGGTCAAAGTCAAGAGCATTGACTCAGTGGGTGTCAAGCTAACAGGGCCAAGATGGATCAACTTAACTTCTTGGAAGAAGAAGTCTTGTTTGATTGAGTGCCAAAATTAGAAAATTCAAATGGAGCATTAAAATTACAAGGAATAAGTTCCAACCGATGATGATGATGATGATGATGATGATGATGATGCACGTATTAATTAGTATATATATACACCACATGCATATGATATCCAAACATATATAGAGCTAATACTCAAAGAGGAGTACATATATTAATGTTTACTACAAATATTATAACGTACATCTTCTTGATCTATGATCACATCGTCTTTAATAATTAACCTGGAAAATTACCAGAGCCAATAAACCTGCACTGCACTTATTTCTCGATGAAATGAAAAGGTCAAAGTCATAAGTCAGCCCACCAACCAACATTAACTAATAATACAAATTAAAGCGGCTTGCTTTTATTCATTTATTTATATATAATATATTCATTGGAAGCTTGACTAATTAATTAATATATATATATATATATAGTAGTTGTGAAAATTGGCGATGGTCTTGCATCACTCGAATCGGTGACCTTTGAATCACTCGAATCGGTGACCTTTGAAGAGAATTCTTAAAAACCCAAATCTTATTACCAATTAAACAAACCCCACAAGTCAATGTCAGTAATGTAATTTTTGAAATTGTTTTAAGAGAAACGCATAGAAAGCCCCAATAAACTCTCATTTTCACTACAAACAAATGGATATTTTCAATGAAAATTCGTCGAAAACATGGGTATTGTCAACAATTTATTTCGACTATGACAGTTTGTTCGGGAAACAAACTTTTCAAATGATTTTTAACAGATATTTTCCATTGGAAAATCCATGAAATTTGCAAAGGATTTCCGACGGAACTTGATCAACTATTTACTATTTGGTGTTTTTGATGGGATCTTCGATGAAACTTGGTCAATGGGGATTTTAGACGGACTTTCCATTGACAATTATAATGATCTATTTTTTTTCTTATTTACGGCAACTCATAAAGTTAGCTAATTTTATCCGACCATTTTTTTAGAAAAAATAATAACTTGAAGCGATTGATGACAACAATATATAATGGTTGTGGAATATGTCGATTGAATTATAAATAACATACTAATAAAATTACTACTGATCATGAATCTCAATCCTTTTTTTATTTTAACAAATTCTTTTTAATATCAGCTGGCCTTTCCAAATATATATATATATATATATATATTAGGGAAATTAATTAAAATACCCAAAGTCAAACCAACTCTTACCGAAATACCCAAAAAAATTCCAATTTTGCAAAAATACCCAAAATACCCGCGATCGCGGGATACGCTGACGTGGCATGTATTTTGGGCACAAATGCCCCGCGAAGCCCCTAAACTTTGGCCGCGGTGCACTTTTGGTCCCTGCCCACGATCGCAGCCCGCGATGGGCCAAAATTTACAGTTTTGGTCCCTGAAATTTTCAACTTTTGGTCCCTGAAAATTTACACTTTCAGCCCCTATACTTAGACGAATCTTGATGTTTTTACTGTTTTTTTCCACAATTATTGCAATTTAAAGACCGATTTGTGGTTGAAATTCAATTGAAGTCAATGTTTTTGGAATATCAGTTTGTGGATGAAATGAGAGATTGGTTTTCTGATATGTTGGTTGTTTCATTCATAAATAGACGTAAAATTCAAGGCATAATTCTCACACAACGATTTCATTGTTGCAATATTTCTTTCTGCAATATTTTGTGTTTGAGATACTACTGAAAAAATGAGTTCATCTGTTGCAAAAGCTAAGCTATATTTCTGTTTTGATGGTGAATGGGTGCAAGATAACAATGAGTGGAATTTTGTTTATAAATCTAAGCATGGTGTTAAAGTGTCAGTAAACTATACTTATCAGAAGTTTGTTGCATACGCCATGCAAAAATGTGGAATCAACTCTTCTGATATTTGCAAGTTAGTGTTTAAAAATGGCGATGGGTCATTTGTGGATTTATCCAACGATGGGGATATCTCTACTTTTCTGCACCTTGCAGTCGATTCAGAAAGACCCCCATTACTCTTTGTGTATCCCGGCGTATCCGACGGTGACGACGACGGTGACGAGGAGGGTGATTCTCAACAAATAGAGCAGCCTGATTCTCAACAACAACAACCACCACCACCACCACCACAACCACACGAATGGCGTACTGCTGGAGTTGCTGATGACGAAACCCACGTTTTCAGAACGGGTAATTCTGAAATAGACAGATCAGACACAGATAATGATGATCACGAAGAATATACCCCTAGTAGAAAATCATGTAGTTAGATAAATGACTTTTTTGATATGCCCCCTATTCTTCCAGACTCCCATACCCAGACAAGCTACGAACCTACACCTTATATTCGTAGCGAAAGTTTAACAGCAGGTCAGATATTCGATTCGAAGGATCTCTTAGCAAGTCAGATCGGACTCAAGTTCTTGGAAGAGGGTTTCCAAAGTCGCGTGCGGGCATCTGACAAAATCAAATACGTAGTTGAATGTGCTAGAGAAAAGTGTGAGTGGAGGTTGTACGCGATTCACACGGGTCCCAAAGGAGGGGCGATAATGATTAGAAAGTTGCACGACGTACACACTTGTACGAGGACGCAACTTAATCCCCACCACAAACAAGCCGGCAAAAAGACTTTGGGTGCGATCCTGAAAAACAAATTTCTTGATGTTAGCAGGTCATTGCGTCCAAAGGACATCGTCCACGACGTTCACCGGCAGTTCGGCGTCACGATTGATTACCACCAAGCGTGGCGTGCGCGCTGCCGCACTGTTTATGGTGAGAGGCACGTTCGAGGAGTCGTATGAACGACTCCCGACATATTTATATAACTTGCGGCTGCAGAACCCTGGTACTGTCACGCAGCTACGGACCGATTCACGTGGACGGTTTGAGATGTGCTTCGTGGCCCTTGGACCCGCGGTACGTATTTTAACACGTCATATGTTTACACATTATAAACTATAACATTTACACATTATAAACTATAACATTTTAACCTATGTTTTTGCAGATCCGTACATTTCTGGCAAATCTACGTCGTGTCCTGATAATAGACGCAGCCCATCTAAAGGGCCGTTTCTTGGGTATGATGTTCCTTGCGGTTGCCATGGACGGGGATAACTCCATCGTTCCAGTAGCTTTCGGCGTAAGCAAGTCTGAAACCGGGGACGAGTGGACTTGGTTTCTGTCCATGTTGAGACAAGCTATCGGAGACCCGCAAGGGTTGGTGTTTATGTCTGACAGGGCTCCTTCCATAAGCGCCGCAATCTCTGCCATGTACCCAAACGCCCCTCACGCCATATGCTGTCGACATTTGGAGATGAACGCCAAATCCAAGGACAAACGTATTACCACCTACAAGGATGTCTATTGGGCGGCATGCAGAGCATATACGGATCGGGAGTTTAACAAGTACATGAATATGCTACGATACAGTGTCAAGGAAGCAGCCAAAGTCTTTGACGATGCTGGACCGGAGAGGTGGTCCGCGGCCCATTTTCCTGGACAACGGTATGACCCCCTGCAGCAACATATATGGGTCGTACAGATTGCAGCGACTTGGCTGTACCTTTCTTCACGTCCGAATATTACCGGAAAACATATGTGGAGGTAATAAACCCAGCTGGACCCCCTGCAGCATGGGTGTATCCACCCGACCCGCTTCCACCATGCTATCCACCTTTAATGGATAAGAACAGGGCCGGGAGACCGAGAAAGAACGACCGACGTCCATCACGTGGTGAAAGTTCGATACAACGAAGATGTACTCGGTGCCAATGCGTAGGACACACTCGTGGAGAGTGTCCAAATCCCGCCCCTTCAACCGTGCCAAGGAGACATTCTGTCAGTCACACCCCGGGCCCGTCACAGCTTGAACCATATGGAACAAACCCTTATGATACTGTTGATCTAAACACTGATTTGTAAATGATATATATACACACATACATATGCTTCTAAATGAACATTGATAACACAGCTAGTTTGTAAATGATATATATATATATTCGTATTATATATTTACACACATAAAGAAAATAGGAGACCTTTAATTTTTCTTAGTATTTTCTTGACCTTGTTCTTGCATCCATGGCAGTGAATGTTAACTCTGAGTACACATGTCTGTTTATATATTCATATTAGATACGTTTTAATTTTAACAAATTACACCATTATAGTTAATTATTTAATTTATGGTACATCTCATATTTTTTTTCAATTTTGTTTTACACTCCTATCGCATTAACATAATAATCATATATTAACTAATTCATTAAATCATTTTAAATTATTATTATTTGAATGTGTTTATAGATATCGTGAATGGCAATAGGAGAAGGTATAATTGTTTATAAATGGGGTTTTGACAAGTTGGTATCACTGGACTCATTTAAGAATTGTGAAAATGGGTATTTGGCGAATGATGATTCATGTGTGTTTAAAACACTTCAGCTCCAAACACACATGAATCATCATTCGTCAAATACCCATTTTCACAATTCTTAAATGAGTCCAGTGATATCAACTTGTCAAAACCCCATTTCATATTATATATATACACACACATACATATGCTTCTAAATGAACATTGATAACACAGCTAGTTTGTATTCCATCCAACAAGCTCTTCATCTTCAATCTTTCTGACCCTTCTTCAACGGCTTCTGCTTTTGCAACCACGTATGGCCATTGTGTACCACAACCCGCACACACTTTAGCAAATGAGTTGACTTCAATCTTTCTGACCCTTCTTCAACAGCTTCTGCTTTTGCAACCACGTATGGCCATTGTGTATCACAACCCACACACACTTTGGCAAATGAGTTGAGGGTTGTCATATATTCTACAAGCGGAGTAGGCCCACGAATGAGGTAACCTCTGACTTGACCTTGCATGACGTATCCAACCTAACCGTGGTTCAGCGGCTTAAAAACTACTTTTCAGAGAAATTAACAACAACAAAAAATACAAAACAACAACACAGTAAAAAAAATACAAAACAAGAAAAAAAATACAAAACAACTAAAACAACCACCACCTACTTAAAAATTGATTTAGTTTCATCAATCCAAACTTGCTTCTCGTTTACCTTCGCTTGAATAATTGCGAAGTCTTGCAGAATATGGTGAATTGCTTCTTGTTCTCGACGAACACGAGCCTCCCGAGCTTTTATATCCCCTTTCATCCTTTTGATCTCCCTGTCTTCCTCTTCGATCTTTCTCAAATGGACTGCCTTCCTGTCCATAATTTTTTTCCACTCTTCTGTTAGTTCATCTATCTCCTTTTCCTTTTTTGCTATGGCGACCTCGATTTGAGGTGGCATTTTTTCAGGAGTAGACTTAGGGTTTGATGACGATGCCATTTGTGGATGAAATGAGAGAAGAGAGAAATCAATTCAAAGAAAGAAAGCAAGAGAGAAATCAAGAAAGAAAGCAAGAGGAAATGTGAATTGTGAATTGCATCTTACTGGTATTTATGGATGAAATCTCAAACATGCAAATGAATTTCAACCACAAATCGGTCTTCAAAGTACAATAATTGTGGAAAAAACAGTAAAAGCATGCAAGATTCGTCTAAGTACAGGGGCTGAAAGTGTAAATTTTCAGGGACCAAAAGTGTAAATTTTCAAGGACCAAAAGTGTAAATTTCCGTCCATCGCGGGCAGGGACCAAAAGTGCACCGCGGCCAAAGTTGAGGGGCTTCGCGGGGCATTTGGGGCCAAAATACGTGCCACGTCAGCCCTAGCCCGCGATCGCGGGTATTTTGGGTATTTTTGCAAAATGAATTTTTTTTTGGGTATTTCGGTAAGAGTTGGTCAAACTTAGGGTATTTTAATTAATTTCCCTATATATTACTAGGGAGCGGGATGCAAACTAGTTGTTTATAAATAAATAAATCAAAGAGTAGGTGTAATTTTATATAAGTTGTAAGTTTAGTCTGTATTTTGGAAATGATGGTTTTAAAATCCGTATGATAATAGATAGTTGGGTTCTTTTTAAAAGATATTTATCCTTTAGGTATACTGCTTTTCTTTGCTGCATTAGAAAATAGAAATGTTGTGTTTGAGGATTCCATTTCCACCGCAACGCAACGCAACGCAAGAAGAAGAAGAAGAAGAAGAAACCCTCTGTCTATCATTTGCAGTTGGACAAAAGATGATGACTTTGCTGCGAATGTTCACCTTCACCCCCAACATTTTGTCTACTTCTCTTTTCTCCTCATATTCCTCTCACCATCATAATAAATCATCTCGCATTCTTTCTCTTCCTCACCCTCACCCTCAAGACTCTCCTCCTCCTCTATCTGGTACTGCTACTGCTACTATTTTTGTTTTAAACTCTTGATTCATAGAATTAGATGAGATGCTGCTACTCCATCTTTGAATTGAGGGTTTAAATTAATAATATATATATATATATATATTCTTCTTTCATGTAGGTCTAGAATGCGTGATGATGGATTATATTTTCGGAAAGAGGAAGGCCACTGAAGTTGCTCACTCGTACCTACTCATTTCATTTCCCCTCCTTTCCTTTCCTTTCCTTTCCTTTAAAATCATCATCATCATCGTCTATTATATATAATTAATTTGCTTTTATTGCAAATGTGTAGTAATCAAGATTTATTAGGTTTTAGAAACTGTGCATTTTCAAACTATATAATATAATATTGGCATTCAACAATGGCTTTGTCAAAATGTCATGTGTATGATTGATTTCCTGTGCTGTGCTGTGTGAATCACAATACAATTACAATTACAATTACAATTACAGTGTCTGGAAGCATGTTGTCCAGAAAGGAGACACAGTTGTGGATGCCACTTGCGGAAATGGTTATGATACATTGGCAATGCTCAATATGGTGACTGATACTGGCCGTGTTTATGCAATGGACATTCAACAAACTGCATTAAAGAATACCATGTCTTTGTTGGATGGATTACATCTACATGAGGATGAGGTTTTTTCTCAATTTCCCCAATTATTATTTTTTAAAACATGACAGAAAAATGTGCAATGGTTGGTTTTTATTCTGATTCTTTCCAGAAACAAATGGTAAAGCTGTTTGCTACCTGTCACAGCAAAATGGAACAAGTTGTTCCAAGGGGTGTGACAGTGAGGTACACTTTTTTGTGATATTTCATCTACATGGATTTATATATATATATATATATATATCAATAATAATAATAATAATTTGTATTAATTTTGTGATATTTGATGGTCGATAGGCTAGTTGCGTTCAACTTGGGATATCTTCCGGGAGGTGACAAAACAGTAATTACTAAATCAGAAACAACCCTATTAGGAATGGAGGCTGCAACCAGAATTTTAGCATCTGGAGGTGTTATCAGCATTATGGTTTATGTGGGGCATCCTGGTGGGATGTACGTAATGATATTTCCCTCATTCGGATTCTGTTAGTTTAACTCTGCATGCATATATATAATATTATCTGAAAATGATGTTTAATTAACAAGAGTAGATGTTGATGAATGTAGGGAAGAATATGAGATGGTGGAAGGCTTCGCTTCAGGATTGCCAGTTGATAAATGGATATGCTGCAAGCTTCAAATGTTGAACCGACCACTAGCTCCCATACTCCTCTTCTTATGCAGGAGGTAGAAGACGGAATCAAAAGTCTATTTATATATTTGCCTGCCTTTGGGTTGGGATGATGTTATTCTTATATATCTGTGGCATGGCAGTTGTCCAACTGAATTCCAAAAGCTTATATATGTGTAATTGTTTTAATTCCTTGGGCTGTAATCTATCCATCTATCTATATATAAAGCATGGATAACGGTGGTTACCTGTTGAAAATTAAGATATTCATCCTTTTATGCTCCATGTACAAGCTATTGACATTTTTTATGAATAAGAGTTGATATACAACAGAGTAGTAACAAGTGTTGTTATTACAAGTAAAACCTCAAAGTTGTACAAGTACAAGTAGTTTTTCTTAGGAGGTGTTTACTTTTGACTTAATGGGCTTAGTGATTTGTTGGGCTTATTCGGACAGCCATATTATGGTGTTTACTTAGAGCTTAATGAAACTCTTTCTATCTTATTCGCACAGCTAGAAAACCTCACTAGTCCACATTCAGACAACAAAATGACCCATCCTACCCTTGGTTAAACACGCACACGCTGAATACAAACACCAGAACACCTTTTCCACTGCAACCACTCTTCAAAATGACCGCCTCTACTCTGTTCCGTTTCTCCGGAGACAAAGTTCCCTACAAGCGGCAACTGTGACCGTCTCTTCTCTGTTATCTTTCTCCGATGTGACCTCCTCTTTCTCCGGCGAGAAACTTCACTGCAAGCGGTGACCATCTTTTCTTTGACCCAGCGCCGTCTCTTCTCTCTTCTGCTTCTCCGGTGTGGCCTCCTTCTGTTTCTCCGACGGAAAAATCCCCTGCAAGCGGTGACCGTCCTCTTTGTTCCCCAGCAACCGTCTCCTCTCTGCATCCCCTTCTCTCATCGCTGCTTCTCCCCAAAATCGAAACCCTACATCACCAAGATCGAAACCCTAATGTTTTTGCATTTTTCTTGGATTTTTGATATCTGAATCTCCATCCCTCGTCTTGTTCATGGTATCTGATCTTTTTAGGGTTTGCAATATCTTGTTGATTTTTTTGCTGATCTGTTAGATTTTCAGTTTTGAGATTTTATTGGATTGTTATTATTTGATTTTTACTGGGATTGAGTTAAAAAAAATATGTTGAAATTGGATGAAGAGAGATGAACACCATTAATCTGATGGGTAAAACTGTCATTTCCATCATTCAGACGGTTGAATCAGAAAAAAAAAAAAAAAAAAAGTAAACATCACATTTTTATTTGGACAACAAATTTACCTGGAAAGACACATTTATCCATACAGGTCTTAATAGAAAATTTGGTAAACACCCCTTGGTCTATGCCATACATTCATTACTCATTGAAATTAGAAAAGATAGAGTTGTATGGTATGGATTGTTTGATTTTATAAATAAAATACTACTCCTATAAAAATTCTAGTATTCAAATAATAACTAAAAACAAGCTGAGATACACCCACCATTCCATTAGCTAGAAGAAAATATTCGGAGGTGAGGTAACATTTTTTAATAAATAAAAAAAGAAAATTGATTAAATTTTGAGAAGATATACCAAAATTTAAAAAATTCGATCGCGATGGGACTCGAACCCACAATCTCCCGCTCCGGAGGCGAGCGCCTTATCCATTAGGCCACGCGATCGCTTTTGATGTTTGTTTCATTAAAATATATTTAATTCATCCTCCCGTAAAATAAAAACCAACCTACTTGATTCTTGAGAAACAGTCGATAGGATAAAAGGTTTTGCTGTTCGGTGAGTGATACAAATAAATACTTGCTGATGACACCCAAATGTGGGATTCAACTTGAGAGGAGAAGTGAAATATTATATAATCTAACCTGTCTTTTTGCTGCTATTTTGTGTTTGTGGCAAGAAAATAATCAATCGATTAGATCCTTTCTTTTCTTTAGAGGTTTGGTTCCAACTCCAGTGTCGGTCCATTGAGGATCTCGGATTTGAGCACTTGTTGGGTACATATTTGGATCTTATATATATGTTCGTCGATTCCCATGTTTGTTTTCAACATGCAGCCAATTTGATCAAAGTGTTAGTTGAGTTGGTTGGTGGATGCGTTTTGTCTCGTGTTTTGCACTTGCATATGAAAGAGAATGCACTGTGCATTCGAATATTATCACCCAACATTGGTTGCAACCTGGTAGTTGTCCAAATGCAAGCAAATAAAAAAGACCACTAACAAATATCTATCTATCTAGTGTTAAAGGATCACTGAATTCAAAACCACTGGAATGCTCTCAAAAGCTAGCCATGTGAAGGTTATGGCTGGAGGACCACTTATTAACTTCAAATCTCAAACAACAACTTTAGTTCCATTGTGAAATGACATACATGGTAATTGGTTCTGGTTTAGAACAAAAAAAACACAAGAGTCTAGACTAGGTAGTAGGCTCAAGCATCATCCAGGGCAAGCACTCCAGGAAGTGTCTTCCCCTCAAGAAGTTCCAAACTGGCACCACCGCCGGTGGAGATGTGGCTCATCTTGTCAGCAAGCCCAGCCTTCTCCACCGCCGCAACCGAGTCACCACCTCCAATGATAGTCGTCACTCCCTTCCCACTAAGCTCTGCTAGTTTTTTAGCGATTGCCTGGATTCAGATATACTCAAACTTCAGCTGTGGTATCTTTATCTATCTATCTATCTAAAAGGTGCATTGAAAAATGAAAACTTGAGAATATGTGTATGTTAGTTACCTCCGTCCCCGCAGCAAATTTCTCAAACTCAAACACACCCATAGGTCCATTCCATATGATGGTTTTGGTAGCATCCAAAGCTTCACTAAATGATTTTATGGAATCTGGTCCAATATCCAATCCCATCCACCCATCAGGAATACTAGATGCTGGAACAACCTGTAATGCAATCATTAACAGTCACAATCTTTTCCCCAATCAACTTAGGTGAAAATTTTCATGGAAGAGCAAGCAACCAAAAAAGCTAACCTTGCAGTTAGCATCTGCAGCAAACTTGTCGGCAATGACGACATCAGAAGGAAGCAACAGAGACACTCCTTTGGACTTGGCCTTCTCTAGAAGGGATGTCGCAAGGTCAAGTTTATCTTCCTCCACAAGGGAAGAACCAACCGCCAGCCCTTGGGCCTTGTAGAAAGTGAATATCATACCTCCACCCAACACAAGCACGTCAACCTTCTCCAATAATGACTCAATCACACCAATTTTACTGGATACCTTCGACCCACCAACTATTGCGGCAAAAGGCTTCTTAGGATTAGATACAGCTCCAACTAGGTAGTCAAGCTCCTAAAAATGAAAAGAAAATTCAACTTCTTTTAGAAACATGACATGGCACCTTTTACTTCCATAGATGCAGCCAGGTTCAAAAGAGAAAATGCAAATTTCAACATCCAATGAGATATGTATTTTATTTATACAGCTATGGTTGTCGGAAAAAACAAACCTTTTGCATGAGAAAACCGGCAACAGAAGGCTTCAAATGCTTTGCCACACCCTCCGTCGATGCATGGGCCCGATGTGCAGTGCCAAAAGCATCGTTGACGTACAGGTCAGCTAGGGATGCCAACTTCTTTGAGAATTCGGGATCATTTTTCTCTTCCTCTTTATAGAACCTTACATTTTCAAGGAGCAATACACCCCCTTCCGGGGTCTCAGCAACCAGTTTCTCAACCTCTGGACCTATGCAGTCACTTGCCATCTTGACCTGTTAAAATTCAAGGCACAAAGACAAACACTTGAAGAATCAACACTTGCACTGACAAAAACCAGAGTTGAGATGCAGGGTTGAACAAACCTCGAGTCCAAGGAGTTCGGAGAGCCTAGGCACCAGTGGCTTCAGGCTGTACTTTGGAGTGACACCCTTTGGACGTCCCTATCAAATACAAGAAATAAAGAAAACCCATCACCACAAGTACACTTTCCAGCAAGCTATAGTAACTTGAGTAGCAAGCATAAAAACAGAAAGGAAAATCATCATCCAGAAGTGGAACCATATCCATATGTATTATGTATAATAAGACGGTTCCAGGAAATTCTCAGAGTGGTAGCACTAGCAGCAGATAGAATAACATTTAATTATAAAAAAGTATAGTTGATTAAAAATGATAAACAACTTATCTCCTACACTCTTCATCGGTTAATTACATGAGATTGACAAAGGCTACATATTTTTATGACGGAAACATTCAAAACCAAATTAACATAAATATTAACATAAAGTGTATAAGGATGGTCTGAAGGTTTCTATCACTCTTTGGATGTCCAAGTTGCTACTCTATGTTAAAGATCTGAAAGTTGACACCAGAAGCAGGTAGGAATCCCGAATCCCGAATCCCAACCAATTAATTATCTAATACAACATTGCTGATGAGAAGAGTAAAATGGATACAGATCAAAATCAATATCAAGCTATATATATATATATATATATATATATATATATCAATTAATAATAATAAGAGGATTATTTATAATAGCATAAAAAAGTGAAGATGATAGAGGAAGTTGTTTTGAAAGAGAGAGATATATACCAGATGAGAAGAGAGGATGACTATGGCGCCATTAGACATCAAGTACTTGATGGTAGGAACGGCGGCGCGGATACGGGTATCATCGGTAATTTTGGATGTATCATCCAATGGTACGTTGAGATCAACCCTAACAAACACCCTCTTCCCCTTGAGATCTCCTTCTTTCAGACTACTAACACTCTTCTTGGTCGCCATTTGTACCTTGATTTCAGATTCCCTAAATAAATAAATAAAATCAGGATCAGAAAACAAAAGCAGTTTCAGTAGATATTGTACAAGGATCGGATCGGGTAGATCAAATCAAACTTACGACGATGCTGATGCTGATGCAAATTAGAGTAGCGGAGGGATCGAGATCGTATGGTGTTGGTGTTGGTGTTGGTGTTGGTGTTGAGATTTAACTTTTAAGAGTGAGGTGAGCCCTAGATACCAGTGCACTGCAGTAGTCGTAGTTGTTTCTAGAAACTCAAATGGGTGCTCTTTTCTTTTCCTACTACTCTCTCAGTCTCTGGCGGGCTTGGCTGGCTCTTTTCCCTTGTTTTCCTCTACATTGTCTGGTCTGCCCAGCCCAGCCCACCCCACCCCACCCCACCCCACCCCACAATATTTTCTGTCCACTTCACCTTGCTACTAAATTTTTTAGGCATCAAAATGTAGCAAAGTGTGGTTTAATTTCTGTTTAATGTAACAAGCATTTTTTTCCTCAATTAATCTAACAAAGTTTCATCTTTTTCTATTTTCTACATATTTTTTACTTGCAATCTATTCAACCGGTAACATCTTACGACTTGGATGTCATGTTGGCTATTATAATATAAAACTAATTACATGGATTTTCGAACATGTCAATTTTTTTTAATATATATTTTCTTTTCTAAAAGATCAAGCCTCTTAAGGCCCATCAAACTTTTACCACCCATTCGTTCTACCGACCATCCGTATTTTGTTCTTCATTCTCGCCTATGTTCTTCATTCCTCCATCTCTGTTCTTCATTTGTTCGTATCCGATAGTCCGTTTCATCCCTGTTCGTCATCCATCCTTGCAATCACACGTAAGTTTACATATTTCTCTCCGTAATCACCTTGTTCATATAATCAATTTTAGGGTTTTTACTTGATATCGTTTGGTAACCATAGGAGCATGAAAGAATTAGTAAAAGAAGATTTTGGTGTATGGTTCACTTTGTAAAACGAAAATCATGTGATTATGGGTTCTTAATTCTTACTTACACCATGGATGTTGATATTAGCAAGGTAAGACAACTAGTACAAGACGTTATTTCTTTTGATATGACTAGAATGTACTATAGGATTCCAAATATGGACTTAGAAAATGGATTGAAACCCCTTGACGATGACGATGATGTTAATAGATTCCTTAGTTAAGGTAATTCATTGCAATTGTTGGAAATATTTGTGGACCACTTTGACGTTGATATTGAAGAATATTTGAACACGGATGAACAATGGGAAGAGGAACATCGAGAGAGCAACGATGATGACCTGAATGATGTTATGGTAAATTTTACATTTTCGATGATAAGGATGTATAAGTTGCTAGTGTTGATCGCTTATCTGAAGATGGTGATGAAGTTGGACAAGTAATGGTGAAAAGACTCAACACGTCAAGCGAATGGGAGTCAAGTATTCAAAAAAATCAGCAACCATCACTTACTGAAATTTACGTATGCACATGATGAATTTCTAACCGAATTATGTGATGAGTATGAACGAGAGGCCACTGTCGAAGATGAGGTTCAATCTGATAATGAAAATGAAATTGTAATTTACTCTCTCTATATATATACACTTTTTGTAATCCACACACAAGGACCACGAACGTAATCCACATGGACGACCTCCGATGAACCTCCGGTTAAAGTCTCGCAGGGTTGTTGGTGGTGGAGAAATAAGTGGAGAAGGAGATGGTGGTTGCCTGAAAGGAGGAAGTCGGTGGTGGTATCATTGTGATGGGGCAGGAAAGCGGGAGGGTGATCGGGGGTCGTTGTGAAAGGTCGCTATTTCGATCGATTAGAAAGAAAGCTTAGGGTTTGTTTGGTTTGTAGAAATGAAATGGATTTGCAGGGATTTGGATTTTAAATCCATCTCAACCCCGTGTTTGGTTTGCAGGATTGTTTAGATTTGAAATCCCTCAATAATAGGATTTTGAAATCTCAAAGGGTGGCTTGAATTTCAAGGGATTTCGTCGGATTTAAATATAAAAATGTTTAAAAACATGTTAAAAATGTTTTTTTTCTAATAACCAATTAAATAAAAGATAATTTAACTACTTTTATGATTTTTTATAATGTTTAATAAATAATGGAATTCAAATCCAATCCAAATCTTACGAACCAAACACACAAAAGAATTCTAAATCCCTCCAAATTCAAATCCCTCTATGAAATACAATCCATTCCATTCCTGCAACCCAAACGGACCCTTAGAATGGGGTTTGGTGCCGAAATAAATGGAAGGGGGTTCACTGTTTCTGTTTCGATCACTGTAAAGCTCATTGTTTCTGTTTTGATTAGAAAGAAAGGGAAGGGGTTTGACGCCAGAATAAACGAATATAGAGAAGAAAATGAGATGGAACATTTTGGGTTGTCTTCATTGCGGAACATATGAGAGTATCATCTCTCTCTCTCTCTCTCTCTCTTATTCTCTCACTGACACACACAACGCCACATGAATGGGAGTTGTTGAAATGGGTTTTCATGGCAGGGGTGGGTTCAAAGGTGGCTAACAATAATCTCTGGTGGTTGGTCGGTGAGGGTGGAAACCCACCTGCAAGTTTATGTACACGATCATAACCTACCTCTCTCTCTCTCTCTATATATATATATATATATATATTGTAACACCCTAAAAATCAGGGCCAATTTGAACCTTTAAAAAAATAACAAAGTACATCCGAATATCAACCAAACTTATATATAACAGCAGAGAATTATTGTGAGGCTTCATTCTTACACAAATCGAATTCTCTAAATAACCTATTAATCTAATCATGTCAACTATAATTAGATTAATCTGGTTATATAAGCAATTCATCAAAAGCCTCCTCGTATCGTCTAAGTTCTCCGCTTATCATCAAAGGTTGAATATCAAAGGCACTCGTCCCACATCCCATTACTTCCTTGAACTTGTACCTGGTAAGAACATTTAATTTGAACGATTAGGCTTTCGCCTAGTGAGAACATCCAATTCAAATTAAAACATTAAACAACTTGAAAACTCGGATATTCAAGCATATAAACAAACCTGTTCACCCCCGTTCTTACCGTTCTCGTACACCCCCGTTCTTACCGTTCTCGTACTTGTCTCATAATGACGGAAACATACCCGATCCCATGAATATGACTAACATTCAGAAAGACATATCATCAAATTCGTGAGCCTACTACGAATCATCAAGGATTCTAGTTTATCGATCAAGCCTAAAGACTTACAATCAATCGCCATACCTTTTCTTGGAATGAAAGCATAAATAGCATTTATATAATGCCTATCTCTAATCCGCCTAAAGTAAGTGAAAACAACACTTACACTTCATCTAATTCACGTTTCCACATCTCAATCACGAATAACAACTATATTTTGCATATTCACTATTTCAATATGAATAGCAGTTTCACCTTGCTTATTCAATTATTTCTTATAGCCTCCCGAAATGGGATTAACTATCTACATTATAGGCTATGAATAGCATTTCTACTTTGCCTATTTAATCAATTCTTATAGCCTCCCGAAATGGGATTAACAATCCACATTATAGGCTATGAATAACATTTCTACTTTGCCTATTCAATCAATTCTTATAGCCTCCTGAAATGGGATTAACAATCCACATTATAGGCTTTGAATAACATTTTTACTTTGCCTATTCAATCATTTCTTATAGCCTCTCGAAATGGGATTAACAATCCACATTATAGGCTATGAATAGCATTTCTACTTTGCCTATTCAATTCATTTCATATAGCCTCCCGAAATGGGATTAACAATCCACATTATAGGCTATCGCCTCCCGAAATGGGATTACAGTCCACATTATAGGCGAACGGGAATTACCATTATGAGCCTGGTCTATTCCACGTTTCTCATCACCTTAGAATCAATGGCCCTAATGGGATCAATAAATCGCGATTCATAACCGGGGGCCCCGATGATTCAAGGTACACTCATTCACTAGAAATTACATCATATGGCAAATGGCTAGTATCCGGCTCCCATAAAACCGTACCAAGTTGCCCCCGATGACCTGATGCCTATTCTAGCTACAACATGAGAATAACCGTCCCATTAAAGACAATAAAGTTTAACTTGTATGTCTTATGGTTCCATTACAATATTAATGTATATGTATAAAACATATCACGCTTTAACCCACGATATATTCTTAATTTAAGAATATTAACAATTGATCGCTTCTCAATTATTTCTCCTCCAAATATTATATTCTAAGAACACTGGACAATATAATGTACTCTCAAATATTCTTTTTCTAAAATTCTTATTTAGAAAAAGAATCTGAAACCTCAATTCAAAATGATATAATCTAAATATAAATCATATCATAAAATAAATGGAATCTACACTTAAATTCCATAATTAATTACTACATAAATTGTAAGGCCCACTAACTAATTAATTGCCAATTTCCATCCACGGCTCAATTTCCAATTTTGTTGGTACCTGATTCAAATTGTTGGCCTATATACCAACTAAATGTGGCCCAGCTCCCAAGAATCAAATATGGTCCATCAATCCGGAACCTAGATGGTTGGCCCAATCTACCTAAATTACAATTACTTGAACCTTTACCCAAAAAATTAAATACCGGAACTTTAAAACAAATTCCGGCTCCCACATAATTCCGGTTCAACAAAAAATCAGTTATGGGTCCCTTTTTCCAATATCAAGTTCCGGTACTTACTAAAAATAATACCCACTTCCGGAATTAATCACTTTCGGATCCGATCCTCAAACCGGAACAGAACCCAATTTCGGAACTCGTCAGATTCCGGATCCCAAACCAATTTATTCCGGATCCAATTACCAGTTCCCGGAATTCTTTAATACTGGAACTGCGTTCAATTTACGTCAAACCTTATTTCATAAATTCATCTGAATATCAATCTAATAATCAATTCTTTTATATCTTAAACAATTACACCAACTCATTCAGCCAATCTATATAAAACGTCTGATTCAATTTCAACCTGCAAAAGTTTTAAAATGAAAAGATGAACTAACCTGATTGAAGTTCAACCCAGAAGCCCAATTCTTTCTCTGATTCACAATCACAAGAACCACAGTTTAATCTTTCTCTTCTCTCTCTCTTCTTCCTTCTTTCTCTGTGTTTACTCTCTATCTCTTTCTCTATTGCTTCTGCCGAATGAAACACACACACACACACCAAGACTAAAAGTATCTCTTTTCTAAATGAGATATGAGAATATCTCATCTAATTCAAAGAGGCGGTGGAACAAAAGGGATTTCACCACTTTAACTAACCAAACCCCAAACTTTCATCACTTGACAACTTTCACCCTCCAGCTTATAAATTAAAATTAAAGCTTATCCCTTAACTCATAACTCCGATAAAATAAATAACGCAACTTTCTCGGGGATAACTCTAAAATTAATCTATCAAATAAACAATCACCAATTTATCCCTAGAGTTTACAATCACAACTAGTCCACAACTTGGACTAAATTACAAATCGATCTCATTATATTAAAATATAATATAACGAAATTCCGGGGTGTTACATATATGAGAGACACAAAGACACACACACACACATGTATATATATATATATATATATATATATATATATATATATATATATATATATATATATGATAGAGTAAATTACATTATTGGCCCTTGTGGTTTTAATATAAAATAGAATAAATTACATTTTTGAAACGTCCAAAAACCAGGACAAATTTACACCTTAAAATTTCACAAAGTTAACCATAATTTCATCCAACTTTTATACATAAATGGAGAATTAGTAATGAGGTTTCACATACACAAAATTGAACTTATCAACAACCTACTAATCTAATCCTAAACATTAAGATCAGATTATACTAGTTATTTAGATATTTCACCAAAACATCCTCGTATATGCTAACTTCTCCATTCATCACCAAAAGTTGAATATCAGAAATTACTCGTCCCTCATCCCGCTATTACTTCCCCGAGCTCGTACCTGGTAAAAAAATATAATTTGAAACGATTAGGCTTACGCTTAGTAAGAACATCCATTTTCAAATTTAAACTTTATAAGCTTTGGAAACCAATGTAAACAAAGCGTATAAACAAACCTGGTTTGCCATCATTCTTACCGTACATATAAACATCTTACGATGACGGGAACATACCCGATTCCATGAATATGACTAACACTCAGTAAGTCACATCATCACGTTCGAGAGCCTACTACGAATCATCACAGATTCTAGATCATTGCTCATGTCCAAGAAATTGCAATTTACTTTATGCCTATTTCTTGGAGTGGGAGTAGAGATTACAATTTACTTTATGCCTATCTCTTACCTTCTCATAGAAATCAGGAATTACGATTAACTCTCGCCTATTCCAAGATTTCACATCACACTATGAAATGGGAATTACAATTTACTTTATGCCTATTCCTCATTTCACATCAACGGGAATTACAAGTTACTTTATGCCTATTCCACGTTTCTTATCGATGCTAGTGCCTATGGATCCATTACACTTACTAGCATACATGCATATTTACTCGAACGCACAAAACATTTCATATCATATTATCAAAGCTAAGAATTCCAAATAATCTATCATATCCGTATTCTCAATTGTCCCTCTTCGGCAACTTAGCACGGCGGTTAGCGGATGGGGTCAAGGGGCAACGCCCTTGCGGGGTCTGAGGGCAGCGCCTCTATAAATTTTTTAGAAAAGCTCAACCCGATAACACATCCGGAAACTATATCCGGAAAAATCCCTTATCCGGAACTATCCGGGAAACTCATCCGGAAAAGTATTCCGAACTTAATGTAACACCCTCAAATTGGGAAAGAGCAGCTAACTAAAATTTTCGATAATACATCCGAAGTAATAGGATTTATTCCTATAATTCAATAGGTAAAATACCTCAAATTACAATCTATGGTTAACCTCAAACAAAATATAATCAAGTCTTGTTACAAAGACTAAAACTACCACGGGTGTTACTTAACCCAAGTACAAGTTGCTAATCCCAAGGATGAATGCGGAAAACTTCACTTAAACTATCCACCTCTCGAGCACTTTACTAGCACACGACCCTTCACAGTGTTACTAGAACTACTCCCAACCTAAGACCTGTTGCACATGCCGACAAATAAAAAGGGTTAGGCTAACGCCTAGTGAGTTCAAGAGTTTAAAGCATGATTTAAATAATTCTTTAAATGAAAGTTTACGGCTTAGATTATCATTTCCAAAAGAGTTTACTAAAAAGGATATAAACGACTCATTTTCCAACGCACCCAGAATCATTGAGAAAAGTCCCCAATAGGTATAAAGCGTTTTCCAAAATGAATTCCAATCCCAACTCACTCAATTACGTGAATAAATCTATATTATGCAAAACTTTCAAATATGGTTGACGACAACATACTCAACCCATAAATCATGGAAACCCATCCATTTAAATATAATATTTCATTGAAAACATAATACGAACCAATACTCACACGAACGTAAAATGTAATGAAACTCCAAATACCATCCATATAGAAGTGACCTGCTTCATTTTAACTTTAATATACATGGGGGGAATCCAATATTAAAGTCATCCAATCGCAGTCAAATATATATGACCAACAATAATAATAAAACGGGGACAATATAAAATCCCAAGTAGGTTGGCCAACGACGGGGGAGACCCGTATCCATTGAGAGTGGATGAACACAAAAGTACGTCACTCAAACAATGTTTATTGTACGACACTTCACTGCATAAAAGCCCAAGTGTCCCATACGACGCCTTTAAAGTTACGACCAAGAGACAACTGACCTTAGCGAAATATTACTAAGAATACCGCCAAAGGCTCGACCCAAGGGGATACAACCACGACATTGCCCCTACATGGCGAATGTCATATTCGCCCACCGTGCTCAACCATGACTCAGCCCTCCTATCGTATCCTTGAAAGTAAATGTCATATAACATGGGGCACGGCCAAATCCCGCGACACCCAGTAGACCATCAAATAGAGACTGACTCACGTGCCTATAGATCCAATGCAACACAGTCTATAGTAACATGCCTATTTCGGAATGACTAACACACCCAAGCATGTAAATATCAATAACGTGCAATAAATGCAATATGGTGCAATAAAAGCAAACCATGAATAAGACTCCGCATCGAGCCATTAAAACCGGACAATTGTCCCTAAGACTTCCTCAAAGTCAAAACCGAAAAAAAATGCTCAAAGCTCATTAGACCCATAAATAACAGTCATCAAAGCATAAAATGCATTTAAACATTACTTAGGTAAACAAGTACCACACAATCATTATTAACCGAAAACTCGACACGGGTTAAACAAAAGGGTTTTCCCAAAAAGGACTCATACCCTTATAATTCTCAAAATGACTCTTGACACTAAATCGTGTATTTCCCAAATGGTTTATAAAATCAATTACACTAACATGATTAAACCATCAAATAAACATCATTTTGAGCAATAAATCTTTTAAAGATACATTTATGATTTATATACATCAAATATTCCAAAAATCCCAAATATGGGTGTTTTACAACATTTATGAAGATAAATACTTCAAAAGAGTTAAACTCATCAAATAACTCAACGATTGATAATTTCAAGTAAAACACACACACATTTGGAAAAATAACATTTTTGGCATGTACAAAGTTTTCACAAATCAACTTAAACTCACCTTGCTAGATTTAGGCTAAATCTAGAATTTCCCAACGTAAGCTCCCTTGAAGAAACTTGAACCTCCAAGCCAAATCTTCCAAAAACCTAGATCCATAAGTTTTCAACCATCAATAACCCGATCCAACCATGTACAATCATTCCCCAAACATTTTATATCCAAGTCTCAACTTATATCAAAACCCTAACTTCATAGGTGAAGAGAATAGAAGATGACCTTAACCAATCATCACCAAAATCACCCAAAATACCCCAAATATGGAAGAGAAAGTGAAAACAACAACAATCTAACTTTTGGGTAGGGAGAGATTACCTTTACCACTTAAATCCTCCAAATAAATCTCCTAGTCTCCACAAAAGCTTCAAGCTTCCATATATTCAACAATGGTGGAAGTGGGTATGGTTTAGGTGGAGAGGATGAAGAAGAAGAAAAGGGATTTAGGGTTTTCTAGAGAGAGATGTCGGTTTTAGAGAAAGGGAAACTAAGGAATGGAAATGGGAAAGTGAGAGGAAAGAGAGAGGGAAATGGCTTAAGAGGGAAACAAAAAATATCTCAGACACATCGCAGACGTCCGTCCACATGGTCCCTCGCGAACGTCTGACTCGAGCTGATCCGAAACCCTCAATTTCTCGGTTGCTTCTGCGGATGATCCGCGAACTTCCGCACCTCGTGGACGTTCAACCCTTGGCCCTGCGGACGTCTGCAAGTCCCAAACTTGCTTTTCCAAATTTTCGGGTGTTACACTTAAAGTCCGAAACCAACCAGTAAACGGATCCGGTATTCTATCTGGACACCATCCAAAAATCCGATACCAATCCGGTACTGTCCGGAACCGGGACTCAAATTGAGACCGAAACTCCAATTGGGATCGGATCCCAAATTAAAACCGGATTCTAAATTGAAATCGGAACATAACTCAAAACCGGATCCTCAATCAAAACCGGATCCCAATAAAAACCGGATCCCAATAAAAACCGGAACTTAACACCGGGACTTTGATACCGGGACTCGATCTGCACATCAATTTTCAATACAATTTCTACTAACTAGTTGAGATATCTTCCTAAACCAGTAATCAAAGTTTACCAATACCATTTCTAAACTCAAATCGTTCATATATTAGATGGTCTCACTTAAAATTTAACAAAGAGATGAACTCACCTGGAAGCAGAAATCGAACACAGCCTGCAATTCAAATTGATTTCACCTTCAATATTTCACCAACTAACCAATACCAAATCAAATCAGTTTAATTTGTATATTGATTTCTAAAAGATTGAATTTGAGAATCAAGATTCACTCTTACCGTAGCCAATTTTCAAGATTTTGGGAACTTTCTCTCTTCTGCTTGATAAACCAACTTCAGGAACTCAAATGGAGATATTATCTCAATCACTAGCCTAATCATGCTATAAATACAAACACAACTATGAATAAATGACCTATTCAACCCTGAAGTTTGTATTTTACAATTAGTCCAACACTTTGACTAATTAGTCTTTCAACCCCTTCATATTAATATAACATAATGGAAATTCGAGGTGTTACAATTTTTGGTCCTCGTGGTTTAATGACTAAGAAAATAAATGAAATAACTAAAACATCCCTCGTTAAATTGGATTTAACAGAAAAAAGTTAACGGTCGTTAGGAGGAGTGTAACACCCCAAAAATTGGAAAACATACTTTTTGACTTGCGGACGTCCGTGTCAGCGCGGAAGTCCGCGGGTCGTCCGCGGAAGCAACAAAGGATTCATGGGTGCAGACCAGCTCAAAGGTCGGACGTCCGCATGGTGTCTAAGCCAGACGTCCGCGATGGCCCTGATGAGGTATTTTGGTTTCTTTTAAGACCTTTCCCTCCCTCTCTCCTCACTTCATTTTCACAACCCTAAAATCAGTTTCTCTCTCTCTAAACCGATTATCTCCCAAGGAAAACCCTAAATCCTTCCTCCTCTTCTTCATCTTCTCCACTCAAATCAAACTCATTTCCACCATTGTTGAAGATATGGAAGCTTGAAGCTTTTGTGGGTGATTATGAGTGTTGCTTTGGGGATTCAAGTGATGAAGGTAATCTCTCTCTCTACCAAAAGCTAGATTGTTGTTGTTTTCACCTTCTCTTCCATTTTGGGGTATTATTGGGTGATTTTGGTTATGTTTGGTTAAGGTAATCTTCTTCTTCTTCACCCATGAAAATTAGGGTTTTGGAATAAGTTGAGATCTTGATGTAAAATGGTAGGGGAATGATTTTTTATGGTTGGATGTAAATATTTATGGTTGGAAACTTATGGATCTAGGTTTTTTGGAAGATTTGGCTTGAAGGTTCAAGTTTCTTCAAGGAAGCTTACATTTGGGGGAAATTTAGATTTAGCCTAAATCTAGCAAGGTGGGTTCAAGTTGATTTGTGAAAACTTTGTACATGCCAAAAATGTTATTTTTCCAAGTATTTGTGTGTTTTACTTGAAATTATCAATTGTTGGGTCATTTGATGAGTTTAACCTTTTTGAAGTGTTAACCTTTATAAAGTTGTAAAACACCCATATTTGGGATTTTTGGGATATTTTGATGTGTAGAAATCATAGATATGTCCTTAAATGATTTATTGCTCAAATGGAATTTATTCAATGGTTTAATCATATTGGTGTAATTGATTTTATAAACCATTTGGGAAAATGCACATTTTAGTGTCTTGGGTTATTTTGAGAATTATAAGAGTATGAGTCCATTTGGGGAAAACCTTTGTTCTAACCTGTGACGAATTTTGGGTTAATGATGATTTTATGGTATATGTTTACCTAAGCAATGTTTAAATGCATTTTATATTTTGAGGACCGTTATTTATGGGTCTAATAGGGTTTTGAGCATTTTGCTTGGTTTTGACTTTAAGGAAGTCTTGGGGACATTTTGTCCGGTTTTGATGGCTCAATGTGGAGTCTTATTTATGGTTTGCATTTATTGCAACATATTGCATATTATTGCACATTATTGATATTTACATGCTCGGGTGCTTTAGTCATTCCGGGATGGGCATGTTATTGTAGACTGTGTTGCATTGGATCCATAGGCACGTAAGTCAGTCTTTATTGGATGGTCTACTGGGTGTTGTGGGATTTGACCGAGCCCCATTTTTATGACCTTTACTTTTCAAGGGTACACTAAGGGGGTGTTTGGGATTGCTTATTTAAAACAACTTATGCTTATTTTTAAAAGTGCTTATTAACTTATGTTGTGCTAAAAAGGAGTTGGGGGTAAAAGTGTAATTTGGACAAATAAGTTATAAGCAGTTTCAAATAAGTTAGAATAGATTAACTTATCCAAAACAACTTATTTGTGGTGGGGAAAAGTCATAAGCACTTTTATATTTTCCAATCCAAACACTAAAAATAGCTTATTTACGGTGAGGAAAAGCAATAAGCAAATAAGTAAAAAAAATAAGCAATCCCAAACACCCCCTAAGAGGACTGAGTCCGCTTGAGCTGTCAGGTTGATTGATGGGCGTTTATGACCTTCGCCATGTCGGGGCAATGCCATGGTTGTATCCCCGCTTGTGCCGAGCCTTTGGTGGTATTCTTAGTAATATTCCGCTAAGGTCAACTGTCTCTTTGGGTGTGTCTTGAAAGGCGTCTTATGGGACACCTGGGCTTTTATGTCGTGAAGTGTCGTACGATTAACATTATATGAGTGACATGCTTTTGTGTTCCTCCACTCTCAATGGATACGGTTCTCCCCCGTCGTCGGCCAACCTTACTTGGGATTTTATAATGTCCATATTTTATTATCGTTGGTCTTGTACGTTTGACTGCAATTGATGACTTTAATATTGGATTCCCCTCCATGTATATTAAAGTTTAAATGAAGCACGTCATTTCCATATTTATGGTATTTAGACTTCATTACATTTTACGTTCGCGTGAGTATTGGTTCGTATTATGTTTTCGATGAAGTATTATATTTATATGGATGGTTGTTCCGTGATTTATGGGTTGAGTATTATGTCGTCAACCGTATTTGAAGGTTTTGCATGATATAGATTTATTCACGTGTTGAGTGAGTTTGGATTGGAATTCGTTTTGAACCGATTCTCTAAACCGATTCTCTCCCAAGGAAAACCCTAAATCCTTCCTCCTCTTCATCTTCTCCACTCAAATCAAACTCATTTCCACCATTGTTGAAGATATGGAAGCTTGAAGCTTTTGTGGGTGATTATGAGTGTTGCTTTGGGGATTCAAGTGATGAAGGTAATCTCTCTCTCTCTCTACCAAAAGCTAGATTGTTGTTGTTTTCACCTTCTCTTCCATTTTGGGGTATTATTGGGTGATTTTGGTTATGTTTGGTTAAGGTAATCTTCTTCTTCTTCACCCATGAAAATTAGGGTTTTGGTATAAGTTGAGATCTTGATGTAAAATGGTAGGGGAATGATTCTTTATGGTTGGATGTAAATATTTATGGTTGGAAACTTATGGATCTAGGTTTTTTGGAAGATTTGGCTTGAAGGTTCAAGTTTCTTCAAGGGAGCTTACGTTTGAGGAAAATCTAGATTTAGCCTAAATCTAGCAAGGTGGGTTCAAGTTGATTTGTGAAAACTTTGTACATGCCAAAAATGTTATTTTTCCAAGTATTTGTGTGTTTTACTTGAAATTATCAATTGTTGGGTTATTTGATGAGTTTAACCTTTTTGAAGTGTTTACGTTTATAAAGTTGTAAAACACCCATATTTGGGATTTTTTTGGATATTTTGATGTGTAGAAATCATAGATATGTCCTTAAATGATTTATTGCTCAAATGGAATTTATTCAATGGTTTAATCATATTGGTTGTTAATGCCAAAAATCGTCCAAAAGATAACTTAAGGTTGATTGTGGAATTTAACAACTAAAGAAAGGAATCTATCGACAAAGCGTACGACAAAGACGGAAAATGTAAAAGAGACAGAGATTTGGTGACGTGGGAAAAACCTCAACGAGGAAAAAACCCGCGGACGATTGTGGAAGTCGCCGTTGCACTATGGTCGCCAAACAGGGGCGATATCCTTATGTTTCTGGTGTCGATCGTACAATGTTTACAATACAGATGAAAGGAAATACTTTAAATGTAAAATAACAAGTCTATCGTGTGTGTAAAACAGGTGAGTCGTGCGTAGAAACTAAGTGTCGTGCGTCGAGAGCGATCTGTTGAGAGAGAGTTCTTTGCTTCAGGTGTTCTTTGAGAATTCGGTTGTTCTAAGATGATGCATGATGCCAGATGCCCCGAAATGTTGATGGAGTCTTTGCTTTTATAGTCTTCGGATGCATTAATTGACTTCTTAAATGCCTCGCGTAACAAGTGTAACGGACATTGTCTTTTACTGCTGTTTAATGACCTTCGTCGGTTATAGCCGTTGATCATCAATGACATTGATTCCTGCATTAAACACTAAAAAAACGTAACAGTAATATTGCACGTTAGTCGGTCGAGGTCGCAAGGTTCTACACGTCGGTCGTGTGGATTCAGACGACGTCATGGTCGAGTGTCGTGAGGTGAATAACTTTCGATTTTATCTTTGATCAGAGGATAAAATACTATGATTTTACTTTGCTATGGATAAGTGTAATAAATGTTTTCCTTACCTTGGTCGTGGTCGAGACTGCTGAAATTTTACCCAAACAGTTTGCCCCCAAATTTTGAAACGAAGAAGCAACTTTTGAGTTTTGAATTTTGTCAGTCGGATGTCCAGGGTCGTGACACGTGTCAAAAGTTACCTTAGTTGCCTTGGAACTGGACTGGTCCAATTCCAACTAGAGAAGAATTCGAAAAAGGGGATAAGATCGTGACGTCATGCTGACGCACGATCATGCTAAACAGCTGTGAGTGCCAGGTGTCGACGATCCGCGTGGTTATACGAAAAGGCAAGGGCACGTATCGATCATCGGAGGACTCGACCTGACACGATCCTTTACATAAATAGCGACCCTTGACGAATCCTTTCCTTTTTACGATTTCAAAGAGTTTTAAGGGGGATATTTGCTTACTGATTTCGTAGTGATTCACTTCCACACCTGCAAGAGTTTAGAGTTTTCGAGGATTTATAGCACCTATATAAGGTACGACTCTTATCCTTTGCAAATTTGCTTAGAAATGTCGACCGAACCTATAAGTTCTATTTGAGAACAAAAGGATCTAGACGACCTTAGAAGTCTAGCAAAAATCCCTGCAGGGGTAAAACTGATTAGAGCAGGTCAGACTCGACCGAATGAGTGCCCCGAAGGGTATATCGTGATATACGAGTATCCTTTTAAGATAGGATTCGAATGGCCTTATTCGCCTTTGTCCAAGGCTTTCATGATCGAATTCGATCTAGCGCCGGACCAATTAATGCCCCAATTCTGGCGAGTCATACAAGTGATTGAGCGCCTTTCTTAAAAATGGGAGTCTCCCATGAATGTGCGCGACCTTCTCTTGGCTTATCAAGTCAAGAAGGATGGGTATCACCGCTACAACCTTTTTTCTAGGTTTAAGGGCGATCGCACCTTGGTCCTAAAACCTGCTGTAAATGACCGTAAATGGAAGACCATGTACGCGTTTGCACGTAAGTCGACCCTAGATTCTGAGAGTGGCTGGACTAGGGCTGGTTGGAATATGTCGGGTGAGATTTTTTATTCTTTACGTCGCACGTCGTGTACTAACATTCAATTTATTTCTAACCTGTTTTTCTATGTGTCGACAGATATCAGATTTGAGGACGTGAAGCCCTACGCTAACTCACAAGCAAAGATCGACACATTCTTGGAATTCAATACTGTGGAGCGATCGTTCTTCACACGACATCCGGTGGACGACGACGATGACCTAGTGTATTTAGGAGAGAACCTGGGAGAGAAACACGAGGAGGAAGAGGAGACAAAGGAGAAAGAGGAAGAGTCAAGAGGAAGAGAAGAAGAGATGACTGGTAAGTGTCTTATTCACATCTATTCGACCTCGATCTTTTCCCTAATGTTCATTGTGTAATGTTCTTTTTTCCTTCGTTGTTTCCAGGAGAATTTCAAGGAAAGGCGCCGTCTGCCAGTGCTAAGAGGGTAGTTCAGCTTGAGCTCGCCCGTAAGGGCAGGGAAAAGAGGCAAAAGACCTCGACCACTGAGTCTGTGGTTTCGAAGAAGACGAGGATGACCGTTCCGAGGGAACCGTCCTCGAAGGCTGATGACTCGTCGAGAGTCGGTACGCCTGAGAAGGCGAAGGTGTCAGTCGCATCACCTACGAAGTCGAAGACGTCTTCAGGTGCGATCGACGCGATACCTATTAGTTCGGCGTCACCGGCGAAAACGGTGAAATATCCTACTGCCACGTCGACTGACAAGGGTAAGGGAGGGGCGACGGGAGAGACTAAGGTCACGACGGTCAACTTTACGTTGCCGTCGGATTTTATGGCTGCCAACGTCCTGGATGGGACGGATTTGTTTCCCCATCTGGGGAAGTATTTGCTTCCTTCTTTTAGGGAGCGTTTCGAGGGATTCCTGATCGAGGAGACGGGATCTCATGTCGCCGGTCAGGCGTTTTTGGTAAGTTTTTCTTTCAAAACTTGAGACATTTTATCGTTGTTTTAACCTTGTCGTACGTTTACTAACGGGTGTCTTATGTCTTACAGGCGTTCCAGTCTTCTCTCGCCTTGCGCAGAGACGGAGATGATAAGGGGTCGGATTTCCTCTGCTCATGATAAGGGGAATGCGGCGTTGGAGAGGGCGGGCGTTGCCGTGAAGCGTGAAGAGGCTATGTCCAAACGTCTCGACGAGGCTCTGAAAGAGCTAGAAGTTGTCGGACGTGCGAAGGATGCGGCAAACCTGGGCTGGCAACAATCTCTGTCCACGATTGCCGACCAAAGGGAAGAGCTAGACAGGGTCAAAGGGTCTTTGGCCGCTAGTGAAAAAGAGGCGGAAGACTCCAGATCCAAGGTGGCGACTTTGGAAAAAGAGGTGAAGGACCTCAAGGACGAGGCTAAGTCCGTCTTTGCCTTGGGTCGACTCACTGCATGGGCGGCGATTATGAGGTGACACATATCGGGGAAGAATCCCTTTGCCTCGGCGTCGGAAGAGCTTGCCTACTACCTGAGCGACGTCGGTACTACGAGAGATCTCGACTCTGATGACGAGAAGGAGATCGAGGAGGAAGAGGTGGTGGATGAAGGCTCTAAGGGTGAAGCCTCTGGCGAGGACGCGACCGTCGATCCTCCTTTGCCTTAGAAAAACTTTTTTAGTTTTGCTTTTGAATGCTCGACCGTTGGTGGTCGAGTCGCTTTAGATGAAATTTAATTATGAATGAAATTTGCTTTTTCGTTGAATTCGTGCATTATTTCAAACCATATACGTCGTAGATAAACATAGGACCAATGAACACGGAAAACGCGCGACTTAGGCATTCATTGTAATGCAATATTTAGAACACAAGTCGTATAATAAACGTAGGTACTTGCGACAAAGGCGTTTTATTAGAACACAATGATTAAAACATGAATCGTAATATTTTAAATCGTGCAACGAATATGAACCATACGTCCATGCAATCGGATAATTAAGTCATGCGACCCTGCGAAAGTATGTTGACGTCATGTAATAGACTTAGCAACTTATGTCGTGCGATCCTGCGATAAACAATGTCAGAGCTTGGTCGTTGGCTAACCAACGACCCTCCGATGCTCAAGTCAGTGATCATTGTGATGAAAGTTTGTATAAGAGAAAAGGGTTTTAGAAGAAATACTTTTTCAAGTGTGTTGCATTCCAGCTACGTGGGATATCTTGATTGTCGAGGGTTTGGAGCCGATAGGCACCCTTACCCACGACTTCTGAGATACGATAAGGACCTTCCCACTTAATGGAAAGTTTACCTGAATTGAGCTCTTGAGTGCTTTGGAACACTCGACGCAAGACATAGTCGCCTTCTTGAAAGACTTTGACTTTGACATTTTTATTGAAATGTCGTTCGACCGATTGCTTTTGTGACGCCATTCTAATCAATGCAGATTATCTGAGTTCTTCAAGGGCGCCGAGGTCATAACTTAAATCGACTAGGTTGTGGTCGACAGAAGTATGCCTCGAGGTTGGGAGTTGGACCTCGACCGGCAAGACTGCTTCGCAACCGTAGACTAAGGAGAAAGGGGTTTGTCCTGTGGACGTGCGAGGTGTCATGCGATTCGCCCACAAGACCGAAGGGAGCTCTTCGACCCATTTTCCCTTTGCAGCTTTTAACCTTTTCTAGATCGAAGCAATGATGGTTTTATTGCTCGACTCGGCAAGTTCGTTTGCTTGGGATACCTGGGGGTCGAGGTCGTTAGCTTGATGTTACGGTCTTCACAGAACTGTTGAGTCATGTTGCTTATGAACTGGGATCCATTGTCGCAGACAATTTCGGATGAAATCCCAAACCTGCATATGATGTTAGTCTGGATACAAGAGATGACTTTCTTGTCCCGAACTGGGGAAAAAGCAGCCGCTTCTACCCACTTGGAAAAATAGTCCGTAAGTACAAGGAGGAATACCTTTTGCCCTGGAGCAGGCGGTAGCTTGCCGACAATATCCATTCCCCACCTCATGAAGGGCCATGGGATAAGTGTCGAGTGTAATGGTTCAGAGGGTTTGTGAGACGTACCTGAATATCGTTGACAGGGATCACAGTTCTGGACATATCTGACGGTGTCCTGTCGCAGGGTTGGCCAAAAATAGCCTTGTCGAGAGATACGATTGGCTAGACTGCGACCTCCTGAGTGATTGCCACACTCCCCATCGTGCATCTCTTGAAGGATTTTCTGAACTTGACTTTTACTGATAATGCATCTAAGGTTCAAGCCTGTCGATGACCGTCGATAGAGCCTATCTTTGATCATGACATACTTGGATGCTTTGAATCTGATCTTTCGAGCTTCCATCTTATCTTCTGGGAGTTGGTCGTGCACAAGGAAATTTTGAATGTCGCACGACCAATCATCTTCTTGGTCCTCGATCTGGACGACTTTGACATCTTCGATGGACGATGTCTCCAGATGGATCATGGGAATATTGTCGAATATTGGTTCGACCAAGGCAGATCCAAGGTTTGCTAAAGCGTCGGCTTGAGTGTTCTGGTCTCTTGGAATCTGTTCGATAGAAAAAGATTTAAATATTTATGAAATTTCTTTCGCTACCTTTAGGTACGTTGTCATTTTTGAATCTTTGGCTGCGAATTCTCCATTGATCTGATTCACGACCATGAGAGAATCGCTTTTGACATGTAACGCAGCTGCCCCCGAGTCGTGGGCCATATTCATTCCCACGATCAGGGCTTCATACTCAGCTTCGTTGTTGGTGGCTTTGAAGTCGCATCGGACTGAATACACCATCTTTCCCCCCTGTGGCGACTTTAAGATGACACCTAGGCCTGAACCTCTGCTGTTGGACGATCCGTCGACATATAGAGTCCAAGGTACGTCATTGTGAGTCGCCATAATAGATACTTCGAGCTCTGCTTCTTTTTCCAATTCAGGACTAAAATCAGCAATGAAATCCGCCAATGCTTGCTATTTGATCGTGGTCCTGGGCTTGAAATCGATGTCGTAACTGCTAAGCTATATACTCTATTTTGCCAAACGTCCTGTCAACTCAGGTTTCCTCAAGACAGACTTAAGAGGAAAGTTAGTCACGAAGTAATAGGATGTGATTCAAAATAGTGTCGTAATTTCTTGGCAGTTGTGACTAGCGATAAAAGCAACTTTTCCATGGAGGAATACCTGGTTTCGGCGTCCAAGAGAGATTTACTTACATAGTAGATCGGCAGTTGTTGCTTTTCATCTTCTCGGGTTAGGACGAAACTTACTGCATTAGGACTAACAGCCAAATATAGCTGCAAGATCTCATGATCGTGAGGTTTTGACAACAGAGGAGGCGACGTCATGTATTCTTTAAGTTTCTGCAATGCTTGCTCATGGCTGTCGGTCCAGTCGAAGCCTCTATTTTTCTTGAGGACGTTGTAAAATAGATGGCATTTATCTGAGGATCGGGAGATAAACCTGTTCAGAGCCGCCACCCGACCAGTGAGCTTTTGGATTTCTTTGAAATTTCTCGGAGACTTGATCTCGATAATAGCTTTGATCTAATCGGGGTTGGCCTCGATTCCTCGACGAGTGACCATGTAGCCCAGGAATTTCCCAGCACTAACACCAAAGGAGCATTTTGTCGGGTTGAGCTTCATGTTATACTTCCGAAGGATGTCGAACGACTGCCTTAAATGATCGACATGGTCGACTGCTTGCTTTGACTTGACGAGCATGTCGTCGATATACACTTCCATTGTGTCGCCGAGATGATCTTTGAACATCTTATTCACCAGACGCTGGTAGGTAGAACCTGCATTTTTTAGTCCGAAAGGCATAACCTTATAACAGTATATACCTCGATCCGTCATGAATGCAGTTTTCTCTTAGTCCTCGACGTGCATCAAAATTTGATTATATCCAGAATAAGCATCCATGAACGTCAACAGTTCATGTCCTGCAGTCACGTCGACCATGGCATCGATATGTGGCAATGGGAAGGGATCTTTTGGACAGGCTTTGTTGAGATATGTGAAGTCAATACAGACTCTCCATTTACCATTTTTCTTGGCCACGACCACGACATTAGCAAGCCATTCGGGGTACTTTACTTCTCGAATTTTTCCTGTCTTCAGGAGGTTGTCGACTTCGTCATTTATCACCTTATTCCTTTCAGGAGCAAATTTCCTGCGCTTTTGCTTGATAGGTTTGAACGACGGGTCGATGTTGAGCTTGTGGGAAATTATGTCAGGGTCTATGTCGACCATGTCTTCGTGCGACCAGGCAAAACAATCAGCATGCTCCTGAAAGAAAAATATTAGCTGGCCTTTTAGGCAGGGATCAAGGGATGATCCTATGAGGATTTTTTGATCAGGCTTGCTTGGATCTAGGACAATCTCCTCCAGGTGATACTCGTCAACTATCTTGAGTTTCTCGGGTATCTGGGCAACGATTTGCTCTTGATCTTCGTGATTTGCCATTTTCCTAAAATAGAAAAAGAGGGAACTCCAAGAAACCGTTAGTAACACGTACGTTTGTCGAAGATTTTCTCTAGATGAGGTCCCACGGATGGCGCCAAACTGTTAATGCCAAAAATCGTCCAAAAGGATAACTTAAGGTTGATTGTGGAATTTAACAACTAAAGAAAGAAATCTATCAACAAAGCGTACGACAAAGACGGAAAATGTAAATGAGACAGAGATTTGGTGACGCGGGAAAAACCTCAACGAGGAAAAAACCTCAACGAGGAAAAAACCCGCGGACGACTGTGGAAGTCGCTGCTGCACTATGGTCGCCAAACAGGGGCGATATCCTTATGTTTCTGGTGTCGATCGTAGAATGTTTACAATACAGATGAAAGGAAATACTTTAAATGTAAAATAACAAGTGTATTGTGTGTGTAAAACATGTGAGTCGTGCGTAGAAACTAAGTTTCGTGCGTCGAGAGCGTGATGATGCGTGATGCCAGATGCCCCGAAATGTTGATGGAGTCTTTGCTTTTATAGTCTTCGGATGCATTAATTGACTTCTTAAATGCCTCGCGTAACAAGTGTAACGGACGTTGTCTTTTACTGCTGTTTAATGACATTCGTCGGTTATAGCCGTTGATCATCAATGACATTGATTCCTGCATTAAACACTGAAAAAACGTAACAGTAATATTGCACGTTAGTCGGTCGAGGTCGCAAAGTTCTACACGTCGGTCGTGTAGATTCAGACGACGTCATGGTCGAGTGTCGTGAGGTGAATAACTTTCGATTTTACCTTTGATCAGAGGATAAAATACTATGATTTTACTTTGCTATGGATAAGTGTAATAAATGTTTTCCTTACCTTGGTCATGGTCGAGGCTGCTGAAATTTTACCCAAACATTGGTGTAATTGATTTTATAAACCATTTGGGAAAATGCACATTTTAGTATCTTGAGTTATTTTGAGAATTATAAGAGTATGAGTCCATTTGGGGAAAACCTTTGTTCTAACCTGTGACGAATTTTGGGTTAATGATGATTTTATGGTATATGTTTACCTAAGCAATGTTTAAATGCATTTTATATTTTGAGGACCGTTATTTATGGGTCTAATGGGTTTTGAGCATTTTGCTCGGTTTTGACTTTGAGAAAGTCTTGGGGACATTTTGTACGGTTTTGATGGCTCAATGTGGAGTCTTATTTATGGTTTGCATTTATTGCAACATATTGCATATTATTGCACATTATGTATATTTACATGCTCGGGTGCTTTAGTCATTCCGGGATGGGCATGTTATTGTAGACTGTGTTGCATTGGATCCATAGGCACGTAAGTCAGTCTTTATTGGATGGTCTACTGGTGTTGCGGGATTTGACCGAGCTCCATGTTTTATGACCTTTACTTTTCAAGGGTACACTAAGGGGGTGTTTGGGATTGCTTATTTAAAACAACTTATGCTTATTTTTAAAAGTGCTTATTAACTTATGTTGTGCTAAAAAGGAGTTGGGGGTAAAAGTGTAATTTGGAAAAATAAGTTATAAGCAGTTTCAAATAAGTTAGAATGGATTAACTTATCAAAAACAACTTATCTGTGGTGGGGAAAAGTCATAAGCACTTTTATTTTTTCCAATCCAAACACTAAAAATAGCTTATTTGCGGTGAGGAAAAGCAATAAGCAAATAAGTAAAAAAAATAAGCAATCTCAAACACCCGCTAAGAGGGCTGAGTCCGCTTGAGCTTTCAGGTTGATTGATGGGCGTTTATGACCTTCGCTATGTCGGGGCAATGCCATGGTTGTATCCCCGCTTGTGCCGAGCCTTTGGTGGTATTCTTAGTAATATTCCGCTAAGGTCAACTGTCTCTTTGGGTGTGTCTTGAAAGGCGTCGTATGGGATGTGATCCCAGAACAAGTAATCAATCAATAAAAACATCAAAGGAAGCCATCTCTATATTCAATAATCTCCAAATAGCTCACAATACAATGAAGAACAATTACTTGTGTGTGTGGCTAGTGTGTGTAGTAGATGACCTAATTCCCAAAAGGGAAAAAAGCAAACTATATATACCTAGGGTATAGAATAGCATAATTACAAATATAGTCCCTCTACATGGTACAATAACATTTTAAGCACTAACATTCTCCCCCTTTGTACCAATGTAGAGCAAAAGATTTAGACGTCCACCGGGGTCACATTCTTCTTTCGAATACCAAAGATGATCTCGAATCTTCGCAGTTCAAGGCGGTAGTCTTTCCGGTATGAGATGGCTTCAATCACTTGGTTGATCAAGTTCTTTTCTTTTTCAGTGAGCTTTACCTCTCCATTCGCATCCAGACGAAGCTTACTTTCCAAATGAAACAGAATAATCTTCAAAGTACCCTCACAGTACTTGTTGAACTCAATAACTATCATGAATCTTTTCTTTGAGTCAGCATCAACGTAGACAACCCCGAGCTCAGGCTTGTTCAGTACAGTGTAGGCAGGGATACCTTGAATATCAGATAAGCGTTTGTTCGGTCTTTTTAAGTTCACATGAGTTTGAAAAGATTCCAAACCCACCTGAAAGTCCGTGAGGTATGAATACTTCAGAATGTTCTTCATGAACTTCCTCACACTTTGGTAAGCCGCACTGTATGTTATTCTCTTCTCTGGATCGTTCTTCTCTGGATGGACGGCAAGGAGGTTGTAAAGACATAGAAGATCATTCAGCTTCAGACTTTTGAAGTCAGCCTCAGAGAATACACATTCAGTACCATCTGATCTCAACACGGTGAACTCAGGATAAAATACATCATGTAATTTTAGAGATTCTACCTTCAGCAACTTCATAATTGCATTGTCTGATTTGACAGCACTTGATCCTCTGTCTTTGTTTCTCATAACGTACAGAAACTCGATCTTCCTCAGTGACGGCCAGTCTTCAATCCCATATACTTTCTCCAAGTTGATCCGCTGAACATCCCGTACAAATAATTCTTTCCTCAGGGTCTCTAGATACGGAGTCATGATTGCTACTCTTTCTCCAGTGGCCACGTACATCGGTTCAGCATCAATGACAGTTTGATAGAAGCGGAGTTCTGCCTCAAGTACTCGATCTCTGATTTTACCATCCGGTATAATCGGTGCATTTGGAGCTGAAGTACCTGAACTTGGACCTGCGGTTTCTATCAAAGGTGGAGCATCATCTTCATATTCTATTTCCAAAACTTGATCCCCAGTGGTATCTAATTCAACATCCAGAGCATCAACCATTTCTTCTTTTATCTTGTGGCTCAAATGCTCTGGTTCTTCCTCAAAGTCAACATAGATCATGTCGATAAGCATATCATCAGCCATCCGCACATCTGCTGTTCTATTGTCAACAACTGAAGGCTTTTCAACACCGGTTAATACATCAGCTAGAACAATCGTTTCTGTATCAACATTCTGAACAACATCAGTCGCCGCTCCACCTTCACCTGTATTTCCCCCAGCTTCTGATTCATTAACATTGCCAGTAGCCGCAGTAACACTCGACTCTCCTACACCTGCTCTGTTCTCCCCCTCATGTTGATCAGGCGGATCCTGATCATCATGTCTTCTTTTCTTGGATACTTCAGATTCAATACCACATCTCTCTTCTACAACTTTGAGCCGGTTACTGATATTGGTGAATCCATGCATCACGGCATTAGACATATCTGTGATAGAGTTGGTAAGCTTCTCAAGTTGGTTTGCTAGAAGAAGTTGTGTATCGGTGGATGTTGAATTTTGAGGTTGGGTTGGAGGTGGTGTATGTTGACGAAGTAGGGAAACTAAGTCAACTTCTTCTGATGTACTGGAGTCGCTTTTGGCTAGCAGGCGGGATAGCAGCTCAGATTTGAGTTGGTCTTCAGGTACAAGGTGTAGTGGGATAGATGATGGATGTTGTAAGTTTGGTTGAGCTTCTGATGGTTGTTCTTGAGGAGTGGATGATGAGTCTGCAACATGTTTACCTTTAATGGCGTGGTTGACTTCAGATGTTAACAAATCAACTGATCTCTGCATGTGAGCACGGTGTTGCTTGTACGATCTGTCTACGGAACTTAGTGCAGAGGCCAGTAATGGTAGAGTAATAAAATGAGGACGTGGCCCGAGCATCTGTACAACCTGTTCACAAGGAAAATTTGGGAAAATAGAGCTAACTTCCGGACCACTTAGGTACCCGGTTGAAGTAGCGGTTGTAGCAACCGTACTGCCTGTGCTCATGGCTGGCAAAGTGTTGACCATGACAGGACTTCCACCCTGTCCTCGTGGGGCACCAACGAATGGCGGCCGTACTCTGGGTGTTCCGATTGGGGCACGGAAGCCCGCAACTTGGTGTTGTTCCAGCAATTGTGTCCTAGGAAAGGATGTTCTACCAAATGGTACTAGACTCAATGTGCGTGGAATAAAAGGCGGTGGCCGGGGCGGGAGCCTACCTGATTCAATACCAGCAGACACCAAGTGTGTCGCCGATAGACTTTGAGCTATATCCCCTGTGGAAAATGAAACATCAGCAAACTGAGATGCCGATGAGTGGCTGAGTGGGGCTGTGCTATGCATGGCTGGGTCCACCATGTCTGTTTCAATACGCAACGGCGACAGACGCTCGTTGGTAGATAATGTGGCTACCCGACTTGGATTGGTTTGGGGAGAGTCAGTAGTTAAAACTTTATCTGACTCTATCACAGCGTCACTCATTTCTTTTCTCCCTCTATCCTCACCACTAACTGCCTTTTCTACTTCTACTTCCTCTTCTACTTCTTCGTTTACAGATGAAGGACCCACAGCATCAGTAGCAGTGTCGAGAAGTTCGGTGTTCCGAGTGGAATCAGCATCCGAACTCACAACACGTGGTCTTTTTCCCATATGTCTAGGAATCAAATTCACCAACGGGTCATGACCTGAGTCATCATCGTCATCATCATCGTCATTAGCATTAAAGAAGGGTTCTATCTCATCATCTTGATTAACTGCATCATCGTCGGGAGATGATGCAACGACATAAGCTTCATCCCATGAGACATCATCATCGAAGATCCGGGGAGGAGGTCGAGGCGGTAGTTGAGCTTGTTTCGAGGAAGATGCTTGGCCAACAGTCCGTAATCTTCTCCCAACTCTCTTTATTTTAGTTCTCCTCACCTCTCGTCGTTCAGAAACACCCCCATGTTCCTGAACCCCCTCGACATTCGGACCCTCGCCTCCTAATAGGTTTGCATCGTGGGGAGGTCCCTCCGGTTCTGGATTGACCATCAATGCGTTATCTATCCTATATTGCCTAACTACCCCAGACTGTTGGTCGGCATATGCAAGTAGATCTTCACGTAGAACGACGGTGTGAGCAAAGTTGATCTGCTTGGGCATCCTGATATAGTGCATGTACTGGGTTGGGCCTCTTGGGTGATTCTCTCGTCTCGGAATCTGATCGTTGTCTACCATAGCTTGATGAATCAAGATCTGGAAGAATCGCTGAAATGGTACGAAGTTTCGTCTCATCTTCGGTTTTAATTGATCCGCGACAAGCTCAACGATCTCGTTCCATATCAAGACGACATAGTTGATGTTGTGGTTAAAGACGAATGCATGAAACATGCGCAGTGTAGATAGGTTAGTCTTGTCTAGTCCAGTATGCTTTGAGGTCATGCAACGGTTGAAGATTGAGCATATGGAGTAGTATATTCTCGGTAGGTAGTTCCGTCTGAAAGTGGATGAGCCGGTAAGTGGGGCATTCGCCGGAGGTTGATAACCCAAACTTCGGATGTCTTCATAGAGCTGAGATTCAGGAACCGGATCCTGAAGATTCTCACTCGGGAGATTTAGTGAACGGCTGAGTCCCCTTAGCGTGAATCGGACATCGAAGTGGTCTAGTTTGGCAGTGAAATGTGGAACTCTGGCGGTTGGATGGTATTTCAGTGTACTCCAAAATTGTTTAAGGTATATAGCAGTCACAAGCTCGACTCTGGTTAAAGCAGTCAGTAAGGGGTGACCGCGAAGAATCTCGAGTATGACTCCGTAGTCAAAAGGAACCGCCAAGTCTAGATGATGGTTGTTGTGCAGAAATTGCACCGCATTAGTACTCGGAAAGATTTCTTCGTCCAGATCATGTGCATTGACCGACGGATGTGATGAACGATGTGAACGGATGATGGTGTTGTCATCCGACTCATTTCCATCATGATCAGCCATTTGGAATAGTACACAGTTAAGAAACCAACCAAAAACAGTTTTGCCTTAAAAAAATTCAAAAAATTTCTAAGTCTTGGGCAAGTCGCAATCAACAAGAAAGAGCATGTCGCAGGCCATTGCGATGTCGCAATGCAAAGAAGTTAAGACATGGTGAAGTCGCAACACAAGGTTGCGATTTGGTCCATGTCGCAACAGACCATTGCGACATGGTTGAAGATTAGGCCACTGCGACATGGTTGAACATATGAGTTTTAGTTGATTGCGACATTCATGAACATATGAATGTCACAAGGTTGAGACTTGGATGAATACTGAAAATAACTAAGTCTTCAGGCCCAAGATTTCTAATTTTCGCTCAAAAAAAGGTTAAAATAACCACTACTGGACTCGCAAATCTAGCGTGAACAAACCCTAAACATTTAAATCCTAACAAACACAACACACGCATCGATTTTGGCAGATTATCAAAAAATCGAACTTAAAACCCTAAAAAACGAGATAACATGCGATTTAATAGAAGAAAGTTCAAGAGAATCGAGATACGATACCTTGATGATGATCTGAGAGGATTGAACGGAACAGATTCACGAAAATAATCTTGAAAATCGAAGTCGCAAAAGATGTTTGAGAGAGGAAGGGGTTTTTTTTCTCGAGTTGAGACTTGGCTGAAAAGTCAAAACCCTATTATATACGATTTTTCAAACTGAGGAACACGTGGCACAATATGATTGGTCCAAGGTTTGACCTGCCACGTGTCATCAAGTCGCAGTGAACAAGTTACGAACTGATAAAAGGTCAAGTCACAACAGAAGGGTGCGACTTGGTACTGTTCACATGATGAAGTCGCAATACACAGTTGCGATTTTGGCACTGTTCATGTTGTCAAGTCGCAGTCCATGGTTGCGATTTGGCACTGTTCACATTGTCAAGTCGCAGTCCATGGTTGACATTTGGCACTGTTCACATTGTCAAGTCGCAGTCCACGGTTGCGATTTGGCACTTTCATGCTCTGAAGTCGCAGTGTACGGTTGCGATTTGGAAAATTTTAAGCTTATTGAGATATCGCAATAGAAGGCTGCGATCTCTCACTGTTCACATGTGAAATCGCAAGTGTTGGTTGCGATTTTAATAAAACTTGGACAAATTTCAATTTAAAAAATTGAAAAATTTATCACATTGGAAGATGTCCAACTTCCAATTGATCAAGCACGCAAGGTATTAAAACATTTTCACTCCCCCTTAAGTGATGCAAGAAAGTTTTAGAAAATTGATTTTCATCATCTAAGGGGTTGTGTTTGAAAAACAGATTAGAGAACATACCTTGTGATCTTCAAGTAAGGAGCACAGGAAATCAACACTTACAAGCTTAGTCAGAAATGCACACTCCCCCTATTCTTGTGCATACTACTTAGTTTGTACTCCCCCTGAGACTATGAACACACCTCATGCAGGCATAGATATCATAACAAGAAATAGAAAGTAATAAAGAGAATAAACAATGAAAAACAACAAAGACATGAAAATAAAATATCTTATATTGAGAATAGAATGAGATGAAAATTTGTATGTATCAGTCTAGATAGAGATAACTAGAGTGAACTACACATATTTCCATCCATTAAATGATCAATATAGAATATTAAACTTTCATGTTCAACATGCCGAGCTTGGATACTAAGAAATTAAATCGTTTTTCATCCAAGGCTTTCGTAAAGAGATCGGCAAGTTGAAACTCAGTTGTAACAAAGTATAATTCAATTGTACCTTTTTCAGCATGATCTTTGATGAAATGATACCTGATGTCTATGTGTTTGGTCTTTGTATGTTGGACCGGGTTAGCTGATATTGCAATTGCACTCTTGCTATCACAGTAAATGGGGATCTTCTCATACTTGAAGTCATAGTCAGACAGTTGAGTCTTCATCCACAGAACCTGAGAACAACAACTGGCAGCGGCCACATATTCTGCCTCCGCAGTTGATGTTGAAACACAGTTCTGTTTCCTCGAGGACCAACTTACTAGTTTATCACCCAAAAACTAGACATGACCAGATGTGCTCTTCCGGTCTAGCATACTACCTTCATGATCCGCATCAGAATATGCAGTGAGTTCAAATCCTGTTCCCTTCGGATACCACAGACCAAGGTACGGTGTCCCCTTCAAATAACGAAAGATTCTTTTAACAGCACTCCGATGTGATACCTTTGGTTGTGCCTGAAATCTTGCACAGAGACATGTTGCAAACATTATATCTGGACGACTTGCCGTCAGGTACATTAATGAGCCTATCATACCTCGGTAATTCTTAACATCTACATCTTCACCAAGTGGATCCGGACCAATTTTAGATCCAGGAGCCATAGGTGTACCAATTGAGGTACAGTTTTCCATCTTAAATTTCTTCAAGATGTCAAACACATACTTCGACTGGTTGATGAAGATACCTGTTGAGAATTGCTTGACTTGTAATCCAAGAAAGAAATTAATCTCTCTCATCATACTCATCTGGAATCTGGTCATCATTATACCCGAGAACCAAGTACACAATCCAGGGTCAGTTGAACCAAATATAATATCATCAACGTAAATTTGTACTAGAAGGATCTCACCATTCTTATGCACAGTGAAGAGAGTTGTGTCGATTTTACCTTTTCGAAAGCCAACACCAAGTAGGTAGGTAGATAAGATTTCATACCAGGCGCGAGGGGCTTGTTTTAGACCATAGAGAGCTTTGTCAAGAATGTAGACGTGATCTGGTTTATCTTTGTCCACAAAACCCTCCGGTTGAGAAACATATACTTCTTCTTTCAATATACCGTTCAGGAAAGCAGTCTTCACGTCCATTTGATAGACGGTGAAGTTTCTGAAAGCGGCAAATGCAAGAAACATCCGAATTGCCTCTAAACGAGCCACCGGTGCATACGTCTCATCGTAGTCTATTCCCTCTTGTTGCCTATATCCTTTGGCTACAAGACGTGCTTTATTTCTCACAACAATCCCATCTTTATCTTTCTTATTCTTCAGGACCCACTTGGTACCAATTACCGTTTTACCTTTGGGTCTAGGAACTAAACGCCACACGTTCAATGCTTCAAACGAATTCAGCTCATCTTGCATGGCAATGATCCAATCCGGATCTTCTAAGGCTTGTCGAACTGTTGTGGGCTCAACTTGACTTAGAAAGAGCGCGTAAAGGACTTCATTAGCCGTTGCAGATCTTGTCTTCACAGGTTCGGAGACGTCACCAATGACTTGTTCAATGGGGTGACTCTTAGTCCATCTTGAAGCATGAGGATGAACAATTATAGCACCATAGTTGGGATCCACTAAGGTAGGATCTTTATCAAAGTTCAACTCTATTGTCAAGGTAGGTTCCGGTTGTCGGGCGGGTTCATTGACAGAAGTGTCAACAGTAACTGCCTCCGGTTCTGCTTCAGAAGATGACTCATGTTGAGTTGCAGAATCCTCACCATTGGCGTTAGAAGTTGTACCTGACGAAGAAGCACCATTCGTGGATACATGTTGTGTTGCGTGTGGAGATGCCATATGCGTGTTACTTGAAGACGAAGCAGGAGTTGTTGCACCAGATGAAGGAGTAGTCAGTTCCGGTGTAGGCCCTGACAATGTAGCATTAGCTGGTGGTGTGGCAACATTGCTCCTGTTAGATATAGATGAAGTAGGTTTATCACTACCGAAAAAATCATCATAAAAATATTCAAACAAAAAATCAAGATCATTAGGTTTAGAGTTAGAAGTAGATGCATGATCCTTGTTTGAAGATCTAGTCACCATAGGACGAATTTGTCCAGATGCTAGTATTCCAGATATTGCGGGTTCTGTACTATTTTGCACAGAAACCAAGTCTTCAGTTTCATCAAATCTGACATTTACGCTTTCCTTCACAGTTCTAGACGATTTAAGATAGACTCTGTATGCTTTTGATGTGAGCGAGTATCCGATGAAGACGCCCTCAATACCCTTTGGACTGAATTTGTTCAAGTTGTCCTTGTCGTTCAGCACAACACACCTGCATCCAAACACACGAAAGTAGTGTATCACAGGTTTTCTATTATTAATCAGTTCATATGGAGTTTTATCAAACCGACGATGGATTATAGAACGGTTTTGTGTATAGCATGCCGTAGCAACATCTTCAGCCCACAAGAACAGAGGTAGATCAGCATAAGACATCATCGTTCTGGCAGCTTCAACAAGTGTGCGGTTTCGTCTTTCAACGACTCCGTTCTGCTGAGGAGTTCTAGCCGCAGAATACTGATGAGATATTCCTAATGATTTAAAGAAATCATCAAGAGTCTTGTTCTTGAATTCTGTCCCGTTGTCTGACCTAACTGTCTGAACTGATTGTTGACGGTTCACTTGGAGTTGCTTGATTAACGAGATGATCAAGTCAGGTGTTTCGTCCTTTGATCGAAGAAACTTGACCCAAGTATATCTCGAATAATCATCGATAATTACTAACACGTATCGTTTGGCACAGACACTCTGAGTCTTCATCGGACCACATAGATCCATATGAAGGATTTCTAAAGGTTTGTGTGTGCTGGGTTCGGGTTTTGGTGGATGAGGAGCTCGCTTTATCTTCCCCTTCTCACAAGCAATACATAAGTTGTCTTTCTCAAACTGCAAAACTGGTAGACCTATAACTAAATCACCCAACGTTAGCTTTTGAATGTAACGAAAGTTGAGATGAGATAGTTGTCTATGCCATAACCAACTCTTTTCCATAGTTGCCTTAGTCAACAGACATACGTCATTCTTCGGCTTAACCTTCGACAGATCAATGGTGTAAAGATTTGACTTTCACGAACCAACTAGAAGTTCATTTCCACCATCGGTTAGAATTGCACACCGAGTCTTCTTGAAGTGGACTTCTAGGTCTTTATCACAAAACTGACCTATACTAAATAAGTTATGCCCTAAGCCTTCAACATAATTCACTTTAGTTATTCTGACGTTGTCGGCCACAATATCTCCATAACCCATGATTGGAGCGTAATGATCATTTCCAAACTTAACTTTCCCTCCATCGTGTTTCACAAAATTTCTCAACAGCTCCTTCCTTCCTGTCATGTGTTTTGAGCAACCAGAATCCAAATACCACACATGACGGAGCTGCAAAATGGGATTTAAACAGTTTTAGGTACCCATTGCCAATTGGGTCCTTTCGGGTTAGGAGAATTAACCTTTTTATTTGAATTGTAGTGGTTATAATATCTATTTGAATAAAAACGATTTGAACCATAGAAGTTATAACCAAACCACGAAGAATAATCAGACTTGCAGATAAAATCATCTACACCACAAGAAGAGCAACAAATTTGATCATGTGCTAAATTAATCAGTTGTTGCATAGAAGAAATCTTGTACGGAATTAAAAGTTTTTGTTTGTTTGAAGCAACACGATTACTAACATTAGAAACAAAAGTGTTTTTCTTGGAATTAAAAGCAACAGTAGATGATTTTCTCTGGGCCACATCATGTGTGAACTCCTTTATTCTCCACTCAACCCGCGAGTTGTTTCTTAAATTACGATCTGAAATGGAATCAAGATAAGAATCGTAAGCGTAGGAATTTTAAACTTTAGAAGATTTAGATTTGCGCTTATTTTTCTTCTTTTTCTTTTTCTTTTTCTCAACGGTTTTAGAAGATTCCCCCTCGAAGAAATTCTCCTTGGGTTTCTCTTCCTTGACCAAAAAGTCAGAATGATCTGGAAGTTTTGCACTAAAGTCAAAATTAACATCCTTTTGTTGAGCTTGCTTGTCCTTGCTTTCGCAAGGAGTGTCAATAACATGATCAACTTTAATATCATTGGAGGAGGAGTTATGAGAGAGGTCACAAGAATTTTCATTAACAGGTTGTTCCTCAATCTCAATGGGACCAAAATCATCCAAGTCATTCGCCATCATGCTTCTGTTATTAGTATTGCCTATGAAGGCTTTGCATGAGGAAGCATCTGAATCAGAGGAAGCTTTGCTAGCAAACTCTGTCATAGCTTCAGTGGATAAACTTGTCAATTTTCCCATCAGTCTTGAGATTTCATTTTGAAAGTATTCTTTATTGGACTCAAGATCATTTCTCTCTTTGATCAAAATGTTTTCTAAATCAGATATTTTCTTTATAAGAAAAACAGTTTCAGTTTCAAAAGATGTTCTTTCGAATTTAAATCTCTCTCTTTCTTTCTCAATATTTTCTTTTTCAAGAAATAACTTTTTCTGAAGATCAGAGACTTGTTGTGAGAGATTCAAACATCTAAGTTCAAGAGATTTCTTCTCTTCTAAGATTTTTGAAGACGAAACAGAAACAACCTTTTCAGATTTGTCATTCATGGTATTTATCAAAACAGTTATCATCACTTCCTTTTCAATATCAAAAGCAAGTTGATCGTCATTTCTGACTTCTTCAATCTTGCTTTTAATATTCAATTCAAGATCGACAAGCTTCTGTTCAAGCACCAAGGGAGGATAATATATTTTTCCTTCAGAAACGGGTTTTGATACAGTTCCCTTTGGTGGCTGAGCAATATAGCTGTCAAAATAGTCATTAGGCAAGGTTTTCTTATCTTGCATTGCCTTCCTATTTGCCTGATCATAAATATAAGGAAGTTGTATGGTTACAATTGTCTTTCTTTTAACTTCTTCCTCAACTCCTTGTTCCTCCTCATTAAGCCATTTAATCTTGAAATTAGGATCTTTAAGATACTTAAACCATTGAAACTTGTATAAACAAGGTGCCTTTTTCAAAGCATTTTCTAAATAATGAGGATTGTCATATCCCAAACCCCATTTTGAATTGTAATATCTAAAATTCTTTGGCGTGTTTAGAAAAATGGTTTGTTCAGATTGACCAAGTTTATACAGTTTTGCTTCTAGATCACATGCCTTTTCAGACAATTCGTTATTAATATCTTTGTAAGAACGCAACATTTGTTCAATTTCATTCTTCCTATTTTCAGCAATTCTTACCTTTTCTCCCATTTCATACATTTTTCTTCGGAAATAAGTGCGTGATTTTTCGATTTCAACCCGTTCAATTTTCAAATCATCATTTAACTTTTTATGGTCAATGATTGTTTGTCTTTGAAGTTCAATTGTTTTATGTGCCTTAATGATTTTCTCACTTTGTTCATCAAGTTTTAATTGAAAAACTTTAAACTGATTACCATAATGATTAATAGTGCAGAGATCTACCTCATCTGTCTCAGGCGCCGCACCAGCCTCTGAATCCTCATCATCTCTGCTCATCAAGCACATCCTAGCAAAAGCAGCTGTATGTTCCTCTGCTTCATCATCTGTCTGGTCCAACCAAAACTCTTCCTCCACTGGAAGCTCAATTCCTGACTCTTTCTGTTCAGCTAACAATGCCTTCTGTTTGTAGTAGTCAGAATTCTTCACTTTTGGTTTCCAGCAATCTTTTGAGAAATGACCGGTCTTCCCACAGTTGTAGCACTTTTTCTCTTCATCATTCTTATCACCATACTTCTTCACCTCCGGCCTTTTGCCACCTTCCCTATGATCATCAAACTTCTTTGACTCAATCCTATTCTTGTGTTCAAAGTTTTTAGAACCAGATGAGTAACGTTGATTATTCGATCCAGGAGTTTTTACAAATCTGTGTTGAAAGGCCTTGGAAAGAAGTATCATAGCCTGCCTTAAGCTTTCTGCTTCATCCAAGTCAGCTTGGTCTAACTCATATTCTTCTCTCTGAACAATCTTGCCCTTAGCTTTTCTTGACATCAATGCTAAAGGTTCACTATCAAGCTCATCTTCTTCTGCCTTATTCTCAGACCCCACCATCTTCTTTTCCTTCTTACCATTCTTCTCATTCTTCATCAACTTCTTCCTTTTCAGCTCAGCATCATCTTCATCTTGCTTTAAGGTTTCAAACATTTGTTGTAACGGAAGAGAATCCAGTTGAGAATTCTGTTTCATTCTGTGAGCATACTTCTTCCACTCGGGCTGAAGCACGTTCAAGAACTTCACATTAGTCTCCATGATGGATTTTGATACTTTGTAACTGTTGAGATCATTTAGGATAGTTGTGAAACGATCATATGCTTTATCTAAACTTTCACCCTCCTTTTGCTTGAAATTCTCATACGTATTGAAAACATTTGAGATTCTCAGCTGGTTTTCCACTTCTGACCCTTTGTATAATTTGATAAGTTCATCAAACATACCTTTACCTGTTTCACTCAAACTGTCAACCTTTCGATATATGTCGTTGGTTAAGGCTTGCATAACCAATGATCTAGCGGCTTTATCGGCTTTGTATCTCAACAAATTATTACCCGTGTAGTCCTTTGGTTGAATAACTACGTTGTTACCATTTGGGTCGGGTTCACGAACCTCTCCTAGAACCCCGTTCATCAAGGATTCATGGATAAGAGCTCCATTTTCTTGTCGTTCAACGTAGTCAAGAAATCTGTCTTTCCAAATTTTAAAGTCTTTCGGGAAAAGAACAGGTGGTTTATCTTTTGAACCAATAGTCAACATATCTCTGGCAGTCATTATGGATTACTTGTTGTTGATCGTTAAAATCTGATTAATCTGATTAGGAGTTACTTTTAAAGTTTCAATTTTATGTCTCAACACACTTAAAGTCGCAACCCAAACCAAGTCGCAACACTGAAGTCGCAACAGTTGAAGTCGCAATAACCTGAAGTCTCAATAACCTGAAGTCGCAATAACCGAAGTCGCAATAACCTGAAGTCGCAATTCCCGAAGTCGCAACTGAAGGTTGGATTTGGTACTGTTCAAAGTGTAATGGATTGCGATTTGGGGGTAAGTCGCAATAGACGATTGCGATTTGGGAGCCAAGTCGCAATAAACGATTGCGACAAAGATGAAGGTTAGTGGATTGCGATTTGTATGAAGATTCAAGGTCGAATCTTCAAAACAGATCGGATGAGGCTGAAATTTGGTGGGTAGGTTCGCGAGGCTATTCTGAGCAACTTTAGAACTTCAAGTTTTAACCAAAAACCAACAGAAAATGGGTTTTCGATCCAAAACAGTGTGCAGAACAAGTAGGTTCGCGAGGCTATTATGAGCTTCGATCCAAATTTGGTGGGTAGGTTCGCGAGGCTATTCTGAGCTTCGATCCTGATGTTTTTGCGGAATAAAACACACAGAACTATCCTATAAACAACCCTTGATCAATTCCAATCCATTAGAAGAACTCTAATGGCTAAAATCAATCAAAAATTGAAGAAAAATGAAGAACACTCAAAAATGGAAATATTTCACTCAAACCTAATCAAATCAAAAATTTACAAGCTCTGATACCAATTGTGATCCCAGAACAAGTAATCAATCAATAGAAACATCAAAGGAAGCCATCTCTATATTCAATAATCTCCAAATAGCTCACAATACAATGAAGAACAATTACTTGTGTGTGTGGCTAGTGTGTGTAGTAGATGACCTAATTCCCAAAAGGGAAAAAAGCAAACTATATATACCTAGGATATAGAATAGCATAATTACAAATATAGTCCCTCTACATGGTACAATAACATTTTAAGCACTAACATGGGACACTTGGGCTTTTATGTCGTGAAGTGTCGTACGATTAACATTATATGAGTGTCATACTTTTGTGTTCCTCCACTCTCAATGGATACGGGTCTCCCCCGTCGTCGGCCAACCTTACTTGGGATTTTATAATGTCCATATTTTATTATCGTTGGTCTTGTACGTTTGACTGCAATTGATGACTTTAATATTGGATTCCCCTCCATGTATATTAAAGTTTAAATGAAGCAGGTCATTTCCATATTTATGGTATTTGGACTTCATTACATTTTACGTTCGCGTGATGTAACACCCTCAAAATTGGAATGAGCAACTAACTTTAATTTCAATAAATTAAACTAAAAGATGATAAAATTACTTCTACCTATCATCCTTGAAAATACCTCAAACTTTAAACATCACAAATTAAACAACTAACAACTCTAGACGGGTGTTACTTAACCCAAATAAAAGTTGCTAATCCCAAAAGTGCGGAAAACTTCGCTAAGCATCTCACTTCCCGGGCACTCTACTAGCACTCATCACTTCGCAGTGTAGCTAAAGTTATTCCCAACCTGAACCTGTTGCACATGCCGACAAATAAAAAGGTTAGGCTAACGCCTAGTGAGTTCAAGAGTTTACATCATGAGCAAATCATTTGATAAATCGACTGCTTCAACTTAATAAATGATTTTAAAAAAGGGTTTGTATAAAAGACATCGACAACCCATTTTCCAAACGCACACAATTTCTGAGAGGAAAGCTTCCAATGAAAATCGTTTCTCTGCAAAGGACTCAAATCCAAAACTCACATCAAGAGTTAATCAATAATAATTTCTCAAATAATCGCTAATGCGAATAAAGCTCCAATAGTTAAAACATCCAATAAGGATATAACATAAATCTGTCCATCAATCGTGGAAAACAATCCATATGCATATAATATAACCTCAACAATGCGAATAAATAAAATACCCGAAATCAACACCCTTCGGTGATGGGGGAGACCCGATCTCATCGAATGTGGCAAACACATAACTTAAACCACGATTAAATAAATGCAAGTAAGCTTCTTGGATGTGGAAAACATATGACATCAACCATACTAGGTCTTTAGTCAACCCTCGGCATCAATCATACTAGATCTTTAGCCCATCGTAGACATCAACCATACTAGGTCTTTAGTCCATCTTAGACATCAACCATACTAGGTCTTTAGTCCATCTTCGACATCAACCATACTAGGTCTTTAGCCTCTCTTAGACATCAACCATACTAGGTCTTTAGTCCAAACCACCAAGTTCAATCCTGCTGGATCTTTACCTTGGAAACCCACCATACGAAACAAGCTTACTCGACTTAAATATATATATATACATGACCCCAAAAGAATAACCAATGCATTCAAATCATGTAAACATCAAATATAATGCAATTCATGCAATTCAAACCCCAAGCCCACGTCGAGCTTATTAAAACCGGGCGAATACCCTCGAGACTCAACAGAGTCCAAAACCGAGCCCTCTGCTCAAAAGATCTAATGATCATTTATCAACATCGATTCATGCAAACGAAATGTATCTAACACACATCATGCAAACACACGCTCCGAGGCATGATAATCTCACAACCCCTTTATTGCCACCTTCCCAATGAAGTCAAATCGTATATGCATCTATATGTACATGCATATGCAATGCTTGTATAACTCGACAATGCATATAACTCACTAAGGTTCATTAGACCCAAATGTACTAAGGATACAAAATCATCAAACGGTCTTCACATATAAGACCAACACTTAAACCGACACATATTCAAATAAGATGCAATTAAGCATATATTTAAGATTTCTACACTTCAAATATCCACAATCCCAAATATGGGTGTTTTACACATCTACGAAGATAAATACTTCAAAAGAGTTAAACTAACCAGATAACCCGACAATTGATACTTTCAAGTAAAGCACACAAACATTTGGAAAATAACATTTTGGCATGTACAAAGTTTTCGCAAATCAACTTGAACTCACCTTGCTAGATTTAGGCTAAATCTAGATTTTCCCCCAAACTTGAGCTCCTTTGAATGAACTTGAATCCTCAAGTCAAATCTTCCAAAAACCACTAAGGTTTTGGTGGAAAAACCTAGAAATCTCAAGGAATGAAGATGAACACTTGAATCTTGCACCAATAGATGAAACCACTTGCATAGATGATGAAAGAACACTTTGATTTACAAGAACTTATCCCCAAAATGAGTTAGGGTTCATATGAGAGGGTGGTAGGTCGACTTGGGAGAGAAAGGAAGAGATTAGAAGTGAGAAATGAGAGAAATGGCTGAAAAATCGTATTTTTAAGGCTCTGGTACGTTCGTGCTATTGTGACATGCTATAGTGACAGTGTCACAATCGCATGGCACAATCGCACAAGTTGTACCGAGAGTTTTTGGCATCTGGCTATTGTGACATGCTATAGTGACAATGTCACAATCGCATGGCACTATAGCACAGAATGTACCGAACACTGTTTTGACCATAACTTCTTCGTTTTAGCTCCGTTTTTGCTTCAGAAAGAACCTTTGGACTCGTATTTGAATTCTTCATCCAACAAGACCATAAAATCTAGGATTTAAGATCAAAATCCTATTTCCTCTATCTCTCTTAAAAGATCGATTTCTACACTAACTTGAAATTGCGCGTACCCAAAATTACGGGTGCTAACCCATTGTCATAATTACATGGCACATTCGTTGGGACGACCAACCACTCGGCAATGCCATTGTTATTGTGACATATGTCACAATCACATGGCACTATAGCCGAGACTACCATACCTTCAATACCACTGGTGCTATTGTAAAGCCCGTGTCCCGGTATGTTCATATTTTACATTCTTAATTAATTGCTTTAATATCGTTCTTTTAGCGAATCTTTACTAACGGGGTTAGCAAGTTGACCAAATGCGTATTAAATTCTAAACCGCCCTAACTAGTGCCAAGTGATAAGTTTTTGAGGGACTAATCTTGGGATTTGGTCAAATTTTGGGCATGGTTCGGCCCATGCAAGAAAAAGGCCGAACCCCCCCCATGCTTCTCGTTTTCTTTCTTGTAATCCAAGCCAACAATCCCCAAAAACCCTACAACTCTTTCTTCTTGTTTCCTGGTGTGGGCGGCCGTGAGTGAGAGAAACATCGAGAGAGAGAGTGATCGTGAGAAAGAATCGAGAGAGAGAGTGATCGCGAGAAAGAGAGAGAAGAGAAGAAAGAACCAGCGGCAGCCACCCCTCGCCGCCGCTGCTGCTGTCGCCGGAGGTCGCCGCACCTGGGTCGTCGGAGGTCGAGAGGAAGGAGATTGGTTGTGGTGGTGAGACGTCGTCGTGAGGTATGTAGCTCTCTCGTTCGTCTCGTTTCTTTTCCTTTTTCCTTTTCGTTTTCCGGCGAGACCACCACCGCCGCACGCCGCCGCTGCGGTGGCTGTGGGTGGAGAGTGGTGGCAGTGGGCGACACTTGTAGCGTAAAACCCGAATCGTTAAGCCTTGAACCGTTTGTATAAGTCGTGATTTTTATGAAAATTCTAGTGTGCTGTCCAGTTTTCGTATGCCCATAACTTTTCTGTCGTAACTCCGTTTGAGCCGAAACTGGCGCCCACGGTTCAAGTTCAGGGTCGGGCACGTTTTCCGTGTTTTAGCGGAAAACTGGTTCGGTCTCTAGCTGGGCGAAAAAGTGGTCGCAAGTTCGGTGATTCGTCATTTTATGTGTAAAATTCTGGAATCTGCCACTGTTTTGTGTAGACCATAACTTTCTACTCGTAACTCGTTTTGAGGTGAAATTGGTGCCCAAAGTTCCCAAATCGAATTAGGAAGGTTTTTCGTGTTTTGCCGAAAGTCTGATTAAGCCCGTAGCTAGGCTGTATTGGGCTGTTTGTGCAGGCTGGACCGAAAACTGGCAGTTTTGGTAGTCGTTCGTATTTAATTGATATTTAATTGTAGAAAAATCGTTAGGAGGCGTATAATATGTCCTTGGAACCCTAACTCAGAGGAATTTCTGGTCATGAATTAATATTGGGATTTTTCTGGGTTTAAAGGGGTCGAAACAGGTCCCGAACAGACCTGTTTTGTGAGAACGGAAATTAGTTTTAGTGACGGCTTAAGCGTGTGTCGTGTCATAGGGTCCGAGTCTCGTATTGACACGTTTTAACATGCGTTTAGGTGCTGGGAAGTGACCGTAATTGTGAAGCTTGAATTGTGTTGTTAAGCTAGGCGCGCATTCGAGGTGAGTTCTCTCACTATATCTAATAACGGTTGTTTTATCATTGATGTAGTACGTGTGTGGTAGCATTATGTGATTTGTGTTGTGGAACTAGATAGTGGGGTGTCTAGTTGATACTATGTTGCCATGTTAACTCGGTGGGACCGAGGGTCCGGCGGGGCCGGAGGTTTTATACGCGGGGCGTAGAGACTCGGTGGGACCGGGGATTCGGCGGGGCCGAAGATGTTATCATGTGGTCGGTGGGACCGACTTGTGCCTTTTAGGTGGGTGGTTGTGGATATACATGTTTATGATTTGTTCGTAGACCTGTATGATCGTTTATGTGTCACTATCTGTTTTAGGGGTAGTGTGAAATAACTGTATTATTTATGGTGTTTGAATTCACTAAGCTTCGTGCTTACCCTTTCCCAACAAACTGTGGTTTCAGGTCCGAGCGGCTCCAAGGCGTGACGAGTACACACTGGCGCGCGAGGAGAGTTGGTTGCTTTATGATTTTGACAATTAAACGTTTATTCCGCTGGTTTTATTTTATAAAGATATTAATTATGTGTTTGCAAACGAAACGTTGGGATCATTTATTGAGTTGTTATAAATGAAATGTTTACTTTAAAAATTTAAATTTGCTTGTAATTTTTGGGACGTTACAGCTATTGTGACAAATGTCACAACTGCATGGCACTATAGCCATACTCCATAATTGGTTCTTCCTTTACTCATTCCCCTAGTTCAACATTTCTTCAATTGGGATAAAAATCAGGGTGTTACACGTGAGTATTGGTTCATATCATGTTTTCGATGAAGTATTATATTTATATGGATGGTTGTTCCGTGATTTATGGGTTGAGTATTATGTCGTCAACCGTATTTGAAGGTTTTGCATAATATAGATTTATTCACGTGTTGAGTGAGTTTGGATTGGAATTCATTTTGAAAAGCGCTATATACATTTTGGGAACTTCTCTCATAGATTTCGTGTGCGTTGGAAAATGAGTCATTTACATCCTTCTCATAAACTCTTTTGGAAATCATAATTTATGTCGCAAACTTTCATTCAAAGAATTATTTAAATCATGTTATAAACTCTTGAACTCACTAGGCGTTAGCCTAACCTTTTTTATTTGTCGGCATGTGTTGAAACTTAATGACGAATAATACCCGACTTAGTATTCTTAAACTAAACCTGAAAAACGATTTTGTTGAAAAATAACAGTTTATGAAATGAAAGAATGACGGAGAGAGAGAAAAAGAGTTTTACCTAAAAACGATGTTGTGGATGAATAATGATTTGTGAAATGAAATAACAAATCAATTGATGGAGAAGTAGAAAAAGAATTTACCTGAAAAATGATTTTGTTAAAGAATAATGAGTTGTGAAATGAATATTATATAGAAGAAGATATTTAGTGATGGACAAATCATGATTAATAAGCAATGGAAAGGTTTGGAGGTTTCATCTACAAGAACAAACGAAGATGAAAAGATTTGGAGGTTTCATCTTCAAGAATGAAAATGAAAAGGTTAAGAGGTTAATATTTTAAAATTACCAAAATAACCTTATTCTAATGAATTTTATGTTTTTAGTATAAGGACAAAAAAAGTCTTTAACATATCAAATATTTTAAAAATCAAAAAACTTAAAAAAAAGAAAGGTAGACTTAAGATGCAGATGTCACATCATTGTCTTTTGATTTATTCCTTAATATATATATATATATATATATATATATAGGGGTGGGTTCAAATAAAAACCAAATTTCAGTTGTAAACGTGAGGACAAACCACAGCCCTTGATTAAAAAATCGGAGATCAGATCAATGAATAAAAAACACGGTGGCAATTTTGTAAATAACTTGAAAACTATGTCCATGGCTTAGTGAACTTTTAGCGCGCAGGGGTAAAATTGGAATCAGCCCTCTTTTGTTGACTTTTTATTTTCTTTTTTAATTAAAAAACTTTTACCCCCTTAAATTTTAAAATAAATTATCTCAAAAACTACTAACATTTTAATCAAACAAATTACATCAAAAAAACGAGAATTTCGTGCTCTTCGATATGACATCCATCATGATATAGTTTTTTTTCGATTTAACCGTTTTTTAAGTGAAATCGTGTATATATGTTATATTCAGACTGAATATAACACATATTCAAACTGCATATAACACATATTCAGACTGAATATAACACATATTCAGACTGAATATGTGTTATATTCAGACTGAATATAACACATATTCAGTCTGAATATAACACATATTCAAACTGATGTATTTATATCAAAGAAAGGTAAGCATGAAAATGAGGTTTGAATAAACAAAAATGGTGTAATTATTCAAAAGGTCCTCCTAAACTACCCATCATCGAGGCTTCTGATCCATATACATTCTGCTGCTCATCATCCAGTATTCTCCTCCAATAAAAGGTGTACCCCATTGACAAACATCATACTTGCACAGTTAACATTTAATGGAACATAATAAACGAAATCAAATACGAGATCTTGGTTACTTGAATGATCATAATAGATCACTTGCAGAGGGGCATGCTAAAATGATTCCCGTTTGAGTTTTAATTTATTCCTAAGTTCATAATCTTTTATATATATATAGTGGTTTGTATAGTTTGTTAGAATTGTTTGGTTTACAATTGAAACGCACAATATATATATATATATATATATATATAGAGAGAGAGAGAGAGAGAGAGAGAGGTTCAAAGAAAAACCTCAAAAAACGAAAAACTGAAGAACACATATAAATACATCAGTCTGAATATGTGTTATATTCAGTCTGAATATGTGTTATATTCAGTCTGAATATGTGTTATATTCAGACTGAATATGTGTTATATTCAGTCTGAATATGTGTTATATTCAGACTGAATAAAGGTAGATATTCAAAACGAATAAATGTTTAAATTTTGTACCTTTATTCAGTCTGAATAACTCTATATATTCAGACTGAATAAAGGTAAATATTCAAAACTGAATAAATGTACCTTTATTCACTCTGAATATAACACATATACACGATTTCACGTAAAACGGTTAAAACGAGAAAAAAAACTATATCATGATGGATGTCATATCGAAGAGCACGAAATTCTCGTTTTTTTTATGTAATTTGTTTGATTAAAATGTTAGTAATTTTTGAGATAATTTATTTTAAAATTTAAGGGGGTAAAAGTTTTTTAATTAAAAAAGAAAATAAAAAGTCAATAAAGGATGCGCTCATTCTAATTTGACAAAAATACCCCTAAAGCTGAATTTTAGGAATGACTTAAATATGGCTGCGATCAATGGTGAATTTGAGTTTTCATTTGAACTTTCCTATATATATATATATAGAGAGAGAGGGAGGTTCAAGGGAAAACCTCAAAAAACGGAAAACTGAAGAACACCCTAGGGGCCCTTCATCTGGACGGTATGCATTTATGCATACAGGTAAATTAAGTTGACTTTTTGGTTTATATGCACAAGTGCATTATGCATTTGTGCATACGCATGTGTGCATATTACAAATTACCCGTCCAGATGAAGGGCCCTTAGGGTGTTCTTCAGTTTTTCGTTTTTTTTTAAACACTGCCAAAACTGAAATGGAATCTGGTCAAACGAATTTGAACTTGCACAAAGTTGTTACTTGGTTCGGTCGGTTCGAATTCATTCCTTGATAGTACTTTCCGGATGATTGAATCAATAACCACATAGCTCCAATGGTGATCTTCCTCCGATGTACTCCGTTGCCTTCGGTTCTTCCACTACACCAATATGGCCTGTCGCGCACAATTCACTTGTTTCACTCTAAACCATTTCCAGATTATCCATTGGGAAGCAGACAAGGGTTACGGCGCACCACAGCCAGAGCGCTGACAGAATGGAGAGAGTACGAGGAGGCTGTTAAAGACAAAGATCTTGGTCGAGCCCTTCGTTTCCTCCAGGAAACCCCACTGCCTAATGATTATTCACAATTGGGACTCACGTTGGAGTTGCAGAGGGATTGGCAAGTCTTGGATACATGCTTAAACGCCGATGATATGAGGCTTGTTGGAAGTGCTTATGCTTTTCTCAAAGACAAGGGCTTCTTGAATTACTTCGGAAAGTACCGCAGTATTGGTAACCACTTCTTAATTGAGATTTGTTTGTTGCCATATCATATCCCATCTTTCTAAATTCTAATTCTGCTGCAATACCCTCAACATGCATAATTTGAATTCTTTATTTCTTTTCTTGTTTTACAATCTGCAGTTCTGGAGGGACCAAGAGACGTTACCCCAACTGTTTTGAAGTCTTCAACTGGTTTAGAAGGTATAAATTTCCTTTTTAACTGGAATAAAGCTGCCTATAATGAGACTAATATGCTTCACTCGCTTCCCTTGTAATGAGACTATATTCCCTTAAAAAGTTTCTAACTACCTATTCATTCTTCAATTCATGCTACAGTTTCCAAACTCTCACCCAAGAAATGGGGTCTTTCCAGAAGCTCTAGTATTGTTCTGGTTTCACTTTTTGCTGGATTATCATTTATGGTAGACCATGGAATCGATCTCAGGCCTCATCTGGCAGTAATATTGGGTGTAGCCATGGTAGACTCAATATTTCTTGGTGGTTCCTGTTTAGCCCAAATATCAAGCTATTGGCCTCCATACAAGCGGCGTATACTTGTGCATGAAGCAGGACATCTTCTTGTTTGTGAGTCTTTAAGTTTCTAGCCATGTGTTCCTTCTAGCCTACTCTTTAGCATCAGCTTGATGGTTTGTGCCATAGGTGGGTCTGTTAAAACTTAAAAAAGGTAAATCTAAGCAGCCATATCAGTTGTGAGTTAGACTTGTGAGCCTTTTTATAATTCACAACTTTTAGGATACTAATAACTTCACCCCTTGAGTTGATTTGGAGGTTATCGGGTTAGCATTCTGTTTTGGGATGATGTTTTACAAGCGGTATAAGAGCTCTACCCTGTCAAAGTAAAGTGGGATAGGCTTGTGCATCTCATGAGTACATTTATTTGGGTTTTTGTGTAGGTTTGACAAGGATGCCAGGACTTTAAGTGGGGGAGATTTGACATTAGAAATGTTAGGTCCTTATAAGTCATAGGTTTTGGGCTGTGAATACCTTTCCACCATGGTTTTAAGTTGATCAGAAGGTTATTGGTCTAATCTATGGGCTTGGGGTGTTGCAGTTTCATAGTGTAGATAAACAATAGATCGATAACATTTCTGTTAGATACTGATTTGAAAATGTTTACCGGGGTCCTCTGTTAGTGACTTGTGCTTTGCTAATGACTATTTTCCCATTATGAAAATTGCAGCTTATCTTATGGGATGCCCCATTCGTGGCGTAATTTTAGATCCTATCATTGCAATGCAGATGGGAATTCAAGGGCAGGTAATCCTGAGGATGCTAAACTTGAAGTCACTCACAATGTCTTTATAATTTACTGGCAAATATATTGGCTTGCAAATTGGCAGTGAACACATTAATATATAGTTGAGTTGGAGCTTGATTGGTATTAGTTTCAAATACGCAGGCAGGAACACAATTTTGGGATGAGAACCTTCAAAATGAGCTTGCTGAGGGCCGACTCACCGGTATTGCCTTTGACAGGTGAATATGCCTGACCTCTTTTTTCTTTTTCTCGTGCTGTGTCTTATTAGTAACTGTTTTGGGAAAAAAATAAGCAGTACTTCATACTTGGGATGATATGTCCTGCTGGGTGCATTGTTGCAATCAGAAAGTGTGTCCTTCCCATCAAGAAGCTATTTCCTTGGGCAAGACACTGGTTTTGGTTTCATTATCACTTCCCTTTTTTTCTTTTACATTTAAGTGATCAGTGGTTCAACATTGATAAAAGTATTGAAATTATACGATCTATAAGTGCCGTGTGAAGTTTGCATACTTTGTTTGGGACTTGTAATCATTTTTTCTTAGGAGTTCCGTTCGATGTTATATTCATTCAGATACTGCATGGTGCTATTTGCTGGGATAGCAGCAGAAGCTCTTGTTTATGGAGAGGCTGAGGGCGGAGAGAATGATGAAAATCTCTTTAGGAGCATCTGTTTGCTTTTGGAACCACCACTCTCTGTTGCACAGGTAACCACTGACGTTTCTTTCTGCTTACCTGCCATTTCTGCCCTGAGATTTTGCTCCTGCCATTCTCTTAGTAGATGATGATGATGATGTACCATGGTTTTGTCTTGAAATAGATGTCAAATCAAGCAAGGTGGTCAGTTATGCAGTCTTATAATCTGTTAAAATGGCATAAACATGCCCATAAAGCCGCTGTTAAAGCTCTGGAAAGTGGTGGTAGTCTCAGTGTAATCGTCAGAAGCATTGAAGAAGCAATGGCTACCAACAAATGATGTTTATGTTGCATATATGGTTCTGATTTGTCTCACGGAAAAGGGTATTAATATCCTGCCCATGCTATTCCTTCCTGTTGTTTTCATAACTGTTAATTTGATCTTGTGAGTTCAGTTGAACATATCAATAAGTATAGAAGAAGTTTCAGTTACTTTTTCTTGTTTACATTTGTTATGTGCCATTACTAATTTACCATCCTATGAATGGACTGCCTGATAAAAGGAATAAGGATGTGTTAGCAAATAGTGAACTGCAAACCATGAGTGTGTGAACTGCAAAGGGTAATGATGTTGATAACAACTCTGGGAGTACAAAACAAACATGGAGGAGGGGAACAACTCGTCAAGTAGGAAAGTCAAACAAAGGTGGTGGAGAATTTAGAGAACTCTTAGATAGTGAACTAGAACAAAGATCTCAAGGATTATGTTTGTTATCAGAAATAATGTGATAGCATTTCATTCAACTAGTAGAGAACTATACACCATATATATATACAAACAAACATCTAGATAAGGAAAGCATACTAAGAAAGTAAAGTCCTAATTTACTATATCTAACACTCCTCCTCAAGTTGGAGCAAATATGTTAATCATGCCCAACTTGTTACAAATAAAATCTATCTGTGTTTTCCGCAATGGCTTCGTGAGAATGTCTGCAAGCTGATGCTCAGTCCTGATGTGTACTGGTTGGATCGATGGAGGGTCTGTCCGTGTTCCCACAACACGGTCTCTAATGAGATGGCAATCAACTTCAATGTGCTTAGTCCTCTCATGGAATACTTGATTCTTGGCTATGTGAATAGCTGACTGGTTATCACAATACAGTCTCATCAAGTCGTCTGTAATTACTCCAAGCTCTCTTAGGAGTCTCCTTACCCACGTCATTTCGCATGACACATCTGCCATGGCTCTATATTCTGATTCAGCACTTGATCGGGAGACAGTATGCTGTTTCTTGCTTTTCCAAGAAACTAAATTTCCTCCAACAAAAACACAGTACCCCGTGGTTGATCTCCTGGAAACAGGACAACCAGCCCAATCTGCATCCGAGAAACCAGATATCCTGCCATCGCCTTCTTCAGTGAAAGCACCCACTCGACAATGACCCTGATCTGAATAGAGTATCCCTAAGCCTGGTGTGGCCTTGAGATACCTCAAAACACGAAGAGCTGCATCCCAATGACCCGTATAAGGAGCAGACATGAACTGGCTCAAGACACTAACCGGGAATGATATATCTGGTCGAGTAACTGTCAAATAGTTTAACTTTCCAACTAGTCTCCTGTATCTCTCTCTGGATCCTTCATAGGATTTCCATCATCCGGAAGAAGTTTTCCTGTAGCGAGCATCGGACTGTCCACAGGTTTACATCCTAGTAAACCACACTCAGTAAGCATATCAAGAACATATTTCCTTTGAGACAGAAGAATCCCTTGTGGAGATCGACATACTTCTATCCCAAGGAAATAACGAAGTCGTCCAAGATCAGTAACTTGAAACCGAGTCTGTAAGAATTCTTTTAGCTCCGAAATTCCGGTGCTATCATCTCCGGTAATAATAATGTCATCTACATAGACCACCAATATGATCCGTCGATAGTCACGGTGTCTATAAAACACAGAATAATCCTGGAACTGCGGGTCATACCAAACTCCTGGAGAACCTCTGAAAAACGTCAAAACCATGCTCTAGGAGACTGTTTGAGACCGTATAATGAACGTCGCAATCGACATACTTTGGTGACCTCCTCCTCAATAACAAACCCAGGGGCTTGTTCCATGTACACCTCCTCCTCAAGAATGCCATTAAGAAAGGCGTTCTTGACATCCAACTGATGAAGCGGCCAATGATTAATGGCAGCCAAAGCAATACAAATGCGAACTGATGGCATTTTAGCTACCGGGGAAAACGTCTCGTCATAATCAATCCCATGGGCTTGAGAATAACCCTTTGCAACTAATCGGGCTTTCAAGCGATGTAGTGAACCATCGGGATGAACTTTCACTGTGAAAACCCATTTACAACCGACTTTCCGCTTTCCACAGGGAAGTTGTTCCAAATCCCATGTATGATTCTTCTTTAGAGCATCCATCTCTTCCTGCATTGCCTTAAACCATCCCGGATGATTAAGAGCCTCCGTCACATTTCTAGGAACAATATGACTATCAATGGCGGTGGTGTAGGCACACGACTCTGAAGAAAGATGAGTATAGGCAAGATAATCCTGAATAGGATATCGGGTACAAGTTCGTGTGCCTTTTTGGAAGGCAATTGGAATATCGGGGAGATGGGCACCAGGTGGGTCATAAGGCTCAGTATGTGGTGGTAGGGGTGTATCAGGAGCGAGGTCGGGGACAATGTCAGTAGGCAATGATACGTGTGTACCGGGTGGTGGAATTGGAGACGTACTAGAATCATCATGCACAGGTAGGCACTCGTGGGTCTCAGTCACTTGTCGTTGGCGCTGTCGAGCATACACATTTGGGAAACGAGTATCAGTGGGTACTGGCGAAATAGGCACATTTGGTGCCACTACTGGAATACGCAAGACTGGAGGATCAAAAGAATCAAAAGGATCATGAACATGATTTGGTGACTCGGAAGTGCTTGTATGAGATTTATCATAGAAAGGATGCAACTCATTGAATGTGACATCAGCAGAAGTAAAATATCTACGCAGGGAAGGACTATAACAACGATAGCCTTTTTGGACACGAGAATACCCAAGGAACACACACTTGATAGCACATGCAGAAAGTTTATTACGCCCCGGACGATGATCATGTACGTAAGAAATACAACCGAAGATTTTTGGATCTAGGGGAAAAGAAGTGCCTTTGGGAAAGAGAATGGAAAAATGTGTCTTCCCTTTTAAGGACAGAGGAAGGCATACGATTAATCAGATAATTAGCTGTAAGAACCGCATCGCCCCAAAAACTTTGTGGAACATTATAATGAATCATCATAGTGCGTGCCACATCCAACAAATGTCGGTTCTTTCGTTCAGCAATGCCATTTTGTTGGGGCGTTTATGCACATGAAGATTCATGTATAATACCATGCTCAAGACACATAACTTGTAAAATCATGAGAAAAATATTCCTTTGCATTATCAGTTCGCAATGTTTTAATGGAAACATCAAGCTGGGTTCTGACATAGGCATAAAATTCACGAAAGATGGACAATATTTCACTGCGAGATTTAAGTAGGTAAACCAATGTTGCACGAGAAAAATTGTCAACAAACGTAATGAAATACTTAAAACCATTTGTAGAAGTAATAGGACACGGTCCCCATACATTCGAGTGAACGAGTTCAAACAAGGTGTTGACTTGACTATACTTGCTAGGGGGGTAGGAACAACGAATGTGTTTACCCAACTGACATGACTCACATTGTAACTCATGAATAGATGAAAGATAGGGTCTTAGTTGTTTCAAAACAGGCAAAGAAGGGTGACCTAACCGACAGTGCACATCTCTAATACTGGAATCACAAAGATGTGTAGCTGGAGATTGCAACATAGACAAGCGATAAAGACCATGAGATTCAAAACCTGTGCCAATCAACCGGTGTGTTTCCAATTCCTGAAACACACAATGTGTGGGGAAAAAGGTTACAGAACAATTAAGTTTTCTGGTAATTTGGCTAACAGATATTAGACTTTCGGGGAAGGTAGGAACGTAAAGAACGGATGATAAGTTTAGGTTTGACGGGTTGCTAGTGGATCCAATGCCCATAATTTGACACGAAGACCCATTAGCAAGCCGAACCGGATTATGGGTTATATTAGTCTCAAGGTTGGATAAAAGGTCTCTGTTTCCAGTCATGTGATCTGTGGCTCCAGAATCAATAATCCAAGATGGTGAGCATGCAGAAAAACATAGATGTAATACCTAATTGTGTTGTACTCGCACAAAAAGTAGATGAAACCTCGCATCGAGGATGACCCAAAGCTGTAAATTCATGGCACATCGATTGTTGCAATGGAACTTTGTCACCCATTGCAAATTCAGACAGCTGGATGTTCTAGAGTAGTTCCACCAGCAACAACGATCAAGTTTCAGGCAGATTCAGAGGTAAACCGACAGTTCAGCAGGTGCAGACGTGTTCCGAAAGGTTCTGGCAGGTTCCGACAGGCTCCGGAAGATTCCAGCAGGTTCTGGAAGAAGAATCCGACAGGTATCGAGTATGTTAAGATTCTGGTGGGTTCAAGAAAAAGATTCCGGCAGGTTCAGACTTGTTCCGGGAAGGTTTAGAACAGGTTCTGGAAGGTTCCGACAGTTTTTTTAGAGGATTCCGGCAGCTTCTGGAGGATTCCGGCAGGTACATGAAGATTCCGGCGACGGCGGCCGGAGGTCAGGTGAGGTGGCAGGAAGTCTGGCAGCGACAGTAGGTTCGGTAGGGTTTCAACGGCGGATTTCCGGCGATGGCGGCTAGGGTTCCGGCGGATTCTCCGGCGATGGCGGCTAGGGTTTCGGTAGACTTTCGGGTGATAACACGTTTGTGGATCTAGAAAATGAAGACAGTAGCAAAAAGAAGGAAGAAAAACGGTTCTGGAAACTCAGGAGGCGGCACTGGTGGCGGCAGCGGCGGCAGGTCTGAAGATGTTGGAGGATGGCGCTGACAGCCACATATCTGGAGAAGGAGGCCGGTGGCAGCGTTTGAGGTGAAGAGGTGGTGGAGGCTAGGGTTTAGATCAGTTTCAGACGGCGGCGGCTAAGGTTCAGGCAAGTTTCCGGCGACGACGGCTAGGGTTCCGGCATACTCCGGCGACAGGTGGAATCCATCAGCTCTGATACCATGTTATCAGAAATAATGTGATAGCATTTCATTCTAACTAGTAGAGAACTATACACCATATATATATACAAGCAAACATCTAGATAAGGAAAGCATACTAAGAAAGTAAAGTCTTAATTTACTATATCTAACAATGTTAATGATGTGATGAGAAATATGGCCTAGGGTTTTGATCAAAATGTTGCGGTATCTCTGAACTCAATTATGGGGTTAGCCACTAAGAAAAAGAATGAAGGTGGAAGGTGTTACAGAAGAACAAAAAATTAGGGTTTTGATTGATAGTGGAACATCTCATAATCTTCTATCCACCTCCTTATAGGAGAAATTGGGGATTACAGTGAGAGAGTCAGAGAGGCATGTAAGAGCATCTCCGACAGATTCTACAAAGTGGAGATTTTGGGCAATTTTATTCTCCAACAGATTCTTCAAAACTTTCTCCAAATTTGAGAAAACATGAGAGAGAGGGAGGGGGAGGGGGAGGGAGAGGGAGAGGTGTGTGTGTCTGAAATTCTCCAAAATTATTACCATGAAATAGAACCATTTTTTTAAACAATATTTCCATCAATAATAAACCTTGAATTTAAATGTTTCTGAGAGAGATAATATTTTATTAATGTATGAAATAATTTGATATTATGATTAATGTCACAATCTTCAAAATAGAGTCTGTTGGAGTTAAATGTAATTCAAAATAGGTGCGTGATTTAAGGAATCCTTGTAGTAAGAAGAGTCCTGATGTAATAAATCTAAAATAGAAAGAATATTTGAGAGTGAGCAAGACCTCTATATGTCCCTTAATCTAGTAAGAATTACACTTGTATACATTTAATTCTCGTAATATTGATTTATCATTGAGCTTCAGCTTCATCTTAATCAGTGGTCGCTCACATATACTTGTATTTGCATTATTATTTTGTGTTATTCATGCTAGAGAAAGATAACTCCCTTTTTTTGTAGCTGTTAATCTTTTAACTTGTTATGTTGTAGGATTGGAAGTAGTTTACTTTGCTCATTATACAAGTGGAGTAATTGTTGAGTGTACGTCGTCGTGAACAGATACGGAAGATACATCAAGGGGAAATAAGCTACTCATTCATGGCATATTTGTAAGTAATTTTGTACTTGGTGACTTGGGTTGCTGTAGTGTAAATTCATTGGTAATATGGGATAGTTATTGGTAGCTAAAATGTAAATATTAAATCTCTTCTCCCAAGGGAAACCTTTGGGTGGTTATTAGTTATTTTTTAATGTTTTTATGGAAATTGCATATAAGATTTTGAACATAGAGACTTGTCATATGCTCCTTGATCAGAGATTTATATCATGTTATGAATTTATTATGATTATGACTAGAGTAACAATATAATCTAAGAATCTGAGAAGGAGAATACTTAGAGAGAATACGATCACTTGTGAAAGTGTATTTAAGGGTATATAAAGGATCACTTAGCGGCAGCAACTAGCGACGATAATGACCATGGACTGTCTTCTTAACGAAATCAAAACCCTGATATTGATGTTGTAGTTTTGAAAAGTTAGGAATGAAAGACATTTTTCATAAACCCAAGGAACAACTTTTGAGGTTTACTAGGAATGAAAAAAATGAGCGCAAATTATAAAAAAAACCAACCGAACATTATATCCTTAAAGATGGATTATATAAGCTAAGCTAGCGCTGATCTTTAATTAATTAATTCCTTTTTCCATCATGAAAGTTGCATGATTGAGAAAGACAGTAGATTAATTATAATACCAAGCAGTGAAGGACACTAGTGTTGAGAGTATACTACGTACATTGATTTTCCATATATAAATAAATATATAAGGAAGTAGATGCCTCTTGATCACTTGGAGAACTTGAGAATGTCAGTAGTTTCATAACCAAGGTAATGGAAAGGAAATGTATGAGATGAGGGGGTGACATCAGGATGATGAAAGGGGTGGGAAGATGAAGAAGGATCAAAGCTGGTAATGGCCGGCCCCAGGTGATGTTGGTTGGAAGCTAGAAGCTTGTCCAGGAAGGACCAGTCTGCAGTGACGCTATTAGTAGCTAATAGTGGTGGTTTGTCTTGTTGTTGTTGATGTCCTCCACCACTGCAACCTGCACAATTACCAGCACGACAGCTGGCTGATGACATTAAGCTCAACAAGTTCCTGCTGGAAGTATCCATGTCATTGATCATCATGGTACAGCTGGTGTCGTTGTTGTTATTGGGTTGACGTGGTGCTAGAAAATATGGGGTGTGGTCGTGAGGAGAAGTGGTCAACAGCTGAGGAAGATGCATGGAACCATCAAATAAGGTTGTAGTACTAGTACAGTCGTAGCTGCTATTATGCAGAAGAGCTTGCAACTGCAGGCTGCCGTTGTTATTATTATTATTATTATTATTGTTGTCTTGATCAATTAAGTGATGGTGATCGTCTTCAGCCTGAAGAGTAGTATGATCTTCAGATTGAAATGGGCTTCTGTTATGGCTTTTCTTCTTGAATACTCGACACACGACCCAACCATCTTCCTGTTTAATTATACAGACAGACAGATAGAGTATTACTATAGTTAATTAATCAATTACTAGTATTTATTATTAAATAAATTAAATTAAAATAAATGTTGGTACCTGGACCTCTGATGGGGTGGTAGCAATAGCATTAGAGTAGTGATCATCTAGGCGATACTCATGCATGATCCAGTCTGTCTTTTGGCCGTGAGGGGCACGTCCAGTATAAAATACTAGGGTCTTGCGCATCCCAATTCTTTTGGAATTGCTAAGGAGATGGATGGCCTTGTCCCTCCCGGTTGCCTTCCAAAATCCAGCGGCTGTTGCACGGTTTGTTCGTGTTCCAGTTGGATACTTTTTATCTTTGTGGCTAAAGAAGTACCACTCGTTCTGTGGACCCGACCCAATTCTACACTTGTCTACATTCACATTCACATTCACATTCAGTTCTACTTCCTAATTAACTAATTAAATAAACATAAAATATATATATATATATATAATTAAGCTGTAACCTTTTAGATCCCATGGCTCTAGTTTGTTGAGATCTACTTCTCTGATAACATCAAGGTCAATGGCCTCGTAGGAAACCTTCTTCCATAGATAATAGTACAACAACTCCTCATCTGTAGGGTGGAACCGGAACCCTGGAGGTACCGACACTTGTCCGTTTCCTGTAGCCTGAATCATCCTATTCCTACCCTCCACAAAAATTAATACAACCTGCCATATATGTTGTATTCATTATCAAACCAACTTAATTACTTTATGAGGAATTACTTCATTAGTTTAACAAAATTTAAATTTTATAAGATCGATATATAGTCATTAATTATGATGCTTTATATATGTAATCGTCACTTTCTCCATGCATGCATGTTGACACATGACTACTACTCGATCCAAATAACTAAGCAAAAGTAGGTTAGTTTTAAAGTGTGATCGATCAATTAATTAATTTATTAGATTGAAAATGCAGCAGCATCAGATTTCATCTCTGACATGCATGTTGCATGTTGCATGTTGCATGTTTAGGTAGCTTCAACAACTTAACCCACATCAATCATTATCTAGATTATTCTTAATTTCAACATGGATATATATACTTGTCATCTCATTAGGCCTTTACGTTTAATAAACTTCCTCATACTTTACCGTATCCTTTTGTAAAGGATCTCTTCATATGCTAATATCATGATTCTTGTGGCTCCTATACATAGTCGGTTTAGTGGTTTGGTTTGGGATCATCAATATAAATGCAAAACTATATATATATATATATATATATATATATATAGAGGACGATAATCAAATGAGAACCTAAAATAGGTTGGAACCGTGAAAACCAATCTAAACCGTTAATTGATTTTAATCTATAAACATTATTATAGGCAAAAATAGGTTGAGAATCGTGAGAACCTATGAATGAAATTTATGCTTTTAAAACCATAGGATCAAAACCAAATGACGGCTTAGATCGGTTCCCACGGTTCTCAACCTATTTTTGGTTCTCACATGATTTAACCCATATATATATATATATATATATATATATATATATATATATATATGTTTTTTTTAAACTAAGCTGCAAACTATATATGTTTTCTAGATTTTATCTGCCTTGACAGATTTTCCCAAATTTGAGCTAAAATACCATCGATACAACATATTATTGATTAGCATGCTAATGATACGATAAACAAACATTTCAATACATATATATATATATATATATATATATATGTCAATAATTTTACCTTAAGTGATCATTTGGTAGTTTTTCTTCCTTGGATGGATGGATGGAACGCGTGCACCGAATTCACGTACTGCTTCCCTTCAGTTTTAAACTTGGCCAACTTCCTTCCTTTGACACTTTTTGTTTTCTGATTTCTTTGACTCACCATCATCCTCCAAGCAAAGGGCTACATCCCTATATATAATATGTATGTATAGCCAGGTGTATGCACAGTGACATGTGAGTTATTATTTAAGTTTTAAATGTAGCCACGCATGCAATCACCGTCTAGTAGGCGTCTACTGTGGTTAAATTAGATTATATAATTTGGTATATTTATTTTCATAAGCTCTATCTAAATATAAATTAATTAATTAATTCATTTCCTATAGTATAATCTTTTATTAATAATTACTTCACAAATATAATCCTTCTTTTAATTCCACAACGGGTACGGACATATATTATCGATCTTATACTACTAATTTGCCATCTCAATTGTCAAATGATTATTATTATCGAGTTAACTCACTCAAATAATTAAAATTCAAATCTGGCCTATGTATTCTTACCTTGAAGTTCATTTTTTATATTATTAGTTTAAATATTTCACAATATAATATTTTGTCAATTTCAAATATAAAGGATGAATGAATGAATGAATATATATGAAAAACTCAGTCAAATGAAAATAAAAAATACAATGATTATTTATAAGTTTTGCCTTGCTCTTCCTTGATAACCGCTCCCATGTTTAAAGAAAGAAAAGGAATAGAAGAAGGATGAAATTGGAGTCAGCATTGGCACGTGAATAAAGGACGTGTGAAGAAAGCAAAATCCTCAAAGTCCGTCGGATCTACGCCGTTACTCTTTTATATTTATTTATCGTTTAAATACTTATTATGTTTTAGAGAAAACTACGGATTTGGTCCCCGTGGTATGTCAATGTTTACGGATTTTGTCCCTAGACTTTATTTATTATGGATTTGGCGCCAATGGTATCCAGTTTCTGTTGAATTTGGTCTTTCGACCTAACGACCGTCTAACATGTTCGTTAAAGTTGAGGGCATAAAGGTCTTTTTGTCCTTTTTTCCTATTTTAACATTTTTTAAAATTGACTTTTTAAATGAGGGGCCAATATGTATAGATTGGAACTTGAACGGCCATAGATAAACATTATTTAATAAATCATATATATATATATATATAGGGTCAGGTTCACGTGAGACCAACTTGTTTTTGAAATACCGTTAGACCAAAAAATAACACTGAAACTTCAAAGTAATTTATCGAGAATATATGGAAAACAACGAACCTTCACAACAAAAACAATGTGAAGGCTTACCTTCACATTACATTCACATTGTTTTGCTGTGAAGTTTTAGTGTTATATATATGTGGGGCCATTCAAAGGAGAACTTGGTTGTTTGTGATAACCGTTCATTGTAATTGATAAATTAGAAAATTATTAATTTTGGTAATTTTGACTGAAATTTAATTTAAAGAACATTTTAGGTATTTTAAAACTTTTATCTCTTCTCTCTCCTCTCTTCTCTTTCATCTCCTCTCATCGGCCTTCCCCACTCGGGTTCCCAAACCCGCTCGAGCTTTCCCATTTATTTTTTTTTAATTTTTTTTTCAAAAATTTGAATTCCAACGGTTTGGAAACGGCTATTTTGGGTTTTTTTAATTTTTTTTCAATTTAATCACACTATATATATTTAACCCTCAACCCTTATATTTTTCACACCTCTCAAACTCTCTCAAATTCTCTCAAACTCTCTCAAATTTCATCATGAATCCAAACAAAACACCTACATCCCGTCGTAACCGACCGGATACACCGCAACCGCAAGAAGACCCGGAGCTTGGTTTTCAAGCGTTTGCACAAGACCCGCAATTTTCGCAACAAATTCCGCCACAATTTTCGCAACAATATCCGCAACAATATCCGCCACAATATCCGCAACAATTTTACAACTCATTAGGCCATCCGTAACCAATTCCTTACCAATTTTTTAATGAATGATATGAATTTTAATTTTTATTATTTATCTTATTTTTATTTATTAAAAAATATATAAATATTTTTATTTTGTTAAATAATTAAATGTATAAATAAAAGAATTAAAAAAAATGAGGTGGCATTTAGGGCTTTTTGCAAACGGGTACTTCACTTTTGGGTTTGGAGTGGGTTTATAGAAAAGCTGATGTGGCGCTGTGGGCTTTTGGGTTTTTTGCAAACGGGTACGGATGGTCTAAGATATATTGTGATACCTAAAAATACATACAGATGCACTGTGATTCCAAATGTGTTACACACAAACCTTAAAATCAAAATCAAACCCATAGTTTCATGTTTTTTGGACATTGGTTATTTTCTTTTCTTTCTCATGGGACATTGCATGAAGATATTTCTTTCCATAGTTTTGGTCTTTTTCTTTTGAGAAAGTTGTAAGCAGGCGAAGGGCCCAGGGAGATAGTAATGGCATCATTGACTTGACTATCTCTTGTCCAACGAGATCTTAATCACTCTTTTCAAAATTCCCACTTCCAGAGGCAATGACCATATCATATTTTGAATGTGACTCAGTTATACATTTTCCAGACACTGAAATCTGGGCACCATTTAACTTGTCTTAATCACTGTCACAACCATTGGCGACAACCTTTTCACGCACCGGATTACCTCGTCTCTCATATTCGAATCATCTTCTTTTGTGGTGGCAATAACAGGTGGATGTTGGTGGCGATAACCAAATGAAACAGAAAACCCGATGGTGGTGGCGGTAGCAAGAGACGGATGACACTTACCGGAGGTGAAGGGATGGGCTAGTTTCGACGAAGATGTTGAGTAGCCATGGGGGAGGGTTGGTTCTCCATTGATGGTGGGAGACGGTGATATTTCAAAATTATAAATTAGGGTGTATTGAAATCAATTATATTAGGTAACTGTAGGAGGATTGGAAAGAGGAAAATGAGGAATTAATTTATTATAAAAAAATTCAAATTTGTTAAAGGAAAAACGAAACATGACAATAATATATTAGAGAGCACGAAAATCACTGTTTCTCATTAATCATAAGCCCTTTAAATAGGGAGAAGTTTACAACGAAAATGAAACATTAATTATGGTAAATTCTAATACTAGGAAAATATTCTTTCAATTACTTCATTTTGATGATGGCACATATCTTTCAACACTCCCCCTTCTGCCGAATCAAATGAGTGATGGTGCATAGTTCTTGCCTCATTCAAACCTTACGCCAAAGAAACAAAACCCAGTGGAAAAAATAAAAACTTTAGGCGAAGGAAAGAGTACAAGACACCAATTAACAATTCATTTAGTTTACCATTTTTCTTGATTTGTGCATCAATCAAGAAGTATAGAAATCAAGATGATGTATAAAATGTTGCCTCACTAAAACCTTGCACCAAGGAACAAAACCCAGTGGGAAAAATAAAACATTGGGCGAAGGAAAGAGCACAACCCATTAATAGTACATATTTAGTAGACACCTCCTTTTGTCAATTACTCCCCCTAACTTATACATTAATCAAAGGAGTTTGAAAACATTTGCAGTATAATACTTTCACATGTTTTCCAAATATGATTTTAGGAAATGATTTGGTAGGCAAATATGTTACATTCCCTTCTCATCCTTTTGATTCATTTGAATCTTGAGGCGAGTTTATTATTGTTAATTGTATAAAAACTTAAGCTGCATATGATTTGTGTTATAACCCTTGATGTATCTGACTTTCATTTCTTCGATACATGATGCATTATTTCCATACATGCAAGTTGTATAGTGGTTAAACTCAAAATTACTAGCTCCTCTTATATGTGTAATGATAGTCCTTAACCATATACACTATTGAATAGTTTCATGGAGAGTAAGATTGTTGATAATATAAAAAGATAGCTATTCAGGGTTTGCTTAGTTTACTTCCAAGCAATCAACATGTTTCATATGATAATTCCTTATCCAATTTGGGAACAACCTTTATATGAGTCAAACGTATACCTAATAACAGCAAATATATACCAAGGCATTGTTTGGCGTTTTTCTATAAGAGTCAATACTTTTGCCGCTCACAATATAAGTATGTATTGAAGTTTCATTATCAATCCATTTTTCTCCGTAGGGAAATTATAAGCCCACGTCAATGGTGCCAAAAGATTGATTTGAAATCATTCCAATGACGTTGCGTTGGCGCTAAATCTAGCTGATAAGTTCAGTGAGAAGTACAATATACGGTCAAGTGTATTATGTTGAGTACAATAATGCGCCTATTGTACTTAAGTATGGAATTCCATCTCCAAACACCTCTTCGTCCTCATCCTTTACACGAAATGGATCTTTCCGTATATCCAACACTTTGACCGATCATGGGAGTGCTAGTCGGATGCGCTTTGTCCATATTAAGTCTCCTGATCATTTTCTGGACAAATGCGGATCGGTGGATTAATATTCCACAAACTCAGTGTCCTAGTTCAAGTATCTAGACAAAACCAAGTTTTCCCAAGATCTTTCATATCAAAATCAGAATTCAAGTAGCTCGTGGTTTCTCTTATTTCATCAAGAGTGTCTATTATGTTCATAACATTGACATATAAAGCTACTTCGAAAGTCTAGAACTTGTTTTCCTAAACAAATACGCAAGGGCACAGTTCATCGTTCTTATTTCCCAATCAAATATTCACTCAGGCGGGTATACCACATCCCCATAGATTGCTTTAATCTATAAAGCGAGTGTTTCAGTTTTATTGTAAACGCATTTCATAGTTTAAAGTTACTTGATATTGGTATAATGTCATCAAGCACTTTTATATCTCTGAATTTAAATCCCCATAGAGATATGTAGTAACTACATCGTTGAGCTTCAATTTCCAGTCCTTCGGAAACTACTTGGCTAATTTAATTAGCAGAACGTTGTCCATCACGAGAGAGTAAGTCTTATTGTGGTCAATCCAGTGCGTTGTGAGAAACCTTGCGCCAAAGGAGAGCCTTATATATTATGACTTAATTATTCTCATTACGCTTCCCTGACAAATGATTTATCTATGTCCTACAGGCTTTACACTTGGTCGGTTAGCACTACCGAACCAAATACCTGTTCATTTGTCAAATAATTATCCTGGATTGCTTCTTTTCATTTAGGCCAATTTGCTCTTTGTTGACATTCTTCAACTGAGCATGGTTCGATAACATCGTGCTCTGTTATCTCATAAGCAACGGTATATGCAAATATATCATCATTGAGTATGTATGATCTGTCCATCGACTCATATTCATTTGAGATTTCTTTGATCTCTGGAATCAGTATTAACTTCGGAGCGTCCTCCAGTAATGATTCATAGACATAGTGTAATAACCTTGAACCAATTGTTAGAGTTTCTAGTCTTGGGGAAAAATTTAATAAAATTTTTAAAGTTTGAGGGCCAGCTTGTAAAAAATTTGGACAAGGTTTATAAAGCCACCTTTTGGGCACAAAACCCTAGGTGTGCATTTCTTCTTGCTTGTTGTTGACGACTGGAAAAGGGTGAAGAAGGGAGAAAACTATTTTTCCATTTCAAGTGAAAGTAAGGTGAAAGCATTCATCAAATCGACAGGAGCAGTAGCTTTTGGAGACTAATTTTATCAGGTAATCTTTCTTGCTAACTCTTTAGAAATGTTGTTTGAATTTAAAAGTTGGAGAGTTCTTAATTTAAAAGACCTTGCAGAATGTTAACAAGAGAGGAGTTGGATAATCTTCTACCTTAAGGTTTAACACTTTAAATCAAGTTGTAAGGATCAAAGAAAGGAAATAAATGCAGCAAGAAAGCTTAAGGAACTGTTAGTTTAATCTTTCGCATTATCTAAAAATTTCAATCGATTGGTCGTATGCGATAGCTTAGCCGTAGTCCCGATATGCGCTGGTTGTGAGTATCGGTATTAAGCCTTTTCAGTCCCGTAGCCAATTGGGAGTACCGGTGGACTTTGGTCTCGGTATCGGTGGAATTTCCACGTCCCGGTACTCTTTTTCTTTTATTGGAGTTCCGGTAGGATTACAACCAAGTCCCGGTAGCCTACTTGATGCAACTCCCGATATTGTGTTTAAGTAATATCGGTAGTGTAAAATGCATAGTCTCGGTATTGTATGGAGAAGTCGATGGGTTATGTTGGGCCGCATGTTTGTTTGTACCAAGATATTATTAAAGAGTGTTGGGCCACGTGTGAGTCTCACAATTTTCATATCATCCCATGGGCCACGTGAACTCAAATGGATATGTGTGGCTTAGTGTGGCCACGTGACCCCCCATGAATTGAAAAGTGAGCTGTGTGTGTGCTTGTTTAGTTGGACCGTAGACCCATGGACAAATCCAGCAAGCCATTTTCCTATGTATCAACACGTGATCCATTTTATTTAAATGTTGGGCCATATTGTTAGTAGCATGAACCAACATTTAGGATCCAATGTTATTATTGAAGGTTGGGAACCTAGAGTTGGGTAATTTAATGGATCCGGTATAGTATTTAAATTGGATGGGTAGACAAAGACCATTAATTATGATTTCTGGACTAGAAGTGTGATCTACCAACTTAGATAAGTTTGGGTTAAGTTCGGGATTTAACTCGAATATTAAACGAACGAATTATGACGTACATTATTAATAATATAATAGGTATCCCACCTAGAGATCAGAAGTGTAAGTGAGGAGCTGTGGAGCGGGCAAGCCAGGTGAGTTTTTTTTTCTAACTAAATTACGTGCTCTTACGTGTTTTCCAAGGAAAGTGATTTTTATGAATATGCTCTGTTATTTTACCTGACTTTTACGAAAACGAAAGTTAATGTTTTACTGATCAGAGTATGTTTATGAGCATGATTTATTTGCAAGATGTTACGAATGTTTTTCCATGAAAAGAATGTTCTACTGAAAAGATTGTCCATCATTATGATATGGATTGTAAAATGTTATACAGAGTTCATGTTTTATGTTTATGACGAACTATGTGTATGCTATGTGGAGTCGGTCTGCACTGTGGGATCAGAGATAGATCCTCGGGTTCTGATGATCCCTTGGGTATGTATGACAGACTGGTAGGCTGGAATTCGTTTCCTCCTATTTCAAGTAGATGGGAGTCTGCGTAGGCTTCGGGAAGGGGAGTCTGCGTAGGCTCCGGAAGAGGCGAGAAGGGAACCTGCTGGGACCCCGATCGAAGAATGTTTATGTGATCCATACACAGTGCAGTACCATGAATGATACTTGTGTGAAGAATGTGAACTGTTTCCTAAAAATGATTTATAATGTTGACGTATACTGTTTATGGAGGGAACTCACTAGACCTCATGGTCTAACCTTCGCTTTTCAAAACTAAAACCTTTTCAGGTAAGCTTTTAGTAGGAGGCTCAGGTAAGTGGGCAAGCGCAGGATAGAGTACTGATGCAGATAGAGATAATGCCGTTGCCACTTGTAGTAGTAGTTTTTCTCAGTTGTGTATAGGTTGTTTCCGCCAACCTTAGTTACAAATGAATGTAATGATATATTGGGACCCATAATTGTAAATGTTATGACTTAATGTTAGGTTTGCTCAATTGAAATTTTGGGATGTTACAAATGGTATCAGAGCCATAGTTTAAGGGATTTAGGTGACCGGATGGGCCTAAACTTAAACTTGGGAGTAGAAATCACAACTGAGAATCAGGAAATGCGTTAAGAGGGCACTAATGTAGATACAGGAAATGCGTTAGGAAGACACTGTTGTAGAGATAGGACTAATAGGGTACTGAGGACTGTCATGTAAGGTAAGTTTGAGATTTCACCTGGCCAGTGAAATTGCGAACTTACAGGTACATGTATGTGCTTAACCTACCTTATTATTCCAAAGTGGTAGCCAGAAGCTAGTGTTTATGTCATATTCTGGTACCATAGAATGTCAGCAATATCCCTGAAGGGGTAGACTAAGACCCCTTGATGGGGAAGTTTCATGAGAATTCACTGACGATGTGGTAATGTATGCATCGTAGAGAAGAAATGTTGTATAGCATGTTATAAGTCGTCTAGAGATAGCTCTTTGTGGATTCAGAGAGGCTGAATGTACGGGTTTGAGTAAGTCTCCTATTTCGAGAGAGTCTTGGTTATAGAAATCATGGGATAAATCAGTCAGTTGGTAAGGAAGGACTGTGTCGAATTCTTAAAATTATCGATGGAGCTCCGACTTCTTAGTTGAGCTTTTCGTTGGCAGGGTAAATGAAATAAGATAGCTATAGTGAAACGAAAGCATGTAGAAGTAGAAAGTGAGATAGCTAATCAGAACGAAGGTAGTATGAATGGGTTGAGTAAGTGAGATGTGGAAAACGTGTTCAGCAAGTTGTGGCATGACCGAGAGGGCGACCGTTGGTCGTAGGTGAAGTGTCAAGGGTAGGTTGCGTGAGTAAAGCGGTTGACCTTATTTGAGTGAGTAGCCTTCAATTGCAAATAGAGTCTTATGCATGGTGTTCTTTTATGGAACATAAAATTTTCACGATCAAAGTTAAATGTGTAACTATAAATTTTGATCGAAAAGGGGTCAAAATGTGCACGTGTGTGTTTAAAGAAAAGGTGATTTCATTCACATTACACATTGAAATTTTGAGCTTAACGATTTGCAAAGTATTCCACATTTTAATGATAAGTTAAATTGTTACAAAAAGGTCGGGAAAATGTTTGATAGCCAAACTTTTACAATCAGATGCTTATTGACCTATTGATATCGTACAAATGAGTGTGAGAACCGACTGATTTACTTTGTGTCGGTAATTCTTTCAGGATTGTGTCTAATGAAAAGATTTTCATGCAATATATTACTGTCGTAATAACATTGTTGGAATTGAATAAGATTAAGGCTCACGGAAAGATGCATGCAAACGATTCTCGAATCGTTGTGCCGGGCGTTGATGTTATAAAAGTAATGGGGTCATGTGTACCCAAGTGTTTTTCCAAACATTGTTTATTTAAAATAATGGAATGTGCAAAAAGATTTATTTATTGTAGTGTCATGCATGGAGGCTATGAACTCACTAGGTCGTAAGATATTACATGTCAAGCTAAAGAAGAACTCCAAGAGTAGGAAAAGTGTCAGACAAATCAGGAAAGAATGTTATAGCCTTAGTACTTTTGTTCAAGAGGAAAGGTGAACAGCGGTGGAGTCAGAAGTAGATTATAGTAACGCTCGTATGAGGGTTTGCACCCTTATTCGGTAACTGGAAGTACAGTTGTCAAGGGACGGTTGTGTCTAGAGGAAGGACTTGAAGCCTTCAAGGTGATGGTACTAGCATCTCGTTATGAGTAGTGCGGTGAGGAAGGATGAAATGTCCATGGCATAGGAACATGAGGTTCGAGGTGAGCGTGTAAAGTTGTTGTTACATGAGTAGGTTTCGAAAAGAGGGAGACAGATTATGAAGTTGATCATGATATGTTGGTAAGGGAACCCATGTTAAAGAATAAGTTAAGAAAGTAGTTACAGGTTGTCTGTTGTTGTAGAAGTCGACAGTTGTGTAAGGTGGTCGAGGCCGAAGACTTGAACCAGAAAGTTGAAAGTCGATAGAACACCGTGTAGGGGTGTTAAGAGGATGAGGAATTATTGTTTCGATTAAGCGTTCTATTTACGAGGTAGGGAGGGTTCGTAGAATGTTGAGGTATTGCAACTCGGGCGAAGCGAGTGTGTGGATTTTTCGTTCGGTGAGGGACTGTGTACAGCTTATGTAAGGGCTCGGATCGTAAAGAGCTAGTTAGAATGTTTGTGTTTGAGCTATTTGAGGACTCGGGAGTTATAGTACAACAAGTTGGGAAAGGACTACGTAGCGAGATAGACTTGATTATGTATTCGGGAGGATATGAAGGCAAGTTCGAAATGTGCGAATGATCATGAGAGATCTGATCTGCCGTGTAATGTTATGAGTAGAGAATGTACGGACGAGTAATGGCATCAATTGCCTAATTATATGTGACAGTCTGTGTGGTAGTATTGTGACGTTGGGAAGAGGAAGCATCAGATGGAAGCCTGTTGCGGGGGGATCCGGTTGAGATGTACAATTTGTTGCTCAAGTTGTTGGAAAACGTGGTTTGTAAGTTGACGTCGTGATTTGACTTTTGTCAAGAGGGAATGTCGGAGCGGTAGGGAGATGATTGCACAATTAAGGGACCAAGTGCCCTCGATTGTGTGAGTTGCTAAGTAAGTATGTTGTGGAAATCTTTGGGAGTTTTAGAGAAGGCGATGGATGGGTTAGTCGAAGATGTGGTGTAGTAGATGCGAAATCTTCGAAGAATGTGAATTGTTTCTTATGTATGGAGAAAGTATTCGAGGAGGTAATGGTGAGAGACCGTAAGTAGACGTGGAATAACCGTGAGTTCCGGCGTGGGGACGGAAACGAGCAAATGGAGGCGCGAGTGACCTTGGATTCTTCTAGTGGTGTTTAAGCGAGTATAGTATTCGGAGAGGTTGCAAGAAAAATAGTACAAGATGGCACGAGATAGCAAAGTGGTGACTTGCCGAGGGCGGTTCCAGCGTATGGGGTATGGTTATGTTTTCCCATCAGAATGGTTTGGGGTGACCGAGTAGAACTGAGCTGGTTGGATTGAGGAACATAAGGCTCTTGATCCTTGAAGTTTGAGAAAAGGGTAAAGTGAACTCAGTCTGTAGGTCCGTCGAAGTTTTGAAAGTTGAATAGATGATGGCGACCTTGCAAGAGATGCAGACGATAAGAAGTGACTTTTGTCATTAGTGGGTGAGATAGAGCAGCGGTATACAAGTAAGACTGGTCAGAGAAATTAAAGAAGTGCGTGTCAGAAATCTATGTGGCTGTTCCTTTGAGAGGACATCAGTTTTGAGGAGAGATTGACTTGTATAGAAGAACCGATAGAAATCGTGAGCGGTAAGGTTTGCTTAGCGAGGAACATAGAAGTTCGACTAGTAAAAGTTCAGTAGAGGCGGACATGAAGTCCAAGTGCCCTCATCTTTTCGAGAATAGAATTCCGGGGACGGAATTCTTTTGAGGGGGGGGGGGGGGGTGTTGTAATAACCTTGACCCAATTGTTAGAGTTTCTAGTCTTGGGGAAAAATTTAATAAAATTTTTAAAGTATGAGGGCCAGCTTGTAAAAAATTTGGACAAGGTTTATAAAGCCACCTTTTGGGCACAAAAACCTAGGTGTGCATTTCTTCTTGCTTGTTGTTGACGGCTGGAAAAGGGTGAAGAAGGGGAAAAGCTATTTTTCCATTTCAAGTGAAAGGAAGGTGAAAGCATTCATCAAATCGACAGGAGCAGTAGCTTTTGGAGACTAATTTTATCAGGTAATCTTTCTTGCTAACTCTTTAGAAATGTTGTTTGAATTTAAAAGTTGGAGAGTTCTTAATTTAAAAGACCTTGCAGAATGTTAATAAGAGAGGAGTTGGATAATCTTCTACCTTAAGGTTTAACACTTTAAATCAAGTTGTAAGGATCAAAGAAAGGAAATAAATGCAGCAAGAAAGCTTAAGGAACTGTTAGTTTAATCTTTCGCATTATCTGAAAATTTCAATCGATTGGTCGTATGCGATAGCTTAGCCGTAGTCCCGATATGCGCTGGTTGTGAGTATCGGTATTAAGCCTTTTCAGTCCCGTAGCCAATTGGGAGTACCGGTGGACTTTGGTCTCGGTATATGTGGAATTTCCACGTCCCGGTACTCTTTTTCTTTTATTGGAGTTCCGGTAGGATTACAACCAAGTCCCGGTAGCCTACTTGATGCAACTCCCGGTATTGTGTTTAAGTAATATCGGTAGTGTAATATAACAACCCAAACAAAAATGAACATTTCAAATCATAATAATTAGATTATCCCCAAAACGGGTCCCAAAATTTCTTACATCAGTTCAAAATCTGGTTGGCGGAATCAACCTACACAACTGAGAAATAACTAAATGTCTATAGTGTTACTAAGAGGTCAAGTCTTCCTGCTACGCCCTGCTCACTTGCCAGAGCCCTTCACTACCTGCTTTCCTGAAAAGGTTTTTAATTTAAAAGAAAGCGAGGGTTAGACCATGAGGTCTAGTGAGTCCCTCCAACAGTTATCAAAGCATTTAAACATAATTCCCTTTTCAGTATAAATCATACATACACAGTTCAAATGATATCACTTCGGATATAAATCCGCCCCTCATAAATTGACACCCTGAAGTCACACTAAGGTGACAACGAGTCAGTCTCATGCTGCCTTTCAGGGTCACACCGCCCTTGGCATAAACGGGAACACCCTCCCGGCACGAGCTGGCGGGCCCCTTCCCGACTTAGTCAATTCACATCAAGATCAATGTATGCATACATCCCACATAAATTTTCAAATATCAATTCATGCAAATTTAAAGCATAAGCATAAAGCATGGCAATTCTCATCATTCAAACACATTTTGAAACCACTTTAAAAGCCACACATTTTAGTTTAGAAAAACTCACCTGATGCTCTTACTTCTCTCCTCTAAGCTGGTTTCGACTCCCAAACGACTTCCCTGAACGCACAGGCAAAAGTATAAGCTAAACCATCTAACTTATCCGGAAAACAGGTCCATCCGGACAACTCACCTATCCGGGCAACACAGCTATCCGGACAACAGGTCCATCCGGACAACTCGCCTATCCGGGCAACACAGCTATCCGGACAACAGGTCCATCCGGACAACTCGCCTATCCGGGCAACACAGCTATCCGGACAACAGGTCCATCCGGACAACACCTCTATCCGGATACTAAACCCTCCGGGTGCTTACCCGGACACCTTCTTCTAATGAAGGTTTCCGGACGGGCGCTGTTCGAGTTTTTCACTCCAAATCCCGTCCTGAGCTCCGCCAAAGCAGCGATTAGGCAATAACAACTACCCAAAAGCGTACTAGAACCAAACCCCACAATATACATCCAAAAAAACATAAACAAGAGGAGTTTAAACCTTCCACAAGAGCTTTGGCATGACTTTTATCAAACTAGACTTCTCAATACTCTACAATCAACAACCTGATTAAATGGAGTAATGGATTGAGAGTTTACCTGCTCAAATGCTTGCCAGAAACGAATTCCTCCACAATCCTTCTTCTGATTTCCAAGCATCAAGCTCCTTCTTCTCCCAAAATCCACAAGAGCCCCAAACCTTTCTCTCTTTCTTTTCTCCAAGAACACAACCGACATACACCAAAATCAGGAGAATATGGTTTCTCCTAGGGTTTTGAGCCCATTTTATACCTCCTCTCAAAATACCACTCAGCCCCTCTACTTCCATTATTATTAATACTACACCCCAAGACCTAAAATCCTTCGATTTTGATCCGGGTCGTTACAACACTCCCCCCTCAAAAGAATTCCGTCCCCGGAATTCCATTTTCAAAAAGGTGAGGGTACTTGGACCTCATATCAGATTCCAATTCCCACGTTGCTTCTCGTCCCTTGTGATACTTCCACTGAACTTTCACTAATCGAACTTCCTTATTCCGTGTCTTACGCACCTTGCTGTCTACGATCTCGATTGGCTCTTCTTCAAACGTCAGCTTCTCATCAATGCTGAGATCTTCCAACGGAATGGCCACATCGGTCTCGGCCGAACACTTTTTCAGGTTCGACACATGGAAGTTCGGGTGAATCTTCCATAATTCTTCTGGTAATTCTAACTTGTAGGCTACCGCACCTACCCTTTCAATGATAACAAAAGGCCCGACATATCTCGGTCTTAACTTCCCTTTCTTCCCGAAACGCGCTACTCCTTTCCAAGGTGAGACCTTTAACATGACCTTGTCCCCCACTTGAAATTCAATAGGCTTCCTTCTTCTGTTCGCATACTTCTTCTGTCGATCTTGCGCGATTCTCCCTCCTTCACGGATTACTTCAACTTGTAGGCTACTACTCTTACTCGTTCCATGACAACGAAAGCCAATTCCTTATCGTCCGTATTTCTTGCAAGGTCACCAACACCTCAACTTCCAACATCTGCTCTCCAGAAATAGAGGCGTACATCACACTATGAATTTCTTCTCAATAACTCATCTAGCACTACAAGGTCGTACATTATCTATCCAACTCCCATAACTTCGACGGACCCACAGACGTGGTCCACTTTACTTTTCTCTCAAACCTCCCGGTTCAACAGTCTTATGTTTTCCAATCCAACCACTCAATTCTACTTGGTTACCCCAAACCGTTTAAATAGAAAACATAACCGCACCCCATACTTTAAAACCGCCCTCGGCGAGTCACCACTTTGCTATATCGTGCAATCTTGCACTATTTACTCGTACCCTCTTCGATCACTATACTCGCTTAAATAACACCTGGTAAATCCAAGGCCAATCGCACCTCAATGTGCTCGCTTCCGTCCACACCCCGGGACTCACGATTTTAAAACACGTCTAATTAAGGTCTCTCATACATCTTCACTTTCTTAAAAGAAGGAACTTGACGGAATTCCCCGCCACAACAATGAAAATCATTACCCAGGAAAATTCACTTACTGACAACTTAGCGTAAGGCCAACCTTGTACATCCCGACAAACTCATACCCAGGAGTTCCCTCCTCGGGGCACATGATTTTTTTTTTCTAAATTACTTCTTCCAATCGACATATGACTAAGCCGATCATACTCCCTTCCCGAATCACATCGGCTACAGCTCAACAACTAAAACATACGTTCTCCCCACTCTATCATTCCACACTTATACGTAACTAAAAGTAGGAAACTTCTATAATCTCTCATTGAAGTGATCACCCATCCGCATTGAACTTATTCAGAAGTCACATCAATTTCCCACTGCATCCTACAAGCGTCCAATCAACTATGACACAACTTCGGTTACCCTCACTCAACATGGAGAAGTAACCATGCTCACTCAAAACCATTCCCAACAGCTCATCACTGGACGACCAATTCTTTTGAACATTTCTTACAATATCACTAACTCAACTCATTCAACTGCCTGTTCCCCTTCTTTCTCGTATAAAAAAAACATACACAAATCCCTTTCCTCAATACTCTTTCCAGGAGTTCGCACTCTTATCGTTGGCAATCTACACACACCCTACTCCACTTTTCGGTGTTACTATCAAGCTTACTACTTCCAACCTACTTACTTATTCTGACACACAATCTTCACTTCCCCACGTTAGCGCGGAGCACCGTCAACCAAACATTACTTGCTCCTATCTTCCGACCTTTCCCCATACTGATAACACTTTATCGTCACTATACATAACCAAACAGTTGCATCAAAATTCTAACTTAAGGCATTCAACCAAGTCATCTCGAAACGACACCAGCATTCGAAGTTACTACACATTCAATGACCTTGGACTATTACATTCTCGGATAATTCCTTTACACTTAAGAACCAATTCACATCCTTTAAAGATTTCGCATCTACTACTCCATATATTTGACTAACCAACCATCATCTTCTTTAAACTTCCAAATATTCCAAAAAATACACTTACTTAGCGACTCGCACAATTAAAAACACTTGGTTTCTCATTTGGGTAACCACCCACTACCGCTCCGACATTCTATTCCGATAACAGACATATCACACGTCCACTTACAAACCACGTACTCCAACAGCTTGCTTACAAATCAAACACCTTATCCGAAATCTTCGACAAGGCTTCCCCTTTCTAACATCACATTACTACAACACTGGCTGACACATTTACCTTGGCAATTGATGCCACTACTTATCCGTACATTCTCCACCCATAACATCTTATCGCAGACCAGGTCTCCCATGGTCATTCGTACACAACTCAAACTTACCTTCATGATCTCTCGCATAAATAACCGAGTCTATCTCGCTACTCTGTCTCTCCCCAGTTCTAGTTGAACCACAACTCACGAGTTCCTGATTAACTCTAACATACTCGTTTCTTGCTAGCTCTTTGCGATCCCAAACCATTACATAGACAGGGCACAATTCCTCACAGATCGACATAATCTATATACTCACTTCGTTTGTGCTAAATACTTCATCCTTTACGAACTATCCACCTCGTAAGTAAAACGCTTATCTGAAACCGCAGTCTTTCACCATCTTAACATCCCTAAAAAGTGCTCCCTCGACTTTCAACCCTCTGGTTCAAGTCCTTGGCCTCAACCACCTTACACAACTGCCGACTTCAACGTCAATAGTCAACCTATTGATACTCTCTTAACCTATCCTTTAACATGGGTTCCTTACTGAACTTACTCCTTCCAACACATCATAATCAACTTTATTTTCTGACGCCCTTGTTTCACAACTTACTCACGTAACATCAATACTACAAGATCACCTTAAGACTCTTATTCAACGCCGAGGATTTCTCATTTCTGCCTCACCACACTACTCATAACGAGTTGCTAACACCAACACCTTGATGACTTCTAGTCCTTCCCTGAACACAACCGTCCCTCGACAACTGTAATTCCAGTCACCGCACAAGGGTACAGACCCTCATACATCCGACACTAAAGTCCATTTTTGACTCTTCCACTGCTCATCTCTCCTCTCGCACAAGTACCAAAACTACGAACATTCTCCCCTGATCTGTCCAACACCTCTCCACTCTAGGAGTTCTTCCTTAGCTTAAAATGTAGTACTCTACGACCTAGTGAGTTTATAGCCTTCATGCATGACAACGCGATAAATAAATCATCACACTTTTGATTATTTTAAAGAAACAACACTTGGAAACAACTTGGGTACACACGACCCCTTCAATACCCTGCACAACGATCTCGAGAATCGTTTGCATGCAACTTTCCGTAAAACTTAATCTTACTCAACCAAAATATATTGTTACGACAGAAATAAATATTGGCTTAAAATCTTTTCATACGACAGAATTTTGAAAGGACTTACCGACACGAAGTAAACCCGTCGGTTCTCACATTCACTTATACAACTTCAACATGTCAATACTTATCTTGGTCATAAAAGTTTTGCATTCAAACGTCTTCTTGACTTTTGCAACAATTTAACTTATAATAAAAGAGTGAAATATTTTGTAAATCGTAGTCCTCAAGACTTCATTGTGCGATGTAAATGGATTTGCATTTTTCTTTAAACATACGCTTGCACACGCCGACTCATATCCGATCAAATTTGATATTTACACATTTACTTTACTTATGAAAAATCTCATATGCACATATACGATCTTTATGCATGAAACTCTACTTGTAATTGAAGGCTACTCACTCAAACAAGGTCAATCGCTTTACTCACGCAACTCATCATTGACACTCTACTTTCGACCAGCGGTCGCCCCCTCGGTCTTGCAACAATTTGCTATACATACATTCAACGGTCCACTTACTCAACCATTTCATATTACTTTCGTCTAGACCAATTTATCTCATATTATACTTCTACACGCTTTCAGTATTCTACATAAATCTCTCTTCAATGATCTTGCCACTGAACAACTCGACTAAAGAGTCAGGGCTCTAATCCCCTGCTTGCTCTTGGATTGTCACTTTCAAGATCTCGACACTGTCCTTCCTTACTATCCGAACTGATCTATCCCACGATTTCTAGAACTGGGACTCTCCAGAAATAGGAGTCTTACTCACAATCAATCGTTCAACCTCTTCGAAACCACGAAGATCTACCTCTAGACGACTCATAACATTCTAACCAACATTTCTTCTCTACGATGTATACATATAACACATCATGAACGCTCTATCATGATACCTTCCCAACAATGGGTCTCAATCTACCCCTCAGGGATCTTGCTGACACTCTAGAGTACTGAAACACGACACATGACTAGCTTCAGACTACAACTTCGGAATAATAAGACAGATCAAGCACGTACATGTACCTGTAAATTTACAATTACACTGGCCAGGCGTAATCCCAAACTTACCTTACATGACCGTCCTCGGTACCCTATTAGCCCCCTTTCCACTGTAGTGTCCTCCTAACGCATTTCCTGTTTCTCAGTTGTGATCTCTACTCCAAAGTTTAAGTTTAGGCCCGTCCGGTCACCTAAATCCCTTAAACTATGGCTCTGATACCAACTATAACAACCCAAACAAAAATGAACATTTCAAATCATAATAATTAGATTATCCCCAAAACGGGTCCCAAAATTTCTTACATCAGTTCAAAATCTGGTTGGCGGAATCAACCTACACAACTGAGAAATAACTAAATGTCTATAGTGTTACTAAGAGGTCAAGTCTTCCTGCTACGCCCTGCTCACTTGCCAGAGCCCTTCACTACCTGCTTTCATGAAAAGGTTTTTAATTTAAAAGAAAGCGAGGGTTAGACCATGAGGTCTAGTGAGTCCCTCCAACAGTTATCAAAGCATTTAAACATAATTCCCTTTTCAGTATAAATCATACATACACAGTTCAAATGATATCACTTCGGATATAAATCCTCCCCTCATAAATTGACACCCTGAAGTCACACTAAGGTGACAACGAGTCAGTCTCATGCTGCCTTTCAGGGTCACACCGCCCTTGGCATAAACGGGAACACCCTCCCGGCACGAGCTGGCGGGCCCCTTCCCGACTTAGTCAATTCACATCAAGATCAATGTATGCATACATCCCACATAAATTTTCAAATATCAATTCATGCAAATTTAAAGCATAAGCATAAAGCATGGCAATTCTCATCATTCAAACACATTTTGAAACCACTTTAAAAGCCACACATTTTAGTTTAGAAAAACTCACCTGATGCTCTTACTTCTCTCCTCTAAGCTGGTTTCGACTCCCAAACGACTTCCCTGAACGCACAGGCAAAAGTATAAGCTAAACCATCTAACTTATCCGGAAAACAGGTCCATCCGGACAACTCACCTATCCGGGCAACACAGCTATCCGGACAACAGGTCCATCCGGACAACTCGCCTATCCGGGCAACACAACTATCCGGACAACAGGTCCATCCGGACAACTCGCCTATCCGGGCAACACAGCTATCCGGACAACAGGTCCATCCGGACAACACCTCTATCCGGATACTAAACCCTCCGGGTGCTTACCCGGACACCTTCTTCTAATGAAGGTTTCCGGACGGGCGCTGTTCGAGTTTTTCACTCCAAATCCCGTCCTGAGCTCCGCCAAAGCAGCGATTAGGCAATAACAACTACCCAAAAGCGTACTAGAACCAAACCCCACAATATACATCCAAAAAAACATAAACAAGAGGAGTTTAAACCTTCCATAAGAGCTTTGGCATGACTTTTATCAAACTAGACTTCTCAATACTCTACAATCAACAACCTGATTAAATGGAGTAATGGATTGAGAGTTTACCTGCTTAAATGCTTGCCAGAAACGAATTCCTCCACAATCCTTCTTCTGATTTCCAAGCATCAAGCTCCTTCTTCTCCCAAAATCCACAAGAGCCCCAAACCTTTCTCTCTTTCTTTTCTCCAAGAACACAGCCGACATACACCAAAATCAGGAGAATATGGTTTCTCCTAGGGTTTTGAGCCCATTTTATACCTCCTCTCAAAATACCACTCAGCCCCTCTACTTCCATTATTATTAATACTACACCCCAAGACCTAAAATCCTTCGATTTTGATCCGGGTCGTTACATGTAAAATGCATAGTCTCTGTATTGTATGGAGAAGTCGATGGGTTATGTTGGGCCGCATGTTTGGTTGTACCAAGATATTATTAAAGAGTGTTGGGCCACATGTGAGTCTCACAATTTTCATATCATCCCATGGGCCACGTGAACTCAAATGGATATGTGTGGCTTAGTGTGGCCACGTGACCCCCCATGAATTGAAAAGTGAGCTGTGTGTGTGCTTGTTTAGTTGGACCGTAGACCCATGGACAAATCCAGCAAGCCATTTTCCTATGTATCAACACGTGATCCATTTTATTTAAATGTTGGGCCATATTGTTAGTAGCATGAACCAACATTTAGGATCCAATGTTATTATTGAAGGTTGGGAACCTAGAGTTGGGTAATTTAATGGATCCGGTATAGTATTTAAATTGGATGGGTAGACAAAGACCATTAATTATGATTTCTGGACTAGAAGTGTGATCTACCAACTTAGATAAGTTTGGGTTAAGTTCGGGATTTAACTCGAATATTAAACGAACGAATTATGACGTACATTATTAATAATATAATAGGTATCCCACCTAGAGATCGGAAGTGTAAGTGAGGAGCTGTGGAGCGGGCAAGCCAGGTGAGTTTTTTTTTTTCTAACTAAATTACGTGCTCTTACGTGTTTTCCAAGGAAAGTGATTTTTATGAATATGCTCTGTTATTTTACCTGACTTTTACGAAAACGAAAGTTAATGTTTTACTGATCAGAGTATGTTTATGAGCATGATTTATTTGCAAGATGTTACGAATGTTTTTCCATGAAAAGAATGTTCTACTGAAAAGATTGTCCAGCATTATGATATGGATTGTAAAATGTTATACGGAGTTCATGTTTTATGTTTATGACGAACTATGTGTATGCTATGTGGAGTCGGTCTGCACTGTGGGATCAGAGATAGATCCTCGGGTTCTGATGATCCCTTGGGTATGTATGACAGACTGGTAGGCTGGAATTCGTTTCCTCCTATTTCGAGTAGATGGGAGTCTGCGTAGGCTTCGGGAAGGGGAGTCTGCGTAGGCTCCAGAAGAGGCGAGAAGGGAACCTGCTGGGACCCCGATCGAAGAATGTTTATGTGATCCATACACAGTGCAGTACCATGAATGATACTTGTGTGAAGAATGTGAACTGTTTCCTAAAAATGATTTATAATGTTGACGTATACTGTTTATGGAGGGAACTCACTAGACCTCATGGTCTAACCTTCGCTTTTCAAAACTAAAACCTTTTCAGGTAAGCTTTTAGTAGGAGGCTCAGGTAAGTGGGCAAGCGCAGGATAAAGTACTGATGCAGATAGAGACAATGTCGGTGCCACTTGTAGTAGTAGTTTTTCTCAGTTGTGTATAGGTTGTTTCCGCCAACCTTAGTTACAAATGAATGTAATGATATATTGGGACCCAGAATTGTAAATGTTATGACTTAATGTTAGGTTTGCTCAATTAAAATTTTGGGATGTTACACATAGATTTAATCAGAGATAATCTCATGTATTGATGATATATAGTTGTGCCTTACTCTTCTCTTCCTTTAGATGAGTATCTATCGAACCAAGTAGCTTCCCCCATTTCCTTTTGGGAGCTACGACCTCAACCACACCTCCACCACGTGTGATTGCAACGTACTTCCAGCGACGTTGTGCCCTTGTTTTGGGACTTTTGACCTTGCGAGTATATTTGCAGCTCGTATATGTGATCTTGTCACTCTAGACAATATTAAACGTATCAGGTATCGAGTCTGATTCGTTTGACTTCAACTTTACATTGTGAAGTTTTTGGGGATAAAAATGAGACACAATTGAAATATTCAATGACACTTCGTGTCGTTCCCATGGAAAATCTTTTTTCCTATCTCCCCTAAAGACAGGAAGGTTGTCTCATCAAAGTGACAACTGACAAATCTAGCGGTAAAGGGATCACTCGTCAAGGGTTCTAATTAGCGGATAATAGTTGGGGATTCATATCCAACATTTGATGAATCGTCTTTAAGACCCATTTTGGAACGCTGTGGGGGCGTAATTGGCACATATACAACACAACCAAACATACGTAAATGTAAAACATCAGGCTTATATCCAGTTACCAACTGGTACGCATAAGATTGGTTGGCTGGTTGTGGGTCTAAACACGAATAAGTAAAGTTGCATGTAATATTGCATAACCCATGTAGATCTGGATAAATTGGTGCGCATAACCAATGCTCTAGCTACCATCTATATTCTTTTGATGACAACTTTTATCATTCTACGAGACCATTTTATATATACACAAGGGGTATAGTAAACTTTACATTAATCTCTATACATATGCAATAATCATCAAATCCTTATGATGTAAATTATCCAGCATTCCAAGTCATGCAGACTTGATGAGGAAATCAGGGTGGTTAGTCCTTAAACGTATAACTAGTACTAGGAGTGCAACATTTCATGTGGACAATAATATTACACGTGTTCATCGTGTCAAAACCAGAACCATAAAGTACTTTAATGGTTCGCATTCTGGATGTTTATGTCCATAAATATCACCTTGTATTCGTTGTAAGAATGAAATCTTTTTATATTATGTCCTTAGTTTTAGGATGATTTCATTCCTGTCTTGGCTAAGAATCAGGGTATACAAAAGTTCAAGGTATTGGAGAGGGCATATTATGATGGTGGTGTTGCTTCTTGTGCAGTAGAAGTCAACAATTGCAATTTGGTTAATTCCTTCGTTTTGTCTTTCACTCGAAAGAGAGTGTGTCTATGTGAATTTTCCAATACATAGATCACTATGTCATGACCATGGTGTCCCACGTGGTAATGCCGAAACATATATGTGTCATTGTCCCAAAGTTCTTTATTGGTGACAAAATATGATTTAATGACATAGATAATCTATTAATTTGATACATTAATTTCTCTAATGTATGTTGCTTTCATATCATTAGAGTTGATGTACATATACCCATTTCCATTCTTATAATATGATTTCTCATTGATACGAATATCTTAACAAGGTTCCTATTAATATAGTGTTTTAGTGATTGATCTTGTGTCATTAAGCAACAAGTGACAGTCCATCGTCTAAGTGTTTGAAGGAATTAAAATAATTAATTCAATGAAAATAATATATTTCTTAGGATTGTATGAGATGCCACAAAAACAATCAAGTTCTCCTCGATACATTCCTACATGGAACGAAGAACGTTGAGAGTTTTGCATTTATTTTTGATGTGTTTATTTATATCTATAACAACTATAAACTCAGGTGTATATATACGCAAATGCAATTAATTTGATTGTTAAAGTATATTTAAATAAATTTATACTTAACCAATCTTAGATATGACATATCTCATTTATAACTTGTTCCATTTTCTATTGGGAGTTCATTCCCGACTCTTTCCATGAATTTGACCCTTTCCACAACCTTGATCATATGGTACATAATTAGCATATGTGTGTGGATTAATATGTTCAACTCGCTATCCTTTGGAGTTCTTTCCACCTCCAACGCTTGTCTTATTAACATCAAGAATTTTCTCTATCCGGGTATGTCTAGCGTTGTTAAAAAAAACATTGTTATAACTCTTAGCCACTTGCATTAAGTTAATGAGTTTGTTAAATGTTATATTGCAGCTTATACTGTTTCATTAGTATGATTGGTGATATAGGAAAGATGAAAAGATGTTATGATTCGCATAATCTTTTGTGAGTTCCTTGCCACAAAGATTGAGATGCATTTTGAGACATGACATTTCTTTGTCAAAATCAGTTACCTTCTTGTAATCAAGTAAGTAGGTTTCTTTCCATTGTATGATTAGTTTGATAAATATATGGTACTGAATATTCCCAAATTTCCTTTTTGGGACTACCCACGGTTCTTGGGGGTTTCTAGTTATTCTCTCTGAAGGTTGTGACTGATGTATCGTCTCAAAAAATTTAAAGTATTTAATTGTATCTTAACATCTAGTGTTTTTTTAGGGTCAAAATGGTTCGATGACTTTTGCGTATTTTCTTGTGTTTTTCCGAACCTATCTTATGGTAATCAAGTACTTTTGATTCAAAGATGTCATAGAAAATGGAGAACATATTATTTTCTAAAATAGCGAATTGTGGTTTATAATTATTATGTTATGCATGAAATTTCATTATCATAATAATATTGAATTTTTGTACGCTTACATTTTGTTGATTATACTTCATCAATATTTCAATTTTCGAAAATAAACCGCTCAATGGATTGGGTTTCCGGGTGGTAGGGGAATCACAAGGATTACTTAAGTCCCTACAAACCTTAGGGCTATTTACACCCGTTTGACAAAATCCTTTCGATATCTTGTGATTTATTTAATTTGAAGTGCTTTTGACATGAGACCAAAATGAGTATGAGTTTGGCATATGAAGCCAACTTCAAAATTTTAATACCTTAATAGTTTTTGAGAGATTTTGTTACGAGACAAATAAATATTGGTTTTGACGTAAAGTCAGAATTCAATCTTTTAATATTTAATAGTATTTTAGGAGCTTTTGGTAAGAGACCAAAATGTATGGGGATTGGAAGTTTAACTTCCAAAAAATACTTATAAAATTATGAGTAGTAACTCACAATCAAGATAAACATTTGAATATTATGTGGAAAGATCAATTTAAGAAACTAAATAAACATTTGAATACTATCAAGAATAATCAATTCAAAAATTAACACATAGTCAAATTAATAAACATTTAGATACAATAATTAAATTCTCAAATATTCTCATTCCAATATGACTATCCATAAATAATTTTGAAAAATAGATTTTTATTTTTCAAACGAGATAAAACTAATAATAAATCATTGAATGACATTTAGGAAGGAAATCATAAACAACAAAAAGATTTTATACCTTTGTACAATCTTAAAAATATACATACCATAATAAAATTCAACCAACATTAAATAAAATTTATAACTTAATATAAAATACTACAAATCTCACATTTTAATAAATGATTTATGTTGATTAATTTATAACATGATAAAATTAAAATCACGATTATTAAATATAATATAAAATCTGAAAATAATTATGTAACTAGGTTTAATAAAATGATGCGTATTTTTCTAAAATAAATAAATAAAATAACTAAGAAACATACTTTGAACTTCATTTTTTTAAAACAATATATGTTTACGTATTCATTAATAAGGACAAAAAATCTATTATTTTTTTTTCCTCTAAAACTCAATAGATAAATAAGAAAGGTAAAATATAAAGTTATATTCATATATTTTTAGTTATATGAATATATATAATTATCATCACACAAATATTAATCATAAATTTAAATAGAAGCGTAAATATTTTAGATATAACATAAAAAAATACTAGAGTGAGGTTTATAGTTTAGATATATAATGGAAAATCATGTTTTTACAAAATTATCGCATTTGTTTATAGCATAAAGCATAATATTGTGATGTATTAAAGATAAAACATATAAAAATTACCTCAATTGATGAACTTTAGCTTGATTTCTCGATCAAATTCGCTCTATGGAGCATACGTGTAGAATTTGTGTCGAACTTGACAACGAGCAATGGATAACAAAGTAGCTACGCAATTTTGCGACAAGCCGTGCAACAACATCGAGCAAAACAACCGTTCAACGATGGTGAAAAATGGTTTTGAGCTTTACGTGCTGATAACGTGTTAAAGGAAAAACGAAACATGACAATAATATAGTAGAGAGCACGAAAATCACTGTTTTTCATTAATCATAAGCCCTTTAAATAGGGAGAAGTTTACAACGAAAAGGAAACATTAATTATGGTAAATTCTAATACTAGGAAAATATTCTTTCAATTACTTCCTTTTGATGATGGCACATATCTTTCAACAAAATTGTCAATCTACCAAATTATCCTTTTCTTTTATTTTAAAAACAACACGTCGGATCTCACAGTTACCTCAAAGTATGTAGTTCTCATTTGATTAGGTCCCTATATATATGTATATATATATATATATATAAAGAAGACAGTCTATGCACAACTTTCATCCCTAACTCCGACAACACCTACACACCCATCTTCGGAAACACTCACACACCCACAACACACACCATCATTCACGACCTCCTCTTCGACACACCCATATACACACATCGAACTCCATCTCACCACCGGTCATCAAACCTCTATGAAACCACCAACCACCAACACCACACACAAGGACGATGAACGTACCGACCATCACCTCTGTAACACCCGAAATTTTGATGCATTCAGGAAGGAGCAAGTTGTTAGCGAATCTGACGAAAATCAGCTCAAAGGAGCCCTCGGTACTGTTTCGGCGACATTGCCATGCGAGAGTGACATTGGTCACAATCGCTGACATAGTCGCAATCGCCGGGCACAATCGCCATCGGCCCCTGATTCTTAAAAACGTGAATTTTGCCCTCTTTCCTCATTTCCACTTCACCCATTTCAATTTTCTCTCCCAAGAACCGAACCCTTCACCCCCCCAAAGTCGATTTTGAGCCATTAAGCCCCAACATTCAAGATTTCAAGTGAGTTTCTTCTTCTAACATGGTTTTGGAAACTAATCTAAAAATCCTTTCACTCCATCTCCCTCATCAAAGCTTCCTAGGGTTTCATCCAACCTTTTCTCTCCATTTAAAGATTTGGAACTTGTGGTTCGTTTTGGTAGCTCTAAAGGTGTTTTGGTTGGTGGATTCAAGTTGTGGTTAATTTAATCTTCTCTTTTCTTCATCTATGGAAATTAGGGTTTTGGTATGAGTTGAGGTATTTATGTAAAACGTTGGGAACGATTCTAAATGGTTGAATATATATGGATATTGATGGTTGGAAACCTATGGATCTAGGTTTTTGGAAGATTTGGCTTGAGGATTCAAGTTTCTTCAAAGGAGCTCAAATTGGGGAAAAATATAGATTTAGCCTAAATCTAGCAATGTGAGTTCAAGTTGATTTGTGAAAACGTTGTACATGCCAAAATGTTCATTTTTAAAGTGTTTTAAATGTATACATGAAAACATTCATTGATGAGTCATTTGAATGATTTTGATTTCATGGAGTATTCGATTTTATAAATCTCACAAAACACCCACCTTTGGGATTTTTGAGTAATTTGACAAAATAAGTATTAGTTAAAGTGTTTTGATAACTATTTCATAATTGAAGAGTATTTAGTAAAAGTGCACTTTTAGTGTTTTGAGAGAAATATGCATAATTTTATGTGATGGTATGTTTCAAAACATGAACGTGTGGGTCATTGGGTTTTGGGTCATTTCCGACCTTGTGAACATTTTAGAAGTTGTAAACCATTCGTTTTGAGAAAAAATGTAATTGGGTATTATGATGGATGAACCTTAAGTATTGTTATTTTAAATGATTTATCTTACATTTGTAAATCTTTGGGCATAAATGCACCTTGATGTATACTTTGGAAAAAGACGTATCTTAAATTAAGAGTGATGTTAAGTATTTCGTGTCTATGGAGCATATTTCGCATAAAAATGAGTTACATACGTTTTAATACATTATTTGGTTTTATGAGTGGTTAACTTGTTGGTCCCGAAAGGCCTAAACAAGTTTGTAGAAGGGGGGGGGGGGGGGGTTGAATACAAACACACTATTTTACTTTTCTAAATTGTTTATTGATAAATCATTAACAATTTACAGCTTGTTGCGGAAACAAGATTAAGGATAAACCTAAATCTAAACAAGTTGGAACACTAAGGTTTTCTTGCACTAAGAAAGATAAGGAGATTACTAATAAAATCCTATCTTGAGAGATTTGAACTTGTCCAGAGTTAGCAAGTTACTTCAAATGAAGTGAGTTCATCTCTTTATATACTGCATGCATTTAATGCAATTCAGTATACACTTTACACGTGTCATCAGCGGATTGGTTGCATGTCATTGACCTTTGTTGACAACCTTAGTAGCCGCATGAATGAACAGTGTAGTATCAGAGTGGTTGTACGATTTCAGATTTTCGGAGGTTCTTTTCTGACATTTCGTACGGTGGCGTGCAAGGGAGGTTAAGACAAAAGTACTTTGTACGGAGGACATCATGATCAGCTTTCGTTGATTCAGCGATTATCATTTACTATTCAGCGAATGATAAAGTTCAGCGATAGCTGAAGTCTTGTACTTGATACTTCACGTTGAGTGGACAAATCTGAGTCTTCGCTGGTCCGCATCAGTTCATTAGGAGACTTGTCGCTGGTTCTTGAGCTTGATCTTCGACTTCAGCGAAGAACCTTTGTTGACGTGAATCTTGTCTTCAGGGATCATAAGTAAACAACTAACTTATCAGCGATCACCATAAGGACTGAACAGACTCAGCGATATGGTGAACAGTGTTCGCTGAACAGACTCAGCGATATGGTGAACAATAAACAACTACATTCGCTGAAATCTTTCTTTAAATCTTTGAATCAGGTTACAATATGAATAAGAAAGATTATAAGTACAAGCGAAATAAATTACAAGTACTGAAGGATGACTAATACAATAGAGAAAATAGTGATTGTTGTCAGCCTTCAAAGGGTTCTTCCTTAATGAGAAGTTCATCAAGGGTTGTCTTTTCAGTTGGAATCATCCAGTCAGGAACCTTTTCTCCTTTATTCTTTAGCTTCAGAGCAGCTTCAAAAATCAAGGGTTTTAGGTGTCGTGCCTGAATGTCTTTTCTGAAGTCGCACCAGTAGATGAGATCTTTGAGCTGTTCGATTGGAGTGATTGGAAGCTCAGCGATCCGTTGAAAGCATTTACGTCCGTCGTAGTCAAGAAAGAATATTCCATAAGGATTACTGATGACTTTACCAGGGACGAAAAGTTCACATGGTGGCAAAGAGATGTCAAGGGCAGATAGATCAGGATCAGGACCAAGTACTTCAGCGCGAGAGAAACCAATTCCAGTTTCATTTCGTATGACAGGTCCTGAGTTTGAATCTTGACGTTTCTTCCTTGGAGAGCCCCTTTTTCTTTTCGGCTTTAGATCAGGAACAGGAGGAATATCCACACAAGAAGATATCAAATCAATCTGTCTGTTTATCAGATTTTCGAAATGATCCTTGTACTTAGATTTTGATGGTTGGATAGCTAACCTCATCTCCAGCCATTCAGAGAGACCATACCTTTTTACAGTGTCAGCACGAAAGGTTTCAGATGAGTCATCTTCTCTGAACAGTTTGATGTCAACAATAGGTACTCCGATGGAGGTTCTTCCAGAGATGAATACCTTGTTGATCTTCGCTGGACGATATCTGAAGTGGATTTTCTCTTTACACCAGATCAGGGTGGTCTGAGAAACTTCAGCTTTCTTTTCCACGATTTTCTGGGCTTGTTCCCAAAGCTTTCGTTGGATTTGAATGGGAATACGCTTTAGCTTGGGGTCTTTGACAGATTCTTGAGTGAACTTGATGGCGTATTCTCTGTCTTTATCTTCAGCTTCCTTCCTTTCAGCGATGAGGCGTTCAGCTATGAGATGATCCTGGTATTCAGCTTTTGAAATTTTGAACTTAGGAGGAACTGAAGGTAGTTGATCGCGCCTTAGGATGATTCGCTGATCCTCGAATCGCTTTATTATTTCTTCTCTCCTCTTTTGATCTTCTTCACTCAGCTTTTGAGAAACTGAGGAAGGTCTGTTTCTGTGCGAGAGAGGTTGTTCTTCTGATTCATCAGTCTCAGAGATTAAATCTAAGACTGGGATTATGTCTTCAGCGGTAGCTGGAATTATTGGTGAAGTCGCAATAGGAGATCTTTCAGCGATATCCTCAAACAGGGGAGAGGACTAGCTGAAAAGCAGCGATCTTACAAATAAGAACTGGGTAGAAGAACTTGGGTAGAAAAGATAGAAAAAAAATGTGGATGTGTATGGTGTTTGTGGAATGGATTACTGATTGTTCAGAGATGATCAGGGAAGGAAAAATAAGATTAGTGTACCTGACAAATCGGCTTTGCAAGTAGGATCGCCAGATTATCATCTTCAGCGATGCCTTTGTCTTTGCTTTTTTCAGCGCCAGAGGCTGAGTGCTTTGTCTTTGTTTTTGTCTTCTCCCCTGTGGATTCGGTTATCACGATCCCTTTAAGAGCTTTTCGAGGAGCATGTTTGACGACAAAGAATTCGTCATCATCATCATCATCATCGTTCCTTGGAGAGGAGGATGGTTCAGCTTCAGGGATGTCGATGTCTTCGTCTTCTTCTGCTTCGGATTCCTAAGCATCTTCTTCGAGTTGCTCCCCCTCAGATACAGAGGCGAGGTTCTCGGTTCCCTCAGGGTTTTCATCTCCCTGAGGTCCAGTAATCAGATCTTCATTACCCTCTCCCCTGATAGATTCATCATGGGAAAGGTCTTCAGCGCTCTTATTTTGATCTTCAGCGCTCTTCTCCTGTTCAGCGCTCTTCTCCCCCTCTTTCTCATGATGGTCGGGGGAGGAGTGGGTAGATTCAGCATTGGTGTTGTCTCTGTCTTCTGGGCCAGAGACTTTCACACAACCTTCAAGCTTAGCTATTCTGTCTACTAGGCCAGAAATAGCAGGCGTGATTTTCTTCAGCTCTTGGCGATCCTCTGCGGTGAATGAGTCCAAAATAGGTGCAGGGGCCGGAGCAGGAGCTGGATTGTTTGCCTTGTTCACCAGCGTCTCGATCATTGTCTTGACAGAACTAAGGTCGGTCTTCACTGAGCCCAAGTCGGTCTTGACCACTGACATATCACCTTCGAGTGTACCAACCGATTTCTTCAGCGTTGTAACCTTGCTGGAAACGGTGGAAACTGACGATTTGAGGTTGGTGTAGTCAGTGTAGATGTCGGAGAGCACTTTGGCAAAGTCGGCGAGAGTTTTATCAAGGTCTTTGATGTCATCAGAGGAGGCCTTCTTTTCCACCACGGTAGTCAGCTTCGTCAGATTCTCTCCAGCGTTTGTTACAGCTGTAGAGTTATTTGATAGACCGGTGGTGAGATCTGTAAGTTTCATCTCCATGGACTTCAGAGACTGGTTGATGTCTCCCAAATAAGGACCTGTAACATATAAGTACTTGTGAACAAAGGAAAGCTCAGAAGTTTCAGGTTTAGTTACAGTGTTTAAGGTGGGATCTGTACCTGCAGGAGCGTTGACGAACTCATCAAAGTTTCGAGTCCCTCCATAGTGTTCCATATCTCCCTCAAAAGTTCCGTGAGGGATGGAGATCTCTGCAGGTCCTTTCTTCGTCATTCGCTGAGAAGCTTCAACGGCTTCTTGTATGATGGCATCTCCAGCTTTAACTGGAGGAGTGTCCAAAGAAGTAGAAGGATGATCGAAGGATAAGAATTGGGGTTGGGTTGCAAGTGCAGCGTTGGATTCGCTGAGAAGTACTTCATCAGTCTTTTGAGAGACTGAAGAAGGTAGGGTAGATTCCAAAGTTCTAACCTCAGCGTGTAGGGACGCTGAAGTAGGTTTAGAAGGGATGGCTTGAATCGGTGTGGCAGAGCGTACCACGGAACTTTCCTTCAGCTCTTCAGAATGAGCTGAGGAGTCTTCAGCATGGAATTGCTGGGGTTGCTCCTTGGTTTTCTTGATCCTTTTGGAATCAAGAGGGGTAAGAGATTGTTTCCTTTTCTTAGAAGGAATGGATTTTGTGGCCTGGGAATCAGCGAGGGGTATTGTCGCTGAAGGAGCCACAGAAAGCGGAGAATTAAGTAGAGTGAGAAGGGTAGAGAGACGTACCTCGTTGGCGACAGGCTTGAAGTCGAGAACTTTAGGGCCAATCTGAGAGAGTTTCAGATCACCCTCTTCAGGATAGCTGTCCTTCAGGCCATATTGAAAGATGGCGCTGATGAATCGTGGGTAAGGAACCCATGCTGGTCGGTCAACGGCAGAATCAACACGTTGAATGAGGTCTTCATAGATGATGGAGGCCCAGTCAATGTTGAGACCTTTCAGCAGTGCGTAACCCATGGCCTGCTGAGGTTGAGCGGCTTGATCAGAAGATCCGGATTTCGCTGTCATGCAGCTGATCAGGTGAGCGAAGATGAAGTTCATCTCGCTGGGCATCTTGGATTTCTTTATCAGCGTCAGCTTCTTCTCAGGTAGCTTGTCTCTTCCAGTCTCCCAGATGTAACCCATCGCATCAAGGAAAGCAATGATTTCTTCCCTGTCAGCGTGCTTCTTGTGGTCAGGAAATGGAATGAAAGGATTTTCTGAGGTAGCGTTAGGGAATTTCAGAGCTTTGCGGATTATTGCGGGGGTTATCTTGATGGTGCCATACTCAGTATCGCTGAGTATGCAGTCGATGGTTTTAGATGGATCTTTGGCGGAGGGTAGGTCGGTGTGTCTGGCAGAGTACCAAAATTGGGATAATAGACGCTGACTGGCAGGAGGTGTGATTGTCAGTGCTGTGTAGATGGGGCTATTCTTCAAAAAATTTACAGCGTCGTCTAGATGGGATACTTGCTTCCGAGGAGGAAACTCGAGAAGCGCTGAGAGGTTGTTTGCCTTTGTCCAGTCTAGTTGATCCAGCTCAAACTTAACCTGAGGAGCTTTGGTGATTTCCAGTTCCTCAGAATCAGCGGAGATGGACTCAGCGGTAACATTCAGCTTTGAAGTTGCCATTTCACTGTATTATCAGTTCAACCAAAGATGTTAACAAATAAGAAATATCTTAATGTGGAAAGAAAATTTCCATTAAGATTTTTCGAATTTTGTCCATTTCATTCAGACAAAAAAGTCTTAATGAAGATTAGGGTTTTTCTTGTTTTAAAAAAAAAACGAATATAACACCTATAAGCCTTGTATTCCAGTTTTAAAAAAAATGGATACGAAAGAAGAACAAGTTTAAGATTTTAGATTTAAAACTTGAAGAACAACCATGAAATGGTTGTGTTTATAAAACCATGAAAGAAAATGATTTTATTTTTGAGTTCTTTTGTTTGATCTTGTGTAAAACAATGATAAGATCGAAAACAAGTTATTTGCATTTGATAATAGATAAGAACATAATAACCTTGAGTTTGATGAAGAGGATGATGAACAGTTCTTGAAGATTGAGAGCACAAAATGCAACAGTGTTCTTTTCTTGCGGAGAAAGATTGATTCGCGTAAAAGACAAATATAAACTTTGAGAGTGTTTATATAGGAAGAGAGTAGAGAGAGAAAAACTCGAGCGGGAAAGTTTTTCATCATGACACGGACACGTGTTTTCATTTGATTGGATAGACAATGAAACGTGCAAACGTGTGTCAGAAAAAGAGCGTGCCTGGTGTTATCCGTTGCAATGACGTCACAACTGTCCTTTCACATTCTTTCGTTGTCTCTGAGGTTTTGAAAGAAAAAAAAACTCAGGGACTCTTTGGAAAATATGAAGCACTGAATAGAAATATCAGTGAGGGTTTTAAGAAATTTCAAAATATCGCTGTTAAGGAAGAGATATTCAGCGATGAAAGAATTTGAAATCTTGCATTTTCATGCGTTTTGTCAGAGAAAACATACCTTGATATCAGTTTAACCCAATTTATTCAGAGAGAAGATGATGAAATGGATTGTACAAGTTTATTTTATCCAGAGCCTATACAAGAATGTATAAACGTATCGCTGATTAAATGTGAACCGCTGAAGATTTATCCTTCAAAGTTCAGCATTCCAAGCTCGCTAATGAGAAAGTTGAATCTTGTCTCATCAAGAGGTTTGGTAAACAAATCAGCTAACTGATAATCAGTTGGGATAAAATGAAGTTCTATATCACCATTCATCACATGATCTCTGATAAAATGATATCTGATTTCTATGTGTTTTGTCTTTGAGTGTAGCACTGGATTGTTTGCTATAGCGATGGCACTTGTGCTGTCGCAATAGATTGGAATTTTGGAGAGCTGAAGATCATAGTCTAGTAGTTGATTTCTCATTCACAAGACTTGAGAACAGCAGCTTCCAGCGGCTACATACTCAGCTTCAGCTGTGGAAGTGGACACTGAGTTTTGCTTCTTACTTGTCCAACTTACCAGCTTTCCACCCAGGAGCTGACATCCTCCTGTGGTGCTTTTCCTATCCATTTTGCAACCTGCAAAATCACTGTCTGAATAGGCGGTTAGATCGAATCCTGAATCTTTGGGATACCAAAGACCTAGATTCGCTGTACCCTTAAGATATCGAAAGATTCGCTTTACAGCTTTCATATGAGATATCTTAGGTTCAGCTTGATATCGTGCGCACAGACATGTTGCAAACATAATATCGGGTCGGCTAGCTGTAAGATACAGTAGTGAGCCGATCATCCCACGGTACAGCGTGACATTGACAGGAACACCCTTTGTGTCCTTATCAAGTATCAGCGGTGGTGCCATAGGGGTTTTCATAGCTGAACTTTCAGTTAAGTCGAATTTCTTCAGCATATCTTTAACATACTTTCCCTGATTTATAAAAGTTCCTTTTTCAGTTTGCTTAATCTGAAGACCAAGGAAATATGTTAGTTCACCCATCATACTCATTTTATACTCATCTTTCATTCTATCAGCGAAACGAGTACAAAGCTCAGGGTTAGTAGAACCAAATATAATGTCATCAACATATATTTGAACTAAAATGATATGACCTTTTATTTTTCTAAAAAACAAAGTTTTGTCAATCTTACCTCTCTTAAATTTTTCAAGGTGGAGATAAGTAGAAAGAGTGTCATACCATGCACGAGGAGCTTGCTTCAAGCCATAAAGTGCCTTATCCAGCTTATAAACATAACCTGGACGCTTAGGATCTGAGAATCCTGGAGGTTGTTCCACATAAACTTCTTCATTCAGCTTTCCATTTAGAAACGCTGACTTAACATCCATTTGATGTACAGTGAAGTTTTTGTGTACAGCATATGCTAAGAAAAGACGAATAGATTCAAGTCTTGCTACTGGAGCAAAGGTTTCGTCATAATCTATACCTTCCTCTTGTCTGTATCCCTGAGCAACAAGACGAGCTTTGTTGCGAGTTACAGTACCATGTTCGTCCAACTTGTTTCGATAGACCCACTTAGTGCCTATCACTGTTTTGTCAGTTGGTCTCCGAACAAGTTTCCAAACTTTGTTTCTTTCGAATTCAGTCAGCTCTTCTTGCATAGCGCTGACCCAGTTTGGATCTCTGAGGGCATCATCTATTTTCTTTGGTTCAGTTAGAGAAATAAAGTTAACAAATAAACAAATATTACCTGCACTTCTACGAGTCTGAATACCAGCGTTGGGATCACCAAGAATTTGATCGATTGGGTGATTTACAGTCCATCGCTGAGCCGGAGCATGCGTCGCTGACTCAGTCTGAACTGGAGAAACTGAAGATGATGCTTCAGCTACTTCTGGATTATCAGCTAAGAGAGGAATGCTTGCATTTGTCACTTCATTCACTGATTGCTGAGAAATAGATGGAATTTCTGAGACATTTGGATCAACTGCGGGTATAGTGTTTATAGGAACAGCTGAGACCCAAGATGTTTCAGCTTCACTATTCTGCATATTGGGAATGATAGTAGGACCATCATTTTCAGTTGTATGAGTATGAGTAGTGGGAACATCTTCTGAATCACAAAGATGAGAAAACATCCATTGATTCAGTTCTTCTGTATCAGCGTTCGGTTTAGAGTTCGCTGAACGGGATTCGTCAAACGTGACGTGAATAGTTTCTTCTACAGTTTGTCTTCTTCGATTGAAGACTCTGAAGGCTTTGGAAACTGAGGAGTATCCAAGAAAGATTCCATCATCAGCCTTAGGATCAAACTTTCCAAGGGCATCTCTGTTGTTCAGTATGAAACACTGACAACCAAAGATGTGAAGAAAGCTGATTGAAGGCTTTCTCCCATGAAAAAGTTCATAGGCTGTTTTCTTGAATCTTTTGACTATCAGCGACCTGTTTTGCGTAAAACAAGCCGTGTTGACAGCTTCTGCCCAAAACTGAGTAGGCAGGTGAGAATCGCTGAGCATTGAACGTGCCGCTTCAATAATTGTTCTATTTCTTCTTTCAGCGACTCCGTTTTGTTGTGGTGTTCTCACTGACGAAAAGTTGTGAGAAATACCCTTGCTCTCAAGGAAGGAATCAAGAGAACTGTTTTTGAATTCAGTTCCATGATCACTCCTTATTGAGCGAACAGTCATATTGTTCAGAGTTTCCATCTTCCGAACAAAGGTGATGAGTTCTTCAGGGGTGTCACTCTTAGAACGAAGAAACATTACCCATGTGTATCGAGAGAATTCATCAACTATGACCAGCGTATATTTCTTTCCAGCGATGGATTGTTTGTTGACGGGGCCAAACAAATCCATATGGAGTAGTTGAAGAGGAGATGACACTGAGGAAACTTGCTTGGACTTAAAGCTTGCCTTGGTCTGCTTCCCTTTTTCACACGCTGAACATAAGGATTCTTTGGCGTATGAATGTTGAGGTAGACCAGTGACTAACTCTTTGGATGAAAGAGTATTCAGTGTCTTGAAGTTGAGATGTGAGAGCCTCTTGTGCCATAGCCAGTTGACATCAGAAGATGCCTTTGAGAAGAAACAGGAGTTCTCAGTGGTTGTTGAGTCCATGTTTATAACGTAAACATTTTCCAAACTATAACCGCTTAGAGCTATCTTCTCCTTTTTGTCAGAGACAAAGCAGGATTCCTTAGTGAAAATCACTTTGTTATCCATGTCGCAAAGCTGACTGATGCTCAGAAGATTATGCTTCAGCCCTTCAACATATGCGACTCTTCTGAAGGATGTTGTACCATTTGAAAGTACACCATACCCTCGGGTGTGTCCTTTTCCATTTCCACCGAAAGTCACAGAGGGACCCTTCTCTTCCTTGTATTCAGCGAGCAGGCTTTTCTTTCCAGTCATGTGTCTAGAGCATCCGCTATCGAGATACCAGATACCCTTCTTAACCTGCAATACAAAGGAAGATTAGTTTTGCTTGGGTACCCACTTCACCATGTATACGCGTTTGTCAGTGGAAGAAGTTGGAATGGGTTCAGCAGTCTTCGCAGCATTTGAAGATTCAGCTTTGTCTTTCTTCACTTTGGTCAATTTCTTGACCTCAGAGGTAGGAGTCACCTTGACCTGACTTGCAACTGGTTTGGTCTTCTTGGGTGCTATCTTCACCTTAGCTATCTTATCAGCTTTGGTGGCTGTGGGACACTTACTTGCAATATGATCGGTAAGTCCACAGTGATAACATTTCCTATAACTAAAATTAGGTCTAGGACCATTTGAGTGCTGAGCTTTTAATTTGGAATTAGAAGTGCCAGCACCAAGTACACTATTGGTTTTTGAAATAGGACGAACATTCAGTTCTTCAGATTTCTTACCAAGGACATCTACTCTGAGTCTAGGAGTAGGTCGCTGAACTGATCCAGAGGTCTGATTTCTAGAACCAGATGAATGAATCACTAAGGCTTTGGAAGCATTCAGCTTAGGTACTACAGTACCCTTCTGAGGATTTTGATAAATTACAATTCCTTTACCTTTATCTTTAGAGACAGAGGTAGGTTTTGAATAAACCATTTTCTCCTTGCCTTTTGAGGAGGTAGGAGTTTCCTCAGGGATTGGTGTAACCGACGAGGAGTACTGAGATGAAGAAGTGTCAGCTACTGAGGATACGAACGTTCCAAATTTAAGCATTGAACGTTCAGTGGTTGGTATTGGAGTATCATATTTATAACCCAGACCACGTTTATCACTCAGAGGAATCTGAGCCTTAATTATCTCAGTGATCTTTGTTGAAGAATTACACCATCCTTCAACAGTAGCTTGTTCAGCTTTTAATGCAGCGATAGCTTCCGCTCGTTCGATTTTGACTAGCTGATTTAAATGGACTTGATCTTTAAAATCTTCTTCAAATTTAGAAAGCTTTTCTATTTGAAGGTGGCAATTTTTAAGCTTTTCAGCGAGATCAAGATTTTGGTTTTCAACCACAGCTTTGCCGTTCATGGCTTCGTATAAACTTCTAGTCAGTAGTTCGATTTTACGGAGACTATCAGCTTCATCAATATTTACAATATTGGTAAAGAAGGAAGGTGATACCTGAATGGCAGATGTTGAAGTGGAGGGAATGTCTGAACTTTCTTCCTCTTCTTCAATCTTGGCCATGAGACATTGATTTGCTTCATCATCTTCAGAATCAGGTGATGAGGCTTCTTCATCAGAAGCAGCCCAATCATAGTCAGCCATCAGGCCTTTTCCCTTCTTCTTAAAGCTTTTCAGCTTTGCATACTTCTCCTTCAGCTTTAAGTATTTGTCGTCTTTATTCCTTGGAACAAAGGATTTCTTTGTAAAAGCTGAAGGTCTCATGATTTTCTTTGACCTGCACTCGTTAGCGAAATGACCTGTCTTTTCGCAGTTAAAACAAGTAGCAGTAGCCTTATCAACAAAAGCTGATGACTTAGGCTTGTCAGCTATAGAAAGAGTTTTGTTCTTTCTAAACATTTTCTTCTTGGCGAATCTCCTGAACGTTTTAGTTAGGAGAGCCAAGGATTCATCATCTGAAGAATCAGAATCTGATGACCTTTCAGAGTTACTTTCTAACTCAGTGATAGTGACCACGGGTCGCTGAGTAGAAGGTTCCTCTGAGATTAAAGCAACAGGGGTGCTTTTGGAATCTTTTACAAGATTCTTCTTAAGATGGCTAGATTGCTCATGATTCAGCAATGTGCCATATAAGGTAGCAAGTGTCATTGATCTTAGATCTTTCGACAGCTTGAGACACATGGAATAATTGTCCCAGCTTTCAGGTAAACATTCTAAAAACTTTGTCAGAACTTCAAAGTTAGAATATTCCTTACCAACCGTTTTTAGATCTATAATTAAGCAATTAAAACGTTGATGTACTTCAGAGAGAGTTTCATTCTTACCAGAGATGAAGCTTTCGTATTGTCTTACCAGGTTGATCTTTCTTGAATCCTGGACTTCAGACGTTCCTTCATACTGAACACATATTGTGTCCCACATGGCTTTTGAGGATTTCAGGTTCATGACGGAATGGTAGACTTCGTCAGGAAGGGCCATGGATAGTATGGATCTGGCTTTTGTATCTATAGCCACTTTCTTCTTGTCTTCATCGCTCCAATGATGGATTTCCTTTGGAATCAGCCTTTCTGGTATAGCAGCTCTAGTTGCAGTGGCTGGAACCGCAGGATCAATTGTTACAGGGATGTGTGGGCCGTTTTCAAGATAGTAAGGTATAGTTGGGTCTACACCTTCTAAGAAGAGTGTCATCCTATTTTTCCATAAGTTGAAGTTATCTCTGGAAAATCTAGGGTGTTTTGCAAGAGAACCATTGTCAATATAGTGAGTGTTTGTGTTTGAGTTGGCCATTTTCAGATAATAGCAAGGAAGAGAAATATCTTAGATTAGATCTTGTTTATGAGATTAAACAAATCTGCTCTGATACCACTTGTTGGTCCCGAAAGGCCTAAACAAGTTTGTAGAAGGGGGGGGGGGGGGGGTTGAATACAAACACACTATTTTACTTTTCTAAATTGTTTATTGATAAATCATTAACAATTTACAGCTTGTTGCGGAAACAAGATTAAGGATAAACCTAAATCTAAACAAGTTGGAACACTAAGGTTTTCTTGCACTAAGAAAGATAAGGAGATTACTAATAAAATCCTATCTTGAGAGATTTGAACTTGTCCAGAGTTAGCAAGTTACTTCAAATGAAGTGAGTTCATCTCTTTATATACTGCATGCATTTAATGCAATTCAGTATACACTTTATACGTGTCATCAGCGGATTGGTTGCATGTCATTGACCTTTGTTGACAACCTTAGTAGCCGCATGAATGAACAGTGTAGTATCAGAGTGGTTGTACGATTTCAGATTTTCGGAGGTTCTTTTCTGACATTTCGTACGGTGGCGTGCAAGGGAGGTTAAGACAAAAGTACTTTGTACGGAGGACATCATGATCAGCTTTCGTTGATTCAGCGATTATCATTTACTATTCATCGAATGATAAAGTTCAGCGATAGCTGAAGTCTTGTACTTGATACTTCACGTTGAGTGGACAAATCTGAGTCTTCGCTGATCCGCATCAGTTCATTAGGAGACTTGTCGCTGGTTCTTGAGCTTGATCTTCGACTTCAGCGTAGAACCTTTGTTGACGTGAATCTTGTCTTCAGGGATCATAAGTAAACAACTAACTTATCAGCGATCACCATAAGGACTGAACAGACTCAGCGATATGGTGAACAGTGTTCGCTGAATGTTTAATCTAAAAGTGCGAGAGTTCCTATCAGCAATACTGTAAGATCTTAGTACTTATCAGCGATAGTGAAACTCTGATATATATTGTTTACTTACAATTTTCACTAAGTATTTAAGATAGGGTCATTATCAAATCACTGAGGGTTTGGATCAACATAACTGGTTTTGGTTGAGCTTATGGCTCAGTTTATGACTTTATTGCGTCTTGAGGACATTTGTCCGATTTTAATAATATAGTAAGGAAATTTGGGTGAGAGTTACATTTATTGTGTTCCCTTTGGAGAGTACGTGTTTTGAGTGTTTGTGTGTCATTCAAGTGGAGTCATGTATTTTTAGATTGTAATGCATCGGATCCATAGGCATGTAAGTCAGTCATATTTAATAGTGAGGAGTCTTGATATTCTCACTTTGGGAATTATGCCCGCACCGGCATTGTTGTTGACCCTTTTCTTTCGTGGAGAGGAACCATTATGGGGTGTACTCCGGGGCTATGGGTTATTTGGTGTCTATCTCTTTGTGCGCGAGAATTTAGACCGTATGGGTTATATGCTCATATTTTGTTGGCCATCTTGGGTCACTAGCGAGTAGGCAATAAGGGACATTGAAGTCCTTGAGGTGTAACTCGTCAAGATTGGATAGACAATATGGTCCCGTAAGTCCTTGAGGTATAACTCGACGGAGTGGGCAATAAAGGCATGTAATGATTTGAGGTTGTGATGTCTTGATGGCATGGAAACTAAAACTGGGACATGAGGTGTAATCCAATAACATCATAGGTGACCCCACTCACGTGTTCTCGCGCCTTGACGGAAACGGGTCTCCCCCGTCATCCTAAGGTGTTGTTTGGGTATTTATTTTTATTCATGTTTTCTGTGACGTATTATGTTTATATGGATTGCTTTCCATATTTTATGGGTTGTGATTTATGCCCTATCCGTATTTGGGATGTTTTGAATAATAGAGATTTATTCATGTTTTTATAACTTTGGAAATCAAATACTATTTCACTTTTCAAGCGAGTTTTGGGTTGAGTCCATTTTTGAGAATCATTTTATATTAGAGCTTTCATCACGTGATTTGTGTGCGTTGGAAAATGGGTGGTTTGCATTTAAAGTAAATCCTTTTGAATTCACGATTTAAATTGCACCCCCACTTGTCTTACGAATTATATAACCGTGATAAAAACTTTTGAACTCACTAGACGTTAGCCTAACCTTTTTATTTGTCAGCATGTACCACAGGTTCTGGTTGGGATGTAGTTCTAGTGACACTGTGAAGAGTGGAGAGCTAGTTGTGTGCTCAAGAAGTAAGTAGCTTGGTTAAGTCTTCCACATTTGGGGAATATCAACTTGATTTTTGGGGTTGAGTAACATCCGACCTTTTGTAGCCTTGGCGAATGACATAGGTTTGATTGTTGAAGTTAAAATGTTTTATATTGAAGTAATTCCAAGAATGGTTTGTAGAAGGAACGTTATCCTTAATTGGTTATTTTATTGAAAATTTTATTTAGTTGTTCTTTCCAATTTTGAGGGTGTTACAACCTCCAACCACCAGCAGTCCAACACCTTCATCAGTGTTCACGACCTCCCCTCCATCAACCTCCCATCTCCAATGAACTTCCGACGTCAACTTCCCACTTCCGACGTCAAACCCTACTTCCATGTAAGCACCACCACCACCACCACTGTGAACCCATCACCACCATGAACACACCAACCAGTTTGTTCCTTTCGCGAAACCACCGTGATCCCACCACCTCCATGTAACACCACCATTGTGGTTCCAAATATGTAATTTACTCCAACCATCACCCTTATTGCCTAACCACCATCAGTAGTTTTGAAGTAACTTCAACGACCACCACTACCGTGGGTGGAAAGGAGAAGAGGCCTTCAAGGAGGGATGAAGATGATGGGGTGGTGGGGGTTCTCGATGGGGGGGGGGATGGGGGTTTTCTACCATTGTATGGATGGGGTGTCGCCGTGTCGTCGTGTCGACGCAGGGCATGGATGGAGACATGGGAGTGTCTACGCAGGGGAGTGATGTAGATGATGTGTATCTATGGATATATATATATATATATATATATATATATTGTTTATGTATATACATATAATATTATTAAATATAATATAATATTACATATAAGTATAATACAATAACAGATACATAAAAGAACAAAACACAAAAAGAAAAAAAATAATGTTAAAATGGTTCACTAGTTAAAAGACGAGCTTGAAGTTAACGGATTTTTTTGGATGGTTGTTTGGTCTAGGGACCAAGTCCAACAGAAAGTACATACCACTGACGTCAAATCCATAATAAATAAAATTTAGGGACGAAATACGTAAAAATAGACATATTACCGGGACCAAATCTATAATTTACTCTATATTTTATTAGTCATATAATATAGAGTAAATTGCATTTTTGGTTCCTGTGGTTATATGATTTCTTTGAAAGGAGTACCTGAACTTCAATAAGTCAAAGAGTGGTCCTGAGTTATACGATTTTGCTCCAAAAGGAGGACCTGACCACTAACCCCGCTAAAAAACTCAGTTAGAGCCAGGGGCATTTTCGTCCAACCATGTTTTGGTCCTCCTTTTGCATTTTTGTTCGTATTTCTCTTATTTTTGTAAAACCCATAACATTATAAGGACCAATTTTGTAAATTGTATGGAAACCACTTCCCATCCCACCCACCATTTTTTCTGGCGGTGACCTTTCCACATCCTTAACCACATACACTGGACAACAGTGAAAAAGATTCTTGTAGTATAGAAATAACACATTTCTGTAACTCGACATCCGCGTCCAAAACAATGAAGACACATCTTTCTTTCTAATTTAAACAAAAAAAGAACATAATTAACACATTTATATTACAACCATCTTTATTTATTGGCACTCCCCAACACTCCAAATTAGAATTCTTCTTTCTTGTTGTATCTAAAAATGTCATGGTTAACATAACATTAATTCCCCACCTTGTTGATAATCTCATTTTTGTTGGGATGCCTTTCCCTTACTCTTTTCCATGTAGAAGAAACCGACCAATGCGACTATGGAGAACGCAGAAAAGCAGACGGATGCAATATCAAGGGACGCATGGCAGCCTGTGATTGCTTGGACTTCAAACAAGTTGGTAGATCTTTCTGCATTTGTATTCTGGCCAAACGCCACCTCATGATCATCACCGTTGAATACATACGCCCTCACAAAATACGTTCCAGTGGGTATGTCTCTCATGATGGTCCATGAAAAGGAGTTGTTTGAAGCACTGTATGGCCTAGACACAATTTTGTGTTGGCAGGTCTTGTCCTTCTTCATTTCGTCCTCCGTTTTCCTCCAAGATCTGTGCTTTTGACTTATGGGTGCATAGCATAGTTTGACTTTTACGTTCAATGCCCATGTCACTGTGATTTGCTCTTCCCCCGCCTTCAGAACTGCAAAAAACTCAATTATATGATGATCAACACAAAGTTCGAACCTTTATTTGCTATACTTATTCGATTTCTATGATGTATGCATTCATGAGTTGTTTAAGGTTAGATTCAGAGTTATGATCAAACCTTGGTCCTGTGTGGGTGAAGTGGTAACTACGAGAGTCCTCTGAAGGGAGGAGAAGGTGACACCATAGCCAGTAGCTGCAAAATAAGAGAGTAGAAGAGAAACAACCAGAAAACCAGCATGAACCTCCATTGATGCTAATAGGTTGACTTTTCAAATCTCAAGTCTTTGTGTGCAATCCACTTATGCTGCCTCTGATTATCAAATGATGATAAGATTGGCCAAGACTTGGCTTTTGAGCAGCTATATATAGAGCCCAATGATACTAAAAAAACACCCAAAGGAAGGTCACCGCCGGAAAAAATGTCGGGTGGGATGGGAAGTGGTTTCCATACAATTTACAAAATTGGTCCTTATAATGTTATGGATTTTACAAACATAAGAGAAATACAAACAAAAATGCAAAAGGAGGACAAAAACATGGTTGGACGAAAATGCCCCTGGCTCTAACTGAGTTTTTTAACGGGGTTAGTGGTCAGGTCCTCCTTTTGGAGCAAAATCGTATAACTCGGGGGCCACTCTTTGACTTATTGAAGTTCAGGTACTCCCTTCAAAAAATCATATAACCACAGGGACCAAAAATGCAATTTACTCTATAATATATACATATATATATATATTCATTCTATTTCATGGGTCTCGTGTTCCTCAAGCATGGCAATTATGAAAATAATGCCATCTCAAAATTAGTACTAGAACTCCGTGTCAGATGAGCAGTTAACATACATATATTAAAATATTTAATAAAATAATAACAACCAACAAGAGAATGATATATGTTATCCGCAACTAAATGGTGATGGAGATTTGTAAAATGAGACTCTGTGGATGATCTTCATCCAATGAGACAGACCCCGTACGTACCTAAACTCACTCAATGGATTTCCAATGCATCATCAATTTTGACATTAAACATCATGTTCTTACTTTGAATGTTTTAATCGAGACAATATATTTTATATCAAATTTGGTAATAAATAGTGACACATAAAATTTGATGTAACGAGATTTATTTATACAAGGCTTTACTGTATTTTATAATTATATATTTAGTCACTTAATTTTGAGATTTATGCATTTGTATTATTGAAGTATTGGAATTTTTAAGAGTTTCTATGTGTGATCAATATTATATTAGAAATTAAAGAGTAAATTACATGTTCCATTCCTATGGTTTATATGTTATAACATATTAATAAGTCACTCCTTTGAAAAAGTAATGGTTCATAGTCGTGTGATTTGTAAAAAATAATTGGCCCCTATCATTAACTTTGTTAGAGCATCCCCACACGTCTTGCAAGACCCCTTGCAAGATGACATGGCATGCCATGTGGCTTGCAAGGCCTTGCAAGACAACCCTCATCTTTCTAAATTAGTTGGTCTTTCACAAAATAGATATATTAAACAAAAACATTTTTTAATTTAATTAACTTGTTTGTTTGTTTAAACATTAATTATTAATATGTTTATTAAATTTAATTCATTTATTAGTTTATTTGAACATTATTTTTTTTAATATTTTTATTAAAATTTCTTACCCATGCTTTATTTTAAAAAAATGATATTTTTATGCAATGTTTTTTATTTAAACTACTAATATTTGTAGTCAATTTGGAGAAGAAGAAAATAATTAGTAATGTAATGTTTATTGTGTATCCATGTATTTTATTTGTTAATTAAATTATATTTACACAAAATATAGTAAAAGAAAACAAAAGTAAAATTTTAGTTATCTATATTTTATAATTAATTAATTAGTTATATTATAATTATCTATGTTGGTCCCGTAAGGGTTACACAAGTTTGTAGAAGGGGGGGGGGGTTGAATACAAACACACAAATTTTACTTTTCTAAATTGTTTATTGATATGTATCAAACAATTTACAACTTGTTGCGGAACAAGATTAATGAATAAACCTAATCTAAACAAGTTAAGAGAAACACTAAGATTTCTTGCACTAGAAGGAAGATAGAAAGGAAATAAGAATACTAAGGATAATATTCTAACACAAAGTAGCAAGAAGAAGGAGATGGCCGAGCACTTCATTTCTGAAGTAGGGTTTCCTTTATATACTGCATGCATTTAATGCACAACAATACAACTTTATACGTGGCAGCAGCTGATTGGTTGCATGGTTTGACTTTGGTAGACAACCTATTAGCCGCATGATGAACAGTGTAGAATCAGAGTTGGTTGTACGATTCTGGACAAAAGGGATGTCCATTATGACATATCGTGCAAGGGGATAAGACAAAAGTAACTTGTAGAGGAAACTTCATGATCAGCATTCGCTGAATAATTCTTTATCAGCGAGTGATAAAGTTCAGCGTTCGCTGAAGTCTTCTACTTGAAACTTCACGTTGAGTGGACATGTCTTGGCTTCGCTGATATCCGCATCAGTTCATTAGTAGACTTGTCGCTGGTTCTTTGGCTTGATCTTCGACTTCAGCTTAGAACATGGTTGACGTGAAACTTGTGTTCAGGGATCATAAGTAAACAACTAAAACTATCAGCGATCATCAGTAAGACTGAACAGGCTCAGGGCTTGCTGATGAACAGTTTCGCTGAATGTGTAATTTAAAGAACATAAGTTTCCTATCAGCGGTACTGTAGAGACAGTACTTATCAACGATAGTGAAACACTTATACATAATGTTTACTTACAATTTTCACTAAGTGATTCTCAGAGAGTCATTATCAAATCATTGAGGGTTTGGATCAACAATCTATATTATTTATATTATAATTTATTAGTTTAGAAAGGAGTTTGGTCTTGCATGTGTGTAGAAGGTGTTATTGCAAAGCTGATGTGGCACTTTAGAAAGGAGTATGGTCTTGCAAGTGTGTGGATGGTCTTAGATTTTTTCTGTTAAGTAGGTCAATTAAGAGTAGGGGTGTTTGCGATTTGATTTGGATGTTTAACCTCTCAAATCACAAATCAAATAATTATGGCGGTTTATAAAATTTTCTAAACCGAGTGGTTTGACAACAAGTGATTAAACCATACCACAAAAGGCGGTATGGTCTGACCAATTTAGGCGGTCGTTTTGACGGGTCATGCGCCTAAAACAGAGTCACGTAACAAAAGTTATGGATGTTTAAGCGCCACACCTATTTTTGGACGATACACTAAAGGGGTATCTACAATGTTAATGGGAAGGTTTTCTCAAAAACCTACTCGGAAAACCCCTCTCTCATGCCGGAAATTTGCTGAGTCACGCATTGGCCAAACCGAACAAACATACGTCATGCGATTTCCTAGCAACCCACTCAAATAATGGTATATAGTTAGAAAAATACATGCAATGTCTTGTTTCTCGTTCCAAGGTGACTGTTCATGAGCCTAAAACGGAGTCCCTTAGAAAAAGTTATGGATGTTTAAACGCGACACCCATTTTTGGCCGATACACCAAGGGGGTACTGTTGGGTCATCAAGATTTGAAGATGACCTCATGATCTCCTTTTATACTTTGAAAAACATTTTATACTTAGAGAAATTTTGAATGGTTCTTTATAATGGCTTGTACAAGATAGCAAATGTTTGGTGAAGTCAAAGATCACCCAAAGTCAAGATTGAAGATTCTCTCATTGTGGAAGTGAAAGATCTTTTCTCAACACATACAAGTCATAGTCCACCGATTGTCTACATGAAGATCGGTGAGATCCCAAATAGGAGATTTTCCCCATTATCTCCTTGCCATGAAGATCTTCATCATAAGAGGTAAAGTTGGCCATCCCACCGATTGTCCCCATGAAAATCGGTGGGACCCTCAAAAGTTAGAGAATCCTCTCATATCTTCACTCCTAAGAAGACTTCCACCTACCATGTTCATGACATGTCGGTGGGATCTTTAAATATGAGGATCCTACCTTTTGTCCATGCTAAAAGGTTTTCTCTTCAAAGATAGAATGTCTGGGTATGGAAGAAAAAGGCTCTTTTGTCCTTTTTCCCATTCTTAGATATTGTCTCCACCAAACCTTTATAGCATAATAGGAAATGACATTTCAACTTTTGAGAGCCAAACCTATCCTTCCAATGACAAAGTGACAAGTGTCCTATGCTACACATACTCTTGGCAGTATATAAAGATGAAGACCTCTCCATGCAGAACACATCTTGAGAGACTTGAAGATTACTGTGTGCTCTAAGATATTCTATGCTTTCTGGATATCTCTCTCAGTGCAAGAAATCTCCATATTGTTTAAAACTTCATAGCTTTGTTCTAAGTGTTCTTAGTTGTTTTGTTTAGTATACTTTGTGAAAGATTGTTAGAATAGTTTATCTGTTCTTTTCCGCAACAGTCTTTAGTTTCTATGTGTAATTCTTGTTGAAGGGTTTCAATAATAGAATTAAAATTGTGAAAATTTAAGTATTGTATTCAACCCCCCCTTCTACAATACTTGTTATAGCCATCTGGGACTAACAAGTGGTATCAGAGCAGAAAGTTTAACTCATAAACTTGATATGCGATGGCTGCCTCTTCATCTTCAACTGTTGAAAATGCTTTTCAAAACAATTTTTCTGAAAACGGCTCTATAGCTAAACCTCTCAAGTTTAACCCCAACAACTTTTCTTTGTGGAAAAGCCGGATGATGCTTTTCATGGAAGGAATGGATAGTAGATATCCAACCATTCTCAGTGAGGGACCCATAGTCCCTAGAGTCTGGTCTCGCTATGAAACCAAGAAATCCGGTAAGAAAGTTGGTGACAAAGATGATTCTGATGATTCCTCTGATGAAGAAAAATCTGTTGCTACTGGTCGTTACATTCTTAAAAATCCAAAGAAATGTACTGATGAGGAAAAACGTCTGGTTACTCTTGATTCAAAGCTTAGAGCAATCATTGCTCTCTCACTTCCTGATGAAGTCTATCATTCTCTAGTTAACTTTGAAACTGCTAAAGAGATGTGGTCCACTCTATGTGTTTTGTACGAAGGTACAAATGATGTTAAAAAGAGCAGAAAGATTGCTCTTATTAGAAAATATGAACTATTTTCTTATGAGAAAGGAGAATCTCTCTCCAACTACTATATCGCTTTAACAGTCTTCTTAATGATTTAAAGCTGTTAGGTAGAGTGTATGACAATGAGGAAATCATGTGCAAGTTTATGGAGTGTCTTCCTGATTTTTGGGAAAATATCTGTACTTGTATAAAGACAACCAAGGATCTTGATCATATGCCTCTCTCTTCTCTTTATGGAACTCTTTTCAACTATGAGCAGACTAAGCTGCAAAGGAAGTCTGTCTTCACAGATATAAAGGGCTCTTCCATAGCTCTCCTAAGTGACTCTTCCAAAAAGACTAAGTGTATTCCAAGAATCACCTACCCATCCGACTCTGACCATGATAGTCAAGAAGATCCCAATGACCATTCGGAGGCATATCTTAGTGATGCTGAGGATGAATGTGAGGAAACTTCAGTTGACAAATTATCTGATGAAATGGCCATGTTGGATGGGCTTTCTAAATCCAAATCTAACCCCTCTTCTGGAAAGTCTAAGTTTGGTAGAAAATCATTATCTTCTCTCTCCAAACACTCTTCTTTGGACAAATCTAATGAGGAATGTTTTAACTGTGGTAAAAAGGGTCATTTTGCTTCTGAGTGTAGAAGTAAACACCTTGAAAGACCCAGAACTGCTTCCTCAGGCCGATTTTCCTCAAAATCGGAAAGATCCAAATATGATTCCCAAAAGTTCAGCCAACACCTCTCTTCTGCAAATTCTGACCGGGCTGAAAGATACAAGGAAAAATACAAGAGAGAAAAGGAAAGAAATGAAAGACTTGTTAAAAGAGGAAAGGGTCTGCCTGCTAAAACTCATGATTTGGCAGATGAACCCACATCTGAAAGCGAATGACACCTCAAATGTCTGTTTCATGGCCAAGATAAATGACATGGGTGATCCAGAAGGCCACATCTCCTCAACTGCTCTTGTATCAGCTAAGTGCTTCTCCTCCTCTTTCAACTCAAACAAAATATTTTCTAACTCTGAAAAAAAAGGAAAGCCTCTGGGTGCAGATTCTTTCTTAAAAAGAAATCCTCAAATTTTTCTAAAAATACCTATGTGACTTCTCCTACCGATTTTCTTTCCCGATCTGTGTGTCTCAAAATGTCCAATTCAAAGGAAAAGATTTACGTCTTGCCATCTTCTGAAAAAGGAATCTTAGGACTTGCACCTCAGATCTTTAAATCAAAGTCTTTGAAGATAACCAAAATGAGCAAAAGTAAGGAAAAATGTCAAGTTTCTAAAAGGATTTTTCCTCATAGAAAATGCTATATCTGTGGTGATACTTCTCATTTTGCCAAAGAATGTCAGAAAGAAAGAATTGATCTAAGTAACACCAACTCTTTTTCTTCTAACCCAAAAGGACCCACCACCAAATGGGTACCTATGAAATAAATTCTGTGATTGCAGATTTTGAGCTGGACAAATGGATCTATGTGGTCAATTATAAAAGTTATAAAATTGACGAAATCTTCAAGATCATCATGCAATCTGAAGTGCCAAAATGATGAATTCTTAGATCTCCTTGTTTTGAAAAACCTCCCATTGGCACACTCATTAGTACCAACCTCCTATCTACCGACATCTTTCATCTACCATCAATCTCCATATCTCCTACACCCCATTTCCCATCATACTACTCACCATCCCAACCACCTTTTTATTTCTTTTTAACCTTTATAAAAATCAACCCTCTCCTCTACTAACACCCATCGACAACCGATCTGCCTTCTATTTTTCTGCCGAAGAAGTTGGCCATACAACCCCTTATCGACTGCTTTGTGTGCCGAGAAGCAACCCAAAACAACTGCCGACGCCTGTGTTCTCCCTGCCGACAGCAGCTAGCGCTGCCGATTTTTGCTTCCACCGACAGCATCCTTGCAAACCGCCGACACCCCTTTGTGTTTCTGCCGAAGATCACAACACCCGCCATCGACTGCCATCTTGCCGACCCAAGTTACCACCGATCACCACCTTCGGCAGATCCAGGATTAGAGTCACACAAACTCTTTAAGCAATCCTTCTCATCGTCAGTAAAATCCTTTGCCTTTAGATTGAGTGCATGGTCATCATGCTTGGATTTCTCTTGGTTTGGCTAAATGTTCTCATCACGGACCAATGGTGTAGCTGATTTGCCTTCACATTTGTCCATCCGAAAAATGTCATTTGGAGCAATCTTGGATGTAAAACCAGCAGCCCATTTCACTTGGATGCCACCGACCCTCTTTCCTACCGATGATCAGTTTGGCCGAAGCCCAACAACAGCTCTCGGCTCTCTTCACTCTGCCGATTCGATCCCCTTGCCCATCTATAATTTCCAGCCAAAGCTCGCTACTGATCTGCTCCTTTGTTTTCAGCCGACCGTAACCCACCGAAACCCTTCCCATTTTAGCTCTAATATGCTGCATTTGTGCCTACCGATAGACCCACCAAACAACCCCCTTTAATTCTTTTGCCGACAAACCCCACATCAGCCACATATTTCTTTTCACCCACCCCACACTCCAAATCTCATTAATATATATATATATATGTTTGGTGAGAAAAGAAAAGTAAAAAAGAAACAAAAGCAAAAGTAAACTACATATGTCGTCAGCAATCTTGAAAACACATTTTTTGATGACATCATCCTCTAAATCCCATTTTTTTGGTGTCTTGCTACCGACACAAACCAAAACCAAACTCATTCTCTTTATTTTTTTGTCAAACCAATCTACCGACAACCAAAACCCCCTTTTTATCTTTTTACCTATAACCCCCCCCAAATTTTTCTTGAGGTAAATTTATAAAAAAAAAAATCAAATTGGCTAACGATTTTCCACCGAAGTTGCCACCGATTTTCTTCAAAACTTGTCTAAAATCGGTGGGAATGCCTTTATTTTCGGTGGGAGAGACAAAAAAAAAATTGGCTACCGATTTTCCACCGAAATTGCCACCGATTTTCTTCAAAACTTGTCTAAAAATCGGTGGGAATGCCTTTATTTTCGGTGGGAGAGACAAAAAAAATATGTACTTTTCTTGGTTATGGCCGATTTTCCAATTTCTCTTGGTGTTTTTCCTACGTCGGCCGCTGAGGGGGATAATTCATCTGAGAGGGAACAACATCAACCCTCAATACTCATATTTAGCGACCAACTTGGAAAATTGAGGAAATCGGCGGACCGGTCAAGGGGGAGCACATCAGTCCGGGCGAATCTAACTGAGGGGGAGAAACACAAAGACCGTCTGATCTAACTGAGGGGGAGAAAAACAAAGACAAAGGATGATGATGCTGAACAGGAAGATCTGAAGATGCCAAGAGAAAGATAGAAGATGCAAGAGATGGGCAGAAGCATCCTGAGGCTGATTCACCTAACCTCAAACCTCCCTCAAAGATTGTCACCATTATGGGTTTGTCTCCTACCAAAACCCACCGACTCATTTGGCTGAAATCTTTTGAAGTAAGTGAATGACTTGAAGATTTGGAACATCTGAAGAAAAGCAAAAGTGCCTGAAAGATAAAGTTCTCCAACACATCAACAGGTTGCTGATCAAAATGAAGAATCCTCAAGCCAGACACTGATAGGCTGGGTTTACACCCCCCTAAATCTACCGCAAGTGTACGGGTCGAATCAAGTAATAGTACTTATAAAATATGAGTATCGAACCAAAGGAACCAGGTGTCAAGTACCACAATGACTGTATAAATTATTAACTAGACTAATGCAAATTGGTTTGGATTGTTGATTATCGGAACACGAATTAAAACTTTAATTGATTTAGGTAAGAGAAGGAGTTGGAGGGTTGGTTTTCATCATGAAAACAATCAATTAGCTAAACAGGTTTGACATGATTGAAATAACTTCAGGATGAAAAGCATAATCACAATCCATTACTATACTCTATCAAGCTATAGCAAAAATCATTCAAAACATTGTATCATCTGTAGATCTAGACAATTATAATTGAACAATCAGTGATTAAAAGCCACAAAGAACGACATATCATATTTCTATCTCAAAATCGTCCAAGACATAAAGGATTAATGAAATCTCAAAACTTCTCTCAAACGTTAAAAGATTCATAAAATCAAATAATAGTTGATCGGACTATTACAAGCATTAAGAACAATCCCAAATGTTTCATCCATCTAAATCAAACCAATCACATCTATCTGTAAAGCTAAACGATTATCAAACCATGATTCACACCAACCCCCCAACATGAACGGATTAGTTCATGTTGGGGGTTTCAAAACTCAGAAATGAAAAGATGGAAATGAATGTAAACATGCTTTGTCTAAAAGAAAAGAAATCTAAAAACTCCCTGAAAAGCCTAAGCCGCCGATGAACGTATTCGATTCGTCTTGTTGATTCTCGTTACTTGATGTTTCTAGCCCTTTTCTCGCCTTCAGAAATCGCCTTCTATCTCCCAAAATCGCCCAGAAGGAGCCTCCAAACGTAACTGATTGATAATACCCTCAACCCTAGCAGATAAATAGAATAAAAACGCTCAGGGGCTTGGCGCGTCTGGTGGCGCGTGTGGAGACGCGCAGAGGACTGGAGTGCGAAATGAACAGAGGGCTGCGCGTCTGGTGGCGCGCAGAGAGGCGCGCAGAGCGCTGTTTGTCCCGAAAATCATAATTTCTCTTTTTCGCTCCAGAAGTTGCCAACTTGCTCCAATTTATCCAAAAACTCTTCCTTCATCATTCTTTCCCAAAAACCTGTACTTACTCACAAAAACCATTAAATTCTACTATTTTTACTCGGGAACTTACAACAAACAGAACGAATTCGGGATCAAAATAATGTCGGAAAACGACATTATCAACAACCCCAAACCGAGCGTTGCTTGTCCCCAAGCAAAATAGCGACACAAATAAGCATTCAACCATAATCCAAACAATCGCAAATTCGTGTTGTCGAGAATATCATTAGCGATCTCTAGTCAACTCAAAAATCACCACGAATTACCTATGAGATGGATGAACAATCAGCAGACCTAGCTATGGAATTCTAAACAGCAAAACCTTGGGAAAGGGATCTATCAGGGACCACACCACACTTAAGTGTACCTCGACTAAACACATATAGAGAGGATTTCGCCTTGACCCTACCTCAAGGTTTTCTCTCTTCACTCGAGCCCTAGGTTTCACACATGTTGTCATGCTTTCAGAGGTTGGGTGCAAGAATTCACAAAATATGCATGAACAACAATTAAACAAGAACACACAGTTGTATACAAATGGATCTCAGAAGGAATCCACTATCAAGACTAGGACATAGAAATGTTGCTTCGCCGCTCTTTTAGAAACTCACCATGTTGAACTTAGATCTTTGAATGGGCCATGGTTGCTGCTTTCGGATGGAGGTCCATGGATTTACAATCCTCAAAAGGAGGTTTGCTGATAATTGGGTGACCCTCCCATTTTCTTTCGCTCATACTTCTCAACTCTTTATTTGAACTCCCTGAACTGACCCCTCAGTTTTATATATATATATATTTTTGGCAAACCCTTTTATGACTGATTGACTGGGTTTGAGGGTTTTTTTTTTGTTTTTTTGTTTTTTAAGGGGGTACAACGGGTTTATTTTGGGTACTTGGAGTTATGAACAGCAGTGGGATTAGCAGCAACCAAAAACTTGATGATTTCACACATGGTTTGTTCACAAAGATAGGCGAAAGCTTCACTCCTATTCCTATGAATGTCTTTGATAACGGATGCAAGTTATAGTGAGATCAACTACAACAACGACCAAAAGACTAAATGAGAAGTGTATCGAGTAGTGTGTAGTCTCTCAGAATCGAAATCAGTAAATGTATGGCTCAACAGACTCACGGGTGGTCTCCACTAATGTCTCTAATATGTGCAGTCACCTAGGTCCACTCTTGTGCTATATTATCCTTTCTAAATCCTTCCCCCAAAATTAGTGTCTTCGAACTCTCACACTAAATCATGCTAAACTGGTCGCCCATTCCTCACTATAAACAGGGTGATTGTTCAATCCATTGAGATCAACAAATGATAGACTCGACAAACCACCCCAAACCAGACATACACATTGTCCTCAATGGAACCAATTAACAGCACACAAGATAAACACGGGAATTGTGAAATGGTACAGATAAAAATAATTACGCCACCCCAAACCTAATCTCTAGATTAGGTTTGTTTTCTCAACAAGGAATCATACAACGATAAAGTTCAAGTGAAAACATGGACCCCAAACCTTGGTGAAACCGAGGTTTGGGAAGAGGTGTTGTGTATATACCTTTCAGGATGCATGCGCGGACCACTGTTCACTCGTTTTTGTCCTTTCTTCTGCTGCCTTGCTCTTGGTCATAACAGGATTGCTTTCAGAGATCAAAAACTAAACACAAACACACAAAACACAAAACAACAAACAAAAGCAAAAAACACACAATATAAGAAATAGCTAAAATAAAAAATAAAATAAAATTAACCCTATGGTGGGTTGCCTCCCAACCAGCGCCTTGGTTTCGGTCGTGGCTCGACCTTCCATCTGATCATTCCTTAGGCTTTTCATGATTGCCCAGCTCCTCTTCAACTTGACCTCGTACGTTCTCGAACATTTTGAACACCGCTTTCTCACCGCCAACCCTCAGGGTCATTTCGCCTTCTTCCATGTCGATCAACGCTCTTGATGAGCACATCTTCTACCACTCCATATGGGTACACTATAGATCTATCAGCGAGTTGAAGTGTCATGTTTGTTGGCTTCACTTCCCTCAAGCCAAGTTTCCTGAAAATGGATGAAGGCATTAAATTAACACTTGCACCAAGATCACATAACACTTTATCAAAATTAAGATTCCCCATTTGAATAGGGATTGAAAAACTCCCTGGATCCTTAAGCTTCGGGGGAAGCTTCTTTTGAATGATCGCAGTGCACTCTTCAGTAAGTGCAATGGTAGCTTGGTGTTCGACTGCCCTCTTCTTGGATAAGATCTCCTTCATGAACTTGAGATATGTCGGCAATTGGGCTAGTGTCTCTGCGAAGGGGATGTTGATGTGTAGCTTCTTGAAGATGTCAAGGAACCTCTTTAATTGTTCCTCATCTTTATGTGCCTTTGCTCAAATCGGAAATGGTAGCGGTGGCACATACGGGTTGACTGGTGGTTGCTTCTTCTTCTTTTCTCCATCCTCCGGGTTTTCCTTCGATGACGTTTCTCGTGTAGGATTTTTGATCAGCTCCTTGCCACTTCTCAGATAAATAGCCTTGCACTCCTCTCTTGGTATTCGTTCAGTCTGACCAAGGAATTGACCTTGAGTCCGTGATTGTAGTACTTCAGCTATTTGTCCGACTTGTCTTTCTAACATCTTGATTGAGGCGGTATTCTGGTCAGTTGTCGCCTTCACATTACCCACTGTACTTGCCAATCCTTCAACCGCACCTTCCATCTTTGACATGAATTTCATCATCATGTCTTCTAACCCCGACTTCTTTTCTGAAGATTGCCCTTCATCTTATTTCCTCTGATTAATACCTGGGGGACGATAAACATTCTGAACATTCGGTTGAATGGTAGCTTCTCTCATTTGATTAGTCAATGCATTCAGTTGTGCCTTTATAGCCTTCAACTCTTCTGTTTCTTGCACGCTTGCAACCTTTCTAACAACGGACCTTGGTGTGAAATAGCTATGTTCTACTAGATTCTCTATCAATTCGACCGCTTCCTCATAGGACTTGTTCATTAAGGCTCCACCTGCAGCAGCTGTGAGGTCATTCTTAAACTGAGGATTCAATCCCACATAGAATGTTTGGATAATCATCCACTCTTGTAACCCATGATGTGGACACTTCTTGAGCATCGCTTTGTATCTTTCCCATGCCTCGTACAAAGACTCTTGATCCCATTGCGAGAAATGAGTGATGTCGGATAACAGTTGAGCCGTTCGCCCCGGTGGAAAGAACTTGTTGAGAAAAGCTGTAACCATATCGTTCCAAGTTCGAATTGACCCCGGTGGTATATTCTCTTCCCAAGTAGTGGCTCGATCCCTCAATGAAAACGGAAACAACCGTATCTTGATCGAATCTTGGTCAGCCCCATTCACTTTGAAAGTATTGCATATCTTTTCAAATGCGCGCAAGTGTGCATGGGGATCTTCAGTTGGTGCACCTCCAAACATGTTCGATTGCACCAATTGGATGGTACCAAGCTTGATTTCAAAATTATCAGCAGCTATCGGAGGTGCATATGGTCCTCGTTGTGCAGCGCCCATGTTCGGGTTGGCGAAATTTCTCATTGGTACCCTTTATGGTGGCAATGGTGGTTGATTGACATTGTGATTGATCCCATGATTGGCGTTGTGATTGAGATTATTGTTGACGTTGTTCGTGTTTACATTTGGAATTGGTCGACCATTGTTCATGGGCATCCCCTCTCCCCAATCATCTTGAACGTTGACGTCAGCCATTCTGTTTCGTGCTTGTCGTCTCAGGTCTCTGGCAGTTCTTTCTATTTCCGGGTCAATCGGTAGTAATTCCCGAAATAGTCTCCTTCTTGGCATAAACCAAGAGGTAACCTGAAACAGAGAATATAGAATCTCAAAACCAAAAAATATATGAACTTTCAAAGTAGATTATAATAAAATAAAAACAGGGTGTCTAATGTAATAATTTCTACAGTTGGTAGTGATATTAACACAAAACAGGTTCCCCGGCAACGGCGCCAAAAACTTGATAGGCTGGGTTTACACCCCCCTAAATCTACCGCAAGTGTACGAGTCGAATCAAGTAATAGTACTTATAAAGTACGAGTATCGAACCAAAGGAACCAGGTGTCAAGTACCACAATGACTGTATAAATTATTAACTAGACTAATGCAAATTGGTTTGGATTGTTGATTATCGGAACACGAATTAAAACTTTAATTGATTTAGGTAAGAGAAGGAGTTAGAGGGTTGGTTTTCATCATGAAAACAATCAATTAGCTAAACAGGTTTGACATGATTGAAATAACTTCAGGATGAAAAGCATAATCACAATCCATTACTATACTCTATCAAGCTATAGCAAAAATCATTCAAAACATTGTATCATCTTTCGATCTAGACAATTATAATTGAACAATCAGTGATTAAAAGCCACAAAGAACGACATATCATATTTCTATCTCAAAATCGTCCAAGACATAAAGGATTAATCAAATCTCAAAACTTCTCTCAAACGTTAAAAGATTCATAAAATCAAATAATAGTTGATCGGACTATTACAAGCATTAAGAACAATCCCAAATGTTTCATCCATCTAAATCAAACCAATCACATCTATCTGTAAAGCTAAACGATTATCAAACCATGATTCACACCAACCCCCCAACATGAACGGATTAGTTCATGTTGGGGGTTTCAAAACTCAGAAATGAAAAGATGGAAATGAAAGTAAACATGCTTTGTCTAAAAGAAAAGAAATCTAAAAACTCCCTAAAAAGCCTAAGGCGTTGATGAACGTATTCGATTCGCCTTGTTGATTCTCGTTACTTGATGTTTCTAGCCCTTTTCTCGCCTTCAGAAATCGCCTTCTATCTCCCAAAATCGCCCAGAAGGAGCCTCCAAACGTAACTGATTGATAATACCCTCAACCCTAGCAGATAAATAGAATAAAAACGCTCAGGGCTTGGCGCGTCTGGTGGCGCATGTGGAGACGCGCAGAGGACTGGAGTGCGAAATGAACAGAGGGCTGCGCGTCTGGTGGCGCGCAGAGAGGCGCGCAGAGCGCTGTTTGTCCCGAAAATCAGAATTTCTCTTTTTCGCTCCGGAAGTTGCCAACTTGCTCCAATTTATCCAAAAACTCTTCCTTCATCATTCTTTCCCAAAAACCTGTACTTACTCACAAAAACCATTAAATTCTACTATTTTTACTCGGGAACTTACAACAAACAGAACGAATTCGGGATCAAAATAATGTCGGAAAACGACATTATCAACACAAGTTTCAACTCGCCCCTCCAAAGATGCAAGTAATATTCGTTTTGTTCATATTATTTATACTTCTTTCCTTTTTCTTTCAATTGTTTGTATAGCTATACTTTATTATTTCATCTTACTTATAAATATCATATACACAAAAAAAAGGACTGTGTGAAAAAGAACCCAAAAGAGTAAAGAAGGGTCAACATGCATTATTCATTGTCTTACTCATGTTTTTATAAGTATGGATGTCATCATCAAATAGGGGGAGATTGTTGGGTCATCAAGATTTGAAGATGACCTCATGATCTCCTTTTATACTTTGAAAAACATTTTATACTTAGAGAAATTTTGGATATTTCTTTATAATGGCTTGTACAAGATAGCAAATGTTTGGTGAAGTCAAAGATCAACCAAAGTCAAGATTGAAGATTCTCTCATTGTGGAAGTGAAAGATCTTTTCTCAACACATACAAGTCATAGTCCACTGATTGTCTACATGAAGATCGGTGAGATCCCAAATAGGAGATTTTCCCCATTATCTCCTTGCCATGAAGATCTTCATCATAAGAGGTAAAGTTGGCCATCCCACCGATTGTCCCCATGAAAATCGGTGGGACCCTCAAAAGTTAGAGAATCCTCTCATATCTTCACTCCTAAGAAGACTTCCACCTACCATGTTCATGACATGTCGGTGGGATCTTTAAATATGAGGATCCTACCTTTTGTCCATGCTAAAAGGTTTTCTCTTCAAAGATAGAATGTCTGGGTATGGAAGAAAAATGTTCTTTTGTCCTTTTTCCCATTCTTAGATATTGTCTCCATCAAACCTTTATAGCATAATTGGAAATGACATTTCAACTTTTGAGAGCCAAACCTATCCTTCCAATGACAAAGTGACAAGTGTCCTATGCTACACATACTCTTGGCACTATATAAAGATGAAGACCTCTCCATGCAGAACACATCTTGAGAGACTTGAAGATTACTGTGTGCTCTAAGATATTCTATGCTTTTTGGATATCTCTCAGTGCAAGAAATCTCCATATTGCTTAAAACTTCATAGCTTTGTTCTAAGTGTTCTTAGTTGTTTTGTTTAGTATACTTTGTGAAAGATTGTTAGAATAGTTTATCTGTTCTTTTCCGCAACAGTCTTTAGTTTCTATGTGTAATTCTTGTTGAAGGTTTTCAATAATAGAATTAAAATTGTGAAAATTTAAGTATTGTATTCAACCCCCCTTCTACAATACTTGTTATATCCATCTGAGACTAACATGTACCCTTTGTGTTTTCTCATCCGTACCAACCGTGCCAGATTTCCATGAAAATTTGCATGTCGTGTTCTAGCAATACACCATTATTTGAGTGGGTTTCGATGAATCGCATGATGTATGTTCGTTCGGTTTGGCCAATACGTTGCTCCGAAATTTTCGACAGGAGATCGTGTTTTTAAGTACTTTTTTGTGAAAACCTTCGCTTTAACATTTAGAGGGACCATGGCACGGTCGGTCCGGACGAGAAAACCCAAAGGGTACCCCCTTTGTTGTGTCGGCCAAAAATGGGTGTCACGCTTAAATGTTCATAACTTTTTCTACGAAACTCTGTGTCAAAACGAACCTTGGAACGAGGAACACGACATTGCAAGTCGGGTTCTAAAAATACACCATTATTTGAGCGGGTCCCGATGAATCGCACGATGTATGTTTGTTCGGTTTGGCCAATACATAATTTCCGGCATGAGAGAGGGTTTTTTAAGTGCTTTTCTTGAAGACCTTCTCATTCACATCGTAGAGGGCCCATGTAAATTTTCATGGAAATATAGCATTGTCGGTCCGGACGAGAAAACCCAAAGGTTACCCTCTTTTTGTGTCGGCTAAAAATGGATGTCATGCTTAAACGTCCATAACTTTTGCTACGAGACTCCGTTTTAGGCCCATAACTAGTCAAAACGAACCTTGGAACAAAGAACACGACATTGCACGTCGTGTTCTAGCAATACACCATTATTTGAGTGGGTTTCAATGAACCGCACGATGTATGCTCGTTCGGTTTGGACAATACGTTGCTCCGGCAATTTACGGCACGCGAGCAGGGTTTTTCAAGTGCTTTTTTATGAAAACCTTATCTTTAACATTGTAGAGGACCCATGTAAATGTTCATGGAAATCTGGCACGGTCGGTCCGGACGAGAAAACCGAAAGGGTACCACCTTTGTTGTATCAACAAAAAATGGGTGTCACGCTTAAACGTCCATAACGTTTGCTACGAGATTCCGTCTTAGGCCCCTCACTAGTTAAAACGAACCTTGGAACGAGGATACTAAAACTGCAAGCCGTATTCTAGCAATACATCGTTATTAGAGTGGGGTTCGATGAACCATACGATATATGTTCGTTCGGTTTGGCCAACACGTTGCTCCAACAATTTCCGGCATGAGAGCGGGGTTTTAAGTAATTTTTTTGAACACCTTGTTATTAACATTGTAGAAGGCCCATGTAAATTTTCAAGGAAATCTAGCACTGTCGGCCCGGACGAGAAAACCGAAAGGCTACCCTTTTTTTCGGGATTAAAAATGGGTGTCACGCTTAAACGTCCATAACTTTTGCTACGAGACTCTGTTTTAGACCCATAACAAGTCAAAATGGACCTTGGAAGGAGGAAAACGACATTTCAAGTCATGTTATATTATATATAAATACACCATTATTTGAGTGAGTTCGATGAACTTCACGATGTATGTTCGTTCAATTTGGCCAATGCGTTGCTCCGACAATTTTCAGCATGAGAGCGAGTTTTTTTCAGGTACTTTTTCTGAAAACCTTATCTTTAACATTGTAGAGAGCCCATGTAAATGTCCATGGAAATCTGGCATGGTTGGTCCGGACGAGAAAACCCAAAGGGTACCCCCCTTTGTTTTATCGGCCAAAAACGTCCATAATTTTTTGCTACGAGACTCCATTTTAGGCCCATAACCGGTCGAAACCAACCTTGGAACGAGAAACACGGCATTGCAGGTCGTGTTCTATAAATTCATCATTATTTGAGTGGGTTTTGTTGAACCGCACGATGTATGTTTGTTCGGTTAGGCCAATACGTTGCTCTGGAAATTTCCGGCACGAGAGCAGGTTGTTTTAAGTACTTATTTCTGAAAACTTTCTCATTAACATTGTATCCGGCCATGGAAACTAGCACGGTCGGTACGGAAGAGAAAACCCAAACGGTACCCTCTTTTTGTGTCGACCAAAAATGGGTGTCACGCTTAAGCGTCCATAACTTTTGCTAAGAGACTCCGTTTTTGGCCCATAATCAAATGAGAAACACAACATTGCAGGTCGTGTTCTAGCAATACTCCATTATATGAGTGGGTTTCGATGAACCGCACAATGTATGTTCGTTCGGTTTAGCCAATGCATTGGTCCTGTAATTTCCGGCATGAGTGCGGGTTTTTCAAGTGCTTTTTTAAGAAACCTTCTCATTAACATTGTAGAAGGCCCATGTAAATTTTCATGGAAATATGGAGGTGCGGATGAAAAAACCCAAAGAGAACCCTCTTTGTTGTATCGGCCAAAAATGGGTGTCAAGCTTAAATGTCCATAACTTTTGTTATGACGAGACTCTGTTTTATAGCCATGATCAGTTAAAACGAACCTTCGAACGAGGAACATGACATTGCAGTTCGTGTTTTAGCAATACACCATTTTAGTGGGTTTCGATGTGTCAGGATCGATTCTTAACAAGAATTAAACTTCTTAGAAACAGAATTTAGAGAATCTTGCGGAATAGAACTCTAAATCAATTAAAGAACAATCAATAGAAATTCAATAAACTGTATATATATCAAACAGTTATTACTCACAAGTTTTACACCAAACCTCAATCTTGTTGAACAGGCTCAACAAGACGATTTCTACTTCTCTAGAAATAGGATCTATGATCTTGAGGTTAATTCACTCTTGAATGAATATCGAATTCTGTATACTATCTATCTTCTGTTTTTGTCACTTTCATCTATTCTAATAGCTATCTATTAATACTATTTATACAAAAGTAATTACAAGATAACTATCAAAAGTAAATTGATCTTCTGAATCTTCGTTAAACATATCTTGATCAATTCCTTATTTGTCTCCAAAAGCATCGCATCCCAAACTTATCAACTCAGCAGTATTAATGATGATTTGGCTCAGCAGCATTAACAACCTTCAGCAGTATTAACCTTCACAGTCTTCAAGCAGTAGTAACTCAGCTCAGCAGTACTAACCATGTCTAGCAGTAGTAATTTGGTCTAGCAGCACTAACTTCGTCTAGCAGTACTAACTTCGTCTAGCAGCAGTAACCTTGCCCAACAGTAGTAACGAAGAACTGGCAGTAGTAATGTAGACTTAGCAGTACTAACCATACTTAGCATATCTTTAGTTCCCAACAATCTCCCCCTAACTTGACTTTTAGGAAAAGAAGTCAAGTTCTTCAGATGATGCTTCCAAAACTTAGTCATCATGTACACACAGATTAGGACTTAAGCCTAGACTCTGATTTGCAATCCTCCTTACCAAGAATCTTCCCATAGCAGATTCTTTGTTGCAGACCAACTTTACATGTAGCATCCCTTTCAGTCTTTTCATGCTGTGATTGTATATTTCATCCACCAGATAATACTCCTGATATGTGTTGTCAATTGATATAACATACACTCCACAATTTTCATAGAGCATCCAGTGGGTTACTGCTTGAAAAGGTCTTGCTGTTATGTGCTGAACTACTTCTGGTCTGAACATTAGGCATAGGTATTCTAACACCATCTTTGTGATAGACATACCTCTTTCTGTCAACATGTTGCCATAGATCTGCATGCCTACTTTGAACATCTCTTCCAGGTCAGATCTTGAGCATCTTCTTATGACTTGTCCCCATGTTCTGTAGACTTCAAACTGCCCATCAGCTCTCTTGAGTCTGATATACTCCTTTCTTTCATCTATCAATGTATCCCAGTGACTGATTTCAGGAGGCTTTGAGTCTAATGGAGTCACTTTTATTGGTTCAGTATCAACCATAGTGATGTACAAGTCACACTGTTCATTGCTAAGTGATTGTGCCTTACTGGATTGACCTGTCTTGCTATCTCCTTGTCCTTCATCCTTGGCAACTTCTTCCTTTTCTTTCTCTTCTACCACTGGTTTCTCAACAGGTTCTGCCTTTTGTTTCTTTACACACTTCTTTTTAGTAGCCACAGACTTTGTTCTCTTTCTGCTGAAAACCATCTTTGCATCCTTAGGTTCTTCCTGTTTCTTGGCATTTGGAGGTGTATCATGTTTGGCTTTGATTAAAGCCTCTGCAACCTCCACCTCTTCTATTGTAAGCTTCTCTGTTACTGTTTCTGCTTTCTCTGTAGATTGAGCAGCATTAACTGTTTCTGCTGCTTGCTTAGAGTCAGCAGCATTAACAGTTTCTGCTGCTACTTCAGTTTCAGGTTCTTTCTCTGTTAGGTCTTCAGCAGCATTAACTGTTTCTGCTGCTTGTTCAAACTCAGCAGCATTAACAGTTTCTGCTGCTGTGGTTTCTGCTGCTTTTGAAGTTTCTGCTTCTTTAATCATCTCCTCCACCTTTTCTGTCTCCCCCTTGTTCTGTGCACTGGACTCCCCCTTCACCTGTGCATAATCCATTTCCATCTCAGTTTTCATGTGAACAGTCTCCCCCTCAATTTGTGGACCCTTCATTTTCAGATCTGCTTCTGACTCTGACTCCCCCTTTTTGGGAGCATCATCAGTTGAAGTTCTTCTTCTCAGCACAAATTGGGCCTTTTTCTTTTTGTGCAGCAGCTTGGTGACCATCTTTTTGAGCTTCTCAATTTGAGACTGTTGGTAGGTGACCACAGTCTTCAGTTGCTCAATCTCTTTCTTTTGTGCCATTACATCCAAGTTGATATTCCCTATGGTTTCCATCAATTCCTCATAGTTATATCTATCCTCACCTTGTTTAGAAGTATTTACCTTCTTTAAAGGATCCTTGGAAGTTTCAGCAGAAGCCTTCTGCCTAGCAGAAGCACTACCTGCCCCCTTGGTTTCTTGGCACCTGGGTCCTCCTAATGATTTCTCATTTAGAGTTGCCATGGGGAAGGTCTTATTTATGTTACCACTGTCCTTCTCTGTGCTAGCAGAAGTAGTGGCAGCCTTAGCACCCATATGGTCATCCTTCTCCTTAGAGACCACCTTCTTGGGGTTGGGAGACACCCCTGTGGTTTCCCTGTTGATATTCTCAATTGGAGAATGCTCCAACTGAGGGCTTAAAGGCTTAGGGCTCTGATTAGGTACATCAAGGGAAGGAACCTTGTGCACCTTTCTTCTTTGAAACCTTTTGGTGATTGTGGGAGTGGGTTGTTCAAGAATGGACTGAGGGATTTCTTTTGAGATGGAAGGTTGGGATTGGTCATCAGTGGGTTGATCTAATGAGGGCCTTGATCCTGATGCCATACCTTCAGAGGGGTGGGACACAACCATCATTGTAGAGAACAATGGTGTGTCAACTCCTTCCGAGTCCCTAGGAAGTCTTTTCATATTTGAAAAAACCTTCCCTTTAGGGGATTTGGGTACATATACCTCAGTAAACTGAGGTAAGTCCATCAATTCCTTGTTAAGAACTTCTTGCACAAACCTTGGATACATGAAAAAGGTCTTTTTAGATTCCAAGTTTGATACAAGATCATTAAAGATCATTGCTGAAAAATTGTACTTTCTGGCAGTGGATAAGCAGACCAAGGCATATGCAATGGGACTGCTGAACTCACTCCATCCAGTAGTTTTCTTGGAAATACAGTGCATCAGGGTATGAACAAGAAATCTCCATTGGTTGAAAAATTTTGATTTGTAGAATTTAAAAACACCAATGGGACCTTCATACCCCATTCTTTGTAAAGTAGAAAAGAGTTCTTCATTAGGAATAGAAGATATACCTGAAGCATCATTCAACTGAAGAGAGATGCGAATAACCTCTTCAGTGACTTTCAAGGGTTTATCACAAACCCTTGTTCGAATGGTTTTCTGCCCTTCTTCGAAACCAACAGTGGCATTCTCCCAAAATTGTGTCTGATGTTCGATATAGATTGTTGGGCTCACCGTTAGGGCATAGGAGATGTGCGAGGATTTGAGAAAATCGACTATATCGTGGAATCCCGCAGCTTGTTTCGGCTTCTGTAGCATGGCTATTTCATTGTGCTCATCCACAAACTCCATGATTCCTGAGGATTCTTAAAAGAAAAACACAGAGATTCTGGGAGACTAGGTTAGAACGAGAGAGAAGAAGTAAATGCAAAGAGTCGTTATGAACTTGGGCGGGCACACAGGGGTATTTATATGCCCTAGATTATCAAAAGCAGTATTAACGACATAAGCAGTATTAACTACCTAGCAGTATTAACTACCTAGCAGTATTAACTACCAAGCAGTATTAACTACCTAGCAGTATTAACTACCTAGCAGTATTAACTACCAAGCAGTATTAACTACCAAGCAGTATTAACTACCTAGCAGTATTAACTACCAAGCAGTATTAACTACCAAGCAGTATTAACTACCAAGCAGTATTAACTACACTAGCAGTATTAACTGCACTAGCAGTATTAACTACTGAGCAGTATTAACTACCAAGCAGTATTAACTACCAAGCAGTATTAACTACCTAGCAGTATTAACTACCTAGCAGTATTAACTGCACTAGCAGTATTAACTGCACTAGCAGTATTAACTACTGAGCAGTATTAACTGCACAAGCAGTATTAACTACTAGAACACAGGCAGTAGTAACTTCTGTACTGGCAGTAGTAACGCTGCACAGGCAGTAGTAACCACACTTGCACTTTTCTGCACTTGATAATCTGAGGGAAACAGAGGATCCTGAGAAAGAAAGTTAGTAGCACCAAATATATGAAGAAATACAGGTATAAAAACAGAAAGTCATAAATTTATTCTAGGTTGATCATGCCCACACTTGTTACCAAAAAGGTGAATCTACCCACATCAAAAGCTTTTGTGAATAGATCAGCAAACTGGTCATTTGTATGAACTTTAGCAACCTGAATTAATTTCTTTTCATTGCAATCTCTTATAAAGTGATACCTTATCTCTATATGCTTTGTTTTTGAGTGTTTGACTGGATTATTAACAATGCTAATAGCACTGTTGTTATCAATGAAGATTGGTGTGTGAAGAAATGTTACCCCATAGTCCAACATCTGATTCTGAATCCATAGAACCTGAGAGCAGCAGCTTGCAGCAGCTATGTACTCAGCCTCTGTGGTAGATAAGGACACTGTGGTTTGTTTCTTACACTGCCAAGATACTAGTCTTGTACCCAAAAACTGACATCCACCTGAAGTAGACTTCCTATCCATGTTGGCTCCTCCCAAATCACTATCTGAATATGCAAGCAAGTCAAAAGAGGATTCATGAGGATACCAGAGACCTAATCTAGGTTGCCCTTTTAAGTATCTGAATATTCTCTTGACAGCATGAAGGTGTGATTGCTTAGGAGAAACCTGAAATCTGGCACAAACACAGACTGAAAACATAATGTCAGGTCTAGAGGCTGTGAGATACATGAGAGATCCAATCATTGATCTGTAATGATGGACATCCACATCCTCCCCCTCAAGATCTGCAGTGATCTGTTTATGTGTTTCCATTGGAGTGCTTGCTGACTTTGAGTCTGATAAACCAAACTTGTCCAGGATGTCTTTCACATACTTGTATTGGCTAATAAAAATTCCATCTTTCCTCTGTTTTACCTGAAGCCCAAGAAAGAATGTAAGTTCTCCCATGGAGCTCATCTTGAAGCTTTTGTGCATCAATTCTTCAAACTCTTTACACATTTGATCATTGGTGGATCCAAAGATGATGTCATCCACATAGATCTGAACAAGTAAAGTACCTCTCTTTCTCCTCTTGATAAACAGGGTCTTGTCAATTACTCCTCTTTCAAAGTCATTTTTCAAGAGATAGGTAGACAAAGTGTCATACCATGCTCTTGGGGCCTGATGCAAACCATAGAGAGCCTTCTTCAGCTTGTATACTCTGTCAGGGTGCAATGGATTCTCAAATCCAGGGGGTTGACAGACATATACTTCTTCCTCAATGCTTCCATACAGAAATGCACTTTTGACATCCATTTGGTACACTTTGAACTTCATGTATGAGGCATAGGCTAGAAATAACCTGATTGCTTCAATCCTTGCCACAGGAGCAAAGACTTCCTCATAATCTATTCCTTCTTCCTGAGTGTACCCTTGTGCAACCAGTCTAGCTTTGTTTCTGATCACAATCCCTCTGTCATCCTTCTTGTTCCTGAAAATCCACTTGGTGCCAATTGCTCTATGACCTTTTGGAAGGTCTACCAAGTCCCAAACATCCTGTAATTTGAACTGTAGCAGCTCCTCTTGCATTGCCTCTATCCAGCTTGGGTCTTTCATAGCATCATAAGCCTTTTTGGGCTCAATCTGGGACAGAAAGCAAGTAAGAACAGTGTTAACTGTATTTTGCTGCTCTTGCAACTCTTGGAGTCTGCTTTGCTTTCTAGTCATCATGGGAGATGCAATATCTCCAATCACCAACTCAGGAGGATGATTTTTCTGAGTTCTTGTTGGATGACCAGCTTCCTCTTGTAAGTCCTCATCCAGATTAGACTCATTTAATTCTGGATTTGTTTCTGCTTCTTCAGTCACCTCAGATTCTCTGGAATTTGAACCTGAAGACTGATTTTCCTCTGCTCTCCTCTCTTCTTCATTCTGAATAGGTTCAGTCTCCTCATGGTGTTCACAGAATTCAACAGGATCAATGGAAGGGATTGGAAATATCACAGATTGAATTATGTGTTCTGATGTTGGTGTATCCCTTTGTCCTGCATATACATCACCACTGAAACCCAAAGAATTAGTGAGTGAATCAATGTCAAATAGCCAATTAGGACCTGAACCAATAGGATTTGGTGTGTTCTCATTGCATTTGACATTGTCACTTTCTTCAATTATTCTAGAAGAGGTATTAAAAACTCTGTAGGCCTTACTTTGAGATGAATACCCAACAAGAAAACCATCATCTGCTTTGCTATCAAACTTGCCTAAGTGAGATTTGGTATTGAGAATAGTACAAGGACATCCAAATGGCTTGAAAAATCCAATATATGGTTTCCTTTTATGGAAAAGCTCATAAGGTGTCTTGTTTTTAGGCTTTACAACTAAAACTCTGTTTTGAACATAGCAGGCAGTATTAACTGCTTCTGCCCAAAAAGTAATTGGTAACTTTGAGTCAGCTAACAGAGATCTAGCAGCCTCAATCAGTGTCCTATTCCTTCTCTCAGCAACACCATTTTGTTGTGGAGTCCTAGGAGCACTGTATTGTCTCTCAATTCCTTTTTCTTCACAAAAGGTGTTTAGATCAAAATTTTTAAACTCAGTTCCATTATCTGATCTAATGACTTTCACTCTTTGATTTGATTGGTTTTCAATTTTGAGAATAAAAGATTTGATCAGTCCACTTGTCTCATCTTTAGTTCTCAGAAAATATACCCAAGTAAATCTAGAATAATCATCAACAATAACTAAGCAGTATGATTTCTTGCCAATACTCATCACATTGGTAGGACCAAACAGATCCATATGTAACAGTTGAAGAGGATTTGATATAGTGTTTATCTCTTTGGACTTATGAGAAGTTTTGTGTTGTTTGCCTTTGAGACAAGCAACACAATGATCATCACATGAATAGACTTTGGATGGCAAACCCCTTACAAGGTTATTCTTAACAAGTTTATTTATTGTTTTAAAGTTCATGTGACACATCCTTCTGTGCCATAGTGATGATTCATCCAAAGAAGCTTTTGAAACTAAACAATTTAGGGATGAATCAGATGATACACTTTCCAAATCTAAACAATAAACATTGTCCTTCCTAGGAGTTCTCAGAAGTATCATGTTTTCATCAACCACTTTGTATCCAGGAGCAAGGATAATACATTCAGAATCAGTAAACAATATGGGCCATTTTCTATGATGTCCCATATTGCATAATCAGTAAGAAGAATGTACTGCTTGATTCTTAGTTTCCACATGTCAAATTCATTGGGTTTGAGCATGGGAACCTTTGAAACAAGAGTACTGTGAGAATCCATTGAATTGTCCATAGCTTCTAAGATACCAATGCTCTGATACCACTTGTCAGGATCGATTCTTAACAAGAATTAAACTTCTTAGAAACAGAATTTAGAGAATCTTGCGGAATAGAACTCTAAATCAATTAAAGAACAATCAATAGAAATTCAATAAACTGTATATATATCAAACAGTTATTACTCACAAGTTTTACACCAAACCTCAATCTTGTTGAACAGGCTCAACAAGACGATTTCTACTTCTCTAGAAATAGGATCTATGATCTTGAGGTTAATTCACTCTTGAATGAATATCGAATTCTGTATACTATCTATCTTCTGTTTTTGTCACTTTCATCTATTCTAATAGCTATCTATTAATACTATTTATACAAAAGTAATTACAAGATAACTATCAAAAGTAAATTGATCTTCTGAATCTTCGTTAAACATATCTTGATCAATTCCTTATTTGTCTCCAAAAGCATCGCATCCCAAACTTATCAACTCAGCAGTATTAATGATGATTTGGCTCAGCAGCATTAACAACCTTCAGCAGTATTAACCTTCACAGTCTTCAAGCAGTAGTAACTCAGCTCAGCAGTACTAACCATGTCTAGCAGTAGTAATTTGGTCTAGCAGCACTAACTTCGTCTAGCAGTACTAACTTCGTCTAGTAGCAGTAACCTTGCCCAGCAGTAGTAACGAAGAACTGGCAGTAGTAATGTAGACTTAGCAGTACTAACCATACTTAGCATATCTTCAGTTCCCAACACGATGAACCGCACGATGTATGCTCGTTCGGTTTGGCCAATGCGTTGCTCCGGCAATTTCAGATGGATGGCCCGTCAGTGATTTGCGACGGATCACCACCACGGTCATATGAATTCTTGTTTTAAGATAATAAATTAAATTAGTTTGGTTTATGTCGGTAATTCATCCGAAATATCTGGACTTCTATTCACCGTGGATTACCGACGACATTCTATATCAAGAAAAGCTACTTTTCGGTGGAAAGGCGTCTATGATCCGTCAGAAACCGACAATCGTAATCCGTCAGTAAACATGGTCGGTGAAAGTCAGTTTTCTTGTAGTAGGCACATGTTGATGACATATATAGATAAGAGGATTAGGCTAATTAACCAAATTTACATATTGTACAACTTTTAAGGAAAAAATATTACAATTTTTAAAATCATTGACATGATTTTTTTTAACCAACGTGACTTTTTTTTCTTACTAAAGAGTGTTAAAGTTTAAAAACATTGACACATGAATATTTTTAATTAGAAGATTATAATGCTCATGTATTTTGTATTTTCTTATCAAACAAAAATATAGATTTGGGGGTAAAATTATCACTTTTGACATTCAAACTGTTTATTCACGACAACAACTGCATAACAATTTATCAAATATCATATAGTCAACTTTATCAATACATACAACTTTATCTATTCATGTCTTAATGAAAAACGAACCGAACCCTTACTGCGGTAAATTGGTGTCGAACGTTTTCCTTTGTAAGTAGATAGTAGATCCATGTTAGTATGATACCAAGTAGATAACATTAGTCCCTCTAGTTGTCTCAAGACTAAGGAAGAGTCAAGAGTTTTCAGAGAGAAATAAAACAGAAGCTGACCTATAATACCTTGAACAAGTGTGGCTAGCGAGGAGTATATAATCAACATAGAAAATAACTAGAAGATGAGAACTCACAGTTTATATACCAATAGATCATATAAAATATTGTTCCTTCTATCGGTTCTTTGATGATAATACTTAAAGGATACTTAAAAGAATGTTTAGTTGTTATTCAACATTAAGTATGTATGTATAAAATGCTCAATGTAAGTTATACATTGAATGTTCAATCAGTGATATATCTTGAACATGTCTTTAAGATCAAGACTAGTTAAGCTATAAAGAGTTTAGCTAGATGAATAGAACAAACAAGGAAAAGTTGAAGATCAAAGCGTCACTTCATATCTATGACCAACGACTTGATCAAAGTAGAAGTTGAAGAGCCTATCTTGTTTTTCATACAACTTTTGGATCTTCAAAGCTGAAGGTGAAACTTTTCAAGGAATCTTTTACCAACTCTCACCAAAAGCATGATCGGATAAATGGCTTGCTATATGGCTTGGCTGGGCTAAATGGCTTGGCTTGGCTGGTCTAAATGGCTTAACTTTGCTAAATAGCTTGGCTTAGCTAAATGGCTTGGCTACACTTAATGGTTTGACTTGGCTAAATGGCTTGGCCTGGCTAAATATATGGCTTGGCTTGGCTTCATGTCTTGGTTTGGCTTCATAGGTTGGCTAAATAGATTGGCTTAGCTTCATGGCTTAGCTTAGCTAAATGGTTCGTCTTGGCTAAATAGCTTGGTTGGGCTATGGCTTGGCTAGGCTAAATGGCTTGGTTGGACTAAATGGCTTGGCTTTGTTAAATGTCTAGGCCTGGCTAGGCTAAATGGCATGGATTAATGGCATGACTAAATTGGCTTGGGTTCGGTTACAAGTTTAAAAAAGATCGGTTGGAACCAATTTCATCTAAAAAATTTACAAAGTTTATTTTCAGTTTTGTATCAAGTTTGTAGATGTTTAAATTATTAGGGTTTATGGTTTTTGATTAGAAGAGATTAATAAAATATATAGGAATCACGATAACATTAAATCTTAAGAAAAGATGGTGACACATGGAAAATAACCGATTAGCAATAATTATAACATTTAGATATTTACCGATATGGTTCTGAAAAAACAATTAAGACACATGGAAAATGACCAAGCACATGTCCCACAATTCATGTCTTCTTAATTTCTTAGAAAAACAATAAAAAAAATAATAGCATAGAGTTTGAACACAGCAAAATAAATAAAACAACACAAATTTTTAGCACAATAAAAAATAAACACGGACGACTTTGAAATATGTTTCGACTACATACAAGTACACAACCCATTTTACATAAAAATCAAATAGTTATGAAAGTAAAGATGCACATGAATGGATAAGTTATGCATAACTGCCGTTATTAAAAGGTCAACATAAAAGACGTAATAGACAATATCCAAAATGCAAACCCATTTATAAAAAAAAAGTTCAATCAATTTTAAACAATTGAAAGGTCAAGTGTGGACACATAAATGATATGGCAAAGTTAACCATGAAATATATTCATCGTTATTCTAAAAACAATTGTTGATAGAGTAATAGGAGGCATGTTTAAACCTTTTGAGAAATTCCACGTAGTTGAAACTTCCTCACTTATAAATATCGAGCAAAAATAGTAATTAAGCTGGACACACAGTAGTCAACATAAGTGGCATCTCACATAAGAGTAGATTGACATGTCAGTAAGTGGCTTAATTACCATGGAATTAGAGTTGTAAGTACAAACCCAATCTCTCTAAGATTCATATCCTCTGTATGGTCTTCCATTTAGACATCATTCATTGCACCGATTAATGGAGCCCTTGATCAAACACTAATACCTGCACTATAATCCAAGAAACCGTTACATCTTGTTAATTATTTAGATAAATATTGTTCATAATGATTCAAATAACTAAATACAAAAATGTAAACGTATCAACAAAAATAACACAAAATTAACCTTCAGAAAACAGAAGAACATGAAAACTAACCTTACTTTTAAACGAGAGAGAGAGAGAGAGAGTGAGCCATATCTTTCTTATTCTCGATGTATTTTCTTTTGTCATTCTCAATACTCATAGCCAAACGATCGAGAGAGAGTGATCAGCCACAGTTTCATATTTTGTGTCCAGAGAATCACATCATTTGTAGAAAGCACAAATTAAGCATATACGTAAGATTAATCCTATTGGGCCGCATGTTATTAATTCATACCAATTATTATAAAACATGCAAATATTTGTATTACAACCTGTCATTATGAGCAAGAAAGTTAACAAGAAAGTTAATTTGGTTTAGAGAAACCACATTCACCCATTTATAATTAGAAGAAGAAACTCATTAATGTGATTGTTTATTGCGACGCACATGTTAGTCATAACAATTATAGTTATTTCCTACTTCCGATGGAGCTTGGGATTTTAATGAATAATTTAAAAAAACAAACAAGTAATCAAGTAACTGATACTTAGAAAGGTCGAATCTTAAATAGTATTCAATTTAAAATAAAAAATAATGGAAGAGACGTGTTAAAATATTCTAACATGTTTTATCAATCTTGTCACCTAGTTTTATTTATAAGTTATTTATTTTAGTGTGTGTGTGTGTGTGTTTTAGCAGTTATAGAAGATATGAGCTGAACATAACTTGGAGGACTACATATGACAACTTCATGATAGATATGGGTTGCACCTCACTTCTTGTGAGTATCAAAGGGTAGCGGAGTAAGTAGCTGTAAAGACGGAGGACTGAAGCTGAATATTGGCATTGGAGTATATAATGTGTTGAGATATCAGTAGTCATTATATTATGATTCATTTTTCTTTTTTACGTTTCAATGCTCTCTCTCTCTCTAGTTAGATATTCTCTCTAGAATTAGGGTTTGTATTCTTTCATTTTGTAACTGAGTTTAATAAGAAGAAATTGTTGATTTACGAGTTTAAAATGGTATCAGAGCTCAGTGCTTGATCGATCCTCTCGAAATCGACATTCTTCTCTCTGTGGTGAGTTTATGTTTCTCATCGGTTTTTGTTTCGATTTTTCGACAAAGGAAGAATTTCATCTTTTCATCTGTAAAAGTTTTTACAAATCTGAGTTACAAATATATTTTCAACTTTCATTCTGTTCTTGTTTAAACACCGTGAAAAGTTCGTGTTCAATCAATGAATCTGAACATATTCTCGGTTTCACAAGACCGTATCTGGTGGATTGATTCGAGTTCTTAGTTCTGGTATTATTTGTGTAGTGTTTAAATCTTGTTGTTTCTCAAGTATTGCTTAGACTTCATTTGTTTAAACATTTTTGAAATAATACTTAGATCTGTTTCTTTAAATCTCGGTTTTGTTCACTTCATCTGCAGATCTATAGATCTAAACCGTTTTTTGGCTAGATCTGTCCTTTTTTTAATCTCGGATTTGTTCTCTTCATCTATAGAACTTTAGATCTAAACAATTTTAGCTAGATCTGTTGTCTGTTCTTTCGTACCTGCTTAACATCTATAGATCTAAACGTGTTCTGGTTAGATCTGTTGTTTGATTTTGTGTACAGGTTGTTTGTGCCTTCAGATCGATTCTCATTCGTTAACAATCTGCAAGTTCATATAAAATCCTTGTGTAGATTGCTAACGTCGTTATTTGTAAAGCCCGTGTCCCGGTACGTTATTGTTTAATTTTATTTAATTAAGGTGTTTACCGTTATTTGTTTTGGTTTGGGGTTTGATGTCGTTAAGGACCAAATTGCTGAAAATTGTGAGTTTCTTGTAGTTGTGAGTGTCTTGGGTTAGTCAAGGGGCCGGTTTTGTCATTTCCTCAAAGTCTTTGCATGGGGCTCGGCCCATGAAAGAAACCGAACCCCTCCCTTGTTTTCTTATTTTCCTTGTTAGCCAAGCAACCCAAAACGTGTTTCTCAACCCTATTGTCCTTTCTCTCGGTTGTGTGGTGCGGCAGTGAACAAGAACGAGAGAGAGATAGAGGTGAGCCGTGAAGAGAGAGAGAAGGGCGAAGAGAGAGGAAGCTGCCGGAGATCGCCGCTGCAGTCGCCGGCGCCTTCACCGCAGGTCCGTTCGGCGAGAGGGAAGAGAGAGCGGCGTGGGTGCGATCGCAAGAGGGTGACATCCGGTCGTTCGAGGTAAGTCCCGTCCCTTTTCTTGATTGTTTTCCGTCTCTCGTCGGTTTTCTCCCGTGTCAGCCGCGTCGCGGCGGCCTTGGCCGTTGTAGGCGGCGACTGTGGTATCATCACCGGAGATGGTGATGTAGTGGTGAACTCTGTGGGGTTGCAATAAGACGGTCGAGAAAGAGAGAGGTCGGAGGTGCGAGAGGGTGCGGAGTGTGTTGTGTAGTAATCGCCGGAGAGCCGCCGCCGGTCGCCACCGGCGACCGCCACTGCCGGAGATGGCAGTGGGTGGCGCGTGGTGTGACCAGACCTTAGTCTCTATCGAGCCCTTAACCCGTGACTTATTCAATTAAGCCGAAAAGTTCAAACCGTTTTGATAAATCGCGTCTTTATGGAAATTTTGTGGGTACTGTCCAGTTTTCGCGTAAGCATAACTTTTCGGTCGTAGCTCCGTTTGAGCCGAAATTGGCGCCCACGGTTCAAGTGCGGGATCGAACACGTTTTCCGTGTTTTAGCGGAAAACTGGTTCGGTCTCTAACTGGGCGAAAAAGTGGTCGCAAGTTCGGTGATTCGTCATTTTATGTAAAATTTTCTGGGATCTGCCACCGTTTTGTATAGACCATATCTTTCTGCTCGTAACTCGTTTTGAGGTGAAATTGGTGCCCAGAGTTCCCTAATCGAGTTGGGAAGGTTTTTCGTGTTTTTCCGAAAGTCTGATTAAGCCCGTAGCTAGGCTGTTTTGGGATGTTTGTGCAGGCTGAACCGAAAACTGGCAGTTTTGGTAGGCGTTCGTATTTAATTCATCATAAATTGTAGAAAAATAGTTAGAAGGCGTATAATATGTCCTTGGAACCCTAGCTCAGAGGACTTTCTGGTCATAAATTAATATTGGGATTTTTCTGGATTTAAAGGGGTCGAAACAGGTCCCGAACAGACCTGTTTTGTTTGAGCGGAAATTAGTTTTAGTGACGGTTTAAGCGTATGTCGAGTCACAGGGTCCGGGTCTCGTATTGACACGTTTTAACATGCGTTTAGGTGCCGGGAAGTGACCGTATTTGTGAAGCTTGAATTGTGTTATTAAGCTGGGCGCGCATTCGAGGTGAGTTCTCTCACTGTGTAGTTAGGGGTTGTATGCATGTCATAATAGTTTGTATGTACTACTGTCTTTGTGGTGTGAACTAGTTGTTTGTGGTGTGTAATATTTGATTGGTTTGAATGCTTGGTATAAATGTGTTACATTACAATTCGGTGGGACCGAGGCCTCGATGGTACTGAGGTGTTGGTTACATTACAATTCGGTGGGACCGAGGCCTCGATGGTACTGAGGTGTTGATTACATTACAATTCGGTGGGACCGAGGCCTCGATGGTACTGAGGTGTTGGATACATTACAATTCGGTGGGACCGAGGCCTCGATGGTACTGAGGTGTTGGTTACATAATTACTTGTAGACGTTTACTCGTTTTATGTAACTGTGATGTTGTTGCTTATGTGCGGATAGGGGTGATGTGTATATAAATCCTATCTGCGCATGTGTTGGAATTCACTAAGCTTCGTGCTTACCCTTTCCCAATAAACTGTGGTTTCAGGTCCGAGCGGCTTCAAGGCGTGACAAGTACACACTGGCGCGCGAGGAGAGCTGGTTGTTTTATGGTTTTATTAATTAAACGTTTATTCCGCTGTATTTTTATTATAAAGTTAATAATTATGAGTTTGCAAACGAAACGTTGGGATTCATTTAATGAGTTGTTATAAATGAGTTGTTTATTTAAAAATTTAAATTTGCTTGTAATTTTTGGGACGTTACAACTTGGTATCAGAGCACAGCTTGAGTGAATCAAACGCACCTCGGTGTGTTTGGTCTCAAGTTGCGGCTGGGAAATTTTCAAATTCTTTATTAAATCTTTTTGGAAACAAAAGAAAAAGTAAAGACCCGTTCGAGGAACGGTGATCGGAGGCGCAGTGTGTACAGTCAGCCGGAGCCAAAGGGGAAAGGTACAGTACTTAGTGCTTTATTGCTTTCTAGATCATAGAGTATGCATGCTAGATTGCCTGTTGTGGACACTATGCTGTATGTTGAACTGCTTGCTATTAGGAATTTATGCTAATTATGATAGGTTACTAAGTGGATGCCCTCTAGGCTGTATGCAGTAAGAGATTTATAGCCTTAGAATATTCGATTTAGTTCTATTGCGCAGCTCTTGTTTGAGTCCAACCGTTCTAGGATAGAGTCTTGTATTCGACTGTCTATTTATTTCGCACTGCATATCGTCGGGTATTCGCGAGGTCACCCATTATAATTAGTAGGGATTCGGTAATAGTAAGGGTAGTGGGATAAGAGGAAGTTCCTAGAGAGCTGGGAAGGGTGTTTATGTATGAGTACGTGTGCTAGATTGCTTTCTAGAACATAGGAGTATGTATGCTAATTGGCTTGGTGCTTGTTACACTATATTGCATGTCTGCTGCTTGCTATTAGGGGTTTGGCAGTAGCAAGGGTAGTGGTTTGGATGGAATTCCTAGGGAGCTAGGAAGGGTGGATGTATATATATGCTGGTGCAGGCATATGGTTAATTATATATTTAATTGTTGTTGTATGACCGATGGTTTATTAAGTATACATTTGTGGCTGTCTGATCGGGGAGACCAATGGTTTTATATATACAGTAGTTGTATGAGTTGCCTGTTTAGGATATGTTCTTGAACTGGCATGTGTGGATTAATTAATTTATGTGTATAGTTTCGGCGAGAGACTACTTGGACCCTCGGGATGAGACTCGGAACGAGCGATGATAGGCGTGGAAGGTAGTAGTAGAGCTCCTACTACCGGAAGCACAAGATCAATGCTCGAGTCGGGGAAGTCACGAGGAATCCAAGGAGTTGGGCGTGAGTGTTGTTAGTGTGCGTTGTTATGTGCTAATAACGCGTTGTATTATCTACCCTGAATAGCCGTCACGAGGAGAGACAAATATAGTAGATCCACTGGTACATGTGTATACTTGACTTGCTTTGATGGGATGATCGTTGGGGTAGTGTCGAAGGCTCTAATCTGGCAGTCGTTGGAATAGAAAGACGATTATAGTATTAGTCACTTGGAGTGACGATAAGGATGATATTTGTTGTAAGCAGATCATTTCGAACCAAGATGGAAGATTGTGCTAGAGTCATAGGCTTATAGAGCCGACTTTGATTTGAGGAAAAATCGCAGGGATTATTTGACGTAATTTTTCCATCTTGCCCCAAGAGGCTTAAATGTCCGGAGGATGATAGTGGATTAGAAAGGTAGAGAGGAGTATGAGTCGAGACGTTGAAGGTCGACTGAGTCGTGCACAGAGTTTATTTTGAAAGTAGGATTGCATTAACTAATCCTTGTGTTTCCAGTCCTTATATGGATTGTGTTTTGAAACTTTGGGAAATGTTTAGCACACACACAAGATTTCGAATTATAGTTTTGAAAATACTTGAAACCGTTTATCACGGGAGTTGAAAACTTTGTAAAAGATTGTTTCATTTGATTATTTTCCAACGGTTCTTTCGGGTACGATAATATCCATGTTTTGTGGTGGTTAAGATGTTGGGTAAGAGACTACGGCTTGAGACTCCAACATTGGAACTCCTCCACATGTGTTAGAGTTGAGACGAAAAGTTACATTCCACGATGTCTGTTTAAAGGCTATTTTAGTGATTTGTCTAAAATGAGTTTGGAATTCTAGTGTCGCTTAACTTTTCGTTCGAGAGTTTGTGTTACTAAGTGTTCATTTTGCAAATAGTTCAGTGTGTGGATTGATTCATGCGTGACATAAGTGATGCATGGAGGAATTTTGGTAACATTTCATAAGGAGTTGTTTAGTGCGCTTTTTAGTCAGCTAAAGGTTTTATTGACATTTTCATGAATATGCGATTTATCGACTTAGGGGTATGCATACTGGGGTAACCTTTGTTCTCGGCATTTTGATGAACGAGTCGTGCAAGAAAATGCTTTAGTTCCTTTTTTGTCGAAATGAAAGACCATTTGACCCAAGGAGTGTTTTAATGTTGTAAACATCATGCATACGATTACAATGTGTTATATTTTGGAAATATAAATGCGTAGATTTTTGACATTCGGTTAATTTAGAATTACTGTTCATTTATTTTTGGGAAATTAAAAACTTTTGCTTTGGAGGAAACGAGTATTTTGAGCATTTTCGATAAATACATTTTTTAAACTATAATGTTTTGACATTATATGTCCCAAGTACGAAACTTGAGGAAGTGTTACAAGCTTGCATGCCTGCCCCCAGTTTGAGATTTTACGAGGTTTTTAGTCGATATTTCCAATTATCAGAAGCGGACTGGTTTCTGTCTTCAAGTTTGCAACTTACACGAGACAATTGTGTTTTAACAAAAATATATTTGTAAACTGTGTCATCGTTTTGTGTGACTAGCTGACGTGCGAAAAATTTGTGGCGAACCCTGTGCCACGTCATTTATGATTAAAAAGAGTAATTTTTGAATCAAACATCGTGAAACTTATTTTGAATTATGTGCACACCTTTGTCGGACCCTGTTTAAGGTCAGCGGTTACCTTAAGTGCATGTCATGAGTCAATCCATACTGGAATCGAGGCGGTTCATTTTAAAGAAATTATTTGTTACGCTTTGCTTTTGTGTGAGCAAACCGAACTGCAATGGAACGATTTTCAACATCTTTTTCCTATGTGGGACGAGCGTGTCCAGTTTTGCGTAACTATCGATCTGGTAATAGTAGCTTTATTGCTTACGATCTTTTTGCGATGAAAATCCTGATGTTGAAAATATTTTGTAAATGATTTTGTAAACCATTTGGGGAAATGTGCTTTTAAGTGTCATGTGTCATTTCGAGAATTTTCAGGGTATGAGTCCTTTTGGAAAACTCTTTTGTTTAACCCGTGTTGAGTCTGAGACTAAGGTTGACTTCAGAGTATTGCTTGCTTAAACTTTGTTTAAACGCATTTTCCGACCGATGGGTCTAGCAAGCGTGGAGCATTTTGCTCGGTTTTGACTTGGAGTTAGTCATGGGCCAATTTCCCGGTTTTAATGGCTCGATGTGGAGTCTAGTTGATGAGTTGTTTTGTCGCACTGTTTGGCATTCTTTGCACGTTGAGTGTTTGCATTTTTGGGTGAGTGAGTCAATCCGGAATAGGCATGTTGTTGGTAGGCTGTTTGCTTTGGATCCTTAGACGCGTTAGTCAGTCGTTGGTAATGGTCGGTTGGGTATCTCGGGGTGGGACCCCGGTATTCATGTGTTCTAACCTAGACTTTCCAGTAGGTACTAGGAGGATATAGTTGTGGGCACTTACCTGGGAGGTAGTTCCGGTGTGCTGGGTCTTGAGGCGTTACCTGGGAGGTAGACGTCAAGGTGTATCCTCGATACGGTGTGACTTGGCTTCGTAGGGCAAGTGTGGATGATACGTTAACGGTGGAAGGTAGGTATTCCACGCGCGTTAGTACTGTAGGCCGAATAGTATCGGTTAAGGGATTGATGCCCTTTATTATTAAGAGAATAAATGCGCATCAACCATTTTGAGGTAGGTGGTATATTTAGGTGTCGACTTTTGGGTTTAAGCCAAACACCTTTAGTATAATCGGAGAGTTGTAGCCGATTTTAAGATAATCATGGTGATGGTAGTAGTAACCCTGAAATGATCACCTGTGATGGATGGTTATGGTGGAATGACCTACGGGTGTGTTAGTTGATTTTGGTTGTGGGGGTTACCTATGTGTGTTAGTGTCTAGGATAATACCACGCTGATGTTTGTTATTGTAATCAGTGGGGCCGATGTTCGGCGGGTGGCCGATGTTTGTTATTGTAATCGGTTGGACCGATGTTCGGAGGGTGGCCGATGTTGGTTATTGTAATCGGTTGGACCGATGTTCGGCGGGTGGCCGATGTTTGTTATTGTGATCGGTTGGACCGATGTTCGGCAGGGGGTCGATGTTTTGTTAATATAATTTATTGAAAATCTTTGGAGTCTATTAGAATTCGTGGAAGTTAATCAACAGTTAAGGGTAGGAATGATCGTAGTCGAGTATCCTGTAGGGTATACTGTGAGCACCTTTAGCGTGGTTAGAGCTTGAGACTTGACTCGGAATGTATAGAACATCTAAGATTGGGAGACAACTGAAGTCGTTGACTAGGAATGATTCCAAATGTTGGGGTGTTCTTTCGATCATAATTTCGGTGTACTTGAAGGAGTTTTGTTGGTAAGAAAAGTATTCGAAGAATTTTTTTTTTAGTCGGTGTGAAAATTTAGTTTCCAGTATTGACATGCCGCCGTATGAGTCGTTGTATGGTAGGGAGTGTAGGACGCCCATTTGTTGGGGTGTGATTGTTTAGCAAGTATTGGGGAGCACCGTTATTGTGCTAAAGGCGTCAGAGATGCGGGAGAACTATCCGGAGCTGTTTGCGGGCGTAGACTCCGAGGACGAAGTCTAATTCAAGTGGGGGAGAGTTGTAAAGCCCGTGTCCCGGTACGTTATTGTTTAATTTTATTTAATTAAGGTGTTTACCGTTATTTGTTTTGGTTTGGGGTTTGATGTCGTTAAGGACCAAATTGCTGAAAATTGTGAGTTTCTTGTAGTTGTGAGTGTCTTGGGTTAGTCAAGGGGCCGGTTTTGTCATTTCCTCAAAGTCTTTGCATGGGGCTCGGCCCATGAAAGAAACCGAACCCCTCCCTTGTTTTCTTATTTTCCTTGTTAGCCAAGCAACCCAAAACGTGTTTCTCAACCCTATTGTCCTTTCTCTCGGTTGTGTGGTGCGGCAGTGAACAAGAACGAGAGAGAGATAGAGGTGAGCCGTGAAGAGAGAGAGAAGGACGAAGAGAGAGGAAGCTGCCGGAGATCGCCGCTGCAGTCGCCGGCGCCTTCACCGCAGGTCCGTTCGGCGAGAGGGAAGAGAGAGCGGCGTGGGTGCGATCGCAAGAGGGTGACATCCGGTCGTTCGAGGTAAGTCCCGTCCCTTTTCTTGATTGTTTTCCGTCTCTCGTCGGTTTTCTCCCGTGTCAGCCGCGTCGCGGCGGCCTTGGCCGTTGTAGGCGGCGACTGTGGTATCATCACCGGAGATGGTGATGTAGTGGTGAACTCTGTGGGGTTGCAATAAGACGGTCGAGAAAGAGAGAGGTCGGAGGTGCGAGAGGGTGCGGAGTGTGTTGTGTAGTCATCGCCGGAGAGCCGCCGCCGGTCGCCACCGGCGACCGCCACTGCCGGAGATGGCAGTGGGTGGCGCGTGGTGTGACCAGACCTTAGTCTCTATCGAGCCCTTAACCCGTGACTTATTCAATTAAGCCGAAATTTCAAACCGTTTTGATAAATCGCGTCTTTATGGAAATTTTGTGGGTACTGTCCAGTTTTCGCGTAAGCATAACTTTTCGGTCGTAGCTCCGTTTGAGCCGAAATTGGCGCCCACGGTTCAAGTGCGGGATCGAGCACGTTTTCCGTGTTTTAGCGGAAAACTGGTTCGGTCTCTAACTGGGCGAAAAAGTGGTCGCAAGTTCGGTGATTCGTCATTTTATGTAAAATTTTCTGGGATCTGCCACCGTTTTGTATAGACCATATCTTTCTGCTCGTAACTCGTTTTGAGGTGAAATTGGTGCCCAGAGTTCCCTAATCGAGTTAGGAAGGTTTTTGGTGTTTTGCCGAAAGTCTGATTAAGCCCGTAGCTAGGCTGTTTTGGGCTGTTTGTGCAGGCTGAACCGAAAACTGGCAGTTTTGGTAGGCGTTCGTATTTAATTCATCATAAATTGTAGAAAAATAGTTAGAAGGCGTATAATATGTCCTTGGAACCCTAGCTCAGAGGACTTTCTGGTCATAAATTAATATTGGGATTTTTCTGGATTTAAAGGGGTCGAAACAGGTCCCGAACAGACCTGTTTTGTTTGAGCGGAAATTAGTTTTAGTGACGGTTTAAGCGTATGTCGAGTCACAGGGTCCGGGTCTCGTATTGACACGTTTTAACATGCGTTTAGGTGCCGGGAAGTGACCGTATTTGTGAAGCTTGAATTGTGTTATTAAGCTGGGCGCGCATTCGAGGTAAGTTCTCTCACTGTGTAGTTAGGGGTTGTATGCATGTCATAATAGTTTGTATGTACTACTGTCTTTGTGGTGTGAACTAGTTGTTTGTGGTGTGTAATATTTGATTGGTTTGAATGCTTGGTATAAATGTGTTACATTACAATTCGGTGGGACCGAGGCCTCGATGGTACTGAGGTGTTGGTTACATTACAATTCGGTGGGACCGAGGCCTCGATGGTACTGAGGTGTTGGTTACATTAAAATTCGGTGGGACCGAGGCCTCGATGGTACTGAGGTGTTGGTTACATTACAATTCGGTGGGACCGAGGCCTCGATGGTACTGAGGTGTTGGATACATTACAATTCGGTGGGACCGAGGCCTCGATGGTACTGAGGTGTTGGTTACATAATTACTTGTAGACGTTTACTCGTTTTATGTAACTGTGATGTTGTTGCTTATGTGCGGATAGGGGTGATGTGTATATAATTTCTATCTGCGCATGTGTTGGAATTCACTAAGCTTCGTGCTTACCCTTTCCCAATAAACTGTGGTTTCAGGTCCGGGCGGCTTCAAGGCGTGACAAGTACACACTGGCGCGCGAGGAGAGCTGGTTGTTTTATGGTTTTATTAATTAAACGTTTATTCCGCTGTATTTTTATTATAAAGTTAATAATTATGAGTTTGCAAACGAAACGTTGGGATTCATTTAATGAGTTGTTATAAATGAGTTGTTTATTTAAAAATTTAAAATTGCTTGTAATTTTTGGGACGTTACAACTTGGTATCAGAGCACAGCTTGAGTGAATCAAACGCACCTCGGTGTGTTTGGTCTCAAGTTGCGGCTGGGAAATTTTCAAATTCTTTATTAAATCTTTTTGGAAACAAAAGAAAAAGTAAAGACCCGTTCGAGGAACGGTGATCGGAGGCGCAGTGTGTACAGTCAGCCGGAGCCAAAGGGGAAAGGTACAGTACTTAGTGCTTTATTGCTTTCTAGATCATAGAGTATGCATGCTAGATTGCCTGTTGTGGACACTATGCTGTATGTTGAACTGCTTGCTATTAGGAATTTATGCTAATTATGATAGGTTACTAAGTGGATGCCCTCTAGGCTGTATGCAGTAAGAGATTTATAGCCTTAGAATATTCGATTTAGTTCTATTGCGCAGCTCTTGTTTGAGTCCAACCGTTCTAGGATAGAGTCTTGTATTCGACTGTCTATTTATTTCGCACTGCATATCGTCGGGTATTCGCGAGGTCACCCATTATAATTAGTAGGGATTCGGTAATAGTAAGGGTAGTGGGATAAGAGGAAGTTCCTAGAGAGCTGGGAAGGGTGTTTATGTATGAGTACGTGTGCTAGATTGCTTTCTAGAACATAGGAGTATGTATGCTAATTGGCTTGGTGCTTGTTACACTATATTGCATGTCTGCTGCTTGCTATTAGGGGTTTGGCAGTAGCAAGGGTAGTGGTTTGGATGGAATTCCTAGGGAGCTAGGAAGGGTGGATGTATATATATGCTGGTGCAGGCATATGGTTAATTATATATTTAATTGTTGTTGTATGACCGATGGTTTATTAAGTATACATTTGTGGCTGTCTGATCGGGGAGACCGATGGTTTTATATATACAGTAGTTGTATGAGTTGCCTGTTTAGGATATGTTCTTGAACTGGCATGTGTGGATTAATTAATTTATGTGTATAGTTTCGGCGAGAGACTACTTGGACCCTCGGGATGAGACTCGGAACGAGCGATGATAGGTGTGGAAGGTAGTAGTAGAGCTCCTACTACCGGAAGCACAAGATCAATGCTCGAGTCGGGGAAGTCACGAGGAATCCAAGGAGTTGGGCGTGAGTGTTGTTAGTGTGCGTTGTTATGTGCTAATAACGCGTTGTATTATCTACCCTGAATAGCCGTCACGAGGAGAGACAAATATAGTAGATCCACTGGTACATGTGTATACTTGACTTGCTTTGATGGGATGATCGTTGGGGTAGTGTCGAAGGCTCTAATCTTGCAGTCGTTGGAATAGAAAGACGATTATAGTATTAGTCACTTGGAGTGACGATAAGGATGATATTTGTTGTAAGCAGATCATTTCGAACCAAGATGGAAGATTGTGCTAGAGTCATAGGCTTATAGAGCCGACTTTGATTTGAGGAAAAATCGTAGGGATTATTTGACGTAATTTTTCCATCTTGCCCCAAGAGGCTTAAATGTCCGGAGGACGATAGTGGATTAGAAAGGTAGAGAGGAGCATGAGTCGAGACGTTGAAGATCGACTGAGTCGTGCACAGAGTTTATTTTGAAAGTAGGATTGCATTAACTAATCCTTGTGTTTCCAGTCCTTATATGGATTGTGTTTTGAAACTTTGGGAAATGTTTAGCACACACACAAGATTTCGAATTATAGTTTTGAAAATACTTGAAACCGTTTATCACGGGAGTTGAAAACTTTGTAAAAGATTGTTTCATTTGATTATTTTCCAACGGTTCTTTCGGGTACGATAATATCCATGTTTTGTGGTGGTTAAGATGTTGGGTAAGAGACTACGGCTTGAGACTCCAACATTGGAACTCCTCCACATGTGTTAGAGTTGAGACGAAAAGTTACATTCCACGATGTCTGTTTAAAGGCTATTTTAGTGATTTGTCTAAAATGAGTTTGGAATTCTAGTGTCGCTTAACTTTTCGTTCGAGAGTTTGTGTTACTAAGTGTTCATTTTGCAAATAGTTCAGTGTGTGGATTGATTCATGCGTGACATAAGTGATGCATGGAGGAATTTTGGTAACATTTCATAAGGAGTTGTTTAGTGCGCTTTTTAGTCAGCTAAATGTTTTATTGACATTTTCATGAATATGCGATTTATCGACTTAGGGGTATGCATACTGGGGTAACCTTTGTTCTCGACATTTTGATGAACGAGTCGTGCAAGAAAATGCTTTAGTTCCTTTTTTGTCGAAATGAAAGACCATTTGACCCAAGGAGTGTTTTAATGTTGTAAACATCATGCATACGATTACAATGTGTTATATTTTGGAAATATAAATGCGTAGATTTTTGACATTCGGTTAATTTAGAATTACCGTTCATTTTTTTTTGGGAAATTAAAAACTTTTGCTTTGGAGGAAACGAGTATTTTGAGCATTTTCGATAAATACATTTTTTAAACTATAATGTTTTGACATTATATGTCCCAAGTACGAAACTTGAGGAAGTGTTACAAGCTTGCATGCCTGCCCCCAGTTTGAGATTTTACGAGGTTTTTAGTCGATATTTCCAATTATCAGAAGCGGACTGGTTTCTGTCTTCAAGTTTGAAACTTACACGAGACAATTGTGTTTTAACAAAAATATATTTGTAAACTGTGTCATCGTTTTGTGTGACTAGCTGACGCGCGAAAAATTTGTGGCGAACCCTGTGCCACGTCATTTATGATTAAAAAGAGTAATTTTTGAATCAAACATCGTGAAACTTATTTTGAATTATGTGCACACCTTTGTCGGACCCTGTTTAAGGTCAGCGGTTACCTTAAGTGCATGTCATGAGTCAATCCATACTGGAATCGAGGCGGTTCATTTTAAAGAAATTATTTGTTACGCTTTGCTTTTGTGTGAGCAAACCGAACTGCAATGGAACGATTTTCAACATCTTTTTCCTATGTGGGACGAGCGTGTCCAGTTTTGCGTAACTATCGATCTGGTAATAGTAGCTTTATTGCTTACGATCTTTTTGAGATGAAAATCCTGATGTTGAAAATATTTTGTAAATGATTTTGTAAACCATTTGGGGAAATGTGCTTTTAAGTGTCATGTGTTATTTCGAGAATTTTCACGGTATGAGTCCTTTTGGAAAACTCTTTTGTTTAACCCGTGTTGAGTCTGAGACTAAGGTTGACTTCAGAGTATTGCTTGCTTAAACTTTGTTTAAACGCATTTTCCGACCGATGGGTCTAGCAAGCGTGGAGCATTTTGCTCGGTTTTGACTTGGAGTTAGTCATGGGCCAATTTCCCGGTTTTAATGGCTCGATGTGGAGTCTAGTTGATGAGTTGTTTTGTCGCACTGTTTGGCATTCTTTGCACGTTGAGTGTTTGCATTTTTGGGTGAGTGAGTCAATCCGGAATAGGCATGTTGTTGGTAGGCTGTTTGCTTTGGATCCTTAGACGCGTTAGTCAGTCGTTGGTAATGGTCGGTTGGGTATCTCGGGGTGGGACCCCGGTATTCATGTGTTCTAACCTAGACTTTCCAGTAGGTACTAGGAGGATATAGTTGTGGGCACTTACCTGGGAGGTAGTTCCGGTGTGCTGGGTCTTGAGGCGTTACCTGGGAGGTAGACGTCAAGGTGTATCCTCGATACGGTGTGACTTGGCTTCGTAGGGCAAGTGTGGATGATACGTTAACGGTGGAAGGTAGGTATTCCACGCGCGTTAGTACTGTAGGCCGAATAGTATCGGTTAAGGGATTGATGCCCTTTATTATTAAGAGAATAAATGCGCATCAACCATTTTGAGGTAGGTGGTATATTTAGGTGTCGACTTTTGGGTTTAAGCCAAACACCTTTAGTATAATCGGAGAGTTGTAGCCGATTTTAAGATAATCATGGTGATGGTAGTAGTAACCCTGAAATGATCACCTGTGATGGATGGTTATGGTGGAATGACCTACGGGTGTGTTAGTTGATTTTGGTTGTGGGGGTTACCTATGTGTGTTAGTGTCTAGGATAATACCACGCTGATGTTTGTTATTGTAATCGGTGGGGCCGATGTTCGGCGGGTGGCCGATGTTTGTTATTGTAATCGGTTGGACCGATGTTCGGAGGGTGGCCGATGTTGGTTATTGTAATCGGTTGGACTGATGTTCGGCGGGTGGCCGATGTTTGTTATTGTGATCGGTTGGACCGATGTTCGGCAGGGGGTCGATGTTTTGTTAATATAATTTATTGAAAATCTTTGGAGTCTATTAGAATTCGTGGAAGTTAATCAACAGTTAAGGGTAGGAATGATCGTAGTCGAGTATCCTGTAGGGTATACTGTGAGCACCTTTAGCGTGGTTAGAGCTTGAGACTTGACTCGGAATGTATAGAACATCTAAGATTGGGAGACAACTGAAGTCGTTGACTAGGAATGATTCCAAATGTTGGGGTGTTCTTTCGATCATAATTTCGGTGTACTTGAAGGAGTTTTGTTGGTAAGAAAAGTATTCGAAGAATTTTTTTTTTAGTCGGTGTGAAAATTTAGTTTCCAGTATTGACATGCCGCCGTATGAGTCGTTGTATGGTAGGGAGTGTAGGACGCCCATTTGTTGGGGTGAGATTGTTTAGCAAGTATTGGGGAGCACCGTTATTGTGCTAAAGGCGTCAGAGATGCGGGAGAACTATCCGGAGCTGTTTGCGGGCGTAGACTCCGAGGACGAAGTCTAATTCAAGTGGGGGAGAGTTGTAAAGCCCGTGTCCCGGTACGTTATTGTTTAATTTTATTTAATTAAGGTGTTTACCGTTATTTGTTTTGGTTTGGGGTTTGATGTCGTTAAGGACCAAATTGCTGAAAATTGTGAGTTTCTTGTAGTTGTGAGTGTCTTGGGTTAGTCAAGGGGCCGGTTTTGTCATTTCCTCAAAGTCTTTGCATGGGGCTCGGCCCATGAAAGAAACCGAACCCCTCCCTTGTTTTCTTATTTTCCTTGTTAGCCAAGCAACCCAAAACGTGTTTCTCAACCCTATTGTCCTTTCTCTCGGTTGTGTGGTGCGGCAGTGAACAAGAACGAGAGAGAGATAGAGGTGAGCCGTGAAGAGAGAGAGAAGGGCGAAGAGAGAGGAAGCTGCCGGAGATCGCCGCTGCAGTCGCCGGCGCCTTCACCGCAGGTCCGTTCGGCGAGAGGGAAGAGAGAGCGGCGTGGGTGCGATCGCAAGAGGGTGACATCCGGTCGTTCGAGGTAAGTCCCGTCCCTTTTCTTGATTGTTTTCCGTCTCTCGTCGGTTTTCTCCCGTGTCAGCCGCGTCGCGGCGGCCTTGGCCGTTGTAGGCGGCGACTGTGGTATCATCACCGGAGATGGTGATGTAGTGGTGAACTCTGTGGGGTTGCAATAAGACGGTCGAGAAAGAGAGAGGTCGGAGGTGCGAGAGGGTGCGGAGTGTGTTGTGTAGTCATCGCCGGAGAGCCGCCGCCGGTCGCCACCGGCGACCGCCACTGCCGGAGATGGCAGTGGGTGGCGCGTGGTGTGACCAGACCTTAGTCTCTATCGAGCCCTTAACCCGTGACTTATTCAATTAAGCCGAAAAGTTCAAACCGTTTTGATAAATCGCGTCTTTATGGAAATTTTGTGGGTACTGTCCAGTTTTCGCGTAAGCATAACTTTTCGGTCGTAGCTCCGTTTGAGCCGAAATTGGCGCCCACGGTTCAAGTGCGGGATCGAGCACGTTTTCCGTGTTTTAGCGGAAAACTGGTTCGGTCTCTAACTGGGCGAAAAAGTGGTCGCAAGTTCGGTGATTCGTCATTTTATGTAAAATTTTCTGGGATCTGCCACCGTTTTGTATAGACCATATCTTTCTGCTCGTAACTCGTTTTGAGGTGAAATTGGTGCCCAGAGTTCCCTAATCGAGTTGGGAAGGTTTTTCGTGTTTTTCCGAAAGTCTGATTAAGCCCGTAGCTAGGCTGTTTTGGGATGTTTGTGCAGGCTGAACCGAAAACTGGCAGTTTTGGTAGGCGTTCGTATTTAATTCATCATAAATTGTAGAAAAATAGTTAGAAGGCGTATAATATGTCCTTGGAACCCTAGCTCAGAGGACTTTCTGGTCATAAATTAATATTGGGATTTTTCTGGATTTAAAGGGGTCGAAACAGGTCCCGAACAGACCTGTTTTGTTTGAGCGGAAATTAGTTTTAGTGACGGTTTAAGCGTATGTCGAGTCACAGGGTCCGGGTCTCGTATTGACACGTTTTAACATGCGTTTAGGTGCCGGGAAGTGACCGTATTTGTGAAGCTTGAATTGTGTTATTAAGCTGGGCGCGCATTCGAGGTGAGTTCTCTCACTGTGTAGTTAGGGGTTGTATGCATGTCATAATAGTTTGTATGTACTACTGTCTTTGTGGTGTGAACTAGTTGTTTGTGGTGTGTAATATTTGATTGGTTTGAATGCTTGGTATAAATGTGTTACATTACAATTCGGTGGGACCGAGGCCTCGATGGTACTGAGGTGTTGGTTACATTACAATTCGGTGGGACCGAGGCCTCGATGGTACTGAGGTGTTGATTACATTACAATTCGGTGGGACCGAGGCCTCGATGGTACTGAGGTGTTGGATACATTACAATTCGGTGGGACCGAGGCCTCGATGGTACTGAGGTGTTGGTTACATAATTACTTGTAGACGTTTACTCGTTTTATGTAACTGTGATGTTGTTGCTTATGTGCGGATAGGGGTGATGTGTATATAAATCCTATCTGCGCATGTGTTGGAATTCACTAAGCTTCGTGCTTACCCTTTCCCAATAAACTGTGGTTTCAGGTCCGAGCGGCTTCAAGGCGTGACAAGTACACACTGGCGCGCGAGGAGAGCTGGTTGTTTTATGGTTTTATTAATTAAACGTTTATTCCGCTGTATTTTTATTATAAAGTTAATAATTATGAGTTTGCAAACGAAACGTTGGGATTCATTTAATGAGTTGTTATAAATGAGTTGTTTATTTAAAAATTTAAATTTGCTTGTAATTTTTGGGACGTTACAACTTGGTATCAGAGCACAGCTTGAGTGAATCAAACGCACCTCGGTGTGTTTGGTCTCAAGTTGCGGCTGGGAAATTTTCAAATTCTTTATTAAATCTTTTTGGAAACAAAAGAAAAAGTAAAGACCCGTTCGAGGAACGGTGATCGGAGGCGCAGTGTGTACAGTCAGCCGGAGCCAAAGGGGAAAGGTACAGTACTTAGTGCTTTATTGCTTTCTAGATCATAGAGTATGCATGCTAGATTGCCTGTTGTGGACACTATGCTGTATGTTGAACTGCTTGCTATTAGGAATTTATGCTAATTATGATAGGTTACTAAGTGGATGCCCTCTAGGCTGTATGCAGTAAGAGATTTATAGCCTTAGAATATTCGATTTAGTTCTATTGCGCAGCTCTTGTTTGAGTCCAACCGTTCTAGGATAGAGTCTTGTATTCGACTGTCTATTTATTTCGCACTGCATATCGTCGGGTATTCGCGAGGTCACCCATTATAATTAGTAGGGATTCGGTAATAGTAAGGGTAGTGGGATAAGAGGAAGTTCCTAGAGAGCTGGGAAGGGTGTTTATGTATGAGTACGTGTGCTAGATTGCTTTCTAGAACATAGGAGTATGTATGCTAATTGGCTTGGTGCTTGTTACACTATATTGCATGTCTGCTGCTTGCTATTAGGGGTTTGGCAGTAGCAAGGGTAGTGGTTTGGATGGAATTCCTAGGGAGCTAGGAAGGGTGGATGTATATATATGCTGGTGCAGGCATATGGTTAATTATATATTTAATTGTTGTTGTATGACCGATGGTTTATTAAGTATACATTTGTGGCTGTCTGATCGGGGAGACCGATGGTTTTATATATACAGTAGTTGTATGAGTTGCCTGTTTAGGATATGTTCTTGAACTGGCATGTGTGGATTAATTAATTTATGTGTATAGTTTCGGCGAGAGACTACTTGGACCCTCGGGATGAGACTCGGAACGAGCGATGATAGGTGTGGAAGGTAGTAGTAGAGCTCCTACTACCGGAAGCACAAGATCAATGCTCGAGTCGGGGAAGTCACGAGGAATCCAAGGAGTTGGGCGTGAGTGTTGTTAGTGTGCGTTGTTATGTGCTAATAACGCTTTGTATTATCTACCCTGAATAGCCGTCACGAGGAGAGACAAATATAGTAGATCCACTGGTACATGTGTATACTTGACTTGCTTTGATGGGATGATCGTTGGGGTAGTGTCGAAGGCTCTAATCTGGCAGTCGTTGGAATAGAAAGACGATTATAGTATTAGTCACTTGGAGTGACGATAAGGATGATATTTGTTGTAAGCAGATCATTTCGAACCAAGATGGAAGATTGTGCTAGAGTCATAGGCTTATAGAGCCGACTTTGATTTGAGGAAAAATCGTAGGGATTATTTGACGTAATTTTTCCATCTTGCCCCAAGAGGCTTAAATGTCCGGAGGACGATAGTGGATTAGAAAGGTAGAGAGGAGCATGAGTCGAGACGTTGAAGGTCGACTGAGTCGTGCACAGAGTTTATTTTGAAAGTAGGATTGCATTAACTAATCCTTGTGTTTCCAGTCCTTATATGGATTGTGTTTTGAAACTTTGGGAAATGTTTAGCACACACACAAGATTTCGAATTATAGTTTTGAAAATACTTGAAACCGTTTATCACGGGAGTTGAAAACTTTGTAAAAGATTGTTTCATTTGATTATTTTCCAACGGTTCTTTCGGGTACGATAATATCCATGTTTTGTGGTGGTTAAGATGTTGGGTAAGAGACTACGGCTTGAGACTCCAACATTGGAACTCCTCCACATGTGTTAGAGTTGAGACGAAAAGTTACATTCCACGATGTCTGTTTAAAGGCTATTTTAGTGATTTGTCTAAAATGAGTTTGGAATTCTAGTGTCGCTTAACTTTTCGTTCGAGAGTTTGTGTTACTAAGTGTTCATTTTGCAAATAGTTCAGTGTGTGGATTGATTCATGCGTGACATAAGTGATGCATGGAGGAATTTTGGTAACATTTCATAAGGAGTTGTTTAGTGCGCTTTTTAGTCAGCTAAAGGTTTTATTGACATTTTCATGAATATGCGATTTATCGACTTAGGGGTATGCATACTGGGGTAACCTTTGTTCTCGACATTTTGATGAACGAGTCGTGCAAGAAAATGCTTTAGTTCCTTTTTTGTCGAAATGAAAGACCATTTGACCCAAGGAGTGTTTTAATGTTGTAAACATCATGCATACGATTACAATGTGTTATATTTTGGAAATATAAATGCGTAGATTTTTGACATTCGGTTAATTTAGAATTACCGTTCATTTTTTTTGGGAAATTAAAAACTTTTGCTTTGGAGGAAACGAGTATTTTGAGCATTTTCGATAAATACATTTTTTAAACTATAATGTTTTGACATTATATGTCCCAAGTACGAAACTTGAGGAAGTGTTACAAGCTTGCATGCCTGCCCCCAGTTTGAGATTTTACGAGGTTTTTAGTCGATATTTCCAATTATCAGAAGCGGACTGGTTTCTGTCTTCAAGTTTGAAACTTACACGAGACAATTGTGTTTTAACAAAAATATATTTGTAAACCGTGTCATCGTTTTGTGTGACTAGCTGACGCGCGAAAAATTTGTGGCGAACCCTGTGCCACGTCATTTATGATTAAAAAGAGTAATTTTTGAATCAAACGTCGTGAAACTTATTTTGAATTATGTGCACACCTTTGTCGGACCCTGTTTAAGGTCAGCGGTTACCTTAAGTGCATGTCATGAGTCAATCCATACTGGAATCGAGGCGGTTCATTTTAAAGAAATTATTTGTTACGCTTTGCTTTTGTGTGAGCAAACCGAACTGCAATGGAACGATTTTCAACATCTTTTTCCTATGTGGGACGAGCGTGTCCAGTTATGCGTAACTATCTATCTGGTAATAGTAGCTTTATTGCTTACGATCTTTTTGAGATGAAAATCCTGATGTTGAAAATATTTTGTAAATGATTTTGTAAACCATTTGGGGAAATGTGCTTTTAAGTGTCATGTGTCATTTCGAGAATTTTCAGGGTATGAGTCCTTTTGGAAAACTCTTTTGTTTAACCCGTGTTGAGTCTGAGACTAAGGTTGACTTCAGAGTATTGCTTGCTTAAACTTTGTTTAAACGCATTTTCCGACCGATGGGTCTAGCAAGCGTGGAGCATTTTGCTCGGTTTTGACTTGGAGTTAGTCATGGGCCAATTTCCCGGTTTTAATGGCTCGATGTGGAGTCTAGTTGATGAGTTGTTTTGTCGCACTGTTTGGCATTCTTTGCACGTTGAGTGTTTGCATTTTTGGGTGAGTGAGTCAATCCGGAATAGGCATGTTGTTGGTAGGCTGTTTGCTTTGGATCCTTAGACGCGTTAGTCAGTCGTTGGTAATGGTCGGTTGGGTATCTCGGGGTGGGACCCCGGTATTCATGTGTTCTAACCTAGACTTTCCAGTAGGTACTAGGAGGATATAGTTGTGGGCACTTACCTGGGAGGTAGTTCCGGTGTGCTGGGTCTTGAGGCGTTACCTGGGAGGTAGACGTCAAGGTGTATCCTCGATACGGTGTGACTTGGCTTCGTAGGGCAAGTGTGGATGATACGTTAACGGTGGAAGGTAGGTATTCCACGCGCGTTAGTACTGTAGGCCGAATAGTATCGGTTAAGGGATTGATGCCCTTTATTATTAAGAGAATAAATGCGCATCAACCATTTTGAGGTAGGTGGTATATTTAGGTGTCGACTTTTGGGTTTAAGCCAAACACCTTTAGTATAATCGGAGAGTTGTAGCCGATTTTAAGATAATCATGGTGATGGTAGTAGTAACCCTGAAATGATCACCTGTGATGGATGGTTATGGTGGAATGACCTACGGGTGTGTTAGTTGATTTTGGTTGTGGGGATTACCTATGTGTGTTAGTGTCTAGGATAATACCACGCTGATGTTTGTTATTGTAATCGGTGGGGCCGATGTTCGGCGGGTGGCCGATGTTTGTTATTGTAATCGGTTGGACCGATGTTCGGAGGGTGGCCGATGTTGGTTATTGTAATCGGTTGGACCGATGTTCGGCGGGTGGCCGATGTTTGTTATTGTGATCGGTTGGACCGATGTTCGGCAGGGGGTCGATGTTTTGTTAATATAATTTATTGAAAATCTTTGGAGTCTATTAGAATTCGTGGAAGTTAATCAACATTTAAGGGTAGGAATGATCGTAGTCGAGTATCCTGTAGGGTATACTGTGAGCACCTTTAGCGTGGTTAGAGCTTGAGACTTGACTCGGAATGTATAGAACATCTAAGATTGGGAGACAACTGAAGTCGTTGACTAGGAATGATTCCAAATGTTGGGGTGTTCTTTCGATCATAATTTCGGTGTACTTGAAGGAGTTTTGTTGGTAAGAAAAGTATTCGAAGAATTTTTTTTTTAGTCGGTGTGAAAATTTAGTTTCCAGTATTGACATGCCGCCGTATGAGTCGTTGTATGGTAGGGAGTGTAGGACGCCCATTTGTTGGGGTGAGATTGTTTAGCAAGTATTGGGGAGCACCGTTATTGTGCTAAAGGCGTCAGAGATGCGGGAGAACTATCCGGAGCTGTTTGCGGGCGTAGACTCCGAGGACGAAGTCTAATTCAAGTGGGGGAGAGTTGTAAAGCCCGTGTCCCGGTACGTTATTGTTTAATTTTATTTAATTAAGGTGTTTACCGTTATTTGTTTTGGTTTGGGGTTTGATGTCGTTAAGGACCAAATTGCTGAAAATTGTGAGTTTCTTGTAGTTGTGAGTGTCTTGGGTTAGTCAAGGGGCCGGTTTTGTCATTTCCTCAAAGTCTTTGCATGGGGCTCGGCCCATGAAAGAAACCGAACCCCTCCCTTGTTTTCTTATTTTCCTTGTTAGCCAAGCAACCCAAAACGTGTTTCTCAACCCTATTGTCCTTTCTCTCGGTTGTGTGGTGCGGCAGTGAACAAGAACGAGAGAGAGATAGAGGTGAGCCGTGAAGAGAGAGAGAAGGGCGAAGAGAGAGGAAGCTGCCGGAGATCGCCGCTGCAGTCGCCGGCGCCTTCACCGCAGGTCCGTTCGGCGAGAGGGAAGAGAGAGCGGCGTGGGTGCGATCGCAAGAGGGTGACATCCGGTCGTTCGAGGTAAGTCCCGTCCCTTTTCTTGATTGTTTTCCGTCTCTCGTCGGTTTTCTCCCGTGTCAGCCGCGTCGCGGCGGCCTTGGCCGTTGTAGGCGGCGACTGTGGTATCATCACCGGAGATGGTGATGTAGTGGTGAACTCTGTGGGGTTGCAATAAGACGGTCGAGAAAGAGAGAGGTCGGAGGTGCGAGAGGGTGCGGAGTGTGTTGTGTAGTCATCGCCGGAGAGCCGCCGCCGGTCGCCACCGGCGACCGCCACTGCCGGAGATGGCAGTGGGTGGCGCGTGGTGTGACCAGACCTTAGTCTCTATCGAGCCCTTAACCCGTGACTTATTCAATTAAGCCGAAAAGTTCAAACCGTTTTGATAAATCGCGTCTTTATGGAAATTTTGTGGGTACTGTCCAGTTTTCGCATAAGCATAACTTTTCGGTCGTAGCTCCGTTTGAGCCGAAATTGGCGCCCACGGTTCAAGTGCGGGATCGAGCACGTTTTCCGTGTTTTAGCGGAAAACTGGTTCGGTCTCTAACTGGGCGAAAAAGTGGTCGCAAGTTCGGTGATTCGTCATTTTATGTAAAATTTTCTGGGATCTGCCACCATTTTGTATAGACCATATCTTTCTGCTCGTAACTCGTTTTGAGGTGAAATTGGTTCCCAGAGTTCCCTAATCGAGTTGGGAAGGTGTTTCGTGTTTTGCCGAAAGTCTGATTAAGCCCGTAGCTAGGCTGTTTTGGGCTGTTTGTGCAGGCTGAACCGAAAACTGGCAGTTTTGGTAGGCGTTCGTATTTAATTCATCATAAATTGTAGAAAAATAGTTAGAAGGCGTATAATATGTCCTTGGAACCCTAGCTCAGAGGACTTTCTGGTCATAAATTAATATTGGGATTTTTCTGGATTTAAAGGGGTCGAAACAGGTCCCGAACAGACCTGTTTTGTTTGAGCGGAAATTAGTTTTAGTGACGGTTTAAGTGTATGTCGAGTCACAGGGTCCGGGTCTCGTATTGACACGTTTTAACATGCGTTTAGGTGCCGGGAAGTGACCGTATTTGTGAAGCTTGAATTGTGTTATTAAGCTGGGCACGCATTCGAGGTGAGTTCTCTCACTGTGTAGTTAGGGGTTGTATGCATGTCATAATAGTTTGTATGTACTACTGTCTTTGTGGTGTGAACTAGTTGTTTGTGGTGTGTAATATTTGATTGGTTTGAATGCTTGGTATAAATGTGTTACATTACAATTCGGTGGGACCGAGACCTCGATGGTACTGAGGTGTTGGTTACATTACAATTCGGTGGGACCGAGGCCTCGATGGTACTGAGGTGGTTACATTACAATTCGGTGGGACCGAGGCCTCGATGGTACTGAGGTGTTGATTACATTACAATTCGGTGGGACCGAGGCCTCGATGGTACTGAGGTGTTGGATACATTACAATTCGGTGGGACCGAGACCTCAATGGTACTGAGGTGTTGGTTACATAATTACTTGTAGACGTTTACTCGTTTTATGTAACTGTGATGTTGTTGCTTATGTGCGGATAGGGGTGATGTGTATATAATTCCTATCTGCGCATGTGTTGGAATTCACTAAGCTTCGTGCTTACCCTTTCCCAATAAACTGTGGTTTCAGGTCCGAGCGGCTTCAAGGCGTGACAAGTACACACTGGCGCGCGAGGAGAGCTGGTTGTTTTATGGTTTTATTAATTAAACGTTTATTCCGCTGTATTTTTATTATAAAGTTAATAATTATGAGTTTGCAAACGAAACGTTGGGATTCATTTAATGAGTTGTTATAAATGAGTTGTTTATTTAAAAATTTAAATTTGCTTGTAATTTTTGGGACGTTACATTATTGTTTCTTAGAAGATTGTTTAAATCTATCGTTATCAGTTGTTGTGTTTTTTGTTTTTTGACCTAGATCTAGTTAGTTTTGTCAAGATCTACAAGGTTCTTTTTAGATCCCCTGTAGTTTCCTAACTATATCTACTTCTTTTTAACAAATTTCTTTAGATCTGCTCTTGTGAGCACTCCTTTTATGAATATATTTCTTCATCGCTTGAGAAATTTTGCTGTTTCTCATCTTGTTCGGCTAATGAACTGAGTTGTTTCTCATGCGAGGCCTGATCTAACATTGGTTAGATTCTTTGTTTCATATCTACTCTGTTGATCATCAGATTTAGTAAAGGCACAATATAAGTTGAGACTTATCTGAAGTTTGCTTCACTCACTTGTGTTAGTTCCTTTCCTGTCTGGTTGCTATATGTTTTTGTTAAGGTTGATTCCTGTCTCATTTTCAGAGACCTTGGTGACTTACAGTCTCCCCTTCAGAGACTTGTCCGCTTTACGATCCGTTGTGCTATTGGCTCTTTACTCTGAAGTGCATCTTGTAAATTCTTTGCATTCAGTTTACTTTGGTGACTTCTCAGTTTACTAACGCTCCTTACACTGTAAGTCCTTCTGTTCCTTACCCCTCTATGTGATCTGTATCTCCTCTTTTCTTGTTTGGTACTAGGGGATTGACTTGACCTACCACCTAGAGTGGCAAGGAATCCTGTTTAAGTCTCCTAGGTTTTACCTTGTGTGTTCCTTTCTATTACTGTTATGGCTGGTGGTGAGGATGACCCCAAAAATCAAGAAGAGCCATCTCTTATTGCTAAACTTGATTTTGGGGATCCTCTGTATCTTCATCCAAGTGATACTTTATGTGTTTCTATTTTGAGTATGAAATTAAGTGGTACTGAGAATTACAAAGCCTGGTCCTGTGCTATGATATTGGCCTTAGAAACAAAGAATAAGTTGGGTTTCATAAATCGCACCATCATTAGACCGACTGATAATGAAGTCCTAGGTAGGCAGTGGGACAGGTGTAATTCTGTTGTTCTGTCCTGGATTTTAGCCTCCATTTCTGATGACCTGTTTGTGAGTCAAGTTTTTTCCAGAGTTGCTTATGAAGTATGGGAAGAACTCAAGGAAACCTATGATAAAATTGATGGCTCGGTTATGTTTAATTTGCATCAGAAAATCAATTCTCTCAGGCAAAATGGCTTACCTGTTTCTGAGTATTACCATAAGTTGAATTCTCTTTGGAAACAGTTCGATGCTTTAATAAAGTTACCATCATGTACTTGCAATGCTTCCCATGAATTTACCACACACAATCAACTATTAAAACTAATGCAGTTTCTGATGGGTCTTGATGATATGTACATTAATATTAGAAGTAACATATTATTAACCGACCCTTTGCCTTCTGTTAAGACAACTTTTTCCTTGGTATCAAGAGAGGAGTCACACAGAGGTGTGGTTCGTTCTACTGTTGATACCAAAGGTCAAAATACTGCTTTCTTTCGTAAAACGTCTTCTAATAACAAAAAACAATCTGGTAAAGGTTTTTTGTCCTGTAAGCATTGTGGGGCATCTGGTCATACTATTGAGCGATGCTTTAAGCTAATTGGTTTTCCAAAGGATTTCCAATTTACCAAAAATAAAGCTAATCAATCTGGAAAATCCTTTTCTAACAATGTTGCTACCAATGAAAGTTCTAGTCATCCCCCTATGTACTCATCTCTCACTGAAGAACAGATAAACAAGTTGCTGTCTCTTATAGATCAGAAACAAAATGATGGGGTTGCTGTTAATATGGCTGGTATGTTTTGTGGAATGGCTAATATTTCCAATTTTACTTCAAAATTTAATAATCTAGGCAAGCATGGATGGATTATTGATTCAGGTGCAACTCAGCACATGACTTCCTCTGTTGCTTACCTAGAAAATGTGGTTGATATAGTTGACTTAAAATTAAAAGTTACACAACCAAATGGTGATGAAGTTGTTATAAATAAAATTGGAAGTTTTAAGCTGAATAATAAAGTCATCTTGTTTGATGTTCTTGTAATTCCTGATTTCCATGTGAACTTGTTATCTGTGCACAAATTAGCTAGGGATAACAAGATATTTGTAGGATTTAATGAGTATAAGTGTTTTTTTATTCAGGACTTTCCTGCAATGAACATAGTGGGGACTGGTAGTGAACGTGGTGGTTTATATGTGTTTGATCAGGTTGATACTCATCAAGTTGCTAATTCTAACATGTTCAATAATAGGAGTAGTAACTCAAGTATGTCAATTTTTTGTAATGTTTCTCGCCATCTCTGGCACATACGATTAGGACACCCAACAGATCAAGTCTTAACTGTGTTAAAAGATAAACTGGAAATCAAAAATAATAGTGATGTAATCCCCTGTGAAATCTGTCACAAAGCTAAACAAGCTAGGGACAAATTCAAGTTAAGTAATCATAACACTACCAATTTGGGAGACTTGGTTCAAATAGATCTTTGGGGTCCTTATCGTGTGAACAGTAGAGAAGGCTATCGATATTTTTTAACTGTGGTTGATGACTATACTCGTTCTGTATGGGTCTATTTGTTAAAAAGTAAGGATGAAGTGTATGATAACATAGTTTCTTTTCACAGATTACTTGTCACTCAATTTGGAAAGTCTGTAAAAAAAATTCGTAGTGACAACGGGACTGAATTTCTTAATAATAGGTTGAATGATTTTTTTAAGATGAATGGTATTTTGCATCAAACGTCTTATGTTTATACTCCACAACAAAATGGTGTTGTGGAACGTAAACATAGACATTTGTTGAATGTTGCTCGTGCCCTAATGTTTCAAGGGGATGTACCATTAAATATGTGGAGTGAGTGTATTCTCACAGCCACATATCTTATAAACAGAACACCTTCATCTATTTTAAATGGTAAATCTCCTTATGAAATGATATTTGGTTTTTCTCATGTTCTTTCTCATCTTCGAAATTTTGGATGTCTTTGCTTTGCAATGAAACCAAATATTAATGATAAATTTTCTGCTAGGGCTGAGAAATGTGTCTTGCTTGGGTATTCAAATTCAAAAAAGGGGTATAGATTGTATAGTCTTGAATCAAAGCAAATTATAGTTTCTCGTGATGTTAAGTTTTATGAGACTATATTCCCGTTTAAAATGAGTAGTGACAAGCAAGACAACAATTCTGGCAACATAAATACTTTAAATTTCTTTGATTCTGTTTTTGATCAGTCTAATGAGTTACTTCTGGAATACCCTATGATGATAGTAGGGCGCATACTCAAAGTAAACCAAATTTTGGTAATCTTGAAGATCAAAGTAACTCAGATCACCTGGATAGTAGCCCAGATAGATTTATCAGTGAAACAACTGATATTTTAAATAATCTAAATAATTCTGCCGGATCTCCGATCCTTGGTGGTACTGAGGTAGCTGCCGGTGATCTTGGTGAGACTGAATATAGTCCCTTAAGAGTTCAAAATCAAGCTGAAACTTTGAGGTCCCCTTCTGAGGGTACTTCTAATCAACAATTGATCACTTCTACTAGAAAATCTAGTAGATCTTCAAATTTACCTAAACATTTATTATATAATTGAAGGAAAAGTGAAATACGGTCTGGAAAAAGTAGTAAACTATTCTTCTCTTAATAAAAATCTGTTTTGTTTTGTTTCTACTTTAAACAAGGTTGTAGGACCAAATAGTTTTTTTGAGGCTTCTAAAGACCAAAATTGGGTAAATGCAATGAATGATGAAATGGAAGCCTTATATAGAAATAGGACTTGGGAGTTGACTGATTTACCTCATGGTAGGAAACCAATAGGCTGTAGATGGATTTACAAAATTAAATATAAATCTACAGGTGAGGTAGAACGATATAAGGCCAGACTAGTTGCAAAAGGGTATTCACAGAGGGAGGGATTAGATTATGAGGAAACGTTTTCACCAGTAGTTAAAATGGTTACTGTTCGATCTGTTATTGCTCTTGCTGTATAAAATAATTGGAATTTGTATCAGTTAGTTGTAAATAATGCCTTTTTATATGGTGATTTAACTGAGGAAGTTTATATGTCTTTGCCTCCCGGGTATTTTTCTAAAAAGGAAAAACGTGTTTGCAAATTAGTTAAGTCTTTATATGGTTTGAAACAGGCCCCTCAACAATGGTATGAAAAGCTTTCATCTTGTTTATTTGAAAATGGCTTTGTTCAAAGTTCTTGCGATTACTCATTGTTTACCAAATCTGTAGGTTCTGTGTTTCTTATTTTGTTAGTATATGTAGATGATATTATATTGACTGGAAATTGTTTAGTAGAATTTAACAAGGTAAAGAAACATTGTAATCAAATTTTAAGATAAAAGATTTGGGTGAGCTAAAATATTTTTTAGGGATAGAAATTTTGAAAACAGAAAAAGGAATTTGTTTGTCACAACGAAAATACTGTTTAGAGCTTTTAAATGAATTTGGATATTTGGGTGTTAAGCCAATAGGAACACCAATGGATATGAATTTGGTTGTAACATATTTTCTTAGTTCTGATTCAAAAGATACTCTATTAAATGATTTTACTGGGTATCAAAAATTAATTGGTAAGTTGATTTACTTACTGGCTACAAGGCCAGATATTGCATTTACTGTTCACTGCCTTAGTCAATTTATGCATGCACCAAGGCAGTCTCATTTGAAGTTAGCTTTAAGAGTTTTGCGATATCTTAAGGTTTCTCCAGGAAAAGGTGTAAATTTTCCTGTTTCTTCTGAGTTTAAGTTGAATGTATTTGCTGATGCCGACTGGGGCAAGTGCTTGTCTACAAGAAGGTCTGTATCTGGTTATTGTGTTTTTTTGGGAAATTTCATGATTTCATGGAAGAGCAAGAAACAAACGTGTGTTTCTCGTTCTTCTGCGGAATCTGAATACAGAGCAATGGCTGCTGCTCTGTGTGAAATTATATGGGTTCTTAGTTTGTTAAAAGATTTAAAAGTAATAAATTTACTTCCAGTAAATTTTAATTGTGACAATAAGTCAGCAATTCAGATTGCAAATAATCATGTATTTCATGAACGTACAAAACATATTGAATTAGATGTTCATCAAGTACGGGAAAAGGTTGCATCAGGAATGATTAAAATGGTTAAAGTTGCTTCTTCTGAGAATCCTGCTGATATTTTCACAAAATCTCTAGGAATAAGTCAACATAATTATCTTTGTGAAAAGTTACATATGTTGGACTTATTCAAGTGTCAAGATTGAGGGAGGGTGTTAAAATATTCTAACATGTTTTATCAATCTTGTCACCTAGTTTTATTTATAAGTTATTTATTTTAGTGTGTGTGTGTTTTAGCAGTTATAGAAGATATGAGCTGAACATAACTTGGAGGACTACATATGACAACTTCATGATAGATATGGGATGCGCCTCACTTCTTGTGAGTATCAAAGGGTAGCGGAGTAAGTAGCTGTAAAGATGGAGGACTGAAGCTGAATATTGGCATTGGAGTATATAATGTGTTGAGATATCAGTAGTCATTATATTACGATTCATTTTTCCTTTTTACGTTTCAATGCTCTCTCTCTCTCTAGTTAGATATTCTCTCTAGAATTAGGGTTTGTATTCTTTCATTTTGTAACTGAGTTTAATAAGAAGAAATTGTTGATTTACGAGTTTAAAAAGACGGGAAGAAGATATAATGAAAAAGTCAAAACCAAATAAGAGGACATAAGTCGAACACAATTAAAACTAATTATGCAAAAATTAATAACCGTTTAAAATAAAAATTAAAAACGAAAAAATATGTTAGAAATAGACACAATCCACGTTTCATTCAAAAGTAAATCAGATAGACATGGTCACCAAAATCAACAGTAATCTTAATAAAAACTAACTCAATCATCACACGGAATATACGACCATGTTTATAAACATAGAACTAGGCAAACAACACAAAAAAGAAATTAAGTTAACCATTGACAAATGATTTATCACAAAGCACCTCAACAACTTAAAAAGTCGCACATCAACAAAAACCCAATTCATTAAAGGTCAAAATAAACAACAACAGAAATAGTTATGTCAAATACTACATAGTTAAAATCTAACGCACATATACATCCTTACAACACAAAAAGAATAACTTAGTGCAAGGACAACCTATGTAAGAAAAAAGTCAAACCAGATGAACAAAAAATTCCTTCTTACACAAAATGAAACAAGAAAGAAAAACATGATGCACACATAGATGTTCATCATCAATTTTTACAATAGAAGATGTTCATAAGAAAATGACAACATTAATTAAAGATAATGTATACATACTTTATCAAGAAAACATAGGCAAAAAACAAGTTAATAAAAAATTGAACGTTAGGAATCAACAATATTAGGAATATCATACACATATTTTATCCCATCACATCTTATAGAAATCAAAATTATCTAGAAGTCGATAAGAACAAAAGGAGATAAATGCTCACACAATCTCATTTACACAAAATGCAAACTAAAAAAACACATGTACAACCAATATTAAAAAATGGATACCGGCAGAGAAGCCTAATGCAAATCAACATGAATGATTAATTGAATACTAAACAAGTATGAAAAACACACTACAAAGAGAAAAATCAAAGAGAAAGTCAAAACCAAATAGTGGGATAGAAGTCGAACACAATCAAAACACATAATTAAACAAAGTTTAAGAACCGTTAAAAATAAAAATCAAGAATGCACCGAATATGCTGGGAATAGACACAACTCACATACCATTCAATAGTAATAAAAAAACATGATACAAGAATGATCAAAGTTGCATATAATACATAACAAGCCACATCATCTCACAAAATCCACAACCTTGTTTATACACGAAAAATATGAGAAAACTCCACCAAAGAGGATACTCAAAATCAAATAGTAGCAAAGAAGTTAGAACACTTCAAAACAGATAAAATCAGGCAAAAATTGAGAAAAAATGATCTGCTCACACATGTCAGCATAAGTGGCATCTCAAATGAGAAGCAAATGCGCATGTAAGCAAGTGACTAACCAGAAATTTGGAGTCGTAAGTAAACTGACGTCTCCTAAGATTCTTACCGTCCTCTGTATCGTCTTCCAAATATGAAAAACACACTTATACAAGATCAAAAAATATTAGCACCGAGTAACAACACTTGAAATTATTGTGCACAACAATCTAAAAAGTCAAAATTTAAGTTAAAAACCAAAAGCAAGATAAAAATAAATTGTTGCTAATATACATTACCCCATTAGAAAAAATCAAAAAGAGCAAAAATAGATTGTAGATAGTTGAAAATACAAATGTGCACAATTAAATGATATGCATAAGTTAATCATGAAATATATGCATCTTTATTCTGAAAAACAATTGTGGATAGAGTGATAGACATTTATATGATGTTTAGACCATTTTGAGAATTCCCAAGTGGTTGAAGCTTCCTCTGAATCGCAATCTTAAATATCAAGCAAAAATACTCATCTACACACACTATAGTCAACATAAGTGGCATATCAAATTAGAAGTAATTAACATACATGTCAGTAAGTGGAGTAAGTGGGTTAATCACTGTGGAATTGGAATTGTAAGTACACTCACCCTCTATAAGATACATATCCTATGTGTGGTCTTTCCCTTTAAAGAAACAAACAGAGTCCAAGAAACCATTACGTTACATTTTGCTAACGAACAAAAACATTTTAGACAACCAACAAGTAATCAAGCACCGATGATTAATTACGTTGAATGTTAACAATATTCAATTCAAAATCAAAAAATAATGGAAGAGATGGATAGAAGACTGGGTACATTAATGAGAAAAGTCAAACCAAATAATATGACTGAAGTTGAACACAATCAAAAGACATAATTATGCAAAATTTAAGAACCGCTAAAAATAAAAATCAAGAACGCACAAAATATGTTGGGATAAGACACAACCGACGTTTCACTAAATAGTAAATCAAATAGACATGAAAGTCAATACACATGAAACAAGAATGACCAAAATTGCACCTAGTACATGATAACCCAAAATTCAGACAAGCATAGTGATGAAAATCAACAATAACCGTAATCTTGAGCAAACCCAATCATCTCACAAAAACCACCTTATATATACACAAAGAAATGGGAAAATGCCACCAAAAAGGATAGTCAAAATCAAATAATAGCATAAAAGTTGGTACACGATCAGGAAAAATTAACCACGATCAAAAATAAAAAATGACAACAATGCAATATCTTTCTACTACACACAACCCACTTTACATACAAATTGAATAAATATGAAAATTATGATACACAAGAATGAAATAGCAAGAAGATAATGCACATGTATTATCCCATCACATTGAAGTAAAGTTCATAAGCATCTAAAAAGTCAACAAGATCAAATGAAATAGAATGCTCACACAATCTAGTTTACACAAAATGTCAACTATAGAAAACATGTGTAAATCAAGAAAAAAATGGAGAATGACAAAGTAAGCTAATGCAATCTACAAGAATGATTAATTCAACACCAAACAAGTATGGAAAATACACTACGAAGACTAGATCCAAACAACAACGAATGAAACTATCATGCAAAGAAAAATAGATAGTAAAAATTTAAGTTTCCATTAGTTACAAAAATTAATAAAAACAACAAAGAAATTATAGGATATGGAATATGTTGTTGGGAACTGAAAATGAGCTAAGTATGGATAGTGCTGCTAGTCCATGATTCCTACTGCTAAGTCTACATTAATACTGCCAGAAGAAAGTTAATACTGCTGGGCAAGATTACTACTGCGTATACATGGTTAGTACTGCTAGACCAAATTACTACTGCAAGACATGGTTAGTACTGCTAGACCAAATTACTACTGCAAGACATGGTTAGTACTGCTGAGCTGAGATACTACTGCTAGAAGACTGTGAAGGTTAATACTGCTGAAGGTCGTTAATGCTGCTAAGTCAAATCATTGTTAATACTGCTGACTTGATAAGTTTGGTATGCGATACTTTTGGAGACAAAGAAGGAATTGATCAAGATATGTTTAACGAAGATTCAGAAGATCAATTTACTTTTGATAGTTATCTTGTAATTACTTTTGTATAAATAGTATTGATAGATAGCTATTAGAATACACGATACATCATAGACGAGTTAATATACGTGTGAAATTAGAATTCGATATTGATTCAAGAGAGAATTAACCTCAAGGTGTAAGAACCCTATTTCTAGAGAAGTAGAAGTCGTCTTGTTGAGCCTGTTCAACAAGATTGAGGTTTGGTTGTTAATATTGTGATTCAAAACAGTGAATACAAAATTGTGAATTTTCTGTTACATTGTTCTTGATTGTGAGAATTAAAGTTCTTTTCCGCAGATTCTTTAATTCTGAATTCTAAGTGTTTATTGTCTTGTTAAGATTCGATCCTATCAAGTGGTATCAGAGCAAGTGTTTCTTAGAATTCTACAGTCATTATGGAAAATTCTATTGAATCAAACAGTACTTTTGATTGGAGTGATCAAGCAGAAGAGGCAATCCAGAATCATGCACTCATGGCAGAAGTATCTGATATTCCCACTGAGGTACAATCTAAACTCTGTTCTCAAGCTTGCATTGATGCTGTTAAAAGATATAGGGATCACAATCAGGGTATGTGTGATAACCTTAAGAGGCTAGAGAAAGATGTGAAAGATTATGTTAGGATTGTAGAAAGGTTTGAGGAACAGATTAGAGCTTTTCAAGCTAATGAACTTCAACACTCCTATGATACTAACTATTGGAAGTGGGAGAAGAATGAGTATGAGATTAAGCTGAAATTGTCTGGGGAGGAGAATGAGAAATTAAAAGAAGAGCTTAAGAAGGTTAAACTTGATGTTGAAAAGTTTACATGTGCTTCTAAAACCATGGATACCATCATTAAGGCTCAAATCCATGACAAGATGAAAGTAGGTATAGGGTACAATGCCACACCTCCACCCTACAATAACAACTACATACCTCCTAAGTCTGATTTGTTAGAGACCAAGGATAGGAAGGATCCTGAATTAAAGATTAATATAGATCCTTGTGAAGAAGAAGTAGTAGTTAAGGATAAAACAGAGAAGGAAGAATCTAAGAAGAATAAGAGTGTTAGTAGTAAGGTTCCCTTAGACAATGAAATTGTGACCAATGAGAAAGATGGAAATCCTTGGGGAAAGAACAATGAGATAAAAAGGACTGAAACAGAAGAGGGAGTTAAGATCAATGAGATGAAAAGGACAGAAACAGAAAAGGGAGTCCAATACACACAGACCACAGTTGTGGCTCCCAATACCTGTAAACATTGTTCTTGTAAGAAATCTCAAGAGCTTAAGCCCCAAAAACATGATAACGAAAGGGGTAATCAAAGAAATTGGAATAACCAGTGGGCTATAAGACAAGGAGTTGATCTGAACAGAATTAACAGGCCAAAACCTTGTTTCATCTGTGGTAAGCTAAATCATTTAGCCAAACACTGTTATTTCAATCCTGTTAACCAAAGGTTTAATGCTCAAAGATCTTTTCAAAAACCTGGTGGTTACAGAAAGAATGGTGGCTATAAAAAGTCTGTGAGGAAAGTTGTGGCAAAGAAACAAGTTAAAACCAAAAGCCACATGAAAAAGGCAGAAACAGAAAGTGTTAGAGTATGGATGCCTAAAAGTACTAATGATAATACTGCCAACTCAGTTAGTACTGCTAACAATGTTAGTACTGCAGGAAGCAATAATGTTGCTAGCAGTGTTAGTACTGCTAACACAGTTAGTACCTCTTCAACAATTAATACTGCTTCTGGTGTTAGTACTGCTAAGTTAGTTAATACTGCTGAGAAGGCTAGTACTTCTGGAAGCAGTGTTAGTGCTGCTAACACTGTTAATGCCTCCTTAAAAGATAATACTGCTAACAATGTTAGTGCTGCTAACAAAGTTAGTACTTCTGCATCAGTTAGTACTGCTTCTAGACCTATCATCAAAACAAAGTACTCAAGCACTGATGTTCCTCACTTTGACAAGCTCATCAAAACAGAATGTAAGTATTTTGATGATCAAGGGAGACCCAAGACCACTATGGCTTGGGTCCCTAACAAAAACTAACTGTTTTATCAGATGTGCAGGGCAACCAACAGCTCAAGGGGAAGAGCATTTGGCATGTTGATAGTGGTTGCTCCAGGCACATGACAGGTAACATGGCCTGCCTCAAAAATTTCAAAAAGATTGATGGAGGACATGTTACTTTTGGAAATAATCCTGCAGGAGGTAAGAGAAGTGGTAAAGGTGATGTGTCAGAAGGTAAGATGACATTTGAGGATTTGACTAGTAATGCAAAGTGCAGAGTTACTACTGCTAGTGCAGAGTTACTACTGCCTGTGTTCAAGTAGTTAATACTGCTTGTGTAGTTAATACTGCCCTTGTGGTTAATACTGCTTGTGTAGTTAATACTGCCCTTGTGGTTAATACTGCTTGTGTAGTTAATACTGCCCTTGTGGTTAATACTGCTTTGCAGTTAATACTGCTCAGTAGTTAATACTGCTAGTGCACAGTTAATACTGCTTGTGTAGTTAATACTGCTAGTGCACAGTTAATACTGCTTGTGTAGTTAATACTGCTCAGTAGTTAATACTGCTTGTGTAGTTAATACTGCTCAGTCGTTAATACTGCTTGTGTAGTTAATACTGCCTCGCAGTTAATACTGCTTATGTCGTTAATACTGCTTTTGAAAATCTAGGGCAAATACTGCAATAAATACCCCTGTTTGCCCGCCAAAGTTCATAACGACTCTTCGCATTAACTTCTTCTCTCTTGTTCTAACCTATTCTCCCCAGAATCTTTGTGGTTTTCTTTCAAGAATCCTCAGGAATCATGGAGTTTGTTGATGAGCACAATGAAATAGCCATGCTTCAGAAGCCGAAACAAGCTGCGGGATTCCACGATATCGTCGATTTTCTTAAATCCTCGCACATCTCCTATGCCCTAACGATGAGCCCAACCATCTATATCGAACATCAGACGCAATTTTGGGAGAATGCCACTGTTAGTTTTGAAGAAGGGCAGAAAACCATTCGAACAAGGGTTTGTGATAAACCCTTGAAAGTCACAGAGGAGGTTATTCGCATCTCTCTTCACTTGGATGATGCCTCAGGTATAACCTCTCTATCTTCTGATGACCTATATTCGACTTTACAAAAAATGGGGTATGAAGGTCCCATTGGTGTTTTTAAATTCTACAAGTCAAAATTTTTCAACCAATGGAGATTTCTTGTTCATACCCTGATGCACTGTATTTCCAAGAAAACTACTGGATGGAGTGAGTTCAGCAGTCCCATTGCATATGCCTTGGTCTGCTTATCCACTGCCAGAAAGTACAATTTTTCAGCTATGATCTTTAATGATCTTGTATCAAACTTGGAATCCAAAAAGAGCTTTTACATGTATCCAAGGTTTGTGCAAGAAGTTATTAACAAGGAATTGATGGACTTACCTCAGTTTACTGAGGTATATGTACCCAAATCCCCTAAAGGGAAGGTTTTCTCAAATATGAGAAGAATTCCTAGGGACTCGGAAGGAGTTGACACACCATTGTTCTCTACAATGACGGTTGTGTCCCACACAATTGAAGGTATGGCATCAGGGTCAAGGCCCTCATTAGACACACCCACTGATGACCAATCCCAACCTTCCATCTCAAAAGACATCCCTCAGCACATACTTCAAAAGCCCACTCCTGTTTTATCCAACAAGTTTCAAAGAAGAAAGGTGCACAAGGTTCCTTCCCTTGATGTACCTACTCAGAGCCCTAAGCCTTTAAGCCCTCAGTTGGAGCATTCTCCAATTGAGAATATCAACAGGGAAACCACAGGGGTGTCTCCCAACCCCAAGAAGGTGCTCTCTAAGGAGAAGGATGAGCATATGGGTGCTAAGGCTGCCACTACTTCTGCTAGCACAGAGAAGGACAGTGGTAACATAAATAAGACCTTCCCCATGGCAACTCTAAATGAGAAATCATTAGGAGGACCCAAGTGCCAAGAAACCAAGGGGGCAGTTAGTGCTTCTGCTAGGCAGAAGGCTTCTGCTAAAACTTCCAAGGATCCCTTAAAGAAGGTAAAAACTTCTAAAAAGGGTGAGGATAGACATAACAAAGAGGAATTGATGGCTACTTCCAGTGATCCTTTAAAGAAGATAAACACTTCTAAACAAGGTGAGGATAGATATAACTATGATGAATTGATGGAAACCATTGGAAATGTCAACTTGGATGTTATGGCACAGAAGAAGGAGATTGAGAAACTGAAGACTGTGGTCACCTACCAACAGTCTCAAATTGAGAAGCTCAAGAAGATGGTCACCAAGTTATTGCACAGAAAGAAAAAGGCAAGATTTGTGCTGAGAAGAAGAATTCCAACTGATGATGCTCCCAAAAAGGGGGAGTCAGAGTCAGAATCAGAAGCAGAACTGAATATGAAGGGTCTACAAGTTGAGGGGGAGACAGTTCAGATGGAGACTGAGATGGAAATTGATAATGCACAGTTTAAGGGGGAGTCTAGTGCACAGAATAAGGGGGAGACAGAAAAGGTGGAAGAGCTTGTTAAAGAACCAGAAACTGTAAAGGCAGCAGTAACTGAAGTTCCAAAAGAAGCAGTAACTGAAGTTGAAGCAGAAACTGTTAATGCTGCTGACTCTAAGCAAGCAGCAGAAACAGTTAATGTTGCTCAATCTACAAAGAAAGCAGTAACAGAAACAGAAGCTGAAACAGTAACAGAGAAGCTTACAGTAGAAGAAGTGGAGGTTGTAGAGGCTTTAATCAAAGCCAAACATGATACACCTCCAACTGCCAAGAAACAGGAAGAAACTAAGGATGCAAAGATGGTTTTCAGCAGAAAGAGAACAAAGTCTGTGGGTACTAAAAAGAAGTTTGTAAAGAAGCAAAGGGTAGAACCTGTTGAGAAACCAGTGGTAGAAGAGAAAGAAAAGGAAGAAGTTGCCAAGGATGAAGGACAAGGAGATAGTAAGACAGGTCAATCCAGTAATGCACAATCACTTAGCAATGAACAATGTGACTTGTACATCACTATGGTTGATTCTGAACCAATCAAAGTGACTCCATTAGATTCAAAACCTCCTGAAATCAGTCACTGGGATACTGTGATAGATGAGAGAAAGGAGTATATCAGACTCAAGAGAGCTGATGGGCAGTTTGAAGTCTACAGAACATGGGGACAATTTATAAGAAGATGCTCAAGATCTGACCTGGAAGAGATGTTCAAAGTAGGCATGCAGATCTATGGTAACATGTTGACAGAAAGAGGTATGTCTATCACAAAGATGGTGTTAGAATACCTATGCCTAATGTTCAGACCAGAAGTAGTTCAGCACATAACAGCAAGACCTTTTCAAGCAGTAACCCACTGGATGCTGTATGAAAATTGTGGAGTGTATGTTATATCAATTGACAACACATATCAGGAGTATTATCTGGTGGATGAAATCTACAAACACTGCATGAAAAGACTGAAAGGGATGTTACATGTAAAATTGGTCTGCAACAAAGACTCTGCTATGGGAAGATTCTTGGTAAGAAGGATTGTAAATCAGAGTCTAGGTTTAAGTCCTGATCTATGCTTATATGATGACTAAGTTTTGGTAGCATCATTTGAAGAACTTGACTTCTTTTCCTAAAAGTCAAGTTAGGGGGAGATTGTTGGGAACTGAAAATGAGCTAAGTATGGATAGTGCTGCTAGTCCATGATTCCTACTGCTAAGTCTACATTAATACTGCCAGAAGAAAGTTAATACTGCTGGGCAAGATTACTACTGCGTATACACGGTTAGTACTGCTAGACCAAATTACTACTGCAAGACATGGTTAGTACTGCTAGACCAAATTACTACTGCAAGACATGGTTAGTACTGCTGAGCTGAGATACTACTACTAGAAGACTGTGAAGGTTAATACTGCTGAAGGTCGTTAATGCTGCTAAGTCAAATCATTGTTAATACTGCTGACTTGATAAGTTTGGTATGCGATACTTTTGGAGACAAAGAAGGAATTGATCAAGATATGTTTAACGAAGATTCAGAAGATCAATTTACTTTTGATAGTTATCTTGTAATTACTTTTGTATAAATAGTATTGATAGATAGCTATTAGAATACACGATACATCATAGACGAGTTAATATACGTGTGAAATTAGAATTCGATATTGATTCAAGAGAGAATTAACCTCAAGGTGTAAGAACCCTATTTCTAGAGAAGTAGAAGTCGTCTTGTTGAGCCTGTTCAACAAGATTGAGGTTTGGTTGTTAATATTGTGATTCAAAACAGTGAATACAAAATTGTGAATTTTCTGTTACATTGTTCTTGATTGTGAGAATTAAAGTTCTTTTCCGCAGATTCTTTAATTCTGAATTCTAAGTGTTTATTGTCTTGTTAAGATTCGATCCTGACATATGTAAATCATGAAAATGTCTACATCATTAGTCTATGAAAATGTCTACATCATTAGTCTATAAAAATTATGGATGCACTTTACCTTCTTAAGAAATCTAAACATTCTTGAAAGTTCTACCTTATCGCAATTTTAAAAAATTGAGCAAAAAATGATCTGCTCACACTAGTCAGCAAAAGGGGCATCTCAAATGAGAATTAAATGAGCATGTAAGCAAGTGACTAACAAAAATTTGGAGTCGTAAGTAAACCCGTGTCTCCTAAGATTCTTATCATCCGCTGTATCGTCTTTCATTTAGAATGGTTGAAAAGTGTTGGTGATTTTAGTGAAATCATCGGTCCATTTTGTGTAGTTGGATTCACAAAGGTAATAATGGGGTTGGTAGCTAAGCTATAACATGAGTTAAGAGGTGTGGAGTGCACACTCGTGTAAGCTAACTAGAACCCGGGATTGTTGGACGGTTAAAATCGACAAGTTACAAAGTGGTTTCTTGAGCTGGGCGTCGGGGCCACTTTTGGCGCTACTTATCTAGCGCGGGAAGTAGCGCCGGGCTCTGGAATGTTGCCCGCGCTCCTTTTGGGGCTACTTATCTAGCACGGGAAGTAGCGCCGGCGTCAAGGATGTTTTCTCACTTTGTAACTCCCGATTTTTGTAACCGACGTCATTAAGTCCACAATCAAATCTCATTAAATGAGAGATTATTTCCTGATTCAATATAGTGTAGGTTACATTTCTAAAGTGTATAAGTATGAATCGATTAGTGCCTTAATCGAGACACCGAAACAAAGAGATTATCCCCTAGAGAATTTCGTGATACCCAGGCATATATGGTCGAAATATCTCTTACGGAAAGCGAGCTCTCACGCGATCTCTGCGTTTTATCCAAGCTATTCTACATCTCTTTCTCTCTCAACTTTTCGAATTCCTCCAACAATCGTAAGAGATATTTGCTTATCGCGAGAGAGATGGCGAATGATCAAACTGTAAGAGACATGACTTCCAAGTTCACGAAACTTGAGAAGTTTGAAGGCGTGGACTTCCGTAGATGGCAGAAGAAGATGCACTTCTTATTGACAACTTTGAAGGTGGCGTATGTACTAAGCACCCCCGATACCGGAGCTGATGGAGAACGAGACGTTGGAGGTTACCCGGCATCGCGGCAAGTGGGAGAATGACGACTACATCTGTCGTGGCCACATCTTGAACGGTATGTGTGACTCCCTCTTCGATATCTATCAAAATGTGGAATCCTCCAAAGAGCTATGGGACTCTCTCGAGTCCAAATACATGGTCGAGGATGCTTCTAGTAAGAAGTTTCTCGTTAGTAATTTTAACAATTACAAAATGGTGGACTCAAGGCCGGTGATGGAGCAATACAACGAGCTCCTTCGCATTCTAGGCCAATATGCTCAACATGATATGAAGATGGACGAATCCATCTCCGTATCGAGCATTATTGATAAACTGCCCCCTCTTGGAAGGACTTCAAACATATGTTAAAACATAAGAAGGAAGAGTTGTCTCTTGTACAACTCGGTAGTCACTTGCGCATAGAGGAATCTCTTCGGGCGCAAGAGGCTGAGAAACCTAAGGTTAAAGAGGTTTCTGCACCTTCGGTAAATATGGTGGAAGAGGGAAAGACTAACAAGTTCAAAGGAAAACGGAAGTTCAATGATGCTAAGAAAGGGCCCAACAAGAAGGTTAAATTAACCTGTTGGACCTGTGGGATGACCGGCCATCTCAAGCGGGATTGTCGGGTTGTCAAGAACAAGAATGGTGCAAGCGCAAGTGGTAGTGGGCAAGGATCCAAGGATCAAAACCCACGGCAAGATCAGTTTCTTGACTTTGGTTTTAATTCAAATTTGGATTATGTGCCACTGATATCCGAATCATTTTATGCGCAGGATGATGATGTTGCTTGGTGGATCGACTCAGGTGCTACAAGTCATGTGTGCAAAGATCGCCGTTGGTTCACTTCTTTGGAACCGATTGAAGACGGATTAATGCTTCGCATGGGGAACGAGTCGATGGCTCCCATTCTTGGAAGAGGCTTAGTTAGGCTAGAATTTAGTTCTGGCAAAATAGTTGAACTTTTTAATGTTTTGTTTGTACCGCGAATTCGAAAGAATTTGGTTTCCGGTAGTATTTTGAATAAGTTAGGGTATAGGCAAGTTTATGAGTCGGACAAGTTTATCTTGTCAAAGGGTGGCTCTTTTGTAGGATTTGGTTATTTGCTTAATAATATGTTTATGTTGAATTTGAATAAAATGAATGTTGTTTCAAATTCTGTTTTTATTGCAAATAATGTTTGTGTTGATTCTAATTTATGGCATGCGAGACTTGGTCACGTTAATTTTAAACGGATGGTTGAAATGTCAAAAGACGGTCTTATTCCGGCTTTTGATATTAAGTCTGATAAGTGTAAAACTTGCATGTTAACAAAGATCACTAGACAACCTTTTCCTAACGTGAAAAGGGACTATTCGGTACTTGAATTAATTCATAGTGATCTTTGTGATTTGCATTCGACTCCGTCTTTTGGTAATAAAAAGTATGTTGTCACTTTTATTGACGACGCTTCACGATTTTGCTATGTTTATTTGTTACATTCAAAAGATGAAGCGTTGGTTAAATTTAATGTTTTTAAAACGGGAGTTGAATTGCAAATGAATGGCTAAATAAAGTGTTTACGTACCGATCGCGGTGGGGAGTATTACGACCCCATGTTTTTCCAAACCGTAGGAATCATTCATGAGACTACGGAGCCTTATACATGTCAGGATCGAATCTTAACAAGACAATAAACACTTAGAATTCAGAATTAAAGAATCTGCGGAAAAGAACTTTAATTCTCACAATCAAGAACAATGTAGCAGAAAATTCACAACTTTGTGTATTCACTAAAACGACTCACAAGATTACAACCAAACCTCAATCTTGATGAACAGGCTCAATCAAGACGACTTCTACTTCTCTAGAAATAGGGTTCTTAAACCTTGAGGTTAATTCTCTCTGAAAACGATATCGAATTCTTTTCACACGTATCTTCTAATAGCTATCTATTGAAGTCTATTTATACACAAATAATTACAAGATAACTATCAAAAGTAAATTGATCTTCTGAATCTTCGTTAAACATATCTTGATCAATTCCTTCTTTGTCTCCAGAAGTATCGCATACCAAACTTATCAAGTCAGCAGTATTAACCTTCATTCTTCATGAGCAGTACTAACAATCTTCAGCAGTATTAACCGATTTCATCTCCAGCAGTATTAACATTACTCCAGCAGTATTAAGTCATGAGCAGTACTAACAGATATTCAATTATGCACCAGCAGTACTAACCTTGACTTGCAGTAGTAACTTTGTCTAGCAGTAGTAACCTCACATAAGCAGTACTAACGATTGTCTGGCAGTAGTAAAGTTGTCTTGGCAGTAGTAATCATACTTAGCACTTTCTTCAGTTCCCAACAATCTCCCCCTAACTTGACTTTTCAGGATGAGAAGTTAAGTTCTTCAGATGATGCTTCCAAAACCTAATTGTGCATGCCTAGATCAGGATTCAATCCCAGACTTTGATTGAGAGTCCTTCTTACCAGATATCTTGCCATCTCAGAATCTTTGTCACTTACCAACTTAGCATGCAGCATTCCCTTCAACCTTTTCATGTTGTGGTTGTATACGACATCTACCAAGTAATATTCATGATATGTATTATCAAGAGAGATGACATACACACCGCAATTTTCGTGAAGCATCCAATGGGTAATGACTTGAAAGTTTCTGTTGATCACATACTGAACTGCTTCTGGTTTAAACATTAGGCATAGGTATTCAAGAACCATCTTGGTGATAGATATATCTTGCTCTGTCAGCATGTTTCCATATAGCCTCATTCCTACTTTGAACATCTCTTCCAAGTCTGATCTAGAGCTCCTCCTTATAAGATTTCCCCAAGTAGAACAGACTTCAAACTTTCCATCTGCTCTTTTTATTCTAATGAACTCCTTTCTCCCATCTTTCAATGTATCCCAGAAGATGATTTCAGGGGCCATAGAAGATATTGGTTCAGCTTGGATTGGTTTAGTATTAACCACAGTAATATACGAATCACATTGAGCATTTGGCAGTGAGTGTACATTGCTTGGTTGGCCTGAGGGAGTTGCCACTTCTTCTTCAACAACTTTTGGATCAGATTTCTCTTTCACTGTTTCCTTCTGGGCTTCTTCTACAGTTGGATCCACTCTTGGCTTCTTTACATCTTTCTTCTTTGAAGCTATGGACTTTGTTCTTGGCCTTTTGGTTGACAGCATCTTTGTCCTTTTGAAAATTTTAACAGCTCTAGGAGTGGTTTCAGCTGTTTCTTCTTTGTGGCTCTCAGCAGCACTAACAGTTTCTGCTGCCTTTTGTTTTTCAGCAGCAGTAACCATTTCTACTGCTATAGCTGTTACTGCTTCTTTTATGACCTTTAATGCTGCTGCTTCAACACTACCCTTCACAATCCAATATATCTCTGTATCAATCTCTGCTTTAGTTACTGTGGGGACAGATTCTGCTTTCTTCTCACTTTCAATTACTGCTGCCTCCACAAGATTCTTCAAAATCTCAGTTACTGCTGCTTCAGTCTCAGACACTGCAGCATTATCTGTTTCTACTTCTTTTGCAACCTCAGCAACAGTAACCGTTTCTGCTGCTGGTTCTGTTTCTGCTTCCTTTGTAAGATCAGCAGCAGTAACCGTTTCTGCTGCTGCTTCTGTTTCTGCTGCTTTCTCACTTTCAGCTTCTTTTGCCACTTCTGTACTCTGCTCAGCCTCCCCCTCAACCTTATATTCATACTCCCCCTCAATCTTTGCATCCTCCATGTTTATATCAGATTCTGACTCCCCCTTTTTGGAAGCATCAGTGGTTGTGCTTCGCCTTTTTAGAACAAACTGAGCTTTCTTTCTTCTTTGTAGCAGCTTTGTGATCATTTTCTTATTCTTCTCTATCTTTGTGTTTTGATAAAGAACCACCTTTTTAAGTTCATCTATCTCCTTCTGCTGATCCATTACCTCTATGTTGATGTTTGCTATGGTTTCCATCAATTCCTCGTACGTATATCTATCCTCACCCTGTTTAGGAGTTTTTACCTCCCTTAAAGGATCCTTGGAAGTTGTAGCAGGTGTCTCTTGCCTAGCAAAAGCACTACCTACCCCCTTGGTTTCTTGGCACCTGGGACCTCTGGATGATTTCTCACCCTGAGTTGCCGTGAGGAAGGTCTTAGTTATTTTACCACTGGCCTTCTCTTTGCTAGCAGAAGTAGTGGCAGCCTTGCGACTCACATGCTCAACCTTCTCCTTAGTGAGCACCTTCTTGGGGTTGGGAGACACCCCTGTGGTTTCCCTTTCGATATTCTCCATTGGAGAATGCTCCAACAGAGGGCTTAAAGGCTTCGGGCTCTTAGGAGATACATCAAGGGAAGGAACCTTGTGTACCTTTCTTCTTTCAAACATTTTGGTTATTTTGGGAGTGGGTCATACAAGGATGGACTGAGGGATGTCTTTTGTGATGGAAGGTTGGGATTGGTCATCAGTGGGTGTGTCTAATGAGGGCCTTGACCCTGATGCCATACCTTCAATTGTGTGGGACACAACCATCATTGTAGAGAACAATGGTGTGTCAACTCCTTCCGAGTCCCTAGGAAGTCTTTTCATATTTGAAAAAACCTTCCCTTTAGGGGATTTTGGTACATATACCTCATCAAATTGAGGCATATCCGTCAATTCCTTGGTAATTACTTCCTGAACAAACCTTGGATACATATAGAAACGCTTTTTGGATTCCAGGTTTGCCACAAGATCATTGAAAATCATATGAGAAAAATTAAACTTCCTGTTAGTGGCTAAGCAGACTAGAGCATAAGCAATAGTACTGCTGAACTCACTCCATCCAGTAGTTTTTCTTGAAATACAATGCATTAAGGTATGAACAAAGAATCTCCATTGAGTAAAAAACTTTGACTTGTAGAATTTAAAAACTCCAATGGGACCTTCATACCCCATTCTTTGGAAAGTTGAGTATAGTTCTTCATTGGAAATAGAAGTTATACGTGAGGCATCATCTAGGCGAAGAGTGATGCGAATGAGTTATTCTGAAACTTTCAAGGGTTTGTCACATACCCTTGTTTGGATGACTTTCTGCCCATCTTCGGATTCGACGGTAGCATTGGCCCAGAATTGCGTCTGATGCTCGATGTAGATAGTCGGATTCACCGTTAGGGCATAAGAAATATGAGTGGACTTGAGAAAATCCACAATGTCATGAAATCCTTCGGCCTGCTTCGGCTTCTGAAGCATCGCAATCTCATTATGCTCGTCGACAAACTCCATAATCGTCGTTCTTCCTGAGGATATGGATAGAAACACAAAGATTCTAGGGAGAAAAGGGGTTAGAGCGAGAGAGAGAAGAAGTTAATGCGAAGAGTCGTTATGAACTTTGGCGGGCAAACAGGGGTATTTATAGCAGTATTTGCCCTAGATTTTCAAGAAGCAGTATTAACTACATAGCAGTATTAACTGAAAAGCAGTATTAACTACTAAGCAGTATTAATTACAAAGCAGTATTAACTGAAAAGCAGTATTAACTACTGAGCAGTAATAACTGCAAAGCAGTATTAACTGCTGAGCACTGGCAGTAGTAATTCTGCACAGCAGTAGTAACTACACTTGCACTTTTCTGCACTTGACAAACTGAATTAAACAAAACATTCTGAGAAAGAGAGTTAGTAGCACCAAATATATGAAGAAATGCAGGTATAAAAACATAAAATCATGAATTTATTCAAGGTTGATCATGCCCACACTTGTTACCAAAAAGGTGAATCTACCCACATCAAAAGCTTTTGTGAATAGATCAGCAAACTGGTCATTTGTATGAACTTTAGCAACCTGAATTAATTTCTTTTCATTGCAATCTCTAATAAAATGATACATGATCTCTATATGCTTTGTTTTTGAGTGTTTGACTGGATTATTAACAATGCTAATAGCACTGTTGTTGTCAATAAAGATTGGAGTGTGAAGAAAGGTTACCCCATAATCCAACATCTGATTCTGAATCCATAGTACCTGAGAACAGCAACTTGCAGCAGCTATATACTCAGCCTCTGTGGTAGATAAGGACACTGTTGTTTGTTTCTTACACTGCCAAGATACTAGTCTTGTACCCAAAAACTGACATCCACCTGAAGTAGACTTCCTATCCATGTTAGCTCCACCCAAGTCACTATCTGAGTATGCAAGCAAGTCAAAAGATGATTCATAGGGATACCAGAGACCTAATCTAGGTTGCCCTCTTAGGTATCTGAAAATTCTCTTGACTGCATGAAGATGAGATTGCTTTGGTGTGACTTGAAATCTGGCACAAACACACACTGAAAACATAATATCTGGTCTAGAGGCTGTGAGATACATGAGAGATCCAATCATTGATCTGTAATGATGGACATCCACATCCTCCCCCTCAAGATCTGCAGTGATCTGTTTGTGTGTTTCCATTGGTGTGCTTGCTGGCTTTGAGTCTGTTAGACCAAACTTGTCCAGGATGTCTTTCACATACTTGGATTGACTAATAAAAATCCCATCTTTCCTCTGTTTTACCTGAAGCCCAAGAAAGAAAGTAAGCTCTCCCATGGAACTCATCTTGAAGCTTTTGTGCATTAACTCCTCAAACTCTTTACACATTTGATCATTGGTGGATCCAAAGATGATGTCATCCACATAGATCTGAACAAGTAATGTGTCTTTCTTTCTCCTCTTGATAAACAGGGTCTTGTCAATTACTCCTCTTTCAAAGTCATTTTTCAAGAGATAGGTAGACAGAGTGTCATACCATGCTCTTGGGGCTTGATGCAAACCATAAAGAGCCTTCTTCAGCTTGTATACTCTGTCAGGGTGCAATGGATTCTCAAATCCAGGGGGTTGACAGACATATACTTCTTCCTCAATACTTCCATACAGAAAAGCACTTTTGACATCCATTTGGTACACTTTGAACTTCATGTATGAGGCATAGGCTAGAAATAGCCTGATTGCTTCAATCCTTGCCACAGGAGCAAAGACTTCCTCATAATCTATTCCTTCTTCCTGAGTGTACCCTTGTGCAACCAGTCTTGCTTTGTTTCTGATCACAATCCCTCTATCATCCTTCTTGTTCCTGAAAATCCACTTGGTGCCAATTGCTCTATGACCTTTTGGAAGGTCTACCAAGTCCCAAACATCCTGTAATTTGAACTGTAGCAGCTCCTCTTGCATTGCCTCTATCCAGCTTGGATCTTTCATAGCATCATAAGCCTTTTTGGGTTCAATCTGGGATAAAAAGCAAGATAGAACAGTATTAACTGTATTCTGTTGATCTTGAATCTCTTGAAGTCTGCTTTGCTTTCTGGTCATCATGGGAGAAGCTATGTCTCCAATTACCAACTCAGGAGGATGGTTTTTCTGAGTTCTTGTGGGATGACCAGGTTCCTCTTGTATGTTCACATCCAGATTTGACTCATTTAAGTCTGGATCTACTGCTGCTTCTTCAGTCACTTCAGACTCTCTGGAATTTGAGTTTGAAGGCTGTTCGTCCTCTACTCTTCTCTCTTCTTCATTCTGAATGGGTTCAGCCTCCTCTTGTTGTTCACAGAATTCAACAGGATCAATGGAAGGGAGTGGAAATATCACAGATTGAATTCTGTGTTCTGATGGTGGTGTATCCCTTTGTCCTGCATATACATCACTACTGAAACCCAAAGAATTAGTGAGTGAATCAATGTCAAATAGCCAGTTAGGACCTGAACCAATAGGATTTGGTGTGTTCTCATTGCATTTGACATTGTCACTTTCTTCAATTATTCTAGAGGAGGTATTAAAAACTCTGTAGGCCTTACTCTGAGATGAGTACCCAATAAGAAAACCATCATCTGCTTTGCTATCAAACTTACCTAAGTGAGATTTGGTATTGAGAATAGTACAAGGACATCCAAATGGTTTGAAAAACCCAATATATGGTTTCTTTTTATGGAAAAGCTCATAAGGTGTCTTGTTTTTAGGCTTTACAACTAAAACTCTGTTTTGAACATAGCAGGCAGTATTAACTGCTTCTGCCCAAAAAGTAATTGGTAACTTTGAATCAGCTAATAGAGATCTGGCAGCCTCAATCAGTGTCCTATTCCTTCTCTCAGCAACACCATTTTGTTGTGGAGTCCTAGGAGCACTGTATTGTCTCTCAATTCCTTTTTCTTCACAAAATATGTTTAGATCAAAATTTTTAAACTCAGTTCCATTATCTGATCTAATGACTTTCAGTCTTTCACCTTTTGATTTGATTGGTTTTCAATTTTGAGAATAAAAGATTTGATCAGTCCACTTGTCTCATCTTTAGTTCTCAGAAAATATACCCAAGTAAATCTAGAGTAATCATCAACAATAACTAAGCAGTATGATTTCTTGCCAATACTCATCACATTAGTAGGACCAAACAGATCCATATGTAACAGCTGAAGAGGATTTGAGATAGTGTTTATTTCTTTGGACTTATGAGAAGTTTTGTGTTGTTTACCTTTGAGAATAGCAACACAATGATCATCACATGAATAGACTTTGGATGGCAAACCCCTTACAAGGTTATTCTTAACAAGTTTATTCATTGTTTTAAAGTTCATGTGACACATCCTTCTGTGCCAAAGTGATGATTCATCCAAAGAAGCTTTTGAAACTAAACAATATAGGGATGAATCAGATGAAACACTTTCCAAATCTAAACAATATACATTATCCTTCCTAGGAGTTCTCAGAAGTATCATGTTTTCATCAACCACTTTGTATCCAGGAGCCAGGATAATACATTCAGAATCAGTAAACAATATGCTATGCTTCTTGTCACAAACCTGTGATACACTTAACAGGTTGTATCTCAATTTCTCAACATAGTACACATCTTCAAAGGTCATCTTACCTTTTGAAACATCACCCTTACCACTTATCTTTCCACCAGCAGGATTATTCCCAAATGCAACATGTCCTCCATCAATCTTTTTGAAATTTTTGAGGCAGGCCATGTTACCTGTCATGTGCCTGGAGCAACCACTATCAACATGCCAAATGCTCCTTCCCTTGAGCTGTTGGTTGCCCTGCACATTAAGATAAATCAGTTAGTTTTATTGGGAACCCAAGCCGAAGTGGTCTTGGGTCTCCCTTGCTCATCAAAGTACTTACACTGGGTTTTGATGAGATTTTCAAACTTAGGAACTGCAGTACTGGAGTACTTTGTCAATATGATTGGTTTAGCAGCACTAGAAGCAGTATTAACCTCAGAAGTACTAACAATGCTAGCAGTACTAACACTGGGAGCAGCAGTATTGTTAGCAGCACTATCAGTACTATTAGCAGTACTAACAGAGTTAGCAGTATTAACAGAGTTAACACTGCTAGAAGCAGTATTAACAGAGTTAACACTGCTAGCAGCAGTACTATCTGAATAGGAAGTACTAACAGTGTTAGCAGCACTAATACTGCTAACAGCACTAACTTTTGAAGAATTACTAGCAGTATTAACACTGCTAGCAGCACTAACTCTTGAAGAAGTACTAACAGTGTTAGCAGTACTAACACTGCTAGCAGCAGTATTATTTTTAGTGCCTTTTGGAACCCACATTGTAACACATTCCTTTTCAGGCTTTTTCTTCATGTGGCTTTTTGGTTCAGCTTGTTTCTTAGCCACATTTGTTCTTGTAGGCTTCCTATAGCCAGAAGGTTTTTGATAACTTCTTTGAAAACTTCTCTTTTGGTTAATAGGATTGAAGAAACAGTATTTGGCCAGATGATTCAGTTTGCCACAAATAAAGCAAGGTTTTGGTCTGTTAATCTTTTGCAGATCAACTCCTTGCCTTAGTGCCCACTGGTTATTCCAGTTCCTTTGATTTCCCCTCTGATTATCATGTTTTTGGGGCTTATTCTCTTGAGATTTCCTGCAAGAACACTGTTCACAAGTTTTAGAGTTCACAACAGTGGTCTATGCATAATGAACTCCCTTTCCCTTTTCAGTCCTTTTCATCTCATTGTTCTTAACACATGGACTTTCACATTCCTCATCAGAGCCTACTTTTTCAGTCTCATCCTCAACAACTACTTTATCTAATGGATCTACTTCAGTGGCTCCTTTAGGTAAGTCCTTACTATCCATGGTTTCTAACAGGTCTGATTTAGGAGGGATGTAAGTGTTGTTATAGGGTGGGGGTGTGGCGTTATACCCTAGGCCTGTTTTTGACTTACTTTGAACTTGAGCATTTATTATTGTGTCCATGGCTTTAGAAGCTTTTGAAAACTTTTCAACATCAGCTTTTACTTTCTCAAGTTCTTCTTTTAATTTCTCACACTCTTCCCTAGACTCTTTCAGTTGGAACTCCAGACCACCTTTTTCCCACTTCCAGTAGTTAGTATCATATGAGTGTTGAAGTTCATTGGCTTGAAAGGCCCTAATCTGTTCTTCAAATCTCTCAACAATCAACACATAGTCTCTTCTATCCTTTTCTAACCTTTTAAGATCATCACACATACCCTGATTGTGATCTCTATACCTTTTAACAGTGTCTATACAAGCTTGAGTACAGAGATTAGATTTTACCTCAGTGGGAAGATCTGAAACTTCAGCCATGAGTGCTTGATTTTGGATGGCTTCTTCTGCTTGATCACTCCAGTCAAATCCCATTCCTTGTTGAGAAACAAGAGCTTGAATGGAGTTTCTGTTTTGATTGGAACTTCCAGCCTGAGTTTGTTGATGGCTGTTGTGAGATGTTCCTCCTCTGCATTCCCTGGCAAAGTGTCCCATCTTGTGACACTTGTAGCATTCAACTTTGGATTTGTCAAATCCAGCACCATCCTCTCTTCTTTGGGAAAAAATGTTTCTCCCTGTCCTCTTAATGAATCTCTTCACCCTCATAGACAGCATAGCCATCTGCCACTTTATATCCATCTCTTCAAGATCATCAGCATTAACCTGTTCTAAATCATCATTAATCAAGGAGGAATTTATATGACTAGAAAAGAAAGCTTCTAGTACTGTATCTTTGGACTTTTCCTGATTGACTGAACCAGCAGCACTAACTGAACCAGCAGTACTAACTGATTCATGGTTAGCAGTAGAATCAGGTGATGCTGAAAGAAGTGCAGCATTATGAACATATCCAGAGGGCTTCTTTTTGGCTTCAACCTCTGATTCAAAGACTCTAAGATCATTGTACAGATCATCAAGTTCCTTATCTTCCAGTTGGTCATTCTGTCTGAAGGACACAGTGTACATTGTCCATTCTTCACCCAATGACCTTAAGAACTTCCTGTTGACATCATCAGCCTCCATCTTAACTCCTACAGTGGCTAATTCTCCAATCAGCTTATTAAATCTATCAAACGTTTGAGTCATAGACTCATTCTTGGTAGAAGTAAAGTTTTCATACTGCTGCTTGAGAATTGCCTTTTGATTTCTCTTTGTGCTTTTGGTGCCAGTAAATCTCTTCTCCAAAGCATTCCATAGAATCTGAGCATCAGTGCAGTGATGAAATTGATGCTGATACTCATTGGGGATAGCCAAAAGCAGAGTGCTTAATGCCTTCATCTCTATCTGTCTGACTTTCCTCTCTGCATCAGTCTTTGGAGGAGGTCTTTTGCCATCTGGTCCAGTTCTTCCTTCAGCACATGGACCATTCTCAATGATATCCTAGATGGAATAATCAGTAAGCAGAATGTACTGCTTGATTCTAATTTTCCACATGTCAAATTCATTGGGTCTGAGCATGGGAACCTTCGAAACAAGAGTACTGTTTGATTCAAAAGAATTTTCCATAACGATTGTAGAATTCTAAGAAACACAGGCTCTGATACCACTTGTCAGGATCGAATCTTAACAAGACAATAAACACTTAGAATTCAGAATTAAAGAATCTGCGGAAAAGAACTTTAATTCTCACAATCAAGAACAATGTAGCAGAAAATTCACAACTTTGTGTATTCACTAAAACGACTCACAAGATTACAACCAAACCTCAATCTTGATGAACAGGCTCAATCAAGACGACTTCTACTTCTCTAGAAATAGGGTTCTTAAACCTTGAGGTTAATTCTCTCTGAAAACGATATCGAATTCTTTTCACACGTATCTTCTAATAGCTATCTATTGAAGTCTATTTATACACAAATAATTACAACATAACTATCAAAAGTAAATTGATCTTCTGAATCTTCGTTAAACATATCTTGATCAATTCCTTCTTTGTCTCCAGAAGTATCGCATACCAAACTTATCAAGTCAGCAGTATTAACCTTCATTCTTCATGAGCAGTACTAACAATCTTCAGCAGTATTAACCGATTTCATCTCCAGCAGTATTAACATTACTCCAGCAGTATTAAGTCATGAGTAGTACTAACAAATATTCAATTATGCACCAGCAGTACTAACCTTGACTTGCAGTAGTAACTTTGTCTAGCAGTAGTAACCTCACATAAGCAGTACTAACGATTGTCTGGCAGTAGTAAAGTTGTCTTGGTAGTAGTAATCATACTTAGCACTTTCTTCAGTTCCCAACAATACACCACATCAAAATGGTGTGGCGGAACGAAAAAATAGAGTTCTCAAAGAAATGGTGAACTCTATGTTATCCTACTCGGGGTTGAGTGATGGATTTTGGGGTGAAGCCAGGCTAACGGCTTGTTATTTGCTGAATCGAGTTCCTAATAAATGGAACAAGATTACCCCATATGAACTTTGGTTCAAGAAAAGGCCGAACTTGAGTTATATTCGAGTTTGGGGCTGTCGAGCGGTTATTCGACTACCCGAACCCAAAAGGAAGACTTTGGGTGAGAAAGGCATTGATTGCATCTTTGTTGGATATGCCGAGCATTCCAAGGCTTATAGGTTCTATGTTATTGAACCTAATGATTCTGTAGCGATTCACACCGTTATAGAATCGAGAGATGCGATATTTGATGAGACTAGATTCTCTTCAATGCCGAGGCCTAAGGACATAGTTCCAAATACTAGTGAAACTAGTGAGGTTGAAGAACAAGCAATTGTTCCAACCGAATCTTCGATGCTTCGAAGGAGCAAAAGAGGAAGGATTGAAAAATCCTTTGGTCCCGATTTCCAAGTGTACTTGGTAGAGGGATCAAGAGATGAGATTGGATCCCAATTCCTTACTGTTATAGTGTTGAGGAGGATCCAAAATCATTTGATGAGGCTATTAAGTCTCAAGATGTTGCTTTCTGGAAAGAAGCAATACATGATGAGATGGACTCCATCATGGGGAATAATACTTGGGTATTATCGGACTTGCCACCGGGTTGCAAACCTTTGGGATGCAAGTGGATCTTCAAAAGGAAGATGAAAGCGGATGGATCAATCGATAAGTTCAAAGCTCGATTAGTGATCCAAGGCTTTAGGCAACGGGAAGGCATAGATTATTTTGTTACTTATGCCTCGGTTGCAAGGATCTCATGATCAGATTGTTGATAGCCTTAGGTGCTATTCACAATTTAGTGATTCACCAAATGGATGTCAAAACGACATTCTTGAATGGTGATTTGGAGGAGGAAGTTTACATGATTGTTATGCCCGGGAAGGAGCATAAGGCATGTAAACTTGTAATGATATATGTCGGATTTCCTTCGGTTTTGGAGGGATATTCGGATGCAAGTTGGATTACCAATTTGGAAGATCACTCTTCCACGAGTGGTTGGGTATACTTGCTTGGGGGAGGTGCCATCTCATGGGCTTCCAAGAAGAAAACTTACATCACGAGTTAGACTATGGAGTCGGAATTTGTGGCGTTAGCCGCTGCCGGTAAAGAGGCGGAATGGCTAAGGAATCTGGTCCATGAAATTCCGTTATGGCCGAAACCAATATCACCAATTTCTATCCGTTGTGATAGTGATGCTACTTTGGCTAAAGCCTATAGTTAAATGTATAATGGCAAGTCTAGACACTTAAGTGTTAGACATAGCATGATTCGTGAGCTAATCATGAATGGGGTGATTTCGATTGAGTTTGTTCGGTCGCAACAAAATCTAGCGGACCACTTGACGAAGGGGTTAGCTAGGGACTTGGTACACAAGTCGGTTATAGGGATGGGGTTAAAGTCCATCTAAATCTCTAACAGTGAGATACCCAATTCCCTTCTAATACAACGTTAGAAGCTGAATTCAATGGGAAAGCTCACCCTAAGAGATTGGAGCACAAGACGGTCATCCCAAGGTGTGTGCTCGGTACTGCAAGTGAAGAAGGTAATTGTTCTTTTGTAAAAATGCATGTGCAGGTGCATGAGGAAAAGAACTACCTATATGAGTGTGAAGTGTGGCCGCTTCAAAAAGCTTGGACTTGGCTTTGATACACTCATGAATGGATAAGGACACATGGCCTGTATAGTGTCAAGTTTATGCTTTAGATAATTTTTAAATTCATGTGTATGTTATTTTCTGGTACTCAAATGGGTTGACGGGTTCAATCCTTAGGACACCCGGATTCTCGAGTATTTGAAATGTGTAATGTACTAAGATGGAAATTCAATCTTTTAGATATTTTCATTTATGCATGAGTTTGTTTACCTGTATTGTAATTTTATTTTGTGAATCAAGGATTGCACTAAAATGGGGGAGGAATGTTGGTGATTTTAGTGAAATCATCGGTCCATTTTGTGTAGTTGGATTCACAAAGGTAATAATGGGGTTGGTAGCTAAGCTATAACATGAGTTAGGAGGTGTGGAGTGCACACTCGTGTAAGCTAACTAGAACCCGAGATTGTTGGACGGTTAAAATCGAAAAGTTACAAAGTGTTCTTGAGCTGGGCGTCGGGGCCACTTTTGGCGCTACTTATCTAGCGCGGGAAGTAGCGCCGAGCTCTGGAATGTTGCCCGCGCTCCTTTTGGGGCTACTTATCTAGCACGAGAAGTAGCGCCGGCGTCAGGGATGTTTTCTTACTTTGTAACTCCCGATTTTTGTAACCGACGTCATTAAGTCCACAATCAAATCTCATTAAATGAGAGATTATTTCCTGATTCAATATAGTGTAGGTTACATTTCTAAAGTGTATAAGTATGAATCGATTAGTGCCTTAATCGAGACACCGAAACAAAGAGATTATCCCCTAGAGAATTTCGTGATACCCAGGCATATAGGGTCGAAATATCTCTTACGGAAAGCGAGCTCTCACGCGATCTCTGCGTTTTATCCAAGCTATTCTACATCTCTTTCTCTCTCAATTTTTCGAATTCCTCCAACAAAAAGTTAAGTAATATTCAAGTAAAAAAGAAAACTAATGGAATAGGAGGATTGAAGACCAAGCATGATGAAAAATTCAACTTCAAATAATATTATAGAACTCAAACACAGTTCTAAACACATAACTATACAAAATTTAAGGGTCATTAAAATAAAAATCAAGAAGAATGAAATATGTTGGGAATAAACACAACCCACGTTACATTCAAGAGTAAATTGAATAAACATGAAAATCAAGATACACACGATACAAGAATGACCAACATTGAACATAGTATTTGATAAGCCAAAAATCAAAGAAGCATGGTGATGAAAATGCAAACCATATATAATCACACAAAATCCACGACCATGTTTATAAACAAAGAAATATGAAAACGACACAAAAGAATAGTCAAAATCAAACAAAATAGTAGAGCAATGGAAAACTTGGTGCAAAAGAAACCCTAGTACAATGAAGATTAAAATAAACAAGAATTGCAAACTTAATATCTAACACATATTATGTCCTCACAACACAAAATGGAATGCTTGGTGCAAGGGGATCTCACTACCAAAACAGAAAGAATGAAAATAGTGAGGCAGTGAAAACCGTCAAAAACAAATATGCATACACACAAACACGTTATCAAATTTAAAATAAGATATGCATACAAGCCAAGCATAACATGAACAAGAAATTTAATAGCAATGCCGAGAAAAAGTTGCACATAGACAAAAACATGTTACAAAAATTTATAAAACTAAAATTCAACAATACTAGAAAGGTTGTGCGTATATAGTATGTCATCACAAAGAAATGGAAATCAAAGGCATCTACAAACCAATAAATACTATAATGAAATAGATTCTTCACACATAATTCCATTAACGTAAAATGCCTACAACTCTACCGTACCATAACGCAAATTAACAAGAAGGATAAAGTCAAAACCAAACAAGTACGAAAAAGACATTACTTAGAAAGTCAGAAATGAAGTTACGAAATCAAAGCAAGAAGAATAGAAAGTGTTGCCCATAACCAAGATCTACAATATAAACCACAAACCTAAGTTCACAAAAACCATTTTTTAAAAGCGGTAGCACGAAAGCGAAAAAGAGCCGGGTGATGCTTAATTGAACATGAATCAAGATAAACAAATTCAACAACTAAACCATAATTTAGATTGAAAATAAGATTCTAAATGCCTTTCATGGATCTTTATTCAATTGTGTAACAATCATTGTTTATAAGGATGATGATGGTGGTTTGTCCATATTCGGCATTAACATGTATATTGCCATTCTTCATCACTATTTTATCCATCAATATTTAGAGTTTGATTTTAACATGCATTGCCATTGTTCATCTGTGATCCCAGAAACAAGTAATCAATCCAAATATGAATCAAAAGGGGCCATCTCTATATTCAATAAGATCAAAGTAGCTCACAAGGTGAATGCAATGCAAATACTAGTGTGTGTGGCTACTATGTGTAATGAAATGACCTAATTTCCCAAAGGGGATATTAGCAAACTATATATACCTAGGGTGTAGAATAGCCCTATTACAAATATAGTCCCTCTACTTGGTACAATAACATTTAAGCACTAACATTCTCCCCCTTTGTACCAAAGTAGAGCAAAAGATTTAGACGTCCACCGGGGTCACATTCTTCTTTTGAATACCAAAGATGATCTTGAATCTGCGCAGTTCAAGGCGGTAGTCTTTCCGGAGGGAGATGGCTTCAATCACTTGGTTGATCAAGTTCTTTTCTTTCTCAGTGAATTTTACCTCTCCTGTCAGGATCGATTCTTAACAAGAATTAAACTTCTTAGAAACAGAATTTAGAGAATCTTGCGGAATAGAACTCTAAATCAATTAATGAACAATCAATAGAAATTCAATACACTGTATATATCAAACTGTATTACTCACAAGTTTTACACCAAACCTCAATCTTGTTGAACAGGCTCAACAAGACGATTTCTACTTCTCTAGAAATAGGATCTATGATCTTGAGGTTAATTCACTCTTGAATGAATATCAAGTTCTATTTCACTCGTATAAATTTCATGTTCTATCGTCTATTTTTCACTCGTATAAATTTCATGTCCTCTAATAGCTATCTATCAATACTATTTATACAAAAGTAATTACAAGATAACTATCAAAAGTAAATTGATCTTCTGAATCTTCGTTAAACATATCTTGATCAATTCCTTATTTGTCTCCAAAAGCATCGCATCCCAAACTTATCAAGTCAGCAGTATTAACAATGATTTGGCTCAGCAGCATTAATGATGATTTGGCTCAGCAGCATTAACGACCTTCAGCAGTGTTAACCTTCACAGTCTTCAAGCAGTAGTAACTCAGCTCAGCAGTACTAACCATGTCTAGCAGTAGTAATTTGGTCTAGCAGCACTAACTTCGTCTAGCAGTAGTAACTTGGTCTAGCAGTACTAACTTCGTCTAGCAGTAGTAATCTTGCCCAGCAGTAGTAACGAAGACCTGGCAGTAGTAATGTAGACTTAGCAGTACTAACCATACTTGGCATATCTTCAGTTCCCAACAATCTCCCCCTAACTTGACTTTTAGGAAAAGAAGTCAAGTTCTTCAGATGATGCTTCCAAAACTTAGTCATCATGTACACACAGATTATGACTTAGACCTAGACTCTGATTTGCAATCCTCCTTACCAAGAATCTTCCCATAGCAGAGTCTTTGTTGCAGACCAACTTTACATGTAGCATCCCTTTCAGTCTTTTCATGCTGTGATTATATATTTGATCCACCAGATAATACTCCTGATATGTGTTGTCAATTGATATGACATACACTCCACAATTTTCATAGAGCATCCAGTTGGTTACTGCTTGAAAAGGTCTTGCTGTTATGTGCTGAACTACTTCTGGTCTGAACATTAGGCATAGGTATTCTAACACCATCTTTGTGATAGACATACCTCTTTCTGTCAACATGTTGCCATAGATCTGCATGCCTACTTTGAACATCTCTTCCAGGTCAGATCTTGAGCATCTTCTTATGGCTTGTCCCCATGTTCTGTAGAATTCAAACTGCCCATCAGCTCTCTTGAGTCTGATATACTCCTTTCTTTCATCTATCAATGTATCCCAGTGACTGATTTCAGGAGGCTTTGAGTCTAATGGAGTCACTTTTATTGGTTCAGTATCAACCATAGTGATGTACAAGTCACACTGTTCATTGCTAAGTGATTGTGCCTTACTGGATTGACCTGTCTTGCTATCTCCTTGTCCTTCATCCTTGGCAACTTCTTCCTTTTCTCTTTCTTCTACCACTGGCTTCTCAACAGGTTCTATCTTTTGCTTCTTTACACACTTCTTTTTAGTGGCCACAGACTTTGTTCTCTTTCTGCTGAAAACCATCTTTGCATCCTTAGGTTCTTCCTGTTTCTTGGCAGTTGGAGGTGTATCATGTTTGGCTTTGATTAAAGCCTCTGCAACCTCCACTTCTTCTACTGTAAGCTTCTCTGTTACTGTTTCTGCTTTCTTTGTAGATTGAGCAGCATTAACTGTTTCTGCTGCTTGCTTAGAGTTAGCAGCATTAACAGTTTCTGCTGCTACTTCAGTTTCAGGTTCTTTCTCTGTTAGGTCTTCAGCAGCATTAACTGTTTCTGCTGCTTGTTCAAACTCAGCAGCATTAACAGTTTCTGCTGCTGTGGTTTCTGCTGCTTTTGAAGTTTCTGCTTCTTTAATCATCTCCTCCACCTTTTCTGTCTCCCCCTTGTTCTGTGCACTGGACTCCCCCTTCACCTGTGCATAATCCATTTCCATCTCAGTTTTCATGTGAACAGTCTCCCCCTCAATTTGTGGACCCTTCATTTTCAGATCTGCTTCTGACTCTGACTCCCCCTTTTTGGGAGCATCATCAGTTGAAGTTCTTCTTCTCAGCACAAATTGGGCCTTTTTCTTTTTGTGCAGCAACTTGGTGACCATCTTTTTGAGCTTCTCAATTTGAGACTGTTGGTAGGTGACCACAGTCTTCAGTTGCTCAATCTCTTTCTTTTGTGCCATAACATCCAAGTTGATATTCCCTATGGTTTCCATCAATTCCTCATAGTTATATCTATCCTCACCTTGTTTAGAAGTGTTTACCTTCTTTAAAGGATCACTGGAAGTTTTAGCAGAAGCCTTCTGCCTAGCAGAAGCACTACCTGCCCCCTTGGTTTCTTGGCACCTGGGTCCTCCTAATGATTTCTCATTTAGAGTTGCCATGGGGAAGGTCTTAGTTATGTTACCACTGTCCTTCTCTGTGCTAGCAGAAGTAGTGGCAGCCTTAGCACCCATATGGTCATCCTTCTCCTTAGAGACCACCTTCTTGGGGTTAGGAGACACCCATGTGGTTTCCCTGTTGATGTTCTCAATTGGAGAATGCTCCAACTGAGGGCTTAAAGGCTTAGGGCTCTGAGTAGGTACATCAAGGGAAGGAACCTTGTGCACCTTTCTTCTTTGAAACCTTTTGGTGATTGTGGGAGTTGGTTGTTCAAGAATGGACTGAGGGATGTCTTTTGAGATGGAAGGTTGGGATTGGTCATCAGTGGGTTGATCTAATGAGGGCCTTGATCCTGATGCCATACCTTCAGAGGGGTGGGACACAACCATCATTGTAGAGAACAATGGTGTGTCAACTGCTTCCGAGTCCCTAGGAAGTCTTTTCATATTTGAAAAAACCTTCCCTTTAGGGGATTTGGGTACATATACCTCAGTAAACTGAGGTAAGTCCATCAATTCCTTGTTAAGAACTTCTTGCACAAACCTTGGATACATGAAAAAGCTCTTTTTGGATTCCAAGTTTGATACAAGATCATTATAGATCATTGCCGAAAAATTGTACTTTCTGGCAGTGGATAAGCAGACCAAGGCATATGCAATGGGACTGCTGAACTCACTCCATCCAGTAGTTTTCTTGGAAATACAGTGCATCAGGGTATGAACAAGAAATCTCCATTGGTTGAAAAATTTTGATTTGTAGAATTTAAAAACACCAATGGGACCTTCATACCCCATTCTTTGTAAAGTAGAAAAGAGTTCTTCATTAGGAATAGAAGATATACCTGAAGCATCATTCAACTGAAGAGAGATGCGAATAACCTCTTCAGTGACTTTCAAGGGTTTATCACAAACCCTTGTTCGAATGGTTTTCTGCCCTTCTTCGAAACTAACAGTGGCATTCTCCCAAAATTGTGTCTGATGTTCGATATAGATTGTTGGGCTCACCGTTAGGGCATAGGAGATGTGCGAGGATTTGAGAAAATCGACTATATCGTGGAATCCCGCAGCTTGTTTCGGCTTCTGAAGCATGGCTATTTCATTGTGCTCATCCACAAACTCCATGATTCCTGAGGATTCTTGAAAGAAAAACACAAAGATTCTGGGAGACTAGGTTAGAACGAGAGAGAAGAAGTAAATGCGAAGAGTCGTTATGAACTTGGGCGGGCAAACAGGGGTATTTATATGCCCTAGATTATTAAAAGCAGTATTAAGGACATAAGCAGTATTAACTACCTAGCAGTATTAACTACCTAGCAGTATTAACTACCAAGCAGTATTAACTACCTAGCAGTATTAACTACCTAGCAGTATTAACTACCAAGCAGTATTAACTACCAAGCAGTATTAACTACCTAGCAGTATTAACTACCTAGCAGTATTAACTTCACTAGCAGTATTAACTACTGAGCAGTATTAACTACCAAGCAGTATTAACTACCAAGCAGTATTAACTACCTAGCAGTATTAACTGCACTAGCAGTATTAACTACTGAGCAGTATTAACTACTAGAACAGTATTAACTACTGAGCAGTATTAACTACACTAGCAGTATTAACTACTGAGCAGTATTAACTACAAAGCAGTATTAACTACACAAGCAGTATTAACTACTGAGCAGTATTAACTACTGAGCAGTATTAACTACTGAGCAGTATTAACTGCACAAGCAGTATTAACTACTAGAACACAGGCAGTAGTAACTCTGCACTGTGCATCACTTGTCAAATCCTCAAATGTCAACTTACACATCACTTTTACCACTTCTCTTACCTTCTGCAGGATTATTTTCAAAAGTAGCATGTCCTCCATCAATTCATTGGAAATATTGAAGGCAGGCCATGTTACCTGTCATGTGCCTAGAGCAACCACTGTCAACATGCCAAATGCTTCTCCCCATAAGCTGTTGGCTGCCCTGCACATCTGATAAATCAATTAGTTTTGTTAGGGACCCAAGCCATAGTGGTCTTGGGTCTCCCTTGATCATCAAAATACTTACATTCTGTTTTGATGAGCTTTTCAAAGTGAGGAACATCAGTGCTTGAGTACTTTGTTTTGATGATAGGTCTAGAAGCAGTACTAACTGATGTAGAAGTGCTAACTTTGGCAGCACTAACATTGCTTCCAGAAGTACTCGCCTTCTCAGCAGTATTAACTAACTTAGCAGTACTAACACTAGAAGCAGTATTAATTGTTGAAGAAGTACTAACTGTGTTAGCAGTACTAACACTGCTAGTAACATTATTGCTTCCTGCAGTACTAACATTGTTAGCAGTACTAACTGAGTTGGCAGTATTATCATTAGTACCTTTAGGCATCCATACTCTAACACTTTCTGTTTCTGCCTTTTTCATGTGGCTTATGGTTTTAACTTGTTTCTTTGCCACAACTTTCCTCACAGACTTTTTATATCCCCCACTCTTTCTGTAACCAGCAGGTTTTTGAAAATATCTTTGAGCATTAAACCTTTGGTTAACTGGATTGAAATAACAGTGTTTGGCTAGGTGATTTAGCTTACCACAGATGAAGCAAGGTTTTGGCCTGTTGATTCTGTTCAGGTCAACTCCTTGTCTCATAGCCCACTGGTTATTCCAGTTCCTTTGATTTCCCCTCTGATTATCATGTTTTTGGGGCTTGAGCTCTTGAGATTTCTTACAAGAACAATGTTTACAGGTATTGGGAGCCACAACTGTGGTCTGTTTGTAATGGACTCCCTTTTTCTCTTCATTCCTTTTGATCTCAGTGTTCTTGACACATGGACTCTCACATTCCTCATCAGAGTCTACTTTGTCAGTCTCATCCTCAACAACTATTTCTTTTTCACAAGGATCTATATTAATCTTTAATTCAGGTTCCTTTCTATCCTTGGTCTCTAACAAATCAGACTTGGGAGGTATGTAGTTGTTGTTGTAGGGTGGAGGTGTGGTATTGTACCCTATCCCTACTTTCATCTTGTCATGGATTTGAGCCTTAATGATGGTATCCATGGTTTTAGAAGCACAGGTAAACTTTTCAACATCAAGTTTAACCTTCTCAAGCTCTTCTTTTAATTTCTCATTCTCCTCCACAGACACTTTCAGCTTAATCTCATACTCATTCTTCTCCCACTTCCAATAGTTAGTATCATAGTGGTGTTGAAGTTCATTAGCTTGAAAAGCTCTAATCTGTTCCTCAAACCTTTCTAAAATCCTAACATAATCTTTCACATCTTTCTCTAGCCTCTTGAGGTCATCACACATACCCTGATTGTGATCCCTATATCTTTTAACAGCATCAATGCAAGCTTGAGAACAGAGTTTAGATTGTACCTCAGTGGGAATATCAGATACTTCTGCCATAAGAGCTTGATTCTGACAGGCTTCCTCAGCTTGATCACTCCAATCAAATCCCATTCCTTGTTGAGAAACATGGGTTTGAGAGGAGCTTCTGTTTTGGTTTCCATTTGGAGCCTGTTGATGTGATCCTCCATAACACTCAACCTTGGATTGGTCAAAGCCTTCACCATCTTCTCCAATCTTTCCTTCATTACATGGGCCATTTTCTATGATGTCCCATATTGCATAATTAGTAAGAAGAATGTACTGCTTGATTCTCAGTTTCCACATGTCCAATTTATTGGGTTTGAGCATGGGAACTTTTGAAACAGGAGTACTGTGAGTATCCATTGAATTGTCCATAGCTTCTAAGATACCAACGCTCTGATACCACTTGTCAGGATCGATTCTTAACAAGAATTAAACTTCTTAGAAACAGAATTTAGAGAATCTTGCGGAATAGAACTCTAAATCAATTAATGAACAATCAATAGAAATTCAATACACTGTATATATCAAACTGTATTACTCACAAGTTTTACACCAAACCTCAATCTTGTTGAACAGGCTCAACAAGACGATTTCTACTTCTCTAGAAATAGGATCTATGATCTTGAGGTTAATTCACTCTTGAATGAATATCAAGTTCTATTTCACTCGTATAAATTTCATGTTCTATCGTCTATTTTTCACTCGTATAAATTTCATGTCCTCTAATAGCTATCTATCAATACTATTTATACAAAAGTAATTACAAGATAACTATCAAAAGTAAATTGATCTTCTGAATCTTCGTTAAACATATCTTGATCAATTCCTTATTTGTCTCCAAAAGCATCGCATCCCAAACTTATCAAGTCAGCAGTATTAACAATGATTTGGCTCAGCAGCATTAATGATGATTTGGCTCAGCAGCATTAACGACCTTCAGCAGTATTAACCTTCACAGTCTTCAAGCAGTAGTAACTCAGCTCAGCAGTACTAACCATGTCTAGCAGTAGTAATTTGGTCTAGCAGCACTAACTTCGTCTAGCAGTAGTAACTTGGTCTAGCAGTACTAACTTCGTCTAGCAGTAGTAATCTTGCCCAGCAGTAGTAACGAAGACCTGGCAGTAGTAATGTAGACTTAGCAGTACTAACCATACTTGGCATATCTTCAGTTCCCAACATCTCCATTCGCATCCAGACGAAGCTTACTTTCCAAGTGAACAAGAATAATCTTCAAAGTACCCTCACAGTACTTGTTGATCTCAATAACTCTCATAAATCTTTTCTGTGAGTCAGTATCAACGTAAACAACCCCGAGCTCAGGCTTGTTCAGTACAGTGTAGGCGGGGATACCTTGAATATCAGATAAGCGTCTGTTTGGTCTTTTTAAGTTCACATGAGTTTGAAAAGATTCCAAACCCATCTGAAAGTGAGTGAGGTATGAATACTTCAGAATATTCTTCATAAACTTCTGCACACTTCGAAAGGCAACACTGTATTGAATTCTATACTCTGGACGCTTCTTCTCTGGATGGACAGCAAGATTGTTGTAAAGGCTCAGAAGATCATTCAGTCTCAGACTCTTGAAATCAGCTTCAGAAAATACGCATTCAGACCTGTCTGATCGCAAGACTGTGAACTCAGGATAGAAGACATCAAACAGCTTCTGAGATTCAACTTTCAGCACCTTCATAATCATGTTATCTGACTTGACGGCTTCTGATCCTTTGTCTTTGTTCTTCATGACGTATAGAAATTCGATCTTCTTCAGCGATGGCCAGTCTTCAATCCCATATACTTTCTCCAAGTTGATCCGCTGAACATCCCGTACATACAATTGTTTCCTCAAGGTTTCTAGATAGGGAGTTTGGATTGAAACTCTCTCTCCAGTGGCTACATACCTTGGTTCAGCATCAATAATAACTTGGAAAAAATGAAGTTCTGCTTCAAGTACTTTATCTCTGATCTTTCCATCAGGTACAAACGGAGTTTGTGAAACTAAAGTACCTGAGCTTGGACCTGCGGTTTCTATCAATGGTGGAGCATCATCTTCAGATTCGATTTCCATAACCTGATCCCCAGTGGTATCTAATTCAACATCCAAAGCATCAACCATTTCTTCTTTTATCTTGTGGCTCAAATGCTCTGGCTCTTCCTCAGAATCAATATAGATCATCTCGATAAGCATATCATCAGCCATCCGCACATCTGCTGTTCTATTGTCAACAGTCGAAGGCTTTTCAACCCCGGTTAAGACATCAGCTAGAACAAGTGTTTCTGTATCAACAGTCTGTACCACATCTGTCGCCGTTCCACCTTCACCTGTATTTCCCCCCAGCTTCAGTTTCATTAACATTACCAGTAGAAGCAGCAGCACTAGATTCTCCAACCCCTGCTCTCTTCTCCCCCTCATGTTGATCAGGCGGATCCTGATCATCATGTCTTCTTTTCTGAGAGACTTCAGATTCAATACCACATCTTTCTTCTACAACTTTGAGCCTGCTATTGATGGTGGTGAATCCATTCATCAAAGCATTCGTCATATCTGTCACAGAGTCGGTTAGCTTCTGAAGTTGTGTTGTCAGAAGAAGTTGTGTATCTATGGATGGTGAAGGTTGAGGTTGGGTTAGAGGTGGTGTATGTTGATGAAGTAAGGAAATTAAGTCAACTTCTTCAGATGTACTAGAGTCGCTTTTGGTTAAAAGGCGGGATAACAACTCAGATTTAAGCTGGTCTTCAGGTATAAGGTGTAGTGGGATAGATGATGGATGTTGTGAGTCTGGTTGATTTTCTGTTGGATGATCTTGAGGAGTGGATGATGATTCAACAACATGTTTACCCTTTATGGCACGGCTAACTTCAGATGCTAACTGATCAACTGATCTCTGCATGTGTGCACGGTGTTGCTTGTACGATCTGTCTATGGCACCTAGTGCAGAAGCCAGTAATGGTAGAGTAATAAAATGAGGATATGGCCCGAGCATCCGTATAACCTGTTCATGAGGAAAATTTGGGAAAATAGAGCTAACATCCGGACCACCTAGGTTACCGGTTGAAGTAGCGGTTGTAGCAACCGTACTGCATGTGCTCATGGCTGGCAAAGTGTTGACCATGACAGGACTTCCACCCTGTCCTCGTGGGGCACCAACGAATGGCGGCCTCACTCTGGGTGTTCCGGTTGGGGCACGGAAGTCCGCAACTTGGTGTTGTTCCAGCAACTGTGTCCTAGGAAAGGATGTTCTACCAAATGGTCCTAGACTCAATGTGCGTGGAATAAAAGGCGGTGGCCGGGGCGGGAGCCTACCTGATTCAATACCAGCAGGCACCGAGTGTGTCGCCAATAGACTTTGAGCTATATCCCCTGTGGAAAATGAAACATCGGCAAATTGAGATGCCGATGAGTGGCTGAGTGGGGCTGTGCTATGCATGGCTGGGTCCACCATGTCTATTTCAATACGCAACGGCGACAGACGCTCGTTGGTAGATGATGTGGCTACCCGGCTTGGATCGGTGTGGGGAGAGTCAGTAGTTAAAACTTTATCTGACTCTATCACAGCTTCACTCATTTCTTTTCTCCCTCCATCCTCACCACTAACTACCTTTTCTACTTCTACTTCTTTTTCTACTTCTTCGTTCACAGATGAAGGACCCACAACATCAGTAGCAGTGTCGAGAAGTTCGGTGTTCCGAGTGGAATCAACATCCGAACTCACAACACGTGGTCTCTTTCCCATATGTCTAGGAATCAAATTCACCAAAGGGTCATGACCTGAGTCATCATCGTCATCACCATCATCATGGGGAGGAAAAAAGGGTTCTGTCTCATCGTCTTGATTAACTGCATCATCAATAGGAGATGTTGCAGCGGCATAAGCTTCATCCCTTGAGACATCATCATCAGATACATTAACCGGAGGTCGTCGGGGTGGTGGTTGAACTGGTCTGGAAGAGGATGTATGACCAACAGTCCGTAGTCTTCTCCCAACTCTCTTTCTTTTCGTTCTCCTCACCTCTCGTTGTCCAGGAACGTCCCCCTGTTCCTGAACCCCTCGACATGGACTTCCTCACCTCCTAAAGGATTAGCACGTGGGGAGGTCCCTCCGGTTCTGGATTGACCATCAATGCATTATCTATCCTATATTGCCTAACTACCCCAGACTATTGGTCAGCATAAGCGAGCAGATCTTCACGTAGAACGGCGATGTGTGCAAAGTTGATCTGCTTGGGCATTCTTAGATAGTACATGTACTGGCTTGGGCCTCTGGGGTGATTCTCTCGTCTTGGAATCTGATCGTTGTCTACCATAGCTTGATGAATCAAGATCTGGAAGAAACGCTGAAATGGTACGAAGTTTAGTCTCATCTTTGGTTTTAACTGATCTGCGACAAGCTCAACGATCTCATTCCATATCAAGACGGCATAGTTAATGTTGTGGTTATAAACAAATGCATGAAACATGCGCAGTGTGGATAGGTTTGTCTTGTCTAGTCCAGTATGCTTTGAGGTCATGCAACGGTTGAAGATTGAGCATATGGAGTAGTATATTCTCGGTAGGTAGTTCCGTCTGAAGGTGGATGAGCCAGTAAGTGGGGCATTCTCTAAAGGTTGATAACCCAAACTTCGGATGTCATCATAGAGCTGTGATTCAGGAACCGGATCCTGAAGATTCTCACTCGGGAGATTTAGTGATCGGCTGAGTCCCCTTAGTGTGAATCGGACATCGAAGTGGTCAAGTTTGGCAGTAAAGTGTGGTACTCTGGCGGTTGGATGGTATGTGAGTGTACTCCAGAATTGTTTAAGATAGATTGCGGGCACGAACTCAACTCTGGTCAATGCAGTCAGTAAAGGGTGACTGCGAAGAATCTCGAGAATGACTCCGTAGTCAAAAGGAGCCGCGAAATCTAGGTGATGGTTGTTGTGCAGAAATTGCACCACATTTGTACTTAGAAAAATCTCTTCGTCCAGATCATGTGCATTGACTGACGGATGTGATGAACGATGTGAACGGATGATGGTGTTGTCATCCGAGGCATTTCCATCATGATCAGCCATCTGGAACAGTACACAGTTAAGAAACTAGCCAAAAACAATTCTGCCTTGAATTTTTTTAAAAAATAAAAATAAAAAAAAATCCTAAGTGTTGGGTAAGTCGCAATCAACATGAAAGAGTGTGTCGCAGGCCATTGCGATGTCGCAATGCAAAGCATAGACATAGTGAAGGCACAACACAAGGTTGCGATTTGGTCCATGTCGCAACAGACCATTGCGACATGGTTGAATATTAGGCCACTGCGACATGCTTGAAGATTTGAATGTTAGTTGGTTGCGACATGGATGAATGTTTGAATGTCAGTTGGTTGCGACATGGTTGAACACTGAAAATATTCTAAGTGTTCAAGCCCAAAAATCTAGTTTTTCGCCCAAAAAAGGTTAAAACCTATACTACTGAACTCGCAATCCTAGCGTGAACAAACCCTAAACGATATCTAACACCCTAACACACAAACGCAGTCGATTTTAAGCAGATTGAAATAAAGAACGAGCCTAAAACCCTAAAAACAGATCGAAACATGTGATTTAATGGATGAAAGTTGATGAGATTCGAGATATGATACCTTACTGATGATCTGAGATGAACGTACGGATCAGAAACATGAAATCGGCCTTGAATCGAAAAGTCAGTTGAGAGAGATTTTGAAAGGGTTTAAGGGTTTTGAGTTGAGACAAAGATTAAAACCCTAAAAAACTAATTATACGATTTTTCAAACTGAGGGACACGTGGCACAACATGATTGGTCCAAGGTTTGACCTGCCACGTGTCATCAAGTCGCAATGAACTAACTGCGAGTTGACAATTGATCATGTCGCAACAGAAGGTTGCGACTTGGTACTGTTCACATGGTCATGTCACAATGCACAGTTGCGATTTAGCATTTGATCATGTCCCAACAGAAGGTTGCGACTTGGTACTGTTCACATGGTCATGTCGCAATACACGGTTGCGACATGGCACTGTTCATGCCCTTAAATCGCAGTGTACGGTTGCGACATTGAAAAAACTTAAGCCCATTGAGATATCGCAATAGAAGGCTGCGATATCTCACTGTTCACATGTGATATCGCAAGTGTGGGTTGCGATATTGATGTAACTTGGACATTTTTCAGATTAAGATTTGAAAAGGTTTTATCACATTGAAAGATGTCCAACTTCCAACTGATTAAGCACTCAAGGATTTTAAACACAGTTTTCACTCCCCCTTAAATGATGCAAAGATTTTTCAAAATTGTTTTCATCATTTAAGAGATAGTGTTTAAAAAACAAATTAGAATACTTACCTTCACTCATCGGAAACAGATAAACAATGTAGCTACACGCACATGATCTAGCAGTTATGCACACTCCCCCTAAATTTGTGCATATGATCTGTTCTATAACTCCCCCTGAAACCAAGAATATACCTTTCGTGCAGAAACAGATATCATAACAGATCAGAGATAATACGATTAAGAATTGAGAAAAGAAGAACGAATTGAAAAATACTTATGATACAATGAGAATATGACAATTTAATTAACATATATGAAAGATAGTATATGATGAAAATTTTAGTGTATTAATCTAGAAGCAAGTTCTAGATTAAGATACAAATATTTCCATCTATTATATACTTAATATATGAGATTTAAACTTTCATATTAAGCATGCCGAGTTTGGATACGAGAAAATTGAAACGCTTTTCATCCAAGGCTTTGGTAAAAAGATCGGCAAACTAATACTCAGTTGTAACAAAATATAATTCAACAGTTCCTTTCTCAACATGATCTTTTATGAAGTGATACCTGATGTCGATGTGTTTGGTTTTGGTTTTGGTATGCTGGACAGGATTAGCAGATATAGCGATAGCACTTTTACTGTCGCAGTAAATGGGGATCTTCTCGTATTTATACCCATAGTCCATGAGTTGGGTCTTCATCCAAAGAACTTGTGAACAACAACTCGCCGCGGCAACGTATTCTGCTTCCGCGGTTGAAGTTGAAACGCAATTTTGCTTCTTTGATGACCAACTCACGAGCTTGTCACCCAAAAACTGAACATGCCCAGAAGTACTCTTTCTGTCCAACATGCTTCCTCCGTGATCAGCATCTGAATATGCAGAGAGTTCGAAACCGGTTCCCTTGGGATACCACAGTCCAAGGTACGGAGTGCCTTTCAAGTACCGAAAGATTCTTTTGACGGCTCCGAGGTGTGACTCTTTGGGTTTAGCCTGGAATCTAGCACAGAGACAAGTTGAAAACATTATATTTGGCCGACTGACGGTTAGGTACATTAGAGACCCGATCATTCCTCTATAAAGCTTGACATCAACATCAATACCATCTGGATTAGGATCAACCTTGGATCCATGAGCCATAGGCGTACCGATCGACGTACAGTTTTCCATCTTGAATTTCTTCAAAATGTCAAACACATACTTCGACTGGTTGATAAAGATACCAGTTGAAAATTGTTTTACTTGTAGTCCGAGAAAGAAATTAATCTCTCCCATCATACTCATTTGGAATTGAGTCATCATAATGCCCGAAAACCAAGTACAAAGTCCAGGGTTAGTCGAACCAAAAATAATATCATCAACGTAAATCTGAACTAAAAGAATGTCACCTCCTTTACGTAGAGTAAACAAAGTTGTGTCGATTTTACCTTTCACAAAGCCAACGTTTAGTAGAGAGGTAGATAACTTTTCATACCAGGTACGAGGGGCTTGCTTGAGACCGTAGAGGGCTTTGTCAAGAATGTAGACATGATCTGGATGGTTTTTGTCCACAAAGCCTTCTGGTTGAGACACATATAATTCTTCCTTAAGGACACCGTTCAAGAAAGCGGTCTTCACGTCCATTTGATAGACGGTGAAGTTCTTGAAAGCGGCATACGCAAGAAACATCCGAATTGCCTCAAGACGAGCAACCGGCACGTACGTCTCGTCATAATCTATCCCTTCCTGTTGCCTATACCCTTTCTCTACTAAACGAGCCTTGTTTCTCACAATTACTTCGTCTTCATCTTTCTTGTTCTTTAGGACCCACTTGGTACCGATAACTGTCTTACCTTTGGGTCGCGGAACTAGTCTCCACACTTTCAGAGCTTCGAACTGATTCAGTTCTTCTTGCATCACAATCAACCAATCAGGATCTTCTAAAGATTGTTGAACTATTGAGGGTTCAACCTGGCTTAAGAAGAGTGCATATAAGACTTCATTTGCAGTTGCGGAAGCGGATCTTGTCTTTACTGGTTCAGATACATCACCAATCACTTGATCAACTGGGTGACTGCGTGTCCACTTAGTAGAGTGTGGATGGATAGATACAGCACCTTCATTGGGGTCTACAAGTGATAGATCCTTATCAAAGTTCAACTCAATCGTCAGCGTCGGTTCCGGATGTGAGACGGGTTGCTTGTCAGGATTGACAATTGGTATAGTTTCGGGAACTGATTCGGTTGATCTTTCAGGAATGTTGGTATTACCCTGATCACTGATAATCGAAGATGTTCCAGATGAAGAAGCACCACTTGTAGATGTATGATGTTGTGCTTATGAAGATTCCATTGTATTGTTCCTTAGAGAAGTTGCAGTAGTTGTACCAGTATTCGGTGTAGTCAGAACCGGTGAAGGGCCTCACATATTAGTTTGTACTGGTGGGGTTTCAACTTGAATCCTGTCATTTACAGATGAAGAGGATATATTAGTGTTAAAATAGTCACCATAAAAATGTTCAAACAATAAATCAAGTTCACTAGGATTAGAGATAGAAGTGGAAGCTTGATCCTTGTTTGAATATCTAGTCATCATTGGACGAATTTGTCCAGATGCTAGAATTCCTGATATTGCGGGTTTTGTATTGTTTTGCACAGAAGCCAACGCTTCAGATTCATCAAATTTGACATTAATGCTTTCCATCACAGTTCTGGAAGATTTGAGGTAGACTCTGTATGCTTTAGACGTGAGCGAGTATCCGATAAAGACACCCTCAATACCCTTAGGACTGAATTTATTCAGGTTGTACTTATCATTCAGCACCACGCACCTGCATCCAAAAACACGAAAATAGTGTATAACGGGTTTTCTATTATTAACCAATTCATATGGAGTCTTGCCAAACCGTCGATGTATGATTGAGCGGTTTTGTGTATAGCATGCCGTTGCAACAGCTTCAGCCCACAGAAACAGAGGTAGATCAGCATAAGACAACATCGTTCTGGCCGCTTCAACAAGTGTACGGTTACGTCTTTCAACGACACCGTTATGCTGAGGTGTTTTGGCCGCAGAGTATTGATGAGTAATTCCCAATGACTTAAAGAAGTCATCAAGAGTTCTGTTTTTAAACTTTGTCCCATTATCTGATCTAACCGTCTGAACTGTTTGTTGACGATTCACTTGAAGCTGTTTGATTAGCGAGATGATCAAGTCAGGAGTTTCATCCTTTGAGCGTAGGAACTTGACCCATGTGTATCTCGAGTAATCATCGACGACAACTAACACGTAACGTTTGGCACTAATACTTTGAGTCTGCATCGGACCGCGGAGATCCATATGAAGTATTTCTAGAGCTTTGCTGGTGCTGGGTTCGGGTTTCGGAGGATGAGGAGCACGCTTCATCTTCCCCTTCTCACAAGCAATACAAAAATTATCCTTCTCAAATGACAGAACTGGTAGACCTATGACTAAATCACCCAACGTCAACTTTTGAATGTAGCGAAAGTTGAGATGAGATAGTCGTCTATGCCATAACCAAATTTTCTCTAACGTCGCTTTTGACATCAAACATACATCAGTCTTGGGCTTGAGTGTTGATAGATCAATGGTGTACAGATTAGATTTCCTAGAACCAACCAGAAGCTCATCTCCTCCGTCGGTAAGAACAGCACAACGGGTCTTCTTGAAATGGACTTCTAGGTCTTTATCACAAAATTGACCTATAGTAAACAAGTTGTGTCCTAAGCCCTCGACGTAATTTACTTTTGTAATCCGCACATTATCTTTTACAATATCCCCATAACCCAAAATTGAAGCATATTGATCATTTCCAAACTTCATTTTTCCACAATCTTGTTCTACAAAATTAACTAGCAGCTCTTTTCTTCCAGTCATGTGCTTTGAGCAGCCTGAATCTAGATACCATACATGACTGGGCTGCAAAATGGAAATTAAACGGTTTTAGGTACCCACTGCCAATCGGGTCCTTTCAGGTTAGTAGGCTTGGATTTAACGTTTTGCTTTCTATAACCGGTTTTAATATAAGCATTTGAATAAAACCAACGATTATAGTCAGATTTGCAGATAAAATCATCCACACCACAAGACGCACAACAAATTTGATTTTGTGCCAAATTAATCAGTTGTCGCATTGAATAAATCTTGTAAGGAACTACAAGTTTTCGTCTAGTGCCAACATCATAATTAATAACATTTGAAACAAAATTGTCTTTCTTTGAATTTAAAACATTTAAAGTAGAGTGGGATGATTTGATCTGGGCCACATCCTGTGTGGACTCCTTTATTCTCCACTCAAGACGCGTGTTGTTTCTCAAATTACGATCTGAAAAACTAGACAAATAAGAGTTGTAAGCTTTTGAATATTGAGTCTGAAAAGAGTTAACATGCTTCTTTCTTTTTGTTTTTCTTTTTTTTCTGTAATGATGGTTTTGATTTAGATTTATTAAGATCATTATTAACAGAAACGTTTTCAGCTGATGTTGAAGATTCCCCTTTTAAGATAATCTTTTCAGGTTCCTCTTCTTTTATTAGAAAGTCAGAATGATCTGGAAGTTTGGCACATAAATCAAATTGAACAGGTGCTTCACAAACAGCTTTACCTTTGTCCTTACCAACATTCTCGCTTTCAAAATCAGTATCAGTGTCATATGATGGGCTATCATTATCATCAGACTTGGGAAAAAGAAAGTCATTATATTCTTTCTGAAAGATTTTATCTTCTTCCGTAGGAAAATATATAGGAGGACCATTATCAAACTGATCTTCCAAATCCCAAGGTTCAAAATCCTCTTGGTCATCGGTTGTCCAGTCTCTCAAAAGAGCACCTATAAAAGCTTTGCATGAGGAGACATCTGAATCTGAAGATTGTTTTTCTTTTAAAACTTTTTCTTCAGATATTTCCTCAAGTTTGATTTTCATTCCCTTTAAACTTTCTGAAAATACAGTGAGCAAAACTTCCTTTTCAATCTCAAAAGCAAGCTTCTCGTCATTTCTGACTTCTTGAATATTGCTTTGGATCTTGCTTTCGAGGTCCATGAGTTTTTGTTCAAGAACCATTGGTGGGAAGTATCTTTTACCTTCAAAAACTGGTTTGTCAGTATTAACCTTTTGAGTATTTCCTTTTTCCTCTGGTTCTTTAACAACATGACTCTCAAAGTAATTGTTTGGTAAGGTTTTCTTATTATTCAATGCCTTTGCATTGTCTGGACCATACCAAAAAGGAAGTTGCATTTTAACTGTCGTTTTCCTTTTTATTTCTTCTTCCGCCTCATAGTCTTCACCATCCATCTTAAGACACTTGATTTGAAACTTTGAATATACGGCAAGTTCAATCCATTCAAAATTATACAAAGTGGGAGATTTTGATAAAGCATTGCTCAGGTATTTTGGATTGTTATACCCGATTCCCCACTTTGAGTTGAAATATCTGAACTTATTTGGTTTATGCATGTGAATTGTTTGTTCAGTTTGACCTGCTTTGTACAATTTATTTTCCAGATCCTTGACATTTTCACATAACTCATCATTTATGTCTTTGTAAGCATGCAAAAGACTCTCAAACTCGCTATTCTTAACTTCCGAGCTCATCAATTTATCCGATAGTTCAGTTATTCTGTCTTCAAAATACGCATGACCAATCTCAAATTCGGCCTTTTTCTTTTCAAAAACTTTAATTTTACTCTCTTGATCTATTATTATAGCCTTTTGAGTGGAAATTATCTCGTCTGCTCTTTCCTGGTCTTTTGTTAGGTTTTCTAATCTTTTTGTTAAACATGCTTGTTGAGTAAAGAATTGATTGTAAAGATCGGAATGTACCTCATTGGAAGTAGACTCTGAACCTTCACTATCAGTTTTCTTGGTCATGAAGCACAACTTAGTCTGAGCAGCTTTCTCACCTTCAGCTTCATCATCAGACATATCTAGCCAGTATTCTTCTTCGACCAACAGTGCTATCCCCGATTCTTTCTTTTCGGCAAGCAGCAATTTGTTCTTGTAGTACATAGAATCCCTGACTTTTGGCTTCCAACATTCTTTAGAGAAGTGACCAGTCTTTCCGCAGTTGTAGCATTTTGGAGCTTCCTCCTTCTTCTCAAATACCTTTTTCTCTTCCGGTTTCTAATTCTCCTCTCTCTTATACTCAACTTTCTTGTCATCAAACTTCCTGCTAGACTCAACATTTGCCTTGTGTTCGAAATTCTTTGAACCCGAAGAATATCTTTGATTATTAGACCCAGGGCTTTTTCCAAACTGTCTCTAAAACGATCTGGTAAGGAGTGCCAAAGAGTTCTTCATTCTTTCAATCTCATCTATCGCACCTGCTTCATTCTGTTCTTCATCAGACTGATTACCCACATTCTTGGAGTAATTTCTGTTAGACAGTAAAGCGAGTGGATCTAACTCTTCTTCTTTAACCTCTATCTTCTCTTCTTTCTTCTCTTTCTTCTTATTCTTGGCTCTCTTAGCATCATCATCTTCTTCATCTTGTTTCAAAGTTTCATACATCTCTTGAAGAGGCAAAACATCCAACTTGGTATTTTGTTTCATCCGATGAGCATACTTCTTCCACTCAGGTTGAAGTACATTCAGAAACTTTACATTATGCTCAATTATAGACTTGTTGATGCTGTATCTGTTCAGCTCGTTCAAGATAGTAGTGAAACGGTCGTATGTGGAATCAAGAGCTTCACCTTCTTTCTGTTTAAAGCTCTCATAAAGATTAATTGCATTGGAAATTCTCATCTGGTTTTCAATCTCAGAACCTTGGTAAAGTTTTGTCAACTCATCGAACATGGCTTTCCCAGAGTGATTCTTGCTATCCACCTTTCGGTAAATATCATTTGTCAATGCTTGAATTACGAGGGACTTTGCCATTTTGTCTCCATAATGCAGCTTTTTCTGATCAGCATCATAGTGAATTGGTAAAACTTCAACATATTCAGGAATTGGATCCCCGTCAGTAAGAATCCCTCTTCTTGTTATTTTTCCCATTGGCCCATTAATCAAAGAATTAGAAATGAATTATCCGTTCTCTTGTCTTTCTACATAGTCCATGAACCGATCTTTCCATATTTTAAATTCCTTGGGAAAAAGAACCGGTGGTTTGTCCTTCGACCCAATTGTTAAAATATCTCTTGCAGTCATATTTGATTACTTGTTGTTGATCGTTAAAATCTGATTAATCTGATTAGGAGTTACTTTTAAGTTTCAAGTTTATGTCTCAACACACTCAAAGTCGCAACCCAAACCAAGTCGCAATTGCACTGAAGTCGCAACAACTGAAGTCGCAATAACTGAAGTCGCAACAACTGAAGTCGCAACAACTGAAGTCGCAATAACTGAAATCGCAATAACTGAAATCGCAATAACTGAAGTCGCAATAAGTAAAAGTTCACCTGAGTCGCAACTGAAGGTTGCGATTTGGTACTGTTCAACGTGTAATGGATTGAGATTTGGGACAAGTCGCAATAGACGATTGCGATATGGAAGCCAAGTCGCAATAGATGATTGCGATATTGATGAATATAGTGGATTGCGATATGTATGAAGATTCAAGGTCGAATCTTTAAAACAGATCGGATTAGGCTGAAAATTGGTGGGTTGGTTCGTGAGGCTATTCTGAACAACTTTAGAACTTCAAGTTTTAACCAAAAATCAACAGAAGATGGATTTTCGATCCAAAACAGTGTGCAGAAAGTTAAAGTGCGAAAATGAAGAAAAATATCCAATCTGAGCTTCGATCCTTGTGTTATTGCGGAATAAAACACACAGGACTATCCTATGAACAATCCTTGATCAATTCCAATCCATTAGAAGAACTCTAATGGCTAAAATCAATCAAAAAATTGTAGAAAATGAAGAACACTAAAAAATGGAAATAACTCACTCAATCCTAATCAAATCAATGATTTACAAGCTCTGATACCAATTGTGATCCCAGAAACAAGTAATCAATCCAAATATGAATTAAAAGGGGCCATCTCTATATTCAATAAGATCAAAGTAGCTCACAAGGTGAATGCAATGCAAATACTAGTGTGTGTGGCTACTATGTGTAATGAAATGACCTAATTTCCCAAAGGGAAAATTAGCAAACTATATATACCTAGGGTGTAGAATAGCCCTATTACAAATATAGTCCCTCTACTTGGTACAATAACATTTAAGCACTAACATCATCACTACTTTATCCATCACTATTTTATCCATCGGTAGAGTTTAATTTTAACTCAAAATGTAGTTAAGAAACTTACCTGGAAACTGCCATCACTAATGCAAGCTCATTTGCGATTGCAGCCATGCGTGACACCTATTGACCACCCAATCAACCTGCCTCTGGATCTCATACCTGCAAAAACCAATTTACAAGATCAAAGTCCAATCTTGAAAAAGCACCAAATTTTAAACTCTGTTCTCTGTTGTTGAAAAATGAGCTATAAGCCGAAGTAAATCATGGTACAATTCCATTAATATTTTTAACCGAGATTATAATTTAATTTCAAATTTAGTTGTTCCAAATACTCTAACTAGTTTTGCACTCGTGCGCTCCAACAAGATGCAATTAATTATCGTGTAAAACATAAAAAATTGTGGTAAAAAGTTGGTCGAACTTCATTTAGTTCTTATATGTACGTACACATTTTCATGTATTATGTCTACAAAGATAGAAAATATGAGAAATTTGTCTTTGTTCTAAGGGAGGATCAAGCGTACCTTATCCATGATTTTCCCGTTACTTTTATCATGATCGTATCTTCAAAGAACCTTTACCTAGAATAGGAGATCATTGTTTCTTTGATATCATCATATTACATACATTATGATTCTATGACCTGTCTCAATTCTCAAATGTGTTCCAATACTCTAGCTATGTGTCCTTTAATCCATCCTTAAACCGGTCTATCATCCTGATATACCTATTCATGAATCCTTTCATTATACATCTCTTTAATAGCAGTAACATTAATTAGTTAACTTAGTACTCTTAGTCCTATTTCAGCACTTCAATAATTAAAGATCGGCATGCTTACAATAATGGTCTGCTTTTAATTTTCTTTGATCACCAAGCATCCATGTGCTTTACCATACAATCCCCTAACGGACATGACCTGATGTCACGACCACCCTAGAGAATTTCATATTCTATACTTAACTGAAAAGGGTTATGCTAACATCACTATATCATAATTTATAATCATTGCCTTTTTCTCCATTATTGATATTTCCTGAATTGCTATGTAACCGTCCTTGAATGATTCAACCGATACATATATCCTTCATTGACACTAGTAACATACCCGCGCGATGCGGCGGGAAATAAAATTTTATTGGAACCATGTCTTAGGCCCGACACTATCTTGATCGGTATATCCCAAATGAATTATCAAAGCCAAGGAACGTTAAACTTAAAAAGATCGGTAAGACCAAACGATAAAACAAATTCATTTAATAAAATTCATTGGTTTAAAAGTACAAGTCTTTGATTCAACATGTGTTCAAGTATTACAAAACAGCATAACTATAAACCAGGGAACGTAACGATCGATGGAATCAGTTGTTCAAGTAGGTTGTGGTATTGTTGCACTTGGTGTTGCATCTATGGGCAATGCTCAATTCTGTAGTGCCCAAATCAATCAATATGAGAAGATCTAACAGCTAGAAATCACATGAACATATGTTAAAAAATCAAACAAATTGCCATTTTCTTGTTCTCTTTTTTAGTTTTAAAAAATCACATTTCTTCTATAAATCTATTGACTCAAAGTTGTAACAAACAATGACATACCTTGAATCGTTTCTTGGTTTCAAAATCCCAAGTCACAAAGTCTACAAAAACATAAAGATCATCATCAGAACACACCGAAATTAGAATCTTGATATACATCCATTACATACCCAAGTGCATAAATAGTAATATAAATTGATCAATGGATTCAAGGTCAATTTGCATTGATCATACATACAAGATTCCATTGGTGGAAAGAAAATTAAGAAATTTAGCCAAATATGAACAAAACCATGCTTCAAGAAAATATATTCCACCATATCTTAAAAAGAAAACTTTCATAAAGCATCAACACCAACAACATAATGGTTGGATTCTTGCTAGAAATAAGCAAAATCAAGAAAGAATCTTGAGAAAAAACCCATGATCAAACCACAAACATATTCTTCTGGATCAATGGATAATCAAGTAAAGATGTATAACCCATCAATAAAAAGTAAATTAGTAATGATACTTCTACCATACTTTTGATATATCATGAATGTTGGAAGTATTTCAAATTATGCAGTGTTACTGTTGCTACAATACAAGAGACTGTTTGCTAGGGTGTTCTTCAGTTTCCGTTTTTTAGGTTTTCCCTTGAACCTGACCCTATATATATATATACATATATATAATTGAGATTAAAAGTGATCAAGGGTTTATATCCCTTCTTACCTTCTCACCTTAACTTTTCTTCTCACACGATCCTTCGTCTATATATAGGCGAATGATCGTCTAAGAAGTTAATGTTAACGTGAGAAGCAGCAAATGGCACAACCATCATCAATAAAGAACTATTTTTCAGTATCCCATTTCTATATGTTTGAAAAGTCTGAACTTACCTGAAAAGTATTAGTTGTGCTTTTCAAAAAACAAGTAGACTAATCCAGTTCCAGCTTTCCAGGGAATAGTTCGTTGTTGCTTCCTGTAGATAAAAAAAAGATCAAACATGTTGACCAATTAAAAAGTATAAAATACACAAATGTAATTCAATAAAAACAAAACAATATGACTTGTCATTCTGCATTTTGGGAGGTGTCTTCATAAGTTGCAGATTGAGATGCTTCAAGAAGGCATGAACTAAAGCCTTTTCTATAGCTTTCATGCAAAACATGAGATGACTCTCTCTGCCAAAAAATAAAATAAAATGTAATAATCTGTTAGAAAGTAATTAAGAGTTTAGAGGCATGCTCATATATGGGGTGTTAGTTAGTTGGGAGGAGCTCAAGAGATGTCTTGTTAGAAAGTAAATAACAGGCTTGTTGTACAATGCATGTTCACATATATACTAAAGTGTGGTCAACTGTGGTAAGAAAACATAACAAAATTTTAAAACTTTAATTGTCCATCCTAACAGCCTAATGCAACCATCAACTGAATGTCACTACCTTCAACAAAAAAGAAGTATAGATATAACCTTCAACAGAGGCTGTTTGTACAGCTTAATAAGTTCTACAGGGCTGTTTGGACCGCTTAACATCGACAGGGCTGTTTGGACAGCTTAATTGAGTAAAATTATTTCATAGTGTCAAAGGAAATTAATTTTAATTAGTCACTTTCTGTACACACACATTCATGCTCAATTTGTTCTTTTGAATCCGTTATAACTATAAAAAATCCAGTAATTCCAAGTAAATCATAGGGATATGGAAACCAAGTAAATAAAATTCCACTTAACATACCACTTAACTGTAATAACCCGTAATAAGTGCCTTTATTATTTTATGGGTGTATCTCATTTTAAAGGGTAAATTAAGTTATGTTAATTGGATTAGTTTTATGGGGTTATAAATTAAGGGATATAACTTAATTTTAATTTGAAAGTTCAATCTATGTTAAAGTTGAAGTTTAGGAGTGTTTATGTAAAACCCGTATCCCGGTATGTAATTTATTAGTCTTAATTATTTTCTTTCAAGTTCGATTATTGTGGTTTCCGTAAACGGGGTTAGTCGAGTTGGGTCAAATCGTTAAAGTATCGAAATTTATGGTTAGTTGCGAGAGGATTGTAAGTTGAGGGGCTAATAGTGTCAAAGGGCCAAAAACCCTCATTGGGTTTCGGCCCATGCAATACTTGTCGAGACCCATTTCTTTTTAGTTAGTATTGATTTTTTTTTTGTAGTTAGTAATGTTGCCGTGAGTTTGAAGCAAGGAAATAGAAAACAAAAAAAAACACAATTGGCCTCTCTCTCTTTCTCGTTTATTTCCACGGCTCAACAAGCAAACAAACCCTACTCCCTTCTTTCCTTTCCCCCGCCGCTGCTACCGCCGAGAACCACATCACCGCCGCCGGAGCGCCGTCGCCGGCGTGAGAGAGAGCATCGAGATAGGAGGCCGGAGTTCGGGCTGTGGTCGTTTAGTCGTCATCGTTGTTGAAAGGTAAGCATCGTCTTTTCGTTTCTTTCTTTCGCGTCGACGTCAATCAGCCGTGATCGAAACCACCACCGCCGCCGCCGACAGCCTTGGCTGCCGGCGGAGTGGCCACCGGCGTGAACCACCAGATCTAGGGGTGGGTTGTGCGTGGTCAGAGTTGCGAGGGTGGGCGAGAGTGTAGGAAAGTCGGGATAGTTTAAGGGTCCGTTTTGTCTCGTCGGATTTTCGTAAACTGCCGCCGTCGCCGCCGGCGACCACCACTGCCGGAGGTGGCAGTGGGTGGTGCGCGGTTGAGCCCAGCCTTTGTGAACTATAACCCGTGACCTGGTCGCGTAAACCCGAATCGAATAAGCCTTGAACCGTTTCTATAAATCGTGATTTTATGTAAATTCTAAGTGTGTTGTCCAGTTTTCGTTTGATCATAACTTTTCCGCCGTAACTCTGTTTGAGCCGAAACTGGCGCCCACGGTTCAAGTTCGGCGTCGGGCACGTTTTCCGTGTTTTAGCGGAAAACTGGTTCGGTCTCTAGCTGGGCGAAAAAGTGGTCGCAAGTTCGGTGATTCGTCATTTCATGTGAAAATTTCTGGAATCTGCCTTGATCTTGCGAAAGCCTTAACTTTTCACTCGTAACTCGTTTTGACGTGAAATTCGTGCCCAAAGTTCCCAATTTGAGTTGGGGAGGTTTTTCGTGTTTTGCCGAAAGTCTGATTAAGCCCGTAGCTAGGCTGTTTCGGGCTGTTTGCGCGGCTGATCCGAAAACGGACAGTTTTTGTGGTCGTTCGTATTTAATTCATAACAAATTGTAGAAAAATCGTTAGGAGGCGTATAATATGTCCTTGGAATCCTAACTCAGAGTACTTTCTGGTCATGAAATAATATTGGGAATTTTCTGGGTTTAAAGGGGTCGAAACAGGTCCCGAACAGACCTGTTTGGCGAGAGCGGAAAATAGTTTTAGTGACGGTTTAAGCGTGTGTCGTGTCATAGGGTCCGAGTCTCGTATTGACACGTTTTAACATGCGTTTAGGTGCTGGGAAGTGACCGTAATTGTGAAGCTTGAATTGTATTGTTAAGCTAGGCGCGCATTCGAGGTGAGTTCTCTCACTATAACTAATGTCGGTTATTTTTACATTACGTCGTGTATGTATGTGGTAGCTCTATTTGCTTTTGATGCGGGGTTAAATAGTGGGGTGTCTAGTCGGACCTTATTGTTGTGACCACGCGGGTGGCGTAGGAGTTCGGCGGGGCCTAGGGTCACATACGCGGGTGGCGTAGTAATTCGGTGGGACCGAAATATTAACTCGGTGGGACGAGGATCCGGCGGGGCCGGAGATTTTATACGCGGGTGGCGTATGAACCCGGGGGTGCCGGGTTGCATTTGCACAATTGTCGTGTGGTCGGTGGGACCGACGTATGCCTATTAGGTGGGTTGGTGTGAGTGTGCACGTTTATGATTTGTTCGTAGACTTGTATGCTGTTTATGTGCAATTATCTGTTTATGGTGGTGTGGAAATAACTGTGTTACTTATGGTGTTTGAATTCACTAAGCTTCGTGCTTACCCTTTCCCAATAGTTTGTGGTTTCAGGTACGGGCGGCTCCAAGGCGTGACGAGTACACACTGGCGCGCGAGGAGAGCTGGTTGATTTATGGTTTTAATAATTAAACATTTTTTCCGCTGGTTTTAATTTATAAAGATATTAATTATGTGTTTGCAAACGAAACGTTGGTATCAATTAATGAGTTGTTATAAATGAATTGTTTACTTAAAAATTTAAATTTGCTTGTAATTTTTGGGACGTTACAACTTGGTATCAGAGCACAGCTTGAGTGAATCAAATGCACCTCGGTGTGTTTGATCTCAAGTTTGCGGCTATAAAATTTTCTTTAAAATTTTTGGAAAATAAAAGAAAGGAAAACCCGTTTGAGAAACGGTGATCGATGGCGCAGTATGTACAGTCAGCCGGAGCCAGGGGAAAAGGTACAGTACTTAGTGTTTTATTGCTTTCTAGATCATAGAGTATGCATGCTAGATTGCCTGTTGTGGACACTATGCTGTATGTTGAACTACTTGCTATTAGGAATTTATGCTAATTATGATAGGTTACTAAGTGGATGCCCTCTAGGTTGTATGCAGTAAGAGATTTATAGCCTTAGAATATTCGATTTAGTTCTATTGCGCAGCTCTTGTTTGAGTCCAACCGTTCTAGGATAGAGTCTTGTATTCGACTGTCTATTTGTTTCGCACTGCATATAATCGGGTATTCGCGAGGTCACCCGTTATAATTAGTAGGGATTCGGTAGTAGCAAGGGTAGTGGGATAAGAGGAAGTTCCTAGAGAGCTGGGAAGGGTGTTTATGTATGAGTACGTGTGCTAGATTGCTTTCTAGAACATAGGAGTATGTATGCTAAATTGCTTGGTGCTTATTACACTGTATTGCATGTCTGCTGCTTGCTATTAGGGATTTGGCAGTAGCAAGGGTAGTGGTTTGGATGGAATTCCTAGGGAGCTAGGAAGAGTGTGTACATATGTCCGTGCGGGCATATGTGTATAGTTTCGGCGAGAAACTACTTGGACCCCTTGGGATGGAACTCGGAACGGGCGATGATAGGTGTGGATGGTAGTAGTAGAGCTCCTACTACCGGAAGCACAGGATCAATGCTCGAGTCGGGGAAGTCACGAGGAATCCAAGGAGTTGAGCGTGAGTGTTGTTAGTATGAGTTATTATGTGCTAATAACGCGTTGTATTGTCTACCCAGAATAGCCATCACAAGGAGGAACGACTATAGTAAACCTACTAGTACAGGTGTGTACTTGTTTTGCTTTGATGGGATGATCGTTGGGGTAGTGTCGGAGGTTATAAAATTAGTAGTTGTTGGAATAAAAGGACGATTCTAGTACTGATCACTTGGAGTGACGCTAAGGATGATGTTTGTTTCGGGCCAAGATGGATGATTGTGCTAGAATCATAGGCTTATAGAGCCGACTTTGATTGGAGGAAAAATCGCAGGGATTATTTGGCGTAATTTCCCAACTTGCCTAAGAGGTTTAAATGTCCGGATGACGTTAGTGGATCGGAGAGATTTGGAGGAGTAGGAGTCGAGGCGTAGAATGCCGACTGGGTCATGCACAAAGTTTGATTTTGAAATAGATTGCATTAACAAATTCTTGTGTTTCAAATCATTTTTATGGATGGTGTTTTGAAATTTTGGGAAGTGTTTAGCACACACACAAGATTTTGAAATATGGTTTTGAAAGTGTATGAAATCGTTTTATCACGGGAGTGCAAACTTTGTTAGAATTTGTCTCATTTCTTTATTTTTCCAACGGTTCTTTCGGGTAAGATGATATCCGTGTTTTGTGGTGTTTAAAATGTTGGGCAAGTGACTACGGCTTGTGACTTTAACATTGGAACTCCTCCACATATGTTAGAGTTGAGACGGAAAGTTACATTCCATGATGTCTGTATAAAGCTAATTGAGTGAGTTGGTTAAGATAAGTTCTGTTTTACGGCATGTTGAGTCGTGTGGGTTTAATTTCACGTGGTGCATATCTTATTTGTTTATGTGACCATTTGGGGAAATCTTGGAAATCAAATTAAAGAACCCCACCTTTTGAGATTTTATGAGGTTTTAGTCGATATTTTCAAATGGTGGAAACGGATTGGTTTTTATCTTAAGTTTGAAACTTACACGAGACAGTTGTGTTTTAACAAAAATATATTTGTAAACCGTTTTATCGTTTTGTATGACTAGCCGACGTGCGTAAGATTTGTTAGTGAACCCTGTGCCACGACATTTTATGTTGAAAAAGAGGAATTTTGGGGTCAAACGTCGTGTGACTGATTTTGAAACTATGTACACGCTTTTGTCGCACCCGGTGTAAGGTCGAGCGGTTACTTTAAATACATGTCATGAGTCAATTCATACTAGAACCGTGACGGTTCATTTTCAAAGAAATTATTTATTTCGCTTATGTTTTGTGAGTAAATTAAGCTGCAATGAGATGATTTTCAACATGATTTTCATATGTGGGACGAGCGTGTCCATTTTTGCGTAATTACCGACCTGGTAATAGTAGTTTTATTGCTTACGGTCTTTTTGAAATGAAAAATCTTGACGTTGAGAATATTTTGTAAATGATTTTGTAAACCATTTGGGAAGTGCGTTTATAAGTGTTATGTGTCATTTTGAGAATTTTAAGGGTGTGAGTCCTTTTGGAAAACGCTTTTGTTTAACTCGTGTCGAGTTTGGGACTAATGTTATTTAAGAGTATTGCTTGCTTAAACTTTATTTAAACGCGTTTTTGACCGACTTATGGGTCTAGCAAGCGTGGAGCATTTTGCTCGGTTTTGACTTGGAGTTAGTCATGGGCTAATTGCCCGGTTTTAATGACTCGAGGTGGAGTCTTGTTGATGAATTGTTTTGTCGCACCGTTTGGCATTCATTGCACGTTGAGTGTTTACATGTTTGGGTGAGTGAGTCAATCCGGAATAGGCATGTTGTTGGTAGGTTGTTTGCTTTGGATCCTTAGACACGTTAGTCAGTCGTTGATAATGGTCGGTTGGGTATCTCGGGGTGGGACCCCGGTATTCATGTGTTTTAACCTAGACTTTCCAGTAGGTACTAGGAGGATATAGTTGTGGGCACTTACCTGGGAGGTAGTTCCGATGTACTGGGTCTTGAGGCGTTACCTGGGAGGTAGACGTCAAGGTGTATCCTCGATACGGTGTGACTTGGCTTCGTAGAGCAAGTGTGGATGATACGTCGGCGGTGGAAGGTAGATATTCCACGCGCGTTAGTACTGTAGGCCGAATAGTATCGGTTAAGGGATTGATGCCCTTTGTTAATAAGAGAATAAATGCGCATCAACCATTTTGAGGTAGGTGGTATATTTAGGTGTCGACTTTTGGGCTTGAGGCCAAACACCTTTAGTATAATCGGAGAGTTGTAGCCGATTTTAAGATAATCATGGTGACGGTAGTAGTAACCCTGAAATGATCACTTGTGATGGATGGTTATGGTGGAATGACCTACGTGTGTGTTAGTTGATTTGGTTGTGGGGGATATCTATTTGTGTTAGTGTCTAGGATAATACCACGCTTATGTGAGTTATTGTAATCGGTTGGACCGATGTTCGGCGGGTGGCCGATGTGAGTTATTGTAATCGGTTGGACCGATGTTCGGCTGGTGGCCGATGTGAGTTATTGTAATCGGTTGGACCGATGTTCGACGGGTGGCCGATGTTTGTTATTGTAATCGGTTGGACCGATGTTCGGCGGGTGGCCGATGTTTGTTATTGTAATCGGTTGGACCGATGTTCGGCGGGTGGCCGATGTTTGTTATTGTAATCGGTTGGACCGATGTTCGGCGGGTGGCCGATGTTTGTTATTGTAATCGGTTGGACCGATGTTCGGCGGGTGGCCGATGTTTGTTATTGTAATCGGTTGGACCGATGTTCGGCAGGGGGTCGATGTTTTGTTAATATAAGTTATTGAAAATCTTTGGAGTCTATTAGAATTCGTGGAAATTAATCGATGGTTAATGGTAGGAATGATCGGATTCGAGTATCCTGTAAGGTATATTGGTGAGCAACTTTAGGAGGGTTAGAGCTTGAAATTGAATCGGGATGTATAGAATATCTAAGGTTGGGAGACAACCAAAGTCGTTTGACTAGGAATGATTCCAGTTGTGGGAGTGTTCTTCTGATCATAATTTCAGTGTTCTTGAAGGAGTTTTGTTGGTAAGAAAAGTATTCGAGGAATTTTTTTAGACGGTGTAAGAAATTTAGATTCCAGTTAGTGAAAGTCCAGTGGCAACACCGGAAGAGACTTGAGGACCTGAAGTTGGGATGAGGAAGAACTATCCGGAGCTATTCGTAGGCAGAGACTTCGAGGACGAAGTCTAATCTAAGTGGGGGAGAGTTGTAAAACCCGTATCCCGGTATGTAATTTATTAGTCTTAATTATTTTCTTTCAAGTTCGATTATTGTGGTTTCCGTAAACGGGGTTAGTCGAGTTGGGTCAAATCGTTAAAGTATCGAAATTTATGGTTAGTTGCGAGAGGATTGTAAGTTGAGGGGCTAATAGTGTCAAAGGGCCAAAAACCCTCATTGGGTTTCGGCCCATGCAATACTTGTCGAGACCCATTTCTTTTTAGTTAGTATTGATTTTTTTTTTTTGTAGTTAGTAATGTTGCCGTGAGTTTGAAGCAAGGAAATAGAAAACAAAAAAAAACACAATTGGCCTCTCTCTCTTTCTCGTTTATTTCCACGGCTCAACAAGCAAACAAACCCTACTCCCTTCTTTCCTTTCCCCCGCCGCTGCTACCGCCGAGAACCACATCACCGCCGCCGGAGCGCCGTCGCCGGCGTGAGAGAGAGCATCGAGATAGGAGGCCGGAGTTCGGGCTGTGGTCGTTTAGTCGTCATCGTTGTTGAAAGGTAAGCATCGTCTTTTCGTTTCTTTCTTTCGCGTCGACGTCAATCAGCCGTGATCGAAACCACCACCGCCGCCGCCGACAGCCTTGGCTGCCGGCGGAGTGGCCACCGGCGTGAACCACCAGATCTAGGGGTGGGTTGTGCGTGGTCAGAGTTGCGAGGGTGGGCGAGAGTGTAGGAAAGTCGGGATAGTTTAAGGGTCCGTTTTGTCTCGTCGGATTTTCGTAAACTGCCGCCGTCGCCGCCGGCGACCACCACTGCCGGAGGTGGCAGTGGGTGGTGCGCGGTTGAGCCCAGCCTTTGTGAACTATAACCCGTGACCTGGTCGCGTAAACCCGAATCGAATAAGCCTTGAACCGTTTCTATAAATCGTGATTTTATGTAAATTCTAAGTGTGTTGTCCAGTTTTCGTTTGATCATAACTTTTCCGCCGTAACTCTGTTTGAGCCGAAACTGGCGCCCACGGTTCAAGTTCGGCGTCGGGCACGTTTTCCGTGTTTTAGCGGAAAACTGGTTCGGTCTCTAGCTGGGCGAAAAAGTGGTCGCAAGTTCGGTGATTCGTCATTTCATGTGAAAATTTCTGGAATCTGCCTTGATCTTGCGAAAGCCTTAACTTTTCACTCGTAACTCGTTTTGACGTGAAATTCGTGCCCAAAGTTCCCAATTTGAGTTGGGGAGGTTTTTCGTGTTTTGCCGAAAGTCTGATTAAGCCCGTAGCTAGGCTGTTTCGGGCTGTTTGCGCGGCTGATCCGAAAACGGACAGTTTTTGTGGTCGTTCGTATTTAATTCATAACAAATTGTAGAAAAATCGTTAGGAGGCGTATAATATGTCCTTGGAATCCTAACTCAGAGTACTTTCTGGTCATGAAATAATATTGGGAATTTTCTGGGTTTAAAGGGGTCGAAACAGGTCCCGAACAGACCTGTTTGGCGAGAGCGGAAAATAGTTTTAGTGACGGTTTAAGCGTGTGTCGTGTCATAGGGTCCGAGTCTCGTATTGACACGTTTTAACATGCGTTTAGGTGCTGGGAAGTGACCGTAATTGTGAAGCTTGAATTGTATTGTTAAGCTAGGCGCGCATTCGAGGTGAGTTCTCTCACTATAACTAATGTCGGTTATTTTTACATTACGTCGTGTATGTATGTGGTAGCTCTATTTGCTTTTGATGCGGGGTTAAATAGTGGGGTGTCTAGTCGGACCTTATTGTTGTGACCACGCGGGTGGCGTAGGAGTTCGGCGGGGCCTAGGGTCACATACGCGGGTGGCGTAGTAATTCGGTGGGACCGAAATATTAACTCGGTGGGACGAGGATCCGGCGGGGCCGGAGATTTTATACGCGGGTGGCGTATGAACCCGGGGGTGCCGGGTTGCATTTGCACAATTGTCGTGTGGTCGGTGGGACCGACGTATGCCTATTAGGTGGGTTGGTGTGAGTATGCACGTTTATGATTTGTTCGTAGACTTGTATGCTGTTTATGTGCAATTATCTGTTTATGGTGGTGTGGAAATAACTGTGTTACTTATGGTGTTTGAATTCACTAAGCTTCGTGCTTACCCTTTCCCAATAGTTTGTGGTTTCAGGTACGGGCAGCTCCAAGGCGTGACGAGTACACACTGGCGCGCGAGGAGAGCTGGTTGATTTATGGTTTTAATAATTAAACATTTTTTCCGCTGGTTTTAATTTATAAAGATATTAATTATGTGTTTGCAAACGAAACGTTGGTATCAATTAATGAGTTGTTATAAATGAATTGTTTACTTAAAAATTTAAATTTGCTTGTAATTTTTGGGACGTTACAGTTTATTGTCATTTGTCTTATTTTATGGGTTTAGGTGGTTATTTATTAATTTATATAAATAGGCGTGCTTGGTGTCTTCAAAGTGAGAAAGAGAAAAGAAAAGAGTATGTGTATTTTGTATTTTTGTGGAGAAATCGTCCCATGAATTAGAAGTTTAAAGGGTTTATTTGTTATATGCTTATTTTAGAAGGGTTATAGTTGAAATTTAGAAAACCCATTTAGATGAGTCATCCCCTTTACGTTTCCTTTCAGATTGGGTTTCCTTCATTTCTCATCAAAGTTTTGTGTGTGTGTGTGTTCGTGGGTGAGAGTCAAACAAGAGGAAAGAAGTCTTCAAAAGCTTTTTGGGTTATGTGATATCCCATTTTAAACTTGCAGGTATTAATCATCTATCTTTTCTCCCTCTAAAGACTATTTGTATTCTTTAGTTTAAGTTGATGGTTAGAATAATATAAGTTGTTGAATTCATTTGAAAATACTAATTTGTATGGAATTTGGCTTACGCCATTGTTTATGCAATTTGAAGTTGCATCCATATAAATTCAAGATCAGATTTGTTTCAATAAGTATATATATATATATATATATATATATATATATATATAGCAAGTTTTAAGTTTGGAAGTCATTTCCTCTTACAAGTTTTAAAATAAATTATGATTCGTTTGGAGGTTCTATTGAGTTTTATCTTTTCTAGTTGTTTTGGGGAATAAGGTTTTTAATTCAAAGGTTTTAATTCATACTATTTGGGTGATTTGAATTTTGGGATAAAAGTCGGTGTGGTTCTTTATGTTCTGTTTTTCTTTTCGATGTAAGATTTAAGCCATACTTTAGAGACTTGATTTAAGGATTATAAAAGGTAAACTTTGAGTTATTTATAGTAGTTTAACACCTTTCCTATTTCGGATAATTCAGGTGTTCGGTTTGAGATTAGTTAAACGTTAAGACTCGAGGTGGAATATTTTGATTCAAGGTGAGTTTTCTTTTAACCATTTTTGAACTGAAATGCATTTATTATAAATGGTTAATTTATGATGTGATTATGTGTTTATATTGAGACGTATATGTGGTTGGAATGTGGTAACGTTTTTATAAAAGAAAATGTGATATATATATGGTTGGAATGTGATGAAAGGTTTTATAAATGACAATATGATATATTGGTATATATATATTGTATTTATATGTGCATTACACTACACGAGAGCACTTGCCGAACTATGCCGGCGGATGTTTGCTGTAATTGTTGTACAGCGGTGCTGTAATTGTTGTACAGCGGTGCTGTAATTGTTCTACAGCGAAGAGTTGGCTCGCAACCAACTAATATGGCCATGGGAATGATGTGAAGGATGTGAAGGATGAGTGGTACACGATGCACGAGTCTTATTTGGTATTTAAGTCTTTGTGATATATGTGTATTTATATAAAGGATTTTATATGAATTGGTTTTATAACGATTTTGAAATGACAGAGATTATCTCACTAGACCATTTGGTCTAACCCTCATTTTGTTTTCAAAAATATGTATTCCAGGTCGATGTACTCTCAATAGCAAAGGGAAAGATAAAGAATAGTATGCGGTTGATAGCTGACGGAAATTAGGAAATGTTTGCGTTTTGTATTGTATAGTTTTGAGACTATGAGACCGTACGTGATTTATTATGTATCTTTTGTTATAAGTGTAACGAAGTTATGCAATATATGTTATTTGATGCATGTTTGGGAAACGGGGTCGTTACAGATGGTATCAGAGCCCTAGTTTAAGGGATTTAGGTATTTGGATTTATACCTAGACTTAAACTGCATGTGAAGTAGGATGTCCCTGATATTTTAGAACCTTTGGGATATTACATATAAAAAGGTCGAAGGAACATCATGTAAGGTAATTTCAAGTTACACCTGGCCAGTGTAACTGTGAACTTACAAGTACATGTTTGAACTGGAATACCTTATTATATGGGGAATGTGCTTACGTGTATATTAACCCGGTGAAAATCAACAGAATGGAAAATGGTATTCGACGTTTGGATAGAGATGAAGACATGTATATTTCTATAAACTCTACACGTGCTAATGTGTTATTTGACAACGGTGCAAACCGATCAATTGTATCTCCATTCTTTTGTTGCCTATCTGCGTTAGAAAAGTATTTGATAATAGTATTTTATGATTTTATTAGTAACTTTATAGGAGTTTAGTGTTTATTACTTGTTTTTGGTATAGAAATGTGATTCAAGGGAGGTAGGTGACACCTAGTTCACGTCCCTATATATGAGAAGTTAAGTCGTTAATGATTTATATGATTGGTAATTATATCGGTTAGGTAATATGAGACCGGTGTTGATGAATTTCATTTGCGGAACGGTTTAAGCGAATCAAATGTTTAAGGATTTGTGTTAGTATTTTTATGCTAAGTCAGAGATGTAAGAAATTGATGTGATAACGAGTTTGCTATTTTATTAAGAGATGAATTAGTGGTGATATTATTGATGGAGGTCGGTATGAGTTATAGTGGTGAAGTCATTGAGATAATTGAAATATATGAGATTGTGTTTTGTTTATATTTGAGAAATTAAGTCGCTATAAGACTTTATTTTAATTGAGTTCATATGTGTATATAGTTGCTACGTGGATTCCTTCATGTTTTTGATGTTAAAACCTTATTTTTTTAATGGCAAAAAAAAAAAACTTCCATGGAATGAACCTAATCAAGTGGGGATTGAGTTGGGATGTTAAAGGGCTAGAACAGGGGCTGTTTGGTGCCCAACAGACGTCTGCGCGTATCTTGCGGCTTGGGGCGCGCCATGAGGCGCGCACAGCTCTGTTTCAGCGTTTTTTGATTTTTGTTTCTTGCGTACCGGTGTCGTTTTAGAGCCTAATATAGGCGTATGGGTACTCGTTTTGAGTGTGAGATAGCATTTGAACACTTTGAACATGTTAGTATGGGCATATAACAACTACAAGTATTGTTTTTAATGTTGATTGTTCGGTTTCTAGCTCGGTTGCGATTCGGGGGTGTCCGGTGAGTTGTTAAGGTTGTCAATTGTCGTAGTGGGTCTTGTATACATATAAGTAGGTGGATTTCATCAATGTGTATATATTTTAGGCTCAGTTGCCCCTCGTTAGTGAAGTTTGATAGTGGTGTTCGGTTGTATCGTTTGTGCGTGTGTGGCTTCAAATTATCAACAAGGTGAGGTTAATATTGATGAACTTTCTTTATGAAGTTGTTTAAGTTAAAGAGTTGTTTTAGACTTTATGCTTGACTTTGCATGTTAAGTCTCATGTGTAAGTTAATGAGGTGTTATGTTCTTGTTATTGTGAGAAATTAAGGCTTGGGTAGTTAGTTGGTGATATTTTTATTTTAGAGACAAATTCATAATACTATTTGGTTGTGTTGTTTTTAAGAATGATTAAATTATTTTATTTCGATTGATTATGGTTGAAATGTCAAGATTTAGTTGGTTAATTGTGTATAGTATATGTTTAAGGATTTCAACTTGAAAGGTTGAAATAGTTCTTGTTTGTAAAGGAATATAATTGGCTCGGTTAACCCCGTTTGGAGGTTGAGAAGTGCATTATATCATAGATCATTAAGTATTGTTCGTAAGGATCTTGGATGTTTGAATAGTCGATTATATTGAATTTGGATTGTAGTGAAACCGTTTGTATAGACTTACTATAGTAAGCATATTGTGGTATTGGAGCTTGATATTGATAAAACCTTTGATTAGGTAATGATGAGTGATTCTTGGTAATTCGGTATGAGAAGATAAAGTTGATAAATTGGAATAAGTGGTTATGATGAAAGGAAGAAATTGTTGGGGGATTGATTTAAAGTTTTCGATTTTTAGCAAAAAAAAAAAAATTAGAAGTGTATGGTTTATTTCTGAGAAGACTTAGTAAAAGTGTAGGTTTGGAAGTATTTGGTGTGAAAAGAAGTTGGTCCTAAATTAGTAATAGTGCAACAAATATTTTGGGTAATATTGAAATTGGTATGTTTGTTAATTAAGATATTGTTTGGGATAAATTTAAGTGAAGAGTGTTATTGTAAATAATTGTTAAGGAAAAGTTATTATTGATCGAAGGAGGAAAATTTGGGTGATTGGTGAGTTTAATCAGAGTAGCGCAGCGAAAGCATGATAACGCATTATTATTTGTGTTCAGATTTGAAAGATTGATTCAAATTGGTCACAAAAGTTATATTATGAGAACAAAAAGTGGTTGGTAGTTTAATTAGGAATGATTGATCTAACGCTTGCAATTGTTAGCAAATTTCGTATTGAAGGTGTATATTAGAATTTCGTGAAGGTATAATGAAAGTGTAGAATGTGACATTGTGTATAATTTCAATATATCGATCATATGTTAGATCATGCATTTAAATGCTGAAGTTGATGCATATGGGTAAATTTTCAATTAATCAAAATGAATTGTGATATAGATAAAGTTGTACTGAAATAGGCACGCTGAAATTTTTGGTGTTGAAAGAGGCACAAAGTGAAATAAAGACGTATTGATATTAATTTTTGTTTATAAGATATTTTTTATGATTGTTCTATAGATATGGGTGAGTGTATAGCATCGACCCGATTGGTAGAATTCCGGGACGAAATTCCTTTAAGGAGAAGAGTTTGTAATAACCCGTAATAAGTGCCTTTATTATTTTATGGGTGTATCTCATTTTAAAGGGTAAATTAAGTTATGTTAATTGGATTAGTTTTATGGGGTTATAAATTAAGGGATATAACTTAATTTTAATTTGAAAGTTCAATCTATGTTAAAGTTGAAGTTTAGGAGTGTTTATTGTCATTTGTCTTATTTTATGGGTTTAGGTGGTTATTTATTAATTTATATAAATAGGCGTGCTTGGTGTCTTCAAACTTCAAAGTGAGAAAGAGAAAAGAAAAGAGTATGTGTATTTTGTATTTTTGTGGAGAAATCGTCCCATGAATTAGAAGTTTAAAGGGTTTATTTGTTATATGCTTATTTTAGAAGGGTTATAGTTGAAATTTAGAAAACCCATTTAGATGAGTCATCCCCTTTACGTTTCCTTTCAGATTGGGTTTCCTTCATTTCTCATCAAAGTTTTGTGTGTGCGTGTGTAACGTCCCCAAAAACATAATATGCATTCAACAAGAAATAAGCATTCAAATTACATAATTAAACTTGTCCATAAATGTTAATTCTTCTATACTAAACAAAATTTGACAGCGGAAGTCTAAAATCTACAGCCGAGAGCTACATCTATAGTCATTAGAATCCAAAACTCTGGAGTCGCTCTAGTCTCCAAATCCTCCTTGCAGTCACTCCTAGTTCTTACTAGAAGAACCAATAGCGCGCTTACCTGAAAATGGTTTAGTTTTTGAAAAGCGAGGGTTAGACCAAAAGGTCTAGTGAATTCCCTCCATAAGCATGCATCACAGTAAAAGATCATTTCATAAAGAAAATACTTTCACATCTTGTTCATAACATCATCCAAGGTTAAACACGGGGTTCAGGGAGCTGCATAAGCTAATCCGATCGGGGCCTAACAGACACCCTCTCGTCTACGCCGGAATCCAAATGGACTCCCCGTTCCTTCATGTAGGAGAAAACAAATTCCAACCTACAAGCTAACCTCCATATGCCCAAGGGATCCGAGACCCCAAGGTACCCCGTCCCCACCGTGCAACCGACTCCACATAGCATACACATACATTGAAAACATATTCTTGAAAACATAAAACATCTTTCGTGTTATGGGTAAACATGTAAATCATGGAAGCATGCATAGTCTTTTAAATCAGTTCATGCTCGATAAAGGAACCATATTCAGTAAAACAGTACGTCATAAAAGAAGTGAGAGAACTCACCTTTGATTATCGTAGAACACACTTCTTAACTCTTCCCAGCTAAACCAATCGAACACCTAAGGGCAATAGATCCTCATTAGATAAAACGGCTCAACCTACTGACCAGCACATAGTTTCCGGGTACTGACTTGTCCGGATACCACACTTGTCCGGATGACACACTTGTCCGGATACCATACTAGTCTGGATACCATACTAGTCCGGATACCACACTAGTCCGGATACCACACTAGTCCGGATACCACACTAGTCCGGATACCACACTAGTCCGGATACCACACTAGTCCGGATACCACCATGGATCTCTACCCGGGCACTAGCATCCGTATCCGGAAATCACCATATCATCAAGAATTGAAGGTGTCCGGATACGACTGCTGTTCGAAAATGAATTTCTAAAAAGTGATTTCTAACCCGATTTTAGCCATTTGCTTGATTAGGTAACCATAAGGGTTCGTCCACCAACCCCAAACACCCAATTAATCCCACTTTAACCTCCTAAACTTGATTCAAAATGACAAAACCCATGAAACTTCATTTTAAGGGAAAATGGTGAAAACTCAAGTAATCAACCACCTCAGTCTTAAGGATTCATAACAATAGGAAGGAGGAGCATTAATCTAATCAGATGAACAAATTGGGATACATTACCTTGCAGAAGCTAGTTTGATTCTTCCTTTCTCTCTTGATTCCTTCTCAACCTTCTTCCTTTCTCTCTTTCCTTCTTCCTTAGCCGCCAACACTAAGAGCCTCCCACAAAAACACTGATTTCAGCCAAATGATGGCTGCCCTAGGGATTGGGGCCTATATATACCCTTCACAAATTTACAATCTAGTCCCTCAAGTTAACTTTCATTTATAACACTTTGACCACCAAACTCTAAAACTTACTTGGATTTTTGGGTTGTTACATCATTCCCCCCTTAAAAGAATTCCGTCCCCGGAATTCCTCATTGGAAAAGATGCGGGTATCTAGCTTTCATCTTTGACTCTAACTCCCAGGTCGCCTCCGGACCCTTATGGTGTCGCCATTGTACCTTAACCAGCCTAGTTTCTCTGCTCCGTGACTTCCTTACCTTAACATCCGTGATTGCTTCGGGCTCCTCTACAAAGTTCAACTTTTCGTCCACCTTAATGTCATTCAACGGCACTGCTTTGGTCATGTCGGCTAGACATTTCCTTAGATTAGACACATGAAACGCATTATGAATACTGCTCAATTCCTCCGGTAGGTCCAACCTATACGCCACTTCTCCAATTCGTTCAGTAATCTCAAACGGTCCGATGTAACGCGGGCTTAACTTCCCACGCTTTCCAAATCGTACCACACCCTTCCACGGAGACACCTTTAGAAGAACATGATCCCCGACTTGGAATTCAATGTCTTTCCGCCTCTTATCTGCATAGCTTTTATGTCGGTCGCGGACGACCTTCAGTCTTTCACGCACTTAGACTATCTTATCCGAAGTCAGCTGTACAATTTCCGGCCCTGCTAACTGTCTCTCTCCGACTTCGTTCCAACACAACGGTGTCCGACACTTTCTACCGTACAGTGCCTCAAACGGCGCTGCCTTGATGCTCGAGTGATAGCTATTGTTATAAGCAAACTCGATTAGCGGTAGGTGCTTTTCCCATGAGCCTTGGAAATCCAAAGCACACGCTCTTAGCATGTCCTCTAACGTTTGGATCGTTCGCTCGCTCTGACCGTCGGTCTGAGGATGATAAGCGGTACTCAACTTGATCTGCGAAGCCATTTCTCTTTGAAAGCTCCTCCAGAATGCTGAGGTAAATCTGCTATCGCGGTCTGATACAATTGACGAGGGTACCCCGTGGTGGGTTACGATCTCGTCGATGTACAACTTTGCTAACTGCTCCAAAGAGTAAGACTCTCGTATAGGTAAAAAGTGTGCCGACTTCGTTAGTCGATCTACGATCACCCAAATGGCGTCATAACCCTTTGGAGTTCTAGGCAAATGGGTCACGAAGTCCATCGTGATCTGGTCCCACTTCCACATCGGTATCTCTAACGACTGGAGCTTTCCGTACGGTCTTTGATGTTCGATCTTTACACGCGAACACATCATACAGGTCTCTACAAGATGGGCCACGTCTTTCTTCAATCCGGGCCACCAGTAGTGTCGTCGTAGGTCTCCGTACATCTTGTTAGTTCCGGGGTGGATCGAGTACTTTGATTTGTGAGCTTCTTCAAGAATCAGCTTTCGGAGCTCTCCGAATTTCGGAACCCAGATTCTCCCATTCAGACATTTCATCCCTCGACTATCTTCCACTAACATGGACGCTTGCCCTACCATTCTCTCCTTCTTAAGATTTTCGGTTTCGAGCGCTTTAACCTGACATTTCTTTATTTCGGCTAACAGATTGAATGTGACCTCAGCCCTCATGGCCACAATCCTGGGGGTTTCACCTCGTTCCTTACGGCTCAAAGCGTCCGCCACCACGTTTGCCTTCCCCGGATGGTATTCGATCTTACAGTCGTAGTCGGTCAACAATTCAATCCATCTTCTTTGGCGCATATTCAACTCTTTTTGATCAAAGAGATGACATAAACTCTTGTGGTCCGTGTAGATCTGGCACTTCGTCCCATACAGGTAATGTCGCCAAATCTTCAGGGAAAAAACCACCGCCGCCAATTCTAAATCTTGCGTAGGATAACGAGTCTCGTGATCCTTTAACTGCCGGGAGGCATAAGCGATCACCTTACCCCGTTGCATGAGTACGCAACCCAAGCCGAGCTTCGATGCGTCACTGAAAACCACAAAATCGCTCGAACCGTCCGGTAGCGACAAAACCGGAGCGCTACTCAGCATGTCCTTCAAATTCTGAAATGCTTCTTCTTATTTCTCTAACCAGATGAACTTGACATTCTTCTTTGTTAAAGAGGTCAGTGGCATGGCAATACGCGAAAAGTCCTTGATGAACTTCCGGTAGTACCCCGCCACCCCGAGGAAACTTCGAACTTCGGATGGGTTCCTAGGTTGCTCCCAGTCTCGAATGGCTTCAATCTTCGCCGGGTCCACCATAATCCCCGCCTCAGACACCACGTGCCCGAGGAACTGCACTTCCCTCAGCCAGAACTCGCACTTGGAAAACTTCGCATACAACTTCTCTTGCTTCAATAACTCGAGAATTGTACGAAGGTGGCTTTCGTGCTCCCCTTCCGATCTTGAAAATATCAGAATGTCATCTATGAACACTATCACGAACTGATCCAAATAAGGTTGGCATACCCTATTCATTAAGTCCATAAATGCTGCCGGGGCGTTGGTTAGCCCAAACGGCATCACTAGGAATTCGTAGTGTCCATATCTGGTCCGAAACGCGGTCTTCGGCACATCCTCTTCCCTCACCTTGAGTTGATGATATCCTTACCTTAGATCAATCTTGGAGAAGTAACTGGCTCCCTGTAACTGATCAAACAGGTCGTCGATTCTTGGAATTGGATATTTTTTCTTAATCGTGACCTTGTTGAGTTCTCGGTAGTCTATGCACATTCGCATAGTACCATCCTTCTTCTTTACGAAGAGCACGGGTGCTCCCCACGGAGATGTACTCGGTCTAACGAACCCCTTGTCTAGTAACTCCTGCAATTGCGTCATCATTTCCTTCATTTCGGACGGCGCCAATCTATATGGTGTGCGGGCAATCGGTGCAGATCCCGGTATCAGATCAATTCCGAACTCGATCTGGCGATCCGGGGGTAGACTTGTCAAGTCATCCGGAAATACCTCCGGGTATTCGTTTACCACACGCACATCGCTCACCACACGCTTCTCTTTCTTGGCGTCCAACACGTATGCTAAAAACCCTTGACACCCCTTTCTCAAACACTTAGTTGCCCTAATCATGGAGATGAGGCTGGTTTTCCTATCACGACGGTTTCCATAGATTACTATGGTATTCCCATCAGGTGACCGGATCCTGATCAGCTTTTTGTTGCAAACGATATTCGCATCGTTCGCGGCTAGCCAATCCATTCCCAACACTACGTCAAACTCTCCCATTGCCATAGGATATAACCTCGAAGGCACCAACCTCCCTTCTATATCTATGACACAGTCTTCTACTACTTCCTTAACATATACCCAACTATCATTCGCGGTTTCCACCTCTAGTGCTCTCTCCAAACGTCTAGGCCTCACCCCCAAACGTTTCATAAAAGCATGCGATACAAAGGAGCGATTTGCTCCTGAATCAAATAACACCTTGGCACAGAGAGAGTTCACTAGAAACGTACCTGTCACCAGATCTGAAACTTCCTCCGCCTCTTCCGCAGTCATGCGGAATGCACGTCCTTTCGGACGCGCTGGATCTGCTCCCTTGTCATTTCCTTTCCCACCCTGACGTTCACCAAATGGAACTGATCCCCCTTTCTTCAAGTGTGGGCAATCACTACGCATGTGACCAGTAGCCCCACATTCGTAACAAGATTTTCCCCCACTGCGACAATCCTTTGACATGTGACCGGGCAAACCACACCGGTAGCATGAGTTTGAACCTGCCATGCACTCTCCCCGATGCACCCTGTTACACTTCGCACATGGTTTTCCAACGGTGTCCTTACTAACACGGTTGTCCGATCGAAACACTTTCCCTTTCCTGAAGTCCTTACCCGGTCCATCCCATTTGCGCTTTTCACCACCCTTCTCAGTCATCTGACGAACCTTCTCCTTTTCAATCATCTCGGCCGCATTAATGGCCGCCTGAAAGGTAGTGGGGTTCCTTGTCAGAACTAGTTCTCGGATACTGCCCTTCAGTCCATGAATGAAACGCTCCACTTGGCGTTCCTCCGTTGGCACATACAAATCTGCAAAGCGAGACTTCTCAATAAACTTTGTGGTATACTCCCGCACTGTCATACTTCCCTGGTCCAACCCCAAGAACTCTTCTTCCAATCTTTTCACTGCCGCGAGCGGGCAGAACTGAGCTTTGAACCTGTCTACAAACGCTTCCCACAACATTCCCTTAGCCGCTATCGAACCCCTTCCCCCAGTCTCGGCCTCCCACCAGTAGACTGCATCAGACTTCAACATAGACAGAGCAAACATTACCCTATCCCCATCAGCACACTTGCAAGTATCGAAGACTAGTTCCATTTCCTTCACCCATTTCATTGCTAAGATAGGGTCATACTCGCCCTTAAAAGTAGGGGCTTGCATGAGGCAAAGGCCTTGAAATTGCATCCCTTAGCTGCTAACTCATTCACCGCTTGGGGGTTTGAATTCAAGTGACTCCCAGTACCGGTCACTAGTGGACTAGACAGCTCCACGCTTTCTCGGTTCTCACTTGCTTCTTTGCTTCCCGAAGCTGACTCGTTCTGCTTGGTGAGGAGGGCCTGCAAGGTCTCTTGAATCTTACCCAATTCAGCAGCTAGGTTCTCTCGAGTGACGAACGTAGATCCGCGGCCTCGACCCCGTCCCCTTAGCTGAGTTACCCTCCTGGCAGAAGCGGAACTCTCCTGAAGAGAGTCTTCTTGATGAACAGGGGCTTCCACACTCCTCGCCCTCCTAGTTGCACGAGTTGCTCTCAGGTTCGGGTTTCCTCCATCCCCGGCCACTTGGGTGGCAGCCCGACGGGGTGTCTTTCCCCGACCTCTTCCCCTTCCACGGGTAACAGTTGCCCTCGCTGGTTCCACCGGTCCATTCTCCAGCACCTCATCATCTTGATTCCTTGGCACAGCAGGTGCCGACCTACTTCTCAAAGTTCTTCCGGCCATTTCACTAGCGCTAAAAGAAGACAATAATCAACCTTTGCTAGACATGACACAATAATCTTGCTATATAAGGTAAGTTTAAGCACGCACATGTACCTGTAAGTTCATAATTACACTGGCCAGGTGTAACTCCAAACTTACCTTACACGTTTGTCCTTGGCACCTTATTTCCTAGCGCATTTATAGTGATCGTTCCTAGAGGCAATCCTATGTCTCGGCTGTGTCCCTCATCTTACAGTTTAAGTTTAGGCCCTATTGGTCACCTAAATCCCTTAAACTAAGGCTCTGATACCATTTGTAACGTCCCCAAAAACATAATATGCATTCAACAAGAAATAAGCATTCAAATTACATAATTAAACTTGTCCATAAATGTTAATTCTTCTATACTAAACAAAATTTGACAGCGGAAGTCTAAAATCCACAGCCGAGAGCTACATCTATAGTCATTAGAATCCAAAACTCTGGAGTCGCTCTAGTCTCCAAATCCTCCTTGCAGTCACTCCTAGTTCTTACTAGAAGAACCAATAGCGCGCTTACCTGAAAATGGTTTAGTTTTTGAAAAGCGAGGGTTAGACCAAAAGGTCTAGTGAATTCCCTCCATAAGCATGCATCACAGTAAAAGATCATTTCATAAAGAAAATACTTTCACATCTTGTTCATAACATCATCCAAGGTTAAACACGGGGTTCAGGGAGCTGCATAAGCTAATCCGATCGGGGCCTAACAGACACCCTCTCGTCTACGCCGGAATCCAAATGGACTCCCCGTTCCTTCATGTAGGAGAAAACAAATTCCAACCTACAAGCTAACCTCCATATGCCCAAGGGATCCGAGACCCCAAGGTACCCCGTCCCCACCGTGCAACCGACTCCACATAGCATACACATACATTGAAAACATATTCTTGAAAACATAAAACATCTTTCGTGTTATGGGTAAACATGTAAATCATGGAAGCATGCATAGTCTTATAAATCAGTTCATGCTCGATAAAGGAACCATATTCAGTAAAACAGTACGTCATAAAAGAAGTGAGAGAACTCACCTTTGATTATCGTAGAACGCACTTCTTAACTCTTCCCAGCTAAACCAATCGAACACCTAAGGGCAATAGATCCTCATTTGATAAAACGGCTCAACCTACTGACCAGCACATAGTTTCCGGGTACTGACTTGTCCGGATACCACACTTGTCCGGATACCATACTAGTCCGGATACCATACTAGTCCGGATACCATACTAGTCCGGATACCATACTAGTCCGGATACCACACTAGTCCGGATACCACACTAGTCCGGATACCACACTAGTCCGGATACCACCATGGATCTCTACCCGGGCACTAGCCTCCGTATCCAGAAATCACCATATCATCAAGAATTGAAGGTGTCCGGATACGACTGCTGTTCGAAAATGAATTTCTAAAAAGTGATTTCTAACCCGATTTTAGCCATTTGCTTGATTAGGTAACCATAAGGGTTCGTCCACCAACCCCAAACACCCAATTAATCCCACTTTAACCTCCTAAACTTGATTCAAAATGACAAAACCCATGAAACTTCATTTTAAGGGAAAATGGTGAAAACTCAAGTAATCAACCACCTCAGTCTTAAGGATTCATAACAATAGGAAGGAGGAGCATTAATCTAATCAGATGAACAAATTGGGATACATTACCTTGCAGAAGCTAGTTTGATTCTTCCTTTCTCTCTAGATTCCTTCTCAACCTTCTTCCTTTCTCTCTTTCCTTCTTCCTTAGCCGCCAACACTAAGAGCCTCCCACAAAAACATTGATTTTAGCCAAATGATGGCTGCCCTAGGATTGGGGCCTATATATACCCTTCACAAATTTACAATCTAGTCCCTCAAGTTAACTTTCATTTATAACACTTTGACCACCAAACTCTAAAACTTACTTGGATTTTTGGGTTGTTACAGTGTGTGTGTTCGTGGGTGAGAGTCAAACAAGAGGAAAGAAGTCTTCAAAAGCTTTTTGGGTTATGTGATATCCCATTTTAAACTTGCAGGTATTAATCATCTATCTTTTCTCCCTCTAAAGACTATTTGTATTCTTTAGTTTAAGTTGATGGTTAGAATAATATAAGTTGTTGAATTCATTTGAAAATACTAATTTGTATGGAATTTGGCTTACGCCATTGTTTATGCAATTTGAAGTTGCATCCATATAAATTCAAGATCAGATTTGTTTCAATAAGTATATACTAGTCATCGTACCCGCGCAATGCGGCGGGATATCAATCTTCTCTGCTGCCATTGATCGCGGGGTTAGAAAAAACTGAAAGGAGCAGTAATTTTGAAAAACCAATTTCGATGCTGCAGAAAGTTGTACATCAAGCTTAAACAATTGTAAGCTTGAAAAACTGTTTTCTTGAAAAAAAAAACTGCCACTATTCTTTTAATAAGATAGAATAGATATGCATTTAGAGAATAGAGTTCATGGTTCTTTAAAACCAGATTTAATAACACTTCATTTCTAAAAGAAATGGTGTAATTTTTTCACAACTTAACCGCTCTAAGGCAAGTTTCCATATTCAATTTCATCCATTTTTTGTGTAATCACGATAAGAATTAAAAATATGAAAATACATATGCAAATTAAAAAAAACATGTGTTACAACTCACACATCAAAGGGGTGTGGTCCATGCCAATCTTACAATTAAGATGCTATAATTAAAATATTAAACTATTATGAAAAAGCCCAATAGTAGTAAATGAACAAACCCACATTCAACTACTTCTATATCCATATGAAATAAGTTCTTATCAACTTAGAGAACCTAAATACATCTATAGCTTCAAAATCCATTAGCATAATAAATCTGCAGGAGCTAAATTAACCACTCTTACTAAGAACAGAAACAACAAAGTAATAATTGATATTTTGTTCACACAAATAAAAAACACAAGCACTTGTATACTTGCACCTCATCTCAATTTGGTGAATAAAAACAACAATATCCCTACAATTCTTTTGCATCAACTCCTGTTTCTTGTTTCAGCAAATCATCCACTGCCAAATTCAATAACTTGTTAATAGTAACAACAATTTCCAGCACTATACAACAAAAAACTATTATATCATAGAAACCAAAAGGTTTGTACTTCGACAAGACAACCACTTGCAATATAATTAAAAAATGTAAAACTGAGAGCAATTATACGTGATTCGATGCAAATTCCTGGCTACACAAAAACCAAATAAATAGCACATTACTAAAAATAGAACCACAAGCACATGTTTATATTTCTTAGCATCCACTTATTTTACGTAAAGCAAGCCTCCGTTGTTTTATTCGCTTATCCTGTTTGCAAGGACCATAGTGGTTGGAGTTGAACCAAAATTAAGAAACTTAAAAATCAAATGCTAGTCGGGTGTCACTTTCCCGGTAAGTAAAATTTAAGAAACTTAATCATAATAACTAAATTTCAAGAAACTTAAACCATCGGACACCATTCTCCCAACCACAATAACATAATAAATGCAACTCTACTTCATTTTGTATAGTTACATCAAGAAAGAAACTTACAGCACGCTTAACGTGTGATGTTTTACCCGGAAACAAAAGAATTAAACCCACTAAATTTCAAGTCAATAGCACCTATTAGTCAAAAACAAAAGAAATATTAAGGCTTTATGTGGTGGTTTTTGCCAGGAAACTTACCACCATAAGCAAACAGGAAGGTTCACCAAACAAACATTTAAAGTTGCATACAGTTTATTAGAACTTGGTAAAACAGAAAACAGCAAGAGACTTACAATTGAAAACTGAAGGATGAAGGCGCATACATCTGAAGAAGACAACATTTAAGGATTTTTCCAACACATGCCCTTGAATTTCTTTAAGGATTTTTCCAACACAGTCAAGCTTTTTCATCAATGTCTCCAAACTCCGTTCTTCTGCACAAGACTCAAAAACATAATGAATACACCAGGTTACACATACCCAATTGCAAACCATAAATTATATGGTTTGAGATCTTGTGCGCCTAACTGGGCCATGGGACTTTTTTAGACTATGCCCGACCAATAAACCATGATTAAAGCCAAATCAAGTATAACATTGTTACATGAGCTCAATATAACCATGGTTACATACATAAGCAAAGAAGTAGAAAACAATGGAAAAGGGATCGAAACCCATAAACGGAAATTTCATAAATCGATATAGACCATGAATTGAAACCCATAAAAAGAATTCGTGACACAAACCTTAGGCCAGAATCGATCAGAATCAAATCGATAAAAGAAATCAAAAGACCATGTTATGGTTTAAATCCATACAGACCATAAAATCAATCAAGCAACCAGAAGCATTCGAGCTTACCTTGAAAGAAGCAATCGAAGTTTAGCACGTTTATTGCATTGATCAACATTATCAACAAGAGTAAGCTAGACGATCAATTACAGCCAATAAATTAATCCTGTACAAAGTTAAGCAATTCAAGATTGAAACAACAATAAGATTTGTTGCTGGCACTTTTTACTTCATAGGAACAACACATAATAAGCAACCATCCCTTTACTATTTCTCAAAAAAATTCTAAAAACTAATTTTGTGTATATATGCTGGAGGGTGCAACCACACGAATGCGAATTGGATTGACGTACTAACCGAGGTTGTATCCACAGGTACTCCCACATCAAAACTATGATCAACCCAAAGGCCAGATACTAATATCTTTCCATCTCGCCTAGCAGCAACACATATCGGATCATCCTGCAACATAAAACACACAATGTAATGAAACAAACATAAACAAACAAGAACCACTCGAACACAACGCATGAAGCCTAAAGTTGACAAGTAAAAACATGAAAATACAAAATGAAGTAATCAAGAAATTAGATTTACATAGGCAATCTTATAAACAATAACATGAGTGCAATTGGGACCATAGTGACAAGCATCAACCCCACTGCCATCAACAAGTTTCGGAAAACCTGCAAATATAATTCAAAAATAAACCAAGCGTTAGGTTCAGGTATGAATTTCTCCAAATACACGTTCAGGATCAGTTAAACTTCAAGCAAACGAACAATAGTGTGCTAAAAGGGGTAAAATCCAACAACAAAAGCATCATACAATTATAAGCTACAAAACACATTAATCGATTATCAAAATACGCAGAAAACAATAAACAAAAATTAAAAATTGAACCTCCGGCTTTTTGATTGGATCGAAGCCAAGAAGAACAAAGCGGATGTTAGGGTTTAAATCGATACAGACCAAATCGATAAAAGAAATCAAAAGACGATGTTAGGGTTTAAATCCATACAGACCATAAAATCAATCAAGCAACCAGAAGCATTCGAGCTTACCTTGAAAGAAGCAATCGAACTTTGAGGAAATAAGAAAATAATCGATTAAACCAAAAATCGATCAGAGCGAAAATTGATTAGACCAAAATCGATCAGACCAAAATCCAACAGAAACCAAAATCGTTTTCTGAGAAGAAGAAACCCTTGAAGAAACTGATTTGAGTCCATCTGCGTTCGCCTTGGAGGAGCCTTGGAGGGCGGTGCGTAGGCAAAGAGTCGTAGTGTAGAGGAGTGAACGGGGTTTGAGAGAAAAGTAGAAGCCATTTGAGGATTAACAGAAGCGAGACACTTGATTTTGTGGAGAAGAAGACGGGAGGGAGAGGCCGTGTCATGAGCCAGGGGGAACTGCTGCCATTGATCGTGGGGTTAGAAAAAACTGAATGTTTAGAAAGTAGTGGTTTAGAAAAAAAAACTGTAGTTTAGAAAAACCGTATGTTGAAAATAACTACTCACTATTCTTTTTATAAAGGAATATAGATAATAGATAAATATAGATAAGATCGTAAAATGTACAAATTTAAAAAAAAATCTCAGTACGTATGTAACAACCCAAAAATTAACATACGAGCTAGAAGCTACCTCTTTAGTTCATAACACCAAAAACGGCTCAACATGATCCCACTAACAAGATTTACAATACAGGGTTCGCGGAAATAACCCTAAATACAGCTGAGAAAATCTAACTAAACATTTCAAAGGAGGTTCTTCTAATTCCTTCTAGCGCAAGCTCCGATCCACGTCTTGACAAAACTCTAAACGTGCCCTCGAATATAGCTTACCTGAAAAAGGTTTTAATTTTGAAAAGCGAGGGTTAGACCATGAGGTCTAGTGAGTTCCCTCCACAACAAGTCACACCAAAATATTTCAGTTTATAAAATCAGTTATGAAAGCATTGTATAAATCATAACTAGCACACAAAGTTGATATGCACACATTGACACATGCTACTGGCACGCGCTAAAGTCACACACACCGTGACAGCGTAATCGGGCACACACCGCCCATGTCACACACACCGTGACAGCGTAATCGGGCACACACCGCCTATGTCACACAAAAGCCAGGGCACGGTCACGTACATTTTAATCACACATGTAAGCCACACATAAAGATCACACATTTAAACCTTGCCTTAAACTAAGAGCAGTTGAAAAGCACATTGTTAGACAATAACCACACCGCACACAATTACTTGTCATCTTACAATAAAAGTAATTGAAAAGCACACCGTTTAAAGAATAACCATGCCACACGCTCAAATCTTTACTTGTAATAAAAGCATTTGGAAAGCCCACCATTAGACAATAATTGTCAACCACACACTTGTATAAAATTTAGGTTCAGAAAGACACACCTGTCGTCCTGTTTAATCCTCTTACTAGATGGATTCTCCCTTCAACTGCACCTATAAGGATACACACTACCAAAATAAGTCACCTGATTGAACTTCACACTCACACGGTTAACCCTTCGGACTAACAGACTGCACTACAGTGCCACACCACAACTTTTCGGACACTTTACCCGGACAACCAAGACTATCCGGACAACCAGAGCTATTCGGACGTTTTACCCGGACAACCAAAACTATCCGGACATTCTATCCGGATTCTCAAGGGTTTCCGGTTAAACTACCGGAAACTACTACCACAACTCTACCCGGACAACACTCACCCGGACACTATTCTCATCCGGACACTACTCTCATCCGGACACTACTCTCATCCGGACACCACCAATCGTCCGGACACTACCCTGACTTGAAGGTTTCCGGACGCTACGAGAAAAACCCAGAAACGCAGAAAATTGCATAATCTCGAGTCCTAATTCCCTCAACACCTCCAGATTAGCAAAATGGGTCGATAGATACCCATTTCCTAAACTACAACACCTCTTAAACAGATTTAATAAGGAAACACAAGAAATCCACAAAATCCAAGTTCTCTCTTCAAAACCCCAAAACATTTCACCCAAAACTAAGGAAGAGAAGGATTAATAGTTACCTGTAGATTCTACTGATCAATTCCAAGTTTCAGCTGCTACAACTTCTTTCTCCCTTCTCAATTGAAATTGCTCCTTTCTCCTGCACTCTCTCCTCCAGCCGCACACACACACACACACACACACTTGCTAAAAATGAGAGAATTAGGGTTTTCCTCCTCCTTATATACTTTCCTCAATAAACACCAAACTTTCAATTCTTTACATTTGGACCACATAACTCTCTTAAATTTCGAATTTCTTCCAAGATTCCCCAATTATTGACTAACAGAAAACTCGGTTATTACAACATCCACCCCTCAAAAGAATTCCGTCCCCGGAATTCCATCTTCGAACAATTCTACTATCACCTCCCCACACAAAATACGACTTAGGCAGATAACACTTTCTCACATTAATTATACTGGCCACATTCCAAGGATAACAATCAATCACACGCTCTCATCACAATATCACCCTCTACTACTACCATACCAAACCAACGGTCCTTCACCCCGAGCACTACATTCGTCTACCTTCTTCTACTTCCTTCTCAAACAATATAACATGTCTCCAATGAACGGCTCACTAGAATATTTACACTTGTGACCACTCACACAAGCTAGCTTTCCTCGACACTTATACCAACACATACACACCAATCCTCTTTCTCACACTCCCACTAGGAGTTCATGCACCCATCGGCGACGTTCTGAAAAACATTGCTCCCCACTTTCCATAACACATGTCACGCTTTCTCCTTCCCATTTTATCACTCCATCCAACCTACCGTCCCAATTACATCCAGCTAGAATGGAACGTTCCCCATCCAACATTGACCACTCTAAACACGAAATTTCAACGGTTACTATGCCTAACCAATAGTTCCACCACGCTTCAAACTAGAAGTTCCACTAAGTCAATCCGAAACAACACTCAATGCTCGAAACGACCACACACTCCTCATTTCTCAATTGATAATAATCCATTCCTTTACATTTCCTTTACACCCTTGCTCAACATTCTCAAAGATTTCGTATCTACTATGAAACATCATAAACTAACCAACCCGAGAACATACAATTTCCTCCTTAGCTCACCCTCTGCCACTCCATTCTTTTACCCTCGGGTAACAATACCACACGTTATATGATCATCCCTACGTCCCCACACATAATTTTATCACATCTGAACAACCTATAAGCGAATTTCGAGCAACGAATTCCACTTATGCTCGTTCCATATCGACAATAATCCACCGCTTGACCTCACAACACTCATGACCACCAGGCCTCGCCTGCTCACTCAGTATAAGTTCCCACTATCTTGTCCACACAACCCCCATACACTAGATTGCTCCAACCTTACAGTTACCACTTGACCACTACTTTGCAAAATATACCATTTCACTTCGACCCTAAATAGGTTAACCAACACTAGTGATACCAATCCATACACCTATCATTTCCCAACCACACCTGTCACTCTCCCAATACTAGAGAGCAAGCAAGCACATTTCTACCATTCTATACCTGGGTTGAAACTCTCAAGATCTTAATCCACCGACATCGGGAACTCCTAGAGTAAAGACTCATCAAAGGCTAGGGACTCACCTCCAATCACTTATTTTCTTTAAGAGTCCTCAAGATTGTACTTCACACGGACACTCAATCTGAGCATTCCAAAAATGCTTCTTCTAGGTAGCAACAACAATCACACCAATAATAATTTCACATTACACACTAAGCCGTTGTCATCATGACAAGGTTAGAACTCCACACCTACCATTACTCTCCACACACTATCCACTACACGTCGCACACTACTGTTACTCTCTACACACTAACACCTCCATCGACTATCAGTACAAAAGTGTGCAAGCACACCCATGCACCTGTAAATTCAAAATGACATTGGCCAGATGTGATTTGAATTTACCTTACATGAAAGTCCTCACCACCATCATCCTAGATCCTCGATGATTACGGTCCTCACTAAAGGCTTCCTATATCTCAGTTGTGTCCTTCTACTCCACAGTTTAAGTTTAGGCCCATCCGGTCACCTAAATCCCTTAAACTAGGGCTCTGATACCATTTGTAACAACCCAAAAATTAACATACGAGCTAGAAGCTACCTCTTTAGTTCATAACACCAAAAACGGCTCAACATGATCCCACTAACAAGATTTACAATACAGGGTTCGCGGAAATAACCCTAAATACAGCTGAGAAAATCTAACTAAACATTTCAAAGGAGGTTCTTCTAATTCCTTCTAGCGCAAGCTACGATCCACGTCTTGCCAAAACTCTAAACGTGCCCTCGAATATAGCTTACCTGAAAAAGGTTTTAATTTTGAAAAGCGAGGGTTAGACCATGAGGTCTAGTGAGTTCCCTCCACAACAAGTCACACCAAAATATTTCAGTTTATAAAATCAGTTATGAAAGCATTGTATAAATCATAACTAGCACACAAAGTTGATATGCACACATTGACACATGCTACTGGCACGCGCTAAAGTCACACACACCGTGACAGCGTAATCGGGCACACACCGCCCATGTCACATACACCGTGACAGCGTAATCGGGCACACACCGCCCATGTCACACAAAAGCCAGGGCACGGTCACGTACATTTTAATCACACATGTAAGCCACACATAAAGATCACACATTTAAACCTTGCCTTAAACTAAGAGCAGTTGAAAAGCACATTGTTAGACAATAACCACACCGCACACAATTACTTGTCATCTTACAATAAAAGTAATTGAAAAGCACACCGTTTAAAGAATAACCATGCCACACGCTCAAATCTTTACTTGTAATAAAAGCATTTGGAAAGCCCACCATTAGACAATAATTGTCAACCACACACTTGTATAAAATTTAGGTTCAGAAAGACTCACCTGTCGTCCTGTTTAATCCTCTTACTAGATGGATTCTCCCTTCAACTGCACCTATAAGGATACACACTACCAAAATAAGTCACCTGATTGAACTTCACACTCACACGGTTAACCCTTCGGACTAACAGACTGCACTACAGTGCCACACCACAACTTTTCGGACACTTTACCCGGACAGCCAAGACTATCCGGACAACCAGAGCTATCCGGACGTTCTACCCGGACAACCAAAACTATCCGGACATTCTATCCGGATTCTCAAGGGTTTCCGGTTAAACTACCGGAAACTACTACCACAACTCTACCCGGACAACACTCACCGGACACTATTCTCATCCGGACACTACTCTCATCCGGACACTACTCTCATCCGGACACCACCAATCGTCCGGACACTACCCTGACTTGAAGGTTTCCGAACGCTACGAGAAAAACCCAGAAACGCAGAAAATTGCATAATCTCGAGTCCTAATTCCCTCAACACCTCCAGATTAGCAAAATGGGTCGATAGATACCCATTTCCTAAACTACAACACCTCTTAAACAGATTTAATAAGGAAACACAAGAAATCCACAAAATCCAAGTTCTCTCTTCAAAACCCCAAAACATTTCACCCAAAACTAAGGAAGAGAAGGATTAATAGTTACCTGTAGATTCTACTGATCAATTCCAAGTTTCAGCTGCTACAACTTCTTTCTCCCTTCTCAATTGAAATTGCTCCTTTCTCCTGCACTCTCTCTTCCAGCCGCACACACACACACACACACACACACACACACTTGCTAAAAATGAGAGAATTAGGGTTTTCCTCCTCCTTATATACTTTCCTCAATAAACACCAAACTTTCAATTCTTTACATTTGGACCACATAACTCCCTTAAATTTCGAATTTCTTCCAAGATTCCCCAATTATTGACTAACAGAAAACTCGGTTATTACAACGTAATTCTTGAAAAATCTTGATACGTATTTATGATATTTCACAATATTATTAAGTTAAAAAATATTCAATAATAAATTTTTTTTAAATTATTGACGAGAATATTGTAATATTATAATTTGTAAAAAATGCATTTATTAATATGTTTTAGTTAAATTATGATTATGTATTTTTAATATTATAAGAGTGTAAAATGAAAATGAATATTGTAAGAGATATAAAACAAATTAATTTGTACATGTTCATGATATTTAATAGTATGATTAAATTCAAAAATATTCAATATTGGGCTCATTTCGAAGGTATTGACGGGACGATTACAATGGCATAATTTGTAAAAAGAGAAAAAAAATTTAATGCATTATTGTTCATATACAATTATTAGTGTTAATATGATAAGAATGTAAAAAATGAAAAAGTAAAGGATTGAAAATAATTGGATAACTAATTCTAAGGGTATAAAGTGTAACTTAATATTATAAGAGTGTAAAATGAAAATGAATAATGTAAAAGATATAAAACAAATTAATTTGTACATGTTCATGATATTTAATAATATGATTAAATCAAAAAATATTCAATATTGGGCTCATTTCGAAGGTATTGACGAGACGATTACAATGGTGTAATTTGTAAAAAAAGAGATGTATTTTTTTAATGCATTATTGTTCATATACGATTATTTATGTTAATAGGATAAAGGTGTAAAATAAAAAATGAAAAAGTAAGAGATTAAAAGTAAACTGGATAACTAATTCTAAGGGTATTAAGTGTAACTTAGAATTTGAAAATTGTTTGATTTTGAGAAAACGTGAGAGAGGGGCTATAAAAGTTGTACAACAAGCTAAAACAATTGAACGTTTAGAAAGTGAAATTGTTGAAAAACGGTTTCTTTATTCTTTTTATAAAGGAGAATAGATATAGATAATAGATAATAGATAAATATAGATAAGATCGTAAAATGTACAAATTTTAAAAAAATCTCAGTACGTAATTCTTGAAAAATCTTGATACGTATTTATGGTATTTCACAATATTATTAAGTTAAAAAATATTCTATAATAAATTTATTTTGAAATTATTGACGAGAATATTGTAATATTATAATTTGTAAAAAATGCATTTATTAATATGTTTTAGTTAAATTATGATTATGTATTTTTAATATTATAAGAGTGTAAAATGAAAATGAATAATGTAAGAGATATAAAACAAATTAATTTGTACATGTTCATGATATTTAATAGTATGATTAAATTCAAAAATATTCAATATTGGGCTCATTTCGAAGGTATTGACGAGACGATTACAATGGCATAATTTGTAAAAAGAGAAACAAAAATTAATGCATTATTGTTCATATACAATTATTAGTGTTAATATGATAAGGGTGTAAAAAATGAAAAAGTAGAGGATTAAAAATAATTGGATAACTAATTCTAAGGGTATAAAGTGTAACTTAATATTATAAGAGTGTAAAATGAAAATGAATAATGTAAAGGATATAAAACAAATTAATTTGTACATGTTCATGATATTTAATAATATGATTAAATCAAAAAATATTCAATATTGGGCCTATTTCGAAGGTATTGACGAGACGATTACAATGGTGTAATTTGTAAAAAAAGAAATGTATTTTTTTAATGCATTATTGTTCATTTACGATTATTTATGTTAATATGATAAGGGTGTAAAATAAAAAATGAAAAAGTAAGGGATTAAAAGTAAATTGGATAACTAATTCTAAGGGTATTAAGTGTAACTTAGAATTTGAAAATTGTTTGATTTTGAGAAAACGTGTGGGAGAGAGGGGCTATAAAAGTTGTACAACAAGCTAAAACAATTGAACGTTTAGAAAGTGAAATTGTTGAAAAACGGTTTCCTTATTCTTTTTATAAAGGAGAATAGATAACTGAATCATGATCAAACAATCAAACATCACTAACAACCTTTAACATCTAGGATCGAAGGTTGTGGCCTACTTCAGAAATGACCTGAGAATGTCACTTATCATTAATCATCATCACCTTCAAATAGCGATCCTATCCAAGAATATTCATTTACGTATTTCTTGTGATTTATATAATCTCCCTACTTGGCTCCATAAGGGTAAAACCACTTGATTATTGTGCAATTCATGCATTATTTGATTCCCTATATATAGGTTTTTTGTATTAACACCATGTGGTTCAAGGATTTGTTTATGATCGTGTTTTCGCACATGGACCAAGTTTCTTATATCTTCAGGGACATGCCACACAATAATTAGTAAAGACTGCCAATCACCATGCAAGTTACGCTTAGATCCAAGTATCTTATATCTTCAAGGACATGCCAACATTTACGTAATTAACCATTTATTTTATTAAATGATGCAGACATGAAACCTTTACTGATAGAGAAATTGTCCCTATATTATTTTTGTAAAAGAAGAATAATTAATTTTCTTAGCCTTCTCATATAATGTATTTGTCACATGATTGATACATCATTAGACTTCCTTGCATGAAGATCGTTTATTACAACCTCAAAAGTTGACATCCGTAAACTTTGAATCCTTGATAAGTTCAACTTACCTCTTTCGTGTGATCCGGAGACTTGTGATCCGGAGACTAACACTTTCATTAGATTTGATACCCATCATCTAGAGAAATACCCCGAGACTTTAGCAACGCTCGAGATTGCTTAATACCAATGAATGTCAAACATACAAGGATTTCTTATTTCGACCTTAATCTTCACGTAAACATTTCAATTTTGTGCTTAGTCATCAAATCAGATTAATAATTCTTCATTTCTTTAGTCCAACCATCAATACAATCATTGATTTGCTCACTTTAATCTCTAGTCACCATATTGTCAATCATTTGTCCTTCAAATCCTTCATGACATAATCTCTCTAAGCACTCCTAGTTGATCTCTATTTCTTCAAATATTATCACCCTCTCAACATAGCCTAAGGATTTTAACACCCTTAGTTCATATTAATCCTCAATGGTTTTCATGTCATAAATCTCAACATCTTCTCTATATTGTGCACAAAACTTTATCTTCATTGTTTATAGCTTCTAAGATTAACATTATGCTTCAACCACCATTACTCTTTCTCTCCCTTCTAAGAACTTTGTAATACAAACGCCATTGTCTCACAACTAAGATCTCTAGTATTCTAAATCTTTGCATCTTGGAGAATAATAAGTATTAATGCTCTCTTATGAATTGTCCCTTAGCTAACTACTGTTTGTCTCAAGATAGGCTCGCACTAAACTTCTATCCTTACTTCCCAATTTGAGTTCATGAACTGACCCACCCAACATTTGATTACTTGACTATCCATAATCTCATACTCATGACCCACATCAATACTTACATGCATTACCGTTTTAGGTGCTCGTGGTCAATCAACTTACTTTATTTATTACACTAACAACATTACTAACGTACAAAAAAAGACTCATCACAAATTATGTCTCTAAGTTCGTCAAAATTGGAAGATCTTCCAAGAAGTTTACCTCAGACAAGGTAATAATGCTCATTTGCTATCATCAACGTGATAATATAGACTATGATTTTACAACCTTCAACATTTGGCTCATATTCAATATCTTCCAATACTCCCGTTATATAGTTAGCTTCAATCCCCACATGATCAAGGCATATGCACTTTTCTATGTCTCTTTTGACTTTACAACATCACACCTTAATCATTCTTATTACGCATCACCTATTTGATTCATTTCACTAGTACGCCAAGTTTTATATCCTCAAAATTATCTATTCTTGTGTGCATTTCTTAATACATATGCATTGGCATCATCATGATCACCCCATTCCAGATTGTTTTCATTTTGTATCTCTTTAATGACAATAACTTTCATTAGCTAATTTATCTCTCTTATTAATCATACTTCAGTTATCCATATTTTGATCATTAGAATGGGGGTTTTGACTTCAACTACCGCTTAATCAAAACTTTTTTTGATAATTGCACTTCACATACTTAGATCAAAACTATCGTGCTGCCTTGTACCCCACGACCCAATAACAATTTAGATAAAAAAATACATTGATTTGATGGCATGACTGCCCAATACTCAAGTGAAATAGGTTATACCCTTACACCAATGATATTATAGTAGATTATTTGCATAGTAGATTATGGTTATCACCATATCATAATCCATAATACACTTCTCTATATCCTTGATGCAACAGATGCAAAGGATGACGTAAAGACGATACTTGGACATTAACATTCACTACCCTAAATAATCATTCAGTTCTATCAATGTATAATACATTTCATTTCACTCATGCAATTGTTCACCTTAACCGACATGCAAACATTTCATTTACAAGCTTATTTTTATCATTCACTAGGGCCATTGTACTTATGCATCATCTTCTCCTCTATTCCAACTTGTCACTGAATCCAATTAAACCCACCAAATTAGTTGTTAATAACCATATACTCGTACTAAATTTATTGATATCCATAGGCATTATTGCTTACTTATTACTCCCCCATCATATGCAAATAATCTACTATATTCGTGATCACTTTCTCATGGTTCACAATAATCAATACTACTCAAGTTCTGTGGGAGGATCAAACTTACTTTATCCATGATTTTCCTGTTATCTATACTATCTTATAAAGCATTTTGACTAAAAGTCTTAAAGTCTTAAAAACAACTTATAAAGCCTTGGGTACAATCTTTTAATGCATGAAAGTCTTAAAGTCTTAAAAACAATTTATAAAGCGTTAGGTATCACCCCTTAATGCATAAAATCTAAAATTCCGCACGTCCCAACTCAACAATCAACAGTCGGTTCTTCTCCCAAGATGTCGATTCCTTCTCTCAAGGCAACAATCCCGCTCATTCTTCTTCGTTTTCAAAATTGTTGTATACATTACGGGCTTTCTTCATCTCTAACCTTTCCCCACTATGAGAAAAGAGTCGTTCAGCAGAGGCGAGTTTGGAAGGCTTTGGTTTTAGAGTATGTCATTTGGGTTTCATCTTCGGGGATTTCTTCATCGTTTTTGCATGTCTAGGTTTTTGGGGAATCGTTGTGGGAAAGGGGTTTTCTTCGTCGTTTTTGCAATTATCGCTGATTTGGGGCTTTAATTTTCTTCTAGATCTGGAATTCTTTTGGGGGTTTCTATCGTCTTCCAAGCTTACATGGGCTGGAAGATGAAACTGCAATTCAGCTTTTGGTTGTGCATCTTGTTTCTCATAAGTTTTCCTTCCAGACTCGGTCAATTATGCAGGTGGGGATTTCGATGGCAAGGGTTTGTTCTTTTGGCCTCAAATGTTTTTCTTCAGCATTTCATTGATGTTTGGTCGATTTCCAAGTTTTTTTTGGTGTAGTATTTTGATAATTTTTTGTTTGGATGGATTCGAATGGAACCCTATAAACAATCAAACAAGATATGGGACGGAGTGCTGAAACGTTTATAGTTCATAACTTATGATGAACTTGATTTTGAATTTTATTCTTTTGTTATTTGTGTTACTCACCGTGTGTTCGTTGAAAGTCCTCAATAAAAATATTCGACTTTTTCTATGTGTGTTTAAGCTTAGGTTGTTATTAGTTTTATAGGGGACACATTACTTAGTTTGTTAAAGTCTAGTACTCTTATGCTTTTTGTCTAACAGGTATTGTGTTGAAATTAAATATTGAATCTTTTTTAATGTGAGATCATCCTAAAGCAAGCCATAAGCACTTAAATGAAGGGTATGATTTACCATTTTTCAGTTTCATTCTTTGTCGATATTTCGTTTCTCAAATGTTGTTTTTCAATACTGCTTCTGTCCCCTGATTACGTTGGTTTTTCAGGTTTAGGTTTCAAGTTGTTTTCAGGTATGATTTCCCGTTTTTAGTTTCTTTTTTTTAAATGTTGTTGGTTTTTCTGTAATAACCCAAATTCTAGCAAGTTTGTAAAGTTTGGTGCCCAAAAGCTGAAAGATGGAAGTTTGAAGTAGGGACTAAAGTGTAAATGATGAAACATATAAGTTTGGACCAAATCCCTAGGGTTGGCTCATTTCACTTATTCCCTGGGTGTCGTTTGCGGCTGAAGAAAAGGAAAGAGGAGAGCAGGCTTCATTCACATAAATCGGGAAGAGAAGCTCTAATTTTTGGTAAGCATTCATCCTCTCAGTGTTAATTCTTGGCCAGTGTTTATTTAGATAAGTTATTGTTCTAGAGGATTCCTCATTTAGCTGTAACAGAGCACTGTGGAGAGTTTTAGTGCACGAATGAGACTGTAGTCTAATGAAATCAATGGAATAGAAATTTTGTTGTTTAAGGAGTTGTAATAGAATAAATGGGGTAAGAATGTTGTGTTAAATTCTCAATTTACTGGACTCCGTAGGAAGAAATCGAGTATGGAAGAGTATAAGGTTCGTCCCTGTTCGCTAGACCGGGAGTCGGGGTTACCGGGACTTCGGGTACCGGGAGTCGGGTACCGGGAGTTGGGGTACCGGGACTTCGGGTACCGGGAGTCGGGGTACCGGGAGTCGGGGTACCGGGACTTCGGGGTACCGGGACTTCGGGGGTACCAGGTGTTCAGGGCACCGGGAGTCGAAGAATGCTGGGATCATCGGTTTGGGTTTCGTCAGTCAGGCCCGTAGTGTCTAGCTATTGGGCCGATGTGTTTAGAGTTTAGCTTAAGTCTCGTGGGCTTAGTAGAGGGTAAAGAAAATCCAGCATGTAATAGATGGCCCTGAATGAGCTATTGGAGACCGAATTAAGAGGAGGACTTAGGATCAGAATTAGAGACGTGCCTAACTGATCTATAATTATGCTCTAGGTGAACGGACGAAACGAGACACAAGGTTAGAAAGGAAATTGCTATCAGGTTAGTTACCTAAACCCTTTTTATAATGCGAAGTGTTAAATGTTTTCTTTAACTGATTGTGGTTTATCGAGCATGAAAAGTTATGAATTTACTTGCATGATTTCCATGAACACACGGATTTGAATGAAAGAGATGTTTAGCATGACAAAGTAAAAGGCATGATTTATGAGAACCTTATTTTACATGTTTGCATGAACGTAAATGTACACTATGTGGAGTCGGTCTGCACTGTGGGATCAGAGAGAGGTTCTCGGGGTCTTAGGACTCTTGGTTATGTTTGATAGACCGGTGGGTTGGAATCCGTGTCCTTCCTATTCGGTAGAGGGGAGTCCGTGGGGATTCCAAAGCGGCGAGAAGGGAGTCTGCTGGGGCCCTGATCGCAATATGTTGATGTGATCCACTACACAGTGCAGTACCATGATTGATGATATTTATGGTCGTTGCTAAATGTTTTCCAAATATTTTATATGCTATTATCGGAGGGAATTCACTAGACCTTCTGGTCTAACCCTCGCTTTCAAAACTAAACCATTTTCAGGTAAGCGTGTAGCAAGTTCTACTAGGTAGAACTAGAGACGGCATGGAGGTGTTGGAGCTCGTGAGGCTTCTAGTTTTGGATCTTGACATGTTTAGTTAGTGCTCGGCTGTGGCTTAGAAAGACTTCCGTTGTTTATGTTTAATGTTAACGTTAAAGTTTTGTTAAGTTTGTTCTAGCATTGATGTAAGTTACAAGTACATTTATGTCGTGAGAATGGTTAATCTTATGTTTTGACTCTTATGGGAAGTGGGACGTTACAAATGGTATCAGAGCCTTAGTTTAAGGGATTTAGGTGACCAATAGGGCCTAAACTTAAACTGTAAGATGAGAAACACAGCCGAGACATAGGATTGCCTCTCGGAACGATCACTATGATGCGTTAGGAAAGAAGGTGCCAAGGACAAACATGTAAGGTAAGTTTGGGACTACACCTGGCCAGTGTAATCACGAACTTACAGGTACATGTGCGTGCTTAAACTTACCTTATATAGCAAGATTATTGTGTCATGTCTAGCAAAAGTTAATTATTGTCTCCTTTCAGCGTTAGCGAAATGGCTGGAAGAACCCTGAGGAGTAGGTCGGCACCTGCTGTGCCAAGGAATTCAAGATGATGAGGTACTAGAGAACGGACCGGTGGAGCCGGCAAGGGCAACTGTTACCCGTGCAAGGGGAAGAGGTAGGGGTCGGGGAAGAACACCCCGTCGGGCCGCCACCTAAGTGGCCGGGGATGGAGGAAACCCGAACCTGAGAACGACTCGTGCAACTAGAAGGACGAGGAGTGTGGAAGCCCCTGTCCACCGAGAAGATTCTCTTCAGGGGAGTTCAGCTTCGGCAGGGAGGGTAACACGGCCTAGGGGACGGGGTCGAGGTCGCGGATCTACTTTCGTCACTCGAGAGAACCTAGCTGCTGAACTGGGTAAAATTCAGGAGACTCTGCAAGCTCTCCTGACCAAGCAGAACGAGTCAGCTTCGGGGAGCAAAGAAGCAAGTGAGAACCGAGAAAGCATGGAGCTGTCTAGTCCACTAGTGACCGGTACTGGGAGTCACTTGAATTCAAACCCTCAAGTGATGAATGAGTTAGCAGCTAAGGGATGCAATTTCAAGGCCTTTGCCTCATGCAAGCCCCCTACTTTTAAGGGCGAGTATGATCCTATATTGGCAATGAAATGGATAAAGGAAATGGAACTGGTCTTCGATACATGCAAGTGTGCTGATGGGGATAGGGTAATGTTTGCTCTGTCCACGTTGAAATCTGATGCAGTTTATTGGTGGGAGGCCGAGACTGGGGGACAAGGTTCGGCAGCGGCTAGGGGAATGATGTGGGAAACGTTTGTAGACAGGTTTAAAACTCAGTTCTGCCCGCTCGCAGCAGTAAAAAGATTGGAGGAAGAGTTCTTGGGGTTGGATCAAGGGGGTATGACAGTGCGAGAATATACTACAAAGTTCATCGAGAAATCTCGCTTCGCAGACCTTTATGTGCCAACAAAAGAACGTCGAGTGGAACGTTTCATTCATGGATTGAAGGGCAGCATTCGAGAACTATTTCTGACCAGAAACCCCACTACGTTTCAAACGGCCATTAATGCGGCCGAGATGATCGAGAAGGAAAAGGATCGTCAGACGACTGAGAAGGGCGGTGATAAAAGAAATGGGATGGACCGGGTAATGATTCCAGGAAGGGGAAAGTGTTCCGACCAGAAAACCGTGCTAGTAAGAGTCCAACCAGCAGACCGTGTAGTAAGTGTAACAGGGTACACCGGGGAGAGTGCATGGCAGGTTCAAACTCATGATACCGGTGTGGAGTGCCCGGTCATATGTCGAAGGATTGTCCCAAGGGGAAGACATGTCATCATTGTGGGGTGATGGGTCACGTACGGTATGACTGTCCACAGTTGAAGAGAGATGGGTCAGCTTAGTACGGGAGCCGCCAAGGGGGAAGAAGCAGTGATAAGGGGGCAGAACCGGCGCGCCCAAAGGGACGTGCGTTCCGCATGACCGCTGAAGAGGCGGAGGATGTACCGGACGTTGTTGCAGGTACGTTTCTGGTGAACTCTCTATGTGCTAAAGTGTTGTTTGATCCGGGAGCGAATCACTCTTTTGTATCGCATGTGTTTATGAAATGTTTGGGGGTAAGGCCTAGACGCTTGGAGAGGGTACTAGAAGTGGAAACCGCCAATGATAGTCTGGTGTACGTTAAGGAGGTGGTAGAGGGTTGCGTTATAGAGATAGAAGGGAGGTTAGTGCCCATGAGACTATATCCCATAGGAATGGGAGAGTTCAATGTGGTGTTGGGTATGGATTGGTTGGCCGCGAATGATGCGAATATCGTTTGCAATAAAAAGCTGATCAGGGTTCGATTACCTGATGGAGATACCGTAGTGATCTATGGGAATCTGTAAAGCCCGTGTCCCGGTGCGTTTATTGTTTAATTTTAATTAATTAAGTGTTTACCTTTAATTGTTTTGGTTAGTGGTTTGGTGTCAAAAAGGACCAAAATGTTAGAATTCATGTCTTTTAGTGAAGATTGTGAGATAGGTGTAGTTGGGGGGGGGGGGGGGGGGGGGGGGCTAAAGTGAATTTTTTTGGAAACTTGCTGCATAGGTCTCGGCCCATGACAGCATTCCTTTTCCTATTTTATTTTTTCTCTCCTGGTAAACGAAACAACCTCCAAACCCTTGAAACCTTATTCCTCTTTTCCTTGTTGAAGTGCGGCCGTGAGAGAAAAGAAAAGAGAGAGAGAGCGTTTGCGAGAAGAGAGAGACGAGGAGGAAGACCACAGCAGCAGCCATCATCGCCACTGCTGCTGTCGCCGGAGCCGCTACTGTCGCCGAATACCGCCACCACCGGCTGTCGTCGGAGGAGTCGAGGGTGAGAGGTGGTTGCGATGGTGAGACGCCGTCGAGGTAAGTGGTTCTCGTTAGTCTCGTTCTTTTCTTTTCCTTTTCGTTTTTCCTGCGAGACCACCACCGCCACACGCCGCCGCTGCGGTGGCTGTGGGTGGAGGGCGGTGGCAGTTGGTCACACTCTTAGCGTAAACCCCGAATCGTTTAAACCGAGAACCGTTTATAAAGTTATCTTTTTATGAAAATTTTAGTGTGCTGTCCAGTTTTCGCGCGACCATAACTTTTCCGTCGTAACTCCGTTTGAGCCGAAACTGGCGCCCACGGTTCAAGTTCAGGGTCGAGCACGTTTTCCGTGTTTTAGCGGAAAACTGGTTCGGTCTCTAGCTGGGCGAAAAAGTGGTCGCAAGTTCGGTGTTTCGTCATTTTATGTGAAAATTAGTTTTTTGTCCAGTTCGTATTTCGGCCATAACTTTCTCGTCGTAACTCGGTTTGAGGCGATTCTGGTGTCCACGGTTCACATTCTGTGTCGGGCACGTTTTTCGTGTTTTAGCGAAAGGCTGGTTCGGCCCCTAGCTAGGCGGAAAACTTCTGTTCTTACAGCAGGTCGGTAAACCGACAGTGTTGTAATCTGCCACTGTTTTGTCATGGTCATAACTTTCTGCTCGTAACTCGGTTTGGGGTGAAATTGGTGTCAAAAGTTCCCTTTTTGAGTCTAGAAACTTTTCTGTGTTTCGTGCAAAACCCAGTTCGGGACGTAGCATGGGTCGATTTGTCGTTTTATACTGAAAGGTGCTGAATTTCGCTGTTCCGGAAACTGTTTTTGTAAAATCCGTAGTAAATTGTAGAAATATCGTTAGGAGGCGTATAATATGTCCTTGGAACCCTAACTCAGAGTACTTTCTGGTCATGAAATAATATTGGGAATTTTCTGGGTTTAAAGGGGTCGAAACAGGTCCCGAACAGACCTGTTTTGGGTGAGCGGAATTTAGTTTTAGTGACGGTTTAAGCGTGTGTCGTGTCATAGAGTCCGGGTCTCGTATTGACACGTTTTAACATGCATTTAGGTGCTGGGAAGTGACCGTAATTGTGAATCTTGAATTGTGTTATTAAGCTGGGCGCGCATTCGAGGTGAGTTCTCTCACTGTGTAGTTGGGGGTTGTATGCATGTCATAATAGTTTGTATGTACTACTGTCTTTGTGGTGTGAACTAGTTGTTTGTGGTGTGTAATATTTGATTGGTTTGAATGCTTGGTTTAAATGTTTTACATTACAATTCGGTGGGACCGAGGCCTCGATGGTACTGAGGTGTTGGTTACATTACAATTCGGTGGGACCGAGGCCTCGATGGTACTGAGGTGTTGGTTACATTACAATTCGGTGGGACCGAGGCCTCGATGGTACTGAGGTGTTGGATACATTACAATTCGGTGGGACCGAGGCCTCGATGGTACTGAGGTGTTGGATACATAATTACTTGTAGATGTTTACTCGTTTTATGTAACTGTGATGTTATTGCTTATGTGCGGATAGGGGTGATGTGTGTATAATTCCTATCTGCGCATGTGTTGGAATTCACTAAGCTTCGTGCTTACCCTTTCCCAATAAACTGTGGTTTCAGGTACGGGCGGCTCCAAGGCGTGACGAGTACACACTGGCGCGCGAGAAGAGCTGGTTGCTTTATGATTTTAATAATTAAACGTTTATTCCGCTGGTTTTATTTTATAAAGACATTAATTATGTGTTTGCAAACGAAACGTTGGGATCATTTATTGAGTTGTTATCAATGAATTGTTTATTTAAAAATTTAAATTTGCTTGTAATTTTTGGGACGTTACAACTTGGTATCAGAGCACAGCTTGAGTGAATCAAACGCACCTCGGTGTGTTTGGTCTCAAGTTGCGGCTGGGAAATTTTCAAATTCTTTATTAAATCTTTTTGGAAATAAAAGAAAAAGTAAAGACCCGTTCGAGGAACGGTGATCGGAGGCGCAGTGTGTACAGTCAGCCGGAGCCAAAGGGGAAAGGTACAGTACTTAGTGTTTTATTGCTTTCTAGATCATAGAGTATGCATGCTAGATTGCTTGTTGTGGACACTATGCTGTATGTTGAACTACTTGCTATTAGGAATTTATGCTAATTATGATAGTTACTAAGTGGATGCCCTCTAGGTTGTATGCAGTAAGAGATTTATAGCCTTAGAATATTCGATTTAGTTCTATTGCGCAGCTCTTGTTTGAGTCCAACCGTTCTAGGATAGAGTCTTGTATTCGACTGTCTATTTATTTCGCACTGCATATAATCGGGTATTCGCAAGGTCACTCGTTTTAATTAGTAGGGATTCGGTAGTAGCAAGGGTAGTGGGATAAGAGGAAGTTCCTAGAGAGCTGGGAAGGGTGTTTATGTATGAGTACGTGTGCTAGATTGATTTCTAGAACATAAGAGTATGTATGTTAAATTACTTGGTGCTTATTACACTGTGTTGCATGTTTGTTGCTTGCTAATAGGAGTTTATGCTAGCCTTGATAGGTTGTTAAGTGAATGCACTATAGGTTGTATGCGGTAGGAACCAAATAGCATTAGAATGTTGGATTTAGTTCTACTGCGCAGCTCTTGTTTGAGTCCAACCGTTGTAAGGTAGAATCTTATATTCAAAAGTCTATCTGGTTTTACACTGTATGCGACTGTGCATTCGCGAGGCGACTCGTCAGGACTAGTGGGAACTTCGTCATAGCAAGGGTAGTGGAATAGGGTGAAATTCCTAGGGAGCTAGGAAGATTGGGTGTATATATATGCTGGTGCGGGCATATGGTTTATTATGTATACAATTGTGGTTGTCTGATCGGCGAGGCCGATGGTTTTATATATACAGTAGTTGTATGAGTTTGCCTGTTTAGGATATGTTCTTGAACTGGCATGTGTGGATTAATTGTATTATGTGTATAGTTTCGGCGAGAAACTACTTGGACCCTTGGAATGGGACTCGGAACGAGTGATGATAGGTGTGGAAGGTAGTAGTAGAGCTCCTACTACCGGAAGCACAGGATCAATGCTCGAGTCGGGGAAGTCACGAGGAATCCAAGGAGTTGGGCGTGAGTGTTGTTAGTGTGCGTTGTTATGTGCTAAAACGCGTTGTATTATCTACCCAGAATAGCTGTCACGAGGAGACACAACTATAGTAGATCCACTGGTACATGTGTGTACTTGTCTTGCTTAGATGTAATGATCGTTGAGGGTAGTGGTGAAGGATCTAATCCAGTAGTCGTTGGAATAGAAGGACGTTTCCAGTATTAGTCACTTTGAGTGACGATGTCGACGATGTTTGTGGTAAGTAGATCATTTCGGGCCAAGATGGAAGGTTGTGCTGGAGTCATAGGCCTATAGAGCAGACCTGGAATTGAAGAAAAATCGTAGGGATTATGTGACGTAATTTCCCATCTTGCCCCAAGAGGTTTAAATGCCCGGAGGACGATAGTGGATTGGGGAGGTTTGAAGGAGTATGAGTCGAGACGTGGAATGCCAACTGAGTCATGCACAAAGTTTTATTTTGAAAATAGGATTGCACTAATTAATCTTTGTGTTCCGATCCTTATATGGATTGTATTTCGAAACTCTGGGAAATGTTTAGCACACACGAGATTTCAAATTATAGTTTTGAAAATGCTTGAAACCGTTTTATCACGGGAGTTGAAAACTTTGTAAAAGATTGTTTCATTTGATTATTTTTCCAACGGTTCTTTCGGGTACGATGTTATCCGTGTTTTGTGGTGGTTAAGATGTTGGGTAAGTGACTACGGCTTGAGACTTTAACATTGGAACTCCTCCACATGTGTTAGAGTTGAGACGGAAAGTTACATTCCACGATGTCTGTTTAAAGGCTATTTTAGTGATTTGTCTAAAATGAGTTTGGAATTCTAGTGTCGCTTAACTTTTCGTTCGAGAGTTTGTATTGCTAAGTGTTTTATTGCAAATAGTTAAGTGTGTGGATTGATTCATGCGTGACATAAGTGATGCATGGAGAAATTTTGGTAACATTTCATAAGGAGTTGTTTAACATAGTGCGCTTTTTAGTCAGCTAAAGGTTTTATTGACATTCTCATGAAAATGCGATTTATCGACTTAGGGGTATGCATACTGGGGTAACCTTTGTTCTCGGCATTTTGATGAACGAGTCGTGCATGAAAATGCTTTAGTTCCTTATTGTCGAAATGAAAGACCATTTGATCCAAGGAGTGTTTTAATGTTGTAAACATCATGCATACGATTACAATGTGTTATATTTTGGAATTATAAATGCGTAGATTTTTGACATTCGGTTAATTTAGAATTACCGTTCATTTTTTTTTGGGAAATTAAAAACTTTTGCTTTGGAGGAAACGAGTATTTTGAGCATTTTTCGATAAATACATTTTTAAACTATAATGTCTTGACGTTATATGTCCCAAGTACGGAACTTGAGGAAGTGTTACAAGCTTGCATGTCTGCCCCCAGTTTGAGATTTTATGAGGTTTTAGTCGATATTTCCAATTATTAGAAGCGGACTGGTTTCTGTCTTCAAGTTTGAAACTTACACGAGACAGTTGTGTTTTAACAAAAATATATTTGTAAACCGTGTCATCGTTTTGTGTGATTAGCTGACGCGCGGAAAATTTGTGGCGAACCCTGTGCCACGTCCCTTTTATGATTAAAAAGAAGAATTTTTGAGTCAAATGTCGTGAAACTTATTTTGAATTATGTGCACACCTTGTCGCACCCTGTTTAAGGTCAAACGGTTACTGTAAGTGCACATCATGAGTCAATCCATACTGGAATCGAGGCGGTTCATTTTAAAGAAATTATTTATTACGCTTTGCTTTTGTGTGAGTAAACCGAACTGCAATGGAACGAATTTCATCGTGATTTTTCCTATGTGGGACGAGCGTGTCCAGTTTTGCGTAACTATCGATCTGGTTATAGTAGTTTTATTTCTTACGATCTTTTTGAGATGAAAATCCTGATGTTGAAAATATTTTGTAAATGATTTTGTAAACCATTTGGGGAAATGTGCTTTTAAGTGTCATGTGTCATTTCGAGAATTTTCAGGGTATGAGTCCTTTTGGAAAACTCTTTTGTTTAACCCGTGTTGAGTCTGAGACTAAGGTTGACCTCAGAGTATTGCTTGCTTAAACTTTGTTTAAACGCATTTTCCGACCGAAGGGTCTAGCAAGCGTGGAGCATTTTGCTCGTTTTGACTTGGAGTTAGTCATGGGCCAATTGCCCGGTTTTAATGGCTCGATGTGGAGTCTAGTTGATGAGTTGTTTTTGTCGCACCGTTTGGCATTCTTTGCACGTTGAGTGTTTACATGTTTGGGTGGGTAAGTCAATCAGGAATAGGCAATGTTGTTGGTAGGCTGTTTGCTTTGGATCCTTAGACACGTTAGTCGGTCGTTGGTAATGGTCGGTTGGGTATCTCGGGGTGGGACCCCGGTATTCATGTGTTCTAACCTAGACTTTCCAGTAGGTACTAGGAGGATATAGTTGTGGGCACTTACCTGGGGGGTAGTTCCGATGTGCTGGGTCTTGAGGCGTTACCTGGGAGGTAGACGTCAAGGTGTATCCTCGATACGGTGTAACTTGACTTCGTAGAGCAAGTGTGGATGATACGTCGACGGTGGAAGGTAGGTATTCCACGCGCGTTAGTACTGTAGGCCGAATAGTATCGGTTAAGGGAGTGATGCCTTTGTTATTAAGAGAATAAATGCGCATCAACCATTTTGAGGTAGGTGGTATATTTAGGTGTCGACTTTTGGGCTTGAGGCCAAACACCTTTGGTATAATCGGAAAGTTGTAGCCGATGTTAAGATAATCATGGTGATGGTAGTTGTAACCCTGAAATGATCACTTGTGTTGTTTGGTTATGGTGAAATGACCTACGTGTGTGTTAGTTGATTTGGTTGTGGGGGATATCTATGTGTGTTAGTGTCTAGGATAATACCACGCTTATGTATGTTATTGTAATCGGTTGGACCGATGTTCGGCGGGTGGCCGATGTTTGTTATTGTAATCGGTTGGACCGATGTTCGGCGGGTGGCCGATGTGTGTTATTGTAATCGGTTGGACCGATGTTCGGCAGGGGGTCGATGTTTTGTTGATGTAGTTTATTGAAAATCTTTGGAGTCTATTAGAATTTGTGGTAGTTAATCGACAGTTAAAGGTAGGAATGATCGTAGTCGGGTACCCTGTAGGGTATAATGGTGAGCACCATTAAAAGGGTTAGAGCTTGAAAGTGGTTTGAGAATAGGATATCATCAAATGCGAGAGAATTATTAGAAGCTGTTAGCGGACGTAGACTTCGGGGGCGAAGTCTAATCCAAGTGGGGGAGAGTTGTAAAGCCCGTGTCCCGGTACGTTTATTGTTTAATTTTAATTAATTAAGTGTTTACCTTTAATTGTTTTGGTTAGTGGTTTGGTGTCAAAAGGACCAAAATGTTAGAATTCATGTCTTTTAGTGAAGATTGTGAGATAGGTGTAGTTGAGGGGGCTAAAGTGAATTTTTTTGGAAACTTGCTGCATGGGTCTCGGCCCATGACAGCATTCCTTTTCCTATTTTATTTTTTCTCTCCTGGTAAACGAAACAACCTCCAAACCCTTGAAACCTTATTCCTCTTTTCCTTGTTGAAGTGCGGCCGTGAGAGAAAAGAAAAGAGAGAGAGAGCGTTTGCGAGAAGAGAGAGACGAGGAGGAAGACCACAGCAGCAGCCATCGTCGCCACTGCTGCTGTCGCCGGAGCCGCTACTGTCGCCGAATACCGCCACCACCGGCTGTCGTCGGAGGAGTCGAGGGTGAGAGGTGGTTGCGATGGTGAGACGCCGTCGAGGTAAGTGGTTCTCGTTAGTCTCGTTCTTTTCTTTTCCTTTTCGTTTTTCCGGCGAGACCACCACCGCCACACGCCGCCGCTGCGGTGGCTGTGGGTGGAGGGCGGTGGCAGTTGGTCACACTCTTAGCGTAAACCCCGAATCGTTTAAACCGAGAACCGTTTATAAAGTTATCTTTTTATGAAAATTTTAGTGTGCTGTCCAGTTTTCGCGCGACCATAACTTTTCCGTCGTAACTCCGTTTGAGCCGAAACTGGCGCCCACGGTTCAAGTTCAGGGTCGAGCACGTTTTCCGTGTTTTAGCGGAAAACTGGTTCGGTCTCTAGCTGGGCGAAAAAGTGGTCGCAAGTTCGGTGTTTCGTCATTTTATGTGAAAATTAGTTTTTTTGTCCAGTTCGTATTTCGGCCATAACTTTCTCGTCGTAACTCGGTTTGAGGCGATTCTGGTGTCCACGGTTCACATTCTGTGTCGGGCACGTTTTTCGTGTTTTAGCGAAAGGCTGGTTCGGCCCCTAGCTAGGCGGAAAACTTCTGTTTTTACAGCAGGTCGGTAAACCGACAGTGTTGTAATCTGCCACTGTTTTGTCATGGTCATAACTTTCTGCTCGTAACTCGGTTTGGGGTGAAATTGGTGTCAAAAGTTCCCTTTTTGAGTCTAGAAACTTTTCTGTGTTTCGTGCAAAACCCAGTTCGGGACGTAGCATGGGTCGATTTGTCGTTTTATACTGAAAGGTGCTGAATTTCGCTGTTCCGGAAACTGTTTTTGTAAAATCCGTAGTAAATTGTAGAAAAATCGTTAGGAGGCGTATAATATGTCCTTGGAACCCTAACTCAGAGTACTTTCTGGTCATGAAATAAAATTGGGAATTTTCTGTGTTTAAAGGGGTCGAAACAGGTCCCGAACAGACCTGTTTTGGGTGAGCGGAATTTAGTTTTAGTGACGGTTTAAGCGTGTGTCGTGTCATAGAGTCCGGGTCTCGTATTGACACGTTTTAACATGCATTTAGGTGCTGGGAAGTGACCGTAATTGTGAAGCTTGAATTGTGTTATTAAGCTGGGCGCGCATTCGAGGTGAGTTCTCTCACTGTGTAGTTGGGGGTTGTATGCATGTCATAATAGTTTGTATGTGCTACTGTCTTTGTGGTGTGAACTAGTTGTTTGTGGTGTGTAATATTTGATTGGTTTGAATGCTTGGTTTAAATGTTTTACATTACAATTCGGTGGGACCGAGGCCTCGATGGTACTGAGGTGTTGGTTACATTACAATTCGGTGGGACTGAGGCCTCGATGGTACTGAGGTGTTGGTTACATTACAATTCGGTGGGACCGAGGCCTTGATGGTACTGAGGTGTTGGTTACATTACAATTCGGTGGGACCGAGGCCTCGATGGTACTGAGGTGTTGGATACATTACAATTCGGTGGGACCGAGGCCTCGATGGTACTGAGGTGTTGGATACATTACAATTCGGTGGGACCGAGGCCTCGATGGTACTGAGGTGTTGGATACATAATTACTTGTAGATGTTTACTCGTTTTATGTAACTGTGATGTTATTGCTTATGTGCGGATAGGGGTGATGTGTGTATAATTCCTATCTGCGCATGTGTTGGAATTCACTAAGCTTCGTGCTTACCCTTTCCCAATAAACTGTGGTTTCAGGTACGGGCGGCTCCAAGGCGTGACGAGTACACACTGGCGCGCGAGAAGAGCTGGTTGCTTTATGATTTTAATAATTAAACGTTTATTCCGCTGGTTTTATTTTATAAAGACATTAATTATGTGTTTGCAAACGAAACGTTGGGATCATTTATTGAGTTGTTATCAATGAATTGTTTATTTAAAAATTTAAATTTGCTTGTAATTTTTGGGACGTTACAGAATCGCCGTAATAGAACCACTAGTCTCATCTCCATGGTTAGAGCTACTAAGTGTTTGAGAAAAGGGTGTCAAGGGTTCTTGGCGTACGTGTTGGACGCCAAGAAAGAGAAGCGTGGGATTAGCGATGTGCGAGTGGTAAATGAGTACCCGGAGGTATTTCCGGATGACTTGACAAGTCTACCCCCGGATCGTCAGATCGAGTTCAGAATTGATCTGATGCCGGGATCTGCACCGATTGCCCGTGCACCGTATAGATTGGCACCGTCCGAGATGAAGGAAATGATGACTCAGTTACAGGAGTTGCTGGACAAGGGATTCGTTAGACCGAGTACGTCTCCGTGGGGAGCCCCTGTGCTCTTCGTGAAAAAGAAGGACGGTACTATGCGAATGTGCATAGATTACCGAGAACTAAACAAGGTCACGATCAAGAACAAGTATCCGATACCGAGGATTGACGACCTGTTTGATCAGCTACAAGGAGCTAACTACTTCTCCAAGATAGATATGAGGTCAGGGTATCATCAACTCAAGGTGAGGGAGGAGGATGTGCCAAAGACTGCCTTCAGGACCAGGTATGGACACTATGAATTATTGGTGATGCCATTCGGGCTAACCAACGCCCCCGCATCATTCATGGACTTAATGAATAGGGTATGCCAACCTTATTTAGACCAGTTCGTGATAGTGTTCATAGACGATATCCTGATATTTTCAATATCGGAGGTGGAGCACGAAAGTCACCTTAGAACGATCCTCGAGCTGCTAAAGCAAGAGAAGTTGTATGCGAAGTTCTCTAAATGCGAGTTTTGGCTAAGAGAGGTGCAGTTTCTCGGACACGTGGTGTCTGAGAGGGGAATTATGGTTGACCCGGCTAAGATTGAGGCCATCAAAGATTGGGAACAACCTAAGAATCCGTCCGAAGTTCGGAGTTTCCTCGGGCTGGCGGGGTACTACCGAAAGTTCATCAAGGACTTTTCGTGTATCGCCACGCCATTAACGTCCTTAACCAAGAAGAATGTCAAGTTCATTTGGACGGAGAAGCAAGAGGAAGCGTTTCAAAGGCTTAAGGATATGTTGAGCAGTGCACCGGTGTTGTCACTACCGGATGGTTCGGATGACTTTGTGGTTTTCAGTGATGCATCGAAGCTCGGGCTGGGATGCGTACTTATGCAGCGAGGTAAGGTGATCGCCTATGCCTCTCGGCAGTTGAAGGATCACGAGGGTCGTTATCCCACGCATGACTTGGAACTGGCAGCAGTGGTTTTCGCCTTGAAGATCTGGCGGCATTATCTGTACGAAACGAAGTGCCAAATCTTTACGGACCACAAGAGTTTATGTCATCTCTTCGATCAAAAGGAGTTGAAAATGCGCCAAAGAAGGTGGATCGAATTATTGACCGACTACGACTGTAAGATCGAATATCATCCGGGTAAGGCAAACGTGGTGGCGGACGCTTTGAGCCGTAAGGAACGAAGTGAAAACCCCAGGATTTTGGCCATGAGGGCCGAGGTCACATTCAACCTGTTAGCTGAAATAAAGAAATGTCAGGTTGAAGCGCTCGAAACTGAAAATCTTAAGAAGGAGATAATGGTAGGGAAAGCGTCCATTTTAGTGGAAGATAGTCGAGGGGTGAAGTGTCTGAATGGGAGAATCTGGGTACCGAAACTCGGAGAGCTCCGAAGTCTGATTTTAAAAGAAGCTCATAAATCGAAGTACACGATTCACCCCGGAACTAACAAGATCTACGGAGATCTACGTCGAGACTATTGGTGGCCGGGGATGAAGAAGGACATAGCTCATTTTGTAGAGGTCTGCATGACTTGTTCGCGAGTAAAGATTGAGCATCAACGACCGTATGGAAAGCTCCAGTCGTTAGAAATTCCTATGTGGAAGTGGGACCAAATTACGATGGACTTCGTAACCCACTTGCCTAAGACTCCAAAGGGTTTCGATGCTATATGGGTGATTGTGGATCGTCTCACCAAGTCGGCACACTTCTTACCTATACGAGAGTCCTACTCGTTGGAGCGGTTAGCAAAGTTGTACATCGACGAGATCGTGACCCGTCATGGTGTGCCCTCGTCGATTGTATCTGACCGAGATAGCAGGTTTACCTCCACGTTCTGGAGGAGCTTCCAGAGAGAAATGGGATCGCATATCAAGATGAGTATCGCGTATCATCCTCAGACCGACGGTCAGAGCGAACGAATGATCCAAATGTTGGAAGACATGCTACGAGCGTGTGCTTTGGATTTCCAAGGCTCATGGGAGAAGCACCTACCGCTAATCGAGTTCGCTTACAATAATAGCTATCACTCGAGCATCAAGGCAGCGCCGTTTGAGGCACTCTATAGTAGAAAATGTCGGACACCTTTGTGTTGGAACGAGGTGGGCGAAAGACAGTTAGCCAGACCAGAAATTATACAACTGACTTCCGACAAGATAGTTCAGGTACGTGAAAGGATGAAGGTCGCTCGCGACCGACAAAAGAGTTATGCGGATAAGAGACGAAAGGATATAGAGTTTCAGGTCGGGGATTTTGTGTTGTTAAAGGTGTCCACGTGGAAGGGAGTGGTACGATTTGGGAAACGGGGGAAACTTAGCCCACGATACATCGGACCATTCAAGATTACCGAACGAATTGGGGAGGTGGCGTATAGACTGGATCTACCGGAAGAGTTGCAAGGCATTCACAACGCGTTTCATGTGTCAAATCTGAGGAAATGTTTAGCCGACGCAACTAAAGTCGTGCCGTTGAATGACATTAAAGTGGACGAGAAATTAAACTTTGTAGAGGAACCTGAAGCAATCACAGATGTTAAGGTAAGGAAGTCGCGAAACAAGGAAACCAGGCTGGTCAAGGTGCAATGGCGTCATCACAAGGGTCCGGAGGCTACGTGGGAATTAGAATCGGATATGAAGGCGTGGTATCCGCATCTTTTCCAATGAGGAATTCCGGGGACGGAATTCTTTTAAGGAGGGAGTGTTGTAATAACCCAAATTCTAGCAAGTTTGTAAAGTTTGGTGCCCAAAAGCTGAAAGATGGAAGTTTGAAGTAGGGACTAAAGTGCAAATGATGAAACATATAAGTTTGGACCAAATCCCTAGGGTTGGCTCATTTCACTTATTCCCTGGGTGTCGTTTGCGGCTGAAGAAAAGGAAAGAGGAGAGCAGGCTTCGTTCACATAAATCGGGAAGAGAAGCTCTAATTTTTGGTAAGCATTCATCCTCTCAGTGTTAATTCTTGGCCAGTGTTTATTTAGATAAATTATTGTTCTAGAGGATTCCTTATTTAGCTGTAACAGAGCACTGTGGAGAGTTTTAGTGCACGAATGAGACTGTAGTCTAATGAAATCAATGGAATAGAAATTTTGTTGTTTAAGGAGTTGTAATAGAATAAATGGGATAAGAATGCTGTGTTAAATTCTCAATTTACTGGACTCCATAGGAAGACATCGAGTATGGAAGAGTATAAGGTTCGTCCCTGTTCGCTAGACCGGGAGTCGGGGTTACCGGGACTTCGGGTACCGGGAGTCGGGTACCGGGAGTCGGGGTACCGGGACTTCGGGTACCGGGAGTCGGGGTACCTGGAGTCGGGGTACCGGGACTTCGGGGTACCGGGACTTCGGGGTACCGGGACTTCGGGGTACCGGGACTTCGGGGCACCGGGAGTCGAAGCATGCTGGGATCGTCGGTTTGGGTTTCGTTAGTCAGGCCCGTAGTGTCTAGCTATTGGGCCGATGTGTTTAGAGTTTAGCTTAAGTCTCGTGGGCTTAGTAGAGGGTAAAGAAAGACCAGCGTGTAATAGATGGCCCTGAATGAGCTATTGGAGACCGAATTAAGAGGAGGACTTAGGATCAGAATTAGAGACGTTCCTAACTGATCTATAATTATGCTCTAGGTGAACGGACGAAACGAGACACAAGGTTAGAAAGGAAATTGCTATCAGGTGAGTTCCCTAAACCCTTTTTATAATGCGAAGTGTTAAATGTTTTCTTTAACTGATTGTGGTTTATCGAGCATGAAAAGTTATGAATTTACTTGCATGATTTCCATGAACACACAGATTTTAATGAAAGAGATGTTTAGCATGACAAAGTAAAAGGCATGATTTATGAGCAACTTATTTTACATGTTTGCATGAACGTAAGTGTACACTATGTGGAGTCGGTCTGCACTGTGGGATCAGAGAGAGGTTCTCGGGGTCTTAGGACTCTTGGTTATGTTTGATAGACCGGTGGGTTGGAATCCGTTTCCTTCCTATTCGGTAGAGGGGAGTCCGTGGGGATTCCAAAGCGGCGAGAAGGGAGTCTGCTGGGCCCTGATCGCAATATGTTGATGTGATCCACTACACAGTGCAGTACCATGTTTGATGATATTTATGGTCGTTGCTAAATGTTTTCCAAATATTTTATATGCTATTATCGGAGGGAATTCACTAGACCTTCTGGTCTAACCCTCGCTTTCAAAACTAAACCATTTTCAGGTAAGCGTGTAGCGAGTTCTACTAGGTAGAACTAGAGACGGCATGAAGGTGTTGGAGCTCGTAAGGCTTCTAGTTTTGGATCTTGACATGTTTAGTTAGTGCTCGGCTGTGGCTTAGAAAGACTTTCGTTGTTTATGTTTAATGTTAACGTTAAAGTTTTGTTAAGTTTGTTCTAGCATTGATGTAAGTTACAAGTACATTTATGTCGTGAGAATGGTTAATCTTATGTTTTGACTCTTATGGGAAGTGGGACGTTACATTTTCTGTGGTTATCGTTCCTTTCTTGTGGTTATCGCAGACACAACGATTCCGCCTCGATGATTCATACTCGTGGTTATTGCTCCTATCGATCTCTACCAGGTATGGCATTTCTGAACTCACTAATTTCATCTAGAGCATCGTTGTTGTTATGGATAAAATTTCATAGTTTTCTTGGGTTCTAATTAGAAGTGTTAGCAACTGCAAATTACATTTACAATGGTTAGAATTTCAATGAAGATGTGTTCATTGAAATTGTTGTGGTTGAATGAATATGTGTTCACATACTATTTACAAACCGAAATGAATATGTGGTTGAATGAATATGTATTGTACAATTTCATGAATATGACCAACAATTTCAAGGATTGTCGATTGGAGTTTTTCTTTTGAAGGCTCAAGTTACTTTATGCTCTTTCTTCTTTCCGGTTCTGCATCATCAAATTTATGCTTTACATGTTCCTTTTCTTAAGGTTTTCTTCTGTAATTGTTCGTATGGAATAAGCTCGAAGAGGATTGGGTTGGTTGTTTTTAGGTCACCCCTGAAATCCAAACCCACTTCGTCAGGTTAATGTATGCTCCTTCTTTTCTTGTTTTATATTGATTTTGTTCTCAAGGTAATCATCCATTTCATGCTTTCCATGTTCTATGATTTTTTTCCAAATGGTGTATCAAAAGGTGAACAAAATACATTCCAATGTCTAACATTCATGTGTCTCTCCTTTAAAATTGTGTTTCGATGTCTTTTTTTTTGGAAAGGGTATCCCAGGCACAGCCCGGACTAATCCCTAGCAATTTTGAAACTTAAAGATGTCTTATCAATGATGAGGACGCCTGGAATCGAACCCTGGGTAGATGGGATTATTCCACCACATCACCCAAGGCGATCAACCACTGCGCTATAACCTGATTGACGTTTCGATGTCTTTCATTACCTATATTTTTTGATTTAGGCCAATTATTTTCCATGTTTCAGATTAAAATGAAACAGAAAAATTCAGATATTGGAGCCATTTGTATACTATGCCACCATTTTGTTTGGTATGTTAAGATTCTTAATCAGAAAATGTCTAAAATATTTATCTGTTTATATTTATATTCAGTTTTGGAGCCATTTATCGGTTTTTCTATCAAGTGAAAGTTGTAGAAACAAGTTCTATTTTCTGCTTGTTTGTTTATATTGTTTGTCTTCGATCGATTTTCTATCAAGAGAAGAGTGGGTTCTACTTTTAGTTTCATTTTTCTATCGATTTTGACTATTTAGTTGCTGTGCAAACGTGTTTTATTTATGTTCACCAAGTATATCAGCTAAACATGGGAGATGCCACAAAACCGTGGTTATGTTTGTTCACTTTCTGAATTGTTCTATTACAGCCCACCAATTACAATGTTTTTTTTGGAAGGGTGTCCTAGGCCATACCTAGACTAATCCCTTGGCAAATTATGACTGTAAGACATCAGCCCTGATTAAATCTCAGTGGCCATGATTGTTGTGTACGCCTAGAGTCGAACCCTGGACAGGACAGATGAGATATTCCACCACATCCCAGGGCCTTAACCAGTATGCCACAACCCTTGTGGTTCCAATTACAATGTTTAGATATGCTAATACTGTAGCAGCACAACGGTTGAAAACACAGAAAGAAAAGCAAGTAGCAAATCATGGCCATGTGTTCCAACCGTACTTTCTCCTCTTGGCATTGCATCACATTTTGCGAAAAAAACAGGAGATATAAATGAAGAGGGGGCCGAAAATGAGGTCTCTTTAATCCTATATTTCTTCTCTAAGGTTTTTAGGATTTCTCAAATTGCCATGGGCTAAAAAATTTGACTTGCCGTGTTTTCCTATATATTCTTGACATGAATCAAGATGTGATATTACTTTGTTGCATCACGATTTCTTTAATCAGGGTTTATTTTGTTTGTTTGGGATATTGTCATCTTTTTGAAGTTTTTTTATGTTATTTACACTTGTCAGACGAGATGGAGAATACTCATGGTCTAACACTGGAGTTTTGTTGCATCCCAATAGTGTGATTATTCCAGAGAGGACTATGATCCTAACAATAAGGAGGAGGATTTTCTATCCAGGTAAATGTATAATACATTTATCATTAGTTTATTAGGTAATTGACCTTAGGATTTGAGACTCCTTTTGTTAGATGCATAGACATCATTTGACAAATGTTGATATGTTTGTAAATCGATGGCATTGGATTGTCCGTTGTAATAGCTTTATGTTTCAACTTGTCTGTTTTTAAATGCATACAAAATTGTGAACCGCTTAAGAAGTTGATGTGACAACCAAGGTAAAGGAGGAATCAAGAAAATGATCATGAGGGAAAGGTTGATCCAAATACAGTGGAGCAACCTATATTAATGGAAGTTGAAGTTTGGATTTATTTTTACCTTCACAAGTTTTGCTGTGAAGTTATAAGTGTAAAAATATGGTCTCATCGGTCTCACAAAAACAAGTTGGTCTCACGTGAATTCAACCTATATATATATATATATATATATATATATATGTCATTAGGGTGCGTTTCATTTGACAAATGGCTTGGTTTGCAAAAGAAACGCACCCTATGTCATTATACTTCTCACTTTCAATAACTATGAAGATTATGCCTTACAATTAGGAATGATTTTGTTTAACATCCTTTTTGTTTTTATAAAATTGTGTTTTAGTTTATGTATGGACTCTAACAAACATTGATAGATGAGGAAATATGTTTTCATAGCCATGATACCACTTCTTTTTCTTCCATTCTCACATTATACATAAGATGAACCAACTATAAGTATTATCTTACAAGAAGAAGAATTTGTATTTTGCATTTTTGCTCACATTTATTTGAATTTTGCATACCGCCGCATTGCGCGGGTCCATAACTAGTTTTTATTCAAGATTGTATCTTCAAAGAACCTTTACCTATAATCGGATATCATTGCTCCTTTCATATCATCACATGACAAACATTATGATTCTATTAACATCATCCCTTAATACCTCCTCTCATGTTGTTTAAAAATTTCGCTTTCATTGTTTACACCAACCACCTGTTGTCTCATCATTGAAGAGATTTCTAGTGTTCTCTAACATTAGTATTGTTAGAGTATTATTGTCAATATGTATAGTTCAGGGTCCTTTATGTAATTACCTGTAACTTAGCTTGTATAAATAGGTTCCTCTCTTTTCATTATTAGGTTAATCTCTTTTGTATCTCTTCTTCAATATATGAAAACGGCTGACGTTCAGCACCACATCGCATCTCTCTGATCCTTCTTGGTTACCCATCAATTGATTCCTATATCAATCCTAACATGGTATCAGAGCTGTAGGTACGTCTTACCAATCGATTACCAGTCTCGTTATTTTTCATTGCTTCGATTTCGACTTGCGGTTCTGCCTGTGTTCCGTTATCGAAACCCTAAGTAGCCTTACCCTGCACGATATCCCGGTACTGCCCTTACCGATTCCCGGTACTGCACGATATCCCGGTACTATCCTTACCGATTCCCGGTACTGCCTTTTCCCTTTACTCACGATATCCCGGTACTACCCTATACCGACTCCCGGTACTGCTATTAATACCGGTACTAAATCCCGGTCCTTGCATCTAATACCGGAATTTTCAACTCTCGGTACTTCCTTCCTAAGTCCCGCAATCCCAATCACAAGTCCCGATATTTTCATCCTTATTTCCCGGTACCTTAATCTTCGTAAGTCCCGTAATCCTAAAACCTTTCGTAATACTAAAACCTATTCTTAAATCCGGAACTCACGGTTCTCACATTCTGGAACACTTCTCTAGTCTTCATTTTCAGTTCTCAAACAGTTCGAATCAGTTCCAGTTCTTTTTTCTAAATCTGTCAGATGGATTTCAATGGCCAGCCTCAATACAGTGAACGCACGTTTTGTCACTCTACTTCTCATCTTCTTCTCAACTGCCCAATTCGAAAATGTCGCTGGTGTGGAATCACACAGCCACGACACTATGGGTCTGACTGTCTAAAACATCCACGGAATTCCGATAAGCAAAAGCAACAACGCATTCAGTCATATGCTGGATCAATCACTCAAGACTCCTCTACGCCGACAATTCAGACACCGCACAGCAACAACTCATCGTCTGACCTTATGGAACTTCTGCGCCGAAACCAAGAGCTTATAGAGCGACTCATGACAGGTTCTATGGGTATGAATTCTCAGTGCAATATCCCAGCACCAGGTAATCCTTGGCTATTTGATTCTGGATGTTGTAACCACATGACACCTAAGGCTAACGGGTTTATCTCTAAACAAACCTCCAGCATGTTCTCATCAGTCCGTACTGCGGATGACACACGCTTACCAGTATCTTTCAGTGGAACTTTATCTACCACCAATATTCAATTACCTGATGTGCTACATATTCCAAACTTATCTCTGAGTCTGATTTCTATCACTCAGCTTATGGAATCCGGCCTAATTGTTTTGTTTCATCCTTCTGGTTGTGTTGTGCAGGATCCAAAGACCAAGCAGATCCTTGGAGTAGGCCGTAAAGTTGGTCGGGTGATTGAAGTGGTCTACCTCCGTCTCCCCTTACACTCATCGAATCTTGTTGCTATTGTTTCCAGTACCCCTTCCTTTGAATTGTGGCATAAACGTCTAGGACATTTATCTCTAGCTAGGATAAAACTGTTAGCTAGTTCAGGACTGTTAGGCAACACCTCTTCTGAAAACGTTTCTTGCTTATCCTGTCAACTTGGCAAACATCATGCCTTACCTTTTCAACTAAATGAATTTAAATCTGCTTCCCCTTTTGATCTCATTCACTCTGATGTTTGGGGACCAGCACCACATCCATCCATGGGTGGTTCTCGATACTTTGTTATCTTTATCGATGACCACACATGCTTCACATGGATATATCTCATGAAACATCGCTCCGAACTACCTCAAATATATATCACCTTCGCTCGTATGATTCTGACCCAGTTTTCCAAGCCCATAAAGACTCTTCGAGCAGATAATGCTATGGAATACAAGGAATCTTCTCTCCGCTCTTTTCTTCAATATCAGGGTACTCTTTCTCAGTACTCCTGTCCCGGCACCTCTCCGCAAAATGGACGCGCAGAACGTAAACATCGTCACATCCTCGATACTGTTCGTACTCTATTAATCTCAGCCAACTGTCCAGAACGTTTTTGGGGGGAAGTTGCCTTCACAGCTGTTTACACCATCAACCGACACCCGACCCCCATCCTAAATCAAAAGTCTCCTTATGAAGTGCTCCATGGGGTCTCCCCTGCATATGAACTCCTAAAAGTATGGGGTTGTGCTTGCTTTGTTCAGTTGCAACCTCATGAACACACCAAACTCGAACCTCGTTCTCGATTATGCTGCTTTCTTGGCTATGGTATTGAACACAAAGGTTATCGTTGTTGGGATCCAGTCTCTAAGAGACTACGTATATCCCGTCATGTCACATTCTGGGAACACCTTCCCTTCTCAACGGTGTCTAAATTTCAGGACATACCCAACACTTACACTTCCTTCTTCACTGATAACTCTATCTATTTGGACTCACTCCAATTAGATCCCATAATCAACTCTCCATCCGATCCACCTCCTTCCATCTCACCTCCATCTGAACCTTCCTCTGTGCCATCTGTTCCACCTCCTTCTGTCTCGTCTCAACCTGAGCCTTCCTCCATGCCACCTGTTCCACCTCCTTCTGTCTCGTCTTAACCTGAGCCTTCATCCATCCCATCTGTGCCATCTGATCATCATCAATCATCTGCACCACCTCCAAGGTCTACTTCTGAGCCATCTGCTGAGTCTATGGATCCTAGCTCCTCTCAATCACAAGCTGGAGCACGACGCTCAGACCGGGTAAGACAAGTTCCTCCTCACCTCCGTGATCATCACTGTTATTCTACTCTGCTGTCCAATCATGAACCCACTTCCTACAAGGAAGCTGCCTCTAACCCTGTTTGGAAGCAAGCTATGACTGAGGAACTTCAGGCTCTTGACAAAGCCAATACATGGGAATTTGTGCCTCTCCCACCGGGCAAGTCACCCATTGGTTGCAAATGGGTCTTCAAAATCAAAACTAAGTCTGATGGGTCTATTGATCGATATAAAACACATCTTGTGGCAAAAGGCTTCAATCAAGAATATGGCATTGACTACGAGGAAACGTTTGCTCCTGTGGCTCGGGTCACCTCGGTTCGTAGTCTTCTAGCCATAGCTGCCACCAAAAGATGGCCACTCTATCAGATGGATGTCAAGAATGCATTTCTCAATGGCGATCTCGAAGAGGAAGTCTACATGAGACTCCCTCCAGGTATGACCTCCCGTCAGGGTCATGTATGTCGACTTCGAAAAGCCCTCTATGGCCTCAAACAAGCTCCTCGTGCTTGGTTTGAAAAATTTAGCAACACTATCATTTCATTGGGGTTTTCTCTGAGTAATTATGATTCTGGCCTATTTACTCGAACCACTGTTGCAGGTACTATCTTACTCCTTCTGTATGTTGATGATATGATCATTACCGGAAGTGACTCTACTGGTATCACCCATCTCAAACAGTCTCTCAGCTCATGCTTTGAGATGAAAGATCTTGGTAAGCTACACTACTTCCTTGGCCTTGAAGTTCTGTCAGACTCTTCCGGCATCTATCTCTGTCAAGCCAAGTACATTTCAGATCTGTTATCCAAAGCTGGAATTACAGACAACAAAGTTACTTCTACACCCATTGAGCAAAATCTGCATCTTGCTCCAAATGCCGGAACTCCGCTGCGGGACCTACACGGTACCGTCAACTAGTTGGTTCTCTGGTCTACCTGACTGGTACTCGTCCAGATCTTGCCTATGCAGTTCATATAGTCATCCAGTTCATGGCTGCTCCGTGCTCCGATCACTACGCCGCGGTTCTCCGTATCCTTCGATACCTCAAAGGGACAATGTTTCATGGCCTTCACTTCTCGTCCACATCATCATTAACTCTTCGTGCCTTTTTCGATGCTGACTGGGATGGAGACATTACTGATCGTCGCTCTACCACCGGATATTGTTTCTTTCTTGGAGACTCTCTTATTTCCTGGCGCAGCAAGAAACAATCTCTGACAGCTCGATCTAGTACTGAAGCTGAATATCGAGCCTTGGCTAACACCACACAAGAACTTGTATGGCTGCGCTGGTTACTATCTGATATGGGTGCTCATCAGTTTTCCCCAACACCATTGTGGTGTGACAACAACAGTGCTATTCAGATTGCTCACAATGATGTCTTTCATGAGCGCACAAAACACATCGAGATTGACTGTCATTTCACCCGACAACATGTTCTTCGCAAGACTGTTCGACTTCTCCCAATCTCAACCATTGATCAGACAGCAGACATCTTCACCAAAGCTCATCTTCCGGGGCGTTTTCGGGCCCTTGTTTCCAAACTCAACTTGGCTCATTCTTCCCCTACTTGAGTTTGAGGGGGGAGGGGGGGGGTGTTAGAGTATTATTGTCAATATGTATAGTTCAGGGTCCTTTATGTAATTACCTGTAACTTAGCTTGTATAAATAGGTTCCTCTCTTTTCATTATTAGGTTAATCTCTTTTGTATCTCTTCTTCAATATATGAAAACGGCTGACGTTCAGCACCACATCGTATCTCTCTGATCCTTCTTGGTTACCCATCAATTGATTCCTATATCAATCCTAACAAGTATATTATAACCTAAAAACAATGAATAATCAAATGGTTAACAAGAGAATTTTGAAGAACTTATGATCAATTCTAAAGGTAAAAGTGTAAAAAGCCACCAACCTGTGAGCCAACCTCACTTCAATGGTACTGGCTACCGGAAAAAACTTGCGATATGCCCAAGAAAAACTATCAACATGCGTGTATTTTAACAACATAAGATGTCAGTAGTGTTGTGCAACTCAACTTAAGTCTAAATCGAGGACACTTGAGTTTGTTACCTAGCATGTGTGACCCTCCTCTATGTTCCATACACATTTCTCTCAAGAGAATCCAATGAAATCTACATCCATTGGTAAATTAGGGTCCCTTCCACTCGCTTTCTTGAGAAACTAGGCCACAATTCTAAGAAGAGATCATTAAATAAGCTATTGGGCAATCTATAACAACAATAATGAGTAGATCAATCTACCACAAGAAATACTTCACTGAAGTTGAAGAAATGCTTTTGATGAAAAGAAAAAAACTATGATTCTAACGAGAGTAAATTACAAACTTGTCCCTATGGTTTCATCCTAATTACGAAGGTCTCGACCCTAAAATTCAGTTGTCCACATTTTGACCATAAAAAGGGGATGACTTCAGTTAGTGCTTAAACACCCAATATCATTGCTCTTACAGTTCGTTAACAATATAAAACAAAGAAACAAGACAAGATTTGATGTCATGAATACCTTGTAAAATTTTACAATTAAGCTAATACTATTTAAATGTCACCGTTCCATACACGTGACTATATCATAAAGTTCCCATATAATTAATTCTTGTTGAATTACTATCTAATCATCATTCCTTGATTGACCAACCAACTTATACTCAACATGTCATTACCCTCAAGTTCGACCAACCAAGTCATGAACACCTTGTAAAATTTTACAATTAAGCTAATGCACCTGACTATATCGACTAGTCATGACTGTATCATATAGTTCTTGTTAAATTACTATCTAATCATCATTCCTTGATTGACCAGCCAACTAATACTCAACACGTCATTACCATCAAGTTCGACCAGCCAAGAACCTTTACACTTTTATTATTCGTACCATTACACTTCTAATACATAATCCCTTGACGCAATTTATCCCACCTCCCCTAAACAATTTTGGTTCAAAGAAACAACATGAGTTTCCTCTAAGACATCTACATCTCATAACCATTTCCGACTCGAGAGTATTCATGATGACTACTATGCAATTTACCGCTTAATCATCCATCCTAGAGAATCAACACATGCATCGTTAATGACATAATTGGATCCTCCTCAACAATCACAGACAATTGATTTGATCACAACATCCCAATCATCCATCTTTTAACCCTCAATTATAGGCTAGTTTTCTCAACTGCATTTCATCTTATATTACAACAATAACCCAAACACAATTAAATTTCCAAAATGCCATTAATCGTGAACATTTAAATACCATATTTGATCCTCCTTTCACATTTACTTGTTTTTTTTCTCTAAAATCATTCAAATCCATCTTGTCACACATGGACATTGTCATTTTTGTCAATCCTCAAAGTAATAATCTAGTAAAAGACTCCTAATCACTCCTCAATTTTTGCTAAAATTCAAATTCATTAAATCTTAAGAGAATTACTACTATACTCATAATAACATTGCCAAAATCCAACATATGTCTATCGGTGTCATTGTTTTTTGTTAAATTTCATCAAGATTGGATCCTCCAACTTGTCACATAGCATCATTGATTTCCCTTAATTTCATCAGCATTTGATCTCCCATGAACCTCTACCTCAACATAATTGCACCGTTTGATGATTCTCTAGCCCTATTACGTCCTACCAATTTCATATATCTTCCGATCAATGATTAAAGCTCCGGTAGCTTTAGCTTCAGGGGGCCTCGCAATCACTATTTTATCTCATGCCTTTCTTCGTTCATGGTTTGATATTCTGGTGTCCTACGCCAGCGTAGAAGAACCACACAAATCCATCCCAAACTTGGTGGTTAAACTCTATTGCGGTGACGATATTGTAGGGGAGGTCTTTTATAAGATGGCATGCCTCCACTCGGACTCGAACCGAGATGCGACTTGTCAGATATACATATGGGATTTCCCAGTTCTAGTTGATTAAATACATAAACACATTAGTATATATTTTTGGTATCATCACCATATTAATATTCAATACAACTAGTTCTTAATATTTTTCATTACTCTCGTAAGCAAATACATACAAACATACCTAAGTCTCCTTTAAATGTGCATAGCATGCCTTAAACATCCTCTATTACTTCATTTCACTACAAACACTTACGAATTGTCCATCCTTGAATCTGTTTATTTTGGTCGATTTGATCAACCCCAATCATCCATTTTTTAAACCTTCAATTTGATCATCTCATATCTACATTTGATCTTTATAAAATCTCCAAATTTTCATTAATCAACATTTAATTAAATATATTTGAATTCAATTAAAAATCTCCTCTATATCCTGTTGTTTACATTACTCAAGTTTTGATACGTGTTTTTTCTCTAAAACATTATAATTGTCCCTACAAAGTCATGAAAGTCCGTCTTATTTTACTCGTGAAAGTTATTTTAGTCAATCCTTAAAGTAATAAATCATTTATTAGTAAAAGACTTAAGATCACCCTTCAGTTTATCCTTAGATCCACACTCCATTATCTATGTAGTACACTCATTACAATTCCAACAACGAACATATACTTACATATGTCATTGATTTCTCATAACTTCAGATCTAGGATCTTCCTACTTGTCCTAGAAAAAATATGTAGTATCCTTAATTACCACCAACTGCCATTTGATGACTTGACTATTTGGATACCGTTAACAATATAATCTAGCATATTCAATCAAAACCATGATTCACAACAATACTTTGATGCATTGTTCATGAGGTTCACCTTATTTTATATACCGAACTCACATTATTGAAAACAACCAAACACATATAAATCATGTTTCTTAGATTTTCCATCATATCATTGGAGGTTTGGTACACTCTTAACATTGCTAACATCCGATGCCTACTCATAAGTGTCGATGAGTTTAATTTCATCAAAAATGGATCTTCCAACTTGTCCCATAGCATTAGTTATTACTAACACATCCAAATAATCAAATTTTGCAATGTCCTTTGTCCCCAAAACATTTGAGTTGATCCATAAACTCGTACTCATGAATCTCCTCAATATTTTCATGCTTTGTTTTTCAGCTTGCATTATGTACTACACTCATAACATTGCTTACATCCAAAACATATTCATACTCACACTCGTAACATTGCTTACATCCGACGCATACTCATACTATCATTGGTTTTCCTTAATTTCATCAGCTTTAGATCTACCATGAACCTCTAACGCGGATAAAGATTAATCCTTTCATATCATCAACATACTAATATACAATATTATTCTCTTGAACATCAAAATATCTTCCAATACTTGATAAAAATACATACATTTTCCATTTCATGTATTCTAGCATTCGACTACTGTCAGGATCGAATCTTAACAAGACTAATAATACTTAGAACTCAGAATTAAAGAATCTGCGGAATAGAACTTTAATTCACACAATCAAAGAACAATATATCAAAAAACACACATCTGTTTGTATTCACTAATTCAACTCACAAGCTTACAACCAAACCTCAATCTTGATGAACAGGCTCAATCAAGACGACTTCTACTTCTCTAGAAATAGGGTTATAAACCTTGAGGTTAATTCTCTCTAAAACAAAACGTATTCTGAAACTCTCGTCTATTGAATAGCTGTCTATCACAATCTATTTATACAAAATAATTACAAGATAACTATCAAAACAAAATTGATCTTCAGAATATTCTTTCATGATTATCTTCAATCATTCCATCTTTATCTCCAACATTCTCGCATTCCATAATCATGGTCACAAGCAGCATTAACATCTTTATGTACGAGCAGTATTAACCTTGTTCCAGCATAAGCAGTATTAACCTTGTTCCAGCAGCATTAACTTTCACTTGGAGTAGCAACTATGCATAAGCAGTACTAACATCATTCCAGCAGCATTAACTTGACTCAGCAGTACTAACCTTGCTTCAGCAGTATTAATCTTGACAAGCAGTACTAACTTCACTCTAGCAGTATTAATTATGCCCTGTCAGTATTAAAGTTGTTTTGGCAGTACTATCCATACTTAGCAAATCTTCAGTTCCCAACAATCTCCCCCTAACTTGACTTTTCAGGTTGAGAAGTCAAGTTCTTCAGATGATGCTTCCAAAACCTAATCATGAACGCATAAATCAGGATTCAAACCCAGACTTTGATTGATAATTCTTCTCACCAAGTATCTTCCCATTTCAGAATCCTTGTTGCAAGCCAACTTAGCATGTAGCATTCCATCCAACCTTTTCTTGCTGTGTTTGTATACCACATCCACCAAATAATACTCATGGTATGTATTGTCAAGTGTGATGACATACACTCCACAATTCTCAATGAGCATCCAGTTAGTAATGGCTTGAAAATTTCTTTCTATCATATACTGAACTGCTTCTGGTTTGAACATTAGGCACAGGTATTCAAGAACCATTTTGGTGATTGACATCCCTTTCTCATTCAGCATATTTCCATACAGCTTCATTCCAACCTTGTACATCTCCTCTACGTCAGATCTAGAGCATATTCTGATAAGTCTTCCCCATGTAGAACATACTTCAAACTTCCCATCTGCTCTTTTGATTCTAATGTACTCCTTTCTCTGCTCTATCAATGTGTCCCAGAAGATGATCTCAGGAGGCATGGAACGTAATGGGTCAACTTTGATTGGATCAGTATCAACCATAGTGATATACATATCACATTGAGCATTACTAGGTTGACCTGATGGAGTTGCTACTTCTTCTTCAGCAACCTTTGTATCATCTTTCTTTTCTGAAGCATCCTTTTCTTTTTCTTCTTCTACCACTGGTTTTACCCTAGGTTTCTTGACAGATTTACCCTTGGTAGCTATAGACTTGGTTCTTGGTATTTTGTTTGACACCATCTTGGTTCTTTTGAGTGATTTAACAGCTACAGGAATGGTTTCAGCTGTTTTCTTTGTTTCTGCTGCTTCAGGGATGGTTTCTGCTGCCTTATGTTTTTCAGCAACATTAACCATTTCTGCTGCTTGAATGGTTTCTGCTGCCTTATGTTTTTCAGCAACATTAACCATTTCTGCTGCTTGAATGGTTTCTGCTGCTTTTTGACTAGCAGCATTAACCATTTTTGCTGCTCTATCTGTTACTGCTTCTTTTACTATCTTTGATACTGCTGCTTCAACACTATTCTTTACAATCTCAAATACCTCTGCTTCAATCTCAGATTTAGTTACTGTAGATACAGATACTGCTTCCTTCTCACTTTCAGATACTGCTGCATCAACAAGACTCTTCATAATTTCAGCTACTGCTGCTTCCTTCTCATTTTCTGCAGTTTCAGTTACTGCTGCTTTCTCACTTTCTGCTTCCTTTGCAACTTCTGCAACCTGCTCAGCCTCCCCCTCAAACTTATGCTCATTCTCCCCCTCAACCTTTGCATCCTCCATGTTTAGTTCAGTTTCTAACTCCCCCTTTTTGGAAGCATCAGTGGTTGATCTTCTCCTTTTCAGAACATATTGAGCTTTCTTCCTTCTTTGCAGCAGCTTGGTGATCATCTTCTTATTCTTCTCTATCTTGGTGTGTTGATAAAGAACCACCTTCTTAAGCTCATCAATCTCCTTCTGCTGATTCATGACATCAATGTTGATGTTGGCAATGGTTTCCATCAATTCCTCATAAGTATATCTATCCTCACCTGGTTTAGAAGTGTTTACCTCCTTTTCAGGATCATTGAAAGTTTTAGTAGGTGTCTCTTGCCTAGCAAAAGCACAACCTACTCCCATGGTTTCTTGGCGCCTGGGTCCTCTGAATGTTTTCACATTCTGAGTTGCAGTGGGGAAGGTCTTAGTGATGTTACCACTGTCCTTCTCTTTGCTAGCAGAAGTAGTGGCAGCTTTGCAGCCCACATGCTCATCCTTCTCCTTAGAGAGCACCTTCTTGGGGTTGGGAGACACCCCTGTGGTTACCCTTTTGATATTCTCTATTGGAGAATGCTCCAATAGAGGGCTTGTAGGCTTTGGGCTATTAGGAGATACACCAAGGGAAGGAACCTTGTGTACCTTTCTTCTTTCAAACTTCTTGGTGATTTTGGGAGTGGGTCTTAAAAGAATGGACTGTGGGATTTCTTTGGTGATGGAAGGTTGGGATTGTCCATCAGTGGGTGTGTCTAATGGGGGCCTTGACCCTGATGCCATACCATCAGTGGTGTGGGACACAACCATCATTGTAGAGAACAATGGTGTGTCAACTCCTTCCCAGTCCCTAGGAATTCTTCTCATATTTGAGAAAACCTTCCCTTTAGGGGGTTTTGGCACATATACCTCAGCAGACTGAGGTAAATCCGTCAATTCATGGTTAATTACTTCTTGGACAAACCTGGGATACATGTAAAAGCTCTTTTTGGATTCTAGGTTTGCTACAAGATCATTAAAAATCATTGCTGAAAAATTGAACTTTCTGGCAGTGGCTAAGCAGACCAAGGCATAAGCAATGGTACTGCTAAACTCACTCCATCCAGTTGTTTTCTTTGAAATACAGTGCATAAGAGTATGAACAAGAAATCGCCATTGGGTGAAAAACTTTGACTTGTAGAATTTAAAAATTCCAATGGGACCTTCATACCCCATTCTTGGTAAGGTCGAGAAAAGTTCATCATTAGAGAGATAGGTTATACCTGAGGCATCATCTAAGTGAAGAGTGATGCGAATAACCTCCTCTGTGACCTTCAAGAGTTTGTCACAAACCCTTGTTCGAATGATTTTCTGCCCATCTTCGAATATAACAGTGGCATTCTCCCAAAATTGCTTTTGATGCTCGATATATATGGTTGGGCACACTGTTAGGGCATGAGAGATGTGTGTGGACTTGAGAAAATCCACAATATCATGAAATCATGCGGCCTGCTTTGGCTTCTGAAGCATCGCAATCTCATTGTGCTCATCGACAAACTCCATTGTCGTCATTCTTCCTGAGGATTTGGATAGAAAACACAGAGATTCTAGGGAGAAAAGGTTAGAACGAGAGAGAGATAAATTGAATGCAAAGAGACATTATGAACTTTGGCGGGCTGAAAGAGTATTTATAGCAGTACTAGCCCTGATTTTCTTTAAAAGCAGTATTAACGACTTAGCAGTATTAACGACTGAGCAGTATTAACTGCAAGGCAGTATTAACTACACAGCAGTATTAACTACTTAGCATTATTAACGACTGAGCAGTATTAACTACAAGGCAGTATTAACTACACAGCAGTATTAACTACACAAGCAGTATTAACTACTAAGCAGTATTAACAACAAAGCAGTATTAACTACACATGCAGTATTAACTACTAAGCAGTATTAACTACAAAGCAGTATTAACTACACATGCAGTATTAACTACTAAGCAGTATTAACTACAAAGCAGTATTAACTACTAAGCAGTATTAACTACACATTGGCAGTAGAAAATATGTACTAGCAGTAGTAACTCTGCACTGACAGTAGTAACTATACTTACACTTTGCAGCACTTGTCAATCTGAGTCATACTGAGGTTCTGAGAAAGCTAGTTAGTAACACCAAATATACAAAAAAATACAGGTATAAAAAATTAAAAATCATGAATTTATTCAAGGTTGATTAAGCCCACACTTGCTACCAAGAAAGTGAATCTACCCACATCAAAAGCTTTTGTGAATAGATCTGCAAACTGGTCATTGGTATGAACTTTAGCAACTTGAATCAATTTCTTTTCATTACAGTCTCTAATAAAGTGATACCTGATCTCTATGTGCTTTGTTTTTGAGTGCTTGACAGGATTGTTAACAATGCTAATGGCACTGTTGTTGTCAATGAAGATTGAAGTGTGAAGAAATGTTACCCCATAGTCCAACATCTGATTCTGAATCCATAACACCTGAGAACAACAACTTGCAGCAGCTATATACTCAGCTTCTGTTGTAGATAAGGACACTGTGGTTTGTTTCTTACACTGCCATGATACAAGTCTTGCACCCAAAAACTGACATCCACCTGAAGTAGACTTCCTATCCATGTTAGCTCCACCTAAGTCACTGTCTGAGTATGCAAGCAAGTCAAATGAAGATTCATAAGGATACCAAAGACCTAATCTAGGTTGCCCTCTTAGGTATCTAAAAATTCTTTTGACTGCATGAAGATGTGATTGCTTAGATGTAACCTGAAATCTGGCACAAACACATACTGGAAACATAATGTCTGGTCTAGAGGCTGTGAGATACATGAGTGATCCAATCATAGATCTGTAATGATGGACATCCACATCCTCCCCCTCAAGATCTGCAGTGATCTGTTTGTGTGTCTCCATTGGTGTGCTTGCTGGCTTTGAGTCTGTTAAACCATACTTGTCCAGGATGTCTTTTACATATTTGGATTGGCTTATGAAAATCCCATCTTTCCTCTGTTTCACCTGAAGCCCAAGGAAGAAAGTAAGTTCTCCCATGGAACTCATCTTGAAGCTCTTGTGCATTAACTCTTCAAACTCTTTACACATGTGATCATTTGTGGATCCAAAGATGATGTCATCCACATAGATCTGAACAAGTAGTGTGTCTTTCTTTCTCCTCTTAATGAACAAGGTCTTGTCAATGACTCCTCTTTGAAAGTCATTTTCCAAGAGATAGGTAGACAGGGTGTCATACCATGCTCTTGGGACTTGATGTAAACCATAAAGTGCCTTCTTCAACTTGTACACTATGTCAGGGTGCAATGGATTCTCAAATCCAGGGGGTTGACAGACATATACTTCTTCATCAATACTTCCATACAGAAAAGCACTTTTTACATCCATTTGGTAGACCTTGAACTTCATGTATGAGGCATAGGCTAGAAATAGCCTAATTGCTTCAATCCTTGCCACTGGAGCAAAGACTTCCTCATAGTCTATGCCCTCTTCCTGAGTATACCCTTGTGCAACCAGCCTTGCTTTGTTTCTGATCACAATTCCTCTGTCATCCTTCTTGTTTCTGAAAATCCACTTGGTGCCAATTGCTCTATGACCTTTTGGAAGGTCCACCAAGTCCCAAACATCCTGTAATTTAAACTGTAGCAGCTCCTCTTGCATTGCTTCTATCCAACTTGGATCTTTCATAGCATCATAAGCCTTTTTGGGCTCAATTTGGGATAGAAAGCAAGTAAGTACAGTATTAACTGTATTCTGCTGATCTTGTAGCTCTTGAAGTCTGCTTTGATTCCTAGTCATCATGGGAGAAGCAATGTCTCCTATAACCAACTCAGGAGGATGATTTTTCTGAGTTCTTGATGGATGACCAGATTCCTCTTGTAAGTTCACATCCAGATTTGACTCATTTAAGTCTGGATTTTCTTCAGCTTCTTCAGTCACTTCAGACTCTCTTGAAGTCTGATTTTCCTCTATTCTTCTCTCTTCTTCATTCTGAATGGGTTCAGCTTCCTTTTATGGTTCACAGAAGTCAACGGGATCAATGGTAGTGAGTGGAAATATCACAGACTGAATACTGTTATCTGATGGTGGTGCATCCCTTTGTCCTGCATTTACATCACTACTGAAACCCAAAGAATTAGTGAGTGAATCAATGTCAAATAGCCAATCAGGACCTGAACCAATAGGATTTGGTGTGTTCTCATTGCATTTGACATTGTCACTTTCTTCAATTATTCTAGAAGAGGTATTAAACACTCTGTAAGCCTTACTCTGAGATGAGTAACCAACAAGAAAGCCATCATCTGCTTTGCTATCAAACTTACCTAAGTGAGATTTGGTATTGAGAATTGTACAAGGACACCCAAATGGTTTGAAAAATCCAATAAATGGTTTCTTTTTCAGAAAAAGCTCATAAGGTGTCTTGTTTTTAGGCTTTATTACCAAAACTCTGTTTTGAACATAACAAGCAGTATTAACTGCTTCTGCCCAAAAAGTAGTGGGTAATTTTGAATCAGCTAACATAGATCTAGCAGCCTCAATCAGTGTCCTATTCCTTCTCTCAGCAACACCATTCTGTTGTGGAGTCCTAGGAGCACTGTATTGTCTCTCAATTCCTTTTTCCTCACAAAAGGTGTTTAGATCAAAGTTTTTAAATTCAGTCCCATTATCTAATCTAATGACTTTCACTTTTTGATTTGATTGGTTTTCAATTCTAAGAATAAAAGATTTGATCAGTCCACTTGTCTCATCTTTAGTTCTCAGAAAATATACCCAAGTAAATCTAGAGTAATCATCAACAATAACTAAACAGTATGACTTCTTGCCAATGCTCATGACATTTGTAGGGCCAAACAGATCCATATGCAACAACTGAAGAGGATTTGCGATAGTGTTTATCTCTTTGGACTTATGAGAAGTTTTGTGTTGTTTGCCTTTGAGACATGCAACACAATGATCATCACATGAATAGACTTTTGATGGTAAACCCCTAACAAGATTATTTTTAACAAGTTTATTCATTGTTTTAAAATTCATGTGACACATCCTTTTGATACCAAACAATTTAGAGATGAATCAGATGAAACACTTTCTAAATCTAAACAATACACATTATCCTTTCTAGGAGTTCTCAATAGTATCATGTTTTCATCAACTACTTTGAATCCAGGAGCAAGAATAATGCATTCAGAATCAGTAAATAATATACTATGTTTCTTGTCACAGACCTGTGATACACTTAACAGGTTGTATCTCAATTGCTCAACATAGTAAACATCCTCAAATGTCATCTTACCTTTTGACACATCACCTTTACCACTTATCTTACCTCCTGCAGGATTATTTCCAAAAGCAACATGTCCTCCATCAATTCTTTTGAAATTCTTGAGGCAGGCCATGTTACCTGTCATGTGCCTAGAGCAACCACTATCAACATGCCAGATGCTCTTCCCCTTGAGCTGTTGGTTGCCCTGCACATCAGATAAATCAGTTATTTTTATTGGGAACCCAAGCCAAAGTGGTCTTGGGTCTCCCTTGCTCATCAAAGTACTTGCACTGGGTTTTGATGAGATTTTCAAACTTAGGTACTGCAGTACTGGAGTACTTTGTCAATATGATTGGTCTAGCAGCACAAAAACTAAAAGCAGTATTAACCTTAGAAGAAGTACTAACAGTGTTAGCAGCACTAACACTGCTAGCAGCAGTATTGTTCTTAGAAGAGGTACTAACGGAGTTAGCAGCACTAACACTGCTAGCAGCAGCATTCTCTTTAAAAGAAGTACTAATTGTGTTAGCAGCACTAACACTGCTAGCAGCAGTATTGGCAGTAGTATTGCTTCTAGCAGCACTATCCTTGTCAGCAGTACTATCTGAGGTAGCAGTAATAACATTAGTGCTTTTGGGGACCCACATATTGACACATTCCTTTTCAGTCTGTTTTCTCATGTGGCTTTTGGATTCAACTTGTTTCTTAGCCACATTATTCCTTGCAGGCTTCCTATAACCAGAAGATTTTTGAAAACTTCTTTGAAAACTTTTCTTTTGGTTAATAGGATTGAAATAACAGTGTTTGGCAAGATGATTCAATTTGCCACAAATAAAACAAGGTTTTGGTCTGTTAATCCTTTGCAGATCAACTCCTTGTTTTTGAGCCCACTGGTTATTCTAATTTCTTTGATTTCCCCTCCTTTTATCATGTTTTTGGGGCTTATTCTCTTGAGATTTCTTGCAAGAACAATGTTCACAAGTATTAGAGTTCACAACAGTGGTCTGTGTATAATGAACTCCCTTTCCCTTTCCAGTCCTTTTCATCTCATTGTTCTTAACACATGGACTTACACATTCCTCATCAGATCCTTCTTTTTCAGTCTTATTCTCAACAACTACTTCATCTAATGGATCTACTTTAGTAGCTCCTTCAGGTAAGTCCTTTTTATCCTTGGTTTCTAACAGGTCTGACCTAGGAGGGATGTATGTGTTGTTGTAGGGTGGGGGTGTTGCATTGTACCCTATGCCTGGTTTCAACTTACTATGGATTTGAGAGTTGATTATGTTGTCCATGACTTTAGAGGCACAATTAAACTTTTCTACATCAAGTTTAACTTTCTCAAGCTCTCCTTTTAGTTTCTCACACTCTTCCCTGGATTCTCTAAGCTGGAACTCTAGACCATCCTTTTCCCATTTCCAGTAGTTTGTATCATAGGAGTGTTGAAGTTCATTGGCTTGAAAAGCCCTAATCTGTTCTTCAAACTTCTCAACAATTACTACATAGTCTTTTCTGTCCTTTTCTAATCTCTTAAGGTCATCACACATTCCCTGATTGTGATCTCTATACCTTTTAACAGTGTCTATACAAGCTTGAGTACAGAGATTAGATTTTACCTCAATGGGAAGATCTGAAACTTCAGCCATAAGTGCTTGATTTTGGATGGCCTCTTCTGCTTGATCACTCCAATCAAATCCCATTCCTTGTTGAGAGACAAGAGCTTGAATAGAGTTTCTGTTTTGATTGGAGCTTCCAGCCTGAGTTTGTTGATGGCTGTTGTGAGATGTTCCACCTCTGCATTCCCTGGCAAAGTGTCCCATCTTGTGACACTTGTAGCATTCAACTTTGGACTTGTCAAATCCAGCACCATCTTCTCTTCTTTGGGAAAAGTTGTTTCTCCCTGTCCTCTTTATGAATCTCTTCACCCTCATAGACAGCATAGCCATCTGCCACTTGATATCCATCTCTTCAAGATCATCAGCATTAATCTGTTCTAAGTCATCATTAATCAATGAGGAATTAACATGACTAGAAAAGAGGCCTTCTAGTACTGAATCATTGGTCTTTTCCTGATTGACTCCTCCAGCAGCACTAACTGATTCAGGGTTAGCAGTAGAATCAGGTGATGCTGAAAGGAGTGCAGCATTATGTACATATCCAGAGGGATTCTTTTTGGCTTCAACCTCTGCTTCAAAGACTCTAAGATCATTGTAAAGATCATCAAGCTCTTTATCTTCCAATTGGTCATTCTGTCTGAAGGACACAGTATACATTGTCTACTCTTCACCTAATGATCTTAAGAACTTTCTGTTAACATCATCAACCTCCATCTTGACTCCTACTGTGGCCAACTCTCCAATCAGCTTATTAAATCTATCAAAAGTTTGAGTCATAGACTCATTCTTAGTAGAAGTAAAGTTTTCATACTGCTGCTTGATAATTGCCTTCTGATTCCTCTTGGTGCTTTTGGTACCAGTGAATCTCTTTTCCAATGCATTCCACAGAGTCTGAGCATCAGTGCAGTGATGAAATTGATGCTGATATTCATTGGGGATAGCCAAAAGCAGAGTGCTTAAGGCCTTCATCTCTATTTGTCTGACTTTTCTCTCTGCATCAGTCTTTGGAGGAGGTCTTTTGCCATCTGGTCCAATTCTTCCTTCAGCACATGGACCATTCTCTATGATATCCCAGATGGAATAATCAGTAAGCAGAATATACTGCTTGATTCTAATTTTCCACATGTCAAACTCATTGGGTCTGAGCATGGGAACCTTAGAAACAAGAGTACTGTTTGATTCAATAGAATTGTCCATAATAATTGTAGAATTCTAAGAAACACAAGCTCTGATACCACTTGTCAGGATCGAATCTTAACATGACTAATAATACTTAGAACTCAGAATTAAAGAATCTGCGGAATAGAACTTTAATTCACACAATCAAAGAACAATATATCAGAAAACACACAACTGTTTGTATTCACTAATTCAACTCACAAGCTTACAACCAAACCTCAATCTTGATGAACAGGCTCAATCAAGACGACTTCTACTTCTCTAGAAATAGGGTTCTAAACCTTGAGGTTAATTCTCTCTAAAACAAAACGTATTCTGAAACTCTCGTCTATTGAATAGTTGTCTATCACAATCTATTTATACAAAATAATTACAAGATAACTATCAAAACAAAATTGATCTTCAGAATATTCTTTCATGATTATCTTCAATCATTCCATCTTTATCTCCAACATTCTCGCATTCCATAATCATGGTCACAAGCAGCATTAACATCTTTATGTACGAGCAGTATTAACCTTGTTCCAGCATAAGCAGTATTAACCTTGTTCCAGCAGCATTAACTTTCACTTGCAGTAGCAACTATGCATAAGCAGTACTAACATCATTCCAGCAGCATTAACTTGACTCAGCAGTACTAACCTTGCTTCAGCAGTATTAATCTTGACAAGCAGTACTAACTTCACTCTAGCAGTATTAATTATGCCCTGGCAGTATTAAAGTTGTTCTGGCAGTACTATCCATACTTAGCAAATCTTCAGTTCCCAACAATCTCCCCCTAACTTGACTTTTCAGGTTGAGAAGTCAAGTTCTTCAGATGATGCTTCCAAAACCTAATCATGAACGCATAAATCAGGATTCAAACCCAGACTTTGATTGATAATTCTTCTCACCAAGTATCTTACCATTTCAGAATCCTTGTTGCAAGCCAACTTAGCATGTAGCATTCCATCCAACCTTTTCTTGCTGTGTTTGTATACCACATCCACCAAATAATACTCATGGTATGTATTGTCAAGTGTGATGACATACACTCCACAATTCTCAATGAGCATCCAGTTAGTAATGGCTTGAAAATTTATTTCTATCATATACTGAAATGCTTTATTAAACAAGCACGAAAGTAAAAATCAACAAGAATATAAAATGTTCCATATCGACAAAACCACAATACATCAAAGGTGAAAATAAACAAAAATGTAAATGGTTATGCATAAACATAATCTAAGAATACTACAAGTTCAAATCTAACACATGTACGTCCCTAAACACAGAATAAAAAACCTAGTAAAGGCTACGCATACACGAGATAATGTCATTCAAACGTCAACTGAAACACGTAACAAAGACAAGATCAAAAATTCAAACTCACTAACAAAAATGTTTAACCAAATAAATACACTATGAAACAAAAATGATCAAAGTTCCACATAGGCCAAATATCAGATAAGCATGGGGATCAAAATCAATATTAATCTTAAATTAAAACAAGCCCAATCATCATAAGTCATCACAAAAAACACAAACCATGTTTGTAAAGAAAAAAAAATGTACAACAACCACAAAGAGAATAAGGCAAACATTAGCACGAAAGTTTTGGTATTCCAAGTCAAAATCAACAATGGTGAGGTGGAGAAATGAAAGTTAATAACCATAATGAGAAAGTCAAAATCAAAAAATAACATAGAAGTTGAACAAAATAAAAGGCAGACGAATACGAGAAGTTAGGTATCGAAGTCAAAATCAACAATAATCTTAAACTAAAACAAGCCCAATTCATCACATGAAATTCACAACCACGTATATAAGCAAAAAGAGTATAAGACAACCATAAGCAAAAAGTGTAGCTGCACCGATGCAAGGAAGAGAGAAGGGTCGCAGTGAATGAATGTAAAAACATGTTGTATGGCAGGGCTCCTTCAGCGTCTTGTTGTCAACGAGCTCGGGTTAGCCATGTTGAGTGCATATGCCCTACTGTCACTCCCAAGTTGGTTGCCCTTGTCGATGTTAATCGTTTTGCCAAACTTATCCAAGGTTGTGGCCGCCGAGTCCCTCGTCACTACAAGTTTGGTAGTGTACCTCTTTTAATTATGCAACTATTAATTTATTATGCATGTTTGTGTGTGTAAGTTTAAATACCACTTTGAAACTAACTGTGTTACATCATGAAGCAATGTTGATGTATGTTAATTTAATGAGACGTGTTAAATGACATTGTTTATATATATGGTAGTAATTTTGGACAATCAGACAAGTATTGAATTTTCGGACACAGACCATGTTTATAAAGAAAAAAATGTACAACCACCACAAAGAGAATAAGGCAGCCATTAGCACGAAAATTTTGGTATTTCAAGTCGAAATCAACAATGGGGAGGTGGAGAAAGGACAGTTAACAACCATAATGAGAAAGTCAAAATCAAAAAATAACATAGAAGTTGAACAGAGTAAAAGGCAGACGAATACGAGAAGTTAGGTATCGAAGTCAAAATCAACAATAATCTTAAACTAAAACAAGCTCAATTCATCACATGAAATTCACAACCACGTATATCAGCAAATAAAGTATAAGACAACCATAAGCAAATGCTTTATTAAACAAGCACGCAAGTAAAAATCAACAAGAATATAAAATGTTCTATATCGACAAAACCACAACAAATCAAAAGTCAAAATAAACAAGAATGTAAATGGTTATGCATAAACATAATCTAAGAGTACTACAAAGTTCAAATCTAACACATGTACGTCCCTAAACACAAAATAAAAAAAAACCTAGAAAAAGGATACGCATAAACAAGATAATGTCATTCAAACGTCAACAGAAATACGTAACAAAGACCAGATCAAAAATTCAAACCCACTAACGAAAATGATTAGCCAAACAAAAACCATCAAAGTTCCACATAGTACTTGATAGGCCAAATATCATATAAGCATGACGATCAAAATCAACAATAATCTTAAATTAAAACAAGCCCAATCATCACAAGTGATCACAAAAAAACACAGACCTTGTTTATAAAGAAAAAAAATGTACAACCACAAAGAGAATAAGGCAACCATTATCACGAAAATTTTGGTATTCCAAGTCGAAATCAACAATGGGGAGGTGGAGAAAAGAATGTTAACAACCATAATCTTAAACTCAAACAAGCCCAATTCATCACATGAAATTCACAATATAAGACAACCATAAGCAAATGCTTTATTAAACAAGCACGAAAGTAAAAATCAACAAGAATATAAAATGTTCCATATCGACAAAACCACAATACATCAAAGGTGAAAATAAACAAAAATGTAAATGGTTATGCATAAACATAATCTAAGAATACTACAAGTTCAAATCTAACACATGTACGTCCCTAAACACAGAATAAAAAACCTAGTAAAGGCTACGCATACACAAGATAATGTCATTTAAACGTCAACAGAAACACGTAACAAAGACAAGATCAAAAATTCAAACCCACTAACGAAAATGTTTAACCAAATAAATACACTATGAAACAAAAATGATCAAAGTTCCACATAGGCCAAATATCAGATAAGCATGGGGATCAAAATCAACTATAATCTTAAATTAAAACAAGCCCAATCATCACAAGTCATCACAAAAAACACAAACCAAGGATTCCTCATTTGCATGGTTTTTTTCTCTCTCTTCACTTTTTCTCTCTCTAGACTCTCTCTCTTCCCAAAATTTTTTCTTCACCCTTTTTGATTTCTGACTTCAGATCTGAGTTATTCTACCTTAGATTAACTAAAAATGTGAAAGCCGTTTTCGATTTGATGCATGGATCCTCCTGATTTTTCCAAGTTTTCTTCTAGTTTTTCCGAAAAACCCAAAAAAAGTTCATCTGATGATTCTGGAGTGTTTTTGCAAGATTCGAAGCTTGAGATTGGTTCTGTAAAGTCGATTGTTGATGGCGAAGCTATTCCAAAACAGGTTTTGATGAATGATTTCAACAACAAGGAGAATCTGGGGGGTGTTCATTGTATGAACCCTAGTCCGCCGCCGCTAAAATTTTCGAACTCCTTATCGCTTAAGAGGAAATCAGATCGCAAGGATATCAAGAAAAGAGTTCTGAGAAGGGATCTGAACAAGGTAAGTGATTCATTTCAATCGAAATCTCAACATGAGATTTTGATTTCTGGGCCGAGTACTGTGATGAACACGGATGAGGGGATGACTCAAGCTCAATCAGATCCTCACTCTGCTACTGCTAATCGGGTTCCTTATACTTCTCCTAGTACTAATCTGGGTATGTCTGATTCAATTGATGAGCGTGCAAAGTTGCTTGGGAACTATATCACTAATCCTGATTATGTTAGGGAGATGATTCATATTTTTGATGTTAAAAATGGAAACCCCACTCCTCCTGGTATTCTAGATAATGTTAAGGATGGGATGAATGCTAATATGAAAAATCCTGAATCTGGTAACACTGATGATACTGTGATGTCTATGGATTTAAATTGTGATATGGAAAAGCTTCGCAAGGAAAATAATGATATGCATAATCTGGTTTATGAGTCAAAGGCTATGAGTGATAAGGATGATAATGGTAACCTGGCTGATAAGCCAAAGGTTAATGTGGTCAAGGAAAATAAATCCGGCAACTATGAATCTGATTTTAATGGTGTTTTTAGTGCTGGAAGAGGGTCTATTCCAATTAATAGGGGAAATTCAGGTTCAAGCAAAGGGGGTAGTTTTGGTGGAATTGGTAGAAGCTCTCATGCTAAACCTGTTTTTTCTAAACCTCCTGTGTTTTGTGATGGGCCTGATAAGCAGAATGGGAATGGTGATATAGACATGAATGATAAAGCTCCTGATGAAAATGGTAAAAAAGTTGGTAATGCTTGGAGTACCAAAGGAATTTCCCTTGCTGATAAGATTAAAGGAAACACAGAAAGTAAGATTGTGCTGAATTATAAAGCCCCTGTTGTTCTTGAAGATGGGAGAACAGCCATCAGATTTTCTAAGGAAGTTATAATGGAAGGTGCTAAAATGAACTCTATGTTACTTATTGCTCATTTTGTAGGAGTCTCTATGCCGTTTTTTTCTGTTAATAACAACTTGATGAGATTGTGGAAAAGGTTTGGTTTAATAGATGTGGCCACTAACTATGAAGGATTTTATATGCTGAAATTTAACAATGAGGAGGGGATCAAGTATATTCTGGAAAATGGGCCTTGGATGATTAATGAGGTGCCTTTGTTTGTAAAAAGATGGGAAGTTGGTCTTGCTCTTGGTAAACCAGAACTGAAGACCCTTCCACTTTGGGTGAATTTGTATGGGGTCCCATTAGAAGTTTGGAATGTACAAGGTTTAAGTGAACTTGCTAGTGGAATTGGAATTCCACTAACTTTGGATAGAGCAACTGAGGAAAGGTGCGTAAAGCAGGCTGGTAGAGCTGGATTTGCTAGGGTGCTAATTGAAGTGTCAGCAGAAAAAAGCCTCATTGATGAAGTCATTGGACTTGTGCCAAATTTAAATGGAAATTTGGAGAAGGAAGTACCTATCAGAGTGGTGTATAACTGGAAACCAACAAGATGCAGTCATTGTAATGTGTTTGGTCATGTGATTAAAGATTGCAGTGTCAGACCATTAACTGAAGGGGAAAAATTAGATAAACTGAGAAGGGAAGAGGCTAATAAGGTTTATGCTAATGGAGATGATGGATTCCAAACTGTGGGGAAAAAGAATAGACCTATTCAGGTCCAATCTAAACCTGGGATGTCTCAACAATTTAGCACCAAGAATTGGGTTAACCAAAGGTTTTATTCACAGAAATTGATCAATGGGCAGAATGGTGGCAAGCAGTATCAGAATGGGATGAGATTTAACACAGGGGGGGCAAGTCAAGGACAGCAGCAAAATGAGAGTATGAGATGGAAGCCTAAAGCAGAAGTGAGCAGTAAAAAGGGGCAAAATAATTTGAATACAGGCACTGGTGGGCAGAAAGCAGGTAGCTTCAATTTTGGGCAGACTAGTGGCAGTAAAAATGATGAATCCAGGATTCCAATCAATCAGCAAAATAGTCAGAAGGGAAATGGTGTGGTAAGTGAGCCTAAAAAACAGGGGCAGCCTAATGATTCCTCTAAGAATAATGGTAAAAGTGGGGGGTCAGTTGAGATTTTAAAAAGAGGTGCTGAAACTCCTAAAGTTGTGAAGACTGAACGACAGAAGGATCCTGTCTTGACTGGTAATCCCTTTGATGTTTTAAATGACATGAATGATGCTATGGAGGAGGAAAGGTGGATTAATGAAATGGATGAAGTTAATAATTACCTTGAAAAAGGTATTAATCCTCCAAAAGAAGTTTTCAGAAAATGGTCCAAAGCTCAGGTTGACTATTTTAAGTCAACCTTCATTGAGGAAGATGTCTCTTTTGATGAAAATGCGCCTGATTTTATGAATTTTGATGAAGAGGATTGGAGAAGAGGGGAGGAAAGGAGTGTTAAGACCAAAATTATTTCCAATGTTTAAAGCAGCCATCTGGAATATTAGAGGCCTAAACCTGGTCTCTAAAAGAAAAGAGGTTAAGAAGTTGATTTGTGATAATAAATTGGAGGTGTGTAGCATCATAGAAACAAAAGTGTGTAAAGAAAGGTTGCAGGGTGTATGTGGGGATATGTTTGGAAACTGGAACTGGGTTACAAATAATGTTGTTTGTTTGGGGAGAACCAGAATAATTGTGGGGTGGGATCCTGTTAAAATCAAATTGGAGGTGCATGATATATTTGAACAGGTTATCCATTTCAGGCTTTTCCACATTGAGTCAAAGAAATTTTTCCAGTGCTCCATGGTGTATGCTAAGAATTGTGTTATGGAAAGAAGGATGTTATGGGATCAGCTTTGTGCTCACAGCAATATGGTGAAAGATGAACCTTGGTTAATCTTGGGAGATTTTAATGTCAGCTTAGACCCTGATGATAATTCAAGAGGGTCCTCAATGGTGACCAGGGGTATGGCTGACTTTAGGGATTGTCTTAATAAAATTGAGGTTGAAGATGTCAACCAGAAGGGTATAAAATTCACTTGGGTTCAAAAACCTCAATCTGTTGGTGCCAGAGGAATTCTTAAGAAATTGGACAGAGTTCTTGGTAATTTGTCCTTCCTTAGTTCCTTTCCTTCTGCTTATGCTTTGTTCTTGCCACATGGGATTTCTGATCACTCTCCATCTTTAATCATCATCCCTAACCTTGCTGTGTTCAAGCCTAGACCCTTCAAATTTAATAATCATCTGTGTGAAAACCCTGGTTTTTTACCTTTGGTGGAAAATTCTTGGAATTTGTGGTTCAGAGGCTGCTTGATGTTCTCTGTGGTTTCTAAACTTAAAGTGATAAAGCATGGTCTGAGGAAGCTGAATCTTGATCATGGGAATGTTTTTAATAATGTCAGAAAGTTCAGAGAGGAATTGTGCAGGTCTCAAACTGATGTGGATGCTGAGCCTGACAATGAAGAAATATGTTTTGATGATGCTGTCTATATGAAAGCCTTTAAGGATGCTTTATTGGATGAAGAAAGATTTTTAAGACAAAGAACTAAAATTCAGTGGTTAAAGGAGGGTGACTCAAACACAGCTTTCTTCCATAGTGTTCTTAAGAGCAAAACTAACAAAGGAAGAATTGATGAGGTGGAAGATCTGCTTGGTAACAAATTCTTTGGTGCTGCTGTGCCTGAGAAGTTTGTGGCTCATTTTCAGAGTATCTTGGGTACTGCTGAGACTGTTAAACCCATTCCTGATCCCAGTTCCCTTTTCTTGAAGAAACTGTCAAGGAGTCAAGCTGATTTTATGGTCAGACCTGTGGAGGATAAGGAAATAATGGAGGCTCTTTTTGATATTGATGATATAAAAGCTCCTGGACCTGATGGTTTTTCTGCAAGATTTTTCAAAAAAGCTTGGCCTTTAATTGGTAAGGAAATCTGCTTGGCTGTGAAGCAGTTTTTCTTTAATGGTAAATTGTTGGGTGAAATTAATGCTACTGTTCTTGCCCTTGTGCCTAAATCTCAAACTCCTAAAACTGTTGCTGACTTCAGACCTATAGCATGCTGCAATGTGATTTATAAATGTATAAGCAAGATTCTGGTGGCTAGAATAAAGAATTTTCTAGGTGACCTGGTGGATCCAAATTAGTCTGCCTTTATCCCTGGAAGGAAAATAAGTGATAATATTCTCCTTGCTCAAGAAATTATGAGAGGTTATCATAGACAAAGGGGTACTAGAAGGTGTGCTTTCAAGATTGACATTCAGAAGGCTTATGACACTGTAAGTTGGGATTTTCTCCATTCTGTCCTTTCTAACTTTGGTTTTCACCCCTGTATGGTTAGTTGGATCATGAAATGTGTCACTTCTGCTTCTTTTACTGTGAGAATTAATGGTGATCATCATGGTTATTTCCCTGGTAAGAGGGGCATCAGACAAGGGGATCCCCTATCCCCTTATCTTTTTACCTTGGTTATGGAGGTTCTCACCCTAATGGTTAAAAGGAAGATTAGAGACTCTGAGGAATTCAAATATCACCCAAAGTGTGAGAAACTAGGATTGACACACCTATGCTATGCTGATGACCTCTTGATGTTTTGTCATGGAGAAGTTGAATCTGTCAATGTTCTAAAAGGAGCTCTAATGGAGTTTGGAGGTATTTCAGGTTTAAAGCCTAGTATGGATAAGAGTGTTTCTTTCCTTGGTAATGTTACTGGCCATAATAGATCTGAAATTATGAAAGTTCTTCCTTTCAAGTTGGGTACTCTTCCAGTTAGATACTTGGGGGTCCCTCTCATTTCCTCAAGACTTTACCATAAGGACTGCACTGGCTTAATTGACAAAGTGAAGAAAAAGGTCTTGGATTGGAAGAACAAGTGGTTGTCCTTTGCTGGGAGGCTTCAACTGATCAATTCTGTTCTTTCTTCTCTAACTGTGTATTGGGCTTCATTATTCTTACTCCCTGTTTCTGTAACAAAGGAGATTGAAAAAATATTGAGAAATTTTCTTTGGAGCAGTTGTGAGGCTTCTAGAGGAAAGGCAAAAGTTGCTTGGAAAAAAGTGTGCTTACCAAGAGAGAAAGGAGGGTTGGGTGTGAAGAATCTAAAACTCTGGAATAAAACTCTGATTGCTAAGCAGATATGGAGAATAGTGGAAAATGGAGAATCTCTGTGGGTTAAATGGCTGCATGAATATAGAATGAAGAACAGAAATTTTTGGGATATTGGGACTATGCATGATGTTCCATGGTTTTGGAGGAAAGTTGTGAGAATAAGGGAAAAATATAGACACAACATTATACATGTTATTGGCAATGGCAGGAATACCTCTCTCTGGTTTGATTCATGGCATCCTATTGGCCCTCTATGTGATCTTATTTCAAAAAGAGAGATTTATGGTGCTAATCTTGATCTGAAAATGAATGTTGCTGACATTGTGATTGATGGTATATGGATGTGGCCTCTGGAAATATGGTGCAAGTATGGCCACCTTCTCAGCCAGTATATGCCACAGCTTAAAGCTAATGTGAAAGATTGTCTAAAATGGAGGCTCAATAATGGAATTTTGGTTGAATTTACTGTGAATCAAGTGTGGAGGAATATGTTTGTTAATCATGCTGACAAATCTTGGGCTAAGCTTATTTGGTTTAATCAAGGCATCCCAAGGCATGCTTTCTTCTTGTGGCTGGCAGTTAATGAAAGACTTAGAACTTTGGATAGAATATCCAGTTGGAGAGTGAGTGATGGAAAATTATGCTCCCTGTGTCACAATGAGGCTGAAACTCACTCACATTTATTTGTTGAATGTATTTTCACTAAGGAGGTCTGGTGCTGTTTGGAAGGTTTTTCTGGAGTTTATAGCAGAATACTGAATCTAAGAGGAGTGGAGAACAGTTGGATTATGCTTATTGAGGAACTTGCTTCTTGCCAAATTGGTAAGTCTATCTGGAGCATTATAAACAGGCTAATTCTAGCTGCTGTTGTTTATTTTGTCTGGCAAGAAAGGAACAAAAGATTTCACCTTGGAAAGCAGAGAACTGCTGTTGAATTGGCCAGACAAATTATTGAAGTGATCAAACTTAAGCTGCTGGGGTTAAAAGTTAAAAATAATTCTCAAGTCAGAAGGGCTGCTATGGTATGGAATTTGGGTTATCAAAATGGCTGTTTCAATCAAAATCTTGATAATGGTGGTCAGATTTATCAGAATTAAAAGCCTCTGGTGCTGGATGAGGTTTCTGGGATGGTTTGGTCAGTGCAAAGGGGATGCCTGTGAAGTGTGGCTGTGGTGGATATACCTTCTTTATTGGGAAGAGCTGCTGAGTCAAAATTGGGATGATGAATCTGCTAGAGAGAGTTTAATACATGCAAATGTGATTCCTTGGGGTAGGTTATTTTTTGGGGGGTTTTGGGATACTTGGAATTCCCTCATCTGGGAGTTTCATATTTTTTCTTCAGATCCTGGGGCTTTGGGGTTGGGAATCTGGGTTGGGGTAATAAGGTGGATATGGGTAGAGGTGGATAGGCTTTTGAATTTGATTTGGAGCAATAAGGAGGATTTTTGGGAGGTTTGGATGTTGTGTATGGAGAATATCAATTTGGAGCATAGTGGTGAGGGGATGGCCTCAATTTCAAAATTTTTGAGAACTTGGTGGTTTGGTGTAGAGGAGAATAGGTTATTTTGTTTTTTTGGTTTACCTGTTTTGAAAGAAAAACAACTTTTTGGTTTCTCTTTCAATTCAGTTTTTTTGACAGGGGAGGGTAATCCTTTATTTAAGCAGAACAGCTGGTGGTTTGCTTCTGTTGATAAGGATTTTGTTTGTACTTATAACAGACTTGTGGATGCAAATTGGTTGATGCAAACTGATTTTTTAGGTGAGAGGATTAAATCCTTGACTAATGTTCTGCTATGCTCTTATCTCAGATTTGAACTATTAAGTTGGTGGCAGGTTTGGTACATGTTGTTGTCCTGGATGGTTATATGGCTGAATGAAAGGATGATCATCTCGTTGGATCACAAATGGCATTATTTTGGACTTCTGAGATGGTGGTTGGATAGATACAAGATTTGGAGGTGTAAGTTGCCTGGTATCTGGATTAATGGCTGTATAGTACCCTGCACTATGGCCATGAGCTACTGGTATGTCTTTATTTCTGCTGAAACTACGCTGGGAAAATCTGGGATCCATCTGTTCTCTTTTATGTACAGATGGCTTGAGGCCTGTTGCCTGGGTTTTTATGTGCATTTCCTGCTCCTTATATGTGTGTGTGAGTTTTGTTCTCCCCCCTCCATTTGGTCTTTAATGTGGATAGTAAAGGCTAGGCTGGTCATTGATCCCTTCCTTCTGCTTATCCATGCCTCATGCTTCTCTGGCAATATGATGTACTGGTGGCTGGTCACTGACCCTGCTGGTGCATGCATATTTATGGGGTTTTCTTGGTTTTTTAGAGCAGGATGCATTTTAAAATTTTTTCCTTTGCTGGATTGATTTCTATGTGTTCAACCTTTTCTTCCCTCTCTTCTTTGGTCTAAATTCTGAGTATATAGTCTGTGTTTACTTGGTCCATCTCTGTGTGACTATTTTCTGTGGAGATGTTGAAATTTTTGGCCTCATTGCTATATATAGTTACTTAGATCAGCAAAGTTTTTTGAATTCTGCTGATATAGTGAATCATGGGAGTATTAATAAAGTAGATGGTAGAGGGGAAATTATATGGTTTCTTTTTTGCTGGGCAATGGCTAAAAGCCAAATTGGCCATTTCTCTGCTGTTTGCTGGAGCACTCATGTGGATCTGGTTTGGAGTGATAAGGGTGAGACTTTGATAAATAGCCTTTGTGGATTTCTCTGGTCCCAAAACCTTCTAAACCTGTTGGAGATTACTCTGATCTCCAATCTTTTTGCTTCCTACTCTTTCCTTGGTCTAGTAATTTGGCATTCTGCCATTTCCTCATTTTCCCATCTTTGGATGAATTCCAGTTCAATTGTTGTCTGGGTGTTCCTTTTGGATTGTATAAGACTGCCAAACAGGACTGATTCTATTAAGATTGTTGGTATTATGGTTGGGCTGAGTGATGATCTACGGTTGGGTCTAAGAATGGTGGATGGTGATCTTTTTGGATTAGTTTGCCCAATTTATTTTAGGATGGGTATGCCCAGCAAGATTCTGGGTTATGGTAGTGGATTGAGCCTATCTTTTAATGACTGGTTGGTGGTGAAGATGACCATACATCTCTTTTGGGCTTTTGAAAATAATTCTGGATGTTTTGAAGTTGGGCCAGCTGTGGATGCCAGAGTTGATGAGAATATGGATTGGTTTGGTGTGAAGAAGGGCTGGAGCATTATAGTGCTTGGGCTTGCTGCTATCCTGCATATGGATCAGTATATGGATTGGGCTGTTGTGACTAAACAGGATTGGATCATGGCTTCTAGATTGCATGTTGGGCCTCTTAACAGAGTTGGCTTCCTTAGATGGGCTGTTGCTTGGATATGGGACACTGAGAAAAGGAATGGGCTTGCCATAAGTGATGGAATATTGTTGGAGCATATGCTGGAGGTGCTTAATGAAGATAAGGAGGCTGATCATGTGGGCTTGAGCAACTGTTTGATGAAGCTGGTGCAGTTTAAAAAGAGGTATAGGCCTCATTGTTTTGTCATTTGCAATGATTGGTTTGGGGATTTTATGTTTAGGATGAAAATAATTTTTTGGTTTCTTCCTAAACATTTTTTAGGTAGGCATTTCTGTAATTCTTGGGGTATGCCCCTCGTATTTGTCTAATTTCTTTTTGTGTTGAATATATTTTTTCCGGGGTTCCGTCCCCTTTCCCAAAAAAAAAAACACAAACCATGTTTGTAAAGAAAAAAAATGTACAACAACCACAAAGAGAATAAGGCAACCATTAGCACGAAAGTTTTGGTATTCCAAGTCGAAATCAACAATGGTGAGGTGGAGAAATGAAAGTTAACAACCATAATGAGAAAGTCAGAATCGAAAAATAACATAGATGTTGAACAAAATAAAAGGCAGACGAATACGAGAAGTTAGGTATCGAAGTCAAAATCAACAATAATCTTAAACTAAAACTGTAATATCCTGAATTTTCAATAATAGTAATTTAATGAGAATTGGGATTTGATTGTATTTTGGTTTAAAACCTTGAATTGTGTTGTAATTTATAATTCAATAGGGTTAAAATACAAGGGTTTAAAGTTTGGTGTTGTTTTGAGAAATAATGGAAACTTGGAGGTGTATTGGTGTTGGTCCCGAAAGGCCTATACAAGTTTGTAGAAGGGGGGATTGAATACAAACACACTATTTTACTTTTCTAAATTGTTTATTGATAAATCATTAACAATTTACAGCTTGTTGCGGAAACAAGATTAAGGATAAACCTAAATCTAAACAAGTTGGAACACTAAGGTTTCTTGCACTAAGAAAGATAAGGAGATTACTAATAAAATCCTATCTTGAGAGAGATTTGAACTTGTCCAGAGTTAGCAAGTTACTTCAAAAGAAGTGAGTTCATCTCTTTATATACTGCATGCATTTAATGCAAGTCAGTATATACTTTACACGTGTCATCAGCTGGTTGGTTGCATGTCATTGACCTTGGTTGACAACCTTAGTAGCCGTAAGGATGAACAGTGTAGTATCAGAGTGGTTGTACGATTTCAGATATTCGGAGGTTCTTTTCTGACAATTCGTACGGAGGCGTGCAAGGGTGGTTAAGACAAAAGTACTTTGTACGGAGGACTTCATGATCAGCTTTCGTTGATTCAGCGATCTATCATTTCATATCAGCGAATGATAGAGTTCAGCGATAGCTGAAGTCTTGTACTTGATACTTCACGTTGAGTGGACAAATCTGAGTCTTCGCTGATCCGCATCAGTTCATTAGGAAGACTTATCGCTGGTTCTTGAGCTTGATCTTCGACTTCAGCGTAGAACCTTTGTTGACATGAAACTTGTCTTCAGGGATCATAAGTAAACAGCTAACTTATCAGCGATCACCATAAGGACTGAACAGACTCAGCGCTTCATGGTGAACGGTTTCGCTGAATGTTTATTTTAAAGAGCGAGAGTTCCTATCAGCGGTACTGTAAGATCTTAGTACTTATCAGCGATAGTGAAACTCTGATACATATTGTTTACTTACAATTTTCACTAAGTATTTAAGAGAGTGTCATTATCAAATCACTGAGGGTTTGGATCAACAATCTCCCCCTATTTGATTATGACATAGCAACAAAGAAAATTGCTATTTAATGAAAACATAAGGATAAAAAAACTCATAAAATATTTGTCCCTTTTACTGTTTTCTGGGATCTTTTCAGTACTGATGGAGTAAAGTACGTTCGTTGAAATCTTTCTTTAAATCTTTGAATCAGGTTACAATGAAGAACAGAAAGATTACAAGTACAAGCGAAATAAATTACAAGTACAGAAGGATAACTGATACAATAGAGAAAAAGGAGATTATATCAGTTTTCAAAAGGTTCTTCCTTAATGAGAAGTTCATCAAGGGTCGTCTTTTCAGTGGGGATCATCCAGTCAGGAACCGTTACGCCTCGTTTTCTTTTGTTCAGCGCTTCTTCAAAGATCAAGGGTTTTAGGTGTCGTGCCTGAATGTCTTTTCTGAAGTCACACCAGTAGATGAGATCTCTGAGCTGTTCGATTGGAGTGATTGGAAGCTCAGCGATCCGTTGAAAGCATTTACGTCCGTCGTAGTCAAGAAAGAATATTCCATAAGGATTATTGATGACTTTACCAGGGACGAAAAGCTCACATGGTGGCAAAGAGATGTCAAGGGCAGATAGATCAGGATCAGGACCAAGTACTTCAGCGCGAGAGAAACCAATTCCAGTTTCATTTCGTATGACAGGACCTGAGTTTGAATCTTGACGTTTCTTCTTTGGAGAGCCCCTTTTTCTTTTCAGCTTTAGATCAGGAACAGGAGGATTATCCACACAAGAAGATATCAAATCGATCTGTCTGTTTATCAGCTTTTCGAAATGATCCTTGTACTTAGATTGTGACGAATGGATAGCTAACCTCATCTCCAGCCATTCAGAGGGACCATACCTTTTTACAGTGTCAGCGCGAAAGGTTTCAGTTTTGCCATCTTCTCTGAACAGTTTGATGTCAACAATAGGTACTCCGATAGAGGTTCTGCCAGAGATGAATACCTTGTTGATCTTCGCTGGACGATATCTGAAGTGAATTTTCTCTTTACACCAGATCAGGGTGGTCTGAGAAACTTCAGTTTTCTTTTCCACGATCTTCTGGGCTTGTTCCCAAAGCTTTCGTTGGATTTGAATGGGAACACGCTTCAGCTTGGGGTCTTTGACAGATTCTTGAGTAAGCTTGATGGCGTATTCTCTGTCTTTATCTTCAGCTTCCTTTCTTTCAGCGATGAGGCGTTCAGCTCTGAGGTGTTCCTGGTATTCAGCTTTTGAAATTTTGAACTTAGGAGGAACTGAAGGCAGTTGATCACGCCTTAGAATGATTCGCTGATCCTCGAATCGCTTTATCATTTCTTCTCTTCTCTTTTGATCCTCTTCACTCAGCCTTTGAGGAGCTGAGGACGGTCTCTTTCTGTGCGAGAGAGGTTGTTCTTCTGGTTCATCAGTCTCAGAGATCAAATCCAAGACTGGGATTATTTCATCAGCAGCAGCTGGCTTTATTTGTGAAGTCGCAACAGTAGAACCTTCAGCGATATCCTCAAACAGGGGAGAGGACTAGCTGAAACGCATCGATCTTACTAATAAGAACTGGGTAGAAGAACTTGGGTAGAAAAAGATAGAAAAAGAATGTGGATGTGTAGAAAGGTTGTTGAGTAGAGAACTGATTGTGTATAGAGATGTTCAGGGAAGGAATATAAGTAAAGTTTAGTATACCTGACAAACCGGCTTTTCAAGCAAGATCGCCAGATTTTCATCTTCAGCGAGCCCTTTGCCTTTGCTTTTCTTAGCGCCAGAGGCTGAGGGCTTTGTCTTTGTCTTCTCCCCTGATGGTTCTTTTATTAAGATTCCCGTAAGAGCTTTGGTACGAGGAGCAGGTTTGACGATAAAGAAATCATCGTCATCTTCATCATCATCATTATCATCCTTCCTTGGAGAGGATGGTTCATCTTCAGGGATGTCGATGTCTTCATCTTCTTCTGCTTCGGATTCCTCAGCATCTTCTTCGAGTTGCTCCCCCTCAGATACAGAGGCGAGCTTCTCGGTTCCCTCAGGGTTTTCATCTCCCTGAGGTCCAGCGGTTAGATCTTCATTCCTCTCTCCCCTGATATATTCATCATGGGAAAGGTCTTCAGCGCTCTTGTTCAGATCTTCAGCGCTTTTCTCAAGAGTTTCAGCGCTCTTTTCCCCGGTATGTTCAGCGCTCTTCTCCCCCTCTTTTTCATGATGACTGGGGGAGGAATGGGTAGACTCAGCATTGGTGTTATCTCTGTCTTCTGGGCCAGAGATTTTCACACAACCTTCAAGCCTTGCTATTCTGTCTTCTAGGCCAGAAATAGCAGGCGTGATTTTCTTCAGCTCTGTGCGATCCGCCGCTGTGAAAGATTTCAAAATAGGGACAGGGGCAGGAGCAGGAGCTGGACTATTTGCCTTGTTTACCAGCGTCTCGATCATCGTCTTCATAGAACTAACGTCGGTCTTTACAGAGCCTAAGTCAGTCTTGACTTCTGACATATCACCCTCGAGCTTTCCAACTGATGTCTTCAGCGTTGTTACTTCGCTGGACACGGTCGAAACTGAGGTTTTGAGGCTGGTGTAGTCAGTGTAGATGTCAGAGAGCACTTTGGCAAAATCGGCGAGAGTCTTATCAAGGCCCTTGATGTCTTCAGTGGAAGCTTTCTTCTCCACCACCGTTGTCAGCTTTGTCAATTTCTCTCCAGCATTTGTTACAGTTGTTGAGTTGTTGGAGAGTGTGGTGGTGAGACTGGTCAGCTTTGTCTCCACGGACTTCAGAGAAGCGTTGATGTCTCCCAAATTAGGACCTGTAACATATAAGTACTTGTGAACAAAGGAAAGCTCAGAAGTTTCAGGTTTAGTTACAGTGTTTAAGGTGGGATTTGTACCTGCAGGAGGATTGATGAACTCGTCAAAGTTGCAAGTTCCTGAATAATGTTCTATATCCTCTTCGAAAGTTCGGTGAGGAATGGTGATCTCTGCAGGTCCTTTCTTCATCATTTGTTGAGAAGCGTTAGCGGTGGCTTCTGGAATGATGGCATCTCCAGTGTTCTTTGGAGGAGTGTCCAAGTGAGTGGAGGGAGAAGCGACGGTTAAGATTGGGGTACGAGTTCTGAGTTCAGCGTTGGAATCGCTGACAATCACTTCATCAGTCTTTTGAGAAACTGAGGGAGGTTGGGTAGTTTCCATGTTTCTAACCTCAGCGTTTAGAGACGCTGAAGCCTGGATTGGAGGGATGGCTTGCACAGGTGTGGCAGAGCGTACCACGGAACTTTCCTTCAGCCCTTCAGAATGAGCTGAGGAGTCTTCAGCATGGAATTGCTGGGGTTGCTCCTTGGTTTTCTTGATCCTTTTGGAATCAAGTTGGGTGAGAGAGGGTTTCCTTTTCCTAGAAGGGGAGGATTTTGTGGCCGGGGTATCAGCGATGGGTATTGTCGCTGAAGGAGCCACAGAAAGCGGAGAATTTAGAAGAGTGAGAAGAGTAGAGAGACGTACCTCGTTGGCGACAGGCTTGAAATCGAGCACCTTAGGGCCAACCTGAGAAAGTTTCAGGTCACCCTCTTGAGGATAGCTTTCCTTCAGGCCATATTGGAAGATGGCGCTGATGAATCGTGGGTAAGGAACCCATGCTGGTCTGTCAGCGGCAGAATCGACACGTTGAATCAGGTCTTCATAAATAATGGAGGCCCAGTCAATGTTTAGACCTTTCAGCAGTGCGTATCCCATGGACTGCTGAGGTTGGGCGGCTTGATCAGAAGATCCGGATTTCGCTGTCATGCAGCTGATCAGGTGAGCGAAGATGAAGTTCATCTCGCTGGGCATCTTGGATTTCTTTATCAGCGTCAGTTTCTTCTCAGGCTTCTTGTCCCTTCCAATATCCCAGATATAACCCATTGCGTCAAGGAAAGCAATGATTTCTTCTTTGTCAGCGTGCTTCTTGTGGTCAGGGAATGGGACGAAGGGTTTTTCTTTTGTGGCATTTGGGAAGTTCAGGGCTTTTCGGATTATGGCGGGGGTTATCTTGATGGTACCATACTCAGTATCGCTGAGTATGCAGTCGATGGTTTTGGATGGATCTTTGGAGGAGGGTAGCTCAGTGTGTCTGGCAGAGTACCAGAACTGGGATAAAAGCCTCTGACTTGCAGGAGGTGTTATGGTCAGGGCTGTGTAGATGGGGCTGTTCTTCAGAAAATTCACAGCATCGTCCAGATGTGATACTTGCTTCCGAGGAGGAAACTCGAGAAGAGCTGAGAGGTTGTTGGCTTTAGTCCAATCGAGTTGATCCAGCTCGAACTTAACCTGAGGAGCTCTGAAGATGTCCATTTCCTCAGAGTCAGTGGAGAAGGACTCAGCGGTAACAATCAGCTTTGAAGTTACCATTTCACTGTATTATCAGTTCAAACAAAGATGTTAATAAGAATTATCTTAATGTGGAAATAAATTTCCATTAAGATTTTTCGAATGTTGTCCATTTCATTCAGACAAAAATGTCTTAATGAAGATTAGGGTTTTTCTTGATTTTTGAAAAAATGAAATGTAAAACCCATAAAGTCTTGTATCCTCGTTTTAAAAGAAACTGGATACGAATGAAGAACAAGTTTAAGATTTTGATTTAAAACTTGAAGAACAACCATGAAATGGTTGTGTTCATAAAACCATGAAAGAAAATGATTTTATTTTTGAGTTCTTTTGTTTGATCTTGTGTAAAACAATGATAAGATCGAGAACAAGTTATTCGCATTTGATAATAGATAAGAACATATTAACCTTGATGTTTTGATGAAGAAGATGATGAACAGTTCTTGAGGTTTTTGAGAGCACAAATGCAACAGAAGATTCTTTCTTGCGGAGGAAGATTTGATCGCGTAAAAGACAAATATAAACCAAGAGTTGTTTATATAGGGAATTTTAGAGAGAGAAAACCTTGAGCGGGAAAAGGTTTTCATCATGACACGGACACGTGTTTGCATTTGATTGGAAGTTTGAACAAAACGTGCAAACGTGTGTCAGAAAGAAATCGTGCCTAGTGTTATCCGTTGCAATGACGTCACAACTGTCCTTTCATATTCATTTAGAATGTCTCTGAGGTTTTGAAAGCTCAGGGACACTTTTGAAAAACATGAAGCACTGAATAGAAAATATCAGTGAAGGTTTAAGGAATTTTCAAAATATCGCTGTTAAGGAAGAGATATTCAGCGATGCAATTTATTTTGAAATCTTGCATTTACATGCGATTGTCAGAGAGAGAAAACATACCTGGATATCAGTTTAACCAAGTTTATTCAGAGAGAAAATGATGAAATGGATTATAGGAGTTGATTTTATTCCGAAGGCTATACAAGTTTGTATAAACGTATCGCTGATCAAATGTGAACCGCTAAAGATTTTACCCTTCAAAGTTCAGCATTCCAAGCTCGCTGATGAGAAAGTTGAATCTTGTCTCATCAAGAGGTTTGGTAAATAAATCAGCTAACTGATAATCAGTTGGGATAAAATGAAGTTCTATATCACCATTCATCACATGATCTCTGATAAAATGATATCTGATTTCTATGTGTTTTGTCTTTGAGTGTAGCACTGGATTGTTTGCTATAGCGATGGCACTAGTGCTGTCGCAATAGATTGGAATTTTGGAGAGCTGAAGATCATAGTCAAGTAGCTGATTTCTCATCTACAAGACTTGAGAGCAACAGCTTCCAGCGGCTACATATTCAGCTTCAGCTGTGGAAGTGGACACTGAGTTTTGCTTCTTACTTGTCCAACTTACCAGCTTTCCACCTAGGAGTTGACATCCTCCTGTGGTGCTTTTCCTATCCATTTTGCAACCTGCAAAATCACTGTCTGAATAGGCGGTTAGATCGAATCCTGAGTCTTTGGGATACCAAAGACCTAGATTCGCTGTACCCTTAAGATATCGAAAGATTCGTTTTACAGCTTTCATATGAGATATCTTAGGTTCAGCTTGATATCGTGCACACAAGCATGTTGCGAACATAATATCGGGTCGGCTAGCTGTTAGATACAGTAGTGAGCCAATCATCCCACGGTACAGCGTGACATTGACAGAAACACCCTTTGTGTCCTTATCAAGTATCAGCGGTGGTGCCATAGGGGTTTTCATAGCTGAACTTTCAGTTAAGTCGAATTTCTTCAGCATATCTTTAACATACTTTCCCTGATTTATAAAAGTTCCTTTTTCAGTTTGCTTAATCTGAAGACCAAGGAAATATGTTAGTTCACCCATCATGCTCATTTTATACTCATCTTTCATTCTATCAGCGAAACGAGTACAAAGCTCAGGGTTAGTAGAACCAAATATAATGTCATCAACATATATTTGAACTAAAATGATATGACCTTTCACTTTTCTAAAAAATAAAGTTTTGTCAATCTTACCTCGCTCAAATTTTTCAATATGGAGATAAGTAGAGAGAGTATCATACCATGCACGTGGAGCTTGCTTTAAGCCATAAAGTGCCTTGTCCAGTTTATACACATAACCTGGACGCTTAGGATCTGAGAATCCTGGAGGTTGTTCCACATACACTTCTTCATTCAGCTTTCCATTTAGAAACGCTGACTTAACATCCATCTGATGTACAGTGAAGTTTTTATGTACAGCATATGCTAAGAAAAGACGAATAGATTCAAGTCTTGCTACTGGAGCAAAAGTTTCGTCATAATCTATGCCTTCCTCTTGTCTGTATCCCTGAGCAACAAGACGAGCTTTGTTGCGAGTTACAGTACCATGTTCGTCCAACTTGTTTCGATAGACCCATTTAGTGCCTATCACCGTTTTGTCAGTTGGTCTACGAACAAGTTTCCAAACTTTGTTTCTTTCGAATTCAGTCAGCTCTTCTTGCATAGCGCTGACCCAGTTTGGATCTCTGAGGGCATCATCTATTTTCTTTGGTTCAGTTAGAGAAATAAAGTTAACAAATAAACAAATATTACCTGCACTTCTACGAGTCTGAATACCAGCGTTTGGATCACCAAGAATTTGATCGATTGGGTGATTTACAGTCCATCGCTGAGCCGGAGCATACGTCGCTGACTCAGTCTGAACTGGAGAAACTGAAGATGAGGCTTCAGCTACTTCTGGATTATCAGCTAAGAGAGGAATGTTCGCATTTGTCACTTCATTTACTGATTGCTGAGAAATAGATGGAATTTCTGAGACATTTGGATCAACTGCGGGTATAGTGTTTATAGGAACAGCTGAGACCCAAGATGTTTCAGCTTCACTATTCTGCATGTTTGGAATGATAGTGGGACTATCATCTTCTACTGGGTGAGCATGAGAAGTGGGAGTATATTCTGAATCACCAAGATGAGAAAACATCCATTGATTCAGTTCTTCTGCATCAGCATTTGGTTTAGAGTTCGCTGAACGGGATTCGTCAAACGTGACGTGAATAGTTTCTTCTACAGTTTGTCTTCTACGGTTGAAGACTCTGAAGGCTTTGGAGACTGAAGAGTATCCAAGAAAGATTCCATCATCAGCCTTAGGATCAAACTTTCCAAGGGCATCTCTGTTGTTCAGTATGAAACACTGACATCCAAAGATGTGAAGAAAGCTGATTGAAGGCTTTCTCCCATGAAAGAGTTCATAGGCTGTCTTTTTGAATCTTTTAACTATCAGCGACCTGTTTTGCGTAAAACAAGCAGTGTTGACAGCTTCTGCCCAAAACTGAGTAGGCATGTGAGAATCGCTGAGCATTGAACGTGCAGCTTCGATAATTGTTCTATTTCTTCTTTCAGCGACTCCATTTTGTTGAGGTGTTCTCACTGAAGAAAAGTTGTGAGAAATACCTTTACTCTCAAGGAAGGAATCAAGAGAACTATTTTTGAATTCAGTTCCATGATCACTCCTTATTGAGCGAACAGTCATATTGTTCAGAGTTTCCATCTTTCGAACAAAGGTGATGAGTTCTTCAGGGGTGTCACTCTTAGAACGGAGAAACATTACCCATGTGTAACGAGAGAATTCATCAACTATGACCAGCGTATATTTCTTTCCAGCGATGGATTGTTTGTTAACAGGGCCAAACAAATCCATATGGAGTAATTGTAGAGGAGATGACACTAAGGAAACTTGCTTTGATTTAAAGCTTGCCTTGGTCTGCTTCCCTTTTTCACACGCTGAACATAAAGACTCTTTGGCGTATGAATGTTGAGGTAGACCAGTGACTAACTCTTTGGAGGAAAGAGTATTCAGCGTCTTGAAGTTGAGATGTGAGAGCCTTTTGTGCCATAGCCAGTTGACATCAGAAGATGCCTTTGAGAAGAAACAGGAGTTCTCAGTGGTTGTTGAGTCCATGTTTATTAGATAAACATTTTCCAAACGATAACCGCTGAGAGCTATCTTCTCCTTTTTGTCAGAGACAAAGCAGGATTCCTTAGTGAAAATCACTTTGTTATCCATGTCGCAAAGCTGACTGATGCTCAGAAGATTATGCTTCAGCCCTTCAACATATGCGACTCTTCTGAAGGATGTTGTACCATTTGAAAGTACACCATACCCTCGGGTGTGTCCTTTTCCATTTCCACCGAAAGTCACAGAGGGACCCTTCTCTTCCTTGTACTCAGCGAGCAGGTTTTTCTTTCCAGTCATGTGTCTAGAGCATCCGCTATCGAGATACCAGATACCCTTCTTAACCTGCAATACAAAGGAAGATTAGTTTTGCTTGGGTACCCATTTCACCATGTAAACGCGTTTGTCAGTGGAAGAAGTTGGAATGGGTTCAGCAGTCTTCGCAGCATTTGAAGATTCAGCTTTGTCTTTCTTCACTTTGGTCAATTTCTTGACCTCAGCGGTAGGAGTCACCTTGACCTGAATTGCAACTGGTTTGGTCTTCTTGGACTTGGGTGCTATTTTCACCTTAGCTATCTTATCAGCTTTGGTGGCTGTGGGGCACTTACTTGCAATATGGTCGGTAAGTCCACAGTGATAACATTTCCTATAACTAAAATTAGTTCTAGGACCACTTGAGTACTGAGCTTTTAATTTGGAATTAGAAGTACCAGCACCAAGTACACTATTGGTTTTTGAAATAGGACGAACATTCAGTTCTTCAGATTTCTTACCAAGGACATCTACTCTGAGTCTAGGAGTAGGTCGCTGAACTGGTCCAGAGGTCTGATTTCTAGAACCAGATGAATGAATCACTAAGGCTTTGGAAGCATTCAGCTTAGGTACTAAGGTACCCTTCTGAGGATTTTGATAAATAACAATTCCTTTACCTTTGTCTTTAGAGACAGAGGTAGGTTTTGAATAAACCATTTTCTCCTTACCTTTTGAGGAGGTAGGAGTTTCCTCAGGGATTGGTGTAACCGACGAGGAGTACTGAGATGATGAAGTGTCAGCGACTGAGGATACGAACGTTCCAAATTTAAGCATTGAACGTTCAGTGGTTGGTTTTGGAGTATCATACTTATAACCCAGACCACGTTTATCACTCAGAGGAATCTGAGCCTTAATTATCTCAGTGATCTTTGTTGAAGAATTACACCATCCTTCAACAGTAGCTTGTTCAGCTTTTAATGCAGCGATAGCTTCTGCTCGTTCGATTTTGACTAGCTGATTTAAATAGACTTGATCTTTAAAATCATCTTCAATTTTAGAAAGCTTTTCTATTTGAAGGTGGCAGTTTTTAAGCTTTTCAGCGAGATCAAGATTTTGGTTTTCAACCACAGCTTTGCCGTTCATGGCTTCGTATAAACTTCTAGTCAGTAGATCGATTTTACGGAGACTATCAGCTTCATCAATATTTGCAATATTTGTAAAGAAAGAAGGTGATACCTTAATGGCAGATGTTGAAGTGGAGGGAATGTCTGAACTTTCTTCCTCTTCTTCAATCTTGGCCATGAGACATTGATTTGCTTCATCATCTTCAGAATCAGATGATGAGGCTTCTTCATCAGAAGCAGCCCAATCTTAGTCAGCCATCAGGCCTTTTCCTTTCTTCTTAAAGCTTTTCAGCTTTGCATACTTCTCCTTCAGCTTTGAGTATTTGTCGTCTTTATTCCTTGGAACAAAGGATTTCTTTGTAAAAGTTGAAGGTCTCGTGATTTTCTTTGACCTGCACTCATTAGCGAAATGTCCTATCTTTTCGCAGTTGAAACAAGTAGCAGTAGCCTTATCCACAAAAGCTGATGATTTAGGCTTGTCAGTTATTGAAAGAGGTTTGTTCTTTCTAAACATTTTTCTTCTTGGCGAATCTCCTGAACTTTTTAGTTAGGAGAGCTAAGGATTCATCATCATCTGAAGAATCAGAATCTGATGACCTTTCAGAGTGGCTTCCTAACTCAGTGATAGTGACCGAGGGTCGCTGAGTAGAAGGTTCCTCTGAGAGTAAAGCAACAGGAGTGCTTTTGGAATCTTTTACAAGATTCTTCTTAAGATGGCTAGATTGCTCATGATTCAGCAATGTACCATATAAGGTTGAAAGGGTCATTGATTTAAGATCCTTTGACAGCTTGAGACACATGGAATAATTGTCCCAGCTTTCAGGTAAACATTCTAGAAACTTTGTCAGCACTTCAAAGTTAGAATATTCCTTACCAACAGTTTTTAGATCTATAATTAAACAATTAAAACGTTGGTGAACTTCATAGAGAGTTTCATTCTTACCAGAAATGAAGCTTTCGTATTGTCTTACCAGGTTGATCTTTCTTGAGTCCTGGACTTCAGACGGTCCTTCATACTGAACACATATTGTGTCCCACATGGCTTTTGATGACTTCAGGTTCATGACGGAATGGTAGACTTCGTCAGGAAGGGCCATGGATAGTATGGATCTGGCTTTTGTATCTATAGCCACTTTCTTCTTATCTTCATCGGTCCACTGATGGATTTCTTTAGGAATCAGCCTTTCTGGAATAGCAGCTCTAGTTGCAGTGGCTGGAACTAAAGGATCAATTGTTACAGGGATGTGTGGGCCGTTCTCAAGATAGTAAGGTATAGTAGGGTCTACACCTTCTAAGAAGAGTGTCATCCTATTTTTCCACAAGTTGAAGTTATCTCTGGAAAATCTAGGGGGTTTTACAAGAGAACCATTGTCTATATAGTGTGTGTTTGTGTTGGCCATTTTCAGATAATAGCAAGGAAGAGAAATATCTTAGATTAGATCTTGTTTATGAGATTAAACAAATCCGCTCTGATACCACTTGTTGGTCCCGAAAGGCCTATACAAGTTTGTAGAATGGGGGGGGGGGTTGAATACAAACACACTATTTTACTTTTCTAAATTGTTTATTGATAAATCATTAACAATTTACAGCTTGTTGCGGAAACAAGATTAAGGATAAACCTAAATCTAAACAAGTTGGAACACTAAGGTTTCTTGCACTAAGAAAGATAAGGAGATTACTAATAAAATCCTATCTTGAGAGAGATTTGAACTTGTCCAGAGTTAGCAAGTTACTTCAAAAGAAGTGAGTTCATCTCTTTATATACTGCATGCATTTAATGCAAGTCAGTATATACTTTACACGTGTCATCAGCTGGTTGGTTGCATGTCATTGACCTTGGTTGACAACCTTAGTAGCCGTAAGGATGAACAGTGTAGTATCAGAGTGGTTGTACGATTTCAGATATTCGGAGGTTCTTTTCTGACAATTCGTACGGAGGCGTGCAAGGGTGGTTAAGACAAAAGTACTTTGTACGGAGGACTTCATGATCAGCTTTCGTTGATTCAGCGATCTATCATTTCATATCAGCGAATGATAGAGTTCAGCGATAGCTGAAGTCTTGTACTTGATACTTCACGTTGAGTGGACAAATCTGAGTCTTCGATGATCCGCATCAGTTCATTAGGAAGACTTGTCGCTGGTTCTTGAGCTTGATCTTCGACTTCAGCGTAGAACCTTTGTTGACGTGAAACTTGTCTTCAGGGATCATAAGTAAACAGCTAACTTATCAGCGATCACCATAAGGACTGAACAGACTCAGCGCTTCATGGTGAACGGTTTCGCTGAATGTTTATTTTAAAGAGCGAGAGTTCCTATCAGCGGTACTGTAAGATCTTAGTACTTATCAGCGATAGTGAAACTCTGATACATATTGTTTACTTACAATTTTCACTAAGTATTTAAGAGAGGGTCATTATCAAATCACTGAGGGTTTGGATCAACAATTGGGTCATTTGACAAAAGTGTGTGGATAAGAGATGAAAGTTGAGAAATATCTGATTTATCATCTTGTTGGGTCGGTTTAGAAGGCAGAGAGAAAGAGAGAAAGAGGGAAAGAGAGAAAATAAAGTGAAAGTGAAGAAGAAGGGTCAAGATCAAGAAGGAAAAACTGATTATTGCAGTTGGGTTTAGGATTCACATCAAGAAAAAAAAAACAAAGGTATTAATCCATACAATCTTCTCTTCTATGTGTATTCGGTTTTATATGAATTTTGAAGTGGGTTTTGGTCGTTTTAGAAAGATATGATAATTTTGGGTTTGAATCATGAATCATTGAATGAGTTTCACTAGATTAAATGATACTTTGATGATTGGTAATTGTGGGGAAAGGTTTAGAACATCCATAATTTCAATTTGGAGGCTTAAAAATCGTTTTGGGATGAATTGGGTTTGAGAAAGGGCCATTTTCGGCTGAATGGAAGTGCAGGTTCTCCGCGCTAGTTTGGTGCTAGTTAACTAGTGCGGGAAGTAGCGCCGTTCTCTGGTCCAGTGCCCCGCGCCCTTTTTGGCGCGAGTTAACTAGCGCGGGAAGTAGCGTCGGGCACTGTTTCGCGTTTTCGGGTTTCGTTTCGCGTACGGTTTGAGGATATGTTTGTGGTATCACCTAACGGTTGTTTTGGGGGCTTATTAGGAATGGATTTAGGACATAATTAGATGGTTTAACATCATTCTTATGGCGCCAATTCAGGTGTTTGGGTTGAGCTAAAGTGTGTCCCGGAGCGTGTATCGTTGTGCTAAGGTTAAGGTGAGTTTATTCACTTCTCTTTAAAATTAGCCATTGAAATTGATATAGATATGTTTTATACTATGTCTGAATGCTTTGGTACAAATTAATTGAAGAATAGTAGGCTTATTAAGAAGTATTTGTGAACTGACTTAATGATGAAGACGATGAACAGTGCTCGTGAAATGTCCACTTTGCGCAAGCCACTGTAGCGCAAAATGAGTATTTCGCAAGTCACTATAGCGCAAAGTGAGAATCTCGTTACTGTTGGTTGCGAGAAGTTAGAATCTCGCTACTGTGGGTTGCAAGAAGTAGAGTATTTCGCTATTGTTGGTTGCGAGAAGTGAGGTATTTCGCTGCTGTTGGTTGCGCAATTCTCACTCTGTTACAAAACTGATTCTTATAATTTGTCGATAGTTGTAAAGACTTGTCTTAATCAGTAATGAGTCCAAATAGATGACTATGAGTTATGCTATACTGATCCCCGTGCTAAATAGCAAAGAGGGGATAGTTGAGAAGTCGAGATGTCGAGAGATTAATATTCTTTATAAATATATATATATAGAATATGTTTTGAGATGTAAAATATTGTATGTTATGCACATATAATAGTAAGAGTAATAATACTTATGTATTGTGTTACGGTTGCTAGAAATAGGCATCCGGTCATCGTAGGGCACCTGGGTACGGTCTAATAGGAACTGAATACTCGCCATTTGACCAAGGGATGTAATTTCTAGTGAATGAGAGTACCTTGAATCATCGTGAGGGTCCCGGTTGTGTATCGCGATATATTAAACCCATTGGGGCCATTGATTCTGAGGTGGGGAGGACGTGAAATGTGAAATAGGCAGATTTTGATTTGTAATTCCCATTTCGAATGGAAGATCGGAGATTTCCATTTTTTTTAGGGAAGATCGGAGATTTCCCAATTGTGAAAGGAAGATTAGAGATAAGCATAAATTAATTTGAAATCTCTACCTCCGGATTAAGAAATAGGCAGGTTTTGACTTGTAATTTCTTGAATAAGAGTATTAACCTTGAATATGGGATTATTCATGGTAAACTCTTGGTAGTGAAATTATGGCTAGATGAATTAGTCATAAGTATGGTAGTGGGGTAGATTCCCATTGTTGGAAGGAGTTGTTGTACGGTAAGATGGGTGAAAACAGGTTTGACTTATCTGTTGATATTTTATTTGTTAATTTTAATTTGATTTTAATATCCTCACTAGGCGAAAGCCTAATTGTTCAAGTTGAATCTTCTTACCAGGTACAAGCACCGGGAAGTAAGCGGGGATGTGTGATGAGAACTTTTGGAAAGATTCAAACTTAGAAATGACGGAGGATCTAGCTATTCTTTTGATGCTTTTGGGACAAAGGACTAGATAACTTAGTTAATCTGATTATGATGTATGATTAGATTAATAGGTTATTTGAGTTAGACGTGTTGTATATATAAAACCTTTACATTTGATCCTCAGGTTATCAAAGTTTGAAGTTCTATGATCATAACTTGTGAAATTTTTAAGGTTTAAATTAGCCATGTTTTTAGGGTGTTACAAAAACAAGCCCAATTCATCACCTGAAATTCACAACCACGTATATAAGCAAAAAGAGTATAAGACAACCATAAGCAAAAAGTGTAGTTGCACCGATGCAAGGAAGAGAGAAGGGTCGCAGTGAATGAATGTAAAAACATGTTGTATGGCAGGGCTCCTTCAGCGTCTTGTTGTTAACGAGCTCGGGTTAGCCATGTTGAGTGCATATGCCCTACTGTCACTCCCAAGTTGGCTGCACTTGTCGATGTTAATCGTTTTGCCAAACTTATCCAAGGTTGTGGCCGCCGAGTCCCTCGTCACTACAAGTTTGGTAGTGTACCTCTTTTAATTATGCAACTATTAATTTATTATGCAAGTTTGTGTGTGAAAGTTTCAATACCACTTTGAAACTAACTGTGTTACATCATGAAGCAATGTTGATGAATGTTAATTTAATGAGACGTGTTAAATGACATCGTTTATATATATGGTAGTAATTTTGGACAATCAAACAAGTATTGAATTTTCGGACACAAACCATGTTTATAAAGAAAAAAAATGTACAACCACCACAAAGAGAATAAGGCAGCCTTTAGCACGAAAATTTTGGTATTCCAAGTCGAAATCAACAATGGGGAGGTGGAGAAAGGACAGTTAACAACCATAATGAGAAAGTAAAAATCAAAAAATAACATAGAAGTTGAACAGAGTAAAAGGCAGACGAATACGAGAAGTTAGGTATCGAAGTCAAAATCAACAATAATCTTAAACTAAAACAAGCCCAATTCATCACATGAAATTCACAACCAGGTATATCAGCAAATAACGTATAAGACAACCATAAGCAAATGCTTTATTAAACAAGCACGTAAGTAAAAATCAACAAGAATATAAAATGTTCTATATCGACAAAACCATAACAAATCAAAAGTCAAAATAAACAAGAATGTAAATGGTTATGCATAAACATAATCTAAGAGTACTACAAAGTTCAAATCTAACACATGTACGTCCCTAAACACAAAATAAAAAAACCTAGAAAAAGGCTACGCATAAACAAGATAATGTCATTCAACCGTCAACAGAAATACGTAACAAAGACCAGATCAAAAATTCAAACCCACTAACGAAAATGTTTAGCCAAACAAAAACCATCAAAGTTCCACATAGTACTTGATAGGCCAAATATCATATAAGCATGACGATCAAAATCAACAATAATCTTAAATTAAAACAAGCCCAATCATCACAAGTGATCACAAAAAAACACAGACCTTGTTTATAAAGAAAAAAAATGTACAACCACAAAGAGAATAAGGCAACCATTATCACGAAAATTTTGGTATTCCAAGTCGAAATCAACAATGGGGAGGTGGAGAAAAGAATGTTAACAACCATAATCTTAAACTCAAACAAGCCCAATTCATCACATGAAATTCACAATATAAGACAACCATAAGCAAATGCTTTATTAAACAAGCACGAAAGTAAAAATCAACAAGAATATAAAATGTTCCATATCGACAAAACCACAATACATCAAAGGTGAAAATAAACAAAAATGTAAATGGTAATGCATAAACATAATCTAAGAATACTACAAGTTCAAATCCAACACATGTACGTCCCTAAACACAGAATAAAAAACCTAGTAAAGGCTACGCATACACAAGATAATGTCATTCAAACGTCAACAGAAACACATAACAAAGACAAGATCAAAAATTCAAACCCACTAACGAAAATGTTTAACCAAATAAATACACTATGAAACAAAAATGATCAAAGTTCCACATAGGCCAAATATCAGATAAGCATGGGGATCAAAATCAACAATAATCTTAATTTAAAACAAGCCCAATCATCACAAGTCATCACAAAAAATACAAACCATGTTTGTAAAGAAACAAAATTGTACAACAACCACAAAGAGAATAAGGCAACCATTAGCACGAAAGTTTTGGTATTCCAAGTCGAAATCAACAATGGTGAGGTGGAGAAATGAAAGTTAACAACCATAATGAGAAAGTCAAAATCAAAAAATAACATAGAAGTTGAACAAAATAAAAGGCAGACGAATATGAGAAGTTAGGTATCGAGGTCAAAATCAACAATAATCTTAAACTAAAACAAGCCCAATTCATCACATGAAATTCACAACCACGTATATAAGCAAAAAGAGTATAAGACAACCATAAGCAAAAAGTGTAGTTGCACCGATGCAAGGAAGAGAGAAGGGTCGCAGTGAATGAATGTAAAAACATGTTGTATGGCATGGCTCCTTCAGCGTCTTGTTGTCAACGAGCTCGGGTTAGCCATGTTGAGTGCATATGCCCTACTGTCACTCCCAAGTTGGCTGCACTTGTCGATGTTAATCGTTTTGCCAAACTTATCCAAGGTTGTGGCCGTCGAGTCCCTCGTCACTACAAGTTTGGTGGTGTACCTCTTTTAATTATGCAACTATTAATTTATTATGCAAGTTTGTGTGTGTAAGTTTAAATACCACTTTGAAACTAACTGTGTTACATCATGAAGCAATGTTGATGTATGTTAATTTAATGAGACGTGTTAAATGACATCGTTTATATATATGGTAGTAATTTTGGACAATCAGACAAGTATTTAATTTTCGGACACAGACCATGTTTATAAAGAAAAAAAATGTACAACCACCACAAAGAGAATAAGGCAGCCATTAGCACGAAAATTTTGGTATTCCAAGTCGAAATCAACAATGGGGAGGTGGAGAAATGTAATACCCCGGGTAAGTCCGTTAGATAATTTAACAATAATATATGATGTTCAGGGTAAGTTTGGGGTAAAATATAAGTTAAGGGTGTTTGGGTCATTAATGAGAAGTTGAAGGTCTAGAAGGTACAAATTGAATTTGATATACACCTTAGACTATCAGGTGTATCTTTATCCAGATATAGAAAGAGTGTGTATGTGTGCGGGAGTTCTGAAGGCGAAAGAAAGCAAAAGAGGAAACCGTACGGGTAGGGCTTCAATCGATTGAGTTAAGAAGTAATTTTGAGGTAAGTCTTTTACATATTGTGTTTGTAATTATGTATAGAAGATATCTTTCAGTTTAGAATTTCTAATTTCACGTCTTGAATGGATTCCAATCGATTTCTGGGTAAATAGAACCGACCGTGTTCTTGAGGACTCCCGGTGAAATCCCGGTATAATCAACTTCCGGTGGAGTCCCGGTAGTATGGACTCCCGGTAGTGTGGAATCCCAGTAGTATGAATTCCCGGTAGAGTCGACTCCCGGTATAACAGACTTCCGGTAGTGGAGAGTTCCGGTATTATGAACTTCCGGTATAGGAACTCCCGGTACTAAGAGTCCCGTTACTGTATAAGTCCCGGTACCCTGTGTAGTCCCGGTAGTGAGTTAAATGCAGTGTGTAATGGGATAGTTGAGGATGGGAAATCGTTAAGCTTTACGTGTTTGGTTAGTAAAGCAATTTGTGTATCTTAACTTGTTTCAGATTCTGTGGAGTCGTGGTAAGAGATAGGATCGTTTTGAAAGAAGCTTGAGAACGTGTGTAATAACCAAAACAGGTGAGTTTTACTTTGAAAACATTTTTAACTGGAATACGTATATGTGTGGAATTGGGAATGAAATTGTTGATAATTATGTGTTGTATGTGAATTATAATATAGAGAAGTATTATATTTACATGAGTATTATAAATGTGTTATAATACGTTGGCCGGGTTTAGGACCGGTGTGTTTGGCTATAGAATCTGTATAGCGTTGTTTGGCTGTAGATGTTGTGCAGCGTTGTATATTATTAGTTGGCTTGCTACCACTAATATGGCCAGGAGGAAGGAAAAAGGGAAAGCATAAGATATGTGAGTTTAATTGGATGTACATGATTGTGTTGCGTGATTTATATGAATAAAGTTTATATAAATGGTTTTTAAACTAACAAGGGGTTTCTCACTTAGACCATCAGGTCTAACCCTCATTTTGTTTTAAAAATATGTATTCCAGGTGGTGGATCAAGTAAGGGCAAGTAAGTAGAGTAACCGGTTGTAACACCCTAAAATTCAGGGCCAATTTAAACCTCAAAATACACACGTTATGATCATCAAAATATCAGACTTTTATAAACCAAAGGATCATAAGTAAGTTTCTATATATACATAAAGTCATCTAACTTAAATAATCTGATCAATCTAATTATACATCACAATAAGATCAACTAGATTATCTAAGGCTTGTCCCAAAAGTCATCAAAAGAATATCCTGATCCTTTGCTAACGCCAAGTCTGATTTCCTCCAACTGAAGTCTCACTTCCCAAACTATTTCCCAGAGCCGGTACCTGGTAAGACAATTTAATTTTGAAACATTAGGCTTTCGCCTAGTGAGATTATCCAAATCAAATTAAAATTTAACAACTAAAATATTAACAGATATATCAAACCTGTTATCAGCCATCTTACCATACCAAGCTCTTTTCAACCATTGGAATCCACCTATTCCCTTACTTATGACTAATTCATCTAGTCATCGTATTATCAACGAGAATTACTATAAATCCCACCGGACTTATAAATAACTCTAACTCCCAGAAATTACAGTTTCCAAACCTGCTTATTTCTGAATTAGGATGTCAAATCCTCAACAATAAAGATATCTCATCTTTCTCTTGAAATGGGAATTACAACTCTAAGTCTGCCATTCCTCATTTCGTTTCCTCCCCATCTTGAATCACTGGTCTCCCAAATGAGATTTTATTTTATCGCGATCAACAACCACCAGAGACCCTCACAGATGATTCAAGATTCACTCCAACAACTAGAAATACATCTCAACAGTCCCTGGCTAGTAAACGGTTCTCATTACACCGCACTTTATGCCCACTAGACCAGATGTATAATTCTAGCCAACGCCATACAATAAATGTGTATCAACACTCATTCTATTGTATACTAAAGTTATACAATACAACATATATTCTATATCTCTATGTACAAAATATTAATTTCAACGATTATCCCTATTTTGCCATTTAGCATCGGGGATCAACATCTCAACATTTAACTACAGCTCCGGACTCATAAATAAGTCCTTACAATTTAACATATCATGCTTTTTACATCACCAACAGAGTTATAAACATATAACAAATAACATATACACATCAGATTGCATGTCACATAACAGCCTCAAACTACTACTGAAAGTCAAAACTTTTCGCAAGCTACTGTAGCGAAAAGCTACACTTTTCGCAAGCCAAAGCTGCGAAAAGTTCAGAACTCGCAACCCTCTGTTGCGAAAACCTCAGAACTCGCAACCCTCTATTGCGAAAACCTTACTATTCGTAACTCTCTATTGCGAAAACCTCACTTTTCGTAACCCTCTGTTGCGAAAAGTGCACTGTTCATCGTCACTTTCATCTGATAATTCAGTCTCGATTTTTCTTAACCATTAAGCATTCTAAGTGATTCAAATACCAGTACAACACATCTATTAACATTCTTATTGCTTAATTTTAAAGAAAGTTGAATAACTCACCTTAATGAAACTGAACTCTGATCGAAATCTTCACAGCTTCAATTCAATCTTCCAAAAATAGTTCTAAACAGATAATTATGAAATTAATTAACTTCCTTACAAGAATCAGTAAAAGGATTCAAGTTTCTTACCACAAATTCAAACCAAATACTTACTTTCTTCTTCTTCTTCTCGATGTCTATCTCTCTGTCTCAATTTCTCTATATCTCACTGATCTAATTTCAATTTCCTCTTGTTAAACAAATTAACTAAAGAAATCAGTATTTAAAATACTGATTTAATCTCCACTTGACACCTCATTTTAACTAATGAGTCATAAACTCAATTTCCAAAATACACCCCAAACTTTCAAATAAGAACAACTCACCCCTCCAAGTTTACTTTTCTCATAAATAAATTATACCAAAATACAATTTATCTTTTATTAATTTACAACGGAAATTTCGAGATGTTACAATACTCCCCAACTTGAAAGGATTTCGTCCTCGAAATCAAATTAAGCAAATAAATGAGGGTATCGTTTCTTCATTTCTTCCTCCGATTCTAAGGTCACGTTACTGCCTCGATGATGTTTCCACTGTACTTTCAACATAGCTACTCCTTTACCACTACGTAGCTTCCTAACTAATCTTTCCAAAATTGCCTCCGGTTCTTCCACACCGCGACTCTTTTCATCTACTCTCACATCGGTGAGTGAAATCACATCTTCCTCTTCGGCCAAACATTTCTGAAGATAACATACTTGGAAGGTATTACGTACCCCTCCCAATTCTGGCAGAAGGTCCACATGATATACTTGTAAACCAATCCTCTTAGAGTAATTGTTATCCTCAAATCCATGTTTGACTACTTCTTAGTCTAGCATACCGTTATCATTTCTCTCTTGGTTACACGGAATCTCCACCACACAGCTACAGTCCAAAAGGGCAGTTTCTCTAAAAACGTCAGTTAAGATCTCTAGCCAAATCCTCGTAACACCGAGAACTGCATTCGATGTATTTCTTTTACATCTACTGAATACTCCAACACTATAGCTTAACGGTTACAGTATTCTCTTCACCTAAAACCAATGGGATTTAGAAGAACAAGAGTCTTCCTTTCACCCCCATCATCATCTCAACTCACTCTCCAGGTCTCAAAATAACATTAACATGTACTACCTGAAATTTCCACGTACACTGTAAATTAAGCATACTCGTTACTATTAAATACTTCAACAACCATGGCAGTCCATTAATACATCCATGACTTACACGTTTCTTCGGTATAGAATGTTATCACTTCCTCACATCACCATCTCATCGCACAACCACAATACAACCAAGCACCAAAGTATTGAACATCAAGAGTGATAACTCTATTGAACCTGCAATATGATTATATTCTTAAGTCCAATCTTTCTATCATAGGAAGCAACTCACACAATCAAAATCACTTTGGGTAAACACCCAATACCATTCCGACATTCTGTTTTGATATTAGCCATATCACTACTCCATATTACAAACTACATGCCCCAACAACTTTAATGACAAAGTGGTACTTTTCATCCGGAATCCCCGAAAAGACTTCCATCAGATGCTTCCTAGTTCTAACTTCATAATACATACTAGTTGACACATTTATCTCGGCAGTTGATACCAATACTCACTCGTACATTCTCCACATATAACCTTTCACCACAGACCAGGTTTTTCACAATCATTCATACACATATTAACCGAGTTTATTTCACTAAATATCTCCTCCCCAACTTTAGTTGAACTACCACTCTCGATTTGCTAAATAACTTGAACTTATTTGTTCATACTAACTCCTTGTGGTTCCAAACCAATACTAAAACACGGTATAATCCTTCACGGATCAACATTTTCCATACTTCACTTCATTTGTGCCTAATACTTTCTCCTTTGTAAACCATCCACATCGCAAGTAAAATACTTCTATAACACAACAGTCTTTCAAAATCTTAACACTCTTACAAAGTGGTCCTTCAGCTTTTATTCTTCTGATTTAAGACTTAACAATAATTAAATCCAAAAGAATACCCAAAACATTCACATCATGCAAACTTCTATTTTAATACAATCCATGTAATCCCAACCCAAGCCTTCAACAAGCTTATTAAATCGGGTCAATGCTCTCAAGACTCAACTGAGTTCAAAACCGAGCCATCTACTCCAAGGATCAATGATCATTATGCAACATACGTTACGAGGCATGATAAATCTATGACTCCTTCATTGCTACTTTCCCAACGAAGTCAATTTATATAGGTATATGCAACTCTTATATACTTCACAATGTATATACTCCGCTAAGGTTCATTAGTTCCAAAGGTATTAAAAACGCAAGAATTATCAGACAGTCCTTACACTTAAGACCGACACTTATTTAAATAGAATGCAATTAAGCATATAACTCAACCAAGACTCCATCTCGAGTCATTAAAACTGACAAACATTCAAAAGACTCATTTGAATATCAATCAAGCCTTTAAGGCCAAAATATTCGTTTGGTTAAACACGTGCCACTCACACGATTTCGTAAAAATGCCTCTTTACTCAAAACCTTTACCTTATTAATCCCTTAATTGACCATCGACCCCAAAACAAAGGTTTACACTCAAAACTTTACATGGTCGGATTTGCCAAAATCCCCTAACCCACATGTTCATATTTTAAAACGTAATACATCATAATTATTGCACACTCACAATATATATTAAAAGCATGTTTTGACTACATGTCTTTCACTTGTGTAACAATTAATCAAAACTTCCTTCATTAATAATTTATTCGACAATCATCCAAAATCCCCCAATCGTGTCGCACACACTAATAACCACTTTGCGCATACCCTCTGCATAACAGCATACCAGTATCGCTCATGGTTTTGTTCCTATCCGCACAGGCATACGCGGGACGCATCCAAACCGCACCCAGTTGTCGATAATGGGACTGAATTTAAAAACCTTGATCTAAACACCTTTTGTGAGGAAAAAGGAATTGAGAGACAATACAGTGCTCCTAGGACTCCACAACAGAATGGTGTTGCTGAGAGAAGGAATAGGACACTGATTGAGGCTGCTAGATCTCTGTTAGCTGATTCAAAATTACCCACTACTTTTTGGGCAGAAGCAGTTAATACTGCTTGTTATGTCCAAAACAGAGTTTTAGTAATAAAGCCTAAAAACAAGACACCTTATGAGCTTTTTCAGAAAAAGAAACCATTTATTGGATTTTTCAAACCATTTGGGTGTCCTTGTACAATTCTCAATACCAAATCTCACTTAGGTAAGTTTGATAGCAAAGCAGATGATGGTTTTCTTGTTGGTTACTCATCTCAGAGTAAGGCTTACAGAGTGTTTAATACCTCTTCTAGAATAATTGAAGAAAGTGACAATGTCAAATGCAATGAGAACACACCAAATCCTATTGGTTCAGGTCCTGATTGCCTATTTGACATTGATTCACTCACTAATTCTTTGGGTATCAGTAGTGATGTAAATGCAGGACAAAGGGATGCACCACCATCAGCTCACAGAATTCAGTCTGTGATATTTCCACTCCCTACCATTGATCCTGTTGACTTCTGTGAACAAGAAAAGGAAGCTGAACCCATTCAGAATGAAGAAGAGAGAAGAATAGAGGAAAATCAGCCTTCAAGTCCAAATTCCAGAGAGTCTGAAGTGACTGAAGAAGCTGAAGAAAATCCAGACTTAAATGAGTCAAATCTGGATGTGAACTTACAAGAGGAATCTGGTCATCCATCAAGAACTCAGAAAAATCATCCTCCTGAGTTGGTAATTGGAGACATTGCTTCTCCCATGATGACTAGGAATCAAAGCAGACTTCAAGAGCTACAAGATCAGCAAAATACAGTTAATACTGTACTCACTTGCTTTCTATCCCAAATTGAGCCCAAAAAGGCTTATGATGCTATGAAAGATCCAAGTTGGATAGAAGCAATGCAAGAGGAGCTGCTACAGTTCAAGCTACAGAATGTTTGGAACTTGGTGGACCTTCCAAAAGGTCATAGGGCAATTGGCACCAAGTGGATTTTCAGAAATAAGAAGGATGAGAGAGGAATTGTGATCAAGAACAAAGCCAGGCTGGTTGCACAAGGGTATACTCAGAAAGAGGGTATAGACTATGAGGAAGTCTTTGCTCCAGTTGCAAGGATTGAGGCAATTAGGTTGTTTCTAGCCTATGCCTCATATATGAAGTTCAAGGTCTACCAGATGGATGTAAAGAGTGCTTTTCTATATGGGACTATAGATGAAGAAGTGTATGTCTGTCAACCCCCTGGATTTGAGAATCCATTGTATCCTGACAGAGTGTACAAGTTAAAGAAGGCACTTTATGGTCTACATCAAGCCCCAAGAGCATGGTATGACACCCTGTCTACCTATCTCTTGGAAAATGGATTTGAAAGAGGAATCATTGATAAGACCTTATTCATTAAAAGGAAAAAGAAGGACACCCTACTTGTTCAGATCTATGTGGATGACATTATCTTTGGATCCACAAATGATCACATGTGTAAAGACTTTGAGGAGTTAATGCACAAAAGCATCAAGATGAGTTCCATGGGTGAACTTACTTTCTTCCTTGGGCTTCAGGTGAAACAGAAGAAGGATGGGATTTTCATATGCCAATCCAAATATGTGAAAGACATCCTGGATAAGTTTGGATTATCAGACTCAAAGCCAGCAAGCACACCAATGGAGACACACAAACAGATCAATGCTGATCTTGAGGGGGAGGATGTGGATGTCCATCATTACAGATCAATGATTGGATCACTCATGTATCTCACAGCCTCTAGACCAGATATTATGTTTCCAGTATGTGTATGTGCCAGATTCCAAGTTACACCAAAGCAATCACACCTTCATGCAGTCAAGAGGATATTTAGATACCTAAGAGGGCAACCTAGATTAGGTCTCTGGTATCCTTATGAATCATCCTTTGATTTACTTGCATACTCAGATAGTGACTTGGGTGGAGCTAACATGGATAGGAAGTCTACTTCAGGTGGATGTCAGTTTTTGGGTGCAAGACTAGTATCTTGGCAGTGTAAGAAACAAACCACAGTGTCCTTATCTACAACAGAAGCTGAGTATATAGCTGCTGCAAGCTGCTGCTCTCAGGTTCTATGGATACAGAATCAGATGTTGGACTATGGGGTAACATTTCTTCACACTCCAATCTTCATTGACAACAACAGTGCTATTAGCATTGTTAACAATCCAGTCAAACACTCAAAAACAAAGCACATAGAGATCAGGTATCACTTTATTCGAGATTGTAATGAAAAGAAATTAATTCAAGTTGCTAAAGTTCATACCAATGACCAGTTTGCTGATCTATTCACAAAAGCTTTTGATGTGGGTAGATTCACTTTCCTGGTAACAAGTGTGGGCATGATCAACCTTGAATAAAGTCATGATTTTCAGTTTTTATACCTGTATTTCCTTCTATATTTGGTACTACTAACCCTTCTTCTCAGGATCTTCTGTATGACTCAGATTGACAAGTGCATAGTTACTACTGCCAGTGCATAGTTACTACTGCCAGTGCATAGTTACTACTGCCAGTGCATAGTTACTACTGCCAGTGCATAGTTACTACTGCCAGTGCATAGTTACTACTGCCAGTACATAGTTAATACTGCTTCGTACTTAATACTGCATGTGTCGTTATGTAACGACCCAGTTTCCCAAACATACAACAAATAACATACATTGCATAACTTCATTACATTCATAATAAAAGGTACATCACAAACCAAGTACGGTCTCAATAGTCTTGACATTACAAAACATATAAAAGCTTCCTAATCAACATCCGTCAAAAGCTTCCTACACTTCATCCTCTCCTGCCGATCCTTAACCTGGAAAACATATTTTTGAAAACAAAATGAGGGTTAGACCAAACGGGTCTAGTGAGTTAATCCCGGTCTTTTCCAAAATCGATATAAAACTCTTTTCACATAATACTTTGTATCAAAATAGTTTACATAAAACCTTTCGTATAAGCACGCATATACCACACGTATATAAATACCACATTAGGACTCGTGCACCGTGTATCTCTCCTCATCTCATCTCGTCTCTCCCTTGGCCACATTAGTCGGTAGCAAGCCAACTAATCATCGTCACTGTACAATACAGTCGACTCCACTGTAATTACATACAGCCCCGCTGCAATTACCTACAGCTCCACTGCCATTTCATGCAGCCCCGCTGTATTTCCATACAGCCCCGCCAATCAATAATTCGGCTCACCTATACTCGTTTCGTGCAATATAAATACAATATATATCTCAATATATCATATTGTCATTTATAAACCTTTCATCATTTTTCCAACCATATATATATATATAAATATATACATATATCCTTTTAACATTAACATATAATCACACCTTGACACTTATCCGTTTCATATATATAAACACATATATATATTACTCACATACATATATAAACACATATATATATTTCACACATACTCACATACATATATAAACACATATATATATTTCACACATACTCACATACATATATAAACACATATATGTATTCCAGTTGAAAACGTTTTAAAGTAAAACTCACCTTGAATGCTTAAAATACGCTTCCAAGCCTTTCTCCGAGCTATCCGATCCTTTATCCAAATACCTCAGAATCTGAAACCATTTACATACAAATATCTCCTTACCAACTTATGTATAAGACTTACTAGCAGGTTATGGACTCTAGATACATCTACATAACTTTTATCCTCAAAATTACCCAAACAGCCAAGTTATCCGGACAACCCAAACAACCCGGACAACACCACTTTTCCGGACAACAAGACTTTTCCGGACAACCTCAGTAATCCGGACAGCACGACTAATCCGGACAACACGAGGAATCCGGATGCCATCCGGACTCTAAATCACCCGGAAACTCTCAAACAAATCATCCGGACACTAACAACAACTTACCCGGACACCACCCAACAGAACTATCCGGACACATTCATATCATCCGGACACCTCTGTCGGTTTGGTACTTTTTACCCAGAAATCCGACTGAAATTCATACCAGTTCGATTCTATTGATTCTAATCCGACAGAAACCATTTACCAACCATTACAAACATAAATTGTAAAGGAAACATACCTGTAATCTCTTCCAAACTCACCAAATGATGCCTTAACCTAGCTTTTCTTCTTCTTCTTCTTTTTCTCCCAAAACACACACACACACACTAAAAATCTGATTTTGTGAAATATCTAAACACTAAAGAGATAATATCTAACTCAATTTTCCTTTTAGCCCTTAAACTATTCAACAATAACCCAAACACCCTTAACTTATAAACTTATCCAAACTTTCCCTAAATAGAAACTTTAAAGTTAAATAACTTAACGGCATTAGATTTTTAACTAACGGATTTACCCGGGGTATTACATCATCTCCCCCTTAAAAGAATTCCGTCCCGGAATTCGGTTAAGCAACGAACTGGGATAACTACTATTGAAAAGATATCAAATTCTATGAACACCTCAAAGTGTTTACGAAACCCTCAAAGGACTTTTTACTGCTTCTAGTTTACCATTTGTTCCTACTTCACAATAGGTTACAACAACAACTCGGAGTATCACCTTAACCCTTAATTGAACTTTTCTCCATAGGTCATCCCCAACTCTACCGTCACTTCTCTAATCCAAAACATATCTAATACAGACAACACTTTCTTGCATGAATTACACCGATCACAAACCATAGATAACAATTGATTCCCACACTTGCCACAACATCACTCTCGCATTACTACCATATCCTATACAATGGTCCTTCATCCTGAGCATTACGTTCGACTACTTTCCTCCACTCTCTTCTCCATATAAAACACGTTTCCCCAAGGACAGCTCACTAGGAGGTGCTCACCCACGAGCTAGCTTTCTTTCACTTCCAAACCAACCGCACACACCCAATTTCAATGATTACCATACTTAACCAACAATTTCACCACACCTCATACCAGGAACTTAACTGAGTTAATTCGAAATCACACTTAATACTCGATACAACCACACACTTTTCATTTCTTAAACCGTAATACTCCACTCCTTAGCTAACCACCACTTAGACATCCATGCCTCTCCACATATATTTTTGTCACATCTGAACAACTTATAAACAAAATCTCGAGCAGATGATTCCACTTATACTCACCACATATCATCACTAATTCATCACTTACCATGCCTCGCACGCTCACTAACTATAAACTGCCATCATCTTATCCACATCATCCCACACCTTTAAACCACAACCTTTTAGATAGTGCCGACAATCACAATAAGTATAATCTACGCAACACACTGAACCGTCGCCTTCATAACCAGGTCAAGACTTCACACACTACCGTATCCTCCACACATAATCCTCACGTTCCACACACTATTATTATTCTTTATACTCAGGTCATCACACTTCACACATTAACCAAAACAGAACAACAGTAATTAAACACACCCTTCTATATCTCTAACACAATTATCAAATTCTTTTCTAATGCAATTAAGCAACAAAAGAACGAAAACACAATTAATTCGGTTTGCACCGAAGTCAATTAACACTTTAGCACGTATCAAGTTTATAGAAATATACCTATCTTCATCTCTATCCATACGTCGAGTTCGACTTGCCACTCTGTTGATTTCAACAAGGTTAATATACACGTAAGCACATACCCAATATAACAAGATATTCCGGTTCAACATGTACTTGTAAGTTCCTGCTTACACTGGCCAGGTGTAATTTGAACATACCTTACATGATGTTCCTTCTACCTTTTTATACTTAACATCCCAAGGTTCTAAAATAATAAGGACATCCTACTTCACATGCAGTTTAAGTCTAGGTACGGGTACAAATACCTAAATCCCTTAAACTAGGGCTCTGATACCATTTGTAACGACCCAGTTTCCCAAACATACAACAAATAACATACATTGCATAACTTCATTACATTCATAATAAAAGGTACATCACAAACCAAGTACGGTCTCAATAGTCTTGACATTACAAAACATATAAAAGCTTCCTAATCAACATCCGTCAAAAGCTTCCTACACTTCATCCTCTCCTGCCGATCCTTAACCTGGAAAACATATTTTTGAAAACAAAATGAGGGTTAGACCAAACGGGTCTAGTGAGTTAATCCCGGTCTTTTCCAAAATCGATATAAAACTCTTTTCACATAATACTTTGTATCAAAATAGTTTACATAAAACCTTTCGTATAAGCACGCATATACCACACGTATATAAATACCACATTAGGACTCGTGCACCGTGTATCTCTCCTCATCTCATCTCGTCTCTCCCTTGGCCACATTAGTCGGTAGCAAGCCAACTAATCATCGTCACTGTACAATACAGTCGACTCCACTGTAATTACATACAGCCCCGCTGCAATTACCTACAGCTCCACTGCCATTTCATGCAGCCCCGCTGTATTTCCATACAGCCCCGCCAATCAATAATTCGGCTCACCTATACTCGTTTCGTGCAATATAAATACAATATATATCTCAATATATCATATTGTCATTTATAAACCTTTCATCATTTTTCCAACCATATATATATATATAAATATATACATATATCCTTTTAACATTAACATATAATCACACCTTGACACTTATCCGTTTCATATATATAAACACATATATATATTACTCACATACATATATAAACACATATATATATTTCACACATACTCACATACATATATAAACACATATATATATTTCACACATACTCACATACATATATAAACACATATATGTATTCCAGTTGAAAACGTTTTAAAGTAAAACTCACCTTGAATGCTTAAAATACGCTTCCAAGCCTTTCTCCGAGCTATCCGATCCTTTATCCAAATACCTCAGAATCTGAAACCATTTACATACAAATATCTCCTTACCAACTTATGTATAAGACTTACTAGCAGGTTATGGACTCTAGATACATCTACATAACTTTTATCCTCAAAATTACCCAAACAGCCAAGTTATCCGGACAACCCAAACAACCCGGACAACACCACTTTTCCGGACAACAAGACTTTTCCGGACAACCTCAGTAATCCGGACAGCACGACTAATCCGGACAACACGAGGAATCCGGATGCCATCCGGACTCTAAATCACCCGGAAACTCTCAAACAAATCATCCGGACACTAACAACAACTTACCCGGACACCACCCAACAGAACTATCCGGACACATTCATATCATCCGGACACCTCTGTCGGTTTGGTACTTTTTACCCAGAAATCCGACTGAAATTCATACCAGTTCGATTCTATTGATTCTAATCCGACAGAAACCATTTACCAACCATTACAAACATAAATTGTAAAGGAAACATACCTGTAATCTCTTCCAAACTCACCAAATGATGCCTTAACCTAGCTTTTCTTCTTCTTCTTCTTTTTCTCCCAAAACACACACACACACTAAAAATCTGATTTTGTGAAATATCTAAACACTAAAGAGATAATATCTAACTCAATTTTCCTTTTAGCCCTTAAACTATTCAACAATAACCCAAACACCCTTAACTTATAAACTTATCCAAACTTTCCCTAAATAGAAACTTTAAAGTTAAATAACTTAACGGCATTAGATTTTTAACTAACGGATTTACCCGGGGTATTACACGTTAATACTGCTTTAAAAGAAAAATTAGGGCTAATACTGCTATAAATACCTCTTTCAGCCCGCCAAAGTTCATAACGTCTCTTTGAATTCTATTCATCTCTCTCTCTTTCTAACTATTCTCTCCCAAGAATCTATGTTTTCTGTCAAGAATCCTCAGGTACAATGGAGTTTATCGACGAACACAACGAGATTGCCATGCTCCAGAAGCCAAAACAGTCCACAGGTTTTCACGACATTGTGGATTTCCTCAAGTCCACGCATATATCCTATACCCTAACGGTGACCCCGACAATCTACATCGAGCATCAGAAGCAGTTTTGGGAAAATGCCACCGTGGTGTCTGAAGATGGGCAGAAAATCATCAAAACAAGGGTGTGTGACAAACCCTTGAATGTTACAGAGGAGCTTATTCGCATCACTCTTCGATTAGATGATGCCTCAGGTATAACGTCTATTCCTAATGACGATCTATACTCAACTTTAACGAGAATGGGGTATGAAGGTCCCATTGGAATCTTTAAGTTTTTCAAGTCTAAATTTTCTACACAATGGCGATTCTTTGTTCATACCTTAATGCATTGCATTTCAAAGAAAACTACTGGATGGAGTGAGTTTAGCAGTACCATTGCTTATGCCCTGGTCTGCTTGGCCACTGCCAGGAAGTTTAATTTTTCACAAATGATTTTCAATGATCTTGTGTCAAACCTGGAATCCAAAAAGAGTTTTTATATGTACCCAAGGTTTGTCCAAGCAGTGATTACTCAGGAATTGACGGATTTGCCTCAATTTACTGAGGTATATGTACCTAAACCCCCTAAAGGAAAGGTCTTCTCAAATATGAGAAGAACTTCCAGGGACTCGGAAGGAGTTGACACTCCATTGTTCTCTACAATGATGGGTGTGTCCCACACACAAGAAGGTATGGCATCAGGGTCAAGGCCCTCATTAGACCAACCCACTGATAGCCAAACCCCACCTTCAATCACCAAAGAAATTCCTCAGTCCATTCTTCAAAGACCCACTCCTCTCATAACCAAAAAGTTTACAAGAAGAATGGTACACAAGGCTCCTTCCCTTGATGTACCTCCTACAAGCCCAAAGCCTTTAAGCCCTCTATTGGAGCATTCTCCAATAGAGAATATCGAAAGGGAAACCACAGGGGTGTCTCCCAACCCCAAGAAGGTGCTCACTAAGGAGAAGGTTGAGCATGTGAGTAGCAAGGCTGCCACTACTTCTGCTAGCACAGAGAAGGACAGTGGTAACATAACTAAGACCTTCCTCACGGCAACTCAGAATGAGAAATCATTCAGAGGTCCCAGGTGCCAAGAAACCACGGGGGTAGGCAGTGCTTTTGCTAGGCAAAAGACACCTACTAAAATTTCCAGTGATCCTTTAAAGGAAGTAAAAACTCCTAAACAAGGTGAGGATAGATATACATATGAGGAATTGATGGAAACCATTGCCAATATCAACACTGATGTTGTAAGTCAGCAAAAGGAGATAGATGGACTCAAGAAAGTGGTCCTATATCAACAAACACAGCTTGAGAAGCATAAGAAGCTGATTACAAAGTTGATGCACAGGAAGAAGAAAGCTCAGTATGTTCTTAAAAGAAGAAACCCCAACAATGATGCTCCCAAAAAGGGGGAGTCAGAAGCTGAATTCAACGTGGAGAGTGCACAGGAAAATGGGGAGAATGAGTGTGTTGAAGAAATTGCAAAAGAAGCAGAAACTGATCATGCAGCAGAAAAGGTTAATGCTGCTGAAATTCAGAAAGAAGAAGAAACTGAACCAACAGCAGAAACGGTTAATGCTGATGAAAGTCAAAAAGCAGAAGCGGCAGAAACCATTCCAGAGGCAGCAGAAACAAAAGAAGCAGCAGAAACCATTACAGAGGCAGCAGAAACTAAAGAAGCAGCAGAAACCATGCAAGAAGCAGTATCTACAAAGGAAGAAGCAGCAGAAACAAAGGAAGCAACAGAAACTAAAAAGCCTACTTTGGAAGAAGTTGAGGTTGCAGAGGCTTTGATTAAAGCCAAACATGACACTCCTAAAAAGCAAGAAGAAACCCTGGGTGAAAAGCTGGTGTCACTGAAAAGAACAAGAAACAAGTCTATAGCTACCAAGAGGAAATTTGTCAAGAAACCTAGGGTAGAACCAGTGGTAGAAGAAGAAAAAGAAGAGGATGTTCCAGAAAAGAAAAATGATACAAAGGTTGCTGAAGAAGAAGTAGCAACTCCATCAGGTCAACCAAGTAATGCTCAATGTGATATGTATATCACTATGGTTGATACTGATCCAATCAAAGTTGACCCATTATCTTCCATGCCTCCTGAGATCATCTTCTGGGATACATTGGTAGATCAGAGAAAGGAGTACATTAGAGTCAAAAGAGCAGATGGGAAGTTTGAGGTCTGTTCTACATGGGGAAGACTTATCAGAATGTGCTCTAGATCTGACGTAGAGGAGATGTACAAGGTTGGAATGAAGCTGTATGGAAATATGCTGAATGAGAAAGGGATGTCTATCACCAAATTGGTTCTTGAATACCTGTGCCTAATGTTCAAACCAGAAGCAGTTCAGTATATGATAGAAAGAAATTTTCAAGCCATTACCAACTGGATGCTCATTGAAAAATGTGGAGTGTATGTCATCACACTTGACTATACATATCATGAGTATTATTTGGTGGATGTTGCATACAAGCACAGCAAGAAAAGGTTGAATGGAATGCTACATGCTAAGTTGGCTTGCAACAAGGATTCTGAAATGGGAAGATACTTGGTGAGAAGGATTATCAATCAAAGTCTGGGTTTGAATCCTGATTTATGTGTTCGTGATTAGGTTTTGGAAGCATCATCTGAAGAACTTGACTTCTTAACCTAAAAAGTCAAGTTAGGGGGAGATTGTTGGGAACTGAAGATTTGCCAAGTATGGTTAGTACTGCCAGAACAACATTAGTACTGCCAGAACAACAATACTACTGCCAGAGCAAGGTTAGTACTGCCAGAACAACATTAGTACTGCCAGAACAACAATACTACTGCCAGAGCAAGGTTAGTACTGCCAGAACAACATTAGTACTGCCAGAACAACAATACTACTGCCAGAGCAAAGTTAGTACTACAAGTAAAAGTTAATGCTGCTGGAACAATGTTAGTACTGCTTGTGCATAACGATGTTAATACTGCTTGTGATCATAATTATGGAATGCGAGAATGTTGGAGATAAAGATGGAATGATTGAAGATAAGCATGAAAGAATATTCTGAAGATCAATTTTGTTTTGATAGTTATCTTGTAATTATTTGTATAAATAGATTTTGATAGATAGCTATTCGGTGAGAGATATCAGAATTCGTTTTGGTTTTAGAGAGAATTAACCTCAAGGTTTAGAACCCTATTTCTAGAGAAGTAGAAGTCGTCTTGTTGAGCCTGTTCAACAAGATTGAGGTTTGGTTGTAAACTTGTGAGTTGAAGTATTGAATTCAAACAGATTGTGTTTTCTGATTAGTTGTTCATTGAGTGTGTTTGAATTAAAGTTCTATTCCGCAAGATTCTTTAATTCTGATTTCTAAGTATAATTATTCTTGTTTGGAATCGATCCTGACAGTAATAACCAAAACAGGTGAGTTTTACTTTGAAAACATTTTTAACTGGAATACGTATATGTGTGGAATTGGGAATGAAATTGTTGATAATTATGTGTTGTATGTGAATTATAATATAGAGAAGTATTATATTTACATGAGTATTATAAATGTGTTATAATACGTTGGCCGGGTTTAGGACCGGTGTGTTAGGCTATAGAATCTGTATAGCGTTGTTTGGCTGTAGATGTTGTGCAGCGTTGTATATTATTAGTTGGCTTGCTACCACTAATATGGCCAGGAGGAAGGAAAAAGGGAAAGCATAAGATATGTGAGTTTAATTGGATGTACATGATTGTGTTGCGTGATTTATATGAATAAAGTTTATATAAATGGTTTTTAAACTAACAAGGGGTTTCTCACTTAGACCATCAGGTCTAACCCTCATTTTGTTTTAAAAATATGTATTCCAGGTGGTGGATCAAGTAAGGGCAAGTAAGTAGAGTAACCGGTGGATGGCTAGAGAGAAGGACTTTAAGATGAAGCTTTTGACTTGTTTAGCAGTTGTATCGCAATGTTAAATGTTATGTATGTAAATAGTACAAGGATTGTGTTACATATGGTTTTCTTTCAATTGTAAAAGACTACTGGACCGTACATGTAATGTGAAGTTCGTTTGTTATATCTATTTGTGTTACATTGTGTGATATGTTGTGTATATGGGATATGGGTCGTTACAAGAAAGGACAGTTAACAACCATAATGAGAAAGTCAAAATCAAAAAATAACATAGAAGTTGAACAGAGTAAAAGGAAGACGAATACGAGAAGTTAGGTATCGAAGTCAAAATCAACAATAATCTTAAACTAAAACAAGCCCAATTCATCACATGAAATTCACAACCACGTATATCAGCAAATAAAGTATAAGACAACCATAAGCAAATGCTTTATTAAACAAGCACGCAAGTAAAAATCAACAAGAATATAAAATGTTCTATATCGACAAAACCACAACAAATCAAAAGTCAAAATAAACAAGAATGTAAATGGTTATGCATAAACATAATCTAAGAGTACTACAAAGTTCAAATCTAACACATGTACGTCCCTAAACACAAAATAAAAAAACCTAGAAAAAGGCTACGCATAAACAAGATAATGTCATTAAAACGTCAACAGAAATACGTAACAAAGACAAGATCAAAAATTCAAACCCACTAACGAAAATGTTTAGCCAAACAAAAACCATCAAAGTTCCACATAGTACTTGATAGGCCAAATATCATATAAGCATGACGATCAAAATCAACAATAATCTTAAAATAAAATAAGCCCAATCATCACAAGTGATCACAAATAAACACAGACCATGTTTATAAAGAAAAAAAATGTACAACCACAAAGAGAATAAGGCAACCATTATCACGAAAATTTTGGTATTCCAAGTCGAAATCAACAATGGGGAGGTGGAGAAATGAAAGTTAACAACCATAATCTTAAACTAAAACAAGCCGAATTCATCACATGAAAGTCACAATATAAGACAACCATAAGCAAATGCTTTATTAAACAAGCACGAAAGTGAAAATCAACAAGAATATAAAATGTTCCATATCGACAAAACCACAATACATCAAAGGTGAAAATAAACAAAAATGTAAATGGTTATGCATAAACATAATCTAAGAATACTACAAGTTCAAATCTGACACATATACGTCCCTAAACACAACATAAAAAACTAGTAAAGGCTACGCATACACAAGATAATGTCATTCAAACGTCAACAGAAACACGTAACAAAGACAAGATCAAAAATTCAAACCCACTAACGAAAATGTTTAACCAAATAAATACACTATGAAACAAAAATGATCAAAGTTCCACATAGGCCAAATATCAGATAAGCATGGGGATCAAAATCAACAATAATCTTAATTTAAAACAAGCCCAATCATCACAAGTCATCACAAAAAACACAAACCATGTTTGTAAAGAAACAAAAATGTACAACAACCACAAAGAGAATAAGGCAACCATTAGCACGAAAGTTTTGGTATTCCAAGTCGAAATCAACAATGGTGAGGTGGAGAAATGAAAGTTAACAACCATAATGAGAAAGTCAAAATCAAAAAATAACATAGAAGTTGAACAAAATAAAAGGCAGACGAATACGAGAAGTTAGGTATCGAAGTCAAAATCAACAATAATCTTAAACTAAAACAAGCCCAATTCATCACATGAAATTCACAACCACGTATATAAGCAAAAAGAGTATAAGACAACCATAAGCAAAAAGTGTAGCTGCACCGATGCAAGGAAGAGAGAAGGGTCGCAGTGAATGAATGTAAAAACATGTTGTATGGCAGGGCTCCTTCAGCGTCTTGTTGTAAACGAGCTCGGGTTAGCCATGTTGAGTGCATATGCCCTACTGTCACTCCCAAGTTGGCTGCACTTGTCGATGTTAATCGTTTTGCCAAACTTATCCAAGGTTGTGGCCGCCGAGTCCCTCGTCACAACAAGTTTGGTAGTGTACCTCTTTTAATTATGCAACTATTAATTTATTATGCAAGTTTGTGTGTGTAAGTTTAAATACCACTTTGAAACTCACTGTGTTACATCATGAAGCAATGTTGATGTATGTTAATTTAATGAGACGTGTTAAATGACATCGTTTATATATATGGTAGTAATTTTGGACAATCAGACAAGTATTGAATTTTCGGACACATACCATGTTTATAAAGAAAAAAAATGTACAACCACCACAAAGAGAATAAGGCAGCCATTAGCACGAAAATTTTGGTATTCCAAGTCGAAATCAACAATAGGGAGGTGGAGAAAGGACAGTTAACAACCATAATGAGAAAGTCAAAATCAAAAAATAACATAGAAGTTGAACAGAGTAAAAGGAAGACGAATACGAGAAGTTAGGTATCGAAGTCAAAATCAACAATAATCTTAAACTAAAACAAGCCCAATTCATCACATGAAATTCACAACCACGTATATCAGCAAATAAAGTATAAGACAACCATAAGCAAATGCTTTATTAAACAAGCACGCAAGTAAAAATCAACAAGAATATAAAATGTTCTATATCGACAAAACCACAACAAATCAAAAGTCAAAATAAACAAGAATGTAAATGGTTATGCATAAACATAATCTAAGAGTACTACAAAGTTCAAATCTAACACATGTACGTCCCTAAACACAAAATAAAAAAACCTAGAAAAAGGCTACGCATAAACAAGATAATGTCATTCAAACGTCAACAGAAATACGTAACAAAGACAAGATCAAAAATTCAAACCCACTAACGAAAATGTTTAGCCAAACAAAAACCCATCAAAGTTCCACATAGTACTTGATAGGCCATATATCATATAAGCATGACGATCAAAATCAACAATAATCTTAAATTAAAACAAGCCCAGTCATCACAAGTGATCACAAAAAAATACAGACCATGTTTATAAAGAAAAAAATATGTACAACAACCACAAAGAGAATAAGGCAACCATTAGCACGAAAATTTTGGTATTCCAAGTCGAAATCAACAATGGGGAGGTGGAGAAATGAAAGTAACAACCATAATCTTAAACTAAAACAAGCTCAATTCATCACATGAAATTCACAACCACGTATATCAGCAAAAAGAGTATAAGACAGCCATAAGCAAATGCTTTATTAAACAAGCACGAAAGTAAAAATCAACAAGAATATAAAATGTTCCATATCGACAAAACCACAATACATCAAAGGTCAAAATAAACATGAATGTAAATGGTTTTGCATAAACATAATCTAAGAATACTACAAAGTTCAAATCTAACACATGTACATCCCTAAAACACAAAATGAAAAACCTAGTAAAAGGCTATGCATACACAAGATAATGTCATTCAAACGTCAACAGACGTAAGTAACAAAGACAAGGTCAAAAACTCAAACCCACTAACCAAAATGTTTAACCAAATAAATACACTATGAAACAAAAACGATCAAAGTTCCACTTAGTACTTGATAAGCCAAACATCAGATAAGCATGAGGATCAAAAATCAACAATAATCTTAAATTAAAACAAGCCAGGTCATCACAAAAAAATACACAACCCATGTTTATAAAGAAAAAATGTACAAACGCCACAAAGAGAATAAGGCAATCATTAGCACTGGAAATTTGGTATTCCACGTCGAAATCAACAATGAGGAGGTGGTAAAAAGATAGTTAACAACCATAATGAGAAAGTCAAAATCAAAACGTAATGAAGTTGTAACAACCCGAATTCCTAGTATGTATTGAAAGTTTAGTGGCTAAAGTCTATGAATTTAAAGTTAAGTTAAGGGGGCCTTTGTGCAATTTGTGAAAGATATAAATGGTTGCTAAAAACCCTAGAAGCCTCTTGTGTGTGTGTTTAGCGGCTGGAGAGAAAGAGAGAGCAAGAGAAGAGTTTTGTGCAAGAACAATTGAAGAGAAGGTTTCACCCATCGACCAAATTGGAAGAGGAAGTGGATTTGAGGTTTGATTCTACACAAACTCACAGCAGGTAATCTTCTGTTTCAATTCTTGTTCTTAGATCTTCGGATGAGATTAGTTGCTTGGGGTTTTTGATTAAAAAGTTGTAAATGATATTCTAAGTGGGGATTATGCATCATCTATGTGTGTAATCAGCAATGGAACGATTATTAAAGAGTTAAATGTTGTAATGAATGCCTGTTGTCATTGAGAAATCAAGCTTAGTTGGGTTTTCCTTGGATTTTGGCATCGTTTCGGTCATCAGACCCGTACCTGGTAAGTATCCCAGATGCAGGCTACCGGATGGTGTATCCGGAAGTGAGGGATATCGGGTGTATCAATCCGATAGTTCCCGGTTAGTAGTAGTTCCGGTAAGTTAATTACCCGGTAAGCTGATTACCCGGTAAGTTGAATGATCCGGTAAGTAGTAGTTCCGGTAAGTGTAAGACCCAGTAAGTAGTAGTTCTGGTAAGTGTGAGACCCGGTAAGTAGTGGTTCCGGTAAGTATGCAGGTTCCGGAAAGTAAAGTCTGGGTGGTGTTCGGATTGTTGGTTTTAGGATCTGAGTTTCATCTATTTCTCAGGTAGACCGATTGAAAGTCAGAAGCAGAGTAAGAAAAGATCTTAAACGCACCAGGTGAGTTTTTCTAACAAAAATACGTGATTTTACGTGTCTTTCCAAAGAAAGTGATTATGTGGAAATGCCATGTTATTTTACATGATTTTTACGTGAATGAAAGTTTAATATTTTACTGATCATGGTGTGTTTACGAGCATGATTCATTTACAAGCTTCTACGCATGTTTTTCCTATGAAACGTATGTTTTAATGAAAAGATTATTCAGCAAGATGAAATGAATTATAAAGTGTGACACGGATTTCATGTTTCATGATTATGACGAGTTATGTGTATGTTATGTAGAGTCGGTCTGCACAATGGGATCTGAGTACCTCAGGATCCGATGATCCCTTGGGCTGTTGTGAGAAGCTTGTAGAAGGGAATTCATTTCCTTCCTACTCGGATATGGGAGTAGCTTGTAGGAGAGAATTCATTTCCTTCCTACTCGGATATGTGAGAAGCTTGTAGGAGGGAATTCGTTTCCTTCCTACTCGGATATGTGACTAGCTATGTGATCCTTAAACACTGTGTAGTACCATGGTTGAATGATTATGTGAAGAATGTTAACGGGTTTTATAAAAAGACTTTTATAATGTTGATGTACACTGTCTACAGAGGGACCTCGCTAGACCTTTTGGTCTAACCCTCGCTTTTCAAAACTAAACCATTTTCAGGTAAGAGGCTCAGGTAAGTGATCAAGCGCAGGATAGAGTACAGATGCAGAAAGAGACAGTGCCCATGCCACTTGTAGAAGCTAGAATATTCTCAGTTGTGTATAGGTTGTTTCCGCCAACCTTAGTTTTGAGATTGATGTAAAGAAAATTTTGGAACCCAGTTTTGTAAATGTTTATGTTTTTATTGATATGCATGTTCTATCTAGATTGGGTCGTTACAGAAGTTGAACAAAATAAAAGGCAGGTGAATTTGTGCTTTCACAAGCAGCCACTACTCGAAAGAATTTCCACCCATTTTTTTTCAGTTATAGCATATAACAAAAATATGCAAATATTTAAAAAACAACCTTGCAATTTGGATACAAGAGACAAATTAATTTAAGTATAATATATCTATATATATATATATATATGTTTATGTATAAATAATTTAATTTATCTTTATATATAGTAGTTTTAGATTTTGTTATGTTAGGAGGGTAAGATAGTAATTTTCTTATATTATTTATATCAATATATATTCACACATATAGTAATTTTTTATTTTGTCATGTTAGAAGGGTAAGATAATAATTTTCATTATAAAATTATATAACAACTTATATTATTATACATAGATTATAATTTAAACAAGTATGTATATATATCTTAAAAACACACCCTAAAAGTCAACATAAAAGACGTAATACAGACATGGTCAAGAATGCATTTCCAGTTTTGAAAATGTTTAATCAAATAAATAAAAACTGAAACAAGAATGTACAACATTGCACATAAGTGGCATTACTTAGAGAGCCAGAATTGAAGATATGAGATCAAAAGCAACAAGAAAAAAATTTGTCATGAATATATAAAAATTCCAATGTTAGAAAGTAAAATAAAAACAACGAAATTGAAATCATGTGAAAGTTAAAACGTGGGCAATCAAAGGATTGTAATATGCAAAATTGTAGCCACGTTAGCCTCAAGAATAGTATGCACCGTTAATCCAAAAAACTAATTGTGCATGGAGTTAGTTAAAGGAACTTACCTGATTTGTCCACTTTCTTCACGTAGTTGAAAATTCTGACATCGATGTTTTATAAACCAAGCAAGAATATCAATATGCACAAATTGGTGTTACTAGTTAACATAAGTGGCATCTCGCATTAAAACTAGATGAACATGTGTGTGAGTGGCTCACCACCGAACTGAAATTGTAATTAAGCCAATGTCATTAGAGATTCCTATTCTACGCATGGTCTTCCATTCAGATATATCTCCAATTGGTAACTCTGACGAAAGATACCGTGCGTGATCCTTGAAAAATTCTTTAGATCTTGTTAATTGCTCAAATGGATGGTTAGTTTGATTAAAACTAGAGAAAATTTATAAAAAGTATCATGACATAACACAAAATAAAAAAAAAACATGAAATATAACCTTTTAAAACAAGATAGTGTACCTTGTCTTTCTTACTCCCGGTGAATCTACTTATGCCATTTTCAATACTCGTAGCCACCACACTTGGAGAATCCAACTATTATAGTGTATCTAGAAATTCACACATCATTTGTATAATGCCGTAATAAAATCTTATATTTCTATACGATATAAGACCATGTGTTCCTATCCGCACGTGACAACATAATGGAAAAGGATATGCATACATAAGATATTGTCATTCAAAAGTCGTCATGAAAGACGTAAAGAACACAAGATCAAAACTTCAACCCTATTAATGAAAATTTGTAATCAAATAAATAAAATTTCAAACAAAATCGACCAATGTTGCGAATAGTACTTGATAAGCCAAATATCAATCAAAATCAATTCCAATCATCACAACAAAAAGAACCCACATACATTTTTGTAAACAAAGAAATGTGCAAACGTCACGAAGAGAATAAGGCAACCATTAGGTATCGAAGTGAAAATCAACAATAATCTTAAACTAAAACATTCATCACACGAAATTCACAATCACGTATATCAACAAAGAGTATAAGGCAGCCATAAGCAAATGCTTTATTAAACAAGCACGAAAGTAAAACTCAACAAGAATATAAAATATTCCACATAGACAAAACCACAATACATCAAAGGTCAAAATAAACAAGAATGGAAATGGTTATGCATAAACATAATCTAAAAATACTAACAAAGTTCAAATCTAACACATGTACGTCCCTAAAACACAGAATGAAAAACCTAGTGAAAGGCTATGCATACACAAGATAATGTCATTCAAACGTCAACAGAAACAAGTAACAAAGACAAAGTCAAAAACTCAAACCAACTAATGAAAATGTTTAACCAAATAAATACACTATGAAACAAAAACGATCAAAGTTCCACATAGTACTTGATAGGCCAAATATCAAATAAGCATGAGGATCAAAAATCAACAATAATCTTAAATTAAAACAAGCCCAGTCATCACAAAAAAAATACACAGACCATGTTTATAAAGAAAAAAAATGTACAAACGCCACAAAGAGAATAAGGCAACCATTAGCACGAAAAATTTGGTATTCCAAGTCGAAATCAACAATGAGGAAGTGGAGAAAAGATAGTTAACAACCATAATGAGAAAGTCAAAATCAAAACATAACAATGAAGTTGAACAACATAAAAGGCAGACGAATTTGTGCTTTCACACGAAATGTAAAACTTAGTAAAAGGCTTCGCATACACAAGATATTGTCATTCAAACAGAAACACGTAACAAAGACAAGATCAAAAATTCAAACCCACCAATGGATATCTAACCTGATCCAATGGATATCCAATAAGAATATCCAATGGATGGAACCAAACCGATCCAATCATCCATTGGATTGCAAAAATCCTCAGTTTGGTTGGAAAAATCCAACATCCTATGAATTTATGGATCGATTTAGTTCCCCTCACATCCATTGGATGTCAACCGATCAACACCCCTAAGATAGACCATACCTTTGAAGAGAAGGTGCTTCTGAATAGACTTTCAAACTCCTGATAAAGAGGGAGTCATAAAAATTGTGCATTCATTTGCTTAAACCCTCCCAACAAGTCCGCAAAGTCACTTTGCTGGCTCAAGTTCTGCGACACAAATTTGAGAAAAATATATATTATATGACGGCCATAACAATTCTTACATTGTCATACTATTTCGATCACCGAGATCCGTTGTCCTAAACATACCAAAACTGTAAGCTCCTGACTAGCGTTGTCTTTCCGGGCAGATTGCTATTTTCACAAACACAAATAATATACCCTTTTATTATTGTTGTCCCTCTTCTGAAGGAAACGTATTTACAGACATACAAATATGGATATATATATATACAGCCTTAAGCGACACAACCCTTCAGGAGTGTCAGTTAATAGAGATAAAATAACTACCCCTAACTGCCCTTAACAGTAACAGCGTTAATTAGACTTAACAGATATAACTATCGGTTAGTGTTAGCTTAACTTTAACTTTTAACATTCCCCCTCTTAAGCTAGACACTAACCACACCAAGTTCCATCTTCAGGCGTTCAAAGTTTCCTGGTTGAAGAGCTTTAGTAAGTATATCAGCTACTTGTTCTTTTGATCCACAGAAATTAACTTCGACATCATTATTCTGAACCAGTTCTCTTATGAAGTGGTACTTAATTCTAATGTGCTTACTCCTTCCATGAAACAGAGGGTTTTTAGTTAGGGCAATCGCAGACTTATTGTCGCATAGGATCTTTGTAGCATTTGACTGCTCCATGTTTAATTCCTTCAAAATTCCCCTTAGCCACAGTGCTTGACAACCCGCCATAGAAAGTGCAATGTACTCTGCTTCAGCGGAGGATAATGCTACCACCTTTTGTTTTTTCGATTGCCAAGATATGGCTCCTGATCCTAGACTGAAAACGAAACCTGCAGTGCTTTTACTATCATCCATGTTGCTTCCAAAATCACTATCACATAAACCTTTAAGAACAGCGTTGTTATTCTTGGTGTAAGTAATGCCATGGTCAATAGAGCCCTTGATATAACATAGTATTCGCTTAGCGGCCTCCCAATGACTTCTTTTAGGGGTTTCCATGTACCTGCTAATGACGCTCACCGAAAACATTATATCTGGCCTTGTGGCCGTAAGATACATAAGACTACCCACCAAACTGCGATACAAAGTTGAATCGATACTTTCTTCTGCATAGTTTTTTGAAAGTTTTAAGCCGAACTCCATAGGCGTTGATATAGGATCAGATCCTATCATATTAAATTTACTTAAGAGATCATTAGCATATTTTTGCTGCGAGATCACGATCTTGTTTTCTTCTTGTTTTACTTCTATTCCCAAAAAATAATGTAGGACTCCTAAGTCAGTCATCTCGAATTCATTTTTCATGGAAGCTTTGAAATCCTCTACCATTTTAAGGGAGTTTCCAGTAAATACGAGATCATCAACGTAAATACAAACCAAGAGGAACATACCGTTTTGATTTTTTATGAATAGTGTGTGTTCGTAAGTACACTTGTAGAAGCCATTTTTTAGAAAGTATCCCTCAATTCTGTTGTACCAAGCCCGTGGGGCATGTTTTAAACCGTAAAGAGCCTTTTTTAAGTGGCATACCTTGCTTTCTTCTCCCCTCTTGATGTATCCTGGTGGTTGATCCACATATACGTCCTCTTCAAGAAACCTATTTAAAAATGCAGACTTAACGTCCATTTGATGGACGGTCCAACCCATTTGAGCAGCTATGGCCAATACGAGACGTATGGTTTCCATTCTTATAACTAGAGCAAAAACATCTTTATAATCTATTCCAAAACGTTGCTTATAGCCCTTCACAACTGTTGGGAACTGAAGATTTGCCAAGTATGGTTAGTACTGCCAGAACAACGTTAGTACTGCCAGAACAACAATACTACTGCCAGAGCAAAGTTAGTACTGCCAGTAAAAGTTAATGCTGCTGGAACAATGTTAATACTGCTTGTGATCATAAATATGGAATGCGAGAATGTTGGAGATAAAGATGGAATGATTGAAGATAAGCATGAAAGAATATTCTGAAGATCAATTTTGTTTTGATAGTTATCTTGTAATTATTCAGTATAAATAGATTTTGATAGATAGCTATTCGGTAAGTGAGAATCAGAATTCGTTTTTGTTCTAGAGAGAATTAACCTCAAGGTTTAGAACCCTATTTCTAGAGAAGTAGAAGTCGTCTTGTTGAGCCTGTTCAACAAGATTGAGGTTTGGTTGTAAACTTGTGAGTTGAAGTATTGAATACAAACAGATTGTGTTTTCTGATTAGTTGTTCATTGAGTGTGTTTGAATTAAAGTTCTATTCCGCAAGATTCTTTAATTCTGATTTCTAAGTATAATTATTCTTGTTTGGAATCGATCCTGACAAGTGGTATCAGAGCTTGGTTTCTTAGAAATCTACAATCATTATGGACAACACATTTGAATCAAACAGCACTATTGTTTCAAAGGTTCCCATGCTCAGGCCTAATGAGTTTGACATGTGGAAGATTAGAATCAAGCAGTATATTTTGCTTACTGATTATTCCATCTGGGATATTATAGAGAATGGTCCATGTGCTGAAGGAAGGGTTGGACCAGATGGCAAAAGACCTCCTCCAAAGACTGATGCAGAAAGAAAGGTTAGACAAACAGAGATGAAAGCCTTAAGCACTCTGCTTTTGGCTATTCCCAATGAGTATCAGCACCAATTTCATCACTGCACTGATGCTCAGAGTTTATGGAATGCTTTGGAAAAGAGATTCACTGGTACCATGTTGGGAACTGAAGATATGCTAAGTATGGTTAGTACTGCCAAGACAATGTTACTACTGCCAGTTCTTCGTTACTACTGCTAGACAAGGTTACTACTGCTAGTTAAGGTTACTACTGCTAGACGAAGTTACTACTGCTAGACACGGTTAGTACTGCTAGACCAAATTACTACTGCTAGACATGGTTAGTACTGCTGAGCTGAGTTACTACTGCTTGAAGACTGTGAAGGTTAATACTGCTGAAGGTCGTTAATGCTGCTGAGCCAAATCATTGTTAATACTGCTGACTTGATAAGTTTGGTATGCGATACTTTTGGAGACAAAGAAGGAATTGATCAAGATATGTTTAACGAAGATTCAGAAGATCAATTTACTTTTGATAGTTATCTTGTAATTACTTTTGTATAAATAGTATTGATAGATAGCTATTAGAATATACGAAAGACAATAGACAATATACACGATAGAGAGAACAGTTATTCAAAAAGTTGTTCAGCCATTCAGAGAGAATTAACCTCAAGATCGTAGATCCTATTTCTAGAGAAGTAGAAGTCGTCTTGGTGAGATCTGTTCATCAAGATTGAGGTTTGGTGTAAAACTTGTGAGTAATACAGTTTGATATATACAGTGTGTTGAATTCTATTGATTGTTCTTTAATTGATTTAGAGTTCTATTCCGCAAGATTCTCTAAATTTTGTTTCTAAGAAGTTTAATTCTTGTTAAGAATCGATCCTGACAAGTGGTATCAGAGCATTGGTATCTTAGAAGCTATGGACAATTCAATGGATACTCACAGTACTCTTGTTTCAAAGGTTCCCATGCTCAAACCCAATGAATTTGACATGTGGAAACTGAGAATCAAGCAGTACATTCTTCTTACTGATTATGCAATATGGGACATCATAGAAAATGGCCCATGTAATGAAGGAAAGATTGGAGCAGATGGAAAGAGACCTCCTCCCAAGACAGATGCTGAAAAGAAAGTCAGACAAATAGAGATGAAGGCCTTAAGCACTCTGCTTTTGGCTATTCCTAATGAGTACCAACATCAATTCCAACACTGCACAGATGCACAGATGTTGTGGAATGCTCTGGAGAAAAGATTTACTGGCACAAAGAGCACAAAGAGAAATCAAAAGGCTATTCTCAGGCAACAATATGAGAACTTCATGTCTGCAAAGAATGAGTCTATGACTCAAACTTTTGACAGATTTAATAAGTTGATTGGAGAATTAGCTACTGTGGGTGTACACATGGATGCTGATGATGTCAATAGAAAGTTCCTTAGGTCATTGGGAGAAGAATGGACCATGTACACAGTCTCATTCAGACAGAATGACCAATTGGAGGACAAAGAGCTAGATGACCTCTACAATGATCTGAGAGTATTTGAGGCTGAAATTGAAGCCAAGAAAAGGCCATCTGGATTTGTTTATAATGCTGCTTTATTATCTTCATCCTCTGATAATGCTGCTAACCCTGATTCTGTTAATACTGCAGGTTCTGTTAATGCTGCTGGTGGAACTAACCAAGAGAAGACTACAGATTCTGTACTAGAAGCATTCTTTTCTAGTCATGTTCACTCTTCTCTAATCAATGATGACTTAGAGCAGATTAATGCTGATGATCTGGAAGAGATGGACATCAAGTGGCAGATGGCTATGCTATCAATGAGGGTGAAGAAATTCATCAAAAGGACTGGGAGAAACAACTTTTCCCAGAGAAGAGAAGATGGTGCAGGCTTTGACAAGTCCAAGGTTGAGTGTTATAAGTGTCACAAGATGGGACACTTTGCCAGAGAATGCAGAAGTGGAGGATCACATCAACAGGCTCCAAATGGAAACCAAAACAGAAGCTCCTCTCAAGCCCTTGTTTCTCAACAAGGAATGGGATTTGATTGGAGTGATCAAGCTGAGGAAGCCTGTCAGAATCAAGCTCTTATGGCAGAAGTATCTGATATTCCCACTGAGGTACAATCTAAACTTTGTTCTCAAGCTTGCATTGATGCTGTTAAAAGATATAGGGATCACAATCAGGGTATGTGTGATAACCTTAAGAGGCTAGAGAAAGATGTGAAAGATTATGTTAGGATTGTAGAAAGGTTTGAGGAACAGATTAGAGCTTTTCAAGCTAATGAACTTCAACACCACTATGATACTAACTATTGGAAGTGGGAGAAGAATGAGTATGAGATTAAGCTGAAAGTGTCTGGGGAGGAGAATGAGAAATTAAAAGAAGAGCTTAAGAAGGTTAAACTTGATGTTGAAAAGTTTACTTGTGCTTCTAAAACCATGGATACCATCATTAAGGCTCAAATCCATGACAAGATGAAAGTAGGGATAGGGTACAATGCCACACCTCCACCCTACAATAACAACTACATACCTCCTAAGTCTGATTTGTTAGAGACCAAGGATAGGAAGGATCCTGAATTAAAGATTAATATAGATCCTTGTGAAAAAGAAGTAGTAGTTAAGGATAAAACAGAGAAGGAAGAATCTAAGAAGAATAAGAGTGTTAGTAGTAAGGTTCCCTTAGACAATGAAATTGTGACCAATGAGAAAGATGGAAATCCTTGGGGAAAGAACAATGAGATGAAAAGGACAGAAACAGAAAAGGGAGTCCAATACACACAGACCACAGTTGTGGCTCCCAATACCTGTAAACATTGTTCTTGTAAGAAATCTCAAGAGCACAAGCCCCAAAAACATGATAATCAGAGGGGAAATCAAAGGAACTGGAATAACCAGTGGGCTATGAGACAATGAGTTGATCTGAACAGAATTAACAGGCCAAAACCTTGTTTCATCTGTGGTAAGCTAAATCATTTAGCCAAACACTGTTATTTCAATCCTGTTAACCAAAGGTTTAATGCTCAAAGATCCTTTCAAAAACCTGGTGGTTACAGAAAGAATGGTGGCTATAAAAAGCTTGCAAAGAAAAATGTGGCAAAGAAACAAGATAAACCCAAAAGCCACATAAAGAAAACGACTGAAAAGGAATGTGGTACTATGTGGGTTCCAAAAGGCACTAAAAACAATACTGCTGCTAGTAGTGTTAGTACTGCTAACACTGTTAGTACTGTTTCAAAAGTTGGTGCTGCTAGCAGTGTTAATACTGCTAGTAATCATTCCAAAGTTAGTGCTGCTAGCAGTGTTAATACTGCTAGTAATCAGTCCAATGTTAGTGCTGCTAATACTTTTAGTGCTTCTTCTTCAGATAGTACTGCTGCTAGCAGTGTTAACTCTGTTAATACTGCTTCTAGCAGTGTTAACTCTGTTAATACTGCTACCTCTGTTAGTACTGCTGATACTGCTGCTAATAATACTGCTGCTCCCAGTATTAGTACTGCTAGCACTGTTAGTACTTCTGAGGTTAATACTGCTTCTAGTGCTGCTACACCAATAATTTTGACAAAGTACTCCAGTACTACAGTACCTAAATTTGAAAATCTCATCAAAACCAAGTGCAAGTACTTTGATGAGCAAGGGAGACCCAAGACCACTTCGGCTTGGGTTCCCAATAAAACTAACTGATTTATCTTGATGTGCAGGGCAACCAACAGCTCAAGGGGAAGAGCATTTGGCATGTTGATAGTGGTTGCTCCAGGCACATGACAGGTAACATGGCCTGCCTCAAAAATTTCAAAAAGATTGATGGAGGACATGTTGCATTTGGGGATAATCCTGTTGGTGGAAAGATAAGTGGTAAGGGTGATGTTTCAAAGGGTAAGATGACCTTTGAAGATGTGTACTATGTTGAACAATTGAGATACAACCTGTTAAGTGTATCACAGGTTTGTGACAAGAAGTATAGCATATTGTTTACTGATTCTGAATGTATTATCCTTGCTCCTGGATACAAAGTGGTTGATGAAAACATGATACTTCTGAGAACTCCTAGGAAGGATAATGTTTATTGTTTAGATTTGGAAAGTGTATCATCTGATTCATCCCTAAATTGTTTAGTTTCAAAAGCTTCTTTGGATGAATCATCACTTTGGCACAGAAGGATGTGTCACATGAACTTTAAAACAATGAATAAACTTGTTAAGAATAACCTTGTAAGAGGTTTGCCATCCAAAGTCTATTCATGTGATGATCATTGTGTTGCTTGTCTCAAAGGCAAACAACACAAAACTTCTCATAAGACCAAAGAGATAAACACTATCTCAAATCCTCTTCAACTGTTACATATGGATCTGTTTGGTCCTACCAATGTGATGAGTATTGGCAAGAAATCATACTGCTTAGTTATTGTTGATGATTATTCTAGATTTACTTGGGTATATTTTCTGAGAACTAAAGATGAGACAAGTGGACTGATCAAATCTTTTAATCTCAAAATTGAAAACCAATCAAATCAAAGAGTGAAAGTCATTAGATCAGATAATGGAACTGAGTTTAAAAATTTTGATCTAAACACCTTTTGTGAAGAAAAAGGAATTGAGAGACAATACAGTGCTCCTAGGACTCCACAACAAAATGGTGTTGCTGAGAGAAGGAATAGGACACTGATTGAGGCTGCTAGATCTCTGTTAGCTGATTCAAAGTTACCAATTACTTTTTGGGCAGAAGCAGTTAATACTGCCTGCTATGTTCAAAACAGAGTTTTAGTTGTAAAGCCTAAAAACAAGACACCTTATGAGCTTTTCCATAAAAGGAAACCATATATTGGATTTTTCAAACCATTTGGATGTCCTTGTACTATTCTCAATACCAAATCTCACTTAGGCAAGTTTGATAGCAAAGCAGATGATGGTTTTCTTGTTGGATATTCATCTCAAAGTAAGGCCTACAGAGTTTTTAATACCTCTTCTAGAATAATTGAAGAAAGTGACAATGTCAAATGCAATGAGAACACACCAAATCCTATTGGTTCAGGTCCTAATTGGCTATTTGACATTGATTCACTCACTAATTCTTTGGGTTTCAGTAGTGATGTATATGCAGGACAAAGGGATACACCAACATCAGAACACAGAATTCAATCTGTGATATTTCCACTCCCTTCCATTGATCCTGTTGAATTCTGTGAACACCAAGAGGAGACTGAATCTATTCAGAATGAAGAAGAGAGGAGAGCAGAGGAAAATCAGTCTTCAGGTCCAAATTCCAGAGAATCTGAGGTGACTGAAGAAGCAGAAACAAATCCAGAATTAAATGAGTCAAATCTGGATGAGAACATACAAGAGGAAGCTGGTCATCCAACAAGAACTCAGAAAAATCATCCTCCTGAGTTGGTGATTGGAGATATTGCATCTCCCATGATGACTAGAAAGCAAAGCAGACTCCAAGAGTTGCAAGAGCAGCAAAATACAGTTAACACTGTTCTTACTTGCTTTCTGTCCCAGATTGAGCCCAAAAAGGCTTATGATGCTATGAAAGACCCAAGTTGGATAGAGGCAATGCAAGAGGAGCTGCTACAGTTCAAATTACAGGATGTTTGGGACTTGGTTGACCTTCCAAAAGGTCATAGAGCAATTGGCACCAAGTGGATTTTCAGGAACAAGAAGGATGACAGAGGGATTGTGATCAGAAACAAAGCTAGACTGGTTGCACAAGGGTACACTCAGGAAGAAGGAATAGATTATGAGGAAGTCTTTGCGCCTGTGGCAAGGATTGAAGCAATCAGGTTATTTCTAGCCTATGCCTCATACATGAAGTTCAAAGTGTACCAAATGGATGTCAAAAGTGCATTTCTGTATGGAAGTATTGAGGAAGAAGTATATGTCTGTCAACCCCCTGGATTTGAGAATCCATTGCACCCTGACAGAGTATACAAGCTGAAGAAGGCTCTTTATGGTTTGCATCAAGCTCCAAGAGCATGGTATGACACTCTGTCTACCTATCTCTTGAAAAATGACTTTGAAAGAGGAGTAATTGACAAGACCCTGTTTATCAAGAGGAGAAAGAGAGGTACATTACTTGTTCAGATCTATGTGGATGACATCATCTTTGGATCCACCAATGATCAAATGTGTAAAGAGTTTGAAGAATTGATGCACAAAAGCTTCAAGATGAGTTCCATGGGAGAACTTACATTCTTTCTTGGGCTTCAGGTAAAACAGAGGAAAGATGGGATTTTTATTAGCCAATCCAAGTATGTGAAAGACATCCTGGACAAGTTTGGTTTATCAGACTCAAAGCCAGCAAGCACACCAATGGAAACACATAAACAGATCACTGCAGATCTTGAGGGGGAGGATGTGGATGTCCATCATTATAGATCAATGATTGGATCTCTCATGTATCTCACAGCCTCTAGACCAGATATTATGTTTTCAGTCTGTGTTTGTGCCAGATTTCAGGTTTCTCCTAAGCAATCACACCTTCATGCTGTCAAGAGAATATTCAGATACTTAAAAGGGCAACCTAGATTAGGTCTCTGGTATCCTCATGAATCCTCTTTTGACTTGCTTGCATATTCAGATAGTGATTTGGGTGGAGCCAACATGGATAGGAAGTCTACTTCAGGTGGATGTCAGTTTTTGGGTGCAAGACTATTATCTTGGCAGTGTAAGAAACAAACCACAGTGTCTTTATCTACCACAGAGACTGAGTACATAGCTGCTGCAAGCTGCTGCTCTCAGGTTCTATGGATTCAGAATCAGATGTTGGACTATGGGGTAACATTTCTTCACACTCCAATCTTCATTGATAACAACAGTGCTATTAGCATTGTTAATAATCCAGTCAAACACTCAAAAACAAAGCATATAGAGATAAGGTATCACTTTATAAGAGATTGCAATGAAAAGAAATTAATTCAGGTTGCTAAAGTTCATACAAATGACCAGTTTGCTGATCTATTCACAAAAGCTTTTGATGTGGGTAGATTCACCTTTTTGGTAACAAGTGTGGGCATGATCAACCTAGAATAAATTTTTGACTTTCTGTTTTTATACCTGTATTTCTTCATATATTTGGTGCTACTAACTTTCTTTCTCAGGATCCTCTGTTTCCCTCAGATTACCAAGTGCAGTAAAGTGTAAGTGTAGTTACTACTGCCTGTGCAGCGTTACTACTGCTAGTGCAGAGTTACTACTGCCTGTGTTCTAGTAGTTAATACTACTTGTGCAGTTAATACTGCTTGTGTAGTTAATACTGCTCAGCAGTTAATACTGCTTGTGTAGTTAATACTGCTTTGCAGTTAATACTGCTCAGTAGTTAATACTGCTAGTGCACAGTTAATACTGCTCAGTAGTTAATACTGCTAGTGCAGTTAATACTGCTCAGTCGTTAATACTGCTTATGTAGTTAATACTGCTCAGCAGTTAATACTGCTTGTGTAGTTAATACTGCTTTGCAGTTAATACTGCTCAGTAGTTAATACTGCTAGTGCAGTTAATACTGCTCAGTCGTTAATACTGCTTGTGTAGTTAATACTGCTTTGCAGTTAATACTGCTCGGTAGTTAATACTGCTCAGTCGTTAATACTGCTTGTGTAGTTAATACTGCTTTGCAGTTAATACTGCTCTGTAGTTAGTACTGCCTATGTCGTTAATACTGCTTTTGATAATCTAGGGCATATAAATACCCTTGTTTGCCCGCCAAAGTTCATAACGACTCTTCGCATTAACTTCTTCTCTCTCGTTCTAACCTAGTCTCCCAGAATCTTTGTGTTTTTCTTTCAAGAATCCTCAGGAATCATGGAGTTTGTTGATGAGCACAATGAAATAGCCATGCTTCAGAAGCCGAAACAAGCTGCGGGATTCCACGATATCGTCGATTTTCTCAAATCCTCGCACATCTCCTATGCCCTAACGGTGAGCCCAACCATCTATATCGAACATCAGACGCAATTTTGGGAGAATGCCACTGTTAGTTTCGAAGAAGGGCAGAAAACCATTCTGTTGGTCCCGAAAGGCTTAAACAAGTTTGTAGAAGGGGGGGGTTGAATACAAACACACTATTTTACTTTTCTAAATTGTTTATTGATAAATCATTAACAATTTACAGCTTGTTGCGGAAACAAGATTAAGGATAAACCTAAATCTAAACAAGTTGGAACACTAAGGTTTTCTTGCACTAAGAAAGATAAGGAGATTACTAATAAAATCCTATCTTGAGAGATTTGAACTTGTCCAGAGTTAGCAAGTTACTTCAAATGAAGTGAGTTCATCTCTTTATATACTGCATGCATTTAATGCAATTCAGTATACACTTTACACGTGTCATCAGCGGATTGGTTGCATGTCATTGACCTTTGTTGACAACCTTAGTAGCCGCATGAATGAACAGTGTAGTATCAGAGTGGTTGTACGATTTCATATTTTCGGAGGTTCTTTTCTGACATTTCGTACGGTGGCGTGCAAGGGAGGTTAAGACAAAAGTACTTTGTACGGAGGACTTCATGATCAGCTTTCGTTGATTCAACGATTATCATTTACTATTCAGCAGATGATAAAGTTCAGCGATAGCTGAAGTCTTGTACTTGATACTTCACGTTGAGTGGACAAATCTGAGTCTTCGCTGATCCGCATCAGTTCATTAGGAGACTTGTCGCTGGTTCTTGAGCTTGATCTTCGACTTCAGCGTAGAACCTTTGTTGACGTGAATCTTGTCTTCAGGGATCATAAGTAAACAACTAACTTATCAGCGATCACCATAAGGACTGAACAGACTCAGCGATATGGTGAACAGTGTTCGCTGAATGTTTAATCTAAAAGTGCGAGAGTTCCTATCAGCAGTACTGTAAGATCTTAGTACTTATCAGCGATAGTGAAACTCTGATACATATTGTTTACTTACAATTTTCACTAAGTATTTAAGATAGGGTCATTATCAAATCACTGAGGGTTTGGATCAACAATCTCCCCCTATTTGATTATGACATAGCAACAGAGAAAATTGCTATTTAATGAAAACATAAGGATAAAAAGAACTTATAAAATATTTGTCCCTTTTACTGTTTTCTGGGATCTTTTCAGTACTGATGGAGTAAAGTACATTCGCTGAAATCTTTCTTTAAATCTTTGAATCAGGTTACAATATGAATAAGAAAGATTACAAGTACAAGCGAAATAAATTACAAGTACTGAAGGATGACTGATACAATAGAGAAAAATGGTGATTGTTGTCAGCCTTCAAAGGGTTCTTCCTTAATGAGAAGTTCATCAAGGGTTGTCTTTTCAGTTGGAATCATCCAGTCAGGAACCTTTTCTCCTTTATTCTTTAGCTTCAGAGCAGCTTCAAAAATCAAGGGTTTTAGGTGTCGTGCCTGAATGTCTTTTCTGAAGTCGCACCAGTAGATGAGATCTTTGAGCTGTTCGATTGGAGTGATTGGAAGCTCAGCGATCCGTTGAAAGCATTTACGTCCATCGTAGTCAAGAAAGAATATTCCATAAGGATTACTGATGACTTTACCAGGGACGAAAAGTTCACATGGTGGCAAAGAGATGTCAAGGGCAGATAGATCAGGATCAGGACCAAGTACTTCAGCGCGAGAGAAACCAATTCCAGTTTCATTTCGTATGACAGGACCTGAGTTTGAATCTTGACGTTTCTTCCTTGGAGAGCCCTTTTTTCTTTTCGGCTTTAGATCAGGAACAGGAGGAATATCCACACAAGAAGATATCAAATCGATCTGTCTGTTTATCAGCTTTTCGAAATGATCCTTGTACTTAGATTTTGATGGTTGGATAGCTAACCTCATCTCCAGCCATTCAGAGAGACCATACCTTTTTACAGTGTCAGCACGAAAGGTTTCAGATGAGTCATCTTCTCTGAACAGTTTGATGTCAACAATAGGTACTCCGATGGAGGTTCTTCCAGAGATGAATACCTTGTTGATCTTCGTTGGACGATATCTGAAGTGGATTTTCTCTTTACACCAGATCAGGGTGGTCTGAGAAACTTCAGCTTTCTTTTCCACGATCTTCTGGGCTTGTTCCCAAAGCTTTCGTTGGATTTGAATGGGAATACGCTTCAGCTTGGGGTCTTTGACAGATTCTTGAGTGAGCTTGATGGCGTATTCTCTGTCTTTATCTTCAGCTTCCTTCCTTTCAGCGATGAGGCGTTCAACTCTGAGATGATCCTGGTATTCAGCTTTTGAAATTCTGAACTTAGGAGGAACTGAAGGTAGTTGATCGCGCCTTAGGATGATTCGCTGATCCTCGAATCGCTTTATCATTTCTTCTCTCCTCTTTTGAGGAACTGAGGAGGGTCTGTTTCTGTGCGAGAGAGGTTGTTCTTCTGATTCATCAGTCTCAGAGATTAAATCTAAGACTGGGATTATGTCTTCAGCGGTAGCTGGAATTATTGGTGAAGTCGCAATAGAAGATCTTTCAGCGATATCCTCAAACAGGGGAGAGGACTAGCTGAAACGCAGCGATCTTACAAATAAGAACTGGGTAGAAGAACTTGGGTAGAAAAGATAGAAAAAAAATGTGGATGTGTATGGTGTTTGTGGAATGGATAACTGATTTTTCAGAGATGATCAGGGAAGGAAAAATAAGTTTAGTGTACCTGACAAATCGGCTTTGCAAGTAGGATCGCCAGATTATCATCTTCAGCGATGCCTTTGTCTTTGCTTTTCTCAGCGCCAGAGGCTGAGTGCTTTGTCTTTGTCTTCTCCCCTGAAGGTTCTTTTATTGAAATACCTTTAAGAGCTTTGGTTCGAGGAGCAGGTTTGACAACAAAGAAATCATCGTCATCTTCATCATCATCATCATCGTTCCTTGGAGAGGAGGATGGTTCAGCTTCAGGGATGTCGAAGTCTTCGTCTTCTTCTGCTTCGGATTCCTCAGCATCTTCTTCGAGTTGCTCCCCCTCAGATACAGAGGCGAGGTTCTCGGTTCCCTCAGGGTTTTCATCTCCCTGAGGTCCAGTAATCCGATCTTCATTACCCTCTCCCCTGATAGATTCATCATGGGAAAGGTCTTCAGCGCTCTTATTTTGATCTTCAGCGCTCTTCTCCTGTTCAGCGCTCTTCTCCCCCTCTTTCTCATGATGGGCGGGGGAGGAATGGGTAGATTCAGCATTGGTGTTGTCTCTGTCTTCTGGGCCAGAGACTTTCACACAACCTTCAAGCTTAGCTATTCTGTCTTCTAGGCCAGAAATAGCAGGCGTGATTTTCTTCAGCTCTTGGCGATCCTCTGCGGTGAATGAGTCCAAAACAGGTGCAGGGGCCGGAGCAGGAGCTGGATTATTTGCCTTGTTCACCAGCGTCTCGATCATTGTCTTGACAGAACTAAGATCGGTCTTCACTGAGCCCAAGTCGGTCTTGACCACTGACATATCACCTTCGAGTGTACCAACCGATTTCTTCAGCGTTGTAACCTCGCTGGAAATGGTGGAAACTGATGATTTGAGGTTGGTGTAGTCAGTGTAGATGTCGGAGAGCACTTTGGCAAAGTCGGCGAGAGTTTTATCAAGGTCTTTGATGTCATCAGAGGAGGCCTTCTTTTCCACCACAGTAGTCAGCTTCGTCAGATTCTCTCCAGCGTTTGTTACAGCTGTAGAGTTATTTGATAGACCGGTGGTGAGATCCGTAAGTTTCATCTCCATAGACTTCAGAGACTGGTTGATGTCTCCCAAATAAGGACATGTAACATATAAGTACTTGTGAACAAAGGAAAGCTCAGAAGTTTCAGGTTTAGTTACAGTGTTTAAGGTGGGATCTGTACCTGCAGGAGCGTTGACGAACTCATCAAAGTTTCGAGTCCCTCCATAGTGTTCCATGTCTCCCTCAAAAGTTCCGTGAGGGATGGAGATCTCTGCAGGTCCTTTCTTCGTCATTCGCTGAGAAGCTTCAACGGCTTCTTGAATGATGGCATCTCCAGTTTTGACTGGAGGAGTGTCCAAAGAAGTAGAGGGAGGAGCGAAGGATAAGAATTGGGGTTGGGTTTCAAGTTCAGCGTTGGATTCGCTGAGAAGTACTTCATCAGTCTTTTGAGAGACTGACGAAGGTTGGGTAGATTCCAAAGTTCTAACCTCAGCGTTTAAGGACGCTGAAGTAGGTTTAGAAGGGATGGCTTGAATTGGTGTGGCAGAGCGTACCACGGAACTTTCCTTCAGCTCTTCAGAATGAGTTGAGGAGTCTTCAGCATGCAATTGCTGGGGTTGCTCCTTGGTTTTCTTGATCCTTTTGGAATCAAGAGGGGTAAGAGATTGTTTCCTTTTCTTAGAAGGAATGGATTTTGTGGCCTGGGAATCAGCGAGGGGTATAGTCGCTGAAGGAGCCACAGAAAGCGGAGAATTAAGTAGAGTGAGAAGGGTAGAGAGACGTACCTCGTTGGCGACAGGCTTGAAGTCGAGAACTTTAGGGCCAATCTGAGAGAGTTTCAGATCACCCTCTTCAGGATAGCTGTCCTTCAGGCCATATTGAAAGATGGCGCTGATGAATCGCGGGTAAGGAACCCATGCTGGTCGGTCAGCGGCAGAATCAACACGTTGAATGAGGTCTTCATAGATGATGGAGGCCCAGTCAATGTTGAGACCTTTCAGCAGTGCGTAACCCATGGCCTGCTGAGGTTGAGCGGCTTGATCAGAAGATCCGGATTTCGCTGTCATGCAGCTGATCAGGTGAGCGAAGATGAAGTTCATCTCGCTGGGCATCTTGGATTTCTTTATCAGCGTCAGCTTCTTCTCAGGTAGCTTGTCTCTTCCAGTCTCCCAGATGTAACCCATCGCATCAAGGAAAGCAATGATTTCTTCCCTGTCAGCGTGCTTCTTGTGGACAGGAAATGGAATGAAAGGATTTTCTGAGGTAGCGTTAGGGAATTTCAGAGCTTTGCGGATTATTGCGGGGGTTATCTTGATGGTGCCATACTCAGTATCGCTGAGTATGCAGTCGATGGTTTTAGATGGATCTTTGGCTGAGGGTAGGTTGGTGTGTCTGGCAGAGTACCAGAATTGGGATAATAGACGCTGACTGGCAGGAGGTGTGATTGTCAGTGCTGTGTAGATGGGGCTATTCTTCAAAAAATTTACAGCGTCGTCTAGATGGGATACCTGCTTCCGAGGAGGAAACTCGAGAAGCGCTGAAAGGTTGTTTGCCTTTGTCCAGTCTAGTTGATCCAGCTCAAACTTAACCTGAGGAGCTTTGGTGATTTCCAGTTCCTCAGAATCAGCGGAGATGGACTCAGCGGTAACATTCAGCTTTGAAGTTGCCATTTCACTGTATTATCAGTTCAACCAAAGATGTTAACAAATAAGAAATATCTTAATGTGGAAAGAAAATTTCCATTAAGATTTTTCGAATTTTGTCCATTTCATTCAGACAAAAAAGTCTTAATGAAGATTAGGGTTTTTCTTGTTTAAAAAAAAAACGAATATAACACCTATAAGCCTTGTATTCCAGTTTAAAAAAAATGGATACGAAAGAAGAACAAGTTAAGATTTTAGATTTAAAACTTGAAGAACAACCATGAAATGGTTGTGTTTATAAAACCATGAAAGAAAATGATTTTATTTTTGAGTTCTTTTGTTTGATCTTGTGTAAAACAATGATAAGATCGAAAACAAGTTATTTGCATTTGATAATAGATAAGAGCATATTAACCTTGAGTTTGATGAAGAAGATGATGAACAGTTCTTGAAGATTGAGAGCACAAAATGCAACAGTGTTCTTTTCTTGCGGAGAAAGATTGACTCGCATAAAAGACAAATATAAACTTTGAGAGTGTTTATATAGGAAGAGAGTAGAGAGAGAAAAACTTGAGCGGGAAAGTTTTTCATCATGACACGGACACGTGTTTGCATTTGATTGGATAGACAACGAAACGTGCAAACGTGTGTCAGAAAAAGAGCGTGCCTGGTGTTATCCGTTGCAATGACGTCACAACTATCCTTTCACATTCTTTCGTTGTCTCTGAGGTTTTGAAAGAAAAAACTCAGGGACTCTTTGGAAAATATGAAGCACTGAATAGAAATATCAGTGAGGGTTTTAAGAAATTTCAAAATATTATTCAGCGATGAAAGAATTTGAAATCTTGCATTTTCATGCGTTTTGTCAGAGAAAACATACCTTGATATCAGTTTAACCCAATTTATTCAGAGAGAAGATGATGAAATGGATTGTACAAGTTTATTTTATCCAGAGCCTATACAAGAATGTATAAACGTATCGCTGATTAAATGTGAACCGCTGAAGATTTATCCTTCAAAGTTCAGCATTCCAAGCTCGCTGATGAGAAAGTTGAATCTTGTCTCATCAAGAGGTTTGGTAAACAAATCAGCTAACTGATAATCAGTTGGGATAAAATGAAGTTCTATATCACCATTCATCACATGATCTCTGATAAAATGATATCTGATTTCTATGTGTTTTGTCTTTGAGTGTAGCACTGGATTGTTTGCTATAGCGATGGCACTTGTGCTGTCGCAATAGATTGGAATTTTGGAGAGCTGAAGATCATAGTCTAGTAGTTGATTTCTCATCCACAAGACTTGAGAACAGCAGCTTCCAGCGGCTACATACTCAGCTTCAGCTGTGGAAGTGGACACCGAGTTTTGCTTCTTACTTGTCCAACTTACCAACTTTCCACCCAGGAGCTGACATCCTCCTGTGGTGCTTTTCCTATCCATTTTGCAACCTGCAAAATCACTGTCTGAATAGGCGGTTAGATCGAATCCTGAATCTTTGGGATACCAAAGACCTAGATTCGCTGTACCCTTAAGATATCGAAAGATTCGCTTTACAGCTTTCATATGAGATATCTTAGGTTCAGCTTGATATCGTGCGCACAGACATGTTGCAAACATAATATCGGGTCGGCTAGCTGTAAGATACAGTAGTGAGCCGATCATCCCACGGTACAGCGTGACATTGACAGGAACACCCTTTGTGTCCTTATCAAGTATCAGCGGTGGTGCCATAGGGGTTTTCATAGCTGAACTTTCAGTTAAGTCGAATTTTTTCAGCATATCTTTAACATACTTTCCCTGATTTATAAAAGTTCCTTTTTCAGTTTGCTTAATCTGAAGACCAAGGAAATATGTTAGTTCACCCATCATACTCATTTTATACTCATCTTTCATTCTATCAGCGAAACGAGTACAAAGCTCAGGGTTAGTAGAACCAAATATAATGTCATCAACATATATTTGAACTAAAATGATATGACCTTTTATTTTTCTAAAAAACAAAGTTTTGTCAATCTTACCTCTCTCAAATTTTTCAAGGTGGAGATGAGTAGAAAGAGTGTCATACCATGCACGAGGAGCTTGCTTCAAGCCATAAAGTGCCTTATCCAGCTTATAAACATAACCTGGACGCTTAGGATCTGAGAATCTTGGAGGTTGTTCCACATAAACTTCTTCATTCAGCTTTCCATTTAGAAACGCTGACTTAACATCCATTTGATGTACAGTGAAGTTTTTGTGTACAGCATATGCTAAGAAAAGACGAATAGATTCAAGTCTTGCTACAGGAGCAAAGGTTTCGTCATAATCTATACCTTCCTCTTGTCTGTATCCCTGAGCAACAAGACGAGCTTTGTTGCGAGTTACAGTACCATGTTCGTCCAACTTGTTTCGATAGACCCACTTAGTGCCTATCACTGTTTTGTCAGTTGGTCTCCGAACAAGTTTCCAAACTTTGTTTCTTTCGAATTCAGTCAGCTCTTCTTGCATAGCGCTGACCCAGTTTGGATCTCTGAGGGCATCATCTATTTTCTTTGGTTCAGTTAGAGAAATAAAGTTAACAAATAAACAAATATTACCTGCACTTCTACGAGTCTGAATACCAGCGTTGGGATCACCAAGAATTTGATCGATTGGGTGATTTACAGTCCATCGCTGAGCCGGAGCATGCGTCGCTGACTCAGTCTGAACTGGAGAAACTGAAGATGAGGCTTCAGCTACTTCTGGATAATCAGCTAAGAGAGGAATGCTTGCATTTGTCACTTCATTCACTGATTGCTGAGAAATAGATGGAATTTCTGAGACATTTGGATCAACTGCGGGTATAGTATTTATAGGAACAGCTGAGACCCAAGATGTTTCAGCTTCACTATTCTGCATATTGGGAATGATAGTAGGACCATCATTTTCAGTTGTATGAGTATGAGTAGTGGGAACATCTTCTGAATCACAAAGATGAGAAAACATCCATTGATTCAGTTCTTCTGTATCAGCGTTCGGTTTAGAGTACGCTGAACGGGATTCGTCAAACGTGACGTGAATAGTTTCTTCTACAGTTTGTCTTCTTCGGTTGAAGACTCTGAAGGCTTTGGAAACTGAGGAGTATCCAAGAAAGATTCCATCATCAGCCTTAGGATCAAACTTTCCAAGGGCATCTCTGTTGTTCAGTATGAAACACTGACAACCAAAGATGTGAAGAAAGCTGATTGAAGGCTTTCTCCCATGAAAAAGTTCATAGGCTGTCTTTTTTAATCTTTTGACTATCAGCGACCTGTTTTGCGTAAAACAAGCCGTGTTGACAGCTTCTGCCCAAAACTGAGTAGGCAGGTGAGAATCGCTGAGCATTGAACGTGCAGCTTCAATAATTGTTCTATTTCTTCTTTCAGCGACTCCGTTTTGTTGTGGTGTTCTCACTGACGAAAAGTTGTGAGAAATACCCTTGCTCTCAAGGAAGGAATCAAGAGAACTGTTTTTGAATTCAGTTCCATGATCACTCCTTATTGAGCGAACAGTCATATTGTTCAGAGTTTCCATCTTCCGAACAAAGGTGATGAGTTCTTCAGGGGTGTCACTCTTAGAACGGAGAAACATTACCCATGTATAACGAGAGAATTCATCAACTATGACCAGCGTATATTTCTTTCCAGCGATGGATTGTTTGTTAACGGGGCCAAACAAATCCATATGGAGTAGTTGAAGAGGAGATGACACTGAGGAAACTTGCTTGGACTTAAAGCTTGCCTTGGTCTGCTTCCCTTTTTCACACGCTGAACATAAGGATTCTTTGGCGTATGAATGTTGAGGTAGACCAGTGACTAACTCTTTGGATGAAAGAGTATTCAGTGTCTTGAAGTTGAGATGTGAAAGCCTCTTGTGCCATAGCCAGTTGACATCAGAAGATGCCTTTGAGAAGAAACAGGAGTTCTCAGTGGTTGTTGAGTCCATGTTTATAACGTAAACATTTTCCAAACGATAACCGCTGAGAGCTATCTTCTCCTTTTTGTCAGAGACAAAGCAGGATTCCTTGGTGAAAATCACTTTGTTATCCATGTCGCAAAGCTGACTGATGCTCAGAAGATTATGCTTCAGCCCTTCAACATATGCGACTCTTCTGAAGGATGTTGTACCATTTGAAAGTACACCATACCCTCGGGTGTGTCCTTTTCCATTTCCACCGAAAGTCACAGAGGGACCCTTCTCTTCCTTGTATTCAGCGAGCAGGCTTTTCTTTCCAGTCATGTGTCTAGAGCATCCGCTATCGAGATACCAGATACCCTTCTTAACCTGCAATACAAAGGAAGATTAGTTTTGCTTGGGTACCCACTTCACCATGTATACGCGTTTGTCAGTGGAAGTGGTTGGAATGGGTTCAGCAGTCTTCGCAGCATTTGAAGATTCAGCTTTGTCTTTCTTCACTTTGGTCAATTTCTTGACCTCAGCGGTAGGAGTCACCTTGACCTGACTTGCAACTGGTTTGGTCTTCTTTGGTGCTATCTTCACCTTAGCTATCTTATCAGCTTTGGTGGCTGTGGGACACTTACTTGCAATATGATCGGTAAGTCCACAGTGATAACATTTCCTATAACTAAAATTAGTTCTAGGACCACTTGTGTGCTGAGCTTTTAATTTGGAATTAGAAGTGCCAGCACCAAGTACACTATTGGTTTTTGAAATAGGACGAACATTCAGTTCTTCAGATTTCTTACCAAGGATATCTACTCTGAGTCTAGGAGTAGGTCGCTGAACTGATCCAGAGGTCTGATTTCTAGAACCAGATGAATGAATCACTAAGGCTTTGGAAGCATTCAGCTTAGGTACTAAAGTACCCTTCTGAGGATTTTGATAAATTACAATTCCTTTACCTTTATCTTTAGAGACAGAGGTAGGTTTTGAATAAACCATTTTCTCCTTAACTTTTGAGGAGGTAGGAGTTTCCTCAGGGATTGGTGTAATCGACGAGGAGTACTGAGATGAAGAAGTGTCAGCTACTGAGGATACGAACGTTCCAAATTTAAGCATTGAACGTTCAGTGGTTGGTATTGGAGTATCATATTTATAACCCAGACCACGTTTATCACTCAGAGGAATCTGAGCCTTAATTATCTCAGTGATCTTTGTTGAAGAATTACACCATCCTTCAACAGTAGCTTGTTCAGCTTTTAATGCAGCGATAGCTTCCGCTCGTTCAATTTTGACTAGCTGATTTAAATGGACTTGATCTTTAAAATCTTCTTCAAATTTAGAAAGCTTTTCTATTTGAAGGTGGCAATTTTTAAGCTTTTCAGCGAGATCAAGATTTTGGTTTTCAACCACAGCTTTGCCGTTCATGGCTTCGTATAAACTTCTAGTCAGTAGTTCGATTTTACGGAGACTATCAGCTTCATCAATATTTACAATATTGGTAAAGGAGGGTGATACCTGAATGGCAGATGTTGAAGTGGAGGGAATGTTTGAACTTTCTTCCTCTTCTTCAATCTTGGCCATGAGACATTGATTTGCTTCATCATCTTCAGAATCAGATGATGAGGCTTCTTCATCAGAAGCAGCTCAATCATAGTCAGCCATTAGGCCTTTTCCCTTCTTCTTAAAGCTTTTCAGCTTTGCATACTTCTCCTTCAGCTTTAAGTATTTGTCGTCTTTATTCCTTGGAACAAATGATTTCTTTGTAAAGGCTGAAGGTCTCATGATTTTCTTTGACCTGCACTCGTTAGCGAAATGACCTGTCTTTTCGCAGTTAAAACAAGTAGCAGTAGCCGTATCAACAAAAGCTGATGACTTAGGCTTGTCAGCTATAGAAAGAGTTTTGTTCTTTCTAAACATTTTCTTCTTGGCGAATCTCCTGAACTTTTTAGTTAGGAGAGCCAAGGATTCATCATCTGAAGAATCAGAATCTGATGATCTTTCAGAGTTACTTTCTAACTCAGTGATAGTGACCACGGGTCGCTGAGTAGAAGGTTCCTCTGAGATTAAAGCAACATGGGTGCTTTTGGAATCTTTTACAAGATTCTTCTTAAGATGGCTAGATTGCTCATGATTCAGCAATGTGCCATATAAGGTAGCAAGTGTCATTGATCTTAGATCTTTTGACAGCTTGAGACACATGGAATAATTGTCCCAGCTTTCAGGTAAACATTCTAAAAACTTTGTCAGAACTTCAAAGTTAGAATATTCCTTACCAACCGTTTTAAGATCTATAATTAAGCAATTAAAACGTTGATGTACTTCAGAGAGAGTTTCATTCTTACCAGAGATGAAACTTTCGTATTGTCTTACCAGGTTGATCTTTCTTGAATCCTGGACTTCAGACGTTCCTTCATACTGAACACATATTGTGTCCCACATGGCTTTTGAGGATTTCAGGTTCATGACGGAATGGTAGACTTCGTCAGGAAGGGCCATGGATAGTATGGATCTGGCTATTGTATCTATAGCCACTTTCTTCTTGTCTTCATCGGTCCAATGATGGATTTCCTTTGGAATCAGCCTTTCTGGAATAGCAGCTCTAGTTGCAGTGGCTGGAACGGCAGGATCAATCGTTACAGGGATGTGTGGACCGTTTTCAAGATAGTAAGGTATAGTAGGGTCTACACCTTCTAAGAAGAGTGTCATCCTATTTTTCCATAAGTTGAAGTTGTCTCTGGAAAATCTAGGGGGTTTTGCAAGAGAACCATTGTCGATATAGTGAGTGTTTGTGTTTGAGTTGGCCATTTTCAGATAATAGCAAGGAAGAGAAATATCTTAGATTAGATCTTGTTTATGAGATTAAACAAATCTGCTCTGATACCACTTGTTGGTCCCGAAAGGCTTAAACAAGTTTGTAGAAGGGGGGGGGGGGGGGGGGGGTTGAATACAAACACACTATTTTACTTTTCTAAATTGTTTATTGATAAATCATTAACAATTTACAGCTTGTTGCGGAAACAAGATTAAGGATAAACCTAAATCTAAACAAGTTGGAACACTAAGGTTTTCTTGCACTAAGAAAGATAAGGAGATTACTAATAAAATCCTATCTTGAGAGATTTGAACTTGTCCAGAGTTAGCAAGTTACTTCAAATGAAGTGAGTTCATCTCTTTATATACTGCATGCATTTAATGCAATTCAGTGTACACTTTACACATGTCATCAGCGGATTGGTTGCATGTCATTGACCTTTGTTGACAACCTTAGTAGCCGCATGAATGAACAGTGTAGTATCAGAGTGGTTGTACGATTTCAGATTTTCGGAGGTTCTTTTCTGACATTTCGTACGGTGGCGTGCAAGGGAGGTTAAGACAAAAGTACTTTGTACGGAGGACTTCATGATCAGCTTTCGTTGATTCAGCGATTATCATTTACTATTCAGCAGATGATAAAGTTCAGCGATAGCTGAAGTCTTGTACTTGATACTTCACGTTGAGTGGACAAATCTGAGTCTTCGCTGATCCGCATCAGTTCATTAGGAGACTTGTCGCTGGTTCTTGAGCTTGATCTTCGACTTCAGCGTAGAACCTTTGTTGACGTGAATCTTGTCTTCAGGGATCATAAGTAAACAACTAACTTATCAGCGATCACCATAAGGACTGAACAGACTCAGCGATATGGTGAACAGTGTTCGCTGAATGTTTAATCTAAAAGTGCGAGAGTTCCTATCAGCAGTACTGTAAGAGATTAGTACTTATCAGCGATAGTGAAACTCTGATACATATTGTTTACTTACAATTTTCACTAAGTATTTAAGATAGGGTCATTTTCAAATCACTGAGGGTTTGGATCAACACATTCGAACAAGGGTTTGTGATAAACCCTTGAAAGTCACAGAGGAGGTTATTCGCATCTCTCTTCACTTGGATGATGCCTCAGGTATAACCTCTCTATCTTCTGATGACCTATATTCGACTTTACAAAGAATGGGGTATGAAGGTCCCATTGGTGTTTTTAAATTCTACAAGTCAAAAAATTTCAACCAATGGAGATTTCTTGTTCATACCCTGATGCACTGTATATCCAAGAAAACTACTGGATGGAGTGAGTTCAGCAGTCCCATTGCATATGCCTTGGTCTGCTTATCCACTGCCAGAAAGTACAATTTTTCAGCTATGATCTTTAATGATCTTGTATCAAACTTGGAATCCAAAAAGAGCTTTTACATGTATCCAAGGTTTGTGCAAGAAGTTATTAACAAGGAATTGATGGACTTACCTCAGTTTACTGAGGTATATGTACCCAAATCCCCTAAAGGGAAGGTTTTTTCAAATATGAAAAGACTTCCTAGGGACTCGGAAGGAGTTGACACACCATTGTTCTCTACAATGATGGTTGTGTCCCACCCCTCTGAAGGTATGGCATCAGGATCAAGGCCCTCATTAGATCATCCCACTGATGACCAAACCCCACCTTCACTCACTATAAATATCCCTCAGCACATACTTCAAAAGCCCACTCCTGCTTTATCCAACAAGTTTCAAAGAAGAAAGGTGCACAAGGTTCCTTCCCTTGATGTACCTACTCAGAGCCCTAAGCCTTTAAGCCCTCAGTTGGAGCATTCTCCAATTGAGAATATCAACAGGGAAACCACAGGGGTGTCTCCCAACCCCAAGAAGGTGCTCTCTAAGGAGAAGGATGAGCATATGGGTGCTAAGGCTGCCACTACTTCTGCTAGCACAGAGAAGGACAGTGGTAACATAAATAAGACCTTCCCCATGGCAACTCTAAATGAGAAATCATTAGGAGGACCCAGGTGCCAAGAAACCAAGGGGGCAGTTAGTGCTTCTGCTAGGCAGAAGGCTTCTGCTAAAACTTCCAAGGATCCCTTAAAGAAGGTAAAAACTTCTAAAAAGGGTGAGGATAGACATAACAAAGAGGAATTGATGGCTACTTCCAGTGATCCTTTAAAGAAAGTAAACACTTCTAAACAAGGTGAGGATAGATATAACTATGATGAATTGATGAAAACAATTGGAAATGTCAACTTGGATGTTATGGCACAAAAGAAGGAGATTGAGCAACTGAAGACTGTGGTCACCTACCAACAGTCTCAAATTGAGAAGCTCAAGAAGATGGTCACCAAGTTGTTGCACAGACAGAAAAAGGCAAGATTTGTGCTGAGAAGAAGAATTCCAACTGATGATGCTCCCAAAAAGGGGGAGTCAGAGTCAGAATCAGAAGCAGAACTGAATATGAAGGGTCTACAAGTTGAGGGGGAGACAGTTCAGATGGAGACTGAGATGGGAATTGATAATGCATAGTTTAAGGGGGAGTCCAGTGCACAGAATAAGGGGGAGACAGAAAAGGTGGAAGAGCTTGTTAAAGAAGCAGAAACTACAACAGCAGCAGAAACCACAGCAGCAGAAACTGTTAATGCTGCTGAGTTTGAACAAGCAGCAGAAACAGTTAATGCTGTTGAAGGCCAAACAGAAAAAGCAGCAGAAAATGAGCAGGAAGCAGTAACTACATCTCAAGCTGAAATTGATGAAGAAGTATATTGGATTGTGAAGAAAAGTGTTGAAGCAGCATCATTACATGTTCTAAGAGAAGCAGTAACAGCCATAGCAGCAGAAATGGTTATTGCTGCTGAGAAACTTAAAACAGTTGAACCAACTCCTGAAGCTGTTAAAACTCTTAAAAGAACCAAGATGATGTCAAAGAAAAGACCAAGCACCAAGCTCATAACTTCACAGAAGAAAAATGAAAAGAAGCCAAGGGTGGAGCCAACTGCAGAAGAGGCCCAGGAGGAAACAGTGAAAGAAAAATCTGATCCAAAAGTTGCTGAAGAAGAAGTGGCAACTCCATCAGGGCAATCAAGCAATGTACAATCACAAACTGATGCCCAATGTGATTTGTATATTACTGGTGTTGACTCTAACCCAATTCCAATTCAGGCTGAACCAATATCATCTAAGGCTCCTGAAATCATCTTTTGGGACACTTTGAAAGATGGTAGAAAGGAGTTCATTAGGATAAAAAGAGCAGATGGAAAATTTGAAGTCTTTTCAACTTGGGGAAAAATTGTCAGAACTTGCTCAAGATCAGACTTAGAAGAGATGTTCAAAGTTGGGATGAGGCTATATGAAAACATGTTGACTGAGCAAGGGATGTCAATCTCTAAAATGGTAGATGAGGCTATATGAAAACATGCTGACTGAGCAAGGGATGTCAATCTCTAAAATGGTACTTGAATTCTTGTGCCAAATGTTCAAACCTGAAGCGGTTCAGCATAGGATAAACACACAGTTTCAAGCCATTACCAACTGGATGCTCTATGAAAACTGTGGAGTATATGTCATCTCCCTTGACTCTGCGACTCAAGAATACTATCTGGTGGATGAAATATACAATCACAGCATGAAGAGGCTGAAAGGAATGCTACATGCTAAGTTGACCTGCAACAAGGATTCAGCAATGGGTAGATTCTTGGTAAAAAGGATTCTCAATCAAAGTCTGGGATTGAATCCTAATCTAGGCATGTATGATTAGGTTTTGGAAGCATCATCTGAAGAACTTGACTTCTTTTCTTAAAAGTCAAGTTAGGGGGAGATTGTTGGGAACTGAAGATATGCTAAGTATGGTTAGTACTGCCAAGACAATGTTACTACTGCCAGTTCTTCGTTACTACTGCTAGACAAGGTTACTACTGCTAGTCAAGGTTACTACTGCTAGTCAAGGTTACTACTGCTAGACGAAGTTACTACTGCTAGACACGGTTAGTACTGCTAGACCAAATTACTACTGCTAGACATGGTTAGTACTGCTGAGCTGAGTTACTACTGCTTGAAGACTGTGAAGGTTAATACTGCTGAAGGTCGTTAATGCTGCTGAGCCAAATCATTGTTAATACTGCTGACTTGATAAGTTTGGTATGCGATACTTTTGGAGACAAAGAAGGAATTGATCAAGATATGTTTAACGAAGATTCAGAAGATCAATTTACTTTTGATAGTTATCTTGTAATTACTTTTGTATAAATAGTATTGATAGATAGCTATTAGAATATACGAAAGACAATAGACAATATACACGATAGAGAGAACAGTTATTCAAAAAGTTGTTTAGCCATTCAGAGAGAATTAACCTCAAGATCGTAGATCCTATTTCTAGAGAAGTAGAAGTCGTCTTGGTGAGATCTGTTCATCAAGATTGAGGTTTGGTGTAAAACTTGTGAGTAATACAGTTTGATATATACAGTGTGTTGAATTCTATTGATTGTTCTTTAATTGATTTAGAGTTCTATTCCGCAAGATTCTCTAAATTTTGTTTCTAAGAAGTTTAATTCTTGTTAAGAATCGATCCTGACATACCAAGAGCACCAAACGGAATCAGAAGGCAATTCTTAAGCAACAATATGAAAATTTTACTTCTACAAAGAATGAGTCTATGACTCAAACTTTTGATAGATTTAATAAGTTGATTGGAGAATTGGCTACAGTTGGAGTTCGTATGGAGGCTGATGATGTAAACAGGAAGTTTCTAAGATCATTAGGTGAGGAATGGACAATGTATACTGTGTCTTTCAGACAGAATGACCAGTTAGAAGATAAAGAGCTTGATGATCTTTACAATGATCTTAGGGTATTTGAAGCAGAGGTTGAAGCCAAGAAGAAGCCCTCAGGATATGTGTATAATGCTGCACTCCTATCAGCATCAACTGATTCTACTGCTAACCCTGAATCAGTTAGTACTGCTGGTGGAGTCAATCAGGAGAAGGCCAATGATTCTGTACTAGAAGCTTTCTTTTCTAGTCATGTTAACTCCTCATTAATTAATGATGACTTAGAACAGATTAATGCTGATGATCTTGAGGAGATGGATATCAAGTGGCAGATGGCTATGCTTTCTATGAGGGTGAAGAAGTTCATAAAAAGGACTGGGAGAAACAACTTTTCCCAAAGAAGAGAAGATGGTGCTGGGTTTGACAAGTCTAAGGTGGAATGCTACAAGTGTCATAAGATGGGACACTTTGCCAGAGAATGCAGAGGTGGAGTATCTCAAAACAACCATCAACAAGCTCATACTGGAAGCTTCAACCAGAACAGAAACTCTGTTCAAGCCCTTGTTTCTAAACAAGGAATGGGATTTGATTGGAGTGATCAAGCAGAAGAGGCAATTCAGAATCATGCACTCATGGCAGAAGTCTCAGATCTTCCTACTGAGGTAAAATCTAATCTCTGTTCTCAAGCTTGTATAGACACTGTGAAAAGGTATAGAGATCACAACCAGGGAATGTGTGATGACCTTAAGAGATTAGAAAAGGATAGAAGAGACTATGTAGTGATTGTTGAGAGGTTTGAAGAACAAATTAAGGCTTTTCAAGCCAATGAACTTCAACACTCATATGATACAAACTACTGGAAGTGGGAAAAGAATGGTCTGGAGTTCCAACTGAAAGAGTCTAGGGAGGAATGTGAGAAATTAAAAGGAGAACTTGAGAAAGTAAAACTTGATGTTGAAAAGTTTTCATGTGCTTCTAAAGTCATGGACACCATAATAAATGCTCAAATCCACAGTAAGATGAAACCAGGCATAGGGTACAATGCCACACCCCCACCCTACAACAACACATACATCCCTCCTATGTCAGACCTGTTAGAAACCAAGGATAGGAAGGACTTACCTGAAGGAGCTACTAATGTAGATCCATTAGATGAAGTTGTTGTTAAGGATAAAACTGAAAAAGAAGAGTCTAAGAAAAGGAACAAGAATGTCAGTGGTGAGATCCCCTTAGAGAATTACATCAAGACTAATGAGGAAGGTGGAAGTCCCTGGGATAAGAACAATGAGATGAAAAGATCTGAAAAAGGAAAGGGAGTTCATTATACACAGACCACTGTTGTGAATTCCAATACTTGTGAACATTGTTCTTGCAAGAATTCTCAAAAGAATGAGCCCCAAAAACATGATAAAAAGAGGGGAAATCCGAGAAACTGGAATAATCAGTGGGCTCAAAAACAAGGAGTTGATCTGCAAAGGATTAACAGACCAAAACCTTGTTTTATCTGTGGCAAATTGAATCACCTTGCCAAACACTGTTATTTCAATCCTATTAACCAAAGGATACATTTTCAAAGAACTTTTCAAAAATCAAATGGTTATAGGAAGCCTGTAAGAAACCATGTGGCTAAGAAACAAGCTAAATCCAAAAGCCACATAAGGAAAAAGACTGAAAAAGAATGTGTCACAATGTGGGTTCCTAAAAGCACTAATGTTAGTACTGCTGCCTCTGATAGTACTGCTGCCTCAGACATTACTGCTGCTAGCAGTGTTAGTGCTTCTAACACTGTTAGTACTTCTACTAGAAGCAATACTGCTGCTAGCAGTGTTAATACTGCTGCTAGCAGTGTTAGTACTGCTAACACTGTTAGTACTTCTTCTAAAGATAATACTGCTTCTAAAGATAGTACTGCTAACACTGTTAGTACTTCTTCTAAAGATAGTACTGCTAACACTGTTAGTACTTCTTCTAAAGATAGTACTGCTAACACTGTTAGTACTTCTTCTAAAGATAGTACTGCTAACACTGTTAGTACTTCTTCTAAAGATAATACTGCTTCTAGTGTTTGTGCTGCTAGACCAATCATCTTGACAAAGTACTCCAGTACTGAAGTTCCTCAGGTTGAAAAACTTATCCAAACTGAATGTAAGTACTTTGATGAGTAAGGGAGACCCAAGACCACTTTGGCTTAGGTTCCCAATAAAAACTAATTGATTTATCTTATGTGCAGGGCAACCAACAGCTCAAGGGGAAGAGCATCTGGCATGTTGATAGTGGTTGCTCCAGGCACATGACAGGTAACATGGCCTGCCTCAAGAATTTCAAAAGAATTGATGGAGGACATGTTGCTTTTGGGAATAATCCTGCAGGAGGTAAGATAAGTGGTAAAGGTGATGTATCAAAAGGTAAGATGACATTTGAGGATGTTTACTATGTTGAGCAATTGAGATACAACCTGTTAAGTGTATCACAGGTCTGTGACAAGAAACATAGTATATTATTTACTGATTCTGAATGCATTATTCTTGCTCCTGGATTCAAAGTAGTTGATGAAAACATGATACTATTGAGAACTCCTAGAAAGGATAATGTGTATTGTTTAGATTTAGAGAGTGTTTCATCTGATTCATCCCTAAACTGTTTGGTATCAAAAGCTTCAATGGATGAATCATCACTGTGGCACAGAAGGATGTGTCACATGAATTTTAAAACAATGAATAAACTTGTTAAAAATAATCTTGTTAGGGGTTTACCATCAAAAGTTTATTCATGTGATGATCATTGTGTTGCTTGTCTCAAAGGCAAACAACACAAAACTTCTCATAAGTCCAAAGAGATAAACACTATCTCAAATCCTCTTCAGTTGTTGCATATGGATCTGTTTGGCCCTACAAATGTCATGAGCATTGGCAAGAAGTCATAATGTTTAGTTATTATTGATGATTACTCTAGATTTACTTGGGTATATTTTCTGAGAACTAAAGATGAGACAAGTGGACTGATCAAATCTTTTATTCTTAGAATTGAAAACCAATCAAATCAAAAAGTGAAAGTCATTAGATCAGATAATGGGACTGAATTTAAAAACCTTGATCTAAACACCTTTTGTGAGGAAAAAGGAATTGAGAGACAATACAGTGCTCCTAGGACTCCACAACAAAATGGTGTTGCTGAGAGAAGGAATAGGACACTGATTGAGGCTGCTAGATCTCTGTTAGCTGATTCAAAATTACCCACTACTTTTTGGGCAGAAGCAGTTAATACTGCTTGTTATGTCCAAAACAGAGTTTTAGTAATAAAGCCTAAAAACAAGACACCTTGTGAGCTTTTTCAGAAAAAGATACCATTTATTGGATTTTTCAAACCATTTGGGTGTCCTTGTACAATTCTCAATACCAAATCTCACTTAGGTAAGTTTGATAGCAAAGCAGATGATGGTTTTCTTGTTGGTTACTCATCTCAGAGTAAGGCTTACAGAGTGTTTAATACCTCTTCTAGAATAATTGAAGAAAGTGACAATGTCAAATGCAATGAGAACACACCAAATCCTATTGGTTCAGGTCCTGATTGGCTATTTGACATTGATTCACTCACTAATTCTTTGGGTTTCAGTAGTGATGTAAATGCAGGACAAAGGGATGCACCACCATCAGATCACAGAATTCAGTCTGTGATATTTCCACTCCCTACCATTGATCCTGTTGACTTCTGTGAACAAGAAAAGGAAGCTGAACCCATTCAGAATGAAGAAGAGAGAAGAATAGAGGAAATCAGCCTTCAAGTCCAAATTCCAGAGAGTCTGAAGTGACTGAAGAAGCTGAAGAAAATCCAGACTTAAATGAGTCAAATCTGGATGTGAACTTACAAGAGGAATCTGGTCATCCATCAAGAACACAGAAAAATCATCCTCCTGAGTTGGTAATTGGAGACATTGCTTCTCCCATGATGACTAGGAATCAAAGCAGACTTCAAGAGCTACAATATCAGCAAAATACAGTTAATACTGTACTCACTTGCTTTCTATCCCAAATTGAGCCCAAAAAGGCTTATGATGCTATGAAAGATCCAAGTTGGATAGAAGCAATGCAAGAGAAGCTGCTACAGTTCAAGCTACAGAATGTTTGGAACTTGGTGTACCTTCCAAAAGGGCAATTGGCACCAAGTGGATTTTCAGAAATAAGAAGGATGAGAGAGGAATTGTGATCAAGAACAAAGCCAGGCTGGTTGCACAAGGGTATACTCAGGAATAGGGTATAGACTATGAGGAAGTCTTTGCTCCAGTTGCAAGGATTGAGGCAATTAGGTTGTTTCTAGCCTATGCCTCATATATGAAGTTCAAGGTCTACCAGATGGATGTAAAAAGTGCTTTTCTATATGGGACTATAGATGAAGAAGTGTATGTCTGTCAACCCCCTGGATTTGAGAATCCATTGTATCCTGACAGAGTGTACAAGTTAAAGAAGGCACTTTATGGTCTACATCAAGCCCCAAGAGCATGGTATGACACCCTGTCTACCTATCTCTTGGAAAACGGATTTGAAAGAGGAATCATTGATAAGACCTTATTCATTAAAAGGAAAAAGAAGGACACCCTACTTGTTCAGATCTATGTGGATGACATTATCTTTGGATCCACAAATGATCACATGTGTAAAGACTTTGAGGAGCTAATGCACAAAAGCTTCAAGATGAGTTCCATGGGTGAACTTACTTTCTTTCTTGGGCTTCAGGTGAAACAGAAGAAGGATGGGATTTTCATATGCCAATCCAAATATGTGAAAGACATCCTGGATAAGTTTGGATTATCAGACTCAAAGCCAGCAAGCACACCAATGGAGACACACAAACAGATCAATGCTGATCTTGAGGGGGAGGATGTAGATGTCCATCATTACAGATCAATGATTGGATCACTCATGTATCTCACAGCCTCTAGACCAGATATTATGTTTCCAGTATGTGTATGTGCCAGATTCCAAGTTACACCAAAGCAATCACACCTTCATGCAGTCAAGAGGATATTTAGATACCTAAGAGGGCAACCTAGATTAGGTCTCTGGTATCCTTATGAATCATCCTTTGATCTACTTGCATACTCAGATAGTGACTTGGGTGGAGCTAACATGGATAGGAAGTCTACTTCAGGTGGATGTCAGTTTTTGGGTGCAAGACTAGTATCTTGGCAGTGTAAGAAACAAACCACAGTGTCCTTATCTACAACAGAAGCTGAGTATATAGCTGCTGCAAGCTGCTGCTCTCAGGTTCTATAGATACAGAATCAGATGTTGGACTATGGGGTAACATTTCTTCACACTCCAATCTTCATTGACAACAACAGTGCTATTAGCATTGTTAACAATCCAGTCAAACACTCAAAAACAAAGCACATAGAGATCAGGTATCACTTTATTCGAGATTGTAATGAAAAGAAATTAATTCAAGTTGCTAAAGTTCATACCAATGACCAGTTTGTTGATCTATTCACAAAAGCTTTTGATGTGGGTAGATTCACTTTCTTGGTAACAAGTGTGGGCATGATCAACCTTGAATAAAGCCATGATTTTCAGTTTTTATACCTGTATTTCCTTCTATATTTGGTACTACTAACTCTTCTTCTCAGGATCTTCTGTATGACTCAGATTGACAAGTGCTGAAAAGTTACTACTGCCAGTGCATAGTTACTACTGCCAGTGCAAAGTTACTACTGCCAGTGCATAGTTACTACTGCCAGTGCATAGTTACTACTGCCAGTACATAGTTAATACTGCTTTGTACTTAATACTGCATGTGTCGTTAATACTGCTTTAAAAGAAAAATTAGGGCTACTACTGCTATAAATACCTCTTTCAGCCCGCCAAAGTTCATAACGTCTCTTTGAATTCTATTCATCTCTCTCTCTTTCTAACTATTTTCTCCCAAGAATCTCTGTTTTTCTGTCAAGAATCCTCAGGTACAATGGAGTTTATCGACGAACACAACCAGATTGCCATGCTCCAGAAGCCAAAACAGTCCGCAGGTTTTCACGACATTGTGGATTTCCTCAAAAACACGCATATATCCTATGCCCTAACGGTGACCCCGACAATCTACACCGAGCATCAGAAGCAGTTCTGGGAAAATGCCACCGTGGTGTCTGAAGATGGGCAGAAAATCATCAAAACAAGGGTGTGTGACAAACCCTTGAATGTTACAGAGGAGCTTATTCTCATCACTCTTCGATTAGATGATGCCTCAGGTATAACGTCTATTCCTAATGACGATCTATACTCAACTTTAACGAGAATGGGTTATGAAGGTCCCATTGGAATCTTTAAGTTTTTCAAGTCTAAATTTTCTACACAATGGCGATTCTTTGTTCATACCTTAATGCATTGCATTTCAAAGAAAACTACTGGATGGAGTGAGTTTAGCAGTACCATTGCTTATGCCCTGGTCTACTTGGCCACTGCCAGGAAGTTTAATTTTTCACAAATGATTTTCAATGATCTTGTGTCAAACCTGGAATCCAAAAAGAGTTTTTATATGTACCCAAGGTTTGTCCAAGCAGTGATTACTAAGGAATTGACGGATTTACCTCAATTTACTGAGGTATATGTACCTAAACCCCCTAAAGGAAAGGTCTTCTCAAATATGAGAAGAACTTCCAGGGACTCGGAAGGAGTTGACACTCCATTGTTCTCTACAATGATGGGTGTGTCCCACACACAAGAAGGTATGGCATCAGGGTCAAGGCCCTCATTAGACCAACCCACTGATTGCCAAACCCCACCTTCAATCACCAAAGAAATTCCTCAGTCCATTCTTCAAAGACCCACTCCTCAAATAACCAAAAAGTTTACAAGAAGAATGGTACACAAGGCTCCTTCCCTTGATGTACCTCCTACAAGCCCAAAGCCTTTAAGCCCTCTATTGGAGCATTCTCCAATAGAGAATATCGAAAGGGAAACCACAGGGGTGTCTCCCAACCCCAAGAAGGTGCTCACTAAGGAGAAGGTTGAGCATGTGAGTAGCAAGGCTGCCACTACTTCTGCTAGCACAGAGAAGGACAGTGGTAACATAACTAAGACCTTCCTCACGGCAACTCAGAATGAGAAATCATTCAGAGGTCCCAGGTGCCAAGAAACCACGTGGGTAGGCAGTGCTTTTGCTAGGCAAAAGACACCTACTAAAATTTCCAGTGATCCTTTAAAGGAAGTAAAAACTCCTAAACAAGGTGAGGATAGATATACATATGAGGAATTGATGGAAACCATTGCCAATATCAACACAGATGTGGTAAGTCAGCAAAAGGAGATAGATGGACTCAAGAAAGTGGTCCTATATCAACAAACACAGCTTGAGAAGCATAAGAAGCTGATTACAAAGTTGATGCACAGGAAGAAGAAAGCTCAATATGTTCTTAAAAGAAGACGCCCCAACAATGATGCTCCCAAAAAGGGGGAGTCAGAAGCTGAATTCAACATGAAGAGTGCACAGGAAAAGGGGGAGAATGAGTGTGTTGAAGAAATTGCAAAAGAAGCAGAAACTGATCATGCAGCAGAAAAGGTTAATGCTGCTGAAATTCAGAAAGAAGCAGAAACTGAACCAACAGCAGAAAAGGTTAATGCTGCTGAAATTCAGAAAGAAGCAGAAACTGATCATGCAGCAGAAAAGGTTAATGCTGCTTAAATTCAGAAAGAAGCAGAAACTGATCATGCAGCAGAAAAGGTTAATGCTGCTGAAATTCAGAAAGAAGCAGAAACTGAACCAACAGCAGAAACAAAAGAAGCAGCAGAAACCATTCCAGAGGAAGCAGAAACAAAAGAAACAGCAGAAACCATGCAAGAAGCAGTAACTACAAAGGAAGAAGCAGCAGAAACAAAGGAAGCAACAGAAACTAAAAAGCCTACTTTGGAAGAAGTTGAAGTTGCAGAGGCCTTGATTAAAGCCAAACATGACACTCCTAAAAAGCAAGAAGAAACCCTGGGTGAAAAGCTGGAGTCACTGAAAAGAACAAGAACCAAGTCTATAGCTACCAAGAGGAAAGTTGTCAAGAAACCTAGGGTAGAACCAGTGGTAGAAGAAGAAAAAGAAGAGGATGTTCCAGAAAAGAAAGATGATACAAAGGTTGCTGAAGAAGAAGTAGCAATTCCATCAGGTCAACCAAGTAATGCTCAATGTGATATGTTATCACTATGGTTGATACTAATCCAATCAAAGTTGACCCATTATCTTCCATGCCTCCTGAGATCATCTTCTGGGATACCTTGGTAGATCAGAGAAAGGAGTACATTAGAGTCAAAAGAGCAGATGGGAAGTTTGAGGTCTGTTCTACATGGGGAAGACTTATCAGAATGTGCTCTAGATCTGACGTAGAGGAGATGTACAAGGTTGGAATGAAGCTGTATGGAAATATGCTGAATGAGAAAGGGATGTCTATCACCAAAATGGTTCTTGAATACCTGTGCTTAATGTTCAAACCAGAAGCAGTTCAGTATATGATAGAAAGAAATTTTCAAGCCATTACCAACTGGATGCTCATTGAAAAATGTGGAGTGTATGTCATCACACTTGACAATACATATCATGAGTATTATTTGGTGGATGTTGCATACAAGCACAGCAAGAAAAGGTTGAATGGAATGCTACATGCTAAGTTGGCTTGCAACAAGGATTCTGAAATGGGAAGATACTTGGTGAGAAGGATTATCAATCAAAGCCTGGGTTTGAATCCTGATTTATGTGTTCATGATTAGGTTTTGGAAGCATCATCTGAAGAACTTGACTTCTCAACCTAAAAAGTCAAGTTAAGGGGAGATTGTTGGGAACTGAAGATTTGCCAAGTATGGTTAGTACTGCCAGAACAACGTTAGTACTGCCAGAACAACGTTAGTACTACCAGAACAACAATACTACTGCCAGAGCAAAGTTAGTACTGCCAGTAAAAGTTAATGTTGCTGGAACAATGTTAATACTGCTTGTGATCATAAATATGGAATGCGAGAATGTTGGAGATAAAGATGGAATGATTGAAGATAAGCATGAAAGAATATTCTGAAGATCAATTTTGTTTTGATAGTTATCTTGTAATTATTCAGTATAAATAGATTTTGATAGATAACTATTCGGTAAGTGAGAATCAGAATTCGTTTTTGTTCTAGAGAGAATTAACCTCAAGGTTTAGAACCCTATTTCTAGAGAAGTAGAAGTCGTCTTGTTGAGCCTGTTCAACAAGATTGAGGTTTGGTTGTAAACTTGTGAGTTGAAGTATTGAATACAAACAGATTGTGTTTTCTGATTAGTTGTTCATTGAGTGTGTTTGAATTAAAGTTCTATTCCGCAAGATTCTTTAATTCTGATTTCTAAGTATAATTATTCTTGTTTGGAATCGATCCTGACAACCAACCTTGCCTTGAACTTACTTACGTCCCCTTTCTCATTATATTTTGTTTTGTAAATCCATTTAACACCTATAGATTTACAACCGTGGGGTAGATCAACCAAACTCCACGTATCATTTTTTCGTATGGCGTTTATTTCCTCATCCATAGCCATGTTCCATTTTTCTTGGGTTCGTGCTTCCTCATAGGATACAGGATCTGCATCTGCAAACAAAGCGTAATCAACATAGTCATCAAATTCTAACCTTTGAGAGTTCTCGTAAAGGTCTCTTATCGTTCTGAACTTTCTTGGTGGAGTTTCAGATGTTGATGCAGAACCACTTTCAGGAGTATTTACTTGATTTGGTGTGTGAACCTCATTCGTGATGTCTTGATTATCGTTACTATGGGTGCTGTCTTCACTCATTTCAACATTCGTTCCTTTATTGTCTTCCATAGGCCCACTCCAGCACTTGTCCTCGTCAAAAATAACATCTCGGCTAACCGTTACTCTTTTAGTGAGTGGATTATAAAGTTTGTAAGCCTTAGACTGTTCACTATAACCCACAAATATAACTTTTTCAGATTTGTCATCCAGTTTGCTTCTTCTTTGATTTGGGACGTGAGGGTAAGCCAAACATCCAAATATTCTTAGGTGATTCACTCCAGGCTTGTACCCAGTCCATGCCTCTTGAGGGGTGATGTTTTGGAGTGCTTTTGTAGATGCCCTGTTCATCAAATAAGCGGCACAAGAAACAGCTTCTGCCCAGAAAATGTTAGGTAACTTCTTACTCTTAAGCATGCTTCTGGCCATCTCTAGCAAAGTTCTATTTTTTCTTTCGGCAACCCCGTTCTGTTGGGACGTGTAACTGGTGGTTAGTTGATGTTGAATTCCATATTCTTTAAGGTATTCTTGGAATTGGGTTCCATTGAACTCCCCTCCGCGATCAGTTCTGAGGGTCTTTATCTTTTGATCACTTTGGTTTTCAACCAAAGCTTTGAAAGTTATAAATGTGCCATAGGTTTCTGATTTTTCTTTAAGAAAATAGGTCCATATTTTCCTACTGAAGTCGTCTATGAATGTCTCCCACCAATGGATTCAGTGTTCATAGGGCCACAAATATCTGAGTGAACAAGTTCCAATGCCTTGGATGCCCGCCATGCTTTGTCATGTGGGAACGGCTCCCGTGCATGTTTGCCTAGAGTACATGCTTCACAAACCTCACTAACTTTGCTGATGCCAGGCATGCCACGCACCATATTATGTTTTCCCATATATGTCAATGCACCGAAATTCACGTGCCCATATCTGTGATGCCATAGCAGTGAAACGTTCTCACTTAACATACTGAAACAGAAGAAACTTTCGTCCTGGAAATTTACGGGAAACATGTTATTTTTGGACATGAACACCTTTCCCAGAAAATTATTATTTTTGTCCTTAATTTCCACCATCCCGTCTTTGAAGTGCAGGTTGTATCCCTTCAACAATAACTGGCCTACACTAAGTAAATTGTGTTTGAGCCCAGGTACATAATAAACATTGTTTATCTTCTTATCTCCCTCTTTGGTCTTGACAATAACGACACCATTACCTTGAACCATCAATTTTTTATCGTCGCCGGTCCTTACTTCCTTTTTGACGGAATCCTCAATTGTAGTAAACATTTGTTTATTACCTGACATGTGGTTGCTACAACCACTGTCCAGATACCAAGTTTCATTAACGGATGATTCCTGAATACCAAACAACATGAACATTGATTCATCCTTACTTGCTTCTTCAGCGTACATAAAGCTTGAATTTATACCTTCTTCTGCGAGTTTCTTTCTACAGAAACGCATTGTGTGTCCAAATCTCTGACAGCGGTAGCACTGTATCTGCGATAGTGGATTTCCTCGCCCTCTGCTTTTGCTGCTTCCGCCTTGATCCTCCTTAGAACCATTCCAAAATTTTTGTTTCTCACTCGTATTTGTTTGTACTTGAAAAGCTTGATCTACGGGCTGTAGATCAAACTGTTTAAGCCTTAATTCGTGTGATTGAAGGGTTCCCAACAAACATTCCAAGGAAAGATCGGATAAGTCTTTTGACTCCTCTATTGCTACCACGATGTACTCAAACTTTCTCGTTAAACTTCTTAAGATTTTCTCTATCACTCTTCTATCTTCAATTTCTTCACCATTAAGTCTCATTTGGTTGAGCAGCAAAATTACTCGATTGTAGTACTCTTCAATGCTTTCATTTTCTTTCATTTTCAGATTATCAAACTCACATCTGAGTGTTTGCAGCCTTACTATCTTAATATCTTTACCCGTTCTTCGCCTCTATATGATTTGTATAAACTGTCCCATGCTTCCTTAGACGTAGTTGATGTGGAAATTCGTTCAACTATATTCTCATCGACTGCTTGATAGATGAAGAACAAGGCTTTTCTGTCCTTCTTACTTTCTTTTGCTTCTGTGATCTGCTGTCGGGTGGTTTCCTGCGTTGGTACGAGTTCCTCAAAGCCATCTTCAACAAGACTCCACAAATCTTGTGATTCAAAGAGAACTTTCATTTGAATGCTCCAGTGGTAATAGTTCTTTCCTGTAAGTTTTGGAAGTTGGGGCTGAATTCCATTGTTTGAGTGCGATGCCATTCAGGCTCTGATACCATTTGATGGGTAAAAACAGATTGCTATTTTCACAAACACAAATAATATACCCTTTTATTATTGCTGTCCCTCTTCTGAAGGAAACGTATTTACAGACATACAAATATGGATATATATACAGCCTTAAGCGACACAACCCTTCAGGAGTGTCAGTTAATAGAGATAAAATAACTACCCCTAACTGCCCTTAACAGTAACAGCGTTAATTAGACTTAACAGATATAACTATCGGTTAGTGTTAGCTTAACTTTAACTTTTAACAAACCGATCAACACCCCTAAGATAGACCATACCTTTGAAGAGAAGGTGCTTCTGAACAGACTTTCAAACTCCTGATAAAGAGGGAGTCATAAAAATTGTGCATTCATTGGCTTAAACCCTCCCAACAAGTCCGCAAAGTCACTTTGCTGGCTCAAGTTCTGCGACACAAATTTGAGAAAAATATATATTATATGACGGCCATAACAATTCTTACATTGTCATACTATTTCGATCACCGAGATCCGTTGTCCTAAACATACCAAAACTGTAAGCTCCTGACCAGCGTTGTCTTTCCGGGACCGGTTTTACCAACCAAAAGAACAGGCTCATTATACTTAACCGATCCAGCTACTCTTTCGAGGATATGCAATGAAGTACGGATCTCAACGAATGGCTTGCTCCCAACAGACGACTTTACAAAGCACATCAAATAAAGTTAAATAAAGAAGCAAAAGGCATGATTGCATATTTTAAAAAACATAATAATATTTAAATGAAAAGAAATGTATGCTTGAATGGCTCGGCTTCTCACCGGAGAAGTGTGAGAAGTGGATCTGAACCGTAGATCACATTCAAACATATGCCCTCCCATGAATTGCGGGTTAAAAGGGAATTGATCGGGTGCATCTTATCCTATTGTGCATCCATTTCTCATCCAATGGTTGATAACCATTTCTCACGCTTCTCACATTAACCTCAACCTCTCACTGGAACCCAACCCTAAAATGTAACACAATAAATCTAAGTCAAAACTTACAGCTTCACAAGGAAAGTGCTTATTACTACAACAAATGTAGTCTATTGCGACGACTTTTTTCATCGCTAAAGATCAATATTGATCTTTAGCAACAGACTACATTTGTTGTAGTGTATAAGCTTTTGACTGCAGCAATTGCTCACACAAAACTTTGAAGTCCAGAGCTAATTCTGATCTTTCTCGAACAGGATAGAATCCCTGTGGTATAGAAGTTGATACAATCTTCGTAAAGTGACAAGAAACTGCATAGGTGATATTTGGTTATTCTAAGAAGAGTAAATTACACCGGTGGTTCCTGTGGTTTGCTTAAAATTTGAATTTGATCCCTAAAATAAAATATATCTACAGTGATGGTCCCTAACTTTTCAATTTCATAAGACTTAAGGTCCATCAAGTTAACACTATTAGTCAGCAACCGTTAGAAATGAAAGGTTATATTTGGGCAAACTACAGGGACCAAAAGTCCAATTCACTCCAAAATTAATTATAATTCACATATTTTATTTAGAAATATTGTTTATTAAAAATATTTTAAATATGCTCAACAAAAAATATTTTAATTATTATATGTATAGATATTTATTTAAATACCTACGTGAAGAAAATTATTTTTTAAATAAATTTCAAAAAAAAATTAATAACATGTGGACATTTTTTGAAATAATTATGTGAATTGTTTTTTAAAATAAATATGTGAATAGAAATATTTTTGAAATAAAATATTTGAATCAAAATAATATTTAGAGTGAATTACACTTTTTCCTTCTAGTAGTTTGTTCAAATAATGACCAAATCCAAAAATTTGAGCAAATCTCACGGACCACGCTCTTCTGAAAAATTAGACAATGGTGAGAACTTTAGTCAAGAATAAGACAAACCCCAAGAAAATTAGAAGTTTCTGTGTATTGATGGCAATTTAAGACGTGCAACTTGGATTTCAACGCAATACTTAGCATCGGGCATTCTGTCGTTTTCCCACCGCCAGTTTCTCCAACCAGAAGCACGGGTTCCCTTAACCTATAACACCGCTCAACAAGAAAGTACAAGCACCACATACTATGGGTCCAAACAACCCGCATGACAATCAAAAGGCAGTTAGATAGATACAGTAAGCGGGAAAAAACGAACATAATCACATGTGAATACATACCCCCCAAGATCCTCGGAAGCGGTCAAAGATTTTTGCGAGTTCAGAACTGCATCACGTGCATTTTCTTAGGTCAAACCAGAAAAAAGTTTTCAGTTACATAACCCATTAAAACATATACAAGAATTGATGCCAGGAGCATTCTCATGAATCAAAAGCTACCTATGTAAAGGTTCAGTTAGATGACACATTAAAACAAAGGCGAAGGATCGTGCGAGAAGTTGAGGTCAACATGAAAAGTGTGAGAAGTGGATCAGAACCGTTGATCACTTTTAAAGAAAAGAGTAAATTACGTTTTTAGTCCCTGTGATTTGTTGAAAATTTCTATTTTTGTCCTTATGGATTTGAAATTATGATTTTCATCCCTATAGTTTATAATTCATTACCTTTTTCGTCCTTATATTTTAAATTGTATTGATTACCTTTTATAATTCATCCCTATGGTTTACAATTCATTTCTATTTTAGTCTTTCATTTGTAAAAGTAGAAATAAGTTACGAACCATGGGGACGAAAACTGAAATTTCGAAACCACTGGGACGAAAACCGGAAACTTTTAATAAACCACAGGGACGAAAGGCGTAATTTACTCTAAAAAAAATTACCAAACTGTAGCAAATTATGTGATGTTACCTCCTTGTACAATACAATGCTAGAAAGTTTAATCTGCTGTTGCTTCTCCAAAACTTCTAGAACAACTTTCTTCTCCGATTCATCTCGCAGTCTCTCTGCCAACAGATAATATCCATCACGCGCTCGATGATATAGAATAGCATTCAGACCCTAAATCCAACAAATATGTCAGTACAGACATCACCGATAAAATTGACTGAACAACATTAAGACACACCTCCAACACAGATTGAAGAGCAAGATTAAGTTCATCAAGCAAGACCCAAGATCCATTCTTCAGAGCCTGGTTGACCCAATATTAGAGGTATCAGATATCAAACATACTTGCAAAATTGGCTATAAAAACTAGACATAAGAAAGGACCGCAAAAATTGTTTCTAACCTGCAACAGGATTCCATCAGACCAAGCAAACTGCATTCCTTCTTCACTTGTTTGCATTCCTTCTTCACTTTCAACAGGCAAATCTGATCCCTCATATCAGTCTGTGATTAGTTCAGCAATCGCGCAGGTTAAACAGGAGTGGAAAGAAACCAAAATGTGCATACCATACAAATGAAACGGTAATTAGGGTGTTCCTCAGTTCTTCATTTTTTGGGGTTTTCCCCTTGAACCTCACTCTATGGTAGTAAATCAAAATATTCAGATACTTCACCCACGGCAGATTTACTCACAGTCGTGTCAAACTTTGATACTCTCCGTCTGTTATTCCTCAAGTATTTGCAAACACCTTATGAGTTAACTTGCAGTCAGGGATTGGAGTGTAATAACCGTGTTCTTATTTGATTAAATGGAAGTTTTGTGGGGCAGATTGTGAAAAAAAAAGAAAAAAAAAGAAAGTTTAGTGTGTTTGGGGGGAGAGTATAAAAGGGTGTAAAACCCTAGGGATTTTCATTTTTCCCAAGTTTACTGTGTGCGGCTGAAGGGTGTTGGTGGGTGCAGATCGAGGAATCAAAGCAAATCAAATTCTTCAAATTGGGTGTGTTTGTGTAATCATTTTGGAAGGTAATCTTTATGCCTTGATTATTATTTCTGCAAATTGAGAGTCTAGAATGAAAGGGTTTGAGTTTCTGCTATTTTTTGGTTAGAGCAAAGATGGGGTCTGTGTGTTTTTCTAATCAGACCAAATATAAGAATTTTGAGGATTTAACTCACCAAATCAACTAGTAATAGTGTCTCCTTAATCCTATTAGTTTATTATTAAATTTGGATCTGTGGAGATTGACCAATTAGAATGTGTGGGTAGTAGTATCTCGATAAGAAACCCAAGTTCCGGAAGTGGGTTTATAAGATCCGGTATTTAAATGAGAGCGATCCGGAATTTTAAATAAATTGGGTTTCGGAATTATAAACAAATTGGGTTCCGGAATTATAAATAAATTGGAGTTCCGGTAATCAATTGTGAGGAGATTCGGAATTTTATATGTTGATCCGGAATTCATTTCATGCATACCCGGAATGTGTTTCAATATGAATTTGAGATTGGGTCGGTGGATCTTAATATAATTTGGGTCGGTGGCTTTAACAAAAGGGGGCCGGTGTTTAAATTATTTTATTTGGGCCTAGAGCCCGGAATTTAAATAAGGAAAACCAGAAATTGAATGTGAATTGGGGTCGGTGGAAGTTGATTGTAAATTGGGTCGGTGGAAATTTAATGAAAATTGGGCGGTGGAATTCGAGTTATGTGGTTCCGGTATTGATAAAAAAAAATGGAATTTGGTTTGCCTTGGAATAGTGTCACGTGATCATGGGCCTCTCTTACTAATCCGGTTTTGGTTGGTTCTTGGGCCACATTAATGGACCGGTAATACTTAATTAATTAAGACCGAAATTGTTGATGATTGGGCTCTAGTATAATTAGTTTAATTGGGCTTCGGTATAATTAGTTTAATTAATTATGGGCTTCGATATTATCAACCAAGTGGACTCCGAAATTTATAATTAGTTGGGCTTCGATATTATTAGTTAAATGGGGCTCCGGTAGATATTTATTTAAGTGGGTTCCGGCATATGTTTATATATGGGAACCGGAGTTGGACTTTAAATCTATCTGATCCGGTGTGTAAGGGTTGGGTACTTTCGGCTGAGAGTTTTCGAGGTAATAAAATTCAGTAAAATCCAGTGTCTTACCCGGTATGTGTGATGGGTTTAATTGTAGGTGTGTGTAGAGATGATCGGTGCGAGTAAGAACTTCTAAGCAGGACGCTAGGTGAGTCTTTCTAAACCTAAATTTTTATACAAGTGTGTTGATGGTTATTATCTAACTGTTCGTTTTTCAACTGTATTTATTTCAAAGTAAAGAATAAGCGTGTTTGAAGATTATTATCTAACTGTGTGCTTTTCAACTGCTTCTATTTCAAAACAAAGATTAAATATGTGATTTATATGTGTGTGACCATGCTCTGGCTTTGGTGTGAAATGGGGGTGTGTCCCATAATAATTATATATATGAATTTGTTTCATATATGGGCGGTGTGTGCCCTATTGCGCTGTCACGGTGTGTGTGACTATAGTGTGTGTGTGCCTTATAGCGCTGTCACGGTGTGTGTGTGACTATAGCGTATGTCAGTAGCATGTGTCAATGTGTGCATATCATCTTAGTGTGCTTGTTATGATTGGTATAAATGCTTTCATAACTGATTTTATAAACTGAAATATTTTAGTGTGACTTGGTGTGGAGGGAACTCACTAGACCTCATGGTCTAACCCTCACTTTTCAAAACTAAAACCTTTTCAGGTGAGCAAGTAGCCGAGAGCACAATTAGAGGTTTGGCAAGACATGGGTCGGAGCTTGCGTTTAGAAGGAGTAGAAGAACTTCCTTTTTATGTCTAGTTAGATTTCTCAGCTGTATCTAGGTTTATTTCCGCAAACCCTGTGTTGTAATTTCTTGATAGTGTGACCATGTTGAGCCGTTTTTGGCGTTATGAATTAAAGAGGTAGCTTCTAGCTTGTATGTTTAGTTCTGGGTTGTTACAAATGGTATCAGAGCCCTAGTTTAAGGGATTTAGGTGATCGGATGGGCCTATACTTAAACTGTGGAGTAGGAGGACACAGCTGAGATATAGGAAGCCTCTAGGGAAGACCGTAAACATCGAGAATTTAGGATGATGGTGGTGGGGACTCTCATATAAGGTAAATTCAAATCACATCTGGCCAATGTCATTATGAATTTACATGTGCGTGGGTGTGCTTGATTACCGTTGTTCTGATTTTGATAGTGTGTGGAGAGTAACAGTAGTGTGTGAAGTCCTAATCTTGTCACAAAGGCAACGGTTTAGTGTGTTGTGTAGGTTATTGATGACGCGACTGATGACACTATCTAGAAGGTATAATACCCGTCAAAAAAAAAATTTGAGAAAGAAAAACCATTTCATATTATGTTGTACATCCTTCTTCTTTTGGGTTTAAATTAAAATTATGGGTTAGTTTTGCAAAGAGTTCATAATTGGGGGGCTAACTTTGTAAAACCCATTTGTAAATCGAAGTTTTTGGATGGGCCAGGACTCCTCACGATTCAGATTTGTATTCCATCAAAACTCACCCTAAACCTAAACCCTCGTTCGATCGCACAGATTACCCCCAACAGTTTTGAGAGAAAACCAATTGGAGGGCAAGGAAGAAAAAGGAACAACGATTTCGAGTTAGGTTCGTCGGATTCTCGTCGGTTTGAGGTAAGTTTCCATTCCCATCTCGAAGTTATATAAGTAGTATTTGGATCCGAGTTTATGGGTAGTCGGGGGTAGCAATCGAGTTGTTTCGATGGCTCGAAAGTTATCGTTTCGGTATATAAATAAGGGCAGCAGCGGGGATTCGTTAAAGCGATCATATGAACCCCAAAATTCTGCTCGTTTCCCTCGTTTTTAGTCCTTAAGTTATGCCAAACATTAGTCGTTATAATCGTTGCAGTATTATCGCCAAGAGAAGGGTGTGAATTGCCGGAAAAACGGGTCAAAACAACTCGTTTTTGAGTCGATTTTTCTGCTGCATTTTAGACTTTTCTTATTCGATGTTAGTCATAATTTGCTGCTGTATTTTGGACTATTTATTAGTTGGTTTTAGCCGAGTATCGCTGCTGCGTTTTAGACGCTTATAATTAGATTTAGTCATATTTTTTCTGCTGCGTTTTGGGGCATTTATAGTGGGTATTTTACTGCTGCGTTTTGGCAAATTATAGACATGATTTGCTGCTGCGTTTTGGCGATTTATGGACAATTTTAGACTTAATTTGATGTCGTTTTGGCAATCAAGTAGGGATAATATTAAGTTTGTTTTGGATAATTATAGGTCGGGATTAAAGGAGTAATTGATCGGTAGTTTGACAAGTTTGGTGAAAATTAAGGTACGGATTCCTATCTTTTCGTTCGTTTGATGTATTTACATAAGGTTGTGAACCCTTAAGCTTCGTTTAATCCGGAATATTTGATTCTTTGTTTACTCAAGTTATTCGTCATCGTATCGTTTTTCACTTGTAATTGTTCAAGGTCCTATATATCTTTTAAAACAAAAAAACGTCGTCCTACACACCTATTTATGATGTCAATTTGGATAAGATATTCTACTTATTTCTTATCTCCTTTTGGTTCGTGTTTGTTGATCCGGTATATATATATATACATATATTTATATATATACACACACGTAAGTTTGATTCGTTTGTGTTAGCTTTAGTCGTACCTAGTCATATGAAATTTTGACGTCTTTGAGTCGTATTATTTGTTGGATTCTCAACTTTCAGATTTGATTTGATTGTTCCATATGTGTTAGTCGATAGCGTCATTATTTAAATGTGACTTGTTTACAAAATTCGGTTTGATTCGATTTCGGTCTCTCGGTCCTTTGAGATTCTTTTTGGGATAACTGTGAATAGTCTTTTGTTTGACTCCGACACCTTTTGTGAAAAATCATTTTTGTTTTGTTACACGTCACACGTGTGGTGACAATTTATTTCGGTTAAGTCGAGCTACTAACCACCTATGGGGGTACCATAGGCATGTCATTGTGGCACCGATGACGTGACACTAACCGTGGCGGTGTGATTAGACCACGGCGTCTCCTCTTTTGTGCTCTTGTGAGGAGCGATATGTTTGATTTAGGAGGCGTATGGGTCGACCCTAGTTTATGTGATATGTTTGTAGGGTGGATGTCGGTGTAGTGCCCAACGCCGCATCTCACATTTAGTACGTGTGGATTTGCTACCCAACGTACGGGCCTTTGTGGCCATATGTCTGACACTTGTCACGTCGGTGGATATGCAAGTGTATGCGTTATTCGAGCTCGATTCATCCCATTATATGTTAATTATTTGATTTTGATATTGTCAGTTAAGTTAGATTCTTGTCTCACTATATATTATTCGTTAAAAGTATAAATCACCGTTTTTACCATAAATTTTGAAACCATTGTGTCTAATATCTGAGATCGAATTATTACGCTTTCGGTGTTACTTCATTTTTGTTATGGTCATACATCCGCGCACTGAGCATTTGGCTCAGCCGTGTTTTCTTTCTCTTTTCCTCACGGCAGGTAATCAGGGGGGTTGCTAAGGTTCGTGAGAAGAGTGGATAAGGCTCCGATCAGAAGAAGGCTTCGAGATAATTATCACAATTTTAGGCGTTATTTAACTTATTTCATTCGTTATTAGACTAACTCTGTCGGTAATTACTTATGTTGGTTTGATTATTTGTTGGGACCTACTTGCTTATGTTGGTTTTGGAGTTAAATTCTTATTTGGAGACTTAATATTTTGAAGACATTCGATATTGTTTAGTATGTTTAGAAGTAACCTCTCGTTCCTTAGAACGGGGGTGTTACAGAAGGTGTAGTGTTTGAATGTTTGGGGTGAGTGCCCGTGTGAAGTAGAATCTTTAAGGTTCTTAAGGGAAATAATTGGTTGGAGGTGAGCTCCTAATCCCTGATGAGTCTTTATTCTAGGGGTTCCCGATGTCGGTGAATTGAAATCTTGAGAGCTTCAACTCAAGGATCGGATAGTAAAGGTGTGTTTTATTGCTCTCTAGTTAGTGGGAAGAGTGACAAGAGTGATTGAGAAATGATAGATGTATAGACCGGTAACTATGGTGTCGGTTAACCTATTTGGGATCGAGGTGAAGCCGTATATTTTACGAGTTAATAGTCAGGTGATGACTGTGAGGTTGGAGCGTGTTTTGTGAGGACTCCGAAGAGCCGGATAGGGATAGCCTTATTTCTAATATTTGTGTGATTGGCATGGAGAAGTCAAGGCCTAGTGTGCGTACAAGTAATCGAGGGGTTTGTACCTCTAGTGTGTAGTAGTCGTGTGAATAAGTTAGTGGTAACTTATACGAAGCGAGCATGTGAGTCGTTGATAGTAAAGAGTTGCTGTAAGGTTAAGTAATGGGTTGAGCGTAAGTGGAAGCCTTTGCTCGGGAATTGCTAATAAATTATTCAAATGGGATAGATTATGTGTGTTGAGATGCATAGATGTTCGAGTGGCACACATTTCCCAGCATACTTGTTGCATTTACCAAACCTTGTAAAAATTTGACAATACTTCTTCTTTTTCTGTGTGCAAGCTCCATCGAACTTTCTCATTAGCAAAGATGCGTGTTCGCCTCTTTGGATTTCTAACCAGCTTGTTACCTATCTGCCAATGATAGAACCGTGTCATTAAAAAATTTAAGCAAGTACGCCTACAAATCTACTCAAGTAGGTATGATTCTTAGCTTAAGAAAGAATATATCCGGCATAAAAATCACATACTCATCATGGCCAATCAGCAATCTCTTTGGAACATAAGACCTGACTCCATGGAAGTTGAAGGTTCCTCATCTGCAGATGACATGAGTTAGTTAAATAAAAGGCCAATCTTCACACCATATAATATGCAACCCTTTTAGAGGTATCGCTGCTTAGGTTTAATAGTAAGGAAAGGGCCTAATCAACCAAAACAACAGTTTAATAGTAATCAAATTGGATTTCTAACCAGCTTGTTAACATTCCCACTTTTGTCACGGTTTCGCACCAACCTTTCTTTATCTGGAAAAAAAATTAAAATCAAATAAAATTGATCACATCTAATAATGAAAGTGTAATTATGCATGTTTTTATCAATTAAAATATAGACAAATAACGATGTTATCAAACCTCCCAACCTAATACCTTATTCGTCCCGAAAAAGGTCAAAGTTAATTCAAGAAATAATTTCAAAGAATGCATGTGTGTGGGTTAATGAATGAGTCGCCATCTCACACCAAGTCCAAAGGTCTATTTTTTTTTCTAGCCCTTATATTAAATCTAGTTGGTTTGCTTGCATGTGAAATATACTTATTTTCAAGAATATGTATTTCTAAACATACAAAGCTACACTTCTCTACTCTTCTAGCTGTCCAAACTTAAGGCTTTCACGAATTTACAGGTTTATCGCAACTTTGCCTTATCCCCAAGCTTTATGAGATGTGTGCTCATTGGCATCTTTTGATATTCATTTTTTTTTGAGTTTATACCGTTAAACATGACTTTCTAACTAGTTCATTAGCAGGATTTGGGTCAGCCGCTCCCAAGCCAAACGGCCTTAGGGGACTAGGTGTCGAGCACCCCTTAGGATTTAATCTCCCAAACTAGAAAGGCCACATCCGTATATCTTCATTTATGCTCTTTGTACCAGTAGAACATGGCTTTCTAACTGATTCATTAGCAGGATTTGGGCCAGCCGCTCCCAAGCCAGTTGGCCTTAGGGGACTAGGTGTCGAGCACCCCTCAGACTTAATCTCCCAAATCAGATAGGCGATAGGTACATTTTTTTTTCATCTCAACCACTCAGTTCAAAGACATTGTTCTTCCCCCATATTTCCGTTTCCACCCTTTGTTCAAACTTTTAGATTTTCGAGCCTTGTTGCCTATATATGCCTAGATTTACATAACTTGATCATAAAGTACACAAAAAATCATGTTTGCTAACATGTGAAATATACTTATTTTCAAGAATATGCATTTCTAAACATACAAAGCTACACTTCTCTACTCGTTCTAGCTGTCCAAACTGAAGGCTTTCACGGATTTACGGGTTTATACAACTTTGCTTTATTCCCAAGCTTTATGAGATGTGTGCTCATTGGCATCTTTTGATATGAGATGTAAGCTCATTGGCATCTTTATATGAGATGTGTGCTCATTGGCATCTTTATATGAGATGTGTGCTCATTGGCGTCTTTTGATTTTTTTTCCTGAATTTATACCGTTAAACATGACTTTCTAACTAGTTCATTAGCAGGATTTGGGTCAGCCGCTCCCAAGCCAAACGGCCTTAGGGGACTAGGTTTCGAGCACCCCTTAGGAGTTAATCTCCCAAACTAGAAAGGCCACATCGGTATATCTTCGTTTATGCTCTTTGTACCAGTAGAACATGGCTTTCTAACTAATTCATTAGCAGGATTTGGGTCAGCCGCTCCCAAGCCCTTAGGGGACTAGGTGTCGAGCACCCCTCAGACTTAATCTCCCAAATCAGATAGGCCACAGGTACATTTTTACTTCATCTCAACCACTCAGTTCAAAGACATTGTTCTTCCCCCATATTTCCGATTCCACCCTTTGTTCAAACTTTTAGTTTTTCGAGCCTTGTTGCCTATATATGCCTAGATTTACATAACTTGATCATAAAGTACACAAAAAATCATGTTTGCTAACATGTGAAATATACTTATTTTCAAGAATATGCATTTCTAAACATACAAAGCTACACTTCTCTACTCGTTCTAGCCGTCCAAACTAAAGGCTTTCACGGATTTACGGGTTTATACAACTTTGCCTTATTCCCAAGCTTTATGAGATGTGTGCTCATTGGAATCTTTTGATATGAGATGTGTGCTCATTGGCATCTTTTGATTTTTTTTTTCTGAATTTATACCGTTAAACATGACTTTCTAACTAGTTCATTAGCAGGATTTGGGTCAGCCGCTCCCAAGCCAAACGGCCTTAGGGGACTAGGTGTCGAGCACCCCTTAGGACTTAATCTCCTAAACTAGAAAGGCCACATCGGTATATCTTCGTTTATGCTCTTTGTACCTGATTCGTTAGCAGAATTTGGGACAACCGCTCCCGTTGGCCTTAGGGGACTAGGTGTCGAGCACCCCTCAGACTCAATCTCCCAAATCAGATAGGCGACTGGTACATTTTTTTTCATCTCAACCACTCAGTTCAAAGACATTGTTCTTCCCCCATATTTCCGTTTCCACCCTTTGTTCAAACTTTTAGATTCGAGCCTTGTTGCCTATATATGCCTAGATTTACATAACTTGATCACAAAGTACACAAAAAATCATGTTTGCTAACATGTGAAATATACTTATTTTCAAGAATATGCATTTCTAAACATACAAAGCTACATTTCTCTACTCGTTCTAGCTGTCCAAACTGAAGGCTTTCACGGATTTACGGATTTATACGACTTTGCCTTATTCCCGAGCTTTATGAGATGTGTGCTCATTGGCATCTTTTGATATGAGATGTATGCTCATTGGCATCTTTTGATTTTTTTTCCTGAATTTATACCGTTAAACATGACTTTCTAACTAGTTCATTAGCAGGATTTGGGTCAGCCGCTCCCAAGCCAAACGGCCTTAGGGGACTAGGTGTCGAGCACCCCTTAGGACTTAATTTCCCAAACTAGAAAAGCCACATCGGTATATCTTCATTTATGCTCTTTGTACCGGTAGAACATAGCTTTCTAACTGATTCATTTGCAGGATTTGGGTTAGCCGCTCCCAAGCGAGTTGGCCTTAGGGGACTAGGTGTCGAGCACCCCTCAGACTTAATCTCCCAAATCAGATAGGCCACTGGTACGATTTTTTTCATCTCAACCACTCAGTTCAAAGACATTGTTCTTCCCCCATATTTCCGTTTCCACCCTTTGTTCAAACTTTTAGATTTTCGAGCCTTGTAGCCTATATATGCCTAGATTTACATAACTTGATCATAAAGTACACAAAAAATCATTTTTGCTAACATGTGAAATATACTTATTTTCAAGAATATGCATTTCTAAACATACAAAGCTACACTTTTCTACTCGTTCTAGCTATCCAAACTGAAGGCTTTCCCGAATTTACGGGTTTATACAACTTTGCCTTATTCCCAAGCTTTATGAGATGTGTGCTCATTGGCATCTTTTGATTTTTTTTTTTTGAATTTATACCGTTAAACATGACTTTCTAACTATTTCATTAGCAGGATTTGGGTCAGCCGCTCCCAAGCCAAACGGCCTTAGGGGACTAGGTGTCGAGCACCCCTTAGGACTTAATCTCCCACACTAGAAAGGCCACATCGGTATATCTTCATTTATGCTCTTTGTACCAGTATAACATGGCTTTCTAACTGATTCGTTAGCAGGATTTGGGTCAGCCGTTCCCGTTGGCCTTAGGGGACTAGGTGTCGAGCACCCCTCAGACTCAATCTCCCAAATCAGATAGGCAACTCGTACATATTTTTTTCATCTCAACCACGCAGTTCAAAGACATTGTTCTTCCCCCATATTTCCGTTTCCACCCTTTGTTCAAACTTTTAGATTTTCGAGCCTTGTTGCCTATATATGCCTAGATTTACATAACTTAATCACAAAGTACACAAAAAATCATGTTTGCTAACATGTGAAATATACTTATTTTCAAGAATATGCATTTCTAAACATACAAAGCTACACTTCTCTACTCATTCTAGCGCTTTCACGGATTTACAGGTTTATACAACTTTGCCTTATTCCCAAGCTTTATGAGATGTGTGCTCATTGGCATCTTTTGATATGAGATGTGTGCTCATTGGCATCTTTTGATTTTCTTTTTCTGAATTTATACCGTTAAACATGACTTTCTAACTAGTTCATTAGCAGGATTTGGGTCAGACGCTCCCAAGCCAAACGGCCTTAGGGGACTAGGTGTCGAGCACCCCTTAGAACTTAATCTCCCAAACTAGAAAGGCCACATCGGTATATCTTCATTTATGTTCTTTGTACCAGTAGAACATGACTTTCTAACTGATTCATTAGCAGGATTTGGGTCAGCCGCTCCCAAGCCAGTTGGCCTTAGGGGACTAGGTGTCGAGCACCCCTCAGTTTTAATCTCCCAAATCAGATAGGCGACTGGTACATTTTTTTTTCATCTCAACCACTCAGTTTAAAGACATTGTTCTTCCCCCATATTTCCGTCCACCCTTTGTTCAAACTTTTAGGTTTTTGAGCCTTGTTGCCTATATATGCCTAGATTTACATATCTTGATCATATAGTACACAAAAAATCATGTTTGCTAACATGTGAAATATACTTATTTTCAAGAATATGCATTTCTAAACTTACAAAGCTACACTTTCTACTCGTTCAAGTTGTCCAAACTGAAGCACGGATTTATGGGTTTATACAACTTTGCCTTATTCCCAAGCTTTATGAGATGTGTGCTCATTGGCATCTTTTGATATGAGATGTGTGCTCATTGGCATCTTTTGATTTTTTTCTGAATTTATACCGTTAAACATGACTTTCTAACTAGTTCATTAGCAGGATTTGAGTCAGCCGCTCCCAAGCCAAACGGCCTTAGGGGACTAGGTGTCGAGCACCCGTTAGGACTTAATCTCCCAAGCCACATCGGTATATCTTCATTTATGCTCTTTGTACCGGTAGAACATGGCTTTCTAACTGATTCATTAGCAGGATTTGGGTCAACCGCTCCCAATCTAGTTGGCCTTAGGGGACTAGGTGTCGAGCACCCCTCACACTTAATCTCCCAAATCAGATAGGCAACGGGTACATTTTTTTTCATCTCAACCACTCAGTTCAAAGACATTGTTCTTCCCCCATATTTCCGTTTCCACCTTTTGTTCAAACTCTTAGATTTTCGAGCCTTGTTGCCTATATATGCCTAGATTTACATAACTTGATCATAAAGTACACAAAAAAATCATGTTTGCTAACATGTGAAATATACTTATTTGCAAGAATATGCATTTCTAAACATACAAAGCTACACTTCTCTACTCGTTCTAGCTGTCCAAACTGAAGGCTTTCACGGATTTACGGGTTTATACAACTTTGCCTTATTCCCAAGCTTTATGAGATGTGTGCTCATTGGCATCTTTTGATATGAGATGTGTGCTCATTGGCATCTTTTGATTTTTTTTTCTGAATTTATACCGTTAAACATGACTTTCTAACTAGTTCATTAGCAGGATTTGGGTCACCCGCTCCCAAGCCAAACGGCCTTAGGGGACTAGGTGTCGAGCACCCCTTAGGACTTAATCTCCCAAACTAGAAAGGCCATGGTTTTCTAACTGATTCATTAGCAGGATTTGGGTCAACCGCTCCCAAACTAGTTGGCCTTAGGGGACTAGGTGTCGAGCACCCCTCACACTTAATCTCCCAAATCAGATAGGCCACGGGTACATTTTGTTTTTCATCTCAACCACTCAGTTCAAAGACATTGTTCTTCCCCCATATTTCCGTTTCCACCCTTTGTTCAAACTTTTAGATTTTCGAGCCTTGTTGCCTATATATGCCTAGATTTACATAACTTGATCATAAAGTACACAAAAAAATCATGTTTTCTAACCTTTCGATCTATTTTAGGGGTTAAATATAAAACAATAATTTTTTCCCTTTAAACTCAAATATTCAATAGCGCTTGTCTTTTCACCCTTAACACACATTCAACTCATTCTTACGCGTTTTGACCTTTATGGTTCAAATTCGTTTTAGTTAGGGAGATTCGACAACGTTGCTTGTCTCAGCTAATTCAAACAAATTATGCATGCATACACTTTATAAAGAAGTAAAATAGGATGTGATACAGCTGATATGCTCTCATATGCTCTCGATGTGATCCGCGACTATCTTGTGTAAGCACCTCGTGATCCTTAGGCCTTAGCGGCTAGTAATAACTTCACCTTTAGTATTTTGGCCTGCATTTCAAACAAAATATGCGAGAAGTAAATATAAGGGGTATGCAGAAAAAAAAATAAGTAGGAATAGTTATTTCATGATGTTAAGAGTGTTTCAATCGGTAAGAAATAAGTACTTCTTTATTATGTTTATCAGTAACAACAAATAAATCAATTCCAAGTCAATATGCAATAAATCAATAGTGTACCAATTTGGTTGCCTTATTTAACTCAATCTCAATAAAATACTGACAGGGACACATATCCTCACACCACCAGAAAGTTAAGAGACGGCCCCACCACCCCTATCCCAAAAGTGCAATCGGATAAACTCATCTCCTCCTTATCAACATCAGGCCACACCTAATAAATCCCACCAATCCTAGGAGCCCACCCTAACTTTGACAATAGAGACAAACCCCATAATTATGAATTTATGACGAGTCTCAAAACTCAACATTTTGGACAAAACTCTACATTTCAAGGATCTGATCGGAAAAGAGTTCAAATCCTACTCCAGCTTGGGAACTAAGGGAAAGTAACAGGTATGGGGACTTCTTCCACTCCACCCAACTAAAATTCCCATACACAAGTTCATAATAAAAAAATTACCTCATAAATATTTTATCCCTTTTTCCTCTCCACATCAGTCACTTGGTCATTGGAATCCTGATCCCACATGACTCATCCAGGATAAGTGCAAGTAACCCATTGAAAATTGTTAACTACCAACGAGTTCCTAAGTATGCAGACAACATAGGTGCCACCAGATTTCTACCAGCATCATTCTGGCATCATCCACGGGACATTGAATGCTTTAGCCCCTGTCATCCAATGAGAAACTTCTCTTACATGACACCGCCTCCATAACCAGATAAGGTGCAACCATCCAAGTCAGAAGCATTCAACAAGAAAGCCAGGACCAATGAGCAACTGACATTACAAACCTTCCCAATATAACCCTGAACATTAGAGTCTTATGTATCAGGTCAATAAAACATAAAGTTTCAATATCAATAAAGTTTCCATGATAAATTCTAAAAAACAGAGTCTCATGTATCAGGTCACACAAAAACAAACCAAATCACGTCAAATTGCGCTGCGAATAGCAGTACCACGATTTTGTACCATGATAATGAAAGTTTGTAGCATTCAAGGACCATTAACCGCTATTGACTGCCTACCGCTTAAGGCCTCACCAATCCACTCTAGAGGCCGTATACAAAGTGAGTTGCAACTTTTTGTGCCTCCAGTTTAGCACTATGACTTAATTGAACTAAGGGAATACAACCCTATGCTGTCAATATCGCGATATATCGGCGATATATCGGCGATATATCGGATATCGGACTTAGAGCGATATCTATTCGCAAAATATCGGAATCTATATCGGTGGGCGATATATCGGCGATATGTGCCGATATATCGCCGATATTGTGTTTCATATATCGGCCGATATATCGGTGGTATATCGGTTTGACTTTTTTTGGGGCTTTTTTTGGGCTTTATGGTTTGGGCCTTGTTAAATGAGGCTATTTTCATGTTTTTACTGATTTATTAGTTAGGTTTTAGTCCTTCCTTTTCCCTGATCTGCTCACGATTCACGAACTCTTCTTTTCTTTTCTTTTCTTCACTTCTACTTCTTCTTCTTCTCTTGATCTGCTCACGAACCAACAAGGCAACAAGTTGCTGCTGATCTGCTCACGAACCAACAAGGCTGTTAGCTGCTGCTGATCTGCTCACGAACCAACAAGAATCTGGATTCTTTTTCTCTGTTGTTCACGTCTTCACGAACCAATCTGTGAGGAACTGCAGCTTAAGGGCTGTTGTTCACGTCTTCACGAACCAAGCTGTGAGGAACTATCATTGTGAGAAGCCTATGGTTAAATATTTAGAATCTATATGCTTGCTGGATTTCTCTATTAGAATTGGTATTAAGCTGTGAGGAACTGCAGCTTACTGGCTTAGCTAACGAACGCAATGGAAGGGGGTCACTCTTCAAGAGCATCTGTGACCCACCCGACAGGCCCGACTAATACTACTTCATCGGATGCGGGTACAAGATGCGTGAGCGTGACTGGTAGTGGTGACATGGCTTGGGAATGGGGCGAACAGAAAGATCCAACCAAAAAAAATATGGTATGGTGTACTTTGTGCAATAAAAAAATGAGTGGAGGGATTAGTAGATTGAAAGAACATCTTACCCACATCGGAGGTAACGTGACACGTTGTCCTAATGTAACTATCGACATCCAAAAAAGAGTTCTTGCATCAATAAATGAAAATGATAAGAAAAAGAAAGAAAGAACTAGAAACAGGGAAATTCTCAAACAATACTCGGTTGACGACAATGAGGAGGAGGAAGAAGATGATGAAATAGAAATTACTGAAGCCCGAGTGCCACCTCCGGTTAGTAGGAAAAGAAAGACCACTACCACTAGTGATGTTCGCGGTCCTCTTGATGCAATGTTGAAGCCCGATTATGGCAAGCTTAAACAAAGTAATTTGGATAAAAATAACCCAATCAAGGAGAAGTTAAAGATGGCCGCTTGGAAAGAGTTTGCGGTTTGGGCATATTCGGTTGGGTTGCCGTTTAATGCCGTGCACGACGAGAACTTCCAAAAGTTTATATATGCAGTTGGAGAGTACGGAAGAGGTAATTACTAATTACAATATCAAATTATATATTTATATATATTAATTACTAAATAATAATTTTATTCCTATTGTTGGTACTTGTTAGGCATGCCGGCTCCAAGTTATCACAATATTCGTGTCACTTTGTTGAAGGATGTACTCGAAGATACACATAGGTTTGTGGATTCCTTCCGTTCACATTGGAAGAAGAGTAAATGCAGTATTATGTCGGATTTTTGGACGGACGGTAAAGGGCGAAGCTTGATCAACTTTTTGGTTAATTGTCCTCAAGGAACAATATTTTTGAAATCAATTGATGCATCGGAGCATGTGAAAGATGCTCAATTAATTGTAAAGATGATCAATGAGGTTATTGAGGATGTTGGAGAGGAGAACATCGTGCAGGTAACAAACATTCTATCTATATAATTGTATAATATTATATATAGATATATATTAACCAATTGTTTTTTTTTTACTTATACTAGTTTGTTACCGATAATGGGTCCAACTTTAAAGCTGCGGGAAAAATCTTGGAAGAACAACATCCTCAGATGTTTTGGACACCATGTGCAGCACATTGCTTGAATCTTATGATAGGAGATGTTGGAGAGAAAATACCAAAGATTAAGAGTGCGCTAACCGATGCGAGAGCGGTAGTGGTTTATATCTATAACCACGGAAGGATTTTGAATATTTTTATGATATATTTAATCTATGACTATTATTGGTATTAATTTTAGTATATTCGTAGCTGGATATTACCTCAACCCCGCCATCTATTATGCACAAGATTCAGAAGTTGAGAATGATAGATACATCAAGGCGGGACTATACGAGGCAATCGACCGACTTGTGCGTGATGATGAAAAAAATGATGCTTTAAGGATGGAAATCAATCAATATGTTGAATCATCGGGGCAATTTGGATCTGCGGCTGCCATAAGGAATAGAACTAAAGTTGCACCACGTAAGTATGATATCGTATATAATATATATTATATATATAAGTATATAATTGATGATTTATGTGTTTATTATTAACTTAATGCACCTATAAAACGTAGATGTATGGTGGCGAATGTATGCCTTCGACACACCAGTTCTCCAACAATTTGCGATTAGTGTGCTAAGCCAAACTTGTAGCGCTTCTCCTTGTGAGAGGAATTGGAGTGCATTTGATCATGTGAGTTTTTTTGTTATGGAAAATATATTAGATTATTAGTTCAAATGAAACTTTAATTCAAGTAATTATTTAACTTTTAAATTTATCAATTATCATTTCAGTTGCACTCTAAGAAGAGAAACTGTCTTTTGCAAAAGAAGTTGAATGATCTTGTTTTCATTCAATATAACAAAAGACTAGAGAGACGCTACAAATCTCTTCAGAATAAAAAATCTTCAGATCCTATTTTCTTGAGAGGTGTGGAAGAAAATGATGATTGGGTGGTTCCAACCGAACTTGAGCTCCAAGAGTTTGTGGATGCAAGAGATGGCCTCCTTTGGTCAGATGTACGAGAAGCAATGGGAGGTAATGAACATGTTGGGCCAAGCACAAGAAGTAAAAGGGAGCGTTATAGGGATGACGATGATGATGATCTCATTGGAGATGTAGGAGAAGAAGAGGAAGATTTGGAAGCTAACATAAACGAGGAAGTGCACGTATTAGATGATGTTGACTCGGATGCCGAACCTATTGATTGCAATTAGCTCGTTTGAGTCATGAACACTTTTCCTATTTTGTTTTGTGAAACCTTATTTACGTTGATGTTTTGATGTTGAACTATGTTTTTAAATTTTAATTAATGCATATGAGCATATCATATGTTTATGGATGCATATATATATATATAATATTATATAATTATATATATATTATATATATTTCTAAAAAATATTATATGAACCGATATTCTTGGACCGATATACCACCGATATATCACCGATATCGAATATCGGTCCTTGACCGATATGGCACCGATATACGATATTAACAGCATAGATACAACCAACACTATTGATGATCGAGATAAGGACAAACAGTCACATCAAAACTCGGCCATCATCCTCAACAACAGCATTATAAGGAAACATGCAATGATACAAGTAAGAGTTCCCGATTACCATTACCAATCAAGTAGGGATACAGATTTGCACTCTGCCATGAGGCCCATCAAAATAAGAGCTTACCCATCGCGTTGTGCCCCTAAAGTTGAGAGATGACCCAAATTTGGAGTCAAACATAGTGTACATGTTTAGGACTCCAAAGAGTCCATTAGGCTGACAAAATACCTAATCCTCATCACTCACCAAGCCCATACTTAAAGGGAAGTCCTAATTACCCTAAGAAATGCATCCTCACCTTAAAGGGATAAATATAATTATATAAACCCCATAGAATTAATGAGGCTCAACATCTAAGAATGTGAAAATTTTCTAGCAAGTAGCAACATCAATTACCTTACCTTGTATCATAACCATGCATATCCTAGCAGTCAATACTTCTTTGTAGAACATAATCAAAATTGATTGCCTAGTCCAACATAATTATCTTCTTTCATATTCAGACCAACTTTTCAAAAAAAATCTGAAGTCTGAACATTTATGGCATATATTATTACACAAGAAGATATAATAGATATATTTAACGATTACAGATTTGTAATCCACATTCAAATAACATATAGAATGAGAATAACCCCAACGAACCACATACTAGTAACTACCATAACATCCACCCATACCCATATAGGAAATCAATCCTAAATAAACCGAGGTGATATTGAGTAGAAGGGGAATGAAAAGTTATAAAAGAATTTATTTAAGTTTCAAAATAGTATTATGTTCTTCATCCTTCACCATCCTATCTAACCAAAAATGGTAGCAAAACAAATAATCATCAAAGAAAACCAACCACACTAAAAGAAGAGAACATTATTAGTACCTCAAGAGCAACCTTGTGTAACCCCTGATTGGCATCCTGGACGTACAACTCTAATCCTCCTCTGACTATCAATCAATCACATGGAAAAACAAAAATCATAAATTTCAATTCAGATAATTAATTAATAAAATAGAACAACCCTAATTAACGCCACTTACCATCTTTCTTCTTGGGATCTTTTGGGGGTTTGCTAGCAGTAGAAGGGATAACGGAATCTAAAACCCTAAACCTTGATAGAATTACTTGAATGAATCCCAGAAATTCTTGTTTTCTTTTTATTCCTGCAGTAAATTCTTCCTTGCATTGGGTTCCTTCTCATCTGAGAAGACGACTTCGGATTGTCTTGAACCCATGCTGCAGTAAATTCTTGCTTGCTTGCTTGCATTATGATTATGAAGAAGAAAGGGTTTATGATAATGAAGAAGAAGAAAGGGTTTTCGTTTTCTGACGCTTATGGGTCTCAAGGGGTTTTCATAAATACGTATGGATTATTTATGGTAGCTTTCATCGTTGGAACTAGTATTATACCCGTCCGTTGGTCAGGTATACGACATGATTTTGATTTAGACTACTGTAAGAACCGCAAGTTGCACGGTAACGTGAGTAATTTGTTTAATGATCGGAAGACTTTATATAAATATATGTTAGTTGTTAAATAGAATCACCAACAAATCGTATTCAAATTATTTGAAAAAGTTAGTATAATCTAATTAGTAAAAATTTAATATATATATGCCCGTCTGTTGGTCGGGTATACGACATGATTGTATTTAATTGGAATCCCATTATAAAATAACACCTCGTCTCCTCATGAAATTTGATCAATCAATTTGATTAAATAATACTCCATTATTAATATTGTTGTTTTATTGTTTGTTGACTTAATATTGTTATTTAAAATAAAAATTTAGAATTAAAATGGTAGATCCATATGTGTGGATCTTTAGGTGTTAGGTGGGCAAAAAAAAAGAGAACACATTAGAATGAGGGAAATCACGGGTGACGGTTTATGTTTTGTGGGGGTGGTCACGCAGAGCCTGGAAGCAGGTTAATTAAAACCACCAACGTTATACAAAGCAATGGAACCCAACAACACAAGGACAACCTCACCATGTTCCATGCGATGATCGATAGACCCACACCCCTGTTTGTGAGATGCAAACCTGGTGGCGGTCATGATCAGCTCTGCATCCTTATCTGCTGCCCAGGACCTCCCCCCGACCAATCAGATCATTTCTTCCATCGCTCCCGTCTCACGATGTTACCGGATCCACGAGCCACTCCTTCCATCCCATTACTTTGTTCTAATAAGACATAAATTTGATAGACCAACTAAAACTGTAGGGCATATATTGTCATATTAGACTACAAAATAATTATAATCATTGCATATACTCGTCTAGCTAAAACAGCAATTCACATGACCATCATATGAGAAAACATAGATGATTAAAATCATAATATCATAATCATGGAAAAGCTGCGAAGATTCATTAATTTATTATTTATATAAAAATGTCATACAAAGTTGGGAGATGCAAGGATGGCCAGAAATCATGCTCAAAATAGAGTTTAATCTGTAAGTAGAATTGAATGCTGTCTAAATTACACAAGTTTAATCTGTAGAAGAAACAAAAATATTTACTCAACGCAACTTCTCAAACATAAGAGGAGCATACAGCATAATAAAGATTTTCTTACAATTACCCTCTGGTAATGAGATATATCAGTAGCTTTTAGCTTTGCACACTGAGCTCGCATGTTCTCGATCTTCTGTTTCATATAAGCCTCTTTTCTTTCCTCATTCTCAAAATACTTTGATCCTTTGCTCATCTCATACACTACTGTTTGGACTTTTACCTTGTCAACCCCATCCATACCTACAAATGTCACATTTTTGCTTTTAAAGTGGCAAATAAAATAAGTTTTAACTTCAAATTTATAATATTTTGACCTGGTTATGGAGTGATACACTAATACTGGTAACTTCATTAAACCATAGAAAATAGTTGGAGCTAAGAAATTCATTAAAAAATCTATTTCAAGCTTAAATTAGAAAAGTACATATATCAAAATCAACAAAACAAATTACTTCCTACATGCTATCAGCCTATTACTGCATATAAATTCACATAAAGATATTGATTACACTTGATTTATGAAAGTTAAGGTTCCCTAATCTTGCTTAAACTGTAAAATAGAGTTTGTCCTACCAAAAAGAAACAAAAATAGAACAACTTATAACACTTCCACTATTATTCATTCAACGGAAGTAAGGAACACCCCTAAAATATAGAAGCATGTGTCAATATGACTACCTTAGCTACCAAATGTCCCACTAATTGACGTTAAATATTCATTAGGATAGTCGATGCAAATCTGCATAATTAGAAACATCTCGATCATTAGGAAAGAAAACTATTCCTTGAGTGCACGTTTACAAAAAAAAGATGCTAAAACATGTATTCAACAATCAAACTACATTCGGATAATTTAAGGTACCATGTCTAATTGATCGCCACCGACACCACCAAAATATGAGGTTTCAGTTTTACCCATGGTACAGTCACCCTGGAAGGTGATGGCATCAATAACCCTTCCATGTACAATGTATATTCTGTTGATGAAGCCTTTGGACGTATAAATCCAGTTTTCCCCATGTGAACCACCCCATGGTCCATGAGTTATGCATCCATCAAAACGGGTACCTCCCTGCACAATACAACACAAAAGAAACATAATAATAATTGATGAAACCCTAGCTAGCTACCATGAGGCTATTGAGATTTGTATTGATACCTAACCTTCAACAATATCTACCACCTGCTTATATGCAACAATCAGCCCCAAATTAAAAAATCTAAGACGTAAGGAAAACATTACCAAAAAGTGATTTTGCTTCCTCAACCACAAGAAATCATACTTCATTACTCAAGAAAGAATGATAGAAAAAGAAGAGCAACATACATGATCACAGTGTAACTAAAATGTGCTGCTTAAGCTTTGGATGTTTGACAAAGGGTGGTGCTCATAGTTAAAGGGACATGAGCTGATTTGGATCCATACCACCGTGGGTTAAAGTTAAAAAAAAGTGTACCAAAAAGATTAGCAGTACACCGCTCCAACTGTCAAATTTCAAGTAGGCAAATACTGTTTATCTAAGAAGATAAACTAATTAAAGAGGTTGAAATATGAACCCTCTTTTCTGATGGTGCAACTTAAGAGTATATCCTTTGGAAGCATCATGAGGCCACTTCCATTACCTAATAAAGATGATAAAAAGAGATTTATTAGAATTTTTAACAAAAAAGGAGATTTATTAGAAAGCAGAATCCAACAACTTGCTGGTAATAGATTGTAAAGTCATCAATCTAGAAAGCATAGCCTTTAATTTGCAGCAGGATATTGCATATATGGAGCAAGAGTCTGCAAAAAAGGAATCACCTTAGCCACTTATAGAACATAACCAAACGAACAACAAAAGCAAAATCAATTTTAAAAGAAATTTTGATTTCCATACGCAAACAAACGAAGTCTAAACTTATTCATCAAAAGTAAATCGATTTTAATATCAAAATCGATTCCAAAACCGAACAACAAAATCAAGTTCAAAAGCAAAAATCGATTTTGAAAACCTATTGAATGCAGAATACGACCAAATTGTAGGTGATATTGAACCCTAGTTGCTGAAATCAATGGTGAAGTCGCTTGACATGTATCGTGAGTTCTAAGAAGCATACCGAGCAACGTCAATATGGATTTCAATGTCGATTGTGACGGCTACTTGCTACTCTCTTCTAAAGTAGCGAAAATCTCTCTCTCTCTCTCTCCCTGTCTCTGTAGAAATCGAGAGGCACCTGTTGCTGTGGGTTGTTGATGGATGAAATCGAGACAGAGGCACAGTGTAGAGAAATTAGGTCGAACGTCGTAAGAGGATGGAGAGAAATTTGGTTACGACGTGGTGAAACTTCCGATGACTGAAATCGTGGTTGGTAGCCACGAATCTCCGGCAATGTGAAGACGGGGTCGGAAATCTAAGAGTGATTTTTGATTTTGATTCTGGAGTAGAGTGGTTTTTAAATGGGTGTTGTGAAAAAGAAGAGGCGGAAATCAGGCGCGAGGGGAGAGATCGTGTGAGAAATTCAGGGCGGACAGGGAGAGATCGTGTGTGAGAGGAGAGGGGTTTGTGAGAGTGGGAGGTTGCAGACGAGGAGGAAGGAGGGGGAAATCGGCTTAATGAATAGCTTATTAGTGGCTTATTGATTTTAAACGGCCCAGATCAAAAGTTGGGTTTAATTTAAAGGGCTCAGATCAAACTAAAAACAGTTGGACTCCACCGGGTCCATATTATATATAATTGATTTGATTTTGGAGATTTGATTTTCAGAAATTGATTTTGTTTTTGACTTTTCCAATTAATTAATTTGACTTTTCCAATTTTAATTAATTTTGGGTTTTTGGGTTGGGCCGACGTAGAATACAAACATACATGGATGGATTTAGGTTGGTTTAAACCCAATTTGTTTGCTTCTAATTTAATTATTTTTGAGTTTCAAGAATTTAATTAAATTAAAACTCTTTTTTTATAAATTTACTTCTTGTGCTTTGTTGAAAATAACACTATTCATCTTTAAAATTACAACATGGTTGTCGTGATTTGCAAAAACGTTCCTATCTATCTAAAACCGATTAAAGAAAACAATTTTATATTTTTGGACCATGTGGTTTTGTATTGTATAAAAGACAAGAAAAAATCAAGAAAAAAAAATAACTAAAGTGTCTCTCATCTAACCAAACTTTTTAATGGTCGTTAGAGAAAAGAACCAACTTCAAACTTCTTTTGGTGGTTATCTTGTAATTTCAAATTATTTGGATGAAAAAGTGTTATTTTCAAATTTACTCCAAAATATGTGTTCACTTTCAAAAGAATTTTTTTACTTTTTTATTTTACCCTTAATTGTAAAGGTGGACAAATATTTTTCTCTATATAAGAGTAAAGTTCAGTTTTGGTCCGTGAGGTATGTTGATTTCAACGGTTTTGGTCCCTAAAGTTCATTTTTGCCAAAAACACCCTGACCTATCATACTATGCCTCGCTTTTGGTACATCCTCTTAACTCTGTCTAATCCCTGTCGTTAGTAAGGGAAAGTAACAAGTATGGGGACCCCCACCCCCGAACACTGTATTCTCTTCTACACTTCTTCTTCAACCTTTGATCACGCATCAATGGTGATATGCAGATGTGAATTTCAATCAACAATCAGAACCTCTTGGACCATTTCAAACCCAGAGTGTCGATTTTATTGTTGTTCAAGAGAGGTAATTTGGTCAAAAAAAAGTTAACTTTTTTGTTTTTTTACCTAATCTTCATTTGCCCTACAACAGGAAAAACGTTGTGGCTTTATTTGTTGGTTGGATGAACCTGTGTGTCGTCGTTCCAATGAAGTAATTTCTGGCTTATTGAGATCTAAAAGGATGGTTGAGGAAGCTTCTACATTAGCTGTTCAAGAAGCTCAGAGGGTGAAGAACATTTTGGTTATTACTTGGGTGTCCATTGTAGTCTACTTTATTTATGGGTTTTGAGTTAAGGTGAATTAGATGTTCATTAAGGTGCTATGCACAATGTTTTAGTTAGGTCAATGTTAGGTGCAGCAAGTTGTTAGTTGTTCATGTTATGGTCAGTGTAATGTTTTTGGGACAATGTCAATCTTGGTTAGTAATGAATGTTGATTAGTTATGATCAAATGATGTGTTGCTTGAACCAATTTCAACTAATGTGAATGTTGGTTACTTATAACCAAATCTGTGAATATGCAACCAATTACATACTTTGAACCAAAATAGATTGTCAACCAAAGGATACATACTTTGAACCAAAAATGATTGTCAACCAAAGGATTATATACTTCGAACCAAAATGATTGTCAACCAAGGATTACATACTTTGAACCAAAATGATTTTCTTGTCAACCAAGGATTACATAACTAACAGATTACCAAAAGCATTACATATTTGAACAAAAAAGATTGTCAACCAAAATGTTTAGTTTAAAACCCATAACACACACTTGTCTTCCCTATCCCTGTCTGTTGCATGTCCTAGCATTGTGTCCAACCTGCTTGCATCTACGACAAGTAACTATTTTCCCTATCTTTTGCAACTTAAAACCTTTCACTAATGGTTGACTACGTTCATCAGCACTCTTCTTTCTACTCTTCTTGGGTCTTCCAGTCTGCTTATGATGCTTTGGTGGAAGAATCTTAATAGGACAATCTGATTTTGGCCACATTGCCCTTCCATTTAGTGGCTTGATCTTGAATTCATACATCTTCTTCCAAGTATCAACCTTATAGAACTTGTGCACCCAAGATTCTGGTAAATCAACACCACCTCCATGCACAGAACTATACCAGATTGCAGCTATAGCATGTTTGCAGGGAATCTCCCATCTTCTACATAACACAACATTGGTCTGCCCATGGACCACTGATAACTCTCATTTTTTAGAGTTATTTATTATCCTTTTTTTATAAATTACCCCACTTTTATACCCATTTTGCTCCTATCCCTTTCATTTGGTCAAAAATGTGATAAAGAGTGATAAATGTACCAAAAGTTTGATTTTTGCAAATTCTGTTGAGAAACATCCCACTGTGAGCACGAGAACATCCCACTGTGGGCAACGACAGACCACTTCTTCTCAACAATGGGCAAAGCAATTACCTGGACATCAACAATGTTATTTTAAGCTGAAGCATGGGTTTGAAATCCCTGAAAATCTGGATGAAGGCATGCCTTGGTTATTATCCACAACTTTGAAGAAAAATTATTCATTGGATAATACAACTTTTGGAACTATAAATATATGCTCTTGGCCCCTTCATTTAATCATCCTTGTAACTGAATACTTCTCTTAATTCTCTGCATTTAGTGATACTCCAAAGTTTCTTAAAAACTTGGAGTCTTGTAGCTTTAATTTACTTGTATTTGTAATTTCTGTCCACAGTGAGATACTGTGGCCATTCGTTATTAATTTCATGCACTTAATCTTCTCTTATCTTATTATGTGTTTCACTTTAATTATGAGCTAAGCACCCTTTGGGTGTGGGTGTGGCCATTGTTACTAACTCTCGGGATTGGTCACTTGAGTCGGGACTTAAACTCAACGCGGATAAGCCGATCACTTTGAAGTGTTAATATTAGATCTTAGACCTCGAGAGGGGCGGATTCGAAATACGGCTTAAGTGATGCACAAAGATTTGAGAGAGTCTTTGATAACCACGCCGAGAGGCGGGTTTTGTATGATTTATTAAGGTTCAAACGCCGGTCGAGATTTATATCACAAAGAGATTTGGGTATAAATCTACATATTGGTAGAACTTGACGTTTAGAGTCAAACTTAATTAAATCGGCAAGATCGAGAGTTGATAATAATGGAAACTTTATGGAAACTTTGTAGAATTAGTTTATAAAATTCTTCATTTCGAGAGATTAGGGTTTTTATAGACACTTCGTGTTACAAAGCAACTAACCATTTTGTTACTACGTTCATCTCAAGGAAACTTACACACATACTCATTTTAGTTACTTGTTTAGATTTTATTATTATTAAAAACACCAAACTCGCTCAAAATATTTTATTCTTCTCTCATTGAAATCGGTGTATTCTCGACTTAGAACTCGGAACTTTGAAGTCCAATCCCTGTGGATACGATCTCAGTATATTTACCACTTTATTACTTGTAGCGATCCCATTGTCGGTGTAACACCCTGATTTTTGGAGTATGGCCATAGTGCCATGCAGTTGTGACATCTGTCACAATAGCACCAATGATACTAAAGGTATGGTAGTCTCGGCTATAGTGCCAGGTGATTGTGACATATGTCACAATAGCAACGGCATTACATAGTGGTTGGTCGTCCCAACGAATATGCCATGTAATTATGACAATGGGGTGACACCCGTAATTTTTGGATAAGTACAATTTCGAATCAGTGTGGAATCGATCCTTTAAGAAAAATATGAAAAATAGGATTCTGGGTTAAATCATAGATTTTATGGTCTTGTTGGATGGAGAATTCAATTACGAGTCCAACGGTTCTTTCCGGAGCAAAAACGGAGCTAAAACGAAGAAGTTATGGCCAAAACAAGTTTCGGTACGCGTTGAGCTATAGTGCCCGGAGATTGTGACACTGTCACAATCGCATGTCACAATCGCCGGAAGCCAAAACTCTCGGTACATTCCGTGCTATTGTGCCCAGCGATTGAGACACTGTCACTATCGCATGTCACTATCGCCCGGTGGTACCAGGACCCTTAAAAATGCGATTTTCAGCCCCATTTCACTCCCCACTTCTCCCATTTCATCCCTTACTCTCCCAAACCGAACCCTAACCCTCTAAATCGTTTTTGTAGCTCTTGAAGCCATAAATCTTGCAAACCAAAGCTTTTCTTTCAATTTTAACAAGGAATTATGGATGGAGGTTAGAACCCTTCTTCTCACTTTCGTTTTGGTAAAATTTCTACACTTTCTAGGGTTTTACCCAACCCTCACCCAAACCTTTTCCTTTCTTTAGATGAAATGATGATTGAGGTTCACTTTGGTAACAATAAAAGTATTTGGTTGGTGGATTCACTTGATGGTGGAGGTAATCTTCTCTTCTCTTCATTTTGAAAATTAGGGTTTCGATCTATTAGTGATTTTGGGTGTAATACGTTGAGGGAAATGATTCTAAGTGTTTGGGTGGATAAATATTTATGGTTGAAAATTGTGGATATAGGTTTTTGGAAGTTTTGGCTTGAGGATGCAAACTTCATCAAAGGAGCTTACGTTGGAGAAACTCTAGATTTAGCTTAAATCTAGCAAGGTGAGTTCAAGTTACTTTGTGAAAACTTTGTACATGCCAAAATGAGTATTTTACAAATATGTGTGTGTTTTACTTGAAAATGTATATGGTTGAGTTATTTGGATAGTTTAACTCTTTTGAAGTGTTTATCTTCATAAATGTGTATAATACCCATATTTGGGACTTTTGAACATTTGAATGGTTAGAAACCATGAATCGTCTTTAAAAGATTAATTGCTCAAAATGAGTTTTAATTGATGGTTTAATCATACTTGTGTAAATGATTTTATAAACCATTTGAGAAAATACACTTTTAGTGTTATGGGTCATTTTGAGAATGTTAAGGGTATGAGTTCTTTGGGAAAACCCTTTATGTTTAATTCCGTGTTGAGTTTTGGGTTAATAACGATTTTATGGTACTTACTACCTATTTGATATGAAATGCATTTCTATGCTAAGATGACCGCTATTATGGGTCTAATGGGTATTTGAGCATCTTGCTCGGTTTTTGACTTTGGGATGGTCATGGGGACATTTGTCCGGTTTTAAATGACTCAATGTGGAGTCTTATTTATGGTTTGCATTTATTGCAACTTGATGCATTTTATTGTTCATTTTTTTATATTTACATGGTTGGGTGCTTCAGTCATTTCGGGTTGAGCATGTTTTGTAGACCGAGTTGTATTGGATCCATAGGCACGTGAGTCAATTTTATTGGATGGTCTATCTCTTTGTGCATTCGGTTGTGCGGTTGGTTGACTTCGTCCCTTCACACAACAAGACGCGTTTTGTCTGTAATGGGGTGCCGGAAGGCTGGTATCAGCGGGTACTATTGGGAATGCATGGGTATATGCGTTAGGCCATGGGGCCACTAGCGAGTAGGAAATAGGGGATGTTAGACAACCTAGGGGGGGTAAGGTTGTATTTAAAACTTTTACTTTCAAAAATTCTTTTATAAAAATATCTTAATAATGTAAATACAACAGAGTATATGAAAACACAACAGATACGTATAAATACAGGATAGTATAAATATAGTAAATAAAGCAGAGTATAAATGCAATGAATATACAATAATTATATAAACAGATATAATTAAATGCACAGCGGAAATATAAAGAGATAAGGGATAGAGATACTTGACACGGAGATTTAGTGATTTACCACAACTTGGTAAACCACAACTTGGTAAACCACCAGTCGAGACACTTCCCGACACGATCCAATAAACGTATTCTTTACGGTAGAATACAAACCAAATACAAAGGAAAGCAATAGGCTCTCAAGCTTTAGCTTATCGAGATATACAGGATCACACACCCGTTATTCAAACACTTACAAGAGGAGTATAACTCACAATGGTAATCACTCTTGTATAATATTTATCACTTGGATATTTTATAAAAACGTTTTATAAAATAAATATGTAGTGATAATATGTAGTATGGAATATTAGTTGGGAGAGATCAGATGGATAGATGGCAGTGTGTTGTTGATCTGTTATTTTATTCTTCTCCACCATCGCATGCATTATATAGCAACTCTTCCAACGGAAACAATGCATCCGCGGTATACCGCCAAAAGCACGCGGTATACCGTGCAGTAATAAAAGTACTTTTGCAGAAGAGAAAGTCAACCCTGCAAAACAAACGTAAACTTGTACCCGCGGTATACCTGCTAAACACCGCGGTATACCGCCCAGACAAAAGTACGACCAATCAATCAGAGATCTACAGTAAGCCGCCGCGGTATACCTGCTGAACCTCGCGGTATACCTGCGTCAGAAAAGGACAGTTTCTCAAAAACCTTATTTAATTAAAATCATTTAAGGTTTTTAGAAATATCCAAGTGGTATATTATTTTAGGGTGTTTATCATTATAAATTATAAACACTAATGACAACGTAAATCTTCCGTCTTGAACTCTTCAGATAAAATCTTCGTGTTCTTCAAGAACTGTACACTTGGATTGGATTGTTAGATAAACAGTAATACGGTGTGTTTGTAATCATCAAAATAAATATATATAAATATATAGAGATGTGGTACACTTGCACCAACAATCTCCCCCTTTTTGATGATGACAAACACAACCGCTAAGCATGAGCATATGCGGTTTCTCTCCCCCGTTTGTCGAAACAAAAAGGGTCAAGAAAGACGGTATGCTTCCCCTCGAGAGATGCTCCCCCTCAAAATATGCATATATTTGAGAGAGCATAATCTCATAGGTAAAAGATAAAAAGCTCCCCCTCAAATTAATAACAAATTATAAAATTTGAGGGACAATAAAATATGCATAATAAAAATACGCATATAATTGACATGAAACAAAATAACCAAAAAGAAACACTTGCACCAAAAAAAAGGATCTTAAGGCTTCGATTTTTCGGTTAATTTTATGTGAGCAAAAAATTACCACGTATTATGACCTCGTCAGGGAACACGTATTATATCCTCGTCAGGAAACACGTATTATATCCTCGTCAGGAAACACGTATTATATCCTCGCCAGGAAACACGTATTATATCCTCGTCAGGAAACACGTATTATATCCTCGTCAGGAAACACGTATTATATCCTCGTCAGGAAACACGTATTGTATCCTCGCCAGGAAACACCTACAAAAGGCAAAGAAAAAATTTCGTGGTACCCTTTTCTTATGGGTCCTTTTAACAGTTAGTATAAAACATAAACTGCAAAAAAAAATTAAAATATGTTGTCGACATAAAATAAAACATGACAACATACAATCCACAAAATTTGTTTAAAACCACAAACGCATCCCACCGGGATTGTCAACATTAAACATTCCTTTCGGAATCCATTTTCTAACCATTCTAATTTTGCGATTGTATTTATCATACACATAAAATGAAGCATTTATATTCGCATTAGGTCTAGAAAAATTACTATTATACATGCGAGCATACGGTTTCCTCCCATAATTCACATTTTTCATTTTTGACATATATGGGGGTTTTTGCACATAAGGTTTTCTCGTTTCAACTTTAGGTGGTTCAAAACACTTTTTAATTTGAATACACGAGCACGTATCAATACATGTATTAGAACCAATGCCTTTTCTACAATTAATGCGATTAGACATATTTAGCATTTTTAACACTTTATCATTGCTATTTTGAAATGCTTTAGCTAACATATTATCTTTTTCATATAAATCGCATTTAGCTTTTAAACAAGCATTATCATTTATGAGAATATCACATTTTGCACATATGTCATTTTCTTCTATTCTTTTATCTAAACATGCAAGTTTCTCATTTAAAACATCACATGATTTGCAAACAATATTTTCGCATGCTTTCTTTTCTAAAGTGATAACTTTATCATTTAACTCATTTTTGATTTTATTATCACATGCAATGGTTTGTTTACAATTATTCAACTCATTTTGACATAATAATAATTCTTCTTTTAATTTAGCATTCTCATTTTTATAACTATTTACGAGAACAATCAATTTTTGAAAAGAGACATTTAACATATCAATATCATCATCGTTATCACTACAACTAGAAAAACTTGAGTATGAAGTACATACCTCTTTCTCGCAGTCGACGATGAGACAAGTTTCTTCATTTCTTTGATCTCGGGTTTCGTCTCTCTTTTCTTTTGAGTTTTCACCATAGGTGATGTTCAAGTTCTCCCAAATATCACGAGCAGTTTCAAAGAGATAAACACGCTCAATATCATCGTTAGTAAGAACCGAAAAGAGAAAATTTTTGGCTTCATAATTTAAACAACAATTATCCTTATCTTCGTCGGACCATTCCGAGCTAGGTTTTTCAACAACTTTGTTGTTTTGAAATTTTGTGGGTTTGAAATTTCCTTTAATAATAATATCCCAAATATTTTGATTTATCCCACGAACATAACGTTCAAAAGAATTTGCCCAAAGATCAAAATTTTCGAAATCAATAAGAAGAGATTTAGAAAACCAAGCATTTTGTTGAGCCATTAAATAAAAGATATAACTTTAAAAATTTAAACAGATAATTTTTGAAAGCCCTGCTCTGATACCAATTGTTAGACAACCTAGGGGGGGTAAGGTTGTATTTAAAACTTTTACTTTCAAAAATTCTTTTATAAAAATATCTTAATAATGTAAATACAACAGAGTATATGAAAACACAACAGATACGTATAAATACAGGATAGTATAAATATAGTAAATAAAGCAGAGTATAAATGCAATGAATATACAATAATTATATAAACAGATATAATTAAATGCACAGCGGAAATATAAAGAGATAAGGGATAGAGATACTTGACACGGAGATTTAGTGATTTACCACAACTTGGTAAACCACCAGTCGAGACACTTCCCGACACGATCCAATAAACGTATTCTTTACGGTAGAATACAAACCAAATACAAAGGAAAGCAATAGGCTCTCAAGCTTTAGCTTATCGAGATATACAGGATCACACACCCGTTATTCAAACACTTACAAGAGGAGTATAACTCACAATGGTAATCACTCTTGTATAATATTTATCACTTGGATATTTTATAAAAACGTTTTATAAAATAAATATGTAGTGATAATATGTAGTATGGAATATTAGTTGGGAGAGATCAGATGGATAGATGGCAGTGTGTTGTTGATCTGTTATTTTATTCTTCTCCACCATCGCATGCATTATATAGCAACTCTTCCAACGGAAACAATGCATCCGCGGTATACCGCCAAAAGCACGCGGTATACCGTGCAGTAATAAAAGTACTTTTGCAGAAGAGAAAGTCAACCCTGCAAAACAAACGTAAACTTGTACCCGCGGTATACCTGCTAAACACCGCGGTATACCGCCCAGACAAAAGTACGACCAATCAATCAGAGATCTACAGTAAGCCGCCGCGGTATACCTGCTGAACCTTGCGTCAGAAAAGGACAGTTTCTCAAAAACCTTATTTAATTAAAATCATTTAAGGTTTTTAGAAATATCCAAGTGGTATATTATTTTAGGGTGTTTATCATTATAAATTATAAACACTAATGACAACGTAAATCTTCCGTCTTGAACTCTTCAGATAAAATCTTCGTGTTCTTCAAGAACTGTACACTTGGATTGGATTGTTAGATAAACAGTAATACGGTGTGTTTGTAATCATCAAAATAAATATATATAAATATATAGAGATGTGGTACACTTGCACCAACAATCTCCCCCTTTTTGATGATGACAAACACAACCGCTAAGCATGAGCATATGCGGTTTCTCTCCCCCGTTTGTCGAAACAAAAAGGGTCAAGAAAGACGGTATGCTTCCCCTCGAGAGATGCTCCCCCTCAAAATATGCATATATTTGAGAGAGCATAATCTCATAGGTAAAAGATAAAAAGCTCCCCCTCAAATTAATAACAAATTATAAAATTTGAGGGACAATAAAATATGCATAATAAAAATACGCATATAATTGACATGAAACAAAATAACCAAAAAGAAACACTTGCACCAAAAAAAAGGATCTTAAGGCTTCGATTTTTCGGTTAATTTTATGTGAGCAAAAAATTACCACGTATTATGACCTCGTCAGGGAACACGTATTATATCCTCGTCAGGAAACACGTATTATATCCTCGTCAGGAAACACGTATTATATCCTCGCCAGGAAACACGTATTATATCCTCGTCAGGAAACACGTATTATATCCTCGTCAGGAAACACGTATTGTATCCTCGCCAGGAAACACCTACAAAAGGCAAAGAAAAAATTTCGTGGTACCCTTTTCTTATGGGTCCTTTTAACAGTTAGTATAAAACATAAACTGCAAAAAAAAAAAAAAATATGTTGTCGACATAAAATAAAACATGACAACATACAATCCACAAAATTTGTTTAAAACCACAAACGCATCCCACCGGGATTGTCAACATTAAACATTCCTTTCGGAATCCATTTTCTAACCATTCTAATTTTGCGATTGTATTTATCATACACATAAAATGAAGCATTTATATTCGCATTAGGTCTAGAAAAATTACTATTATACATGCGAGCATACGGTTTCCTCCCATAATTCACATTTTTCATTTTTGACATATATGGGGGTTTTTGCACATAAGGTTTTCTCGTTTCAACTTTAGGTGGTTCAAAACACTTTTTAATTTGAATACACGAGCACGTATCAATACATGTATTAGAACCAATGCCTTTTCTACAATTAATGCGATTAGACATATTTAGCATTTTTAACACTTTATCATTGCTATTTTGAAATGCTTTAGCTAACATATTATCTTTTTCATATAAATCGCATTTAGCTTTTAAACAAGCATTATCATTTATGAGAATATCACATTTTGCACATATGTCATTTTCTTCTATTCTTTTATCTAAACATGCAAGTTTCTCATTTAAAACATCACATGATTTGCAAACAATATTTTCGCATGCTTTCTTTTCTAAAGTGATAACTTTATCATTTAACTCATTTTTGATTTTATTATCACATGCAATGGTTTGTTTACAATTATTCAACTCATTTTGACATAATAATAATTCTTCTTTTAATTTAGCATTCTCATTTTTATAACTATTTACGAGAACAATCAATTTTTGAAAAGAGACATTTAACATATCAATATCATCATCGTTATCACTACAACTAGAAAAACTTGAGTATGAAGTACATACCTCTTTCTCGCAGTCGACGATGAGACAAGTTTCTTCATTTCTTTGATCTCGGGTTTCGTCTCTCTTTTCTTTTGAGTTTTCACCATAGGTGATGTTCAAGTTCTCCCAAATATCACGAGCAGTTTCAAAGAGATAAACACGCTCAATATCATCGTTAGTAAGAACCGAAAAGAGAAAATTTTTGGCTTCATAATTTAAACAACAATTATCCTTATCTTCGTCGGACCATTCCGAGCTAGGTTTTTCAACAACTTTGTTGTTTTGAAATTTTGTGGGTTTGAAATTTCCTTTAATAATAATATCCCAAATATTTTGATTTATCCCACGAACATAACGTTCAAAAGAATTTGCCCAAAGATCAAAATTTTCGAAATCAATAAGAAGAGATTTAGAAAACCAAGCATTTTGTTGAGCCATTAAATAAAAGATATAACTTTAAAAATTTAAACAGATAATTTTTGAAAGCCCTGCTCTGATACCAATTGTTAGACAACCTAGGGGGGGTAAGGTTGTATTTAAAACTTTTACTTTCAAAAATTCTTTTATAAAAATATCTTAATAATGTAAATACAACAGAGTATATGAAAACACAACAGATACGTATAAATACAGGATAGTATAAATATAGTAAATAAAGCAGAGTATAAATGCAATGAATATACAATAATTATATAAACAGATATAATTAAATGCACAGCGGAAATATAAAGAGATAAGGGATAGAGATACTTGACACGGAGATTTAGTGATTTACCACAACTTGGTAAACCACCAGTCGAGACACTTCCCGACACGATCCAATAAACGTATTCTTTACGGTAGAATACAAACCAAATACAAAGGAAAGCAATAGGCTCTCAAGCTTTAGCTTATCGAGATATACAGGATCACACACCCGTTATTCAAACACTTACAAGAGGAGTATAACTCACAATGGTAATCACTCTTGTATAATATTTATCACTTGGATATTTTATAAAAACGTTTTATAAAATAAATATGTAGTGATAATATGTAGTATGGAATATTAGTTGGGAGAGATCAGATGGATAGATGGCAGTGTGTTGTTGATCTGTTATTTTATTCTTCTCCACCATCGCATGCATTATATAGCAACTCTTCCAACGGAAACAATGCATCCGCGGTATACCGCCAAAAGCACGCGGTATACCGTGCAGTAATAAAAGTACTTTTGCAGAAGAGAAAGTCAACCCTGCAAAACAAACGTAAACTTGTACCCGCGGTATACCTGCTAAACACCGCGGTATACCGCCCAGACAAAAGTACGACCAATCAATCAGAGATCTACAGTAAGCCGCCGCGGTATACCTGCTGAACCTCGCGGTATACCTGCGTCAGAAAAGGACAGTTTCTCAAAAACCTTATTTAATTAAAATCATTTAAGGTTTTTAGAAATATCCAAGTGGTATATTATTTTAGGGTGTTTATCATTATAAATTATAAACACTAATGACAACGTAAATCTTCCGTCTTGAACTCTTCAGATAAAATCTTCGTGTTCTTCAAGAACTGTACACTTGGATTGGATTGTTAGATAAACAGTAATACGGTGTGTTTGTAATCATCAAAATAAATATATATAAATATATAGAGATGTGGTACACTTGCACCAACAGGGGACACTGGAGTCCCTGAGGTGAAACTCGTCTAGGATGGATATGCAATGGGACCCCCTGTAAGTCCTTGAGGTGTAACTCTACGGGGTATGCAATAAAGGCAATTTATTTTGGTCTGAGGATTGTGATGTCTTTATGGCATGGGAACTAGGACCGGGGCTTGCGTAATCTAGTAACATCCTAAGTGACTTAACTTTGTGTGCCCGTCACTTTCGATGGAATCGGGTCTCCCCCGTCACCGAAAGGTGTGGTTTTGGATATATGTTTTTATCCATATTTTCGGTGACGTACTTTATTTATACGAACTGTATTCATGGTTATTGGCAGGGTTCTATGCTTCATACTTATTGGATGTTTTGGAATATTGGAGTTTTGTCCATGTTTGTATTCCTTGGGTTATTTATGTCCAAATACGTTTTGAGTGAGTTGGGTTTAGAATTCATTTTAGAAAACGCTTCATACATTTTGGGAACTTTTCTCCTAGATTTTGGGTGCGTTGGAAAATGAGTCATTTATGCCGTTTGGGAAACCTTTTGGAAATGATAGACTTTGTCGCGAACTTTCATTTAAAAGATTTATTTAAATCATGACTATAATTACTAACTTCCGGTTTATGATTTTATATAGTCATGATAAAATGCTTGAACTCACTAGGCGTAAGCCTAACCCTCTTTATTTGTCGGCATGTGCAACAGGTTCAGGTTGGGAGTAGCTTTAGCTATATTGTGAAGTGGCGAGGGATATTAGGGTGCACGAGAGGTGATTTGTTTAGTGAAGTCTTCCGCACTTGGTTGGACTAGCAACTTGTGTTGTGTTAAATGACACCCGTTTAGGTTGTTTTATTTGGGGAATTATAATGTTTTTAATGTCAAGGTATTTTGAGGAATGAATTGTAGAAGTAATTATATTTATTTTGGGTATTTTATGAAATTTTAAATTAGTTGCTCGTTCCAAATTTGAGGGTGTTACAAGTTGGTATCAGAGCATAAGTTTGAGAGATTTAGGTGTTGATTTTGGATACCTAGACTCAAACTAGTGTTTGTTTAAGTAAAAGAGAGTGAAATTCACCTTTAGGCACTTTTAAGATAGGATGTTTTGAAGTTGATGGATGTTATTAGAAATGAGAATCACGTCGAGAGTAACAAGGATAATCACGTACGGTGCGTTCATAGTGACACCTGGCCAGTGTCACGGTGAACCTACTAGTACATGTGCATACTTGAATTACTTTAATGTGATGATCGTTGGGGTAGTGAAGGAGGTTCTAAGCTAGTAGTCGTTGGAATAGATGGACGATTCTAGTATTAGTCACTTGGAGTGACGATAAGCATGATAATTGCTTTAAGTAGACCGTTTCGGGTCAAGATCGATGGTTGGACTAGAACCATAGGATTATTAAGCCAACTTTGATTTGAGGAAAAACCGTAAGGCTAATTGATGTATTTTCCTAACTCACCCTAAGAGGTTAAAGTATCCGGATGACAATAGTGGACCGGAGGGATTTGGAGGAATATGAGTTGAGACGTTGAATGCCGACTAGTCATGCACAAAGTTTATTTTGAAAATAAGTTTCATCAACTATTTCTTGTGTTTCCAATCCTTATATGGATTGTGTTATGAATTTTGGGAAATATTTGACACGCACACAAGATTTGAAATCATGGTTTTAACGTGCATGAAACCATTTTTTGCGAGAGTCGCAAACTCCGCCGGGATTTGTTTTGCCTTATTCCATTATTGTTCAACATTTGTTTTGGATATAATGATAATCATATTTTATGATGCTTAAGATGTTGGGCAATAACTACGGCTTGTGACTTTAACATTGGATCTCATCCACATATGTTAAAGTTTGGACGGAAAGTTATTTTCCACTATGTCTACGTAAAGTTATTTTGAGAATTTGTCTAATGTGAGTTGTTAAACAATGTTGTTTATATGATATTACCCTAGAAGAGGATTCTTGGGATTTTGGCGTCGCATTATGATTTTGCTTATAATGATTTGGCTTTGGAAGCATGATGTTTAGTACCGTTTTATTGACTTGAGGTCATTGAGTCCATTTAAGTTCATGAAGTTTTATTGTACGACGTTTTGTGTCGTTTGGGTACAATTTTACTATATGCATACTCTATTTGCTTATGTGAAAAGTTTACGAGTTATGTTGGGCATTTGGTCCCACTCGAGTTTTGGTGAGAAAAGTTAATTTTATGCCATAAGGCGACCAAGAAGAGATGAGTTTGGAACTCTAGTGTTGCGTAACTTTTCTTTCAAGAGTTTGTATTATTAAGCATTTTGTTGCAATAGTTCAGTGTATGGATTGATTTATACGTGGCTTAAGTGACGCATGAAAGAATATTTTGGCGACATTTCATAATAATTGCTTGATGCGCTTTGGTCAGTTAAATGTTTTATTATCATTTTATGTAAAGGCGTTACATCGACTTAGGGGTATGCATAGATTGATAACCATTGTTTCTCGGTACTTTGATAAACGAGTCATGTATGAAAATGTTTCATTTATTCCTTGTTTAAATGAAAGGCTATTTGGTCAAAGCATGTTTTAATGGTTTGGGGATCACGGGTGGTTTACGATACGCGATATTTGAAATACACGAATGCACGAGTCGTTGACTTTGGTCAATTTTGAATTGCCGAATATTTTGGAAAATTGAAAACCTTTTTGGTTTTGGAGAAAATGTGTATTTTGGGTATCGTTAGCAAATAGACTTTCAAGCTTGACGTTTTAACGTATTGTATTTCGAACGCGAACTTTTGATGTAAATGCTCCGCAATGGAGATTTTGTAAAATCAATTGCCTAAACCTAGAGTGCGTGGAATTGTTTATGTTTTGAACGTTAATGCGCACTGTTTGTATGATTTAAGGTCGAAAGTCAATTTGAACCCTTTTTGGTGTCAACAATTTATAAACACTTACTTTCTCCTAAGCTTCGGAAAACACGTTGTTGTGTGAAAACCTTATCAGAAGCATTTTTACTCATGTGTCATTATATGACCGGATGAGGAAATTTTGGGAAATTGATTTCAAGAATTTCACCTTTTGAAATTTTGTAGTGAACTATTTAATACATGTCATTTCATTTTAGGGAAGCTACTAGGAAAGTGTTACAAACTTGTATGCATACTCCGATTTAAGATTTCCTCATGATGTTTTAGTCGATATTTTCAAATGATGAAAACGTATTGATTTGTATATTTAAATTTGGAACTTATACAAGTCATTTTATGTTTCGACTAAAGTGTACTCATGAATCATTTCATCGTTTTTGTATAATAAACTGACGCGCGCAAATTTTGTTGGTAAACCTTGTTCCATGCCATGGTATGGTTGAAAGAAATTTTGGTGTCAACCGCCGTTTGAACTTCTTTTGAAGTAAGTAAGAAAACTTTTGTTGCACACTATTTAAAGTGGGCAGTTACTTTACGTGCATGTCATGAGTCAATCCATACTAGAACCGTAGCGGTTTATTTAAAAGAAGTTGTTTATTACGCTTTTGCGTTTTGTTGATAAACTGAACTGCAACGAAATAATTTTCAATATGATTTTTCATATGTGGGACGAGCGTGTCCATTTTTGCGCAACTACCAAACTGATAGTAGTAGTTTTTGTGCGTACAATTAGATTGATATGAAAACCTTTATGTTGAAAATTTCTATAAACGTTTTCGATTGGCATATTTGTTAAATATTTCACTTAAGAAACCTTAAACTCATTAGGCTTGAGAAGGGTAAGCAATCCTGGTTAAAGGTGATGATGTATAGGACCTTGGATGTGGAAGGTTAAGTATTTCGACGCGTGATGGTACGGTAAGTCGTGTAGTATCGTTTGCATGGTCGATGTATTTTTGTAACTAAAGAGTGAGGCTTATGATATCTTCTGTTAACGATTGTGGTAAATCGTTCATTATCTTGATATGGGATTTGGTCAGTTTTGCATAAGGGATAATTGTATTATTGATGGTAGTTTTAAGAAGTTCCGGTTTTAATAGGTGGATATAGTTGAATGACTTTCCGTGGATAGTAGGAAGTCGTCAATTGGATGCTTGGTGCTTGGGTATTCTTAGAGTTGTATAATCGATGCATCAATGTCAACCGTCTGTTTTGGAGTCTGATAGTAACCGTTAGAGCTATACGACAGTTCAATATTGGGAACTATTGAACTTGAGAATTTGTTGTTGTTTGAGTGGCGATCGTATTTTGGGATAACTGGAGAAATAGTTTATAAGTGTGTAGATTCTGGACCGACTGGAAGTCGGGATCTGTCGTTTGGGAAGTATGGATCACCTAAGGTTGGGAGGCAACTGAGGTCTTGTTGTTAGAATCTAATCTCACAAGTTAAGTATTTACTCGGATATAAGTGTAATGTTCTTGAGGGGACATTCATTGTGAGTATATACATGGAGCCATGGAGGTTTGTCATAACAGTGCTTTCAAGAAGGGAAATTCGAATTTCAGTTGGAAGCCGAGGGAACATGAAAAGCGTTGGGAGGAGTAACCTTTGGTTTCATGGGAGCTAGATTTCGAGGACGAAATCTCTTTTAAGGTTGGGAGGATTGTAACACCCTGATTTTTGGAGTATGGCCATAGTGCCATGCAGTTGTGACATCTGTCACAATAGCACCAATGATACTAAAGGTATGGTAGTCTCGGCTATAGTGCCAGGTGATTGTGACATATGTCATAATAGCAACGGCATTACATAGTGGTTGGTCGTCCCAACGAATATGCCATGTAATTATGACAATGGGGTGGCACCCGTAATTTTTGGATAAGTACAATTTCGAATCAGTGTGGAATCGATCCTTTAAGAAAAATATGAAAAATAGGATTCTGGGTTAAATCCTAGATTTTATGGTCTTGTTGGATGGAGAATTCAATTACGAGTCCAACGGTTCTTTCCGGAGCAAAAACGGAGCTAAAACGAAGAAGTTATGGCCAAAACAAGTTTCGGTACGCGTTGAGCTATAGTGCCCGGAGATTGTGACACTGTCACAATCGCATGTCACAATCGCCGGAAGCCAAAACTCTCGGTACATTCTGTGCTATTGTGCCCAGCGATTGTGCCCAGCGATTGTGACACTGTCACTATCGCATGTCACTATCGCCCGGGGGTACCAGGACCTTAAAAATGCGATTTTCAGCCCCATTTCACTCCCCACTTCTCCCATTTCATCCCTTACTCTCCCAAACCGAACCCTAACCCTCTAAATCGTTTTTGTAGCTCTTGAAGCCATAAATCTTGCAAACCAAAGCTTTTCTTTCAATTTTAACAAGGAATTATGGATGGAGGTTAGAACCCTTCTTCTCACTTTCGTTTTGGTAAAATTTCTACACTTTCTAGGGTTTTACCCAACCCTCACCCAAACCTTTTCCTTTCTTTAGATGAAATGATGATTGAGGTTCACTTTGGTAACAATAGAAGTATTTGGTTGGTGGATTCACTTGATGGTGGAGGTAATCTTCTCTTCTCTTCATTTTGGAAATTAGGGTTTCGATCTATTAGTGATTTTGGGTGTAATACGTTGAGGGAAATGATTCTAAGTGTTTGGGGGGATAAATATTTATGGTTGAAAATTGTGGATATAGGTTTTTGGAAGTTTTGGCTTGAGGATGCAAACTTCATCAAAGGAGCTTACGTTGGAGAAACTCTAGATTTAGCTTAAATCTAGCAAGGTGAGTTCAAGTTACTTTGTGAAAACTTTGTACATGCCAAAATGAGTATTTTACAAATATGTATGTGTTTTACTTGAAAATGTATATGGTTGAGTTATTTGGATAGTTTAACTCTTTTGAAGTGTTTATCTTCATAAATGTGTATAATACCCATATTTGGGACTTTTGAACATTTGAATGGTTAGAAACCATGAATCGTCTTTAAAAGATTAATTGCTCAAAATGAGTTTTAATTGATGGTTTAATCATACTTGTGTAAATGATTTTATAAACCATTTGAGAAAATACACTTTTAGTGTTATGGGTCATTTTGAGAATGTTAAGGGTATGAGTTCTTTGGGAAAACCCTTTATGTTTAATTCCGTGTTGAGTTTTGGGTTAATAATGATTTTATGGTACTTACTACCTATTTGATATGAAATGCATTTCTATGCTAAGATGACCGCTATTATGGGTCTAATGGGTATTTGAGCATCTTGCTCGGTTTTCGACTTTGGGATGGTCATGGGGACATTTGTCCGGTTTTAAATGACTCAATGTGGAGTCTTATTTATGGTTTGCATTTATTGCAACTTGATGCATTTTATTGTTCATTTTTTTATATTTACATGGTTGGGTGCTTCGGTCATTTCGGGTTGAGCATGTTTTGTAGACCGAGTTGTATTGGATCCATAGGCACGTGAGTCAATTTTATTGGATGGTCTATCTCTTTGTGCATTCGGTTGTGCGGTTGGTTGACTTCGTCCCTTCACACAACAAGACGCGTTTTGTCTGTAATGGGGTGCCGGAAGGCTGGTATCAGCGGGTACTATTGGGAATGCATGGGTATATGCGTTAGGCCGTGGGGCCACTAGAGAGTAGGCAATAGGGGACACTAGAGTCCCTGAGGTGAAACTCGTCTAGGATGGATATGCAATGGGACCCCCTGTAAGTCCTTGAGGTGTAACTCTACGGGGTATGCAATAAAGGCGATTTATTTTGGTCTGAGGATTGTGATGTCTTTATGGCATGGGAACTAGGACCGGGGCTTGCGTAATCTAGTAACATCCCAAGTGACTTAACTTTGTGTGCCCGTCACTTTCGATGGAATCGGGTCTCCCCCGTCACCGAAAGGTGTGGTTTTGGATATATGTTTTTATCCATATTTTCGGTGACGTACTTTATTTATACGAACTGTATTCATGGTTATTGGCAGGGTTCTATGCTTCATACTTATTGGATGTTTTGGAATATTGGAGTTTTGTCCATGTTTGTATTCCTTGGGTTATTTATGTCCAAATACGTTTTGAGTGAGTTGGGTTTAGAATTCATTTTAGAAAACGCTTCATACATTTTGGGAACTTTTCTCCTAGATTTTGGGTGCGTTGGAAAATGAGTCATTTATGCCGTTTGGGAAACCTTTTGGAAATGATAGACTTTGTCGCGAACTTTCATTTAAAAGATTTATTTAAATCATGACTATAATTACTAACTTCCGATTTATGATTTTATATAGTCATGATAAAATGCTTAAACTCACTAGGCGTAAGCCTAACCCTCTTTATTTGTCGGCATGTGCAACAGGTTCAGGTTGGGAGTAGCTTTAGCTATATTGTGAAGTGGCGAGGGATATTAGGGTGCACGAGAGGTGATTTGTTTAGTGAAGTCTTTCGCACTTGGTTGGACTAGCAACTTGTGTTGTGTTAAATGACACCCGTTTAGGTTGTTTTATTTGGGGAATTATAATGTTTTTAATGTCAAGGTATTTTGAGGAATGAATTGTAGAAGTAATTATATTTATTTTGGGTATTTTATGAAATTTTAAATTAGTTGCTCGTTCCAAATTTGAGGGTGTTACAGTCGGTATATTCTTGTGCCTTCATTGTGGAATTATTGTGCCCATATTTTGGATACACGATATTTAGCTACCAACCACTTACCTGAGTATGCAAAAAAAACCATTTACAAAAATGTTTACAAAAAGGACCATTCTACAGTACCACATATTGACCAAAATGTCTGTTTACCTGATAGTGATGTTCACCATTCCAGAGTACCACATATTGGGATGTTTCCCCCTTGATTTTGTCCAACAGCTTTGTAGCAGTTGGTGTCAAAAGCCTACCTAAATACTTGGCAATGGCCTTTTGCACTATCACCAATCTTTTCATCAAATACTCACGACAAAACTCCAAAGCAGTTATGATTGGATTGTCTCTTCCACCTACTAGTTGTCTATTAAAGACTTCACACATGTTGTTGAGTAGGATATCACATGTGGCCCTTCCTGTTTAAGAAATTTATAAAATAGTTACCTGTGAAATGGGATATTGACTAGTGGTTGGGTGGGATTAGTTTCAACCACTTATAAGCTGCATCATTGAACTTTTGCAATGCTTCCATTTCCCTGTTAAACTGTGGCACTGTGGTAGCAATTGCACATTTCCAAAGCAAATCCTTGTAGGCCTTTCCCTTCCAATATAACTTCATATTATCAAGTATATGCCTAACACAAAACCTATGCTCAGTTGATGGAAAAACTTTTGCAAGTGCAAGTACAAGTCCCTAAGACATGTTGACATTTTAAGTACATTATCAGCCTTCTCATCCACCTCTTCATCCACATGTTTACCTTCCCCATCTCCAAAGAATGGGTCAAACTTATTAAGGCGTGTGAAATCTAAAACAAAATCTTCTTCTGGCATTGATTCACCCACCCCTTCTGCATCCTTACCTTTATCAAGTCTATCCACATAGTTTCTTTCATTAACCCTTACCCCAGAATTTCCTTTATCAACCCCATCAAAATCATTTGCCATACAAATATTTTCATTATTTACCCCAGAATTTCTTTCATTTACCCTAGAATTTCCTTTATCAACCATATCCCCATCTTGTTTATCATGCCATTCTAAACACAGTCTTTTCCTACATTTACTAGACCCATCATCAACTGGTTTCTTTTTATTTTATTGTAAGGTGGTGAATGTTCATCAGGTAGTTCCTCAATGACCACTTTTTTAGGTTCAGGTGACAAAAAATAGGTTTTCAAGTTGGTTATCCCATGTTCAACATAAACACTAAGAATTTTACATTGTGGAACATATTTAAGCAACTGAATGACATCTTGATCACTACCAAAGGCATGTAACCCAAAGTCTAGGTCACTGCCTGGTATGAGAAAATGGTAATACATCATGTAAGTACCTGGGTAACCTAGTTGTTGCATCATAGCATTCACTTGATGGATTGATAACACATCAGGGTCTACCAAGTCGATGAATGTTTCTTTCCCATTCAAGTATTGTCTCCCTGGACTACTCCTAGTGAAAACCCCTCCATGATGAACCTTGAACGAAAAGTATTCTGGGTAATCAGCTGTAATACCCCGGGTAAGTTCGTTAGTTAAATCCTCTTTCCGTTAAATTTAGTTAACTTTAAAATTGGATGTTTAGGGTAAGTTTGGGTTAAATTATAAGTTTAGGGGTGTTTGGGTCATTATTGAATAGTTTAAGCCAAGATTGTAAATTTGGTCTAAAATATATATACCCAAAGATTTCAAATATTTTCAAAACAGAAAATATCAGTGTGTGTGTGTGTTTTGAGACCAAAAGAAGAAGAAGAAGAAGATTTAGTTTAAGGATTCAATTGATGTACTTGGAAGTGATTTGAGGTATGTTTCCTTTGCGTTTTATGTTTGTAATTACTAGTAGAAAGTTTCTATCGGATTAGAATCATCAACTTCATGTCTGGTATTAATTTCTGTCGATTCTGGGTAGAAATTGGGTAAACCGACAGAGGTTTCCGGACACAATTTGAATGTGTCCGGTAGTTTCTTTTGAAGGTGTCTGGTAGTTCCTCCTTGCTGGTGTCTGATAGATGAAGTGTCCGGTAAGTTCTCTTTTCTATGGTTTCCGGATGAAATTAGATACCGGATGGTGTCCGGATTACTTGGGTTTCCGGATGTCGTCCGGATTGTTGATGTTTTCCGGAAAGTTGTGTTGTCCGGATTTTCGATGTTGTCCGGATTGATCATGTTGTCCGGATAGTTTTGTAGTATCCGGAAACTCTAGCTGTTTGATCACTTTTGAGATTTCAGATACTTTTGAGTATCTGGTATCTTTGTGTTCTGTCGACTTTTGGATAGGGTATGAATTAGGACTGGAAATTCTGTGGACTCGACTTAAGTTCGGGTTTGGGGGAAACATTTGAGGATAAGAGTTAGATAGAGTTATCTAGAGTTCTTAGTCTTCTAGTAAGTCATATGTGTTCAATTGGTAAAAAGGTAATTGTATCTAATTGTTTCAGATTCTGTGAATTTGGAGTGAAAGCTGAATCGTTTTGAGAAAAGCTTGGAAGCGTTTTGATAAGCAAACAGGTGAGTTTTACTTCAAACTGTTTTCAAACTGGAATACATATATGTGGATTGAGAATGTGATAAGTAGTGTAATTATGTGCATATGTATGAAGTATGATATAATGAGGTGTATATTATATTTATACGAGTATTACACTACACGAGTGCACGTTGGCCGGGCTTAGGACCGGTGGAGTTTGGTTGTACGGAGGGACAGCGGAGTTGGCTGTATATAAGTGCAGCGGAGTAAAATGATTAGTTGGCTCCCAACCAACTAATATGGCCATGGGAATGAGACAGAAAAGTACACAATGCATGAGTCATAATTGGTATTCATAATGCATGTATATGGTGTTTGTACAAATGATTTTAAACTGACTGGATTTTCTCACTTAGACCAATAGGTCTAACCCTCATTTTGTTTTAAAATATGTATTCCAGGTCATGGATCAAGTAAGAGCAAGTAAGAAGGATAATCCGTGAATAGCTTTTGGAAGATATATGTTTTTGAAGATCATGACGTGTTTCACATTCATAACTTTGTTATTAGATATAATGTAAATTAATTAGCAAAAAGTTTGTAATGAAATACTTATTATGGATGTAAAGACCAAGGGACCGTACTTGTTATATGATGTATCTTTTATTATGAAACAATGTTATGTAAAATATGTTAATTGTTGTATGTTTGGGAAGACGGGTCGTTACATCAGCTGTGACACATTAAAACAAAAGATCAACCATTGTAGGGCTGGAATAAAACTTACAAATCAAAAATCAAAAATCAAACCATTGTGGGTCTGTGTAATACGCACCGTATATTTCTTCTGAACCAGGTCTTCAAATCGTTCTCTAATCGTCCACATTGAAGTAGCCATGGAACGAAGATTCAAGCTTCAAGCTTCAAGATCGTTTGCGTGAATGGGTTTCGTGAATGGGTTTGGAAGGTGAGAGGTTTGACAAAAACACTTGAGTGTTTTTGTTTCAGACATACGGATTACATTAAACAAATGGAGGGAAACGGTACATAGAAGTGGAATGACAAAAGTACCCTCATGTGCGTTGCAACGGGGGGGGGGGGTGTCTTACTAACGGCAGGGATTATACGGAGTTAAGAGGATGTACCAAAATCGAGGCATAGTATGATAGGTCAGGGTGTTTTTGGCAAAAATGAACTTTAGGGACCAAAACCGTTGAAATCAACATACCTCAGGGACGAAAACGGAACTTTACTCTCTATATAATTAAGGCAAACTTGTCTTTTTATTAACTAAAATGTATAATAATTATACATTTTTAAAATTATGTGTTTTTTTATTGTGAATATTTATTTTGAGATTGGAAAACTAACGATAATTAAATAAAATTGTTTTAAGCTCGTTATTAAAAGGATCGATCAAAGGGTATTTCTAAAATACATATGAATGATTATATGTTTTATATCTGTGTGTGTGGTAGCTTTCACCCGTTGATTGAAATTGATTTTGCATTTGAGATTTCCTTTTGACCACCATTTGACTTTTACACTTAATTAATTGACCGTTTGACTTTTACAATCAAATAATACATGGATGGTTAAGTTATTTTAATCCCAACAATTCTTAACTTTTCACCCTCGCTTCTAATTTAATTAATATTGACTTTCAGGAATCAAATTAAAACTTTTTTTGCCTCAATTTACCTCTTGTGATTTTGTTTTGACTTTCCAATTAATTAATTGACCCTTTGACTTTTCCAATTTCAATTAATTTTGGGTTGGACTAGGCCGACTCTAGAGTCTAGAATACATAAATGGATGGATTTAGGTTTGTTTAAACCCAACAATTCTTTAACTTGGATTCTAATTTAATTAATTTTGACTTTCAAGAATTAAATTAAAAATAATCCTTCTTTCTAACATATATTACTATTTTAGTTGGACATAAAATAATAACAAGTGTTTATAAATTTACTTCTTGTGCTTTGTAGAAAATAACATTTTTCATCTATATATATTGCGTGTTTTTCATTGTATACATTTATTTTGGGATTGAGAGACTAACAATAGTTAAATAAATTTGTTTTTAACTCATTATTAAAAAGGATCTAGGATTAATAGTGGACTCGGATTTTTCTGGTTTAAATTAAAAAAAAGCAAAATCTGCATTAAGATGGTTTTCATGTGTTATTTTAAATTTGAAATAATACTACGAAAATGCAAATTTTATATAGTGTTGTTTTATATATGAAATATTCAAGATCTTTTGTGTATAAAAAATATAGTCATGAAACGTTTTTTACATATAAAATAACATTGTATAAATACTTCATTTTCACACATATTGTTTCATGTCTGGAACAACACATAAAAACGAGTTTTTAATTTTGTACAATTTATTGAGTTTGTAAAAAATATATATAGGGGTTGGTTATTTTACAAACCAGTGAAATCTAACAAACCGTACAAACCACATTCAACCAATCATATTTTTTCATTTTCTTCACTTTTTTTTATTATGGGAATTGATTAGTCAGTAATACATGAAACAATTTCATCAAGAATATATAAAGATTGATTAATCAACAATATATGAAACAAATTTCATCAAAGTGAGAACTACATGAAACAATTTCATTGTTACATAGAAACAAAAATATATGAAACAATTTCATCAAAAAATAAATTATATGAAACAATTTCATCATATGAAACAATTTCATTCAATTAAACATTGAAAATACGAGTTTGTACGGTTTGTTAGATTTCATTGGTTTGTAAAATAGTCTTGGCCTATATATATATATATATATATATATATATATATATATATATAATACTAGAAATCTACTCGCGCAATGTAGCGCGATATATCTCGATTTTAATGTGTGGTTTTGAGAAAACGGTCAAAGTTTTTTATAAATTAGTTTAAAGAATGATGTTTTTTGAGGCGTTCATGATTTGAGGAATTGAAAGTGGTTAGAGATAAGGATTAATTAATAAGAGTCCATGATTTAAGGATTTGAAGGTTGTTAGAGATAAATATTAATCAAGTAATTAGCATTAAAAACGGTACATAAAACTTCATTAGTTGTTTTTAAGAGATTTTAAGTAATTAATATTAAATAGCAGTACATGAAGCTTTAAGGGTTGTTTTTAGAGATGGTGATTTGCCCCGACCCGGTGGGGAACCCGGTTTACCCGACCTGGTCGGGGCCGGGGATTCCCCGCTAAACCGGGGACCGGGTCCGGGGATCTCCGTAAGACTGAAACTGGGGTCGGGGCCGGGTAACACGCCCCGACCCGCCCGTACCCGGTATATATATATATATATATATATATATATATATATTGTTATTTATTATTTATTAATATTATTTCATAGTATGTGTTAGTCTGACTCTTCCAACTCAGTTTCATGCAACATTAGGAACCAACAAGGGTGCATGTTTACCCCCATGCTTTATGGTGTAGAGAAAGGTTCAAACGAGAACGCTAACTATTTACGAGAACACGAGAACGGTCGCCCATGTACAAAATCACATGTGACTCACGTACAAAATCACATGTGATTTTACACTACCTGGATTTTGTACGTGATTTGTATAAAATCACATGTGATTTTACATTACCTGGATTTTGTACAAAATCACATGTGATTCACGTCCAGATTTCCAGGTAGTGTAAAATCACATGTGATTTTGTACGTGAATCACATGTGATTTTGTACATGGACGGCCGTTTTCGTAAATAGTTAGCGTTCTCGTTTGAACCCACCTCTTATGGTGTATATATATATACAACGAACAGATTGATTTTTGGTATGTATTTTCACATTATATTAGTCACCATCCTGTAAACTATTATCTTCCATTGTTGGATCTTATCAGCAATCAGAAACTTGTTTGTCCTTTTTTATTTTAAAACTCATAATATCACATCTGGTAAGCCCCAAACATTCCTCCTCTATCTTGAAGTACCTAACTTTTAGGCATCTTTTATTGATCCTACCACTATGATTTCATCTTAGTTTCATACTTTCATCTCAGCTTGGTCTGAACTGGGTCTAAACCAGGTCGGGGGACCGGGTATGAACCGGGGACGGGGAACGGGGAAGAGACCGGGGATTGACCGGGTTTGACCGCATTACGAACCGGGCCCGGGATTATGATCCCCGTACCCGTCGGGGACCGGGGCCGGGGACGGGGCCGCTTACCATAAACCGGGGTCGGGGATAGGGAAACCTGCCCCAAACCATCCCTAGTTGTTTTTAAGAGTTTTTCATAAATGCTTTATAATATAGTATAGATATCTAGAGAGAGATAGAGAGAGAGAGAGAGGGAAAAGATCATGCGAGAAAATGGTGGGTTTACATACATACATATGTATATATATGTATGTGACCTGTGATATATAAGTATGTAAATGAAAATGGTTTTGTCGGAGATGAATGTGCATACATACATACAATGTGTGTATATAAATGAAAATGGTTTCACGGTAGTGGGTTCACGGTGAAGGTTTCGTGGTGGTGGGTTCACGGTGGAGGTTTCACGGTCGTGGGTCGGTGGAGGTTTCACGGTAGAGGGTTAACGGCGATGGGTTTCCGATGGTTGATACCTCGTGGCCTTTTTTCCTCCGGTTTACAGCTCGTGGCCTTCCTTTCTCGACAATGCAGTGTGTGTATGTGTAAGACAGAAATAGAGAGAGGGAGGGAAGGAGACCGTTGCAGGTTGTAGGTGTGGAGATAGAAGTTGCAAGGGGTTGATATGGAGGTTGATGACAAAAATGGAGAAATGGCCACCCCATGTTGACGCTGGAATTTGCACGTTTGTCGGAAAAACTTACTATGCCGACGGTGTGTTCACTTGGAGGAGAAGAAAGTTTTTTTTTTAATTCCATGTGGCATTATTCCGGTGGTGGTTATAAAAGGAGTAAAAGAAAAAATAATATAAAATGGCAAATTAAATCTTAAAATAAAACAAATAGTAAAATGGCCTATTTACCCTTAAAACTAACGGTGAGGATAAATGGACGTTGGGTCTAGGGACCAAATCCAACGGAAACTGCATACACCACTGGTACCAAATCCATAATAAATGAAGTCTAGGGACGAATTCCGTAAAAATCGACATACCACAGAACCAAATCCGTAATTTACTCTAAAATGTATAAAATGAAAAGGGTATGATAGAAAAAAGAAAGGGAAAAAAACAAACCACAAGGACTAAAATTGTAATTTACTGTGTACTCTAATGAAACAAAAAAAGGAAAAAGACAAAAATAGGTAAATAAACTATTAGAGTAAACTACAATTTTGGTCCCTGGTGTATACCAAAATCACTGAAAGTGGTCCCTAAACTTCAAAAACGACATTTTTCATCCCTGGTCTCCTTATTTTGCTCTGAAAGTGGTCCAAAGCTCTAACGCCGTCTAACAAATGGCCGTTTAAGGCCTCATGTGCTTCTCACGTGATGGGCAATTTGGTCATTTCACTATTTCCCTCTCATTTAAACGCCCTTTCGTTGATCCATACTTGTTTCAAGAAACCCTCCATTTTGGTCCTTAACACATATCTCCATTAACACACACTGAGCTTCACACTGAGCTTCCATCTTCAATCTGAGCTTCATCTTGTTAATGCAATGTTACTTCCATGTCTTCTCATACGTGGGTGATCAGAAAGGAGCAAGGGGATGACCTTTATCCCGAACTGGTTTATGGTATGTCTCTGTTTTTCATAAAATCCTTCCTTTGAGTTTTTTTACCTATGTTAATGATCAACCTGTTTATTTAAGTTGTAAACTACTTTCTGATCGATTTTTGTTCCTTCTACAGATCACTATCCTACTCTAATAACAATGAGGATAAACCATGGAGGTGTTTTCACAAAGTCCCCTGGTAGAAGATACATCCATGGTAAGACTTCATTTGTGGACTTGATTGACACTGATTTGTTATCAGTTCATGAGATTGATGCTATGATGTTAGAGTTAGGGTACCAAACAGATGAGAAAATGTATTACCATTTCTTGACTCTAGGAAGTGACATGGATTTTGGGTTAGAAGCCTTAGGGAATGATAGTAATGTGCTGAACCTTATGAAATTTGTTCCTAAGGTAAAATTTGTAGATGTATTTATAGAGCATTGGAAAACACTAGTTGATACATACAACTCACCACCACATGCTAGAAAAATGGAGATACAGGAACTTGATGAACCTGGAAATCAATATGTATCAAAGAAAAAACTTGTTAAGAAGACATGCAAGAAAAAACTGTTTCTTGAGTGGATTGACAATAAAGGTGAGGCATCTAATATAGATAAAGAGAGAGTTGTGGATAAAAACAGAGGCTTTGACTTAAATAAACAGGTTGATATGGATAGGACACTTGATGTGAGTGACATGTTGTATGAACAAGGGAATGATGAAGATATGCCATTTGACCTTAACTTATTGTTTAATGAACCCGAGGTTAATAGAATTGACAAGGGAAAGGGGGTTGAGAAGGGAGATGCAATTGACAAGGGAAAGGGGGTTGATCCATTTGAAATATATGATGAATTTGATCCATTTTTTGTCATGGATTGTTTGTCACAACCTGAGATGGCAAAGGGCAGTGACATGCAACCTGATATGGGCAGTGGCATACATGTGGAGTGCAGTGGCATACAAGCTGATAGTGAAGGAGATGATGATAGTGTAGATGAGGATTATGTTGATGATGATAATAGGATAGAAGAGTATGATATTGACATGGATGACTTTGTTGATGGCAATGTAGAGTGGATTGGAGGAGTTGACGAAACAGTTGAGGATAGTGAAGCAGATATGTTTGATTGGGCACTAGTGCTTAACGATGATCAATTTTCAAGTGGAGATGAGATGGAAGGATATGTTGGGCCCAAGTTGAAGAAATCACATGACAAAAACAGCTTATTTTATTTGGGGCAAACATTTGGCAGCAAAACAGAGGTCATTCAGAAGATTAAGGACCATTCTGTTGAGAGTAGAAGAGATTTAGTGTTGGTGAAAAATGATCTCCAAAGGGTGAGGGCCATGTGCAGGGGAGTGTTACCACAGTTCAACGATTTTGGTGGGACAAGTGGGCCTGGTGGGCCAAGTGGGACACTTAAAGGAAGAAAACCAAAGATTACAAAGGGCAGTGGTCCAAGATGTCCATGGGCTTTGCTCATCTCAACAGATGGAGGCATACAGACTTGGACAGTGAAAACCTATGTTCCCACACACAACTGCCTCCAATGCTGGGACATCTCTCTGGCCACAACAAGTTTTCTCTCTAAGAAGATTACAGATAACATAGTTTCTAATCCCACCATTCCAATACAGGCTCTTCAAACACAGTTGCAGCAGAAGTATGAGATTAATGTGTCACTGACGAAAGCAATGAGGGCAAAGACCATGGCATCTCAGAAGATTTGGGGAGATTTTGAAGAACAGTTCAGTAATCTTAGAGATTACATACAAGAGTTGAAAAGATGTAATCCAGGAACTACTGTCAAGTTAGATGTTGAGGATGAACCAAACCCAAGTGTGAGTACAAGGAAGTTTAGACGGATCTATGTTTGTTTGGGGCCATTGAAACAGGGGTTTAAGGCTGGGAAGAGAGACTTATTAGGTCTTGATGGTACTTTTTGAAGGGTCCCTTTCCAGGACAGGTGTTGACAGCTGTGGGTATTGACTCAAACGGTGGCATATACCCACTAGCATATGGGATTGTAGAAGCTGAGACAATGGCATCATGGACCTGGTTCTTAGAGTATCTTGGAGAGGATCTTGATCTGTGTACAAGATCAAACTTCACATTCATAACAGATAGACAAAAGGTTAGTTTTCCAATTGATGTGTATACTAATTGATGTGTATACTAATTGATGTGTATATTAATTGATGTTTGTGACAGGGACTACTTCCAGCCATTGCAAAGGTTTTTCCATGTGCAGAACATAGATTCTGTCTTAGACATATACATGACAACATGAAGCTAACTTGGAAGGGGAAAGCATACAAGGACCATCTTTGGCAATGTGCAACTGCAACAACTATTCCCCAATTTGAACATGCAATGGAACAACTTAGAATGTTCAATCAAGGTTGTTATGATTGGTTGAAGCTCATCTCACCTCAATCATGGTCTAGGTCCCATTTCACAGGTTAGTTGAACTTACTTTCACTCAGTCTGTGTTACCTTTAGTTACCTCAACAACCTGTCTCATTTCACAGGTTACTTTAACTTTCAATATTATTTTGTGCAATTCAGGTAGGTGTCATACTGATGTACTTCTCAACAATATGTGTGAAGTCTTCAACATGCAGCTTATTGAGGGCAGGGATAAGCCAATAATTTCATGTTTGGAGTATATTAGGCATTACTTAATGAAGAGGATAGTGCATGTGTTGAAAGTCATTGATAAGACTCAAGGACCACTCACTCCAACAACAAGCAAAGCACTGGAAAAGGACAAGAGTGAAGCAACTAAATACAAAGTACATTGGAATGGTGGGGGCAAGTATGAGGTTTGTGGTCCTTGGAATGATCAAGTGGTAGTTGATGTGAGGGCAAAGACTTGTACATGTAGGAGGTGGGAACTGACTGGCATCCCTTGTAAGCATGTTGTAGCAACTAATTGGAACATGGCTTTGAATGGAGCAAATGTTGATTTTCCTGAGAAACGGGTTCATGAAAGTCTTTGGCTTGACACTTGGAAAGACATGTACAGATTCAATATTGAACCCATCAATGGCAAAGCATATTGGGACAAGTTTGATTGCCAAACAACACTTACTGCACCAACCTATCATAAACAAATTGGGAGGCCCAAGAAGAAAAGAAAGAGGGGTCAACATGAAGAGAGCACTGGAGATGGGAAAACAACCAAATTAAGCAGGATTGGGAAGACTGTGACTTGTGCCAAGTGCAGGAAGGAAGGGCATAACTCAAGGACATGCAAAGGTGGATAGATGTGAAGTGATAATGTATTTTGGTACTGTATTTTGATAATGTATGTATGTTGGCACTGTGTTTGGTAAGTTGGATGAAACAATAGCTATGGTTAGGTAAATATTTTCTGTGTGTTTGGTAAATTAACAGAAAATGAATGTATTTTGGTATTATATTAGGCATAACTTGTATGAATGCATATTCTGTGTTTTGGTGATGTATTTGGTTTTAAATGGGCAATCAAACAAGGTAACTTGTATGAATGTATATTCTGTGTGTTGTCTTTAATGAAATGCAAACATTCAACATCACAACAGGGTTTATGAAAGAAATAAGTTTTCATTGAAACTTTTGAACCATTACAAGCATTACAACCACCGACATTGGATTAGGTCAACTAAAAAAGTACAAAAATAAAGAAAACCCAACTGAGAACCAATAAAAGCTTCAAAATCTTGATTTCCTTTTCTTTTGCGTTGAGGGAAGCTTCAACACTGTTCTTTGATCTTAGCAAACCAGGGATTACCTCCATAGCTCGTTGACACAACTGTTGATCGTACCAAGCAAAGAAATCGCATTTGGCAGACTTCCTTGCGCACCCATAAAACCTACGGCCAGGGTTTTTAGTTGTCCATGAAGTCTTTATCATCGTTGGTATGCCACAATCACAAACCACCATTGTCGATACGGTGGAGGAGAGAAAGGCAGAAAGAAATCGAAGGAAAACGAAGAAGAAGACCAAAGAAGAAAGTAAAGCCGTTAGTTTAAATGAGAGGGAAATAGTGAAATGACCAAATTGCCCATCACGTGAGAAGCACATGAGGCCTTAAACGGCCATTTGTTAGACGGCGTTAGAGCTTTAGACCACTTTCAGAGCAAAATAAGGAGACCAGGGACGAAAAATGTCGTTTTTGAAGTTTAGGGACCACTTTCGATGATTTTGGTATACACCAGGACCAAAATTGTAGTTTACTCTAAACTAAAATACCCTTAAGTTAACTAATCATTTATTTAAAGTTAGTCAGAGGGATCAAAAGTGAAATAAAATAGAAACCATAGTGACCAAAAGTGTAATTAATTTGAAAGATGGACCAAAGTTGACTTTTGGTCCATGTGGTTTAGTGATTATAACACATTTAGTCCCTACAGTTTAAAAATTACACTTTAGCCACTACAATATGCATTTCGGTCCGGATTTGGTCCCTCGTCGTTAACCCCATTAAAAAACTCAGTTAAGTGAAGGGTAATTTAGTCCTTTTCCACGTTTTTGTCCTTTTCTATTAAAAAAATAAAATATTTTATATATTATATATTTTATTATATATTATATATATATATATATATATATATTTTGAAAGGCAGTTAACACACACACGCTTTCCCAAGGTATCCGGGCTCCCACTTAAGGGTGCCACCCGACTAATCCCCGTTGACTCGGCCTAGCCTATGGCTGGCCCAACCAGGCTAAGCCTGGCCCAAGATCCGGCCCAAATGGACCATCTTGAAGTCTGGTACCTCAGAGTGCACACCGCGGGGTTCGAACCCTGGTAGTCAAGCCTTCCAGCACTGACCCCCAGGGATGTTACCTTGCCACTGGGCTGCGTCCTCGTTGGTATTATATATTATATATATACACACAATATCTCTCTCTCTCTCTCTCTCTTTCTCTCTCTCTCTATATATATATACAGTCCCGGTTGTAACATCCCTGGCCAATCGTATTAGATATTGTCTGCTTTGTCCACACATCCGGACTCACGGTTTAAAAACGCGTCTGATAGGGGAGGTATCAAGTCCCTCTTATAAGGAAACCTTTGTTTCCATCCCAAACCAATGTGGGATCTTACAATCCACCCCCCCTTGGGAGCCCAGCGTCCTCGCTGGCACCGGTCCGGAACCTGGCTCTGATACCATCTGTAACATCCCAGGCCAATCGTATAAGATATTGTCCGCTTTGTCCACACATCCGGACTCACGGTTTTAAAACGCGTCTGATATGGGAGGTATCAAGTCCCTCTTATAAGGCAACCTTTGTTCCCCTCCCCAACCAATGTGAGATCATCTGTAACATCCCAGGCCAACCGTATCAGATATTGTCCGCTTTGTCCACACACCCGGACTCACGGTTTTAAAACGCGTCTGATAGGGGAGGTATCAAGTCCCTCTTATAAGGCAACATTTGTTCCCCTCCCCAACCAATGTGGGATCTTACACCGGTGATCACAAAAATATTCCCAAACTCAACACCATTCGACCGCCGTCGATGTTCCTTGCACGGGATTCACTTGCTTATCGTCATCCTTCTCCTCCACCACCGTCGGCACAACAGCATAGCAACGGAAAAGTCGTGGATTGGTTTAGAAGTTCTTTGAAGAAGACGAGAACAAAGCAAATGGAAAATGTGGGTGGTGGTGTTTGGAGTAAGCAACGGAAGGGTTCGAGACAATCGCGAGAGAGGTACGATCCAAGGTTTTTGATCAAGGAAGATAGGATCATTAATTCTTAACGATTCAAGAACTACAATGATGATCAAGAACATCCCGAACAAATACAGGAAAAGAACATTCCCAACACCGGTCTAACTTAACATTCAATAGCCCATCCTCATCCTCACTTAACACTTACAACACACACACACATACATACACACACATACATGCAGTACACACATACAATACATACATATATATACACACACTGTACATATACAACACACACACACACACACATATATATATATATATATATATATATATACGAGATGGTGATCGGACATCGTGATGGTTGTTTGGGAGGTGGTTGGTCCACCAGTGAAAAGGAACGACGGGGGTGGGGAAGAGGGCAGCGAGTAAACCCCTTCCCATCCATACAAAGGTGATAAAATATGTTGTGTGAGATCATAGGGATGGATTCATACAAAGGTGGGATCGAACAAAGATAGTGACCGGAGCATACGATGTCGTCGGAGATGGTGACCGGAGCAGGTAAGGTCGCCGGAGATAGTGACCAGAGATGACTGTCCCACCACCCCCACCGGCCATCGTGACCGACATACCCACCATCACCGACATACCCACCATCACCTCGAAACCAAAGTCTCGTAGGTCTGTTTCTTTAGAAAAAGTGTTGTGTGAGATCAAAAGAGTTTTTCATGGTAATGGAAGTTTTTCATGGTGATGAGTTTTTTCATGGTAATGGAAGTCTCGAGGTCTGAGCATATGTATATATTACATACACACACTCACACACACACATACACATATATATATATATATATGTATATATATTATAATATTAATATAAGTTAGAGTAAATTACAGTTTGGTCCCTCTAATTTAAACAAAAGTGTGCAACTTGTCCCTATAAAAGAAAAAGACGAAAATACCCCTTCACTTAACTGAGTTTTATAACGAAGTTAACGGCGAGGGACCAAATCCGGACCAAATAGCATATTGTAGTGGCTAAAGTGTAATTTTTAAACTGTAGGGACCAAATGTGTTATAATCACTAAACCACAAGGATCAAAAGTGTAGTTTACTCTAAAATTAATGTTAGGATTGCTAAAATAAAATAGTTGTTGGAGATCGATGTACTTTTTTTAGAGGTTTAGATGGCATTTGGTTCTCAGATTCTAGAGACATCTGATGAAATTGGAATGTTGAATTCCATCAACCAAATTTCATTTCTTCATTTGGTTCGTTCTTTTTTAATGGAATGAATCTCTGAATTCCATCAAATTTCAGAAATGAGGGAATTTAACAATCCTTAGCAACCATGATACATTTTGATGAAATGAAGTGTTGTATTTTCATAATCCTAAATATACTCTTTAACTTGAAATTATCTAATTAAATTAAATTAGTTTAATTTATTTTAATTATTTAGTTTTTTATTAATATAATTTAATACATTTTTGAGTAAACTACACTTTTGGTCCTATAACTTAAAAATTACACTTTAGCCACTACAATATGCATTTCTGTCCGGATTTGGTATCTCGTCGTTATCTCCGTTGAAAAACTCGGTTAAATTAAAGGATATTTTCGTCATTTTTCTTTAGAAGGATGAGTTGTACAATTTTGTTAAAATCAGAGGGACCAAATTGTAATTTAATCTAATTTAAACTAAAGAGAACAAATCGTAATTTACTCTAATTTCTTTTTATTTTATCCATATATATACATACACACACGACACCATTCGACGCCATCTCCGGCGTCAAAACCCCCTCCCCATCTTCATCCATATAAATAGACCACTTCCATCTCCCACTCGTTGTTCTCCGTCTTTCTCCCACTTTTTTCCGGCAACACTAACCAGGTCAAAAAGGACCATTTGGCGATCTCCAGTGACCACTGTTGTCCCCCCATATCCGCTCACCAGCTACACCCATGACCATCTCCAACTTGTGAGCATCTTCTTCAATAAACATACTATAAATGGGAAGTAGACTTGAAAACTAGACTCGAAGTTTCGCTCAAAAAACGGGTTCCAGAAAGACAATGAGATAGCGTTTTTCTTTCTTTCTAACATTTTGATTTCAGTTTCGTTTAAATAGAAAAGCTTGAAGCAAAGCCCTAGTGCAGAAAAGCATCTCTTACTTGTAATCACATAAAAGAAAGTATCCACAAGTTACCCTGCTAGTGAACCTGGATCCTCCATTAATGTATCTACAAACACTTTTACTATTCTAACCTCCTGTAGACTCGCTCTTAAGTTGTATCAATATGCCCTTCACATTCTACCCATCTGATCACTTTCAAGTAATACCCAAAATCCCGATCATATCTTTCTTATTCACTATCTTTCACGAATGCACACTGCACACACATACATATTGTATGTGTTATAGATACAATAATATGTAATGTATGTGTGTGGGTTGAATGCATGTGTAGTGTGTGTGTGTGTGTGAGTGTTATATGCAATGTGTGTTGTATACGGGGGTTAAGTGTTTTATTTGGTTTTAGAGATGGTGAATGGAGCAGTTTTAGAGATGGTGAATGGAGCAGGTGAATTCATCGGAGATGGTAACCGGAGTAGGTCGGAGTAACAGGTTGGGACGGGAAGGGCTAGAGAGTGCCTAAGGTGGTGATTTGGTCGCTAAAGAAGGGTGTCAGAGAAGTACATCGTCGTGGGGGAGGGCCAACGAGGTGGTTTAGGGGGGAGGGGGTTGGTTCACGATATATATATATATATATATATATATATGTATGTATGTATATATATAGGGGCTTAATCAAATGAGAACTATGTAATTTGTGGTAACCGTGAGATCCAATATTAACCACTCATTTAATTTAATTAACTTTATTTTTTAGTTAATATAAAAGGGTAATTTAGTAATTTAGTGTTTTTGACAACTCATTATCCATTATAACAGGAAAGTAATAACAGGAAAGTAATTATCACAAATTCTTTATGAGATTTCTCTTAACAATCTGTCACCAATATTAACAAAAATATATATTTTTTCAATTCATTCCAAAACTCTCTCTCTCTCTCTCTCTTCCACTCAACCATTGTTGTCGCCCTCAAACTCTGAAGAAAATCACTGTATACAATACTCCGACTCCTACATGCTTTTTTCCTTATATATCGAATTCCCGATCAACCATCACCATTGCCGTCAAACTTCGACAAACACTCGCGTACAAAAAACTTAAGCCTTCACATGGGTTTCTCCTCTCTCGATCTCACTACCAATCAACTGTCACATGGTTTTCGGTTTTCTTTGGTGCCCATCCTTTCTCCCTCAATTGATATGCCAAAATGATTCTAGATCTCGATGGTTCCGGTAAACATCTCCGGCCAACGTTTTTTGGGTTGTGGGTTTGATTTTGATTTTAGGTATCATAATGGGTATGAGTGGGTATCACATTGCATGTTGTATATGTTTATTCGATTTTTGGGGTTGATTTGATTATCACAATAGGTATCACAATGTATCACAATAAGTTTCCTTCTTAAAGTTTAGAATTATTGTGTTGTTTACAAAGTGTATCACGGTGTATCTTCGTTGTTTACAAGTGTATCACATTGTATCTTCGTTGTTTTACGAGGGTATCACAACATTTCTTATTCATTTTGGTTATTTTCGATGTTTACAAAAAGGTATCATAGTGCGTATCACGTATTTTCAATGTTTACAAAGTGTATCACAGTGTGCATCATGTATTCGCGGGAATAATGTTCGTCAGAATAATGTTCGCCGGATAGGGGAAAGAGGAGAGAGGATAGAAGATATTTTTAAAATACCTAAAGAACCCACAATACCCTTTAATTTAAATTTTAATCAAAATTATCAAAATTAATGATTTCCTAATTTATCCTCGTATTTGTGGTCAAGATCGGATCTCACGGTTACCACAGATAACTCAGTTCTTCCTTGAATGAACCCTATGTATATATATATATATATATATATATATATATATATATATATATATATGTGTGTGTGTGTGTGTATGTATGTATATATAATAAAATATAAAATATTTCATTTTATTTTAACAGAAAAAGACAAAAAATGTATAAAAAGACTAAAGTACCCCTCACTTAACTGAGTTTTATAACGAAGTTAATGACGAGGGACCAAATTCGGACCAAAGTGCATATTGTAGTGGCTAAAGTGTAATTTTTAAATTGTAGGGACCAAATGTGTTATAATCACTAAACCACAGAGACCAAATGTGCCACCTCATTCTTCGTGGGATAACTCCAAATCAACCACAATTCACCATTGGAGAATACTCAATTCTCATGGTGTCTGTAACACCCTCAAAATTGGAACGAGCAACTAACTTTAATTTCAATAAAATAACCAAAACTAGATAAAATCATTTCTACAAATCATTCCTGAAAATACCTCAGAATTTAAACATCATAATTTCCACAATTAATAACTTAAGACGGACATTACTTAACACAACACAAGTTGCTAATCCCAAATAAATGCAGAAGACTTCACTAATCAAGTCACCTCTCGTGCACTCTACTAGCACTCGCCACTTCACAGTGTAGCTAAAACTACTCCCAACCTGAGCCTGTTGCACATGCCGAAAAATAAAAAGGGTTAGGCTAACGCCTAGTGAGTTCAAGAGTTTTATCATGACCATATAAATTCATAAATCGAGAGAGATGTAGTTTAAGTCCTGAGTTCTTTAACAACCCAATTCTAGAACAGGACATGCATAGCATTAAATCATAAACATTACAAAACTGGGTCCCAAAAATTTCATTACATCTGTCTCAAAGCTTAGGTTGGCGGAAACAACCTATACACAACTGAGAATAACTAATTACGAAAAGTATGAGTGACACAACTTCTATTTGCATTTATACTCTAGTCCTGCCCTGCTCGCTTGCCAGAGCCTTTTACTACACGCTTACCTGAAAATGATTTAGTTTTTGAAAAGCGAGGGTTAGACCAAAAGGCCTAGTGAATTCCCTCCGAAAACAGTTCTTAACAACAATAGTAAAATCATTTCATAAATACATTAATCATATCCACATAAAGCATCAATCATGGTACTGCACAGTGTTCAAGGATCTCATTAGCTAACCGCGATCGGGGCCCAAACAGACTCCCCTCTCGCCTCATACCGGGGCCCAAGCAGACTCCCCTCTATCCGAGTAGGAAGGAAACAAATTCCCTCCTACAAGCTCGTCACAAATGCCCAAGGGATCATCGAATCCTGAGGTACTCTGATCCCACTGTGTAGACCGACTCCACATAGCATACACATACTCACATTAAATCACGGAACGAGAAATCTTTATAAATCATTTCATGTTGCTAAATAGGTTTTCAAACAAAACATACTTTTCATGGAATAGTTCGTAAAAGCTTGTAAGGAAATCATGTTTGTAAACACACCATAATCAGTAAGACATTTAACTTTCATTCAACGTAAAAAGGATTAAGGGAACTCACCTGTTCTTCTCACTTCACGACCTCATACTTAGGCTTCCGATCTCTAGGTGGAACACCTATATTTTTAATAAACGTACGTCACAAATCTTTAAATTATTATTCGAGCCTGCTTCCGTACTTAACCCAAATTTATCTAAGTTGATAAGCTACACTTCTAGACCAATTTTTTTAATTTATTGGACTCTGCTTACCGGCCCGAACAATAATACCAGCTCCTATAATTTAAAGCCCAACCCCGGATTATAAATTTTATTAATACCGGATCTTAAATCAATCATATCGGAAGCCCAATACAAAAGCATACCGGATCTGGTTATCCATTCCGGATCTACGCCCTTAACCACACTCCGGGTCCACACACATTAAATTCAAAGGAGGCCCGATTCCAATTAAATACCGGATCCCTCAAAGGAGGCCCAATTTCCGGTTTGCATGATTCCGGGTCTACCATAAGTCTGGCCCAGGTTCCGGTGTTTGTTTGGTCCACAACAATTCCGAATCCGAGTTTTATTAATTCCGGTTCTTATTTGTTTAGCCTACCAATTCCGGATCCAAATCAAAGGATTTCGGATCCCTCGCCAAACCAAGACCATTCCGGATCCCTTTGGGGATTCCGGTTCTCTTATGGACCCAAATCCAATTCCGGATCCAATAATGGATTCTGGATCTCACATAAATTCCGGGACTTACATGGCGACGATACAGATTGATTCTTAGTACTGAAAAATTAAACCATTTAAATTGATTATGGAGTCCCTTTCCTAACAAAATGATTAATCTGCTCTTTTAATCTTCTTAAGATGATTAGCCTATCCTTTTAGAGCATCATTAACAACTTTTAAGCAAATTTCACAAGAACCTTAACCTAGCAATAAATTTCTAAACCAAGGGTTTGATAGAAAAGTTTACCTGTATGAATCTTTGCAGAATAACTTCAATCCCACCTCCTCTCCAAGTCTGTGAATTGATGATGCTTTCTCCCAGATGTGAATTTGCACCATTCCTTCTCTGATCTCTCTCTCTCAGCCACCAAAATCACCAATAATGATCTCCTAGGGTTTTGAGCCCAATTTTGGTAGTTTATATACTCTCTCCATCTTTACGATTTGGCCCCTGGACTTTCAACCCTCAAAACTTCCCACACAACTTTAATCTTTTCTAATTAGATTCGGGTTATTACAACACTCACCCCTCAAAAGAATTCCGTCCCCATAATTCCATTATCGAAAAGATGAGGGTATTTGGACGTCACATCCGCTTCTACTTCCCCAAGTTGCCTCTCGCCCCTCATGATACCCCCACCGAACCTTTACTAGTCGGGTCTCTTTGTTTCTTGTTTTGCGAACCTTATTGTCCACGATTTCTATTGGCCCTTCTACATAAGTCAACTTCTCATCAACGCTGATATCCTCTAAGGTACAGCCACATCGGCTCCTGTCAAGCACTTCTTTAAGTTCGGGACATGAAATGTCGAATGAACTCCTCTTAACTCCTCTGGCAATTTTAACTTGTAAGCTTCTGCTCCAACTCGTTCAATAATAACAAAAGTCAACTTTTGCCTCCTGTATTCCTTGGAAGGTCACCATCATCACAACTTCCAACATTCGCTCTTCAAAATATAGACGCACATCACACTATAAATTTTCCCAAAGTCTCATCGGGCACCCAAAGTTCGTACACTATCTATCCAACCTTCGAAATTTCGACGGATCTACAAAACATAATCCACCTCACCTTTCTCCGGAATGTACCACCTCAACTATGGCGTCCTTCGCATCAGACTGCCCCTTTCCCAAAATCGTGGCTCAGAAGTCTTATGCTTTTCAGTCCAACCAACTTAGTTCCACTCGGTTGTCCCAAACCGTTCAGATGGAAAACATAACCGTACTCCATACTTCGGAGCCGCCCTCGATGAGTCACCTCTGTGCTATATCATGCAATCCGGTACCACATACTTGTAACCTCTCGGATCACTATACTCGCTTAAATACCACCCGCCAAATCCAAGGTTAAATCGCACCTTAATTTGCTCACTTTCGTCCCCACACACCTGGACTCACGGTTCTAAAATGCGCCTAATTACGATCCCTCATACCTCTTTACTTCCTTGAAGAAACTTCGCGGAACTCTCCGCCACTACAACGTGACTCCTTTACTAGGAAACAGTCACCACTTGCCAACTAGGCCAACCTTGACCGTCCCAATAAGCTTATTCTCAAGAGTTCCCTCGTCGGCTTACATGAAATTCTAAATTACTTCTCCCAACCGGCATACGTCTATGCGGATCATACTCCCTTTCTCGAAACACATCGGCTACAACTCGTCAACGAAAACGTACGTTATCACCATTTCATCACCTCACATTTATACGTAACTCAAAGCGGAATCCTTCATAATCCCTCATTGGAGTGTTCACCTATCCGAATTGAACTTATCCTGAAAACATATCAATTCTTCACTGCTTGCCACAAACGTCCAATCATATAAAACATGACTTCGGTTATCCTCACTCAACCAGGAGGAGTACCCATGGTCACACAATACTATTCTCAAAAGCTAATCACTGAACGACCAGTTCGTTTGAACATTTCTCACAATATCACCAACTCAAACTCATTCAACTGCCTTATTTCACTTCTTTCCCGCACTAAAACATACACATATTCCCCCTCCTCCATGCTCTTTCCAGGAGTTCGCACCCTTAATTCTAACTTGTGTTATCCAACCAAGTTATCTCGAAATGACATCGGTGTTCGAAATCGCTACACGTTCTTGATCTCCAAACTGCTCCCTCCTCGGATAATTCCTTCACACATAAGAAATAGTTCATATCTCTTTAAAGATTTCGTATCTTCTATACCTTATTGACGACTAACCCATCCATCATCTTCCTTAGACTTCCAATGCTTCCAAAATATACTTACTTAGCGACTCACCCAACCAAAACACTTGGTTTCTCATTTGGGTAACCTCCCACTACCGCTCCGCCATTCTATTCCGATAAAAGCCATATCGCAACGTCAACTCTCAAACCACGTGCCCCTACAACTTGATTAACAAATCGTACACCTCATCCGAAATCCTCAAAAAGCTTCCACCTGATGCTTCCTCTTTCTAACATCACATTACTACAACACTGCTGGCACATTTATCTTGGCAATTGATGCCACTACTCACCCATACATTCTCCACCCATAACATCACACTACAGACCAGGTCTCTCGAGGTCATTCGTACACAATTCGAACTTGCCTTCATATTCATCCGCATAAATAACCGAGTTTATCTCACTACTTTGTCTTTTACCAACTCTAAATCAACAACTCACGAGTTCCCGACTAACTCAAACATATTCGATTCTTGCTAGTTCTTTGCGATTCCAAACCATTACATAGACATGGCACATTCCCTCACATATCGATATAATCTATACGCCCACACGAGGTGTTCCATCATTATAGATACATCTTTCCAGAACGACCTCCTACATTTACCCACACCGTGGTAATTCTCTCCGCTTCCAACCTCTTGACACCACCTTCAACTCCGGACATATAAATAGCTGTCGACTTTAATAATAATAGTCGACCTGTGGATGCTTTACTAACTTTTCCGTCATCAAAGGTTCCTAATAGAACCTAGTTCTTCCATCATATCATGATCATCTACACATCCAGTCGTTCTCATTTCAAAACTTACTCGTGCAATGTCAACATTGCAAGATCACCTTAAAAACTCTTATTCGACGTTGAGGATATTTCATTTCTGCCTCACAACACTACTCACAATGAGTTGCTAATACCAACACCTCTCCACTCTCGGAGTTCTTCCTTAGCTTAAAATATAATACTCTACGACCTAGTGAGTTCATAGCCTTCATTCATGACAACGCGATAAATAAATCATTTCGCACGTTTTCTCATTTTAAAGAACAACACTTGGAAACAACTTGGGTACACATGACCCCAATATTCTCATAACTCCAATGCCCTGCACAACGACCTCAAGAATCGTTCGCATGAACCCTTTTAGTAAAACTCAATCTTACTCTACCAAAACAACGTGGTTACGACAGTAACATATGGAATGAAAATCTTCCATACGACAAAATTCTGAAAGAAATTACCGACACGAAATAAACCAGTCGGCTCTCACACCCATTTATATGACTTCAACATGTCAATACTCATTTTGGTTATAAAAGTTTTGCTGGCAAACGTTTTCTTGACTTTTTGCAACAATTTAACTTATCATGAAAAGTGTGAAGTAATTTGCAAATTGCTAAGCTTAAAATTTCATTGTGCGACGTAAATGTAATTGCCTTTTTCTTTAAATACACGGTTGCACATACTGACTCAATCCTGACCAAATATTGCTATTTACGCATTTTCTTTTAATCACAAAAACTCATGTAACACACACAAGGACTCAATGCATGAAATTCTATTCGCAAATGAAGGCTACTCACTCAAACAAGGTCAACCGTTTTACTCATGCAACTTATCATTGACACTCTACTTTCGACCAGAGGTCGCCCTCTCGGCCTTGCAACACTTGCTATACATGCATTCCACGGCCCACTTACTCAACCATTTCATACTATTTTTGTCTTGATCACTTATCTCACATTCTACCTCTGAACGTTTTCAATCCTCTACTGGTATCTCCCTTCACTGATCCTACCACAGAAAAGCTCGACTAGAAAGTCACTTGTCCTCTTCGAACCCACGAAGATCTGCCTCTAAACGGCTCATAACATTCCAAACAACATTTCGTCTCTACCGTGTATACACACGTCACAACATAGGTGATTTCTCACGATACTTCCCCATCAATGGGTCTCAATCTACCCCTCAAGGATCTTGCTGACATTCTAGATTACTGGAATACGACATATAAGCTAGCTTAAGACTACAACTTCGGAATAATAAGGCAGCTTAAGCACATACATGTACTTGTAAGTTTGCAATTACACTGGCCAGGTGTAATCCCAAACTTACCTTACATGACTGTCCTCGGTACCCTATTAGTCCTATCTCTACAATAGTGCCCTCCTAACGCATTTCCTGATTCTCAGTTGTGATGTCTACTCCCAAAGTTTAAGTTTAGGCCCATCCGGTCACCTAAATCCCTTAAACTATGGCTCTGATACCATTTGTAACAACCCAATTCTAGAACATGACATGCATAGCATTAAATCATAAACATTACAAAACTGGGTCCCAAATATTTCATTAAATCTGTCTCAAAGCTTAGGTTGGCGGAAACAACCTATACACAACTGAGAAAAACTAATTACTAAAAGTATGAGTGGCACAACTTCTATTTGCATTTATACTCTAGTCCTGCCCTGCTCGCTTGCCAGAACCTTCTACTACACGCTTACCTGAAAATGGTTTAGTTTTTGAAAAGTGAGGGTTAGACCAAAAGGCCTAGTGATTTCCCTCCGAAAACAGTTCTTAACAACAGTAATAAAATCATTTCATAAATACATTAATCATCTCCACATAAAGCATTAATCATGGTAGTGCACAGTGTTCAAGGATCTCATTAGCTAACCGCGATCGGGGCCCAAGCAGACTCCCCTCTCGCCTCATATCGGGGCCCAAGCAGACTCCCCTCTATCCGAGTAGGAAGGAAACGAATTCCCTCCTACAAGCTCGTCACAAATGCCCAAGGAATCATCAAATCCCGAGGTACTCTGATCCCACTGTGCAAACCGACTCCACATAGCATACACATACTCACATTAAATCACGGAACGAGAAATCTTTATAAATCTTTATAAATCATTTCGTGTTGCTAAATAGGTTTTCAAACAAAACATACTTTTCATGGAATAGTTCGTAAAAGCTTGTAAGCAAATCATGTTTGTAAACACACCATAATCAGTAAGACATTTAACTTTCATTCCACGTAAAAAGGATTAAGGGAACTCACCTGTTCTTCTCGCTTCACGACCTCATACTTAGGCTTCCGATCTCTAGGTGGAACACCTATAATTTTAATAAACGTACGTCACAATCTTTAAATTATTATTCGAGCCTGCTTCCGTACTTAACCCAAATTTATCTAAGTTGATAAGCTACACTTCTAGTCCAAATTTTTTAATTTATTGACTCTGCTTACCGGCCCGAACAATAATACCGGATCCTATAATTTAAAGCCCAACCCCGTATTATAAATTTTATTAATACCGGATCTTAAATCAGTCATATCGGAAGCCCAATACAAAAGCATATCGGATCTGGTTATCCATTCCGGATCTACGCCCTTAACCACACTCCGGGTCCACACACATTAAATTCAAAGGAGGCCCAATTCCAATTAAATACCGGATCCCTCAAAGGAGGCCCAATTTCCGGTTTGCATGATTCCGGATCTACCATAAGTCTGACCCAGGTTCCGGTGTTTGTTTGGTCCACAACAATTCCGGATTCGAGTTTTATTAATTCCGGTTCTTATTTGTTTAGCCTACCAATTCTGGATCCAAATCAAAGGATTTCGGATCCCTCGCCAAACCAAGACCATTACGGATCCCTTTGGGGATTCCGGTTCTCTTATAGACCCAAATCCAATTCCGGATCCAATAATGGATTCCGGATCTCACATAAATTCCGGGACTTACATGGCGACGATACAGATTGATTCTTAGTACTGAAAAATTAAACCATTTAAATTGATTATGGAGTCCCTTTCCTAACAAAATGATTAATCTGCTCTTTTAATCTGCTTAAGATGATTAGCCTATCCTTCTAGAGCATCATTAACAACTTTTAAGCAAATTTCACAATAACCTTAACCCAGCAATAAATTTCTAAACCAAGGGTTTGAGAGAAAAGTTTACCTCTATGAATCTTTGCAGAATAACTTCAATCCCACCTCCTCTCCAAGTCTGTGAATCGATGATGCTTTCTCCCAGATGTGAATTTGCACCATTCCTGCTCTGATCTCTCTCTCTCTCAGCCGCCAAAATCACCAATAATGATCTCCTAGGGTTTTGAGCCCAATTTTGGTAGTTTATATACTCTCTCCAACTTTACGACTTGGCCCCTGGACTTTCAACCCTCAAAACTTCCCACGCAACTTTAATCTTTTCTAATTAGATCCGGGTTATTACAAGTTCAAAGTAATTTACTTTAGATGCAAATCGCCCATTTTCCAACTCACACAAATCCCCGTGCTGAAAACTTTAATATAACATGATTTCCAAAATGAACTCTTTCCCAAAACCAACGTGAAAGGTGAGATAACATTTGATTCTCAAAACGATTGAATTCATAAATAAATCACCATTATTCCAAACATCTCAAACATGGATGAAGCATAACCCATAACTCATATAACGTGGGAAACAATTCATATAATATGATGCGTCACCGAAAACATGGATAAACACAAATACCCAAAACAACACCTTTCGGTGACGGGGGAGGCCCGTATACATTGCACGTGACGGAACACAAAAGTGGGTCACCTACTATGCAATAAAACAACACGTGGACTACTCTCGTAAACTGAGCTCAATCACTCCAGATCTATTGCCCGCGAGACTAGGGAGCCCCCAATTTCAACCACTCCAGGTCTATACATTGTGTCACTCCAAATCCACAAACAAGCACGTTTGGGATTACACCTTACTGCCCATGAGACGACGCCCGACCTTATAGGCCCACGCTTTACTTCATGGAACCCGATGCCTATCTCGTGTAACATCCTAAAAAAACAGGGCTAATTTAAACCTCAATTTATAATAAGATTTAAACATAAAACTTCCAAACTTTATACATAAGTAGAGAATTAATTATGAGGGTCATATTTACAAATATCGAATTCTTCAAATAACCTATTAATCTAATCATGTCATTATAATCAGATTAACAAGGTTATCTAAGTAATCCATCAAAAAGCCTCAATATTCATTAACTTCTCCACTATTCCAAAAGCTCTCGTCCCACATTCCTTTATTTCCCAGAGCCAGTACCTGGTAAGAAAATAGAATTTGAAACGATTAGGCTAACGCCTAGTGAGAACATTCGGTTTCAAAATAGTATTCTTAAAATCAATATAAGCAAGGCATAACAAACCAGGTTTACCTTTTTCTTACCATATGTGTCAACATCTTACGATGACGGGGTTAAACCCGATTCCATGAATATGACCGACACCAAGTCAGCCATGATATCATGTTCAAGAGCCCACTACGAATCTCCACGGATTCTAGATTAATGCTCATATCCAAGAAATCACAATTACACATGTCAATTTCTTGGAAAGGAAGTAGGGATTACAATTACACATGTCAATCTCTTTCCTTCCTTAGAAATGGGAATTACGATTAGTCCACGCCTATTCCTCATTTCACCTAAACAGGAATTACGATTAGTCCACGCCTATTTCACGTTTATCATACACACTGGAATTACGATTAATCCACGCATATTCCATGTGTTCATATAAAAACTAGTGCATATGGATCCATTACACTTATTTGTACTCGTACATGTTATTGCTTAATATAAATCACTTTCAAATAACGTTAATGAAGTTAAGCAACACCATTCATTTCAAGATAATCAATTTTGTTTTGTATCAAAACTCATTCAGGAAACATTCATTATAAAATATACCTTACCATAATTAAAAACATTTATAAAAGGGTAAGGTAAGAAAGAACTCACCTGACAGCAGTAATGTCACTCTCACTTTACTTCTTAAAGCTGTAAGGATTTTTCCGTCACCAACTTCACAAAGATCTGAAATACCGAAATACACATTGTACTAGTATCAATCTACTGTACAGGACCCTTAAAGATTAAGAATCCTAAATAATCAAAATTCTCGACACTTATCGCAACCTACTACTTGCGATAACACTTGTCGCAACCTACTACTTGCGACACAATTCTTATCGCAACCCATTGTTGCGATATCCCCATCTTATCGCAACCAACTGTTGTGACATACAACTTATCGCAACCAACTGTTGCGATATACATCTTATCGCAACCAACTGTTGCGATACAACCATCTTATCGCAACTATCATCCTTATCGCAACTAACTGTTTGCGATACTCATCTTTGTCTCAACTAACTGCAAACGTATTTAAGCCAAAATCTATTTTTTTAAGCTATAATAAATTCTACAAAAGTGCAGATATGCTTAACATCAACAGTAGAAACTATTTATATACCCAGTTTTCTCATATTTTCCAAAATCATCAAAACCCAATTTCTAAACCATAGAAAACTTTAGCTATATGAGATGAAGGATTATATGAGAGATATTGTATATTAAAGTTTTCAGCACGGGATTTGTGTGCGTTGGAAAAATGGGTGATTTGCATCTAAAGTAAATTCTTTTGAACTCATGACTTAAATTGCATCTCTCACGATTTATGAATTTATATGGTCATGATAAAACTCTTGAACTCACTAGGCGTTAGCCTAACCCTTTTTATTTGTCGGCATGTGCAACAGGCTCATGTTGGGAGTAGCGTTAGCTATACAGTGAAGTGGTGAGTGCTAGTAGAGTGCACGAGAGGTGATTTTGATTAGTGAAGTCTTCCGCCTTTATTTGGGACTAGCAACTTGTGTTGTGTTAAGTAACGCCCGTTTTAAGTTATTTATTGTGGGAATTATGATGTTTAAATTCCGAGGTATTTTCAGGGAAGATCTGTAGAAATGATTTTATCCTCCTTTGGTTATTTTACTGAAATTAAAGTTAGTTGCTCGTTCTAATTTTGAGGGTGTTACAGATATACCTTTGATTTCCCAAGATTGCACTTTGATTTCTAGTTGCAGAATCTGTTTTGCTTTTTCTTCTTCTTCTTCTTTCGGTTCTATCTCTCTCTCTCTCTTTTGCACCGTAAAACACACACACACATGTAACAAGATGAAAAGTGAAAAGTGTTTCACTTTTGTTTCTTATCTCATCAAAGAGGCGGTGGTGGTAACAACCAAATAGCCCCTCAACTATCATCAAATGACAATTTATACCCTCCAATTTATAAATTAAAATTAAAGTTTACCCCTTAACTTATAACTCCGTAAAACAAATAACGTAACTTATTCGGGGTTAAACTCTAAAATTAATCTATCACATAATAAATCATAAATTTATCAATAAAACCCATCTTAACACTTTATACAAAAATCGAGGTGTTACATCTCGTGCCAAGCAGATATGGAATTACACCTTGCTGCCCATGAGACGACGCCCGACCATATAGGCCCACGCCTTATCATGGAACCCGATGCCTATTCCGTGCTACAAAAGAGAAACTAGCGTCTCGTAAACTGAGCTCAATCACTCCAGATCTATTGCCCGCGAGACTTGGGGAAACTCAAGTTCCTATGGATCCATAGCTAACAAGGTCTAAAACATTACACGACCCCAATTGAATAAACAAGTGCATTTAAAACATGCAATTCCCCAATAATGTAAATAATGATCAAAACTCGACTCTGAGCTATCAAAACTGGACAATTGTCCTCAAGACTTAACAAAATCCAATACTGAGTCATAAACTCAACTGACTCAAAAGACAATTCATGAAATGTCATAACATGAGATTAAACGTAGCAACACACACTTTTGCCAATAATATTTCAAATCCACGAAAACCCGAAATACAACCTTGGGTCGGAACAACCCTCTTTTCCAAAGGACTCATACCGTTCATTTCCAAAACGTCCCATAATGTACTAAATGCATGTTTCCAAAATATACACAAGATGCATTTTTATAACAAGTAGCCTCCATTTATAACATAAATCAACAACCCATTTTCATGTATGATTTATCTATCACATTTTCCCAAAAATTCCGAATGTAAGTGTTTTACAATATTTACCACAATAGATACCTCAAAAGTTAAAACCCACCAAATAACTCAACATTGATAATTTTCATGTAAAACACATAAGTACTTGGAAAAATAACATTTTGGCATGTACAAAGTTTTCACAAAGCAACTTGAACTCACCTTGCTAGATTTAGGCTAAATCTAGATTTTCCCCAAACGTAAGCTCCCTTGAAGAAACTTGAACCTTCAAGCCAAATCTTCCAAAAACCTAGATCCATAAGTTTCCAACCATAAATATTCATATCCAACCACTTAGAATAGTTCACCCAAACATATTACATCAAAATCTCCATTTTGATTCAATACCCCAATTTGACCTAACTTTTCTCAAAATCATCCAAACCGAATTTGAGAAAGATAACCACCAGGAAGTCATTAATGGAGCATTCTTAACTCATATGAAAGTTTAGAAAGAGGGAAGATGAACTTACAAGTGGGTTTACAAGAAAACCCCAAAATTTGGTCAACAATGGTGAAGAGATGATGAAGAAGATGAAGTTGTCGAGCTTCCACCCACAAGGCTTGAATATCTAGCTCTCAATCTTCTAAATGCACTTGAAGATTTTGATTTGGTGAAATATATGGGTTTGGACCGCCTTGGAAGAGAGAGGAGAAAGGTTGGTGAAGAAACAAATGAAGAAAAGCGAGAAAAATCGGATTTAAAAGGGGGTGCACAGGTGCTCGCGGTTTAGCTCGCGGCCGCGAGCATAGCTGCTGCCAAGTTTTGGGCAATTGCTCGCGGGCGCGAGCGAATGGTGGTGCGGGCGCGAGCAGTTCATTTTTCTGACCAAAATTTATTCTTTTTCAAAAGCGATATCCAACCTAACCAACACTCCAAATACTTCCAAAAGACAAATTTATGGTGAAATTATCTATAAAACTTGAAGTTATACTTACCCCAAAAATCAGGGTGTTACAATGTCACCTCAATACCCCAAAGTTTTTTCTTTTATAGATATAAAGATTATTTTATTTGTTTTTTTTTAAAAAGGGTCATCTAAAATAGACAACCCTATAAGTCAAACTCATGAATTGACACAAATGAATCCCATGCATCTACCTTTCTTATACAAATCACATTGCTCCAACTTTTCAACCTTTTACCAATGTGGGACAACTCCAAATCACCATTGGAAAATACTCAATTCTTATGGTGACATCTCAATACCCCAAGGTTTTTTATTTTATTGATATAAAGATAAAGATATAAAGGTATATACATATATCTATATAAATTTTAAAAGTTTTGAGTTGGCCAAAATGAGCCAACCTAATACTATAGAGGGTTAGCCAAAATGAGCCAACATCTTGAGTTTATAGGATCGGCCAAAATGAGCCAACCCCGTGACTTGGCACAAAGGCAACTCAACCTTCATGTATATATCCATAATTCATTGTCAAGTTTTTGTATCTCCTCACCAATGTGGGACAACCAAAATGCACCAAATTTCAAGATTTGATGAATACTCAAATGTCATTGTGCCACCTCATTCTTGGTGGTTTCTCCTTTAATATATATATATATATTGATATATTGATATATTGATTGATTGATATTGATATATACATATATATATATATATATATATATAAGGGATGGTGAAAAGCAACCAACCCAAACTTGATATGGTTAGCCAAAATTAGCCAACCACATGAGTTCATATAGAGGGTCAGCTAAAATAAGCTAACCCATGAGTTTTCACAAAGACTTTCTCTTCTCCTAATAAATACCCACATCATTCTTTCATTCTATCATCTCCTCACCAATGTGGGATAACCAAAATGCACCAAATTTCAAGATTTGATGAATACTCAAATGTCATTGTGCCACCTCATTCTTGTTGGTTTCTCCTTTAATATATATATTGATATTGATTGATTGATATTGATTGATTGATATTGATATTGATATATATATATATAAGGGATGGTGAAAAGCAATCAACCCAAACTTGATATGGTTAGCCAAAGTTAGCCAACCACATGAGTTCATATATAGGGTCAACTAAAATAAGCTAACCCATGAGTTTGTACAAAGACTTTCTCTCCTCCTAATAAATACCCACATCATTCTTTCATTTTATCATCTCCTCACCAATGTGGGATAACCAAAATGCACCAAATTTCAAAATTTGATGAATACTCAAATGTCATTGTGCCACCTCATTCTTGGTGGTTTTTGTTTTAATATATATATTGATTGATGATTGATTGATTCTCATGATGCCATCTCAATACCCCAAGGTTTTTTATTTTATTGATATAAAGATAAAGATATAAAGGTATATACATATATCTATATAAATTTTAAAAGTTTTGAGTTGGCCAAAATGAGCCAACCTAATACTATAGAGGGTTAGCCAAAATGAGCCAACATCTTGAGTTTAGAGGATCGGCCAAAATGAGCCAACCCCGTGACTTGGCACAAAGGCATCTCAACCTTCATGTATATATCCATAATTCATTGTCAAGTTTTTGTATCTCCTCACCAATGTGGGATAACCAAAATGCACCAAATTTCAAGATTTGATGAATACTCAAATGTCATTGTGCCACCTCATTCTTGGTGGTTTCTCCTTTAATATATATATATATATTGATATATTGATTGATTGATATTGATATATATATATATATATATAAAAGGGATGGTGAAAAGCAACCAACCCAAACTTGATATGGTTAGCCAAAATTAGACAACCACATGAGTTCATATAGAGGGTCAACTAAAATAAGCTAACCCATGAGTTTTCACAAAGACTTTCTCTTCTCCTAATAAATACCCACATCATTCTTTCATTCTATCATCTCACACCAATGTGGGATAACCAAAATGCACCAAATTTCAAGATTTGATGAATACTCAAATGTCATTGTGCCACCTCATTCTTGTTGGTTTCTCTTTTAATATATATATTGATGATTGATTGATATTGATATATATATATATATGTATATATAAGGGATGGTGAAAAGCAATCAACCCAAACTTGAGATGGTTAGCCAAAGTTAGCCAACCACATGAGTTCATATATAGGGTCAACTAAAATAAGCTAACCCATGAGTTTGTACAAAGACTTTCTCTCCTCCTAATAAATACCCACATCATTATTTCATTTTATCATCTGCTCACCAATGTGGGATAACCAAAATGCACCAAATTTCAAGATTTGATGAATACTCAAATGTCATTGTGCCACCTCATTCTTGGTGGTTTTTGTTTTAATGAGGTGGTTGACTGAGTCAGAAGTGGCATTAACTTGGGGAAGTGTCAGTTGTGGTGTGGGCTTGATACCCGCGCCTTTTCCAATGAGTAATTCCGGGGACGGAATTCTTTTAAGGGGGGAGTGTTGTAACAACCCGAAATTCTAGTACAATGTGAAGGTTTGGTGGCTAAAGTCTAAGAAATGAAAGCTTGAGTTAGAGGACCTTTTTGCAATTTATGAAAGGTATATATATATATATATGCCAAAACCCTAAATGAACATTTCTTTTGGCTTGTTGGTGGCTGAGCAAGAGAAGAGAATGAGAGAAGTAGAGAGAAGAGAAAGGGGTTCTTGGAAATCAAGTGCTTTTAAGAAGGAGCATCACCAATTTTCGAATTAGAAGAAGAACTGGAATTGGAGGATGGTTCCACACTGATTCATTTCAGGTAATCCTAATCCTTATTTTGATTTGTTGCTGAGTTTGGTTTTTGGGGGTTTTTGGTAAAAGTGGGAAATGATGCCCTAAGGAATGATCAAACACCCTAAATTCATGTTTGTATAGCAAAGAGTTGTAAGAAATGGATATAGAATGTTTATGTAGTTATTTGTCGCATTATCGTACAGATTAAAGGGATTTGAATAGGATTCGGCTACTGAACTCGTCCCAGCACTTCGTCCGGAAAGTTTCTAGTGATGAAGGTTATCGGGTGAGTGTCCGGTAAGCTTAAGTGTCCGGACAAGTTGAGTTACTCGGTAAGTTGAGTTATCCGGTAAGATTGAGTTATTCGGTAAGATGAGTTATCCTGTAAGTTGTGTGTCTGGGCAGTCGAGTTGTCCAGAAAGTAAGTGTCCGGAAAGGTTGGGCTAGGATCTGAGTAGTTGTATTTCATCCATTTCTCAGGTAGACCGACTGTAAGTCAGAAGTAAAGTAAAGCAAGATGTTAAACGCATCAGGTGAGTTCTCTCAACCCTTTTATGACGTACTATGTTTTACTGATCTGGTTTCTTTTACGAGCATGAACGTTTTATAAATGTTATGCATGTTTACTCAGCGAATGAAATAAAGCTTAAAGTTTTCATAAACATGAGTTCGAAATGTTATGTGTATGCTATGTGAAGTCGGTTTACACGGTGGGGTCAGGGTGCCAGGGAATTTGATAATTCCTTAGGCATATGGAGGTTAGCTTGTAGGTTGGAATTCGTTTCCTCCTACATGAAGGAACAGGGGGTCCATTTGGGCTCCGGTGTAGACGAGAGGGTGTCCGTTAGGCCCCGCTCGAAGTAGCTTATGCAATCCCTGAACCTTGTGTTTAACCTTGTATGATGAGAATGTGAAGTGTACAAGTTGTTTAAATAAATGATTTTGTTACTATGATAAATGTTTTATGGAGGGAATTCACTAGGCCTTTTGGTCTAACCCTCGCTTTTCAAAACTAAAACCTTTTCAGGTATGCAAATAGTAGGAGGCTCAGATAAGTGAGCAAGCGCAGGATAGAGTACAGATGCAGCTAGAGACAGTACAAGTGCCTCTGGTAGAAGTTAGATTATTCTCAGTTGTGTATAGGTTGTTTCCGCCAACCTTAGTTTATGAATGATGTAACGAGATTTCGGGACCCAGATTAGTAAATGTTATGATTTAATGTTGTATATGTCGTGTTGTGTAATGGGATGTTACATTGATTGATTGATATTGATATATATATATATATATATATATATATATATAAGGGATGGTGAAAAGCAACCAACCCAAACTTTAGATGGTTAGCCAAAATTAGCCAACCACATGAGTTCATATAGAGGGTAACTAAAATAAGCTAACCCATGAGTTTTAACAAAGACTTTTTCTCCTCCTAATAAATACCCATATCATTCTTTCATTCTATCATCTCCTCATCAATATGGGATAACCATAATGCACCAAAATTCAAGATTTGATGAATACTCAAATGTCATTGTGCCATCTCATTCTTGGTGGTTTTTGTTTTAATACATATATTGATTGATTGATTGATTGACATATATATATATATATATATATATATATATATATATATAAAAGGGATGGTGAAAAGCAATCAACCCAAACTTGAGATGGTTAGCCAAAGTTAGCCAACCACATGATTCATATAGAGGGTCAACTAATATAAGCTAGCCCATGAGTTTTCACTAAGACTTTCTCTCCTCCTAATAAATACCCACATCATTCTTTGATTTTATCATCTCCTCACCAATGTGGGATAACCAAAATGCACCAAATTTCAAGATTTTATGAATACTCAAATGTCATTGTGCCACCTCATTCTTGGTGGTTTTTGTTTTAATATATATATTGATATATTGATATTGATATTGATTGATTGATATTGATTGATTGATTGATATATATATATATATATATATATAAAAGGGATGGTGAAAAGCAGACAACCCAAACTTGAGATGGTTAGCCAAAGTTAGTCAACCACTTGAGTTCATATAGAGGGTCAACTAAAATAAGCTAACCCATGAGTTTTCACAAAAACTTTCTCTCCTCCTAATAAATACCCACATCATTCTTTCATTCTATCATCTCCTATGCTGTTAATATCGTATATCGGTGCCATATCGGTCAAGGACCGATATTCGATATCGGTGATATATCGGTGATATATCGGTGGTATATCGGTCCAAGAATATCGGTTCATATAATATTTTTTAGAAATATATATAATATATATATAATTATATAATATTATATATATATATATGTATCCATAAACATATGATATGCTCATATGCATTAATTAAAATTTAAAAACATAGTTCAACATCAAAACATCAACGTAAATAAGGTTTCACAAAACAAAATAGGAAAAGTGTTCATGACTCAAACGAGCTAATTGCAATCAATAGGTTCGGCATCCGAGTCAACATCATCTAATACGTGCACTTCCTCGTTTATGTTAGCTTCCAAATCTTCCTCTTCTTCTCCTACATCTCCAATGAGATCATCATCATCGTCATCCCTATAACGCTCCCTTTTACTTCTTGTGCTTGGCCCAACATGTTCATTACCTCCCATTGCTTCTCGTACATCTGACCAAAGGAGGCCATCTCTTGCATCCACAAACTCTTGGAGCTCAAGTTCGGTTGGAACCACCCAATCATCATTTTCTTCCACACCTCTCAAGAAAATAGGATCTGAAGATTTTTTATTCTGAAGAGATTTGTAGCGTCTCTCTAGTCTTTTGTTATATTGAATGAAAACAAGATCATTCAACTTCTTTTGCAAAAGACAGTTTCTCTTCTTAGAGTGCAACTGAAATGATAATTGATAAATTTAAAAGTTAAATAATTACTTGAATTAAAGTTTCATTTGAACTAATAATCTAATATATTTTCCATAACAAAAAAACTCACATGATCAAATGCACTCCAATTCCTCTCACAAGGAGAAGCGCTACAAGTTTGGCTTAGCACACTAATCGCAAATTGTTGGAGAACTGGTGTGTCGAAGGCATACATTCGCCACCATACATCTACGTTTTATAGGTGCATTAAGTTAATAATAAACACATAAATCATCAATTATATACTTATATATATAATATATATTATATACGATATCATACTTACGTGGTGCAACTTTAGTTCTATTCCTTATGGCAGCCGCAGATCCAAATTGCCCCGATGATTCAACATATTGATTGATTTCCATCCTTAAAGCATCATTTTTTTCATCATCACGCACAAGTCGGTCGATTGCCTCGTATAGTCCCGCCTTGATGTATCTATCATTCTCAACTTCTGAATCTTGTGCATAATAGATGGCGGGGTTGAGGTAATATCCAGCTACGAATATACTAAAATTAATACCAATAATAGTCATAGATTAAATATATCATAAAAATATTCAAAATCCTTCCGTGGTTATAGATATAAACCACTACCGCTCTCGCATCGGTTAGCGCACTCTTAATCTTTGGTATTTTCTCTCCAACATCTCCTATCATAAGATTCAAGCAATGTGCTGCACATGGTGTCCAAAACATCTGAGGATGTTGTTCTTCCAAGATTTTTCCCGCAGCTTTAAAGTTGGACCCATTATCGGTAACAAACTAGTATAAGTAAAAAAAAAACAATTGGTTAATATATATCTATATATAATATTATACAATTATATAGATAGAATGTTTGTTACCTGCACGATGTTCTCCTCTCCAACATCCTCAATAACCTCATTGATCATCTTTACAATTAATTGAGCATCTTTCACATGCTCCGATGCATCAATTGATTTCAAAAATATTGTTCCTTGAGGACAATTAACCAAAAAGTTGATCAAGCTTCGCCCTTTACCGTCCGTCCAAAAATCCGACATAATACTGCATTTACTCTTCTTCCAATGTGAACGGAAGGAATCCACAAACCTATGTGTATCTTCGAGTACATCCTTCAACAAAGTGACACGAATATTGTGATAACTTGGAGCCGGCATGCCTAACAAGTACCAACAATAGGAATAAAATTATTATTTAGTAATTAATATATATAAATATATAATTTGATATTGTAATTAGTAATTACCTCTTCCGTACTCTCCAACTGCATATATAAACTTTTGGAAGTTCTCGTCGTGCACGGCATTAAACGGCAACCCAACCGAATATGCCCAAACCGCAAACTCTTTCCAAGCGGCCATCTTTAACTTCTCCTTGATTGGGTTATTTTTATCCAAATTACTTTGTTTAAGCTTGCCATAATCGGGCTTCAACATTGCATCAAGAGGACCGCGAACATCACTAGTGGTAGTGGTCTTTCTTTTCCTACTAACCGGAGGTGGCACTCGGGCTTCAGTAATTTCTATTTCATCATCTTCTTCCTCCTCCTCATTGTCGTCAACCGAGTATTGTTTGAGAATTTCCCTGTTTCTAGTTCTTTCTTTCTTTTTCTTATCATTTTCATTTATTGATGCAAGAACTCTTTTTTGGATGTCGATAGTTACATTAGGACAACGTGTCACGTTACCTCCGATGTGGGTAAGATGTTCTTTCAATCTACTAATCCCTCCACTCATTTTTTTATTGCACAAAGTACACCATACCATATTTTTTTTGGTTGGATCTTTCTGTTCGCCCCATTCCCAAGCCATGTCACCACTACCAGTCACGCTCACGCATCTTGTACCCGCATCCGATGAAGTAGTATTAGTCGGGCCTGTCGGGTGGGTCACAGATGCTCTTGAAGAGTGACCCCCTTCCATTGCGTTCGTTAGCTAAGCCAGTAAGCTGCAGTTCCTCACAGCTTAATACCAATTCTAATAGAGAAATCCAGCAAGCATATAGATTCTAAATATTTAACCATAGGCTTCTCACAATGATAGTTCCTCACAGCTTGGTTCGTGAAGACGTGAACAACAGCCCTTAAGCTGCAGTTCCTCACAGATTGGTTCGTGAAGACGTGAACAACAGAGAAAAAGAATCCAGATTCTTGTTGGTTCGTGAGCAGATCAGCAGCAGCTAACAGCCTTGTTGGTTCGTGAGCAGATCAGCAGCAACTTGTTGCCTTGTTGGTTCGTGAGCAGATCAAGAGAAGAAGAAGAAGTAGAAGTGAAGAAAAGAAAAGAAAAGAAGAGTTCGTGAATCGTGAGCAGATCAGGGAAAAGGAAGGATTAAAACCTAACTAATAAATCAGTAAAAACATGAAAATAGCCTCATTTAACAAGGCCCAAACCATAAAGCCCAAAAAAAGCCCCAAAAAAAGTCAAACCGATATACCACCGATATATCGGCCGATATATGAAACACAATATCGGCGATATATCGGCACATATCGCCGATATATCGCCCACCGATATAGATTCCGATATTTTGCGAATAGATATCGCTCTAAGTCCGATATCCGATATATCGCCGATATATCGCCGATATATCGCCGATATATCGCCGATATATCGCGATATTGACAGCATAGATCATCTCCTCATCAATGTAGGATAACCAAAATGCACCAAATTTCAAGATTTGATGAATACTCAATGTAATTGTGCCACCTAATTCTTAGTGGTTTTTGTTTATATATATATATAAGGGATGGTGAAAAGTAATCAACCCAAACTTGAGATGGTTAGCCAAAGTTAGCCAACCACATGAGTTCATATAGAGGGTCAACTAAAATAAGCTAACCCATGAGTTTTCACAAAGACTTTCTCTCCTCCTAATAAATACCCTCATCATTCTTTCATTTTATCATCTTCTCAACAATGTGGGATAACCAAAATGCACCAAATTTCAAGATTTTATGAATACTCAAATGTCATTGTGCCACCTCATTCTTGGTGGTTTTTGTTTTAATATATATATATATATATATATATATTGATGATTGATATTGATATTGATTCTCATGGTGCCATCTCAATACCCCATGGTTTTTTATTTTATTGATATAAAGATAAATATATAAAGGTATATACATATATCTATATAGATTTTAAAAGTTTTGAGTTGGCCAAAATGAGCCAACCTAATACTATAGAGGGTTAGCCAAAATGAGCCAACCCCGTAACTTGGCACAAAGGTATCTCAACCTTCATGTATATATCCATAATTCATTGTCAAGTTTTTGTATCTCCTCACCAATGTGGGATAACCAAAATGCACCAAATTTCAAAATTTGATGAATACTCAAATGTCATTGTGTCACCTCATTTTTGGTGGTTTCTCCTTTAATATATATGTTGATGTTGATATATTGATTGATTGATATTGATATATATATATATATAAATAAAAGGGATGGTGAAAAGCAACCAACCCAGACTTGAGATGGTTAGGCAAAATTAGCCAAGCACATGAGTCCATATAGAGGGTCAACTAAAATAAGCTAACCCATGAGTTTTCACAAAAACTTTCTCTCCTCCTAATAAATACCCACATCATTCTTTCATTCTATCATCTCCTCACCAATGTAGGATAACCAAAATGCACCAAATTTCAAAATTTGATGAATACCCAAATGTCATTGTGCCACCTCATTCTTGGTGATTTTTGTTTTAATAATAATTTTTCAAAAAAACAAAACTTTGATTACATAATGAAATAAATAGTAATGATAAAAATACGTAATAGAAACTTCGCTAAACATTATCCTTTGTTCAAAGAATAAGTAAAAAAACACATTGATTATAACAACCCAACATTCTTAAACATTTCATTACTTATAATTAAACATGCAATGTCATATATCATAGAATATCCCAAAATCGGGTCCCAAAATTTCCTTACATCATAACAAAATTGGTTGGCGGAAACAACCTACACAACTGAGAAATAAACTAAACAGTACTATAGTGTCGCTATACTACCAAGCTTCCTCGCTAACTTGATAGAGCCTTTCATCACCTGTCTTCCTGAAAAGGTTTTAGTTTGAAATGCGAGGGTTAGACCATAAGGTCTAGTGAGTCCCTCCTAACAGTTATCAAAGCATTTAAAACAGTTTATCATTTTCAGCATAAAACATTCATATATCTGCTCATTTAAAATCGTTCACGGAATAAGATCCGCCCCTCGTAAATTGGCACCCTGAAGCCACCCTAAGGTGACAACGAGTCAGTCTCATGCTGCCTTACATTGGGGCCACACTACCCCTGGCATAAACGGGTCACACTTCCCGACACAAGCTGGCGGGCCACACTCCTCCGACTTAGCCAATTTACATCCAAAACAATGTATGCATACATTTCACGTAGATTCAAACATCATTCATGCGATTAAAGCATACGTACAAAACATGGCATTTTCTCATTATATCCTTGCTTTAGGAAACATATCAAAAGTCACACATTTTAGTTTAGAAAACTCACCTGATGCTCTTATTTCTCCTTTCTAAACAGTTCCAAACTTCCAATCAATTTTTCCTGAATTAAAGGCCAAAACATAAGCTTATTACTAAACTTCCCGGACACCAGATTTTCCAGATAACACAACAATCCGGATGACACAACATCCCGGACAACAGTACTTTCCGGACACTTCCTAGATACCGGACCCTCGACTTTCCGGACAACAACTCACCGGGTAACTTTCTCACCCGGACAGTTTTCGTATCCGGAAACATTCAACTAATCGACGTGTCCGGACGTCCGAGGGACTTTCCGGACGTCGACCTGACCCTTAATTTGACCGTGAACTCACTGATACGGTTAAAACCTCCGGATTAAAGATTAGTACCAATACTAAGATTACTATGCCCAACTAATACGGAAATCTTAGTTGCATACAACAAGATTTGATGCCTAAACTCTCCCATTTAGTTTCAAACTCAAATTTAACAAGAAACCCAACAATGGCTAAATCGACAGAAAGAGTCAAGGATTTGAGATGAGGAGAAGAGTTTACCTGCTTGAGTCACAATGAAGAACACCTTTCTTTCCTCTTCAACAACTCGAAATTTGTCCTCCTTTGCTCTATTTCTCTATCTTCTTTCTTCTTTCCCTCTCCCTTTTTCTCCTTCTTGCTCCTTCTCTATTTTCTCTCTAATCAGCCGCCAACCTTAGTCACAAATAGGAATAGAATGTTACCTAGGGTTTTGTGCCCTTATATACTTTGTCCCTATTTCACCAACTAGCCCCTCAACTTTCATTTATAACTAAAACCCAACTCAAGACATAAAAGTCTTTCAATTTAGGCCGGGTCGTTACAACACTCCCCCCTCAAAAGAATTCCGTCCCCGGAATTCCATTCTCGAAAAGAAGAGGGTATTTGGACTTCATATCCGCTTCCACCTCCCAAGCAGCCCCTCGTCCCTTATGATACCTTTACTGAACTTTAATCAAACGAATTTCCCTATTCCTCGTTTTTTGCAAATTTTACTGCTCACGCTTTCTAACAGTTCTTCTACATAAGTCAACCACTCATCTATACTGATGTTTCCCAAAGGAACAGCCACAACAGCTTCTGACACACCTCTTTACGTCCAAGACATGAAATGTCGGACGAACACCCTTTAATTCCTCTGGCCAGTCTTACTTGTATGACACTCACTAATGACAAAAGTCTACTTCTTGTCGTCTGCATCTCTTGTAAGGTCGCCATTTACTCACTTCTCATCTCGGCTCTCCATAAGAGACGTGCACCGCACTATGAATTTCTTCTCAAACTCTCACCTGGCACCACAAGATCGTACATTATCTATCCACTTCCAAAACTTCAACGGATCCACAGACGTAACCCACTTTACCTATCTCTCAACCTTAAGGTTTAACAGTCCTACTTGTACCTTCTCCGATCACCATACTCGCTTACAACTACCTGATAGACCAAGGCCAACCGCACATTCATTTGCTCGCTTCCGTCCATACGACGGGACTCACGGTTTTAGGACACGTCCAAATAAGGTCTCTCATACATTTTACTTCCTTAAGAGAAAGAACTTGGCGGGATTCCCCGTCACAACAACAAGAATCTTTAACTAGGAAAATTCCCTCACTGACCACTTGGCACAAGGCCAACCTTGTACATCCCGACAACCCACACCTAGGAGTTCCCTCTTCGGGTACGTAAATTTTCTAGATTACTTCTTCCAATCTACATACGACTAAGTCGATTATACTCCCTTCCCGAATCACATCGGCTACAGCTTGACAACTATTTCATACGTTCTCATCACTTCACACTTAACGTGACCATAAACAGAAAAACTTCCATGATCCCTCATTGAAGTATTCACCCATCCGAATTGACTTATCCTGAAGGCTCATCAATTTCTTACTGCTAGCTACAAATGTCCAGACATAAAACATAACTTCGATTTCCCCCACTCAACTAGGAGAAGTAACCATGACCACACTCTACTGTTCTCAATAGCTTACACTGAACGATCGGTTCATTTGAACATTTCTCACAAGGTCACTAACTTAACTCATACAGTTGTCTTATCCACTTCTTTCCTGCACAAAAATCATACACAATTTCCTTCCTCAATACTCTTTCCAAAAGTTCGCACACTTATCAAGGACAATCTACGCAACACTGCACCTATCGGCATTACTGTCAAGTTTACTACTTCTGACTTACTTACTTATTCCAACATACTGTCTTCACTTCCCTACGTTAGCGTGGAGCACTGCCCTCCAACATTACTCGCCCTTCTCTTCCGACAATTCCCAAGCTGCAACTGCTTTCTCATCATTATACCCCACTAGACGGTTGCACTAACATTCTAACTTAAGGCTTTCGACCAAAACACCTCGAACTGACACTAGAGTTCGACGTCACTATACATTCTTAAAACTCCAACTTTTTCTTTCTCAGACAATTTGTTCACACATAAGCAACAACTCACATTCGATAAGGATTTCACATCTATTCCACCACATTCTGACTAACACACCCATCATCCTCTTTAAACCCCCAATGGTTCTGAAATTATACTTACTTAGCGACTCACACAACCAAAAACACTTGGTTTCTCATCCGGGTAACCACCCACTACCGCTCCGACATTCTATTCCGATAATAGCCATATCACAACGCCAATTTCCAAACCACGTGCTCCAATAACTTGATTAACAAATCGTACACCTCATCCGAATTCCCCAAAAAGGCTTCTATTTAATACTTCATCTTCCTAACATTACGCTACTACGACACTGGCTGGCACTTTTATCTTGGCAATTGATACCACTACTTATCCGTACATTCTCCACCTATAACATCACACTGCCCACCAGGTCTCTCATGGTCATTCGTACACAACTCAAACTTGCTTTCATATTCTCCCGCATAAATAAGCGAGTCTATCTCGCTACTTGTCTCTCCCCAACTTTAGTTGAACCACGACTCACGAGTTCCTGATTAACTCTAACATACTCGTTTCTTACAAACTATTTGCGATTCCAAACCAATACATAGACAGGGCACGATTTCTCACAAATCGACATAATCTGTATGCTTATTTCGTTCGTGCTAAATACATCATCCTTCACGGATCATCCAAACCTTGCAAGTAAAACGCTTATCTAAAACATCAGTCTTTCACCACCTTAACACCCCTACAAGGTGCTCCCTCAACTTCCAACCTTCTGGTTCAAGTCCCGGCCTCAGTCACCTTACACGGCTGCCGACTTCAACACCAATAGTCAACCTGTTGATACTTTCTTAACCTATTCTTTAACATGGGTTCCTTACTGAACCTGATTCTTCCATCATATCATAATCACTTCATTTTCCCGACGCTCTCATTTCAAAACTTACTTATGCGACGTCAACGTTACAAGATTACTTTAAAACTCTTATTCGACTTCAAGGATATTTCATTCCTACTTCGCCACACCACTCATAACGAGTTGCTAATACCAATACCTTGATGACTTCTAGTCCTTCTCCTGAACACAAACGTCCCTCGACAACTGTATTTCCAGTCACCGCACAAGGGTATAGACCCTCATACAACCGACACTAAAGTCCACTTCTGACTCTCCCACTGCTCATCTCTCCAATTGCACCCTAATCCCACCGCTACAAACATTCTCCCATGATCTGTCCAACACCTCTCCACTCTAGGAGTTCTTCCTTAGCTTAAAATGTAGTACTCTACGACCTAATGAGTTCATAGCCTTCATGTATGCCAACGCGACAAATAAATCATTTCGCACCCTTTATTATTTTTAAAGAACAATACTTGGAAACAACTTGGGTACACACAACCCCAACATTCTCATGACTCCAACGCCCTGCACCACGGTCTCGAGAATCGCTTGCATGCAACTTTTCGTGAAACTTAACTTTACTCAACCAAAATATGTTGTTACGACATTCATGCTTTGAATGAAAATCTTTTCCAACGACAAAATTCTGAAAGAATTTACCGACACGAAGTAAACCAGTCGGTTCTCACACTTATTCATACAACTTCAACACGTCAATACTCATTTGGTTATAAAAGTTTTGTATTCAAACGTTTTCTTGACTTTTTCGCAACAATTTAACTTATCATGAAAAGAGTGGAATATTTTGCAAATTGTAAACCTCAAAACTTCATTGTGCAATGTACGTGGATTTGCATTTTTCTTTAAACATACGCTTGCACACGTCGACTCATATTCGATCAAATTCGATATTTACACATTTACTTTACTTATGAAAAATCTCATGTACACATGTACGAACTCAATGCATGAAACTCTACTTGCAATTTAAGGCTACTCACTCAAACAAGGTCAATCGTTTTACCCACGCAACTTATCATAGACACTCTACTTTCGACCAGTGGTCGCCCTCTCGGCCTTGCAACAACTTACCATACATACATTCAACGGTCCACTTACTCAACTATATCATACTATTCTCGGCTTGACCAATTCATCTCATATTTACTTCTACATGCTTTCATTTCAATAAAGGATCTTATGTCATTTATCCTGCCATTAAAAGCTCGACTAAGAAGTCAGGGCTCTATTGACACTTCAAGATTTCAACACTGTCTTTCCTTGACATCCCAACTGATCTACCTCACAAGTTCTACAACTGGGACTCACCAGGATCGGGAGTCTTATTCAAAAGCAAACATTCATCCTCTTCGAATCCACGAATAGCTACATCTAGACGACTCATAACATTCTATACAATATTTCTCCTCTACGATGTATACATACATCACATTGAAATGATCTTTTACGATACTCCCCAAAAGGGGTCTCAATTTACCCCTCAGGGATCTTGCTGACATTCTAGAGTACTGGAACATGATACCTGACTAGCTTCAGAATACAACTTCGGAATAATAAGGCAGATCAAGCACATACATGTACCTGTAAATTCACAGTTACACTGGCCAGGTGTAATCCCAAACTTACCTTACATGACTGTCCTTGGTACCCTATTAGTCCTATTTCCACTATAGTTTCCTCCTAACGCATTCCTTATACCAATAATAGTGCCTTCCTAACGCATTTCCTAATTCACAGTTGTGATTTCTACTCTCAAAGTTTAAGTTTAGGCCCGTCCGGTCACCTAAATCCCTTAAACTATGGCTCTGATACCAACTATAACAACCCAACATTCTTAAACATTTCATTACTTATAATTAAACATGCAATGTCATATATCATAGAATATCCCAAAATCGGGTCCCAAAATTTCCTTACATCATAACAAAATTGGTTGGCGGAAACAACCTACACAACTGAGAAATAAACTAAACAGTACTATAGTGTCGCTATACTACCAAGCTTCCTCGCTAACTTGATAGAGCCTTTCATCACCTGTCTTCCTGAAAAGGTTTTAGTTTGAAAATGCGAGGGTTAGACCATAAGGTCTAGTGAGTCCCTCCTAACAGTTATCAAAGCATTTAAAACAGTTTATCATTTTCAGCATAAAACATTCATATATCTGCTCATTTAAAATCGTTCGCGGAATAAGGTCCGCCCCTCGTAAATTGGCACCCTGAAGCCACCCTAAGGTGACAACGAGTCAGTCTCATGCTGCCTTACATTGGGGCCACACTACCCCTGGCATAAACGGGTCACACTTCCCGACACAAGCTGGCGGGCCACACTCCCCGACTTAGCCAATTTACATCCAAAACAATGTATGCATACATTTCACGTAAATTCAAACATCATTCATGCGATTAAAGCATACGTACAAAACATGGCATTTTCTCATTATATCCTTGCTTTAGGAAACATATCAAAAGTCACACATTTTAGTTTAGAAAACTCACCTGATGCTCTTACTTCTCCTTTTTAAACAGTTCCAAATTTCCAATCGATTTTTCCTGAATTAAAGGCCAAAACATAAGCTTATTACTAAACTTCCCGGACACAAGATTTTCCAGATAACACAACAATCCGGATGACACAACATCCCGGACAACAGTACTTTCCGGACACTTCCTAGATACCGGACCCTCGACTTTCCGGACAACAACTCACCGGGTAACTTTCTCACCCGGACAGTTTCCGTATCCGGAAACATTCAACTAATCGACGTGTCCGAACGTCCGAGGGACTTTCCAGACGTCGACCTGACCCTTAATTTGACCGTGAACTCACTGATACGGTTAAAACCTCCAGATTAAAGATTAGTACCAATACTAAGATTACTATGCCCAACTAATACGGAAATCTTAGCTGCATACAACAAGATTTGATGCCTAAACTCTCCCATTTAGTTTCAAACTCAAATTTAACAAGAAACCCAACAATGGCTAAATCGACAGAAAGAGTCAAGGATTTGAGATGAGGAGAAGAGTTTACCTGCTTGAGTCACAATGAAGAACACCTTTCTTTCCTCTTCAACAACTCGAAATTTGTCCTCCTTTGCTCTATTTCTCTATCTTCTTTCTTCTTTCCCTCTCCCTTTTTCTCCTTCTTGCTCCTTCTCTATTTTCTCTCTAATCAGCCGCCAACCTTAGTCACAAATAGGAATAGAATGTTACCTAGGGTTTTGTGCCCTTATATACTTTGTCCCTATTTCACCAACTAGCCCCTCAACTTTCATTTATAACTAAAACCCAACTCAAGACATAAAAGTCTTTCAATTTAGTCTAGGTCGTTACATTGATATATATATGAACACTTACATTATGTCACTTTAAAAAAAATATGAAAGGGAGGACAAATTGGTAATACCATGTATATCAAATGAATTCCATCTATAAATATGCATCACTAACTTACTATCTGAATGAAATATTAATCAACAAGAAAATTTTAATTCTTTATAAATTAAGAAATCATCAATTTCAATTATAATTTTGGTTTTAGTGATGTTGTTGGTTGGGGGTAGGGTAGTTGCACCGACGCAGTGCAAGGAAGAGAGAAGGCTTGCAGTGAATGAATGCAAAAATGTGTTGTATGGTAGGGCTCCTTCAGCGTCTTGTTGTCAACGAGCTCGGGTTAGCCATGTTGAGTGCATATGCCCTGCTATCACTCCCAAGTTGGCCGCACTTGTCGATGTTAATCGTTTTGTCAAACTTATCCAAGGTTGTGGCCGCCGAAAGTAAAAATCATAAGCAAATGCTTTTTTAAACAAGCACGAAAGTAAATATCAACAAGAATATAAAATGTTCCATATCGACACCACAATACATCAAAAGTCAAAATAAACAAAAATGTAAATGGTTATATATAAACATAATTTAAGAATACTACAAAGTTAAAATCTAACACATGTACGTCCCTAAACACAAAATAAAAAACATAGTAAAAGGCTACGCATACACAAGATAATGTCATTCAAACGTCAACAGAAACATGTAACAAAGACAAGATCAAAATATCAAACCCACTAACGAAAATGTTTAACCAAATAAATACACTATGAAAAAAAAACGATCAAAGTTCCACATAGTACTTGATAGGCCAAATATCAGATAAGCATGAGGATCAAAATCAACAATAATCTTAAATTAAAACAAGCCCAATCATCATAAGTCATCACACAAAAACACAAACCATGTTTGTAAAGGAAAAACAAATGTACAACAACCACAAAGAGAATAAGGCAACCATTAGCACGAAAATTTTGGTATTCCAAGTCGAAATCAACAATGGGGAGGTGAAGAAATGAAAGTTAACAACCATAATGAGAAAGTCAAAATCAAAAAATAACATAGAAGTTGAACAAAATAAAAGGCAGCCGAATACGAGAAGTTAGGTATCAAAATCAAAATCAACAATAATCTTAAACTAAAACAAGCCCAATTCATCACATGAAATTCACAACCACGTATATCAGCAAAAAGAGTATAAGACAGCCATAAGCAAATGCTTTATTAAACAAGCACGAAAGTAAAAATCAACAAGAATATAAAATGTACTATATCGACAAAACCACAATAAATCAAAGGTCAAAACAAACATGAATGTAAATGGTTATGCATAAACACAATCTAAGAATACTACAAAGTTCAAATCTAACACATGTAAGTCCCTAAACACAAAATAAAAAAAAACGTAGTAAAAGGCTACGCATACACAAGATAACGACATTCAAACGTCAACGAAAACACGAAACAAAGACATGATCAAATATTCAAACCCACTAACAAAAATGTTTAACCAAATAAATACAATATGAAACAAAAACGATCAAAGTTCCACATAGTACTTGATACGCCAAATATCAGATAAGCATGATGATCAAAATCAACAATAATCTTACATTAAAACAAGCCCAATCATCACAAGTCATCACAAAAAAACACAGACCATGTTTATAAAGAAAAGAAAAAATTTACAACCACAAAGAGAATAAGGCAACCATTAGCACAAAAAATTTGGTATTCCAATTGAAATCAACAATGGGGAGGTGAAGAAATGAAAGTTAACAACCATAATGAGAAAGTCAAAATAAAAAAATAACATAGAAGTTGAACAAAATAAAAGGCAGCCGAATTCCACAAGTTCAAAATCAACAATAATCTTAAACTAAAACAAGACCAATTCATCACATGAAATTCACAACCACGTATATCAGCAAAAAGAGTATAAGACAGCCATAAGCAAATGCTTTATTAAACAAGCACGAAAGTAAAAATCAACAAGAATATAAAATGTACTATATCGACAAAACCACAATAAATCAAAGGTCAAAACAAACATGAATGTAAATGGTTATGCATAAACACAATCTAAGAATACTACAAAGTTCAAATCTAACACATGTATGTCCCTAAACACAAAATAAAAAAACGTAGTAAAAGGCTACGCATACACAAGATAACGACATTCAAACGTCAACGGAAACACGAAACAAAGACATGATCAAATATTCAAACCCACTAACAAAAATGTTTAACCAAATAAATACAATATGAAACAAAAACGATCAAAGTTCCACATAGTACTTGATACGCCAAATATCAAATAAGCATGATGATCAAAATCAACAATAATCTTACATTAAAACAAGCCCAATCATCACAAGTCATCACAAAAAAACACAGACCATGTTTATAAAGAAAAGAAAAAATTTACAACAACCACAAAGAGAATAAGGCAACCATTAGCACGAAAATTTTGGTATTCCAATTGAAATCAACAATGGGGAGGTGAAGAAATGTAAGTTAACAACCATAATGAGAAAGTCAAAATCAAAAAATAACATACAAGTTGAACAAAATAAAAGGCAGCCGAATACCACAAGTTCAAAATCAACAATAATCTTAAACTAAAACAAGCCCAATTCATCACATGAAATTCACAACCACGTATATCAGCAAAAAGAGTATAAGACAGCCATAAGCAAATGCTTTATTAAACAAGCACGAAAGTAAAAATCAACAAGAATATAAAATGTACTATATCGACAAAACCACAATAAATCAAAGGTCAAAACAAACATGAATGTAAATGGTTATGCATAAACACAATCTAAGAATACTACAAAGTTCAAATCTAACACATGTATGTCCCTAAACACAAAATAAAAAAACGTAGTAAAAGGCTACGCATACACAAGATAACGACATTCAAACGTCAACGGAAACACGAAACAAAGACATGATCAAATATTCAAACCCACTAACAAAAATGTTTAACCAAATAAATACAATATGAAACAAAAACGATCATAGTTCCACATAGTACTTGATACGCCAAATATCAGATAAACATGATGATCAAAATCAACAATAATCTTACATTAAAACAAGCCCAATCATCACAAGTCATCACAAAAAAACACAGACCAGGTTTATAAAGAAAAGAAAAAATTTACAACAACCACAAAGAGAATAAGGCAACCATTAGCACGAAAATTTTGGTATTCCAATTGAAATCAACAATGGGGAGGTGAAGAAATGAAAGTTAACAACCATAATGAGAAAGTCAAAATCAAAAAATAACATACAAGTTGAACAAAATAAAAGGCAGCCGAATACCACAAGTTCAAAATCAACAATAATCTTAAACTAAAACAAGCCCAATTCATCACATGAAATTCACAACCACGTATATCAGCAAAAAGAGTATAAGACAGCCATAAGCAAATGCTTTATTAAACAAGCACGAAAGTAAAAATCAACAAGAATATAAAATGTACTATATCGACAAAACCACAATAAATCAAAGGTCAAAACAAACATGAATGTAAATGGTTATGCATAAACACAATCTAAGAATACTACAAAGTTCAAATCTAACACATGTATGTCCCTAAACACAAAATAAAAAAACGTAGTAAAAGGCTACGCATACACAAGATAACGACATTCAAACGTCAACGGAAACACGAAACAAAGACATGATCAAATATTCAAACCCACTAACAAAAATGTTTAACCAAATAAATACAATATGAAACAAAAACGATCAAAGTTCCACATAGTACTTGATACGCCAAATATCAAATAAGCATGATGATCAAAATCAACAATAATCTTACATTAAAACAAGCCCAATCATCACAAGTCATCACAAAAAAACACAGACCATGTTTATAAAGAAAAGAAAAAATTTACAACCACAAAGAGAATAAGGCAACCATTAGCACGAAAATTTTGGTATTCCAATTGAAATCAACAATGGGGAGGTGAAGAAATGAAAGTTAACAACCATAATGAGAAAGTCAAAATCAAAAAATAACATACAAGTTGAACAAAATAAAAGGCAGCCGAATACCACAAGTTCAAAATCAACAATAATCTTAAACTAAAACAAGCCCAATTCATCACATGAAATTCACAACCACGTATATCAACAAAAAGAGTATAAGACAGCCATAAGCAAATGCTTTATTAAACAAGCACGAAAGTAAAAATCAACAAGAATATAAAATGTACTATATCGACAAAACCACAATAAATCAAAGGTCAAAACAAACATGAATGTAAATGGTTATGCATAAACACAATCTAAGAATACTACAAAGTTCAAATCTAACACATGTATGTCCCTAAACACAAAATAAAAAAACATAGTAAAAGGCTACGCATACACAAGATAACGACATTCAAACGTCAACGGAAACACGAAACAAAGACATGATCAAATATTCAAACCCACTAACAAAAATGTTTAACCAAATAAATACAATATGAAACAAAAACGATCAAAGTTCCACATAGTACTTGATACGCCAAATATCAGATAAGCATGATGATCAAAATCAACAATAATCTTACATTAAAACAAGCCCAATCATCACAAGTCATCACAAAAAAACACAGACCATGTTTATAAAGAAAAGAAAAAATTTACAACCACCACAAAGAGAATAAGGCAACCATTAGCACGAAAATTTTGGTATTCCAAGTCGAAATCAACAATGGGGAGGTGAAGAAATGAAAGTTAACAACCATAATGAGAAAGTCAAATCAAAAAATAACATAGAAGTTGAACAAAATAAAAGGCAGCCGAATACCAGAAGTTCAAAATCAACAATAATCTTAAACTAAAACAAGCCCAATTCATCACATGAAATTCACAACCACGTATATCAGCAAAAAGAGTATAAGACGGCCATAAGCAAATGCTTTATTAAACAAGCACGCAAGTAAAAATCAACAAGAATATAAAATGTACTATATCGACAAACCCACAATAAGAATACTACAAGGTTCAAATCTAACACATGTACGTCCCTAAACACAAAATAAAAACCTAGTAAAAGGCTACGCATACACATAATAATGTCATTCAAACGTCAACAGAAACACGAAACAAAGACAAGATCAAATATTTAAACCCACTAACGAAAATGTTTAACCAAATAAATACACTATGAAACAAAAAGGATCAAAGTTCCACATAGTACTTGATAGGCCAAATATCAGATAAGCATGAGGATCAAAATCAACAATAATCTTAAATTAAAACAAGCCCAATCATCACAAGTCATCACAAAAAAGCACACACAATGTTTATAAAGAAAAAAAAATGTACAACAACCACAAAGAGAATAAGGCAACCATTAGCACGAAAATTTTGGTATTCCAAGTCGAAATCAATAATGGGGAGGTGAAGAAATGAATGTTAACAACCATAATGAGAAAGTCAAAATCAAAAAATAACATAGAAGTTGAACAGAATAAAAGGCAGACGAATACAAGAAGTTAGGTATCGAAGTCAAAATCAACAATAATCTTAAACTAAAACAAGCCCAATTCATCACAAGAAATTCACAACCACGTATATCAACAAAAAGAGTTTAAGGCAGCCATAAGCAAATGCTTTATTAAACAAGCACGAAAGTAAAAATCAACAAGAATATAATATGTACTATATCGACAAAACCACAATAAATCAAAGGTCAAAATAAACAAGAATGTAAATGGTTATGCATAAACACAATCTAAGAATACTACAAAGTTCAAATCTAACACATGTACGTCCCTAAACACAAAATAAAAAACAAAGTAAAAGGCTACGCATACACAAGATAATGAATGTCATTCAGACGTGAACAGAAACATGTAACAAAGACAAGATCAAAAATTCAAACGCACTAACGAAAATGTTTAACGAAATAAATACACTCTGAAACAAAAACGATCAATGTTCCACATAGTACTTGATAGGCCAAATATCAAATAAGCATGAGGATCAAAATCAACAATAATCTTAAATTAAAACAAGCCCAATCATCACAAGTCATCACAAAAAAACACAGACCATGTTTGTAAAGATAAAAAAATGTACAACAACCGCAAAGAGAATAAGGCAACCATTAGCACGAAAATTTTGGTATTCCAAGTCGAAATCAACAATGGGGAGGTGGAGAAATGAAAGTTAACAACCATAATGAGAAAGTCAAAATCAAAAAATAACATATCAGTTGAACAGAATAAAAGGCAGACGAATACGAGAAGTTAGGTATCGAAGTCAAAATCAACAATAATCTTAAACAAAAACAAGCCCAATTCATCACATGAAATTCACAACCACGTATATCAGCAAAAAGAGTATAAGACAACCATAAGCAAATGAATTATTAAACAAGCACGAAAGTAAAAATCAACAAGAATAAAAAATGTACTATATCGACATAACCAGAAAAAACCAAAGGTCAAAATAAACAAGAATGTAAATGGTTATGCATAAACACAATCTAAGAATACTACAAAGTTCAAATCTAACACATGTACGTCCCTAAACACAAAATAAAAAATCTAGTAAAAGGCTACGCATACACAAGATAATGTCATTCAAACGTCAACAGAAACATGAAACAAAGACAAGATCAAATATTCAAACCCACTAACGAAAATGTTTAACCAAATAAATACACTATAAAACAAAAACGATCAAAGTTCCACATAGTACTTGATAGGCCAAATATCAGATAAGCATGACGATCAAAATCAACAATAATCTTATATTAAAACAAGCCCAGTCATCACAAGTCATCACAAAAAAACACAGGCCATGTTTATAAAGAAAAAAATTGTACAACAACCACAAAGAGAATAAGGCAACCATTAGCACGAAAATTTTGGTATTCCAAGTCGAAATCAACAATGGGGAGGTGGAGAAATGAAAGTTAACAACCATAATCTTTAACTAAAACAAGCTCAATTCATCACATGAAATTCACAACCAAGTATATCAGCATAAAGAGTGTTCGGATGGTAAGATAATAATTTTCATATATAAAATTATATAACAACTTATATTATTATATATAGATAATATTATAATATAATTTAAACAAGTATATATATCTTAAAAACACACCCTAAAAGTCAACATAAAAGACGTAATACAAACATGGTCAAGAATGCATTTCCAGTTTTGAAAATGTTTAATCAAATAAATAAAAAATTGAAACAAGAATGTACAACATTGCACATAAGTGGGATTACTTAAAATTGAAGCTATGAGATCAAAAGCAATAAGAACTTTTTTTTGTCGTGAATATAAAAAAATTCCAATGTTTGAAAGTAAAATAAAAACAACGAAATTGAAATCATGTGAAAGTTAAAACGTGCGCAATCAAAGGATTGTAATATGCATAATTGTAGCCACGTTAGCCTCAAGAAATGTATGCACCATTAATCCAAAAAACTATTTGTGCATGGAGTTAGTTAAAGGAACTTATCTGATTTGTCCACTTTCTTCACGTTTTTGAAAATTCTGACATCGATGTTTTATAAACCAAGCAAGAATATCAATCTGCACAAATTGGTGTTACTAGTTAACATAAGTGGCATCTCGCATTAAAACTAGATGAACACGTGAGTGGCTCACCATCAATACTCGTAGCCACCACACTTGGAGAATCCAACTGTTATAGCGTATCTAGAAATTCACACGTCATTTGTATAATGCCCAAATAAAAACTTGTAGTTATTTCTATACGATATAAGCCCATGTGTTCGTATCCGGACGTGACAACATAAATGAAAAGGATATGCATACATAAGATATTGTCATTGAAAAGTCATCATGAAAGACGTAAAGAACGCATGATCAAAACTTCAAACCGATTAATGAAAATGTTTAATCAAATAAATACAATTTCAAACAAAAACGACCACTGATGCGAATAGTACAAGATAAGCCAAATATCAATCAAAATCAAGTACAATCATCACAAAAAAAGAACCCACATACATGTTTGTAAACAAAGAAATGTGCAAACGTCACGAAGAGAATAAGACAACCATTAGTAGATGATTGATGAAAGAAACACGAGAAGTTAGGTATCAAAGTCAAAATCAACAAAAATCTTAAACTAAAACAAGCTCAATTCATCACACGAAATTCACAACCACGCATATCAACAAAAAGAGTTCAAGGCAACCATAAAGAAATGCTTTATTAAACAAGCACGAAAGTAAAAATCAACAAAAATATAAAATGTTCCATATCGACAAAACCACAATACATCAAAGGTCGAAATAAACAAGAATGGAAATGTTTATGCATAAACATAATCTAAGAATACCACAAAGTTCAAATCTAACACATGTATGTCCCTAAAACACAAAATATAAAACACAGTAAAAGGCTACGCATACACTAGATAATGTCATACACACGTCAACAGAAACACGTAACAAAGACACGATCAAAAATTCAAACCCACTAATGAAAATGTTTAACCAAATAAATACACTATGAAACAAAAACGATCAAAGTTCCACATAGTACTTGATTGGCCAAATATCAGATAAGCATGAGGATCAAAATCAACAATATCTTAAATTAAAACAAGCTCAGTCATCCCAAAAAAAAAACAGACCATGTTTATAAAGAAAAAAAATGTACAAACGCCACAAAGAGAATAAGGCAACCATTAGCACGAAAAATTTGGTATTCCAAGTCGAAATCAACAATGGGGAGGTCGAGAAACGAAAGTTAACAACCATAATGAGAAAGTCAAAATCAAAAAATAACATAGAAGTTGATCAGAAAAAAGGCAGATGAATTTGTGCTTTCACACGCAGCCACTACCCAAACGAATTTCCACCAATGTTTTTATCAGTTATAGCATATAACAAAAACATGCAAATATTTAAAATACAACCTTGCAATTTTGATACAAGAGACAAACTAATTAAGTATAATCTATCTATATATTTGTTTATGTATAAATAATTTCATTTATCTTTATATATACTAGTTTTAGATTTTGTCATGTTAGGAGGGTAAGATAGTAATTTTCCTATATTATTTATATCAATATATATTCACACATATAGTAAATTTTGATTTTGTCATGTTCGGAGGGTAAGAAAATAATTTTCATATATAAAATTATATAACAACTTATATTATTATATATAGATAATATTATAATATAATTTAAACAAGTATGTATATATATTTAAAAAACACACCCTAAAAGTCAACATAAAAGACGTAATACAAACATGGTCAAGAATGCATTTCTAGTTTTGAAAATGTTTAATCAAATAAATAAAAATTGAAACAAGAATGTACAACATTGCACATAAGTGGCATTACTTAGAGAGTCAAAATTGAAGCTATGAGATCAAAAGCAACAAGAAAAAAAAATTGTCGTGAATATAAAAAAATTCCAATGTTAGAAAGTAAAATAAAAACAACGAAATTGAAATCATGTGAGTTAAAACGTGCGCAATCAAAGGATTGTAATATGCAAAATTGTAGCCACATTAGCCTCAAGAAATGTATGCACCATTAATCCAAAAAACTATTTGTGCACGGAGTTAGTTAAAGGAACTTATCTGATTTGTCCACTTTCTTCACGTTGTTGAAAATTCTGACATCGATGTTTTATAAACCAAGCAAGAATATCAATCTGCACAAATTGGTGTTACTAGTTAACATAAGTGGCATCTCGCATTAAAACTAGATGAACACGTGTGTGAGTGGCTCACCACCGAACTGAAATTGTAAGTAAGCCCAACGTCATTAGAGATTCCTATTCTCCGCATGGTCTTCCATTCAGATATATCTCCAATTGGTAGATATAACGAAAGATACCCTGCGTGATCCATAAACTATAACTGAAAATTTCTTTAGATCTTGTATTAATTGCTCAAATGCATGGTTAGTTTGATTAAAACTAAAGATAATTTATAAAAAGTATCACGACATAACACAAAATAAAATAACATGAAATATAACCTTCTTTTTAAACAAGATAGTGTACCTTGTCTTTCTTACTCCCGATGAATCTTCTTATGCCATTTTCAATACTCGTAGCCACCACACTTGGAGAATCCAACTGTTATAGTGTATCTAGAAATTCACACGTCATTTGTATAATGCCCAAATAAAATCTTATAGTTATTTCTATACGATATAAGACCATGTGTTCTTATCCGGACGTGACAACATAAATGAAAAGGATATGCATACATAAGATATGCATGATCAAAACTTCAAACCGATTAATGAAAATGTTTAGTCAAATAAATACAATTTCAAACAAAAACGACCACTGTTGCGAATAGTACTTGATAAGCCAAATATCAATCAAAATCAAGTCCAATCATCACAAAAAAAGAACCCACATACATGTTTGTAAACAAAGAAATGTGCAAACGTCACGAAGAGAATAAGACAACCATTAGTAGATGATTGATGAAAGAAACGCGAGAAGTTAGGTATCGAAGTCAAAATCAACAATAATCTTAAACTAAAACAAGCCCAATTCATCACACGAAATTCACAACCACGTATATCAACAAAAAGAGTTTAAGGCAGCCATAAGCAAATGCTTTATTAAACAAGCACGAAAGTAAAAATCAACAAGAATATAAAATGTTCCATATCGACAAAACCACAATACATCAAAGGTCGAAATAAACAAGAATGGAAATGATTATGCATAAACATAATATAAGAATACGACAAAGTTCAAAACTAACACATGTACGCCCCTAAAACACAAAATAAAAAACCTAGTAAAAGGCTACGCATACACAAGATAATGTCATTCAAACGTCAACGGAAACACGTAACAAAGACAAGATCAAAAATTCAAACCCACTAATGATAATGATTAACCAAATAAATACACTATGAAACAAAAACGATCAAAGTTCCACATAGTACTTGATAGGCCAAATATCAGATAAGCATGAGGATCAAAATCAACAATATCTTAAACTAAAACAAGCCCAGTCATCACAAAAAAACACAAACCATGTTTATAAAGAAAAAAAATATACAAACGCCACAAAGAGAATAAGGCAAACCCGCTAATGAAAATGTTTAACCAAATAAATACACTATGAAACAAAAACGATCAAAGTTCCACATAGTACTTGATAGGCCAAATATCAGATAAGCATGAGGATCAAAATCAACAATATCTTAAACTAAAACAAGCCCAGTCATCACAAAAAAACACAAACCATGTTTATAAAGAAAAAAAATGTACAAACGCCACAAAGAGAATAAGGCAACCATTAGCACGAAAAATTTGGTATTTCCAAGTCGAAATCAACAATGGGGAGGTGGAGAAACGAAAGTTAACAACCATAATGAGAAAGTCAAAATCAAAAAATAACATAGAAGTTGAACAGAATAAAAGGCAGACGAATTTGTGCTTTCACATGAAATGAAAAACTTAGTAAGTGCAAAGGTGATATTTGGTTCAGAGCAATTGCATAGGTGAAAAACTTAGCAAGTGCAAAACTTACAGCTTCACAAGGAAAGTGCTTATAAGCTTTTGCCTGCAGCAATTGCTCACACAAAACTTTGAAGTCGAGAGCTAATTCTGATCTTCTGATCTTCGTAAAGTGAGCCCAACGTGATATTTGGTTATTCTAAAAAGAGTATATTACACCGGTGGTTCATGTGGTTTTCTTAAATTTTGAATTTGATCCCTAAAATAAAATATATCTACAGTGATGGTCCATAACTTTTCAATTTCACAAGACTTAAGAGCCACCGAGTTAACACTATTAGTTAGCAACCGTTAGAAATGAAAGGTTATATTTGGGCAAACTACAGGGACCAAAAGTCCAATTCACTCCAAAATTAATTATAATTCCCATATTTTATTTGAAAATATTTACTAAAAATATTTTAATTATTATATATATAAAAAAATTTAAATACCTACGTGAACAAAATTATTTTTAAAATAAATGTCAAAAAAATTAATAACAAATTATTTTAAGTGCGGTTAAATAAATATTTTGATTTTTATGTGGATAATTTTTGAAATAATTATGCGAATTGTTTTTTTAAATAAATATGTGAATAGAAATATTTTTTAAATAAAATATTTGAATCAAAATAATATTTAGAGCGAATTACACTTTTTCCTTGTAGTAGTTTGTTCAAATAATGACCAAATCCAAAATTTGAGATAGTTTGTTTTAGTGACCAAATCCAAAAATTTGAGCAAACCTCACGGACCACGCTCTTCTGAAAAATTAGACAATGATGAGAACTTTAGTCAAGAATAAGACAAATCCCAAGAAAATCAGAAGTTTCTGTGTATTGATGGCAATTAAGACGTGCAACTTGGATTTCAACGCAATACTTAGCATCGGGCATTCTGTCGTTTTCCCACAGCCAGTTTCTCCAACCAGAAGCACGGGTTCCCTTAACCTATAACACCGCTCAACAAGAAAGTACAAGCACCACATACTATGGGTCCAAACAACCCGCATGACAATCAAAAGGCAGTTAGATAGATACAGTAAGCGGGAAAAAACGAACATAATCACATGTGAATACATACCCCCCAAGATCCTCGGAAGCGGTCAAAGATTTTTGCGAGTTCAGAACTGCATCCCGTGCATTTTCCTAGGTCAAACCAGAAAAACGTTTTCAGTAACATAACCCATTAAAACATATACAAGAATTGATGCCAGGAGCATTCTCATGAATCAAAAGCTACCTATGTAAAGTTTCAATATACGACCATCGTCCATGGACAAGAAGTAGATTTGTTAGAAATCGGAACTGAACGATAGCAAAATCGCTCGCCGTCACTGCTTGCATCCCCTCCAAACCACTTATTCCGACACCAACACGGAGCCGCTTGAATCATGCCAACATCATTGGCACCACCGCGCCATCACCAATACTTAGCGTTATCTTATTTGCACCTTTTCTGACCAGTCTCGTAACCTGTATTTATCAACAAAATGAGATTGGATTGTCTGAAAATATGTGCTTTCTGTAAAGGAGAAACACGGCAACAGACTACTGAACTGCAGCTTAAGCACAAACTAAGCAATGAGACCGTAAGCTTGTGTCTAAAGCATACATCAAACACTTTCCATCGATAAGAAGAGACATTTTCTGTTCAGATGAGCCATGAATGATAAGAAGAGACATTTTCTGATAAGATCCTTCTCTATCAGTTCTGCCACCTGTTTGGAGTTAATATAAAAAGATAGAGATCTGTATTTAATATGTGAAGAGAATAGGGAAAGTATCAGTTATCAACGCCAATTACCGCATCCAATTTTCTTTCACGATCTCGTAGAGAAGATTTAGCCTGGATACCAAAGTTTTTCTAAGGACTCTTCACCTTCAGGGAGTACGGTATGACATATAGCAAGGCATCTGATAGAACCATGTCACTAAAAAATTTAAGCAAGTACGCCTACAAATCTACTCAAGTAGGTATATCTTCATTTATGCTCTTTGTACCAGTAGAACATGGCTTTCTAACTGATTCATTAGCAGGATTTGGGTCAGCCGCTCCCAAGCCAGTTGGCCTTAGGGGACTAGGTGTCGAGCACCCCTCAGACTTAATCTCCCAAATCAGATAGGCCACACGTACATTTTTTTTTCATCTCAACCACTCAGTTCAAAGACATTGTTCTTCCCCCATATTTCCGTTTCCACCCTTTGTTCAAACTTTTAGATTTTCGAGCCTTGTTGCCTATATATGCCTAGATTTACTTAACTTGATCATAAAGTACACAAAAAATCATGTTTGCTAACATGTGAAATATACTTATTTTCAAGAATATGCATTTCTAAACATACAAAGCTACACTTCTCTACTCGTTCTAGCTGTCCAAACTGAAGGCTTTCACGGATTTACGGGTTTATACAACTTTGCCTTGTTCCCAAGCTTTATGAGATGTGTGCTCATTGGCATCTTTTGAAATGAGAGGTGTGTTCATTGGCATCTTTTGATTTTTTTTCTGAATTTATATCGTTAAACATGACTTTCTAACTAGTTCATTAGCAGGATTTGGGTCAGCCGCTCCCAAGCCAAACGACCTTAGGGGACTAGGTGTTGAGCACCCCTTAGGACTTAATCTCCCAAACTAGAAAGGCCACATCGGTATATCTTCATTTATGCTCTTTGTACCGGTAGAACATGGCTTTCTAACTGATTCATTAGCAGGATTTGGGTCAGTCGCTCCCAAGCCAGTTGGCCTTAGAGGACTAGGTGTCGAGCACCCCTCAGACTTAATCTCCCAATCTCCCAAATCAGATAGGCCACAGGTACATTTTGTTTTCATCTCAACCACTCAGTTCAAAGACATTGTTCTTCCCCCATATTTCCGTTTCCACCCTTTGTTCAAACTTTTAGATTTTCGAGCTCTGTTGCCTATATATGCCTAGATTTACATAACTTGATCATAAAGTACACAAAAAATCATGTTTGCTAACATGTGAAATATACTTATTTTCAAGAATATGCATTTCTAAACATACAAAGCTACACTTCTCTACTCGTTCTAGCTGTCTAAACTGAAGGCTTTCACGGATTTACGGGTTTATACAACTTTGCCTTATTCCCAAGCTTTATGAGATGTGTGCTCATTGGCATCTTTTGATACGAGATGTGTGCTCATTGGCATCTTTTGATACGAGATGTGTGCTCATTGGCATCTTTTGATATTCATTTTTTTTAGTTTATACCGTTAAACATGACTTTCTAACTAGTTCATTAGCAGGATTTAGGTCAGCCGCTCCCAAGCCAAACGGCCTTAGGGGACTAGGTGTCGAGCACCCCTTAGGACTTAATCTCCCAAACTAGAAAGGCCACATCGGTATATCTTCATTTATGCTCTTTGTACCGGTAGAACATGGCTTTCTAACTGATTCATTAGCAGGATTTGGGCCAGCAGCTCCCAAGTCAGTTGGCCTTAGAGGACTAGCTGTCGAGCACCCCTCAGACTTAATCTCCCAAATCAGATATTTTTTTTCATCTCAACCACTCAGTTCAAAGACATTGTTCTTCCCCCATATTTCCGTTTCCACCCTTTGTTCAAACTTTTAGATTTTCGAGCCTTGTTGCCTATATATGCCTAGATTTACATAACTTGATCATAAAGTAAACAAAAAATCATGTTTGCTAACATGTGAAACATACTTATTTTCAAGAATATGCATTTCTAAACATACAAAGCTACACTTCTCTACTCGTTCTAGTTGTCCAAACTGAAGGCTTTCACGGATTTACGGGTTTATACAACTTTGCCTTATTCCCAAGCTTTATGAGATGTGTGCTCATTGGCATCTTTTGATGTGAGATGTGTGCTCATTGGCATCTTTTGATATTCATTTTTTTTTTTTGAGTTTATACCATTAAACATGACTTTCTAACTAGTTCATTAGCAGGATTTAGGTCAGCCGCTCCCAAGCCAAACGACCTTAGGGGACTAGCTGTCGAGCACCCCTTCCCTTAGGACTTAATCTCCCAAACTATAAAGGCCACATCGGTATATCTTCATTTATGCTCTTTGTACCGGTAGAACATGGCTTTCTAACTGATTCATTAGCAGGATTTGGGTCAGCCGCTCCCAAGCCAAACGGCCTTAGGGGACTAGGTGTCGAGCACCCCTTAGGACTTAATCTCCCAAACTAGAAAGGCACATTGGTATATCTTCATTTATGCTCTTCGTAGCAGTAGAACATGGCTTTCTAACTGATTCATTAGCAGGATTTGGGTCAGCCGCTCCCAAGCCAGTTGGCCTTAGGGGACTAGGTGTCGAGCACCCCTCAAACTTAATCTCCCAAATCAGATAGGCCACACGTACATTTTGTTTTCATCTCAACCACTCAGTTCAAAGACATTGTTCTTCCCCCATATTTCCGTTTCCACCCTTTGTTCAAACTTTTAGATTTTCGAGCTCTGTTGCCTATATATGCCTAGATTTACATAACTTGATCATAAAGTACACAAAAAATCATGTTTGCTAACATGTGAAATATACTTATTTTCAAGAATATGCATTTCTAAACATACAAAGCTACACTTCTCTACTCGTTCTAGCTGTCTAAACTGAAGGCTTTCACGGATTTACGGGTTTATACAACTTTGCCTTATTCGCAAGCTTTATGAGATGTGTGCTCATTGGCATCTTTTGATACGAGATGTGTGCCCATTGGCATCTTTTGATATTCATTTTTTTTGAGTTTATACCATTAAACATGACTTTCTAACTAGTTCATTAGCAGGATTTAGGTCAGCCGCTCCCAAGCCAAACGACCTTAGGGGACTAGGTGTTGAGCACCCCTTAGGACTTAATCTCCCAAACTAGAAAGGCCACATCGGTATATCTTCATTTATGCTCTTTGTACCGGTAGAACATGGCTTTCTAACTGATTCATTAGCAGGATTTGGGTCAGTCGCTCCCAAGCCAGTTGGCCTTAGGGGACTAGGTGTCGAGCACCCCTCAGACTTAATCTCCCAAATCAGATAGGCCACAGGTACATTTTTTTTTTCATCTCAACCACTCAGTTCAAAAACATTGTTCTTCCCCCATATTTCCACTTCCACCCTTTGTTCAAACTTTTAGATTTTCGAGCCTTGTTGCCTATATATGCCTAGATTTACTTAACTTGATCATAAAGTACACAAAAAATCATGTTTGCTAACCTTTCGATCTATTTTAGGGGTTAATTATAAAACAATAATTTTTTTCCCTTTAAACTCAAATATCCAATAGCGCTTGTCTTTTCACCCTTAACACACATTCAATTCATTTTTACGTGTTTTGACCTTTATGGTTCAAATTCGTTTTAATTAGGGAGATTCGACAACGTTGCTTGTCTCAGCTAATTCAAATAAATTATGCATGCATACACTTTATAAATAAGTAAAATAGGATGTGATACACCTGATATGCTTTCATATGCTCTCGATGTGATCCGCGACTATCTTGTGTAAGCACCTCGTGATCCTTAGGCCTTAGCGGCTAGTAATAACTTCACCTTTAGTATTTTGGCCTGAAATTCAAACAAAATATGCGAGGAGTAAATATAAGGGTATGCAGAAAAAGAAATAAGTAGGAATAGTTATTTCATGATGTTAAAAGTGTTTCAATCGGTAAGAAATAAGTACTACTTTATTATGTTTATCAGTAACGACAAATAAATCAATTCCAAATCAATAGCGTACCAATTTGGTTGCCTTATTTAACTCAATCTCAATAAAATACTGACAGGGACACATATCCTCACACCACCAGAAAGTTAAGAGACGGCCCCACCACCCCTATCCCAAAAGTGCAATCGGATAAACTCATCTCCTCCTTATCAACATCAGGCCACACCTAATAAGTCCCACCAATCCTAGGAGCCCACCCCAACTTTGACAATAGAGATAAACCCCATTATTATGAATTTATGATGAGTCTCAAAACTCAACATTTTGGACAAAACTCAACATTTTGGACAAAACTCAACATTTTGGACAAAACTCTACATTTTGGACAAAACTCTACATTTCAAGGATCTGATCGGAAAAGAGTTCAAATCCTACCCCAGCTTGGGAACTAAGGGAAAGTAACAGGTAAGGGGACTTCTTCCACTCCACCCAACTAAAATTCCCATACACAAGTTCATAATAAAAAAAATTACCTCATAAATATTTTATCCCTTTTTCCTCTCCACATCAGTCACTTGGTCATTGGAATCCTGATCCCACATGACTCATCCAAGATAAGTGCAAGTAACCCATTGAAAATTGTTAACTACCAACGAGTTCCTAAGTATGCAGACAACATAGGTGCCACCAGATTTCTACCAGCATCATTCTGGCATCATCCAGGGGGCATTGAATGCTTTAGCCCCTGTCATCCAATGAGAACTTCTCTTACATGACACCGCCTCCATAACCCGATAAGGTGCAACCATCCAAGTCAGAAGCATTCAACAAGAAAGCCAGGACCAATGAGCAACTGACATTACAAACCTTCCCAACCTTCCCAATATAACCCTGAACATTAGATATAATAAAAAAGGGACAACTAAGCAAAGACTCTCCTCTCCCTCAACGAGAAGGAACCGTATAAAGTGACCTATACAGGATCTTCCCAGGAAGAGTCTATACAATAACCATTAGGAAAATTTCTTCAGCATCGAGCTAATATCTCACCCTCGTCGGCAATGGCAAGAGACATGGGGGATTTACCCTGTAATTGTCACCCATAACCTTGACTTCCAACAAGTCAGACATAGAAGTTTATATACAAATACCTCCATGCATCCTAAAGAAGCTCAAACTAGCAACATATTCTTAATATTGATAAAGGCACCCGCACCTCATAGGAAAAAATTAATCTGCATGCTTTAAGCGAACAAAAAACAGCACTTCATGTAATAAAATAAAATAACCATGTATGTATGTAGTATTTAATATATAATACATAATTTGTAGTAATATTCAATAAAACATAAAGTTTCAATATCAATAAAGTTTCCATGATAAAGTCTAAAAAACAGAGTCTCATGTATCAGGTCACACAAAAACAAAACAAATCACGTCAAATTGCGCTGCGAATAGCAGTACCACGATTTTGTACCATGATAATGAAAGTTTGTAGCATTCAAGGACCATTAACCGCTTAAGGCCTCACCAATCCACTCTAGAGGCAGTATACAAAGTGAGTTGCAACTTTTTGTGCCTCCAGTTTAGCACTATGACTTAATTGAACTAAGGGAATACAACCAACACTATTGATGATCGAGATAAGGACAAACAGTCACATCAAAACTCGGCCATCATCCTCAACAACAGCATTATAAGGAAACATGCAATGATACAAGTAAGAGTTCCCGATTACCATTACCAATCAAGTAGGGATACAGATTTGCACTCTGCCATGAGGCCCATCAAAATAAGAGCTTACCCATTGCGCTGTGCCCCTCAAGTTGAGAGATGACCCAAATTTGGAGTCAAGCATAGTGTACATGTTTAGGACTCCAAAGAGTCCATTAGGCAGACAAAATACCTAATCCTCATCACTCACCAAGCCCATACTTAAAGGGAAGTCCTAATTACCCTAAGAACTGCATCCTCACCTTAAAGGGATAAATATAATTATATAAACCCCATAGAATTAATGAGGCTCAACATCTAAGAATGTGAAAATTTTCTAGCAAGTAGCAACATCAATTACCTTACCTTGTATCATAACCATGCATATCCTAGCAGTCAATACTTCTTTGTAGAACATAATCAAAATTGATTGCCTAGTCCAACATAATTATCTTCTTTCATATTCAGACCAACTTTTCAGAAAAAAATCTGAAGTCTGAACATTTATGGCATATATTATTACCCAAGAAGATATAATAGATATATTTAACGATTACAGATTTGTAATCCACATTCAAATAACATATAGAATGAGAATAACCCCAACGAACCACATACTAGTAACTACCATAACATCCACCCATACCCATATAGGAAATCAATCCTAAATAAACCGAGGTGATATTGAGTAGAAGGGGAATGAAAAGTTATAAAAGAATTTATTTAAGTTTCAAAATAGTATTATGTTCTTCATCCTTCACCATCCTATCTAACCAAAAATGGTAGCAGAACAAATAATCATCAAAGAAAACCAACCACACTAAAAGAAGAGAACATTATTAGTACCTCAAGAGCAACCTTGTGTAATGATTGGCATCCTGAACGTACAACTCTAATCCTCCTCTGACTATCAATCAATCACATGGAAAAACAAAAATCAGAAATTTCAATTCAGATAATTAATTAATAAAATAGAACAACCCTAATTAACGCCACTTACCATCTTTCTTCTTGGGATCTTTTGGGGGTTTGCTAGCAGTAGAAGGGATAACGGAATCTAAAACCCTAAACCTTGATAGAATTACTTGAATGAATCCCAGAAATTCTTGTTTTCTTTTTATTCCTGCAGTAAATTCTTGCTTGCATTGGGTTCCTTCTCATCTGAGAAGACGACTTCGGATTGTCTTGAACCCATACTGCAGTAAATTCTTGCTTGCTTGCTTGCTTGCATTATGATTATGAAGAAGAAAGGGTTTTCGTTTTCTGACGCTTATGGGTCTCAAGGGGTTTTCATAATACGTATGGATTATTTATGGTAGCTTTCACCGTTGGAATTGATTTGATTTTCAGAAATTGATTTTGTTTTTGACTTTTCCAATTAATTAATTTGACTTTTCCAATTTTAATAAATTTTGGGTTTTTGGGTTGGGCCGACGTAGAATACAAACATACATGGATGGATTTAGGTTGGTTTAAACCCAATTTGTTTGCTTCTAATTTAATTATTTTTGAGTTTCAAGAATTTAATTAAATTAAAACTCTTTTTCTTTATAAATTTACTTCTTGTGCTTTGTTGAAAATAACACTATTAATCTCTAAAATTGTTTTAAGCTCGTTATTAAAAGGATCGATCAAAGGGTATTTCTAAAATACATATGAATGATTATATGTTTTATATGTGTGTGTGTGTGGGGTAGCTTTCACCCGTTGATTGAAATTGATTTTGCATTTGAGATTTCCTTTTGACCACCATTTGACTTTTACACTTAATTAATTGACCGTTTGACGTTCGATTTCTCGTTTGTGTTTCAACTTTTGAAGTTCGAGATCGAGTTTTTTCATTTTGTATTTCATTGTATCATCAATCTTGTCGTTGAACGTCGTCAACAACTGAGTAACACTTTCGTTCGTATTCGACCCGGACGTATTACTCGTTGATGTTTTTTTTGCCTTGTTTCTCCCGATGGGTCGTTGAATTTGCTCATCATCGTCATCATCGGAAGGTTGGGTACGTTTTGAACCCCGCGATGAAGTTGTCGTCATCGTTGGAACGGCTCCCCATTTTGGACATTTTTTTAGGACGTCCCAAGCTTGTTCGTGAGTGAAAGCAACTTTATGGCGTGCTAGATACCGTTCGTGTGCCGTTCGGGATATATCGGCCTCACTCATCCCGCTTGATCTATTATTGAGCAAGTTGTTGTAGATGCCGCCAAACCAATTAATTCTTTTATTGAGGTCGTTGAACTTGCTATTGAGTTGATGGGTTGATCTATAACCTGGTTCACGACCCATGCGAGTAAAGAACACATGCCCGATTCGGCCCCAAAAACTTCCTACATTTATGTAAAATTAAGTATAAGAATAATAATAATATTAATAATAATAATAATAATAATAATAATAATAATAATAATAACAATAAAAATAATTACCACCGCTTTGTGCGTTACCGATAACGGGGTCCTCCGAAACGTCAACCCATGCCGACACTAACGCGAGTTCCTCGTCTTTACTCCACGTTTGTTTGGCGGCTTTCGTTGGTCTCGGATTTGATGGTTCCGGTTAGATTGTTGTGTCTGGATAGATTGTGGTGTGTTCGGGGTAGAAGGTTGGGTTTCCGGAACGTAGTCGTCGGCGAGATTGATGAAGGGTGAAGAAGGATTGAAGTTGGTCGGAGTACAACCTTGTTCAATCATACCGGAACGTGTAAGTTGGTAAGGAATTTGTTGCGTATGGCCTAATGAGTTGACAAAATATTGTGGCGGATTTTGTTGCGACCATTGTGGCGGATATTGTTGCGACCATTGTGGCGGATATTGTTGCGGAATTTGTTGCGAAAAATGCGGACGATAACCTTGTTGTTGTGTAAACGCTTGGAAACCAAGCTCTTGATCTTCATGCGATTGTGGTGTATTCGGTCGGTTACGACGGGATGTAGGTGTTCTGTTTGGATTCATGATGAGAGAGTTTGAGAGGTGTGAGAAATAAGAGGTTGAGAGAATTTGAGGGAGTTTGAGAGGTGTGAAAAATAAGAGGTTGAGAGAATTTTATAGAGTTTGAGAGGTGTGAGAAATAAGAGATTGAGGGTTAAATATATAGTGGGATTAAATTGAGAAAAAAAATTATTTATTTTTGTTTAAAAAGAGCCGTTCAACGGCATTATTTTTAAAAATTAAATATTTTTTTTTTAATAAAGCTTCGGGATGAATCGGGATCCCATCCCCGGAATCCATCCCGCCCCGCCAACCCCGCAAGGGCCGTAGCCCATCCCGCAGCCATCCCGAGCCATCCCGAGCCCCATCATGAATGGGGTACGGATGGCCTAATACATGGATGGATTTAGGTTATTTTAATCCCAACAATTCTTAATTTTTCACCCTCGCTTCTAATTTAATTAATTTTGACTTTCAAGAATCAAATTAAAACTTTTTTTGCATCAATTTACATCTTATGATTTTGTTTTGACTTTTCCAATTAATTAACCCTTTGACTTTTCCAATTTTAATTAATTTTGGGTTGGGCTGGGCCGACTCTAGAATACATAAATGGACGGATTTAGGTTTGTTTAAACCCAACAATTCTTTAACTTGGATTCTAATTTAATTAATTTTGACTTTCAAGAATTAAATTAAAAATAATTCTTCTTATTACTATTTTAGTTGGACATAAAATAATAACAAGTGTTTATAAATTTACTTCTTATGCTTTGTAGAAAATAACATTTTTCATTTATATATATTGCATGTTTTTCATTGTGTACAATTATTTTGGGATTGAGAGGCTAACAATAGTTAAATAAATTTGTTTTAAACTCGTTATTAAAAAGGATCTAGGATTAATAGTGGACTCGGATTTTTCTGGTTTAAATTAAAAAAAAGCAAAATCTGTATTAAGATGGTTTTCATGTGTTATTTTAAACTTGAAATAATACGTATGAAAATGCAAATTTTATATAGTGTTGTTTTATATATGAAATATTCAAGACCCTTTGTGTATAAAAAATATAGTCATGAAACGTTTTTTACATATAAAATAACATTGTATAAATACTTCATTTTCACACATATTGTTTCATGTCTGAAACAACACATAAAATCGAGTTTGTAATTTTGTACAATTTATTGAGTTTGTAAAATTATATATATATATATATATATATATATATATATATATATAGGCTGGGTATCAAATACAAACTAGTTAGTTTGTACAAACTCGTACAAACCATACCTAGCTTCATGATTTTGTAAATTTGGCTTCATGAATATATATATATATATATATATATATATATATATATATATATATTCTGGCTTCATGAATATATAATTTGGCTTCATGAATATATCATTTGGCATTTTTAACTAATTTTTTTTACAAAAATACCCTAAAATACCCTTATTATTGTAAAAAATTAGTTAAAAATACCAAATGATATATTCATGAAGCCAAATTATATATTCATGAAGCCAAAATATATATATATATATATTCATGAAGCCAAATTTACAAAATCATGAAGCTAGGTATGGTTTGTACGAGTTTGTACAAACTAATTGGTTTGTATCCGATACCACCCCTATATATATATATATATATAATACTAGAAGTTTACTCGCGCAATGTAGCGCGATATATCTCGATTTTAATGTGTGGTTTTGAGAAAACGGTCAAAGTTTTTTATAAATTAGTTTAAAGAATGATGTTTGTTGGGTCACCAAGGATTTGAAATTGACTCACCGATGTTTTCCCTAAAACTCCTACTTAGAATATTTTAGTTCAGTTCTTTGAATGACTTGTACAAGATAGCAAATGTTCGGTGAAGTCGAAGATCAACCGAAACCAAGCTTGAAGACTCTCTACTTGTGGAAAATAGAAGACTCTCGGCAACTTTCAAACAAGTCATCACCACCGAAATCCCTTGACATTTCGGTGGCCTTCTCTCCACCGAAGTTATAGGACATCTTCGGTGGTGGCCCTCTCACCACCGAAATATACCTGTAATTTCGGTGGCCCTCTCACCACCGAAATATACCTGTAACTTCGGTGGCCCTCTCACCACCGAAATATACATGTAATTTCGGTGGTCCTCTCACCACCGAAACATGCTCGTAATTTCGGTGGTCCTCTCACCACCGAAACATGCTCGTAATTTCGGTGGTCCTCTCACCACCGAAACATGCTCGCAATTTCGGTGGACTAGTTACCACCGAAACATGCTTGCAATTTCGGTGGACTAGTCTTCTTTCCACCGAAGATTTCTCAATCTCGGTGGAAACCACTTCGGTGCTAAAGGCTCAAGACAGAAGATCATTTATTATGGGACAATATCCTCCAGCAGAGAAAAGTGACAGTTTGTCTTTTTATCCACCTTCAGCTAAGGTCCCTGTTATCTGCTCAAGCTACTCTGTCTGCACCTAGTGAAAAGTGACAAGGACTTCACTGTTCTCCTGAAGTCAACATTTTCAGCATATGTGAAGATGACAAGTGTCCCAAGCATTTAATGCTTGGGCACTCCTTGGCACTATAAAAGGAGAAGTGCTCTTCATGCAATTCTCACGCTTTCAAGAAATTCTCTCAGTGCAAGAAACCTTCTTTTAAGCCTTAAAACTCAATAGCTTTGCTCTTAGTGTTCTTAGTTGTTTTGTTGTATACTTTGTGTAAGATTGTTAGAATAGTTTATCTGTTCTTTTCCGCAACAATCTTAAGTTTTCTGTGTGTAATTCTTTTGAAAGTTTTTCAAATATAAGAATTAAAATTGTGAAATTTTTGTGTATTGTATTCAACCCCCCCTTCTACAATACTTGTTAAGCCATCTGGGACTAACAAGTGGTATCAGAGCGGAAAGTTTAATTCCATAAACTTGATCTGCGATGGCTGCCTCTTCTTCTTATACTGTTGAAAACTCTTTTCAAAACAACTTCTCTGAAAACGGCTCTATTTCAAAACCTCCTAAGTTCAATCCCAACAACTTCTCTTTGTGGAAAAGCCGCATGATGCTATTCATGGAAGGAGTGGATACTAGATATCCAACCATTCTCAACGAGGGACCCATTATCCCCAGAGTTTGGGCTCGCTATGACACGCAGAGGCCAGGTAAAGAGGCCTTTGAAAAGGAAATCTCAAGTGATTCTGATGAGGAAAAATCCAGTGCTACCGGTCGGTATATTCTCAAAAATCCTAAAAAGTATACTGATGAGGAGAAACGTTTAGTTACTCTTGACTCCAAGGTAAGAGCTATTATTGCTCTCTCTCTTCCTGATGAGGTCTACCACTCTTTGGTGAACTTTGAAACTGCCAAAGAAATGTGGACCACTCTATGTGTTCTGTACGAAGGTACAGAAGAAGTCAAGAAATGCAAAAAGATTGGTCTTATCAGAAAGTATGAACTTTTTTCTTTTGAAAAAGGAGATTCTCTTCCTAGTTTCTATAACCGCTTCAACTCTCTTTTAAATGATCTTAAGTTGTTGGGCAGAGTCTATGATAATGAGGAAGTCTTGTGCAAGTTCATGGATTGTCTCCCAGATTTTTGGGAAAATATATGTACTTGCATCAAAACTACCAAGGACCTTGAGTTCATGCCCTTAACCGTACTATATGGTACTCTTTTCAACTTTGAGCAAACCAAGCTTCAACGGAAATCTTTCATCAAGGAAATAAAGAGCTCCTCTATAGCTCTTGTTAGTGAAAGTTCCAAGAATTCTCAAAATCTTCCTAGAATCACCTATCCTTCATCTGACTCTGACAATGACAGCCAAACAAATGTAACCCACCAAACGGAAGCATATCTTAGTGATGCTGATGATGAAGGTGAGGATATCATGGTTGAACAGTTGTCGGATGAGATGGCAATGATGGCCGGTTCTAAACACAAGTTTCGTCCCTTCAACAAATCTCGAAGTCTTAGAAAAACTTCATCTTTCAAAACCTCTTCTGACAAGTCCAATGAAGAATGCTACAACTGTGGCAAGAAAGGACATTTTGCATCTGAGTGTAGAAGCAAGCGTATCTCCAAGTCCAAATTTACTTCTTCTGACAATCCCTCTTCAAAAAGGGAAAAATCCAAACACATGCCTTTCAAATCAACCTTTCCCAAAAAGGAGTCCCCACCATCCTTCTTAAATCATCAGGAGCGTGCCGAGAAATATAAGGCCAAGTACAAGAAAGAGAAGGAAAGGAGTGAGGGTCTAGAGAGAAAAGGGAAGGGTCTCATGGCAGAAACCCACGATTGGGACGACGAAGACACCTCCGACAGTGATTCTCAGAATAGATGCTTCGTGGCCATCTCAGAAGAAATGGAAGTTTCCGAAAGTGCCACTTCACCTATGGCTCTAGTGGCAACTGGGTGCTCCACAGCCTACGCTCAGGTACATCCCTTCAATAATATGTCTGATATTGAAAAGATCAATGCTTATGAATCTTTAACTCAAGATTTTTATTCTGTTAAAGACAGTAAGAATAGAAAATTTGTTCAAGTGAAAGAGCTCAAAGCTGAACTTGAAATTTGCATGTCTAAACTTAAAAGGTTTGAGGAAATAAAAATTGAGCTTGAGGACTTGAAAACAATAAATCATCTGATCTCAAAAGAAAAGAACTCTCTCTTTAAGAAACTAAAAAGGGAACAAGAAGTCATTAAAAAATGGTCAAGCTCTTCCAAAAATCTTGAACAAATCTTTCAAAGTCAAATCTGTAGTACAAACAAGTTCGGTCTAGGATTTGGAAAAACTGATGTTTGTGAGTCCACTTTTGCTCTTGTTCCCCCCACCAATGCTTGTGATGATCTCTCTGATTCCAGCTCTTGTGATTCCATCTCTTTGAACTCGTTAGATCTGTGTGAAGCCTTAAAATATGGGATATCCTTAAAGGCCAAAGACTCCTCATTGCAAATTATTGAGAAGCAAGATTCAAATGACGTTTCCAAACCCATCCATGATCAGCTCAAATTTTCAGTCATGGATGAAGCCTCCTCCTCAAACTCTGCAAAAGCTAATCCTTCCAAAAGATCTAAACCCACCGATCTCATCTCCTTTGTGCCCACCGATCCCACAATCTATGACCCTCCAATCCCTCTTCATGAAGTGTTGAAATCTATTCACATAGACACCTACACCGAACCTAAGCCCTCAAAGATCCCCAAAAGAGAAACTCCTGTTCACCCAAAAAGGATTTCCTGTGCTGACAAAGGAAAATCGATAGTCAACTGCATGGCAAGCTCTCATCCCAAAAGTTCTACCCCAAACATTCCCTCTTACAACACCTATGTACCTAGATCTGTGCTTTTGAGAAAATCAACTCCCAAAGATTTATCCAAAGGAATCCTTGGGTCCAAGCCCCCTGCTCTGTTCTCCTCTAACAAGGTCATAAGAACAAATGATAAAAGCCAAAACATGAAAAATGCTAAAAAGGTTTTTATCTATAGAAAATGCTATAACTGTGGTGACACTTTTCATATGGCTAAGGACTGTCCCAAGGATAGGATTGATAGATCCAAGCTTAAGGAATCAAGCTCTTCTAACCCCAAAGGACCCATTACAAAATGGGTACCAAAGAACTAATATGTGTTTGCATGCAGGCTTTTGAGCACCATCAAATTTGGTATTTAGACAGCGGGTGCTCACGCCATATGACGGGAAACAAGTCTCTTCTCATCAACTATGTGCCGGGAAAAGGTCCATCTGTAACCTTTGGTGATAATTCTAAGGCTTACACCAAAGGATACGGGACCCTCTCTAACGGATCTGTAACCTTCAACAAAGTGGCTTTTGTGGACGGCCTCATGCATAACCTTCTCAGCATTAGCCAACTGTGTGATCTTGGATACAAAGTTATCTTTGAACTTTGTGTCTGCTCTGTGGTAGACAAACATTTCAATGTGGTATTATCGGGAAGACGGATGGAAAATGTCTACGTCATAGATATGGGGCAATCCAATTCTTCTTCAAATGTCTGCTTTGTGTCAAATGATGCATCCAAAAGAAACTGGTTGTGGCACAAACGTCTTTCTCATCTAAACTTCAAGACCTTGCATAAAATTTCCAACAAAGAGCTGGTGACGGGCATGCCAAAGTTGAACTTTGTCAAAGAGAAGCTGTGTGATGCATGTGAAAAGGGAAAGCTCACCAAAACATCCTTCAAGACGAAGCAATGCTCTTCCATCACTCTTCCTCTTCAATTGCTGCACATGGATCTATGTGGACCAGTCAGCACTCCAAGTCTTGGAGGCAAAAGGTATATTCTTGTTATTGTTGATGAATTTACCAGATACACTTGGGTGTTCTTTCTCAGGTACAAAAGTGATGCTACCGAAGAAATCATCAACTTTGTCAAGAAAAATGAAGTTCTCAATGGCCAGCTTGTCCGCTCGGTAAGAAGTGACAATGGCACTGAATTCAGAAATAGTGCTCTTGAAGACTTCTTCACCGAGAAAGGGATCTCTCAGAACTTCTCCGCTGTTCGTACTCCTCAGCAAAATGGAGTGGTGGAAAGGAAAAACAGAACACTGTGTGAGGCCGCTAGATCCATGCTGAGCGAATCAAATCTTCCCACCTATTTTTGGGCCGAAGCCGTGAATACTGCCTGCTTCACTCAAAACAGGTCAGTAATATCCAAAAGACATGATAAAACCCCGTATGAAGTTTTTCATGGTAGAAAACCAAATATTGGCTTTCTTCATGTCTTTGGGTGTATCTGCTTTATTCTTAATGATCGTGAAAATCTTGGGAAGTTTGATCCCAAGGCAGATGAGGGAATATTTGTTGGATACTCCTTATCCTCCAAAGCTTATAGGGTGTACAATCTCAGAAGAAAAAGCATTGATGAGTCCATCCATGTCAAGTTTGATGATCTCAGATGTTCCTCACTTTCAAGTGATGAGGATGATTTACACAGATGGATTTCATCATGTATTGGTGATACTCCCTTAGTCACTTCCACCGATATCTCCTCTATTCCCTCAAATCCTTTCATCTCAAAAAACCCAGCTGGATCACTCTCTCCCACCGAAATTGATCAACCCATCTCTCACACCAAGCTCCCTATTTCCACCGAAAATCTACACCAAAGCCCTTCTTCCATCCCTAATCCCACCGAAAATCTCATGGGTTCCACTACCGAAAATCCCATTTTACACCAAACCTCTGATCCTACTACTCTATTTCACTCTACTCCTCATACCCCATCACCTTTACCCCCTGCTCTAAAATGGACCAAAGATCACCCCATAGATCAAATTATTGGTGATCAACAAGCAGGTGTCCAAACCCGCAGAGGAGTTGGAAATATCTGTCTCTATGTGAATTTCCTCTCTCTCTCTGAACCCAAGAAAGTGGATGAAGCTCTATCAGATCCTTGTTGGATCACTGCCATGCAAGAAGAACTTTCTCAGTTCCAGAGAAATAAAGTTTGGAGATTGGTTCCCAAACCCAGAAACAAGACAATCATTGGAACCAAGTGGGTATTCAGGAACAAAATGGATGAAGATGGTACTGTGATCAGGAACAAGGCCCGATTGGTAGCTCAAGGATACAGACAGGAAGAAGGCATTGACTATGATGAAACATTTGCCCCTGTTGCAAGACTTGAAGCTATAAGGATCTTTCTGGCTCATGCTGTCTACCGAAATTTTAGGGTTTTTCAAATGGATGTTAAAAGTGCCTTTCTCAATGGGGAACTTGCAGAAGAAGTCTACGTGAAACAACCTCCTGGCTTTGAAGACCCAGCTCATCCAAACTTTGTGTACAGACTTGACAAAGCTTTGTATGGTCTCAAGCAAGCTCCACGTGCTTGGTATGACACTCTTGCCAACTTTCTTCTCAAGCATGGATATTCCAGAGGTAAAATTGACAATACTCTCTTCATCAAAGAAACCTCAGGTAATATAATTCTTGTTCAAATCTATGTTGATGACATCATCTTTGGTGCCACTGATGAATGCCTATGTGATGAATTTGCCTCTCTCATGATGAGTGAATATGAGATGAGCATGATGGGAGAGCTTACATTTTTCTTGGGCCTTCAAGTCAAACAATCTTCAGAAGGAATTTTTATAAATCAAAGCAAATATATTCGGGACCTTCTGAAGAAATTTAACTTTCTAGACAGCTCTCCTATGAAAACTCCCATGGCACCTCCCTTGAAATTGTGTGCCGATCTAAAAGGTGAATCTGTGGATGTTACTCTTTACCGAGGTATGATAGGCTCTCTTCTTTACCTAACTGCTAGCAGACCGGATATTATGTTTGCTACCTGTCTATGTGCTCGTTATCAGGCCAATCCTAAAGTATCACATTTAAAGGCTGTAAAACGAATTTTTCGGTATCTTAAGGGCACACTGCACTTGGGTCTTTGGTATCCCAAAGACTCAAGTTTTGAACTAATTGGCTATTCAGATTCAGACTTTGCAGGTTCCCAGATTGATAGAAAGAGTACTACAGGAAGCTGTCAGCTCCTTGGGGGAAAATTAGTAAGTTGGTCCAGCAAGAAACAAAACTCTGTATCCACCTCTACTGCTGAGGCTGAATATGTAGCTGCCGGGAGCTGCTGTGCTCAGATTCTATGGATGAGAAACCAACTAAGGGACTATAATCAATTCTTTTCTAAAGTCCCAATTCTGTGTGATAATTCCAGTGCTATAGCTATAGCAAATAATCCTGTTCTTCATTCTAGATCTAAACACATCGATATCAGGTATCACTTCATAAGAGATCACATTTCCAAAGGTGACATTGAACTACACTTCATTCCCACCGATTTGCAGCTTGCCGATATTTTCACCAAACCTCTTGATGAAACCAGGTTCAACTTTCTCATCAGTGAACTTGGGATGTGCAATTTCCAAGAATAAATATGTGTTCATGCTCCACCGATCTCACATCGGTGGACACCTTCGTATCTACTTCTCTCTCTCCACCGATCTCTCATCGGTGGACAACCTATGTGTCGAATCTTTTCTCTCTTTTCCATTTCGGTAATAATCTCGAGTATCGGTGAAGCGTGCCTACCACCGAAGCACGTTTCGGTGAAAATTTCCAGAATCGGTGAAAATCTGTCCACCACCGAAATCTCATTTCGGTGGTCATCTCAAATCGGTGAAACGTGTCCACCACCGAAATCTCAAATCGGTGATCATCTCATTTCGGTGGTACTATCCAAATTCGGTGAACCTTTCTATCACCGAAGCCCCATTTCGGTGGTACTATCCAAATCGGTGAAACCTTTCTTCCACCGAAGCTCCTCCGAAGTCCCACCGAAGTCCCACCGATCGTCCACCGAGCGAACACCGATTCCTCCACCGAAGCTCCACCGAGTCTACACCGATTCACACGGTTCCCAAAGCCCACTTGTGACCACTCAATTGCTTTTGCGTCAGACTCTTCGCCTATCCGCCGCTCCGTGTCCCGATTCCCAATAACCCTTTCACCTCATGAGCCGCATGTCCCCTCTCCCCATACAAAATCATCATCACAATGCTCTATCATTTCCCTATATATACATACCTCCCTTCACTTCCTCCCCACTCCTTTCTCACGATTCAAACCTGCAAATCTCTCTTCTCTTTCAAACATATCTCTCTCATGGCATCCTCTCGATATCAAATTCCTACACGTTTTGAAGACCTCCGCTTCAACCAATGCAATCACGTTGCCCGCCTTGAATCCGATCCCGCTCATCCCGAGTTCTCTACTATCGCTAAATTTCTGTCTCGCTCTCCTCTTCTTCATGCCTTCTCATGCAACCCCAGGATGAGCAAAATGCTCATTAGTCAATTCTGGCTATCCTCCGTGTACGATCCCTCCAATGAGGCCATTCACGCCTCCATCTTCACCAATGCCGAAGGTGATCACGACCTCACTTTTGGGGTCGATGATGTTCGTCTAGCTCTCAAGATCGATGCCTTTCCCGACTATGAAGACATGTATTTGGATACCATCCATGAAGACATTGTTCTTACCACCGGTTATGTGCTCGACGACTCCTCCAAAAGCTCCAAAGGCCCCGGTACTCTTCTTCGCAGCAAAATGGGAGGCATTTGGAATTTCTTCTTCGCTCACGTTATCCATTGCCTCTCACGCAAAACAAGTGGGCATGACCAATCGCCCTCACACGTCAACAAACTCGCTCATGCCCTCATCTTCCAAAGGAAAGTTGACTTCGCCCAATATTTCTTCTCAGAGCTTGTCGAGGTCATCAAAACTCCCAAGAAGTGTTACGTTGCTTTTCCCCGCTTCATCTCCATGATCTTACAACACAAGCTTTCCAAAGCTTTGGAAACCGATCGCCGCTCTTCCTCGCCCCGGTTCTCGTATGAATGGTCATCTCCCGTTGTGGGCACCAAAACCCTCAACGTCAAGCCGCTCGCCACCGATCGCCCATTACGCCCAGGTATGATTTCCTTCGCTCTATCTCCCGAACTTCGTTGGGGTGACGCGGAAATTCCCGGGTTTCGCCACCTGGAAATTCCCGAGGTCACTCCAAATGTTGTGGTCCCTTCTCCCCGGTCCCGAGTGACGTCGGGTGGCACTCAAAAGAAACGACAAAAGGCCACCGGCACCTCCGCTCCCGCTTCTCGAACCACGTCACCGAGAGATCCCTCGGAGACTTCCCCGGTTCACACCCCTTCTCACAAGCGGAGGCACTCACCCTCCCCTTCGGGATCTCTTCCAAAGAGGTCTCGGAAACCATCGGCCCAAACGACTCATCCAACCGTCGATTCTCCAAAATCGCCGGTTGTTGAACTTCATCCCTCCGGGCCAAGGGTACCCGCTACACACCCCACCGTCTCCTCTGTTGCCTCTCGAAAGGCCTCAGTTACATTTCAGGAGAACCCCCCACATACCTCCCCACTCGACTCCTTGGGTGGTGGGGATGACCTCGAGATCTCTCCGCTCGAGGGTTCTGACTTCACACTACACAGATTTACACCCGATCAGTTTTCGATCGAAGACATTGCACAACCCTCTAAGGGTTCCCCCCCAATTGCACCCTTTGATTTTTTTGATTTTCTTTTAGCGGACACTGGTTCTCCCCAAACCATCCCGTCCACCGAAGAACATCACACCGAGTCTCCCTCGTCCCCGCAACAATCACCCCCCCGATCCCCTACTCCCCCCCGATCATCTGCTCCCCCCCGAATGCTACAAACCGACGACTTGGTGCCTTACCTCCATATTCCCATTCCCGAACCTGACCCCCACCGACTACTCTTCCAGTTTCCCGAAATCGGTGGCCACACTTCCCCGCACATTGACCGCACCTCTACCTTTCTTAAATCCACCATCACCTTAATCTCCCAAGCCAATTCCCGCATCTCTACCCTCGAGTCTCAGCTACCGCATCTTCTTCTTGATGCCATCACCGAAGCCCTACGGCCCATTCAAGAAAAATTATCTGCCCTTTCTACCACAGTGGAGTCCCTCTCCAAACCTTCCACCGACTCACCCAGTCCTGAACGTTCCCAGTGGGAAATGGATCTCGGTGATTTTGCCTTGGTTCCCCATACCACCGAAACGAGTCTGGCCTTCCTACACTCCAAGTTTGATAAGGCCTTCTATGAGTTAGGTTTCAAGTTGCCGGCTGTTCCTGAGGGGGAGAAAACCACGGCTCCACCGAAACTTCCATCCATAAAGAAACTTTCCAGTAACCAGCCTCCACCGAAACCCTCTCCACCGAAACCCTCTCCACCGAAACCATCCTCACCACCGAACCCATCCTCACCATCCTCACCACCGAACCCATCTTCACCACCGAAACCATCCTCGTCACCGAAACCTTTCTCTCCACCGAAACCCTCTTCTCCACCGAAACATGTCTCACTCTCACCGACCAATACTGGCTCCACCGAAGCTCTTGACCTTAATGCATCAGTTGAGGGGGAGCAGTCCAGCAATGCTTCCGAAGACAAAGGGAAAAGAATTCTTTCGGCCGAAGAATTGGCCAGAGAAGCAAAGAAGAGAAAGGATCTGACAAAATATGGGGCTCGACCGAAGGACGCTGAAACTCTCAAACTCAAGCCTGCTTCTCAACCAATCACCACCGAACTTGGCCTCTCTGCTCAAGAAATTGAGGAAGCAAGAATAGCTCAAATCGACTTAGACAAATCCAGAGATCTTTCTCTCAAAGCTGCCACAGAAGAAGCTTCAAAAGTCAAGTCCACCGATGCCATCCAAACACAGAAATCGGTGCTCAGTGCCTTGGAACAACAAAAGAATGAAGAAATTAATTGGTACAAAAAGACCATGCACCACCGGAGCTATAGGTCACAAATTTCTTCAGTAAAGATTGCCACCTCCAAAGCAAATCCTCAAGACATCAGATTGATTATTAGCTGGGATGATGGTTCTATGAAGAGTGTGAAAGAAAGCCATCTCCAACTCTTCGGTCTCTCGGAATGGTATGAAATCACTCAACACCTCGTCAAGAGTCCAAATCCAAGGAAAGACATCTTTGTAAAATACATTGATGGTCTAATGAATAAGATGAAGGAGATCAAAAGAAAACATAACATCATTCTCTCCACCGAAGAAAGAGCCAAACTGCTGTCTCTGAAAGAGAAGATCATCCTCCCCAAAGTCAAAAATCCTCCTGACTCAGTCTTCAAGGAAATGGCAAGAGAAGGTATAATCCCAAATGTAAGCAATCTTAACCTTACCATTCCCACCTCTATTCCCTATCCTACCACAACCTTGAGCCTCTCACCAATACCAGGATTATTCTTCAACGACGGTCTCGGTCGTCGGGCATTCTTCAGATTTGCCCAAATGTCCATAGCCGATACCATATTTCTGGAAGGCATTCACAACCTCTTTCCGAACATCCCCGAAGCTCAACCGTTCTATAGAAACTTACTGGATGAAATCAAGCGCCGCAAAACCTCAAAGAAGCAGGTTCTCTCCAGTTAGTACTTGTAAAAGTTAATTTCTCTTTTTGTAAAAATTGTACGAGAACTTATCTTAATACAAGTATCTCTATTTGAATTTTATTTCCGTACATACTTCATTTTTTGTTCCCTGTAAATACTGTACATAGTATACATACACATACAAAAGAAAAAGGTCAAAAAGATCAAAAAGAATGGTCTATGTGAAAAGAACCCAAAAGAGTAAAAAGGGTCAAAAACGCACTTGCTTTTATTTACTCTTGAATATTCTAAGATAAGGAGCTCAAATTCAAATAGGGGGAGATTGTTGGGTCACCAAGGATTTGAAATTGACTCACCGATGTTTTCCCTAAAACTCCTACTTAGAATATTTTAGTTCAGTTCTTTGAATGACTTGTACAAGATAGCAAATGTTCGGTGAAGTCGAAGATCAACCGAAACCAAGCTTGAAGACTCTCTACTTGTGGAAAATAGAAGACTCTCGGCAACTTTCAAACAAGTCATCACCACCGAAATCCCTTGACATTTCGGTGGCCTTCTCTCCACCGAAGTTATAGGACATCTTCGGTGGTGGCCCTCTCACCACCGAAATATACCTGTAATTTCGGTGGCCCTCTCACCACCGAAATATACCTGTAACTTCGTTGGCCCTCTCACCACCGAAATATACATGTAATTTCGGTGGTCCTCTCACCACCGAAACATGCTCGTAATTTCGGTGGTCCTCTCACCACCGAAACATGCTCGTAATTTCGGTGGTCCTCTCACCACCGAAACATGCTCGCAATTTCGGTGGACTAGTTACCACCGAAACATGCTTGCAATTTCGGTGGACTAGTCTTCTTTCCACCGAAGATTTCTCAATCTCGGTGGAAACCACTTCGGTGCTAAAGGCTCAAGACAGAAGATCATTTATTATGGGACAATATCCTCCAGCAGAGAAAAGTGACAGTTTGTCTTTTTATCCACCTTCAGCTAAGGTCCCTGTTATCTGCTCAAGCTACTCTGTCTGCACCTAGTGAAAAGTGACAAGGACTTCACTGTTCTCCTGAAGTCAACATTTTCAGCATATGTGAAGATGACAAGTGTCCCAAGCATTTAATGCTTGGGCACTCCTTGGCACTATAAAAGGAGAAGTGCTCTTCATGCAATTCTCACGCTTTCAAGAAATTCTCTCAGTGCAAGAAACCTTCTGTTGGACAACCTAAGGGGGGGGTAAGGTTGTATTTTAAATCTTTTACTTTCAAAAATTCTTTTACAAATAAATACAGTACAGAAACAGTATAAATAAATCAGAGTATACAAATAATAACGAAGAGTGTAAATATAAACAAATACACAGAGATTATATAAATAAATATAAATGCAAAGCAGTTTATATAAACAAATATAATAAAGCACAGCGGAATAAATAAAGAGATAAAGGTAAGAGATACTTGACACGGAGATTTACTGATTTACCACCAACTGTGATAAACCAGCAGCCGAGACACTTCCCGACACGATCCAATAAATGTATTCTTTACGGTAGAATACAAACCAAATACAGAGCAAAGTAAACGGTTCTCTAAGCCTCAGCTTATTGAGATGTACAGGATCACACACCCGTTATTCAAATACTTACAAGAGGAGTATAACTCACAATGGGTAATCACTCTTGTATAATATCTCACACTTGGATATTTTATAAAAAAGGTTTTATAAAATATATATATTATAAATGAGAGAGATCAGATGAGCAGTGATGGTGTTGGTTGTATCTGTATTGTCTTTTTTTTTTTTCACCATCGCATGCATTTATATAGCAGCTCTTCCAACGGATACATGCATTCGCGGTATACCGCCAAATGCACGCGGTATACCGTGCAGTAAAAAGTACACTGTCAGAAGAGAAAGTCAACCCTGCAAAACAAACGTAAACTTGTACCCGCGGTATACCGGCTAAACATCGCGGTATACCGCCCAACTGTACCCGCGGTATACCTGCTAAACACCGCGGTATACCTGCGTCAGAAAAAAGTACGACCAATCAATCAGAGGTAACATCAAGCCGCCGCGGTATACCTGCTGAACCTCGCGGTATACCTGCGTCAGAAAAAGCAAAATCTTGCTAGATCTTCTAAAAAAAACTTTATTTATTTAAAATCAATTATGGTTTTTAGAAATATCCAAGTGGTATATTATTTTAGGGTGTTTATCATTATAAATTATAAACACTAATGACAACGTAAATCTTCCGTCTTGAACTCTTCAGATAAAATCTTCGTGTTCTTCAAGAACTGTACACTTGGATAGGATTGTTAGATAAACAATAATACGGTGTGTTTGTAATCATCAAAATAAATATATATAAATATATAGAGATGTGGTACACTTGCACCAACAATCTCCCCCTTTTTGATGATGACAAACACAACCGCTAAGCAAGAGCATATGCGGTTTCTCTCCCCCGTTTGTCGAAACAAAAAAGGGTCAAGAAAGACGGTATGCTTCCCCTCGAGAGATGCTCCCCCTCAAAATATGCATAAAATTGAGAGAGCATAAACTCATGGGTAAAAGAGCTAAAACGCTCCCCCTCAAATTAATAACGATATCAATTTGATTTTATAAAATTTGAGGGATAAAATGCAAAAAGCAATAGAGACAAAGATATACAAACCAATACGAAACACTTGCACCAAAACGGATCTTAAGGCTTCAATTTTCGGTTAATTTTATGTGATAAAAAAAATCACCACGTATTATGACCTCGTCAGGTAACCACGTATTATAACCTCGGCAGGTAACTACGTATTATAACCTCGGCAGGTAACCACGTATTATAACCTCGGCAGGTAACAACGTATTATATCCTCGCCAGGAAACAACGTATTATATCCTCGCCAGGAAACACGTATTATATCCTCGCCAGGAACCACGTATTATATCCTCGTCAGGAACCACGTATTGTATCCTCGTCAGGAAACACGTATTATATCCTCGTCAGGAAACACGTATTATATCCTCGTCAGGAAACCCCTACAAAAGGCAAAGAAGATTTTTTGTGGTACCCTTTTCTTATGGGTCCTTTTAACAGTTAGTATAAAACATAAACTGCAAAAATTATGTTGTCGACATAAAACAAACACGACAAACATACAAAGCCATATAAATGGTTTAAAACCATAAACGCATTCCACCCGGATTATCAACATTAAACATTCCTTTCGGAATCCATTTTCTAACCATTTTAATTTTACGATTGTATTTATCATACACATAAAATGAAGCATTTATATTCACATTATTGTTAGGTCTAGAAAAATTACCATTATACATACGAGCATGCGGTTTCCTCCCATAATTCACATTTTTTATTTTTGACATATATGGAGGTTTTCTCGTATCAACTTTAGGAGATGCAAAAAATCTTTTAATGGGTTTACACGAACATTTATCAACACATGTATCGGAACCAATGCCTTTACGACAATTTATACGATTAGGCATATTTAGCATTTTAAGCACTTTATCATTGCTACTATTAAAAGCATTTGCTAATAAGTCATTTTTCTCATATAAATCGCATTTAGCTTTTAAACATGCATTATCATTTTCAAGTATATCGCATTTTGTACATAAAATATTTTCACATGTTCTTTTCTCTAAACATGCAATTTTATCATTTAAGACAATGCAAGATTTGCAAACAATATTTTCGCATGCTTTCTTTTCTAAAGTGATAACTTTATCATTTAACTCATTTTTGATTTTATTATCACATGCAATGGTTTGTTTACAATTATTCAACTCATTTTGACATAATAATAATTCTTCTTTTAATTTAGCATTCTCATTTTTAAAACTATTTACGAGAACAATCAATTTTTGAAAAGAGACATTTAACATATCAATATCATCATCGTTATCACTACAACTAGAATAACTTGAGTATGAAGTACATACCTCTTTCTCGCAGTCGACGATGAGACAAGTTTCTTCATTTCTTTGATCTCGGGTTTCGTCTCTCTTTTCTTTTGAGTTTTCACCATAGGTGATGTTCAAGTTCTCCCAAATATCACGAGCAGTTTCAAAGAGATAAACACGCTCAATATCATCGTTAGTAAGAACCGAAAAGAGAAAATTTTTGGCTTCATAATTTAAACAATAATTAGCCTTATCTTCGTCGGACCATTCTGAGCTAGGTTTTTCAACAACTTTGTTGTTTTGAAATTTTGTGGGTTTGAAATTTCCTTTAATAATAATATCCCAAATTTTTTGATTTATCCCACGAACATAACGTTCAAAAGAATTTGCCCAAAGATCAAAATTTTCGAAATCAATAAGAAGAGATTTAGAAAACCAAGTATTTTGTTGAGCCATTAAATAAAAGATATAACTTTAAAAATTTAAACAGATAATTTTTGAAAGCCCTGCTCTGATACCAAATGTTGGACAACCTAAGGGGGGGATAAGGTTGTATTTTAAATCTTTTACTTTCAAAAATTCTTTTACAAATAAATACAGTACAGAAACAGTATAAATAAATCAGAGTATACAAATAATAACGAAGAGTGTAAATATAAACAAATACACAGAGATTATATAAATAAATATAAATGCAAAGCAGTTTATATAAACAAATATAATAAAGCACAGCGGAATAAATAAAGAGATAAAGGTAAGAGATACTTGACACGGAGATTTACTGATTTACCACCAACTGTGATAAACCAGCAGCCGAGACACTTCCCGACACGATCCAATAAATGTATTCTTTACGGTAGAATACAAACCAAATACAGAGCAAAGTAAACGGTTCTCTAAGCCTCAGCTTATTGAGATGTACAGGATCACACACCCGTTATTCAAATACTTACAAGAGGAGTATAACTCACAATGGGTAATCACTCTTGTATAATATCTCACACTTGGATATTTTATAAAAAAGGTTTTATAAAATATATATATTATAAATGAGAGAGATCAGATGAGCAGTGATGGTGTTGGTTGTATCTGTATTGTCTTTTTTTTTTTCCACCATCGCATGCATTTATATAGCAGCTCTTCCAACGGATACATGCATTCGCGGTATACCGCCAAATGCACGCGGTATACCGTGCAGTAAAAAGTACACTGTCAGAAGAGAAAGTCAACCCTGCAAAACAAACGTAAACTTGTACCCGCGGTATACCGGCTAAACATCGCGGTATACCGCCCAACTGTACCCGCGGTATACCTGCTAAACACCGCGGTATACCTGCGTCAGAAAAAAGTACGACCAATCAATCAGAGGTAACATCAAGCCGCCGCGGTATACCTGCTGAACCTCGCGGTATACCTGCGTCAGAAAAAGCAAAATCTTGCTAGATCTTCTAAAAAAAACTTTATTTATTTAAAATCAATTATGGTTTTTAGAAATATCCAAGTGGTATATTATTTTAGGGTGTTTATCATTATAAATTATAAACACTAATGACAACGTAAATCTTCCGTCTTGAACTCTTCAGATAAAATCTTCGTGTTCTTCAAGAACTGTACACTTGGATAGGATTGTTAGATAAACAATAATACGGTGTGTTTGTAATCATCAAAATAAATATATATAAATATATAGAGATGTGGTACACTTGCACCAACACCTTCTTTTAAGCCTTAAAACTCAATAGCTTTGCTCTTAGTGTTCTTAGTTGTTTTGTTGTATACTTTGTGTAAGATTGTTAGAATAGTTTATCTGTTCTTTTCCGCAACAATCTTAAGTTTTCTGTGTGTAATTCTTTTGAAAGTTTTTCAAATATAAGAATTAAAATTGTGAAATTTTTGTGTATTGTATTCAACCCCCCCTTCTACAATACTTGTTAAGCCATCTGGGACTAACAATGTTTTTTGAGGCGTTCATGATTTGGGGAATTGAAAGTGGTTAGAGATAAGGATTAATTAATAAGAGTCCATGATTTAAGGATTTGAAGGTTGTTAGAGATAAATATTAATCAAGTAATTAGCATTAAAAACGGTACATAAAACTTCATTAGTTGTTTTTAAGAGATTTTAAGTAATTAGTATTAAATAGCAGTACATGAAGCTTTAAGAGTTGTTTTTAAGAGTTTTTCATAAATGCTTTATAATATAGTATAGATATCGAGAGAGAGAGAGAGAGTGAGAGAGAGAGGGGGAAAAGATCATGTGAGAAGTTAAACATTATGCGAGAAAATGGTGGGTTTACATACATACATATGTATATTTATGTATATATAAGTATGTAAATGAAAATGGTTTTGTCCGAGATGAATGTGCATACATACATACATACAATGTGTGTATATAAATGAAAATGGTTTCACGGTGGTGGGTTCACGGTGGAGGTTTCGTGGTGGTGGGTTCACGGTGGAGGTTTCACGGTCGTGGGTCGGTGGAGGTTTCACAGTAGAGGGTTAACAGCGGCGGGTTTCCGATGGTTGACACCTCGTGGCCTTTTTTCCTCCGGTTTACAGCTCGTGGCCTTCCTTTCTCGACAATGCAGTGTGTGCATGTGTAAGACAGAAAGAGAGAGAGGGAGGGAAGGAAACCGTTGCAAGTTGTAGGTGTGGAGATGGAAGTTGCAAGGGGTTGATATGGAGGTTGATGACAAAAATGGAGAAATGGCCACCCCATGTTGACGCTGGAATTTACACGTTTGTCGGAAAAACTTCCTATGCCGACAGTGTGTTCACTTGGAGGAGAAGAAAGTTGGTTTTTTTTTTAATTCCATGTGGCATTATTCCGGTGGTGGTTATAAAAAGGAGTAAAAGAAAAAATAATATAAAATGGCAAATTAAATCTTAAAATAAAACAAATAGTAAAATGACCTATTTGCCCTTAAAACTAACGGCGAGGATAAACGGACGTTGGGTCTAGATACTACTCGTACCAAATCCATAATAAATGAAGTCTAGGGACGAATTCCGTAAAAAGCGACATACGACAGGAACTAAATCCGTAATTTACTCTAAAATGTATAAAATGAAAAGAGTAGGATAGAAAAAAGAAAGGGAAAAAAAACAAACCACAAGGACTAAATTTGTAATTTACTGTGTACTCTAATGAAACAAAAAAAAAGGAAAAAGACAAAAAAAAGGTAAATAAACTAAAATACCCTTAAGTTAACTAATCATTTATTTAAAGTTAGTCAGAAGGATCAAAAAATGAAATAAAATAGAAACCATAGTGACCAAAAGTGTAATTAATTTGAAAGAGGGACCAAAGTTGATAATGAGTGGATACCATAAGGACCAAAAATGTAATTTATTCTTAAAAAAATTAATGTTAGGATTGCTAAAATAAAATAGTAGTTGGAGATCGATGTACCTTTTTAGAGATTTAGACGGCGTTTGGTTCTCAGATTCTGGAGAAATCTGATGAAATTGGAATGTTGAATTCCATTAACCAAATTTCATTTCTTCATTTGGTTCGTTCTTTTTAACGGAATAAATCTCTGAATTCCATCAAATTTCACAAATAAGGAAATTTAACAATCCTTAGCAACCATGATACATTTTGATGAAATGAAGTGTTGTATTTTCATAATCCCAAATATACTTTTTAACTTCAAATTATCTAATTAAATTAAATTAGTTAAATTTATTTTAATTATTTAGTTTTTTATTTAATATAATTTAATACATTTTTGAGTAAACTACACTTTCGGTCCCTGTGGTTTAGTAATTATAACAACATTTGGTCCCTACAATTTAAAAATTACACTTTAGCCACTACAATATGCATTTCTGTCCGGATTTGGTCCCTCGTCGTTATCTCTGTTGAAAAACTCTGTTAAATTAAAGGGTATTTTCGACATTTTTCTTTAGAAGGATGAGTTGTACAATTTTGTTAAAATCAGAGGGACCAAATTGTAATTTACTCTAATTTAAACTAAAGAGAACAAATCGTAATTTACTCTAATTTCTGTTTATTATATCCATATATATACATACACGCACGACACCATCCGACGCCATCTCCGGCAACGGATGTGCCATCTCCGGCGTCAAACCCCCATCCCCATCGTCCTCCATATAAATAGACCACTTCCATCTCCCACTCGTTATTCTCCGTCTTTCTCCCACTTTTTCCGGCAACACTAACCAGGTCAAAAAGGACCATTTTGCGATCTCCAATGACCACTGTCGTCCCCCCATATCCGTTCACCAGCTACACCCATGACCATCTCCAACCTGTGAGCATCTTCTTCAATAAACATACTATAAATAGGAAGTATACTTGAAAACTAGACTCGAAGTTTCGCTCAAAAAACAAGTTCCAGAAAGACAACGAGATAGAGTTTTTCTTTCTTTCTAACATTTTGATTTCAGTTTCGTTTAAATAGAAAAGCTTGAAGCAAAGCCCTGGTGCAAAAAAAGCATCTCTTACTTGTAATCACGTAAAAGAAAGTATCCACAAGTTACCCTGCTAGTGAACCTGGATCCTCCATTAATGTATCTACAAACACTTTTACTATTCTAACCTCGTGTAGACT